>CM075505.1:24172786-25430286 GCA_037950675.1 Hypophthalmichthys molitrix
AAGCGCAATAATAGTGGTATGTCCGCCTACATGTCTTTACATCACAGCCAATGGTTGCCCCAGGCCGGTGACAGGAAGTGCACATCTGAACAGGAAATCAGCAGGTGAGATAGAAAACCTATATGGTTATTTTCTATTTTCAGCCTAAAGGAACAACTGAATTTTATGAGAGCTGTTGGTCTGGATGCTTACTAGTTTATTTCCTCTTTTTATCTCCTTCTTTACATCTTCAATAGAAAAGCCTCCAATGTTTTCACTGTCTGAGTGAGATGTGACCAATGCCGATGAGAAAAGCTGAGTAAAACATCACAAGTCAAATGTTAGATATGCAATGTGTCAAAACATCTGTTATATTTACACTTGTATTGTCACAATACATCATGTGATGCTTTGTGAAACTAGGCAAATAAATAAATAGATAAATAAAACGTATGAATAAGAACCGTTTCCATCCATTTTAACAAGAAAGTGGACAAGCTAGTGGACAGCTAACATACCATGCATTTGTGATGGGCTGCCACCCTGTGGTTCTCTGACACCAGTAACTGTCCACACTCCTTGTCTCGGTTGGTTCTACAGAAGGCACATTTTCGAAGCCGTGCTGAAGCTCCTTTTCTCTGTCCTGACATGACCAGTTGTCAAACGCTCCACCTCTCCTGTTTTAAAGACAAAAAACAACATTGCAATTGAAATGCAGTTTACCCGGAGGAAGGACGAAGATCATTTTTGTGATTCAGATCTGTGAAGAAATAACTTTCTAAGCTTTGTGTGAGTATACAGAGCAACAGATGGCTAAAATGCATGCTTTTTGGGAGATTTCTGAAAATCCTACATCTGTTATTGAATCACTCTATAAGAGAGAAAAATATAGATTAGACAGATGGTTGTGTTTAGTTTGCTTACGCAATTCCTTTACGGAGTTATTAAACTAATTTGTTTTGGTTTAAAATTTCCCAAAAGGAAATACATGACCAGCATGACTTAAACTTCCAAATGTCTTTATTGCAAAAGAGTCTAGTATAAAAATTTTTGATGGATAATATAAAAAAGGTTGCTGATATTTCTCAGGAATAATCATTTAAATACTACATCTACACACACACAGGTTTGTTTTTGTGAATTGTGGGGACATTCCATAGGCGTAATGGTTTTTATACTGTACAAACCATATTTTCTATCCCCCTACACTACCCCCACCCCTAAACCTACCCATCACAGAAAACTGTGCACATTTTTACTTTCTCAAAAAAACTCATTCTGTATGAATTATAAGCCTTTTGAAAAATGGGGACATGGGGTAATGTCCTCATAAGTCACCCTCTCCTTGTAATACCTATGTCATACCCATGTCATTATACAAATTTGTGTCCCGATGTCTCACAAAAACGTGCGCGCGCACACACACACACACAAAACACTTATAGGAGAACTAAAATAGAATCACACTTTTCCAAAATCTTTTCGATTTAGAACTTCAATCAAATTGGAAATTTAAACAAAGTACAAGTGCAAAAAATAAAATTGAGGTCCAGGGCACCAGGAAATATTTACACACAAAATGTATTTTTAGTTCTGTCAAAGTTTATTTAAAATACTAATTAGAGGTTTAGCTAAATGTATATAATGGATTTATTCTGCCTTTTAACAATTGCCCAGAAATTACTAATAATTACTACTAAACTGTTGAATCTGCCATGCTGTTTTTCGATTCCTTGGCGACTCAACATAAACAGAACAAAATAAAAAGCAAATCTGCATACAGCCTCGTATTAAAAGTGAATTTTAAAGCTAACATTTTAATACATTTTCATATTATTAGAAATATAAAACAACATTATGTCTATATAATGCTACGCTTAAAATTGTGTTACATAAATAGGTGTTTATAAATAAAGACATAATACATGCCTTTATATTTAAGGAGGGGGTCCCCTCACAATTGATTTGGGGGTCCAAAAAGTTTTAAAATCCCTTATTTAAACTACTTAAAACTCGATTAACTGAGATTTTACCATAATGTATATATAATGCATGATGTAGTGAAGAAACTATATGATTTAAGTACATATTTCAACAAGTTTATCCCTGGTGGAAAAGAAACAATTCTCTCTCTAAGATTGTATATCACTGTAATGACGGACAAACACACAAACTGAGCGAACATACGACACACAAACCTATGTTAACTACACAATTTTATTGGCATTACAATAATGTAGGAAAAGTACATGGGTGGCGTATTCGAAACACTGCAATGCCAATAGGCAGCTCTGACCGAGTTCACAAAACACATCCTGCGCGAGACGGCTAGCTCATCACTTTCATTTAAAACTGGAAAAATATCGAGATTTCGCTGGTACGATTATCTATCCATCATTTGAATTGTGTTATGAGATGGATAGCGTGTTGTTTAGAGTCGCGATGGCTTTACCCGCCTTCGCACAACAGAGGAGCTCCGCTGCCATGCTAGCCGAGAAGCTGCTCTCGCGCTGCAACACAAACAGCAACGCAACACCGCGCGACACTCTGTATCCACAGAACAGCTGATACAACCAGCCCATAAGTCTCAATGAACCCCTCTAAAACACACAAGGAAAAACACAGCATCCCTCACACCGTTTTCATGAATAAAGGAGGAGGAGGATATACAGGCCCGCGACAAAGCTCTTGTTTCGCTCTTAACGAAAAACTCTTTCACTTTCCAATGAATATGAACTACTATAAGACTGTGTCAAATCTGGTGTCCCCCTCAAATGATATAAAGATGTGTATATCTATAGAAGTGTAGACCAAAAAGGGGCCACATCATATGGTGGCTACAACAATACTGATGAGGAAATACTGTCCGCAAATATTTTGATCTGAACTTCTGGAGTGACTGTAAACCATAATTTGGTTTTTATAATACATTGTTCGCTGCGGGATTATTTTGCCCGCTTCACATGTGGAGACCCGCCATACGAAAGGTATTTACATATCGCAGCAAAAAGACGAAGCTAGTCCCGACAATTGTTCCACTCGCCCCATTGTTTTCCTAACTCTAAACTGTACATTTCGGTGTCTGTGTGACATATTGGAAGCTCTTACCGCTGCTGTGTTGAATGGGGGATAGATTTAGAGTGGCTGTGAGCGCGTGTTCTCGCTCTTCCTCTCGCTGAGCTCTGAGTGCCTGTGAGTTCTGCCTCTCACCATTGCGAGGCGTTCAAGTGACGTCGCGCACTGCAAAAAGCATGTTTGTCCGACATTGAAGCATACGCGCACGCCCCTTACGTACTGTGGTCACCGTCAAGATAGCTTGAGGAATAGGCCTAGACGAGCAAATATACAGATGAGTTGCATAATGGACTGACAAAATGCCGATTGTGTATCGTGTAAATATTGTAAATGTAAATATTTAGGCCTACACATAAATATTAAGCATTATATGTAGTTTGTTATGAGATTAAATTTAAAATTAAAATGATTATTGCTTTGTAGGCCTAACAAAGCTAGCCTTTTGCAATTTTGTAAATAGTATGTTAAGGAAGAAAACATACAAGCATACATATAAATATAATTAAATATTTACGAAATTTTTGGCCAAATGTATAAATGTGAATCATACAATTCTAGTAAAAAGAAATGTGCTCTTTCAGTCACATTTCCTACATGAAATGGACACTTTACCCATAAGGCCACGGGTGTGGAATGGAGTTGAAGGGACTAATGCTGGTAGGTCATGGATTTCATTCATACTACACGCATTTCGTACTATATAGAATGTACTTTTTCAACGGTCGTTAAGTCAATTTAAATTCAAATGTAGTGGGCTACCTACTCAGACAGTAGGCTATTTCAGGCGCAGCTATGGAGAGGGTTGCTCCCTAATGGGTGCCGCCATGTTGATCACATGACTATCTTTGTCACTACCTGTCTTCTAAATAAGAGCCAATCGCCGATTGGTAAAGTCATCACGTCACTGCAGCGGCCGTTAGAAGCTCCGGTTTCTATAGAAACAGTCAGACACGCGCCTCCGAAATGAGGCACAAGAGACGCGCATTTAAGACTGCGCATGCGCATTAGGTTGATCCAGCCTGAAAAATATAATTTTTTGTCATTTCATTGGTGATTTCAAATATAAAATTTAATCGAAAGCTTGGCAAACAGCTTTAGAGAATTTGATGTTTCCCCATTCAAAGAGATAGGAGCTGCACTTGGATGCCCGAGAGGCGTTTCAAACATGGCCGCCGAGTGAATTGACTTGTCTTAAAGGAACTTTGATGAAACTGACAGTTACTACTACCACCACCACTACTGCTCCTACTACTAATGTTTACTTTATAAAGCAATTTCATGGAAACTTGTTTCAGCCAATATTAATAATCATAATGAAATAAAAAAGGTAATTGCAACTTTTTTTCTCACAACTGTGAATTAATATCTGACAATAGGCTTGTTCGAGATGCATCGGCGCTGCGCAGACCGATCGGCGAATGACATCGAAGTACTGCGAGAGCGATTCAAAAGCATAGAGAGTCATCTGCTCTCTAATCACTCTCGCTGTACTTTGATGTCATTCGCTGATCGGTCTGCGCAGCGCCGATGCATCTCGAACAAGCCTATTTCTGACTTTTTTCTCTCAGAATTGTGATATATAAATTTGCAAATTGCGAGAAAAATTGTGGGATAAAAAGTCGCAATTACCTTTTTATTTTTTTATTTTGTGGTGGAAACAAGCTTCCATACTTTTCAGACTTTGCTAAACATAAAAGTGGAACAAAACTAACCAATATAAAAATAATCAGAATATAACAGACACAACATAAAAATGAGTGTGTGTGATCCATCAGTCCAAAAGAGAATGGCCACGAATGGAAAAAACAAGAGTGACTTGCCTAAAAATTATACGCAGCATGTATTTTGGGATATGCTAATATTAATTAATTAAAAATAGTAGTCAGGGGTCCTAGTGGTCAGCTTTAGCTGTATGTAACAAGGGCACCGGTGTTTAGCTTACTTTCGGCAGTCTCTGGCCTCAGGCTTCTGAGTAGAGATGGGCGCTTTCTCATGAAGCTTCGAAACCTTTGCGAATCATTTGTTTCGAAGCAGTGATTCGGAGCGCCTATCAAACTGCCAATATCACGTGGTTTCAGTAAACGTGGGGGTCTCATAAACCCATGAACTAGTGTCTATGAATTTTACCTGATCTCGGATCAATTTTATAAATTTGTACACATTTAATAACACATTTGTATAATAAACAGGAAGGTTTGTGTTTAAAAGTCTCTTATTGATCTGATTAACCAAGTTCTCCATAAAACGAACAAAACAAGTCCTACAAATCAATGAAATAACACATATTATAAAGGCACCGTATATTTAATGGTATTAGATGATTTTTTATTCGAATTTAATTTATCACACTTTCAATAAAACATTTGCAATTGGTTTTTTGTAAAAGGTGTTTTTAAGCAATTTGGGCATAAAATGAGTTTTAGCTGCATTTACACTGTTCTGACCAGCAGGGGTCACCAGTGTGTGGCGTTTCGAAACAGTGAATCATAATGCGAAGCAACTGGTTCAATTGATTCGAAGTTTCGAAAAGCTTCGTTTCTCCCATCACAACCTGGGCTGCGTTTCTCAAAAGCATTGGTGGCAATAGTTTTACGATCTACTTAGGTTTGCGATGCTTTCGGGAAACTCAGCCCTGGCCCATAAGCCAGCTCTGCTTTTTACTTTTTTTTTTTTTGCCATCTTCATTTAGTTCGATTCCTGTTCTGGGTGTGCGCCTCCGTCTCGTGTTCTGATTGGTCAGAGTTAGTGTCAATTAAAAGGGGGCGTTCGGAAACTCTCTTCAACTTCCCTGATAAAGTAAAGCGGTAGACGCTTGAAGTATACGAGCAAGAAACCACTCCTAAATTATTCGCAGTTACTAACCCCAGAATTATCTCCTTTTGGGGAGATAAATATTAAGTTCGTCATAGTTTGAGCTGGATTCATAGCTCTATATTTAGCTGCTCACGGATCGATCTAACGTTTGTTCTCATTGCGTTGTTTGGATTTTAAAGTGGACGTTTTGAGTGGTGAACGCGGTGAGTGTCTCTGCCTTCCTTCCACCTCCAGCTAACACACATCCACTTAGCCTGACGTGATGTCTGTCATTTTTTTTTCTCTCTGCATCGCACTTTAAGTACACGTTTTAACTAATATTTATGTTGACTTGTTGTTTTTAAATAGTCCCTCGATTATCTTTGTCTGTTCAGGATAAAAGATCAGTTTATAATGTTCGCAACTTGCTCAACTGTCAAAAATGTCATTGAAAAGTTGAAAGGTTCAGCTCTAACTGCGTCTAACAGAAAATCTACACGGGCTTAGGGGGGGCCATATGACTAAAATCCAATCTGACAGATTACATTGATGGAAAAAGTTACCAAATAAGTTATCTAAATGGTTAGTTTCCTGGTTTGAGTTATGCTTCGAGAGCTCATTTGGCCATGCTTGACAGAAGTCTGTAGCCATGTAGCTCGCTGGCTAACATGTCCAGCCAGCTGAAAGATTAAAAAAGTGGATTTTATTTCTTTCCGTGTACAGTTTGTTTTTATCGGTTCCTAGTAAGGCTGTATAGGGTGACACACTACCCAGTAAAGTGACTGATGAGTAATATTGAGTTCCTGAGAAGTGTTGATCGATAAAGTGCTGGGTGGCGGTTAGCTTAGCTCATCGGGATATTAGCTGTTTTTCAAGTTGAACAATTTGCCTAGTTGCTCATAAAACTGACTCGTTTAGTATCTTTTCATATGTTTCCATATGTTGTCATTCTTTAACGTTATCTCTACTTGTACTTGTCAGGGTTAAGCAAGTTTATGAGGTGTTCCATAAAATGTTTGGTTTATTACTTGCGCAATAATAAACAAACTAATAAATATAGTCATAAGGAATAAAGTCTGTAAATATTATTAGTATAATGCAAAAAAGTTCCTCCACAATACATATTGTTTTCAATATGTTAGAGCACTCTTGACAGAGACTTTCCTCTTAACGTGTTTTTATTGTTGTTTTGTTATTTTTCAACTCCTTGAGTGTATAAATGTTATGAATTTGAATATAGTTAAATATTCTGGCTGCTTTGAAAATGCTTGTCTTTTCAGGTTTGTCATTTTGTCCATTATAATGACAGTTTTTTTTTTTTTAGTTTTCTTCATTGTTTCATTTAAAGGTGAAACATTTCCGTTGTCCTTCGAAGTCCAACACACCTCCCAGCTAGAACCATGCCATTCCCCTTCGGGAAGTCTCAGAAGAGCCCAGCAGAGATTGTGAAGAGTCTGAAGGAGAATGTGGCATACTTGGAGAAGCTGGAATCATCTGAAAGCAAGAAGTGTGAAAAGGTCAATCCTTTATTTTTATATCAACATCTCAATGCAAATGTTTCAGCAAACTGTGGACTGTGACTGAGTCAGAAAAACTCACTGTTTTTCCTGTAGGTTGCAGAGGAAGTATCAAAAAATCTTGCATCGTTGAAAGAGGTGCTGTCTGGCACTGGAGACAAGGAGCCTCAGACTGAGGCAGTGGCCCAACTGGCTCAAGAGCTCTACAACACCAACCTCCTCATTTCTCTCATAGCGAATCTACAGAGGATTGATTTTGAGGTGCATATCATTCCGTTTGAAATGTTTGGATTACAACAACTTCCGTCCAGATGGAAGATATATTGCTCTGTGCACTAACCACACATTTGCTGTTTGCTTTCTTTGATTTATAACACATTGTACACCAAAGGGAAAGAAGGACGTGGTGCATCTGTTTAGCAACATAGTACGTCGGCAGATTGGCGCTCGCACCCCAACTGTGGAGTACATCTCTTCCCACTCACAGATACTCTTTATGCTGCTGAAAGGGTGAGTTTCCAGACCCCAGGGCATAGCCATGGATCAACACTTTCAGAAGCCATTGATTAGCCTGGCTTTTCCAATTGATGTGATGGGAGTCTGTGGTTGTATGGTTATTTTAGGATCATAATTTTCCTTTTTCCTGTCCACGTGGCTGAGCTGCCAATGGTGTTTAGCTTTTACAGCATGAACATATCTAGTTATTGACACTTTAGTGTCAGTTTATGGTTGATTTAGGTGATGATTTTGTTTTTTTGTTTTTTTTTAAATGGTTTATTTTAGGTAATGTTACATACAGTAGTGGCCAAAAGCGGTGTTTGTTTTTAATGACCATACAGTTTTGAATAAACCATCAAAATATGAGGAAAATATTTTATATATTTTTTTCAATTATTTTAAACCTGAGGGAAGAACAAAACTAATCTTCGTTAGGGTATTTATCAGACAAAATTATTGGGCCAAAAAAAAGTAAATTTTCTTAGACCAGACATCACTTTTGGCCACTACTGTATAGAAATGCATAAAAAACAAGAAATAATATTTAAAAAAATTATATACCTTTTGAAAGCAGCTATGAAACCCCAGAAGTGGCCCTTAACTGTGGCATGATGCTGAGGGAATGTCTGCGTCATGAACCTCTGGCCCGAATCGTTCTGTTCTCTGAGGATTTCTTCTGCTTCTTTCGCTATGTGGAGCTGTCTACCTTCGACATTGCCTCTGATGCTTTCGCCTCTTTTAAGGTATGACATTTACACAAAGCATCATCCATTTTGTAGGTTTTTCACTTGTAAACTTTATCCTTGACTTTTCTTAAAGGGTTAGTTCACCCAAAAATAAAAATTCTGTCATTAATTATTCACCCTCACTTTCGTTCATCTTCGGAACACAAATGAAGATCGTTTTTCATGAAATCTGAGAGCTTTCTGTCCCTCCATAGACAGCATTTTACCACCATTTTCAAGGTCCAGAAAGGTAGTAAAAAAATTGTTAAAATAGTCCACGTGACCACAGTGGTTCAAACGTAATGTTATGAAGTGATGAGAATACTTTTTGTGCGCAAAAACAAAACAAAAATATGACTTTATTCAACAATATCTTCTCTTCTGTATCATTCTCCTACGCTGTTCACATTCAGCGCGTCCGTGTACTATGTCAGAACGCCGACTTATTATTGGCCAGCTCCTACATCAGCACCACACGCATGCATCGTGATGCTCACGTGAACAGGGTCGGCCAATACTGAGACGGTGTTCTGACGTAGAACCTGGAAGCGCTGCAGCGTAAACGATGACGACAGCGTGACAAACGTGCATTTACCTTAAGCCTTTGTTTTTAGGATCTCCTGACAAGACACAAGATCATGTGTGCAGATTTCTTGGAGACAAATTACGACAGAGTGAGTTATTCTTGTGTTCCAATATTTCATGTGCCAGTACTTTTTTTTTTTTTCTTTTTTTTTTTATATTAGTGATTTTGGCTGCTCTACTTCATGGACAAAAATGATGATAAATCATTTGTTTTTAGGTGTTCACAGAGTATGAAAAGCTGCTGCATTCTGAAAACTATGTCACCAAGCGCCAGTCTCTGAAGGTGAGAGTAAACAACTATTTTCACAGAATTGCTTTCAATAATTCAAGGCTGTAATGGTATTCAAACCCTTGAGGCTGAGATTAAGCTGCTAAGATGAAAGAAAGTTAGTTGAAACCCTTGTTTTACATTGAAGTTTCATTGTAACTTCAATAGCCATATATTTTAATAGGATAGCCACATAGTTTGTCTTCACGTAGGAAAGTTTAATAAAAGCAGCAATATTTTTAGTGGTTTTGCTTCATTTACCACATACATTTGTTGTTGCGGTTAAGTGTGTTTTTACTGACTATCAAATGATATCCAGCTTTTGGGAGAACTACTGCTGGACAGACACAACTTCACAGTCATGACCAAATACATCAGTCGAGCTGAGAACCTAAAGCTAATGATGAACATGTTGAGAGACAATAGCCGCAACATCCAGTTTGAAGCCTTCCATGTCTTTAAGGTATGTGTTTATATGCACAGCATTTCATGTAACTTGATATATTTGAATTTGGCACTGCATTTTCTCTGTCTACTCCAATTACTTTCCACACTCGACAGCTGACCGGTCTCTTGTCCCAGTTCTGCCCTTCCTTTTTTAATGTAAACAGGTCTGGGTCAGTTACTGGGTTGTGCTGTAGTTCAGACCGCATGAAAGCAGATTCAGTGACGTTAACGGGTTTCTTGTGTCCTCTCAGGTGTTTGTGGCCAACCCCAATAAGACACAGCCTGTGCTGGACATCCTCATCAAGAATCAGTCCAAGTTGGTGGACTTCCTGAGCCACTTTCAAACGGACCGTTCTGAAGACGAGCAGTTCTGCGATGAGAAGAACTATCTCATTAAGCAGATCCGGGACATCAAACGGCCTGCACCTGCAGAGGAGTCCTAATGGAAAACGTTGAGTGTAGAACCAGGGAGCTCGCCTAGTGATGTGGTTTGATTATGTGGGTGAGAATTCGATGGGAGGGACAACTAAATAAGTCAAAGAAAGAAAGGCATCACTTGGACTAAATATATTTACATCCAACTTCTGAAACAGATGGAGAAATGCTGTCAGAAAGTGCAAACACATGTCTGTCCCTTTACTTGGGGCGAGCAGGGTTTTGGATCAAATAAAACCCAAGCACTCCATTTAAACCCATATATATATATATTTTAGCACTGCCCTTACAAAGGAAGTACAATTGATTTACCTTCAGACGGTAAATCTTAGATTAAAACGTTTATCCAAATTCATCTGAATGAGAAGTATTTCTAAAGCCTGCTCAGGGCTTTTTAACATTTTTAATTAAGTTAGAACAAGTACATTGGTACAAGGTATGGCTCTGCATATTTGCACTAAATCTGGTAACTTTGCTCCAGGTTGGCTATTAGTGCCAGTTCATACTCTTAGCACAAGAAAACCAAATATTAGTGAATGCATTAAAAATGTAAAAGGGTAGGTCATAAATACAGGACATTATGGGGCCTTATTAAATACACAAACACAAATTCAACAGGACATTCTCAGATTTATACTAGTTAAGGGACATTAAAGCATTTTAAAAGCCAGAAAATGTCATGTGGTCAAGCGAAACCTTTATTTTTGAAAAAGTAGCCCGTGGAGTTTAGTGGTCATGTTGGATGCTGCACTCAATTTCCATTTTAACTGGGTGCCTTATTTAAATAGTTTGGTCATTCTGGGTCTTCTATTACATTTATATTTATCTATAACATTGGATTTGTAGTAATATTCTGCTTTTGCTTGGGTTAACACATTAGGAGAACTAGTTTCCTTTACTACTAAAAAAAAAAAAACAATACTCATTTATAGACGTTTTCTCAGTTTAGATGAAAAATGCAATGAATTCAGGGTTCATAGACTTCAGTAATGGTGAAAAATACATGGTACACAATTACAGTGCAAGACATGATAACTTCCACACACACACTGTAACATTGAAAAGATGTGAAATGCTTGGGCTAGGGCATGTCATGTCATTCCTCATGCCGAATTTTGATGGACAGCTTAGACAAGCCAATTAAGCCTTTAAAACATGGATGCAGTAGGAAAGACCATTGAACACAGTTCTTCGTGTCCTGCACTGTCAAACTTGAATGAGCCAAAGCTGTGGTAACACGGTATATCTTACGATGCCTGACTAGACCTAGAATTTGGTTCTCCTATGGATGGATTGCACCTTTCAGTATCTCTTGGAAGTTTTAGATGAAATGCAGAACAGGATTCTACTGAAAGGTTCCACCATTAGTCTTTATACCTTAAGTTGAATATATTTTATGTACTCTATTTGCACAAGTTTCTTTCTCGTATACCTCAGATTTTAAATTCCTAAGTGCTGTTTTTTCCCGCTTTGCTTCAGTAGAATTTGTGGTATCAGGTTCAATACATTAACATTAGTAAATGCATTCGGTGTCATGAACTAGAATTTATTAGTCTTGGTTAATGTTAATTTCTGCTTTTTAAAATGCATTTCAAGTTGCATACATGAACATTCGTTTATACATAATGAACAATAGTGTATTTATTAATAATTAACATTAACCTAGATGAATAAAAACTGTTTATGATACCTAATGCACTAATAAACAAATCACAATATATTGTAAAGTGTTTCTGGTATTATTATGGATGTGGGGCGGTAGGGCGTTGAATTTTGCAAGCTAAAATAAGACCTTACAACACAAAGTTGCGGTCTTGTAATGCTGATATGGACCTGCAAGGGAAACAGTTTAATTTTTGCATTTCGCTAATGGGTACATAGGCTGTCACGAGTGTGAGGAGAGCACTTGCCGTGCTTGTGTAAATGAGCCACACTCTAAAAGGTTGTAATGGATTAATACAAATGTCAATGTGTTCTTGTGCTTTGAGTTTCAGTCAACTCTTCAGCGGAAGCAAATGTTTTTTGAAAGTATGACTTGTAGATTTGTGCTTTATTGTAAGTATTTAGGAAGTGAAGCGGAAAAACCTTCTGAGCTGCCTTTCTTGCTTTTATAAACTGCACAATGTGTGAAATCACAAAGCCTTTGTGTTGAACAGTGACCTAGACTGATTTGCTTTTCGTTCCCATAAAAGATCTATAGCTATCGATAACCAAATATTTCCACCGTTTCATTAAATGTCACTTGATACCACAAGTACAAGAATGAGTGTTTAGCCAAATGTGATTATTCTGCTGACAGGGTTTTTAAGGACGGTTTTTGTCCTTAAGCTCATTTAAGCTTTGAGCCTTGAGATTCTCCATGCAGTGATGATCTCTGAAAAAGAGATTCAAATTAATATGTTAAATCTATGGTAAGTTATTATACACACCTTTATTATTTGCAGTTTGACTGATTAATGTTTGCTAGGCTTTTCACTCATTTCTCACACATTTGAGTTTTGTCATATTTTCCACTGTGGGAGAGGATTATATATGTACATAAAGTTTTATTTTAAAAAAAGAGTAAGTGTGAAGACATATTGAAAATAAAAGAAACGATGGAACTTCTTATGTGTGGTAACATTCTTTTTTTTTTAAATTTAAACAGTTCAAGGATTTCAATGGCTACATTTATATTGCTGCAACTAATTATTGGCTGCTGAAGTGCCTGCGTAAGAGCTCGAGGGCCGTGCGGCTCCGTGCGTGACTCTCTCTCTCGGCATGCAGGTCAGCTCGGGTCTGCTCCACCTCCCTCTGAAGCCTCAGGAGCACAGCCTCATTTTCTATCCGAGCTGCTTTTTCCAGCCTGTCTCTTTCAGACTTCCATTGCACTTGCGCTTTTTCCAGTTCCCACATGAGGTTGGAGCGCTCCTGTATGACCTGCTGCATGTCCTCTTTTGCTTTACTCAGAGTTGTCCTCCACCTGTCTGCCTCTTCTTCCTTTTCCCTGACCTCTATAGTCAGCTTATGTAACTGAGCGTTCATTTTTTGGCTCTGTGACTTCATATCATTTATCACGAGGTCCTGACGTTTAGCTATTTTTTTGGAAAGGCTTAACTGTTCCTCCAGCTTCTCCACTAGGCCTTGCAGCTTCAGCCTTTGCTCATGTTCTGCTTTAAGCTGCTCCTCTGTATAACTGAGCTGTTGCTTTAGTCGCCATCTGTCCCTCTCCACTTCTGCAAAACCAGTCCGTAGTTTGCTGATGTCCCCCTCATTCCATATGCACATCTCACCCTGGTCAGTAGGATTTTCAGAGTTTGCTCTTTCATCTATAGCCTGCTCATGCCTAATAATTCTTTTCGCCAGGGCCTCCTTCTTTCGCAGTCGCTCAGTGTGCTGAACCTCTTTCAGAGCTGTCAGGTAGATCTGCCTTCTGTGGCTCCTCTTGGGTTCATCCATGTCTGTAGAGTGGGTTGATGATGGTGATTTTGTTGAGCTGTTGGATTGTTCATTTGTGTTGTTCTGGTTTTCAAGCAAGTTTTGGAAAGTGAAACGAGGAGGGAACAGTTCCTCCACCCAGTGATGGTCATCTTTGGAGCTAGACTCGTGTTTAGGGTTTTGCCCAGTGATTTCCATCGTCCTCATAACTATATTGTTTGAACACAGCATAGACATACTACATAAGGGCATTCATTGCCCTCTTCATTCATCAGTTATCAAGAGCATATGGCTGGAAGCTTGGTCGTTCAAAAATCTATCTTCAGCCCCGTTATAACGTTTTTTTTTTTACTATCGGGCATTGATGAAACGTACAAAACTAGGTTTTTTTTTTTCTCACCCACAAATCGGTTTTATAGAAAAATTAGCGGTTCATGCTTACAACATCAGCGTCGTTAACTACGATCTCTGTCCAGTCAGTGAATACAACTTCCTGTTTACTGTACAAGAGAACGAACACTTAGCGCCCTCTGCTGGTTGAGATTAAAATCTTCATGTTACATGTAATTATCCATAAAAGTACATTCTGTCCATTTGCGTTAGCCTCAGCATGAGCTCGCAGTTTTGTTGATACAGATACCTTTATTTATTCCTCCTATTGCAGGTCATTGATTAATGTTAAAGTGTATGGGGTGATATTACTTGTGAAACTCCAATGAAAACTGCAAATCTGAGAGCTATATTTGTTAATATTAAAGTATTGTGTTTATATTATATTATTATATACCAGTTTTGTTTTAAATATGTAATTACAGATACCTGCAGTGATTCTAATGTGTCTGTGTGAAAAGTCATGTATTTTTATGATATATGTCTGTAGAAGTTTGAAGCCAACAAATAAACTATCAAAAATGTTCATTTATTAAATGCTCAAAATGATTTAGGCTAATTTGGTAAAAGTCTGAAATGTTTTGAATATTGTCTGGGATTTAAAACTGCTTTATATCCAATTGTATAAGTATAAAATTGTGTCAGAGTATAATTACATTCAGCATTCAAACAACAAAAAACTTTGTTGTTTACAGTTCAAGCAACATTATTTTCTTGAAACACTTTAGTCAATGTTTCTAGTTTAATATTGTTTGTCAGGAACTAGCATAAGTAATTGCGTACACCCTCCTTTTTTCACGCTGATCATTTTCTTTGTGCTTTGGGGAAGAGGAAAAAGTAGGTTAAAGTTCAAAAGGACGTGCTGGAGATTTCCTCCTATTTAAAGAAGAGACTGGCAACTCTTCTTAAATAGACCTTAAATGGTCTTTAAAAAAAAAAAGTGTGAAATTTGTTTTGCATGTACTTTTAATAAGGAGACAACATTGATTTGCATGTACTTTTAATAAGATTTAACAATAAACACAAGATGAACTCGTGGGAATGCTGAGGGAAATTCTCTTTGAAGCCTAATACAATGGTGCACATACAGCCCAGTAGTGGGGGCTGAGTGAACCGGGGTCAAAGGTCACTGAAGCCTTCTGTCTCTCACTGACCATAGGATTTATTTCCATAAGGCCAAACAGAGTCTCACATTCTATAACTATATTTTTGATGACATGTAATGTCTTGAGGATTGCATTTCCAGAATTACTAAGGGTTTTGATGAGCAGTAGCCTACTCCTGTTATTTCTGGAGCTAAAACAGGGATTTTATGTGGACTTTCCTTCACCCCCACCCCCAACAAGAAAAAGGGGATGCTCTACAATTACATGCATGACATAACATTTTGTTGTCCATCTTGAGTGGCGATATGGGTGGAACATAAAACATCTGCGCAGTAAGGTACCGAGACCTCATTCCTCACTTCAACCAAAATCAGGTATGTGGACCATTTAATGCACAAATGTCTATTTTAAATAGTGTTTAGGCACAAAACTTTTACCTGACTGTCAGAATGATGATGCATTTTATTTTTAGTTTGTTACCCACTTTTAATTTGAATTTCTAGGAAAACAATGCTACATATTTTTGTTGTTTTCCCCACCAAAGTGTCCTATAGGCTGTTGTTTTTGGGTTGCCACCATGCCTATATCAATTTGCTGGTTTAGCCTCAAGTGAAACTTTGCCAAAAAAAAAAATTTTTTTTTAACAAATCATAAACACTTTTTATTGTAATCAATAATGCAATTGCTTTATAATTCTATAATTGCTTTTTTATAATAACTACAAAACAAAAGACCAATTAGCAACACTCCAATGATGTGAAAGTGGTAAGTGGAATATAGGAGAGCGGATGTGAGTTGTGGGGGATTGAGTAAGTTGAGTTGGAGGAGGAGGCTCGTGAGGCCCATCATCACATGACGAGACGTTCGCGCCTCTTTCGTAAACCTCCAACCTGATGATCCCAAACAACGGAGTTTACGCGCTAGTTTAACTTATGCGAAGGCCTTAAACACGTCCGAAAGCGTCAACTTATTGGCTTCGTGACTATAGTTCACGCGTGGGTCTGAGTTGTGGCGAGAAATGATTATGGAAACTTAAATTGTGACAGTGTTTGTCGGTGGGATAGGCTTTGTGTGTGTGGAGCAGCTGGAGAGCTAACAGACAATGTAGGAGATGGATCAATTAATGGACTCTTGAACGCTTAGATATATTTGGAGTTGTTTGTTTGTCTTAACTAAGCACATGTAAGTCAAATTCGTTTTTTAAAATAACGAGACTAGCATTTTTTTGCGACTGTATTATAGAAATATAATGTTTAATCTGCGTGTTTTTGTTTTTTTTTTTAGAGTAATGTTCTAATTGTTTTATGGAAAGGAAATGAAGCCATTACGTCTGGCTTTACATGATTTGCTGATTAATATTTAACCCGTGTTACTAACAGTTTGTGTACAGGCGAGATATCACTTACCTTGCTGCATAAATCTGGACCCTGCTTTAAATTTCTTTAGAAATTAATAATTTCAGAGACGGCAGACACGTGAGTTTGAAGCTCAAACCCGGTTTTATCGGTGTCTTTTCAGCTCATTATCTAAAATAGTGTTATTTATGCACGCAAACTCATACTTGAATTTCACGTGGCTTCGCAAGTCTTCTCCATAGCAAGGGTCAGTCTATCTAAACCCAAACTCAGGTGAGAAACTATAATTGTTGGATTAAGTTCCTTTATCCTCATTTTAGCAGGTTCTGAAAAAAAGCTATAGGCGCCCGTTGTTTAACCCTTTACAAGTTTTCTCACTTAAACCAGTTTTGTTGTTGTTTTTGTAAGTTCTTATAGATACCAGGAGTTCGTTTCCTGTTGAAAACACACATGCACACTCTTATGTAAACAGAAACTTTGCTTACATTTTAGTGTAATAAACGTTATATCATTGAAGGGTTTGCCGTCTATTAAACTGTCTCTTTGAAAGGAGAGCTCGTGGGCCACACAAGCAAAAGATCGGGCACCGACCTCTCGAGGCCTAGTTAATGTTTGCAGATTAGACCTCACAGGCGTATATTCATCTTCAATGTTTTTCTGCAAGTCCTGGACGCCTGTGATTCGAAATATCGCGTGATGTCGCGTATTTCGCTAGTTTTGAGTATAACATGCTTGAAAACGCAGTATTTAGAAAACACAGCGTGAAGGAAACTACACGTTTAAAGGTGAATTAAGTTTTGAGTTGACACTTTTGGGAGTATACGTATTTAGGTTAGTCAGTTGGCTCATATAACAGTAGTGAAGAGCTTTCAACAAGTTCTACTTGTCTTCAGTTGAAAATAGATCCTCCATTTTGAGAGCAAAGCGCGCCAAATACGTTCAGTCAGACTCAAAACAGACTGAACTTCGATTTAATAAAATTGCTGGCATAATTAACTTAAGCAAAAGTTACAAGCTGCAATAATACGTTTTAACTTATCCATTTAGTATTGAAGTACTTGTGAAGAAAACGGGTTAAAATCAGTGTCATAAAATCAAGTAGAAATCACGACAGAAATTGTGACTAGTTAAATAGCTTTACAGTCATTTGTAAAGCTACATAAGCTTTGTAAACCTTTGTATTTTGCTGATGTGCATTTTAATTCATTGATCCCTTAGGTCAGTCACATGTTTCAATTCTTAAACCATTTTTCCTTCTATTTTTTCCTCTTAGGTGTTATGAAGATGAATGAAGCCTTAAAGAAAGTATTATGCTGGAGTTCAGTTCCTTCAAGGAAAACCTTAACTTTATTTTAATATGGCCCTCCTGCTAAGGTGCATCTTGTGTAGTTAGTGAAGTAGTCTAGTATCTACTGCGCTAGATGCTCCTTTCGGCAGGAATAGCTGTACATTCAGCACATGGAAGCAAAATCCAATTTAAGTTCTGTTCACCTGCAGTTTCGTGCTCTACTTTGACATTGCTATGCTGTTAATCACTTACTATGCTATTAATCACAATATTTGATTTTCTTTTTCCATTGTTATTATTTTTCTATGATCTATATGAGTTTGTCCAGGCAGTTCCAAAGTGCTCACAGTGCAGGTAGTGCCAGTCTGTCTACTGCAATGTTTGCACTTCTAGTATTGCCGGTCGCCTTCTGCCTGTCACTCTGGAGCTGCACTAGATGCTGCTGCTGCTTATGGAAAAGCCCAGTTATGTGGGGTGAGTTTTGCAGGATTGCATCCAGCCTTATTACAACATGCTGTGCAAATCCATGCAAAACTCGCTGCACCGGGGACAAACTTCTGACTAACACATCTACAATCAAGATGATCTTTACAACCATGCAATTACATGCAGTCATAGTTAATAAGCAAAAATGTTTTTTTCTTTATTTTAAATGTATGCTGAGCTGCAAGTGCTGCCACAATTCTAAGACAATATATCATAACAGCAAAGATATAAGATGCATATTTCTATATAGATAAATGATAGCACTTAATTTATAATGTTAGATCACAAAAGTATGTATAAAATGTAGTTGTATATTTGTTTATACTTTCAGTGGCACTTGCATGCAAATATTTGTCTTGCTGTTTTCGGGTGGATGACTTTGCAATTTTAATAGTGGCGAAAATCTTCAATAAAAATTGCACGGTATCCATCTGTAATCCGCTAGATTCCACTGCATTTTTCTGTTTTGAATATGTAACTATTGTATGTAAATTCTATTCAATTCTCAATAAAATTATGACGTCATTTTATTCTGCCTCGCACTTTGATTGCACAGATTTGATAGTGACTGTACGTGACAAAATATCCTTTACCAACACCAGATGGCAGCAGATACCTGGAGATGTGACGACATGTGTTGGTTGTTTGCTCTGCATATTGAAATTTTTTTTTTTTTTTTTTTTTTTTTTTTGGAGACAAATTAGTATAGACGTGCAGAATATTGCCGATATTACCACATTACACTTTTTAACCAATTTAAATAGCTTATAACTTAATTGAAGACTGAAAAGTCCATTTGAAATGTATCCCAGACTTGGTCTTGATCTCCGTGTGCGCATGACCGCACGAGATTCATAGCGCGCCTCCTGTCTTCAAAACCATAACTTTAATTTTAACGAAAGAGTTAAATACCAAGCTCTTCTGTAATCGGTTCCTTTTGAATAATGCAAGAGTCATGTGTAAATCGCGCAGTCCCTCTTTTTACAGTGAAATGTGACCTTGATTTGTGAGCATGAAGTTTGAGTGTTAATGAGGTGGAGATGAAGAGCTCCTCGTGACTCTCCTCACACTCACTTAAGCGATGCTGCCGCTGAGTCCAGAACATAGCTTTCTGTTCACTTCAAGCAACACAGATCGTTCCTGCTCTCTTCCTTTGCGTTTGTAATCAGATCTGTCACCAGGAATCCTTTTAACTCCGTATATTTCTATCTTTTGAGCGCATTTGGACTCATAATGCCTGGACTGAAGTTGAGCGGTGCACTGATTCTCTGGGTCCTGATGCTGCCGTTCTCTCGGCCGAACAGTCAGGTGCTGGACTGTCGCGAAGTGCGCTCGTCTTTTCAGTTTTTGTACCCGGGGATGAAATGGACCCCAGAAACGCCAGTCTCAGGTAAACAGAGCTATCGAGATCATCATAAGTTGATTTAGCTTTCTGTGTGATTTTAAAATCTCCAAATCTCATGTCCAGAAAAGCTTTCAAATACATAATGTCCAAAAGTTTTACCTGCCGTTCAGTAACACTTGTCACTTTTTTTTTTAAACATGACATGCTATATGTTGTTTTTTTTTTTGTTTTTTTTGGTCTTTTGACTATTAAGTGGAAATTATAATTTTATATGAAACTCTGAGTTTATGTTACTCTAAATGAGAAGTATTGTTGTTATTATATATATATATATATATATATATATATATATATATATATATATATATATTTATTTTTTTTACAATTAACATTTCCCATAGTTGAAATGATTAAGAATCTTTAATCACTTTTAATTTACATTTATATAAGATTGAGCCAAAATCCAATTATACAATACTGGAAAAACTCATGAATAAACTAAGCAAAATCTTAAAGTTAAACTGCTGTCAAAATAAGAGGAAAAACTTATGGCATGCCATTTTAACATTTATTTCTTTAACTAGTAACTATTTTTATGTTACTAGCATGTATTTTTTAATTATTAGTATGTAATCCAACTATCATGGGCATCTCTCTTTTTTTTCACAGTTTCAATAGTATTTATTCATTAGATTGTAGTGTTTATGTTTTTGCTTCTAGTCATTATAATAGTATATTACTGGTAACAAATTGTGCATTTTTTGCTATTGAATGTCTTTATTTTAATACCAATTATTCACCTTAGACTAGTATGTATTCCAGTTTTTTTGCTAATAACTATATTTCAGCTGTACTAATACTTATTAGCTATCTATGAGACACTAATATATATCCCAATTGTTCTAATAATTAGTGTCTTTAATTCATACTATAGGAAATTAGGGAAAATTCATTGGCAGAACTTTTGTTATTTGTTATCAGTAACAATAAATAGTTACTTTTCAGGATTAGGAAAGTGATTGGATAAGCAAAGGAATAAGTATCTAATGAACAAGTAACAAGACTAACTAAATTGTAACTGTAATGAAATTGAAAAATGTACTCATTATTGGCTTGCTTGTACTATAGTAACAAAAAATACATACATAGACTAAATGTTAAAATGACTTGCCATACAATTCTCTTTATGTAACGTTTGCATCTTCTGTAGCCCATTTCATGTGGTATTATTTTCACCCTCTGCGTGATGTGAGATGATCTGTCAGTAGGTTTGAAGATGAAATAAGTGTCCTGACTGGATTGTCATCTTCAGCTCTGAGCAGTGGCTGCAGAAGTAGCCCGAGGAGAGCTGCAAATGTATTTCTCTTTGCCATAACTAGTGTGAATTACCTGTCATGCTGGAGAAGGAGAATTGTGTTAGTGTGTTTATTGAGGTTGCTACATTTCCCAACGGGGAGCTGAGGAGATAGATGAGTTGAGATGAATGACAGGTCTCTCTGCTTGACAATCTCCTCTTAGCTGCTTGAAGCTTTAATTCTGTCTCAATTGGAAGCTGGAGAGAAGGGGGTGAGGGTGGGTGGGGTAGAAACACAAAGAGTGGAGTTTGTTTGGCCCTCACAACAAAAATTCTGCTGAAAAGGATCTTGCTTTTCCCCAGTGACTGCATTTTGTTGTCAGGCTGCTTTATGTGCAAGTATCTTCATTTTCCCCCCCAGTGGTAGCAAATGCCTCAAAAAGAACTCTAGATAAATTTATATTACTATTACAGTCACTCGCTTTTTCACTTAAGTTAATTAACATTAAAAAGTTTTGACTATTTAAAGGCATTTTTTACTTAATTGGAATAATTTGAACCATGATAAAGGATGCTGAAGTCTTTCCAATGCCATGTGATTCGACTTGCAGGTAAATGAGCGTAAACCTGAGTGATCCCTTATGGTTCAGCTGCTTTCAGGAGATGTAAAGTGACCTTCCCAGAGTTCCATTTAATCAGAGGTTCTGTTCGGTTTTGCAGACTTCACATTTGCAATTTAAATGGATTGCAATTGGGTTAAGGACAAGGAACAGAGTGATATTCAGTCATTTGCCTTCTCAGAGGAATTTTAACACATTTTAACCTTTACCAGAGTTTAAGAAAAGACTGATTGCATTGCATGTCTTATTGGACTGCAAGAACCTGTATCCACTATCTGGTATTCATTAAATTAAATAGGCTACTGTCAGAAAACTTACCGGATTGCATGCATATCTCATGTATGTATCGAGTATCTTTTTGCAGTGCCGTGCAGTTTTCAGATGAATTTCGTCGAAAGCATTTTGGTTGGTTGTGCTTCTCATGAGTAGCTGGTAGGGGACTTCATGTCCTGATAGGTACAATCCTGCAATGAAAGCCTTTTTGAAGCCCTAGTTTTTTGAAACCTAAACATTGCTCTTCAGAGAAAGAACTAACTGTGAGTTTTTTCTTTTGGAAGTGTGCCGCAGGCAGTGTAGAGTCCTGAAAATCCCAGCGGCACCAGGCTCCGGACTTTATGCCTGGTGCAGTAATTAGTGGTGCGGGGAAGCCTTTGGCTTTATTCATTTTGATTCATTATATGAACCGATACCACGCGGCTCCAGCATATGTAGCCAGAAACCTTAATTGGGTGTCCTTGTATTATGTCAGACTATGAAAGAATGCGAGGTTAATTGTTTGGCCCCTTGTTTGGTATTGATTTATGTGTTGGCCAAATGCATCTTAAGAGACATACTTGCTTAGAAATATGCCATAAAAGATGTGTTAGAGATGGAACTGCACTTTAACTTTTCTCTTCAAAGACGTAATGTCCTCAATAGAGACGTGTTCATGTGAGTTCAATCATTACATGTAACAACAGCATAATTTAAATATCTGATGATGGTTTGAGATGTTTTTATTAAGCCACATTCATACACGAAGAGCATTTTGCAAAAAGAGCCGTCTATTTTCTTTCAAATAGAGCACCTATTCCGAACCCAATGCACATTGCTGGCCTTGAGGTGGCAAATGAATGTAGACAACCTTAATGTTAATTGGAAATGGGAATGACTGCGGGCCGTATAGTGTAGCTGTCACCTTCTAGTGATTTTATTTATTTCACAGAGAGTTTCATTCACTCTCTCGCAGTGTGCTTGCAGATTTAATGCTTTGCTTGATTTGTATCGCATCTCATGTTCCTTTATGAGTTCCTGCATGTCAGATTTTGTCCCAGAAGTTTGCAGATTTCTTCACTTACTGCTTTACAGAAACATGTTTTTCTTTTGGTCTGTTTCTCATGTTGTAAATGCGGCATTCACCTTCAGAGACCCCTTTTTCTGAACCACACAACAGGCAGCTGTATCCACTGCACTGTGACCCCAGTAAACCCTGGCTTTAAACTTGGTGCCCATGAAATTTGGGTTGATTTGTGATGGATGCTACTGTTGTGTTTCTGTTCAGCTGCCAAAAGTGATCTCTACTGGCATGTGTGAGTGGGATGGAGAGAGGAGGATCTTTAGCATGTGCAGGAGAGGGAGAGAGACGGATGGACTAACATTAGAGGAAAGAGAGGATGTGGTGACTGATGTATCTGCGATGGAATACAAGGATGCCAAACCGAGACATAGCCTGCAGGAAGACTGAACTGAATTCTAATCATACCGCGTGTAATGCCAGGGGAGCACAAGACCAAAAAAGCCAACGGGAGGTTCTGCCCTTTTCGTCTCCACTGGACAGTCTTTACCGTTTTTTTTTGCTGACATCTCTCTGCCTCGTCCAAGCCACCTTGTCCCGAGAGGAAGAACTGAATGTCAAAGCACAATAGACAGCTGACTGTCTTTGTAGTCTCAAAGGCACCTTTACACTTTGCACATAGATGCTCAAACAGTTGTTACATCAGTTTGACGTTTTGATGTGACGTCCCCTGCAAATATTTTATTAGATAATGATGACCAAATAAGGATGACCGTTGTTAAATTGAATGGTTCGGTGTCGTCGCTTTGGTTTGCCGCTGAAGAAACCAAGTATATTGAGTAATGAGGGGTTCAGCGGGTTGAGTACAAAGTAGAGTCCATCTCTCAGCAGCCTCTCTGATCAAAACGAGATGAAAGGAAGCTGTATTCCCGTCCATTGGTACTCACGGATGAGATCCAGTTAATGAAGTGCCACTGACCTCCCTCAAGAGCTCACATTATAGGCTGTTAAGGGGCTTTTGTGGTGCTTGTTTTAACGTCAGTAATGGCAGAATGCATTACAGAGACACATGTTCACCCCATCAAAAGCTAGATCCTCTCAGTGCAGACAGTATTGTTTTTCCAATTATCACGAGCGAATCCTCATAGAAATTATAAACTACCCTGCTGAGCATGGCGTCTTATTTTAGTTTGATGTTTGGTAATTTCTGTGCCATTGTGTCAGCAAACGGAATTGCAAAAATAGAGAAAGTATATTTGCCATTGGTCGGTAAAACAGATTATTCTGCCTCAAACTCAGGCCATCGGTTGAGCCCGTGTCAGGATGTTCAAATGCTTTGATATTGCCACAGTATTTGCACTTTTTGGGGGGGAAATGGATTACTTATAGCTGTTTCAGGGATATGAGGAAGTATTTTATCATATATAAAACTGTGCACAACACCTTTAATCTGCATTTTTAAACACAAATGTTACCCAATTTATTGTTTGAAACAACACTGCTCAAGACATCTTTGAATATTCTATCAAATTGTCAAAAAAAAAAAAAAAATTATAAACTGACAGTTTGATACAGTATATGTATTTATATATATATATATATATATATATATATACTGTAAAAAATATTTTTTCTTCTGTCAAATCAACTTATATATATAACATAATAATATAATATATATAATTTTAGATTTTTAATATTTATTATTTAATTACAAATAATTATTATATATTTTAAATATTACTTTATATTATCTTTATATATATTTTATGTTGAATAATTATTAAACCTTTATTTACTGATTGATTGATTATGCAGATATAAATTTTATGTATAGTATTGACTTCATATCAGAAAACTTAATGCCTAAAATGATCTAACATATTTCGCAGTAGTATGTGAAGTCCTTAAAAGACCTTAGAATAGTGTCAAGGGGCAGTAGACAGTGCCCGGGGGCAGTGAAGTACCTTCATATTTTGATAAATGCCCACACAGTTTCTGTAATTATGAGATAATGGCTTAGGTCAATGTCTCTGGCAGTCCATTTAAAGTTGAAGGTGAGGGATCACATGCCCACAAGCCATGAAAGTTTCTACTAATGACTATGGTCAGACTTTTCATTAAACCACATATCTTGGATTTTCCTGAGCTGGTTTGTAACCGAGGAACACACTGAGTTTGTGCGAGCCAAAGGCTTTTATTGTGCTGTTATTTACTTTATCTTTCCCAAACTGAATCTTACCCTTGTGTGCTCTATGCTGTGGAAGTCTGAGGTACTTTCTTTCATTAAATACTTCCAATGGCACTGTAAGACAACAGACGGCTTTGCTTTAGTCCATTAACTCTCCTGCCTCCCTGGCAGAGGAGCACGATTCATAATCATATACTTCGTATACTTTTCATCAGCTCGTTGACTTTCCACTTTTAATTGTGCACATATATTGATGTCTTTGAAGTAAGTCTAGAAAGAAACGTCATAATTCATGTGTCTTTGCTCTATAATTCATGCTTCTAATAACATCCTTTTAACATTTTTCTGTATTTTAACACAGCATGTTTTCCCCACAGCCCACATTAAACTTGCATGCTGATAGCTTTATAAATGGTTCTTAAGATCGCTCTTATGCATGCATCTAGCTGCGCTCTGTGTCTTCAGGCTTGTTAAGGAGGAGCGTGAAGCTGAAGTGTGTACACAGCGCTCACCGAGCCTCCGTCAGAGCCGTCTTTTTCATCTGGGCTCCAACAGGGATACTTGCACGCCTGAGGCCTTTGGGCAAAGCTGCAGGATGGATTCAGGAATTTCCAGAAATTTTAGTTGATAAGGAAAAGGAAGGAAGTTAGTGTGTCATGACTTGGATATGAAAGAAGCCTATAGAACTCTAGAGAAATGGTGTTCAACCAGGAGTCCCTGAAGGTTCTCCAAAGGGTCAGTGGTAAAAATGTAAATACACATTTCATGACATTTCTAACTCGCTAATGATTTGTTAAAGGGTTAGTTCACCCAGAAATGAAATTTCTGTCATTAAGTACTCACCCTCATGTCATCCCAAACCCGATGACCTTCATTTGTCTTTGGAACACAAATTAAGACTTATTTTGGTAACACTTTATTTTACAGTGTCATTGTTACACGTTACATGTAGTTACTGTAGTAATAACTAGAAATTATGCATAATTACATGCAATTAACCCTAAACCAAACCCTCATCCTAACCCTAAACCTATAGTAAGTACATGCAGTTAATTATTATTACTCAGTTCTTAAATGTATAATTACACTGTAATACTGACACCTTAAAATAAAGTGTAACCGAAATTTTTGATGAAATCCAAGAGTATCTGATCCACACATAGGCAGCAATGACATTGCACCTTTTGAGGTCCAGAAAAACACTAAAGACATTGTTAAAACCGGCGACGTGACTACAGTGGTTCAACCTTAATATTATGAAGTGACAAGAATACTTTTTTGCAAAATTACAACTTTATTCAACAAATTCATCTGTCCTCTGTCATACTGCTACGCTATTTACGTTGCAGAGTTTCAGTGTTCACATTCGAACGGCGGCTCAGTATTGGCCGGCTCCTGCGTCAGTATCACATGCATGCGTCGTGCTGCTCACGTGACCACGTCACGATGTCTTTAGTACCTTTCTGGACCTCGAAAGGTGCAATGTTGTTGCTGCCTATGTGTGGATCGGATTTCATCAAAAATATTGAGTGTGGAACGACATGAGGGTGAGTAATAAATGACAGAAATTTCATTTTTGGGTGAACTAACCCTTTAAGCATTTTATAATCCAGCAGTGTTAGTTAATGTTCCAATAATTTATTTAAAGTTGTTAATTAAATTAAAAAAATATATATATATTTTTGGGGACTATAAGGTAAAAAAAAAAAATCAACTGTCCTGATATCATAATGCTTAAAAAACATTTAATTAAAAAATTAAATGCTTGATTGTATCTCTCAGTGATCCTTTGAAAAAGGTCAATAAATCTCTTAAAATAGCAGATAATTTAACCTTTTTATGACACAGCCAGGTTTTAAAATGACATAAGTTTGAATATTATGAGTTATGTAGTTTATGACATTTTTTCAAATGTCATGATGCAAACTTCCAAAAATGTAATGATATTTATAAATTATGATATTTGTGAAAATAATTGATTAAGATCGTGTTTTCAAATTGTAGGTCTATGTAAAATATAATACTTTATACTTAATGTGGTTATGCCACATCAAAAATGTAAACTTTTGCTTAAAATGGTCTAAACGTTTTTTTAGTCTCGATTTTTTAGGTCAAGCTTGAATGTTCAAAAACACATTATTTTTTACATATTTTACATTATTGCAGCACCTCTCATCCCAGTATGAAGCCCCTCATTCTGAAAAGCACAGTGTGCTCTGATTTGTCGGCTGGACCAGTGTGTTGTGATTGGTCAACCGCTTCAAGCGTGTTTGGGAACTCAGCTAGGATTTGTTACTAGGATTCCTTTAAAAGATTGTTTTTCTTTATCTTGGACATTTTTGTTTGTTATTAACCTCCTCGAGTAAATTAGTGAGTAAATCTATCTGTAAATCTATAATGAATTGGCTGAATGTCTGGGTGGGTGATCCTATAGGATTGAAAACCACTGCTGTAGAACATCACAAACAAATGAGGTCTATATGGGCACATTCTCAATGCACAATATTTCTTCTGCAGACCGAGGGATCTACATTTTTTCCTTTTCAAACAAATGTTTTCTGTTCCATTTTCAGAAGACAAACAATCTAATCAGCCGTATTTATGAGCAGTCTTTACTTAGAGACTGTGATGTAATATTTGTTTATGCTTCTCTGTTGGGAGCAATCTCCCTCCTGTAAAGTCCTTCACTTTTCCCTGACAGCTCGCAACTTCTCTAATAAAGTACATTTATCATCTGCAAACAGCAGACGTGCTGATGAAATTGTCTGTTTTGCTGAAGATAATTACTAAATCTGTCTGAGTTCTTTCTCCTTTCATACCTGCTCTCCTCTGCCAGCTCTCCCTCCTCCCCTCTACTCGCTACGCTATTGACAGCTTAATAAATTTGCCTTGGAATCTGAAATTAGCTCGATCGTATCTGTCGCCGGTCCTTTGCAAGTATTGATTTTGGATATTAAGCCTGTCGTTGTGCATATGAAAGGTATCGTCTATACGATATGGCAGATTTGCCCATAATTTCTGGTTTCATATCCGTATTGGTGTGCTGCTGATGTGTGATCAGAAAGTGTGGGTTTTTTCTTGCCGTTGTTGGTTTTTGATAGCATGTGATGTTAATGGGTTTATTTACCCATTCCTAACAGCCGATGTGTGCTTAGTAGATCAGCATTTTTTCTTTCCCCTAAGGCGATTTCTTTGACATTTTATCTTCACATTTTCATATGGGATTTAAAATTTGGCAGCACTTAAATCTCCTGCATTTTAATCTCTTCCATGGTCTATTAAATTATTTCAATCAACAAACTTGTAGAGTACATTTTTAAGACTTCTTGTTGGATCCGTATTCTCATCTTTGCTGATGAACTGGTAAAGAGTGTCAATTTAATATGTGATAGTTCATTCAACAATTTTTCAGTACTCCTGACTAGGATAGGGATGGGAATCATAAGGAATTTAATGAATTTAACGGTTCTGATTCCTCTTAATTCTTTTAATTTTGAGGAAGAAATATTTGGAAAGCAGAAATGCAATTCTGTTGCCAAATGCTGGGATCATTTTCATAACAAATGTGCAACAATAAAGTATTATTTTATGTAAAATACCACATTTTTTAAACTATTTTTTGCCCCTAAAATTAGTTTTTTTCTCCAAAATATCTTCTATGTTCTTTTATGAGAGTTAGTTGACATGTAGTTGCAGAGTTACTTATAGTTAGTATAAAGTCTAAAGTAGTCCATTGAAATAAAGAGTAACCAGAAAGCCAAATAAATAACAGAATTTTCCTTTTTGAGTGAACTATCCCTTTAAGTATACAACATGCAGGACTGATTATGTTTTTGATAATATTTGCATGGTTTTAAGGGTAGGGTTAGGGTTTGGGGTAAGTTTGGAGCTTAGTAAAGCCTCATACAATATTACAAACACATGTAATGCTGGTTGCACATTTTGATGAGTTATTATTTCTCTGTCAAGATGTGCTACCTACATTTTTTTTATACACTTTACGGTGTCCCACTACATCTGACAGCTTATTTTGTGCCTCACAAAGCACACCCTTATTTTAACTTTAAAACGAACAAAATTTTAACAGGAACATAAACAACAACGAAATCAAGTTTAATCGTTCTGAACAGATTATTTGAAACTATAATTAACCCGGTTAATAACGTTATTTTATCGTTTTGTATAATATTTTAATTTGGCGGTCAACCAATCATGAATTGTGACGTTGACGCATACAACGTGAGTGAAATGCCCGCGCTCAGCTGTCGTCATCATAGGTAAGTCGCTGGTATTAACTTTTGGAGTTTTTCCAAGTATATGTCTGTCACCAACTGATAAAGTATTATGAAAATGAATGGCAGGTAATATCCATCGTGGTGTGCGTTTTGAAACCAGCGTAAATCGCAGGTTAGTTTAGAACCGCGACTATTCAGAAAAAAAGTATTTTTTAAATAATTAAACACCATGTTATCAAAGTTAATACAGTGGGACTTGCGTGTGTCAAAATATTATTAATATTTTCCCAAAATCAAGCTCAAATGGAGTTGGGAGGTTTTCCACCAGCGAATGTCAGAGGTTTGTGTTTTGTCAGTCATTAGAATGGCTAACGTTTCATCCTACCCGTCATTGTCCCACCAGGGCTTACTGCGCATGCGCACACCAATATTGCGCTTTATTTTTATTAAATATTTGCATTGTTTTAAGGGTAGGTTTAGGTAGTGATAGGCAGAGCGAGGCTTCGCTAAACACTGAAGCAGTTGAAGCAAATGTGCCGTAATGTGTCGAGGCTTCGAAACTATCTGACACCCGTCTCCACGGTGACCCCTAGTGGTCAGAACAGTGTAAATGCAACAAAACTCAGGCCAAACATGCATAAAAACATCTTTTACAAATCTATTGCAAATGTTTTATTGAAAGTAAAATCTATTAAATGCAAGTAACTAATAAGATTAAATTTAGAGTGTCTGTATTTGTTCTTTTATCAATTTTCAGGGCTTGCTTTGTTTGTTCCATGGTTCAAGCTAAACAGGCCAATAAGAGACTAATAACTACCATTATTAATTTTAATTATTCTAATGTCTAATTAAAACATCTACAAATGTATAAAATGTATCAGAGATCTGATAAAACCATAGGGTAAACCCATAGACACTTGTTCATTTGTTCCCAGTGAATCTGCATGATTCATGGGTTCACTTTATCATCGCCCTCTACTGGTGAACCATTGAAATTTTAAACTGTTTTGAAAAGTTTCGAAACAGTTATGACGTAACAAAGCCTCGTTTACTGAAATAACGTGACTTTGGCAGTTTGATACACGCTCCGAATCACTGATTCGAAACAAAAGATTCATCATAAAGCTTCGGAGTTTCATGAAGTAGTGTTTCGAAATCGGCCATTACTAGGTTTAGGATAGGGGTACATATGGATGTTAATAATACATCAAGCCACATGAATATGATGCTGGTAGCACAATCTGATAGGTAGCATTTTCGAATTGTCGAATTGTGCAACCTTTTAATTGTAGGTAGCAAAATCTGACAAGCCGTACCCTAATAATGACTTAACCTGACTGAATCTGAATGCGGGTACATTAAGTTGTTCCTTACCATCATTTTAAGTTATATCTGTTGCTGTTCACTGGAGAACATGTTCTTGAGGTCTCCTCCATGAGGAAGTGTGCTAGACTGTGAATGTTTATTGTTTTATTTTTACCCTGTCCTTTTTAGTCTGACGCTCCACAATAGTTATGACAGTACTCCAAAGTGCTGCAAAAAGCCTCTCTTAAACACAGCAGTGACACTTTCGTCTCTGCCCAGATTGTGTTATGCCCTCCTTTTCTCCTACCCCATCATCATCGTCTATGTCTGTGTGAACTGGAGCATTGGGACTCCTCTGAAGTTTGTTTACAGCACTATCAATCAACCTAGTGCCACCTCCACCCCCTCAGGTAGCTGACACTTCATTTGGCTCTGGTTTAAAAGCACTGCTCTAAGATTCATGAGATGACAGAGAGTGACTGAGAACAAAGTTGCATGTAGATGCCATAATAATGGAAATGAACATTTGAAAGGGCTGAAGCTTTTCGGAGCATAAGTTCTCTCGTTGCATGTGTAATCGCAAGATAATTGGCCACATTTCCAAATGTGGATCCGAAGCCCCAGGGAAAACAGTTGCAATAGTCTCACTGATTTTCATAGCAGCTGTTTCCTAGTCCTGGTTCACATGAAGAGAGGTCTTTTTGACTGGAATGCATTGAAATCCCATAATTCACTCTGCCCAAAACAATCCTGTAAATGTGTTATTCACTTGTTAATCAATGTTGGAAGTTCTGCAAGAGGAGACATGAGTATTGTGTGTTTTTTTCTACTTCAGTGGGAAATCATTTGCAATTCACAAAGTAACATTTCAAATGTGAGGAGATTTGATGTTGTATGCTTATTTATGAAAAGAGCTAATAGATGAATGAATGAAAATGAACTTCTGTAAGATTTAGGTCATGTCCAATTCACAGAATATAGGTCTATGTATTAAATCCTTCTAGCCATTAACACACCGGAGACCTAATCAGGCATTGGTCATTTTTATTTTCTGTATGCTTGATGTTTGATTCAACAGAGATCAGAAAGCATCGCTCTCTTTCTTTTCCCACAGGGCATTAACATTTTTAGATCATTATTCATATGTGAGCCAAGAACTGAAGAACCTTCTTCCAGAAAACATATTTCTCAATAGGCTTTTCTCTCCCAGCAAATCCAATTATGCCTCTTTGATAGATAACCTTCAAACCTCAATTCCAGCATAACATGTGTCAACAAATCACCTCTTTATTCACTTCATCCCTCTAAACATGATGTTCCTGTCAGTGTGTTGACTTTTTCTGCTCATTCGTGTCTCTTTCATCCAATCCACATGAGGAATTTCACTGCTTCAGACTTTAAATGGACAAGTTTTGCATAGTAGTGGTCTCTTGGGGTCCGTCTTTACTGAGATATTCTCCCTGATTATCTTTAATGAGTGTTTGTTCTCTGCTAATCAGTTTGGTATAAGACAAGAAGATAAAATGCAATGCACAGAAAAAAAAAAAAAAATGTTTCAATTAAGTTGCAGGTATTAATTTTGTTGCATTCTTTGAGATTTGAATAGGTAATGTAAACTATGTGCCCTCTAAAAGAAACCATTTTCTGCAGCTCTCTCTGAGGCTTGGCTCACAAAGCAAACATACTTTCAGATGGAATTTATAAAGTGTCACATCTGTTTACTTATTTATTGCAATGGCTGTAACAAATCTCTCTCCTATTCTTCAGGCTCAGATCTGCAGGTGTGCCAGCCGAAAGGCCTGACCTGCTGTTCTCGCAAAATGGAGGAGCGCTACCTGCTCATTGCCAAACAGAATATGGAGTCAAGTCTTCAGGCCACCAGCGCTCAGCTTAAAGTTCTCATCATTCAGAATGCTGCCCTCTTTCAAGGTGAGTTTCTGCAACAACACGAATAATAAACACTGGGACTGATTTACGAAACTTCATGGGATTTCAGTTTGCAAAGTAATTTTTGCATAGATTGTTGCAGTGAGTTATGATCGTTCTGTTTCATCATAAATGAGAGCATGTGTAAAGGTGTGGTCACATTAGCGAAATTTCTCGGGCAAAAAAGGTCCATTGTGTATTGTCAATAGTGTAGTGATTTATGAAGCACTTCTCAAGCACAAGTTACTGTCAAACCAAGCAGCTTTGTTGGTCTACGTAGCGAATCTGTACGATTAACTTTAACCTGTTACAAAATCTGCATGGGGAAATCTTTCACCGCCCTCATGTGAAATTCCAGATTGTATGTATTACTATTGAAATGACTGGATTTTGTCGAAAATTTGTCGAACAGTGGTAATTGTGACTGCACCTTAAGATGGCTGTGGGGTTTTGCTGTGCCAGATACGCTAGTCAAGTCATCTTCATTTATATAGCGCTTTTCACGATACATATTGTTTCAAAGCAGCTTCACTGTGACAATAGGAAAATTCACATCGAGCTAAAGTTGGTTTTTGATTGAATCACTTCGTTGTAAAAATGGTTAGTTATTACTTTAGGGGCCGCTTAAATGACACCTTTCCTACTGAAAACCGAATACCTTTAATGCATTCTTGCCGTTCATTTACGTGTTTAGTCTATAGGTTTGCATGTTTGAGTGTGTGTGTGCGCAGAAGCTTGGTCTTTTTTTAAAAAAGTGATATTTGCCAAATTACTTTACTAGTCCGCATAATACAGAAAAATTAGTTGTGTCCGCGGATCTATGCGAACTGGAATAATTTTGACAATGTTTTATCTATACATAGGGAAAGGAAAGAGAAATGGGCCTTCGCAGGGGATAGATTTCGCTATTGATACTAAGCAGACCAAAGACCTGTTGCATGAAGCTAGTTGAACAAACTCTAAGTTTCAGAGTAAGTTTAGAGTTGAAAAAAACATACAAATCCAACTTGGTTTAGTTCCGGTTCAGCAGGCTCAAAACTCTGTCAACTCAGGGTTTGCAGTTAACTCTGAAGCACCTGCACCTGAAAGAGTGTCATGTGCAGCGAACAGCCAATCACACAGTACATGGAGAGTGTCAGTTTGATTCACTTCTCACAATAGAGATGGCACAGTTCACTTCTTTGTTGAAAATGAGATTATGAAAAATATCATTAATTTAAACACATTTACAAGGCAGGAATAAACACTGCTGCAGCGAGAGTTTGAGAAGGCAGCTGTGTGAATTTATTTATTTATTTTTTTAAGAAATTCATGCTTTTATTCAGGAAGGATGAATTAAATTAATCAAAAGTGACAGTAAAGACATGTATAATGTTACAAAAGATTTCAAATCAGTGCTGTTCTTTTGAGCTTTATTTTCATCAAAGAATCCTGAAAAAAATGCATTACTGTTTCCACAAAATTATTAATTAAGCAGCACAACTGTTTTTAACATTGATACTAATTATAAATGTTTCTTGAGAATCAAACCAGCATATTAAAATGATTTCTGAAGGATCATGTGACACTGAAGACTGGAGTAATGATGCTGAAAATTCAACTTTGTATCACAGGAATAAATTACATTTTAAAATATATTAAAATAGAAAACTGTTGTTTTAAGTTGTAAAAATGTTTTACAATAATACAGTTTTTACTGTATTTTTAATCAAATAAATGCAGCCTTGGTGAGCATAAGAGACTTTTTTCAAAAATATTAAATCTTTCTCCCCAAACTTTTAAAGGATAGTGTAGATTAGACGGCTTCCATTTGAGTGTAAAAGTACCTGTCAACCTCTCTTTAATTTCAAAGTCACTTCTCCGACACTGACTACAAATGTACAGCCAATTACAAAGGGAAAGTGGCATATGTGTTGATTGATAAATTAATCTTCCTGATTGGCCAGTTTAATGAATCATGTAATTTGGCATGAGTGGGTCTCCCCCACTAATTGCGTTGCACTAACTATGTTAGCATGGTGGATTTGGTTAGATCCTGTCTGTTCAGGGAGGTGGTTCAATGCTAATTGCTTCAGCATTAGGCCTGAGAGAAATTCCCAACAGCCCACAGATTTTCTGAAATGTGCTCTTGTCTCGTCGTGTTTTTCCCCTGCACGCTCCCGCAGGGAATTGCGAGCGGGCCTTGTTTGCAATCTTCTGTGCTGCTCTCCCTATTGCTTTTGATTCTTTTGTACTTTTCGAGGCTGACACAGATCAAAGGGCTCTGCTCTCCACTCCAGCATCCTCCATCCCTTCCCTTCACTCGACTCCCATCAGCCCCTGCTGCCCCTCCCCACTCTAGCCTGGCTTTCTCACACACCGAAAGCAGCGCCAAAGAATCGGCTCTTTGAAGTCAACTTTGCCAAACAATCATAAAAGTTAAGAGGCTCTGTCACAGGGACTTTTTCAGGGCATCCAGTGATGAGCGCTGCGCGCCAGTTTTTCGGGTCCCCTGATCGGTCTCATATCGCAGTTAGTCACAGTGTGTCTCTTTTGATTCATGCCAATGGCTCGGTTAAATGCCTTTAAAATCTTATTCGGAATCAGCCTATGGGTGATAAAAGAGAAACATGTAGCATGTGAAGAAGTTTTTTTTAAGACTTCACTTTGAGATTCAGTCTGTCCTACAAACCAGGGGTGTAAAAATTATCTGAAAAATGGGTTGGACACAATATAAGGTTGGTAGCGAAGTATAGCCTAATACAATTTGATATTATCCTTATATGATTGAGAATGTGTCAACCTGGGAACTTCAGGTGATACTTAATATACAGGATGCCGCTTATGACCTCTTTCATGAGGTGATTTAAGGCTTGTTTAACATAGGATGTTTTCTTGTGTGTCTCCAATTTTAAATGCTAAAGTGGTTGAAGACATTCATTTAGCCAGTAAAACAATTAAAAAACAGATTGATAGATCCTTTCCATTCCATAGACACCTTCCTTCATCAGAAGTTGCGAACTGAAAATACGCCCAATAGAAACACATCAATTTTGCAAAAACTCCCATATATCGCAAAAAAAAAAAAAAAAACTGTTTATGCTCACATGAGGTGTTTTTTAGGCTATTAAAAAAAGGAATATTTCGTAAAACTACAATGGAAACTGTTTTTTCACATTTACAGGTCACCTGGCGTGTGTAAAAGTTGATCATTCTTTAAAGATGGCACGGTATGTTTGGACACGAAGACAAGACAGAGTTCTTTATTAAACTCATAAAAGACAAAATAAATACTGGATTCTAAACAACAAAGAAATGCCACAAATTAATCAAGACCTTGAAGCAGATAGGAGGGAGAAACACCCAGAAACACTTCATACGTTGCCGCTCCCAAGTATAAGGGGCTTTCCTTGCCATTTATGCTTGGATAACATGCCTACATCCAATTAATTCCCACTGGACAAAATCAGGTCCTACCCTACAATTTTTCTTGTTCAAGAAGCCGTTTCACTTAGATATATGTCACAATATAGAGAAGAAATACTGTCACAACTTCCGTTTCATGTCAAATTCAACATTATGAGTGACAATGATATAGAAGACATTGTTCATTATCTGAAGTTAAGTAAGAAAGACTATCTAGTATCTCACGTTTGCTGCATACGCAATATTTCTGCCAGCTGTTGAACTGATCTGGTGATTAATGAAGCGCTGGAGGGAATCATTTAGAGCTAAAGATGGATGCCAAACCCTGGTGAAAACCCAAGTCAGGTGGTTTGGTCTCACATGTCATTCAGATTGACAGACAATTTTAATTCCTGTTAGCAGGATAAAGCGAGATCTGCAGTGCCACACGGAGCTGCTTTTAGCAGCTTTGGGAAGGTACACAGCATGTAAATGACACAGGCTTTTTTTTATTCAGAAACAAATTAACAGGTAATCCCCATTTCAAAGACTGTAATGTAAAAAGAGAGTCATGCTTAATTTATCCATTTTCTCATCCTCAGATCCACCCTTGAAAGACATGCTTTAGGTATTGATGTGTGTGAGCACAGAGAGCCAGAATGAGTTCTGGGTGAGTGTGTCTGCTGCATAACAAATTGTTCCCAATATAAGATAAAAGTCAACTTTATTTGTAGTGACTTTTCAAACCAATAACAGCTTATCATAAATCTACAAAGAACATAGAAGAGAAAATGAGCTTAACGTTTTTTTTGCATTCTGTGTATATTGCTTTAGGACATGGCTAGTAAAAGAGAGATATGGAAAACACATTGAAAATTTCTGTTTATTGCTTGAAATACCATCCTCAAAAACATTTGGATCTGTGGTCTTCAACAGGGGGTCCATGGCAGTACTGCAGGGGGTCTGCAAATTAGAGAGAAAATGTGTGTTAAATAAAAATACAATATTAACCAAAGATAGTTGAGCAGATAAAGTTCAGCTGAATATTTCATTGCCCTTCCCGTATTATATATTACTCTGTATTCTACCGTTCAAAAGTCTGGGTTTATTTAGAAAGAAATTAATACTTATATTCCGCAAGGATGAATTAAATTGATCAAAAATGACTGACATTTATAACGCAGCTTTATAAATGTAGCTTTGGTGAACATAAGAGACTTCTTTACCATTCAAAAGTTTGAGGTTGATTTTATTTTTTTAGTGTACATCATTGTTGATTATTTGGCTTTACATTGTAAGCATCATAACAAAGTGTTTAAATACATTAATATGGCACTATACATTTTTTCTGCTTTAGTTTTTATTCTGCTTGTACCTTACGTTTAACAGAAACATTATAGAGATGAAGTGACGGTATATACCTTGTCTTACATTTATGTGTGGTTTGGGGAAGGATAGCCACTCACACACTTTTGTGATGCTCTAGACAAAGCAGATGTTACTAGCTCTATAGTTTAAACCCAATCAGAACTTTAGAGGAGTAGAAGTACTTTAGACTTCACAGTAGAAAATCCATTAAGACCACATTTAGCTCAGACTATATAGACTGTATGCTCATTTCAAGTTCAGGCTTATGGTTAAGCAAGTCATATTTAGTCAAGCATTACATCATCCTTCATTATCCCTCAGTTAGATGTCTGGTTGATGTAGACATTGTGCCAGCCTGTGGTTTGTTTGGTCCCAAGTAGAAATATAAAAACACAAATCTCCTATAATTCAGTTCTGCTATACCTCAATGCGCCAATTTATCCACTGCAACAGCAAGTAATCAAAGGTTATTTCAGTCGACACTGCATGTCCAATTGTCATCCCAACCTTGTTAGTGCTGCTCGATCTTAAGTGCTTTAGGCGTCTGGTCTTAGTTTCAATCTTTTTTTCCACGTACTGCTTTTTCCCGGCATACTCCTCTCTAATGCTACCCGCTCCGCTCTCTCTCCGGAGTCATTTAGCTCTTTGTCGAAGTTTCACCATAACCCAATAAAGGCCTGGCTGACGGAGAGCTGGACCGGGCTTGAAAGCCATCTGAAGTTGTTTACTCTCCGCCTAGGGCGAATTTAATAACTTAACGATGGTTAGAAACGTCTGTGCCATCTTGCAAACAAGCCCTTTGTGCCTCGTTTGCCTGATGAGTGAAAATATACTTGCCATCACTGCATCTTTCTCTAACAATTATAATTAGTTTTCTCTCACAGGCTTTGTGGATATTTATGGGCTGGTGTCGTAGGGGCACACAGGCTCATCGAGGTCTTTGGTGCTCGATTTAATATGCAGAGTCTAGTGGAGACTGATCCAGTCTGGTGTAATCATCAAAGTGATCTCTCTTCTCAGACTCTGTGCTGTGGTAAAGAGACCAAAATCTCAGAGTGTGAAGAACAGCTTAGAGAGTGACTTTGTCTCTGAAGAGAGACTCGGTAGAGACTTAGACTGCAGGCCCAGCAGAGACATACACACTTCAGTAGAGTTTGCTTAGGATGAGCTTTAACTACAGTGCAGTTAGTGAAGCTCTTAGGTGCCTTATGCCATCAGTTATCTATTGCTTTCTAAGTCAAGCACTGCTCTGTAACTGCCCAAGAGCTCTGAGGTGTTAAAAGAAAGTGTTTCCCTTAAGCAGGAATAGTGAATTGAAAGTAAAGGGCATTATTTTCTTATGTAGCACTTTGTATGTTTAGACTCTTTCTGTAGTTTAGTTTTGTAATAATGGAAAGTATTACAAGCAATTAACTCTAACAATTTAGATTATTCAGTCAATCATTTCATTTTTTTTAAAGGAGCCACATATTATAAATTGCAATTATTTCTATTATATTCTATTATATAGTTTTATTATTCTATAAAAATTTTTTATTTATATTAAAAAAAATTCTGTTTAGTATTTGGTTAGTTCAGTCAAGGCTTTTTGCTCCAACGCTCTCTCTATCCCTAAAACTACATATACTGTTTTTTAGTCCAGGGTCAAAAAACTAGGGATGGGACGGTTGATACCGGGGCTAAAATTAATTTAGATGAGATTAGATCAGTTTAGATAGAACTGATTCAAGACAAGAGTGATTCTGTATGTCACGGACTTCCGAGGCTTTGGTCACATGCTTTTTCACACCGTAGATCTACTTCGCGATGATTTAGATATGGTGGGGAAAACAAGTCTGACCACCAGATGTCGCTAATGTGCACTGTGTTAAAAGCTTCGAGTAATGAACCGTTTTTCGGCACAATTTGATGAAAGCCTCAAATGCTTCAGAAAGCCTCGGTTTCCCATCACTACAAAAAACACAGGCAAGGCAAAGCAGAACAAGGAAACCAGGATAACACAGAATGCGAACATACGACTAAACAATACTAAGCAATGTGTGTGTGTTTGAGTGCAGCTTATAAAGTGTCACTGACGGGAAACAGGTGTGAGTGTCTGAACAGTTCCTAGATGGGGAATTGTGGGAAATGGAGTCCATATAATAAAATTGAACACAGACCCAGAGCACATGTTACAATTAGGATTGAGCGGTGTAGGTCATTATTGTGTACATCAGGGCAACCAAGTTGCTGACTAGTTAGCGGGTGTTGATGTAAATAAGAATGGCGGACATATGTTAGGGGTGTGACAGACAGCTCACGAGACGAAACATGAGATTGGGTTCATGAGAACGAGACGAGACTTTTACACAGTATTTTTAAGAAATCCTCACTGATGAAATACATGAATAGAAATATAGTCTGCAGGTGCATTTGAAATGTTTTAACCAATCATCTTGTAATGAATGTCATTTCAGTTCTGCTTTCTAAGTGTGAGTTATCATATGCAGTAAAAGCTTTTATATTGGGAGATATTTGCATGCATCAGGGAGCCGCTTTTAAAATGCGGGGTATAGAAATTGCATTTGAATGCGCCCTTGTGTTTTACTTTCACTTTCGATTTCGCTTACTCTGTGAATAGGCAGCGGCGATGCTGATTGCTGTTGTGCAACAAATCCCTCTCCATGGTCTTGTTAGTCATCTCGTCTTACTCTCGTCATGTGATCAGTAAACTCTGATTCCTGCTGCACTACGTACGTCTCTGCAGCTCGTGTTGAATGAGCTGGATGGTATTGAAGCGACCGTTATCCAACTGAATTAAAAGGTTTTTATTTCTATAAAAAGCAAAACGAGATTTTGTCACACCCCTACCATGTGTTAATTGTAACATTTTGAGTTTGTTTTCTAATCTGTTTTTACCATGGTTACATATTGATTTGAGTACTCAGTTCAGGTGTGCATTGTTAAGATCCCTTGTTTGGTGTCTCTATTTATACTCTTTGTTTCTCATTAGTCTTGGTTCTGGTGTTAGTATCCAGTTTTCCATGATATAACCATTACAGCAAATATGCAAAATGGATGTAAACAAACAAGTATAAAAGCATTTGATCAAAAGTTCACCAAACATAATGACTCATTGTGCAGAAATGTGCATCTGAACATTAACCATGATGACCGTGGTATTGAGGTCTAATTGTCGCTAATACATTAGCATGCATCTACATGAGTAAAGCTATGAGGAAGCAGTGCTCTCTTGATTATGACAGTAATTACATTGTGAGGTGGCAGACGGTTTGCCTGGTGTTTGTGAATGAGAGTGGTGCATTGGAGCAGGTGATTAGAGTCTGGCCCTGAATTAGCAGATGGTGAGGAGGAGAAAGACCTCCTGAGTGTCAATGGGAGCTCAGTAGAGACACCGAGCTGAGGGGAAAATCAGCACCAGGGAGGAAGGGCATCACAGGGCAACAGCTCATCATATATTCCTTCATGCAGATTGTTTCTAATACCCACCCACACAAGTGCGTCTGGCCCAGAAATCTCAAATATTACAACCTTACACCAAAGTTCCTTTGTGCCCCAGTTCTGTCATGAGCACATGTAGCAAGTGTACTATTACAAATCCTTCTGCAACATGTTGAAAACCCCCATTTACACCTTCGGCTCCTCCCTGACCAGCTTATTCCTGTCTATCACCCGCTCCGGAGGCTTAACGTTGCGGTTTCATTCCCTGAGGTATGAGCATTTTCCCCTGCTTTGGTTTCAAGCATGTGCTTTGTCCTGACAGAGTCGGGTTTGTGTTTCTAATCACCCTCCTGATGTTTGATTTGGACCACACTTTTGGACCACAATTCTGCGGCTGTCTCTTTGTTGATAGTGTGGCATCCAGACTGCTCTGCATGGGGTGTATTTGCATTTTCATTGTGACTGTGGCTCGGGAAATCTTCAATAGCAGCTGCATTATCGCCCCAGAAAGAAAAGCGAACCACTCTCTGAGAGTTCAATTTAGTGAGATGTGTGGTATTTCTTTCCAGTGTCTTGTGGTGGCGGAGACAAAGGCTTATTTCTTTACTTTGATGAAGACGTGTTTTATTGTGACTTTTTATCGCTAGGAAGGCCTATCGAGTAGCTGTGGAGCAGGAGAAAAGAAATAGGAAAAGTAGCGCATGACAAACAATGGGCTAAACGGACATGAATTATACATGTTGCAATTTCTCCCTCTTTCTTTCTTTGTTTCCCATTTGAGTTCTCACATAAACTTCACCACCCACTCATAGATATGCACTATAGAGGACATTAACTCTGGTTTCTTCCTCCGGCCTCATGACACTACATCAGTGTGGCAGTAGGTTATATGGGATTTGTTACTCTCACCTCATATTCCCTCTGAGTCTCTGTTAAATGCTGAGTCTCATGGGCAGCGTTTGTGTACTCTCTGCTAATACAGGCCGGTCTAATGCGTTTTCCCTGCACACCTCGCCAAATGATGAATGCGTGTGCGTAAGGCGTTTATATCTCCCTCACGATTCCTCAACTCAGCTCTATTCTTTTGTAATCATGCAAAACCGCAAAGTCATTTTCAGCACCGTAAGGTGTAAGATTGCACTCTGTTTGTCTCAGTGATATTGAGAGCGAGGAACATTTAGTAATTATGCTTAATGATCTCTCACAAATGTACAATCTGCCACCATAAACGTCACAGTTCAGTAGACTTCATGACGGGCGGGTTAGAGAGGCGCTTATTTGAGAATGCGGTTTAGTAGATGTGAAGAAACAGCGGATTATATTAAGGAGTAATCCGTCACTATTTTCTGCCATGTGCTGTCCCGTGCAGTGGCTGTTTACGCTATGCTAATGATCCAAATTCTTGCATTACTCCCGTGCTGAGATATTTCATCATGGAAAACAAACAAACAAGAGCTGTATTTGGATCAAAGAGCTTTCTGAAATAGTACCATCAAAACCCCGTCAGTTGAGCACCACTTTCAACACCCTACTGTCTTTCCCGACAACAGCGCTCCTTTACACCACTCTTTCACCACAGGAACATCTCGAGCGGGCTCAGACACATTAAAGTCACTTGAGTTTAGTGTTCATACTCCCAAGATGTTCAACAAAATGGAGGTCTTTGAAAAGCTGGTGCATTTTTTTATTTTATTGGAATGAACTGCAAAATATTGGGAAACTGAACTTAAAGGGTTAGTTCACTCAAAAATTAAAATTCTGTCATTAATTACTCAACCTCATGTCATTCCACACCTGTAAGACCTTTGTTCATCTTCGGAACAAATTAAGATATTTTTGATAAAATCTGATGGCCGATGGCTCCATTGACAGCAAGATAATTTACACTTTCAAATGCCCAGAAAGGTACTAAAGATATATTTAAAACAGTTCATGTGACTACAGTGGTTCAACCTTAATGTTATGAAGCGATGAGAATACTTTTTGTGTGCCAAAAAAACTAAATAAAATAACGACTTTATTCAACAATATCAAGTGATGGGCGATTTCGAAACACTGCTTCATGAAGCTTCAAAGATTTACAAATCTTTTGTTTCGAATCAGTAGTTCGGAGCGTGTAACAAACTGCCAAAGTCACATGATTTCAGTAAATGAGGCTTTGTTACATCATAAGTATTTTGAAACTTTTTGAAATTTATTTATTTTATATTTATTTATTTATTTTATATGTCAATACGTCCCATCTCTTACAGAATTGACTGATATCCATATTTAGCTCCGCATATGTCTTAAAATAAAGCAACTACGGTTTTTCGGGAGCATCCTCTGTTTCTCTGACTGAAAATATAACTGTATTGGAACTGTTACTGGAGAGTGTTGGTGAAATGATGGGTTTGTGTGACGTTGTTCCAATGAGGCGTGTTACGGGCGGGTTTTTAGTGAAGCGCTGTGGAGCTTCTGGCCAGGGTTGCCAGGTTTTCACAACAAAACCCGCCCAATTGCTCCTCAAAACTAGCCCAAAACTAGCCCAGTCGCATTTCAGGGGGTCCCACGCATTTTTGGCAGGGCTCCCCTGGTAAAATTTGATCTTCATATCGCGTTATTTTGGGTCGATTCAACCCGCGGACATGAAAAACAACCCGCGGCAACAGTGTAAAAGTAGCCCAATTCCACGGGAAAACCGCGGACTTGGCGACACTGCTTCTGGCCCAACGATGGAAAGGCTATTAGCCCAGCCCGGTCCATTGAAAGCCCTGGCCCGACTGTTTAATTATAGAATATATATAAAAAATGATATGTAAAGTTTTATGTAAATATGAATTTATTTAAGTTTTGCAGAATGATCACTAATCGTATAATATAAGAATGTTATTAAACTATTTTTTATGTATGAGTAAGTATGATTAACTTGAGTAAAAAGTGTAATTTTTTTTATTAGAAATGTAATTGAGTAAAAGAATTCAGTTTGAAAGGATTATCAATATCAAGATTATCAATTCCAAAAAAAGTCCAATAAAAAAATCTTTTTTCTTCTTTTTTTTTTTTTTTTACCCCTTGTGAGCTGTCTCATTTAAATTAGTTTTTTTTCTGTCTTTCTGCTCTTCCAATGCTGCAATATTTGTGTTATGTCCTTGCAAAATTGTTAAAAATTCTAGAAGTTGGGTGTGAGATTGAAAAATGTCTATTGGCCGGAATGTCATTGAAAATTTCAGTTCAAAGTCTGGTCACAGTCTCAACCTTTATAAGAGACTTGATGAGTTGAAAGCAAATCTGAAATTGCAGCGTAAACAAAACCAGCCGTTAAATGCATAAATCATTTTTTCTTTCTGCAGCTGCTTTTTTGTGATGTCTCTCTTTAACCTCTTGTCCTTTTTACATGTAGGAGGTTGTGTTTGTCATCTTAAACCTGCCCCCTTGAGGCTCTCGGCATCCCGCTAATGCCGGTGCATTCAAAGTCAAGGCTGATGCATTTTTCATTCAATGCCCTGCATTATTGAGCAGCTTATGCAATACGTAACGTGTGCAACTCTGCCACGGCCATGTCAAACACCTGAGAGCAGAGTGGAAGAGCTTGACTTATCTAACTCTCTAATTCACTGCTTTTCCATGTCTTCGTTTTTGGCTTCTTTTACTTGGCCCATGTGGGAGTGCAAGATCGGCAGGTCAGGCATACCAAATATCACCTGCAGTTAATGGCCATGCTTCGAAATGTGTTTACGTTATACTTTAGTGTACTATTGCTTCAAACCATCCAGTCAGGTCAAAAACAAGACTTCATGACTTCTAACAGCAGACAGCTGCAAGTCTTTCAAGCCTGAAGTGTCATTTTTTTTATGATGGTAAAATACTATCTCCTGTCCACGTGTAAGAAATTAAGACATTTTGTAGGCCTAGATCCTCAAAGCCATGTGCGAAAACTGTGGTGCTATGAGAATGTTTCTCTGTTTTATATATTTATTATGAGCAATCGTCTGATTGGTACATGCTTGTCTGGTTTGGGACATGCCACAAGTATATGATTTAAAATCTGACATCTTTGTTAATACCCTCTTAGTGCTCCTGCCAAGTTTTGAGCCAATCATGAAAAAGAAAAAAAAAATCCATCCATCTAATTTTGAATGGGCGTCAATGGAGAAGGTAGTTTTTTTGCTGCCCTTACGGCATCTACCAGCAGGAGCAAATGGCCACGTTAACTGACCGAACCTGACCTCTTGAAAGCATAATTATTTTTTCAGTACCATTTCATATTACTAGTGGCATTGAAATGAAACTCTTCAGCTTCAAAAACAATGGTTGTTCCTATCCGTCTATGGCAGGGCATGTGAACCCTAGCAGTGTAGGTGAATAATTCAAGATGAGAACATGTTGCGAGGATATGTCAGCCCAGCAGGAGCATGTGAAGCGGGGACGGGATGCCCTGGAGATTGGGGCAGCTGAAACAGGAGGGTAAGTGAGGGTCTCTCTGCTTGGATGGGCTGATGTGAGGAGAAATGTTTGGGTGGGGAAAGAGAACAGAGGGACTTGGAGAGATTCTCATCAATCCCCCCGTCTCGGCAGCGTAGATCCCTGGGCGGAATTGTGGGGCTAAGTGGCATGATGAAGGAGGTTCTGCCACGCTCAATCACTCTCCCCTCCCACCCCTCTGTCCGACTGACAGCGCCGGCCACCCGTGCTGATAGATGGATCGCTTGAGGAGTGGAGGAGGAGGCATTTAATGCTCTGTCCATTCATTTACGAGCGTGAATGTTATTGCAGAGAAAAGCCGCATCGGTTGAAAAGCAAACCTCATTATCTGCTGAAAAGGCTCGGTTGCTGCCCGGCCTGCTGATAGTTTGCATGCAAAGAGGGTGAGATGTCTCTGAAGACTGGATCAGTGTGTGCGTGCGGTGTGGTGGGATGGCAGACTGGGGGAAAGCACCGTGCTGGCACAGTTAACTTGGACCTTGTTAGTATTGATTTTCCCCAGATTGAGTACCCATTCATTTATAATTCATTCTCCTCTCAAAACAATCAGACAGGGAGGGTTATGATGGATAGACAGGCAGGAGTGAGACGGCATTTTTTCTAATAAAAAGGATAAGGGGCATTAGAAAATACATTCAGTGGGGTCTAAAAGTCTGAGGCCATACTGAAAATCTGGGATGTAGAAGCTAATTTAAACACGAAAATAAGTAGAACGTTTTAGGGTTTTTAAAAATTTAAATAAAAGCAACATTATGACATAAGAAATATTTAAAGCTGTAGTCCTTAACTTTTTTTGGTTAAAAATGATCCAAAATCAATTTGAGCAAGTACATAACCAGCCAGAGTTCAAAATTATTTCCTTACCTTAGCCCGATTCACAGCGGTTAGCTTGTAATAATGTTTTCTAATTCGAGTGGTACTGGTAGGTTTCTGTGGGAAATTCGAGCATGCCTCCGTTCGTCATTGCGTCATTACTTCACGTCTGTTTACGTAAAGAAGGAGTCCCAGCTAGTAGGCTATATCGCAGGTGAGGATGCTGCAGATGACGGATCATTTATAGCCTTTTCTCACAACAGCTGGAATAATTAAACTTATCATTTTGATAGCGGATTGTATGGTATGACAAATTAACGTTAGAGATTAGACTGTAAAGAAATTGAAATCTACAGGTAACGCTAATACACACTAAACACATAGTCACGCAATGCTGATGTTGTTAACATTAACAATTTGAGAACAAAGTATAACAATAATAATAATTTGCGCTGTTTGATGTGATATGAACTAAGAGATCGTTAGATTTAATCACCATTGGTAGCTTTTTTTTTTCTTAGTTGGTCAGAACAAAAGTGGCAGACATGTTACTTGTTCAGATGACAACAATTCTTATTTTGGTCACACTTCCAAGAATACAATCTGTGATTCCTAAGTACAGTATTGACCGGTGCAGTGATTGACAGCCACACATCAACATTAGATTCATCCACGCTGAGGAGTCATGCCGATGCACAACCCACGTAAAGATAATATTTCCGCAAATAACTGCAATTGTAGGTTTCAAACAGAGATGGCAACAAAGAGGCAATACTTACGGACTGCAGCTTTAAGGTTATGTGCTATTTTTAGATCAAGTTTGTGACTGTGTCTAGTTAGTGACATTGATTTCTCAACTCTTTGTACAGAACTTGTCAGGTTTTTGTCATTTATCATTCATTTTTTCAAAACCCAATTGACTTTCTGTCTTCCACACAACACCAAATGAGAAAAAATGTAGCTGAATGTTGCTGCTTCTGTTTTGTGGAAATAAATAAAATGCTTTAGGGTTTTAACAAATTTAAATAAAAGAAACATTATGACGAAATTAATGAGAAATATTTAAGTTTTTGTTTGTGACTTTGATCGTGAACTCTTTTAACAGACAGTCAGATGCTCTACATTGAATCCTGGAGAACATGATCATCAGGTTTTACGCAAACTTGTGGAGTTCATGGCATTGAGTGTTGCTGTCTTTAAAGAAAAAGAGAGAGAAACCTAATACTGAAGCCTGGCTCAAACTTTATAAGTTTAATAAAGTTTTAATCCTAACCGATCTGAAATCTGGTTGTACCACACACATAAGGAGAATCTTCACAGATTTTCTTCTCTCAAATCTCAAACATGCATTGCACATACTACAAGATATCATGGAAAATCGTAAGCATCACAAACTGCAAGATATTATTAAAATGATCATGCCAGAGGGAGCACCTCACATGGTCTCATGTGATCTCATAGTAAAGCGGTGATAATTACATGACAACTTGCTGTAATGATATTCTTTGTAGACACATTTCTTTTTGACACATTATATAAGCAGTCATGTTGTTGCCCACTTCCAAAGTCCGTTTTACCATCTCCCGTATAGCAGCTTGTCATTTCAAAAGCATAAAGACTTGACTCTCATTGGCTGTTATTCATATTTAAAATCCTAAATATCAAACATTTATATTACCAGGCCACCCCGATTTGATCTGTAAACACCTCAAATTACCAGATAATCTGTGCCGAACGTTGGAACTGACCAAGATCCTGGACAAGTTTTTTTTTCTCAGTTTGTCAGGATGGTTAAATCTGGGATAAAATGGCCTAAACTCCTGTAGTCTGAGCCCGTCCTAAAACATCCTGTGATTAATTTAGAGCCCACTGTATATAGCACACAGTTTTTGCAGCAATATAGGTCTGCATCAATTCAGAAAAAGTTTCACAGCGCATAGCAGTGAGGCAGCGTTCTCCTTTGGGTCATTTCTGCTGTAGTCTGTCACAGATAATCTTGTTGACAGGCATTAATGAGGAAGTAAGGCTCTGAACTGTGTAAGCATGTACTGTAGCAGTCTCTGAAACACAAGGCCGTCAGTCTGTACGCTGCAGATGGAATTTAAGAGGAATGAAGGGCTCATAGTTGAAGCGTGTAGGCAGATGTCAGTGAGGGATAGTTGCTGTCAGGGTTAAAGGTCAGCTGCTGTGCATCGGATCCCCTGCTCTGGCCTGCTGAGGAAATTGTCTTGTATTAATAATTAAGTAACTCCAGCCATATCGACTATTTACTCATGCTGAACATACTGCTAGAATCCCCTGAAGAGCAGAACACACTGTCACACACACAAACACACACATTTTTTATTCGAATTGATGCGTTCGTTCTGTAGATCAGCTTAAATAGTGTTCTGTGTAGCTCTGTATCATTTTGACTAATTAATTTATTTTTCATTCGTTCCCTCAATGCTGTTTTAACATGTTTTGATTGTAGTTAAACTGATGAGAAATATCAAGATAGAATTTTGAGCATGATAAGTTTTCCTTAAGCTCACATCTTTACATAGGTGTCAAATCATAGGTTTCTACCCTTAAATGAAGAAAAACATGGTTAATATGGTATCTCTTAGAGCAGTTTAAAGGGATAGTCCACCAAAAAAAGATAATTCTGTCATCCTCATTTTGTTCAAAACCCAAATAATGTTTTGTCTTCCACAGAACACAAAAGGAGAAATTTAGCAGAATGTTGCCACTGCTGTTTTTTTTGTGCATGTGAGAAACAGAAGTCGTTAGTCACTGAAATTATTATCAAAGACTCACTGCTGCAGGTTTGACCAGTCATAATGGAATATGTTAAAGCACAAATGACATTTGAGAGTTAACAAACAAGCAAGATTATCAGGGAATAGTTTGGTTTGGTCTTTTGTGTGGGGAAAAGACCACTCAATACTACCATTAGACTTGAAGACTTGAAATACAGTCCACAAGTCATATGTGCTGCTTGTTGTTTTTTTTGTTTTTTTTTTTCTCTGAAGTTTGACAGCTTGCTTGCTTTTTTGTATGGAATGATGTGATGGTGAACTATTCCTTCACATCTCTGGATGTGTTTGAATGTGTTGGATTGATTCCCTGGCGGCCCTCAGGTCTCTAACATTCATGTATTGCTGTATGGTGAAAGGTCAGAGGGAGGTCAGGAGTTCATGCAGTTTTAATTATTGAACCTACTTTATACTGGATTCTTTCCCTCCTGCTTCCTTAGTTTGTATGTTCGTGTTTCTCGCACTCATTTCAAATTCTTTCACACTTTTCCTGTTCTTTTTTTCACTTTTGCTGTTCTATTTTATACACAATTTATCTCTCTGTGGTATGTTACAGCTGTCACTAAATGTGAAGATGGAGCACAACTAATGGACGCTTGCTCTCTTAACCTGCAGGGTGAATTATTCAGAGCCACATGGTGATCAGAGACGCCCTCAAGCATTCAACACTGCCATGACCTAGTCCTCTTCCTCAGACTTACGCCTCTCTCTCTCCTGACCTCTTTCTTTGTTTTTCTATTCACTTCTTTTTTCTTTCCCTCTCTCATTTCTATTTTCTTGCCTGGCTCTTATTCTCACTCTGTCATGTTGAGAGGAGATCTGTTATGAGGCTTTTGCCATGAAGCCCCTAATTTATTTCCACCCTGTCTCCTGTCCCTCCCCCCTCTCACCTGCTCTCTGATTGGCTGAGAGCATTTGAGCCTCCTGTAGGTGTGAGGAAAAGCTCCGTGCCCCACAGCGTCTCTGCTGTTTGAGTCAGTCGTGCTGCTCGGGCCATCCTGCTCCTGTGGTCTGTCCCCACCAGCCCCTCTCCATCTGTCACTGCACACACCTCTTAGACCTCTTACACCTCACACACACATATACACATGTGCCTTGAGAGGGCTGGACTGGGTCTGAGTGTGTCAGTGTGGCAAAACTTGGCTGTCTATTAGGGATGTGCCCGAAGCCTATTTCCGAATTCGGAAGGGCACAGAAAATGAATAACGCATTTTACGGAGCCCCAAAATGGACATGGTTAGGCTTGCTGTGGTAGTTTGTTACATTACAGTACATCAGATTTCACTTATCACGTGAAGATAGTAAGGGGAGATAACTGACAGGACAATAGGGCTGAAACGATTAGTCGACATTATCGACAACGTCGACAATAAAAAAATTGTCGAAAAATATTTTTGTTGTCGAATAGTCTTTTGATCTCATATTATCTATTTGAAGGGCCTGCAATAACGTGGTTTGACCAGTGGGGCGCTGTAGCACAATACTGTAATGCAGCCCTCCCAGATCGAATCCAATAGAAGAAGACACGGTGCTTCGGAGTGCATATTGCAAACAAAGTCAAACCCGTAAAATGTGGGATAGCAAAAAACATAACATTTAGCATAACTACAAAAAATGCTGTCATGCAGGGCCACCAACTCATTCAAACTCACTTTTCACCACACATCCATTTTCTCACGCAGTGAAAGATACATAGCAGAGCATAGAGGACACAGACAGCGCGCCGACAAAATGTTACATTTACCTCAGGAAAGCCATTCAGTGACCATAAACTCGATAGTTAGTAAAAAAAAAAAAAAAAGAAGAAATCTAGAGAGGAGCATTTTTCAGAAATTTTTGCACAATATTACATATTCATATTTGTACTCTTATTAAAAAGTTATTACAATTCCCAGACTTAATAAAAATACAGTACGTCATTTTAACAGTATTTTTAACAAATTCAATAAAAATACTCTTTCAAAAGCTGAACTGATTTCTTTGTTTTAATTATTAGTTAAAGTATAACTCAGTATTTTAACTAATTGCTAGTGGAATAATCGAAGAAAGCATACTGATTAACCAGTATAATAATCCATGATTAGTCGATTAATCGTTCCAATAATCAGTAGATTAATCGATTTATCAAAATAATAATTTGTTGCAGGCCTACAGGACAATGTAGGAGGATTTGGTGTGCAAAAGATCCTTAGCGTCATTGACAAATATCTTGTAAAATCAGTTTCTGTGTTTGATAGACAGTTTCATTCTTACCTTTTATAGTTCGAAAAGTCCATTCAGAAAAAAACTTGATATTACAGTCGTCAGTGTGTAATATGAGAGCCTAATGCTAGAGCCTTTATGTAAACAGGTTGTGTGCTGCGCTTGTCCAGTCAGCAATACTGGCACCGCAAATAACTAAATAAGGAAGTTAACCCAGGGTTTTGGAAGGTACAGTGTGAAACATCACCTTATGAATACCCAGGATTAATTGTTAACTCCCGGTAAATTATGAGCAGTGTGAAATGTGAAGCAAAATAACTCAGGATTCTGTTGATCCGGGGTTTAGAATGACCCAGGGTTCAGTAGTGTGAAAGGCCCTTATGAGAACTTGACCATACTGCACTATTCTCATGTCTGATTCATTTCCCTCCCTCATTGTTTCATCTCTTCTCTCTATCCTCTCTACTCATCTTTGCCTAATTGGTTGTTGTTTGTACAGCAAAACAGCAGTTAAGAGCCTTTGTGTGTCTGCCTAAGTCCTTTGGAGGAGTCTTCTGAGTGTTTTGATGACCTGATTGCTGAGCTGTGTGTGAGTGGAGATAAGTGTTGGGAGGCGATGTTAAACTCGTGGTCAAGTTGGCTGGTGTTTGTCAGCCTCATTAAGCACCACAGGCAAAATAATCAATAGTCATTATAAAGTATCCACTGCACATTCCGGTCTTAAAGGGATAGTTTACCTATAAATTCTGTCATCAGCTACTCACTCTCATGTCGTTCCAAACTCATAACACTTTGTTCATCTTTGAAATAATGTATTATTTCCCTCTTGTGTCACTTATGTTCTGAAGATGAATGTGTGAGTAATTGATGACAGAATTTAAATCCCTTTAAATATGGCCACCTGACTAACCTGGGCCCACTTTTTATTTTACATTGTAAACCCTAACGCTCAAAATAATTAATTGGTTTGAGTAGGGCAAAGTCAAATTAAACAAATTAGTTCAATCAAATTAACTTTTATGAGTATTTAGAACTTTCTTTTTCTTTTGAGTTCACGAAACTGACACATTTTAAGTATCTGAATTGTTTCATTGTTTTGAGTTTTATGAACTTGTGTCTTTTAATTTAGACAAAGTTAAATTGACCTGAAACTGGACTGGGATTTCTATTTCCAAGCATGCTCTGCCATGACACTCGAAAGGCTAAATGCTAAAATTAAGTGGGAGATTTAGTAGTGTGTAATGCTTTGCTATGCTAATTTACAAGAGTTTCTGTTATGTGGGGTTTTTGGGGGGTTACCTTCATGGTGACAAGTGGAGCATGAGCTTGGTTTGAGAACAGGTATATGTTGAATGTTCTATATTGCCTAGGCCTGTCGCGAAAGTCGATATATCGCCTTATCGCATGATATATGGACATGACCTCGATAATTTTTGGGGACGTGATATATTGCCCATTATGTTTACACAAAAATAAAATGGGGCAAAAATGCACCATTCGAGTCGTTATAGTGTTTTCCTGACAACTACAGACAGTTTGGAAGAATAAGTGCAAATGCACTCAGTTTCCGCAATCCACTGGTGCAAATATAAACATGACAGCGCAAAATGGTGCACGCTCACAGCTAGTTTCACACAGGACGTGGCAGTCGTGAGTGTCTAGTTCGTTTTCATAGGGAGTGCGTTTTTGCATTCCAGTGCGCCGTTTTTCCATGGAAACGTGTTTGTTTGACTGTTGCACTCGCGTCTTTCGCAGCATCTTGTGCATGACGCGGCGCTAAAACGCGGCGCTCAAGTTAAAAGAATATATTTAAAGGCTATACCTGACTGCTAAATCTGTGTCTTTGTTCATATGCACATCTGACAAAAGCGTGCACCCTTACTTTACTGAGGAAATAAGGTCAGGGAAAAACCTGTAAATGGAAAATCTCTGGGGTTTTTTCCTACTTATTATTTTGCAGTTTTTGTTAGCAAAGGTGTATTTATTATTTATTCTTCATTATTTTTTTGACGCTTCAATTCCAGTATCTAAATATTCTTAAGAGTTAAGGTCATTGTCATTTGAAAGTGTGTAGGCCTACTTGCATTATTATGCTGTTATATTATGATTATATATTCAGTGGGATAAAATGGTCTTAAAATGACAATAATATCGCATATTGCAATTATTTCTGGGGCAATATATGGCACAACAAAAAGTAGTTATAGTGACAGGCCTAATATTGCCTTACTCTTTCAGCAATTGCTATGCTATGCTAATGTTGTCAAAGCACTGTGTTACCAATAAGCATTTGCTAAATTAGCTAGTTATAGCTAGCTAACTTTCCACTACTAAAAACATTTAAATTGAGATTACATGAATTTTAAGTTAAATGTATTAATTAAATTACTCAAAAACTTCAAGTTAAGAGCAATTAAAATGTATACAAAATTGAAATCTGCCAGTTCTGCTTACTTAAATTTGGAATTTCCTAACTTAAAATTTTTTTTTTATCTGATTACCTCAATTTTTCTTTGAGTTTTGCCAACTTATTCGGGTTTACAGTGTAGTTTAACTTTTTATAGTACTTGTATTGTGCTTTTTTGGCACTTGTGGAGCTCGACAACCCCTGGTCACCATTTATTTTCATTTTAAGAGCAAAAGCAGCATCAACATTCTGCAAAATGTCTCTTTCTGACTTCCATGGAGGAAAAAAAAAATCATACAGGTTTGAAATGACATGAGGGAATGATGAGTAGATGATGTAACGCAAGTACACGATGACAATATATATGATAGATCACCAGCACTCATCTAATGGAGAATGACTGCACTCATAGCTCTAAACTTCAGCAGTGTCTCTGTATGGGGCTCTGGGACTGTCTGCAACTTTTCAAAAACTTAAAGATGTGTCAGACAGGGTTTGATGGAGTGTTAAGAGAGAGTGTATGTTTGTTGTTACAGCACACTGAGCGGTGCTTCTCACTGTGCATACTGTTAATGAGAAATGCCTTATAGCAAACATAAGGGAAGAATACCACTTGCATTGCATTAATTGGACCTGAATAACATTTTCTTTCTGGGAAAATATAGAAATATTCTATTAAGAAGTCTGATGTTGTTTTTAGCTAAATTTGAGCTGAATCTTCTGGGGTTTAGTCACGGATTCAGCTGTGCGTGATATTTCTGTGTGATAGATCAAAAGAACGGAGCTTGAGAGGAGAAGAGCGTCAGTGATGTTCTGTTCTGTCTGTCCAAGGGTTTCTGTTTTCCTCTGTTCTCTTTCTATTACTTCAGGCTCGGTTCTGACTGAACACAACACCAGTGCACACATTATCTTACTGTACTTGTCTTTGAACCTCCTTGTGCTTTAGATTCCTGCTGTCTTTGAGAGACGGTTTTCTTTTTGTCTTTCCTTCCTTCCCCTTTCTCTTATTGTTTCCTACCAACCGCACCTGTTTCTTTTTTGTGTATTCTCTTCCTCACAAATTCTCTGAGTGGTTTGCATCTCTGTGTTACATGGCTACATTCCTGGGTACATATTGAGTTTAGTGCTTAGTTTCACATTTTCAATGTTACATTTAATCAATATTGATTCTCTTTCAATTACATTCTAAATGCAGTAATATGAATATCTACTCCCTTTAATCAATATTGACTCCCTTTCAATTACATTCTAAATGCAGTAATATGAAGATCTACTCTCATTTGAGTTTCATTTACATTTACAGTCTTGCTTAAAGAGACCATATCATGGGAAATAAAATTTTCTATTTTTGTTTTTAATAAAGGAGCTTTATTGTGCGTACTGTAGCTTTAAGAACTGATTTTCTGAACATTAGCTAGAAATGGCTTGCAATTACTCGGGGTTACACTTTATTTTAAGGTGTCTTTGTTACGCTGTAATTAAGTACTGAGTAACATTAGTAATATTAGTAGTACTGAGTACTGAGTAAAAGTAACTAAGTAACATAGTTGTGGATCCACGTGCGGGCTTTATTCATAAGAAGAGCGTAGTCAAACAGGCAGTAGGTCGATCACCAGCAAACATTAACAGGAAGGCAAGGCAAAAGAGTAATCCAAAAACACAGGCAAAGGATCAAAAACAAGAAATCAGTCCAGGGTCAAAAAACACAGGCAAGGCAAAGCAGAACAAGGAAACCAGGATAATATGGAATGCGAACATACAACTAAAAAATACTCAGCAATGTGTGTGTGTTTGAGTGCAGCTTATAAAGTGTCACTGATGGGAAACAGGTGTGAGTGTCTGATTAGTTCCTAGATGGGAAATTGTGGGAAATGGAGTCCATATAATAAAATTGAACACAGACCCAGAGCACATGTTACAGTGTCACATACTTTCAGAGTACTGCATTCAGTAGAGAATTTACATGTAGCTTGTTGATGATGTTGGGCATTCTTCATGAATACAATATTTCAAATTTTGGGGTCGGTAAGATGCTTTAATGTTTTTGAAAGGAGTCATCATGCTCACCAAGGCTGCATCTATTTGATCAAAAATACAGTAAAAAATATTATTTTTAATATTATTGTGAAATATTATAATTAAAATGTAATTTATTGCTGTGATGGTGAAGTTGAATTTTCAGCTTCATTACTCCAGTCTTCAGTGTCATATGACCCTTCAGAAATCATTCAAATATGCAGATTTACTGCTCAAGAAGAAACATTTCTTGTTATTATCAATGTTGAAAACACTTAAAGTCAGCATGAAATAGAAGTTGTGATAGTTTTTTTTTCCCTGTTGTGATTTTTTTTTTTTTAAATAATGATATGCATGGATAAATCATAAATACTGCAATATTCTATAAAAAAAACAAAACAAGAATTCTCAATTTTGTTTTTATGGTGATTTTAATATTTTTGTGAAACCAGAGGTGGGTAATAATGAAGTACATTTACTCTGTTACATTTACTTGAGTACATTTTTGGAAAATTTGTAGTTTTAAGAATAGATTTAAATGTGGGTACTTTAACCCAAGTACATTTCTAATGAAAAAAAAAGTACTTTTACTTCGTTACGTTGGGCGATGTTCCTCTCGTTACTTTATTTTATTTCAATACATGTTAAGCGCACTGTCTCTTTATTCTGGGGCATGAGCGATGTCCCATTGACCAATGAATCACTCGATTCTGTTCAAAGACTTCATCAAACAAGTTGGCAAAACTGTCTAAATTGATTCGCGAATCGGTTTGAATTATTTGTTTGGTTCCCTGCATGCACCAAATCATCTATATATATATTAGCTACTCCAGTAGTATTTTCATTGGATACTTTTTTACTCTTACTCAATTAACTATTAAGATTATTACTTTTACTTGAGTACAGTTTTTGGATACTCTACCTACTTCTGTGTGAAACTGTGTGGAGTGAAAGGCTTGTACATTCAGCTATGCACAGGAAGAAGCTAAACACAGAAAATTAAGTAGACATGGGCCTTAAGAGAGAGAGAGAGAGAGTATAAAATGATAATGGAAGCCTAAATTATGACCATTTCTGGCACAAAAACTTTATGAGACTAACATTATAAGTGGACCTTTGTGAAAGGAGAAAAACTACATGATTAAGAAAGCAATTAAACGACCCATTCAATATAGGTCTTTCCTGGTACACACAGAGGTCACAATTCAGCTCAGTTTTAGTTCAGTTAGAATGTTTTATTTCAAAATGTTTTGATTCAACATTAAATGACTGACATCTTGCTATCTGGGTCATGTGCTCACTTGTGTTTCTTCTTCTTCTCTCTACTCAGCCAACATACTCATCCATCCCTATCAAAGTCTCATTCGATATGTAGGAATCTTTATGTACAATTGATAATATACACATATTTGCATATATGTGAAGCCATTTGTGTGTTCAGATTTTGACCTTGAATGACCTTGTGTATATTATTTAGAAAGGAAGCATAAGCAAGAAAAGTCTTTTGATGTCTTTGAATTAGTGTGCCCTAGCCGAGTGCCAAGATGCCAAGGTCCTGCTGTGACCAAGGACATCGGGCTCAGTGACAGTCACACACAACTTATGCAGAAGGGCAAAAGTATCCTCTGATGAATCCTCGGATTTAGAGGATGATTCAGCTCTCAGTGCCGCTGTACGCTGTGATATAGAGCCAGACGGCTGCTGCTGGTTAGACAGATGCAAGTACAGTGAGCATCTCAAATTAGTCTCACAGTGCCAGAACAAACAAACAGGTGCTGCTGGGCCTGTTTCCTGTGTGTGGGTACGTTTGTGTGTTTGTTTTTGTAGGTGGATGCACCTGACAGTAACTTTTGCCTTCATGCGTATGATTGTGTGCGTGTGTGTGTGTGTGTCTTCTGTCTGCCTGCTTCAGCAGAGGCCGTTCCAGCCCGTCTAATTAACCTGCCTCAGACAGCTCTGCACTCCAACAGGTGGCAAGATCAGGGAGGTCTGACTGACTGGATCAAAGCCAGCACACATAATTACAAAAGCCTTTCTGCCATCCTCTCTGTGTCTTGCGTAACACTATATTACTCGCATCTATTCACACCACATAAACTACATTACCGAGCAGCAGCCTTAGCAAAGCGCCAGCTGTAATAACACCCTCGAAGTGCCTCCAAAACATAATTGGTACCAAAATGGATGTGTGTTTGAAGGCAGTATTGATCTGTTGATCTGCTGTTTTTCTCCAATGTGTGAAACTGGAAGAGCGAACATGGGAATGTGTTGGGTTCCATGCTGGGTTTGATATTTCACTGGCCTCATTAGAGCTCAGTTGGACAGGTGGGGAAAACTCTCTAATGCAGCGGACCTCTTGGATCTCTGTTGGGAGATATTACTAAGACCGCCTTAGTCAGAACTTTGAATGTCATTAGAGAGCGGTTAAATCTTTAATAGATAACACTTTTCTCAGGGTTTAAGCAGACTAAATGTTTGGAAAGTATGGCATACGTCACCAGAAAGTAAACTGTAGTTTCACCAGAAAATTCAGGGAAATATTTAAATGGTACTAAAAATTATGGGGTCAAAAAAGGAAAAATAATATATTATTATTATTATAATTAGCCCTACTATAATTAAGTATTAATCTTTGAGAAGTAACTCATTGTGTCATTGCTATAATTGGACAAGCATATAATAATAATAATAATAATGATAATTATATGATAATTTAGTACAAAATACTAATTATCAATCAATTAAATACAAATTTATTATTATTATTATTATTATTATAAAACCAGACTGATGGTAACACCACCCAATGTGGATTTTTTTTTTTACAGGCAAACAGTTGCATTTTCTAAAGAAAAAAAAAAAAAAAAATATATATATATATATATATATATATATATATATATATATATATATATATATATATATATAAAAGAGACCATTTTTGTAATTGCAAGACAATCTGAATGTGTTTGTTCACTCCTATTGCATTTTTTTCTTTTTTCTTTTATGTAACGGCAAGCACAGGAAGCATTATTGGGAGTTTTTATGTCTGATCGCTTTGCAGACGTGTAGAACACAGTGTTGGCTGAAATTGTGCATCGGTAACAATAGCGCGGTATAATGTGTTCTGTCAGCTGTTCTATCGTACAGAGATGGTCTTGATTTCTCTTTTCATCCAGAGACAATTGTCCTGTCAGGCCCTACTGGAGGTTGTCATCAAAATTTCAGATATCATCAATTACACTCACATCAGGTCCTCACTTTCCTAAAACCTCAGCTCTCCTGTTCCTCTCCCTTTCTCAACTTAAAGTCAACAAGAAACAGCATTCACAACCCATTGTACTCCTGCATTTCTGGATATTAAAAAAGAAAAATAGACAGCAAGTTTGCAAGTTTACAGAAGATTGTTGAGGACTATTTCCTTCCTGTAAAAAACACTGCAGGGTATACACTGAAAGTTGAGAACAACACAAAATATTACAATGGTTGCATTTCTTTTTCAAGTCCTTAACATTATTTGCTATTATTGCTGTAACCTTTCTAACATTGACATTAACCACTATTAAATTACTGTGTTGTAAATCACCACCTTGCCACAGACCCTTTGTCACTTGCCAACTATATTGGGTCAACATTACAGCTCTTCAGGAAAGAGGCTCCAGGCACTTTAAACATAGTTTTACAGTATCGGCCCCCTGTGTCCAGGAGCGCTATCTCTACCCGCCAAATGCAGTGACAGAGTGATCCCCCCTGGGGCAGCATTCAGTTAGGGAAGACTGTTAGCTTAGCCTAGTGATGGCCTGCCTCTTGCCTGGCCTTGCTCTGTTTTTGGGATTCCCCTATAGGAGGCTAATGGCCCATTGTGACAGGCTGCAATTCTTGAGTGTGTTAGAGCGTGTTAGTGTCAGTGCCAGACGTGCAGCAGGGGCTGTAGGCATAGATAGCATGGTGCTCTGAAGCCATGCATTAGAGCGCATCCGTAGACAGAGCTGGAATGGTATCCCGCTGGGCGCTGAACTTTTGGTTCCTCGGCTCACTCACAGCAGCGATCGTGTGTCGCTCAGGGCTCGGATGTAGGGCTTTTAGGTTGCATGCTTTCATAGCGAGAGCCTGTCACTCACAAGGTTCGATGCCTTTAGCTGCGTCACCCGCCCTTGTGTCCTTGGGGTCTTCAGTTTCACTTCACTGATATCTGCCATGTCGGTGGTGTTATGAAGACAGCGAGAGACAGCGCTGATTGTCAGTGTGCAATGATGTTTACTTTGTCTTTCTCTCTCTTCACACAAACATCTTTATGTGAGAAGGGTGTTTTGTGTGCTGGTGGTTTACTTGTCAAAGGATTCAGCACCATGGACAGCTCCAGTGATCCTACACCCATAAACAAAGATTTAGGGTTGTTTGTGGGGCACTACAGCAACTGCTCATAACTCCTAGACTGATTGTCATAGACTCAAGTGCTTTATACTATTGGAATCCTCCACCCCCGCCCCCCAACATGCATATGTTTTTAACAGTATTGAAAAAAATTAGCATAAGATTTGTTACTTATTAAAGTTATAGTTTTGAATTTAGTTTGTATTTGTTTTTGTTATTTTTATTTCATTGTTTTATTTGTAGTGTTTTAGGGCTGAACAAGTTAATGCTCTAACTGGTATCATTGTAAAGAAATTTAATACTATTGCAATGCTGTTAGCCTAAATATTTTGGCTCAGTCTAGTGTTATTTCACTTGAGAGAAATAACAACGTTATTGTTTATTGCAGGCAGGTTGTAAATGTTTTGTTCTACAATATGCATTGTTCATACAATGATATCGCTGTTTTCCGAAAAGTTTGCTGTGTACCAAAGCAATAATTCACAATGCCTTGGCTTATTGATTTTATAAAATAATTAAAATACCAATATACTGTAAATGTGTGTATTTTTTATTCTAATTTATTAATATTAATATTATTAATGCTTATTCAGTTTTCCATTTTCATACCAAATCTTACTCCTCACTCTGCCCATGTAATTTTACCATCTAAAAATGTTAATGTCTTCAGAATTACTGTACATTTACATTTACACAATCAATTAGCAGACACTTTTCTCCAAAACGACTTATAAATGAGAACAATGGAAGCAATTACATCAACATGAGGGCAACCATATTATGCAAGTGCTGTGCCAAGTCCCAGTTATTACAGCAAAGTGCACATAGTGAGTTTTTTTTTAAGTGAATAAATAGAGAGACAGAATTTAAATAGAAAAAGTAAGTGCTAATATTAATAGGTCAAGTGTTGATGAAAAAGATGTGTCTTTAGCCATCTTTTGCTCGGATTGAGCTAGGCAGGTCATTCCACCAGCAGGGAAACAGACAAGAAAAAGGTCCGTGAGAGTGATTTTGTGCCTCTTTGGGATGGCACCACAAGGTGCCGTTCACTTGCAGAACGCAAGCTTCTGGAGGGTGCATAGAGGTGTGAAATGCGCTCTCTTCAGCTCGTTAAAGACCACTCTTGCTGCTGCATTCCGGATCAGGTGCAGAGGCTTGACAGTACATGCTGGAAGGCCTGACAAGAGAGCATTACAATAGTCCAGTTTGATAGAACAAGAGGTTGGGCGAGGAGTTGTGTGGAATGCTCTTATAGGGAGGATCTAATCTTCCTAATGTTGTATAAGGCAAATCTGCAGGACCGGACTGTTGTAGCAGTATGGTCTGTGAAGCTTAAAAGATCATCATTCACAACTCCAAGGTTCCTGGCTGTCCTGGAAGGAGTTATGGTTGACAAACCTAGTTGAATGGAGAGGTTGTGATGAAGTGTTGGGTTGGCCAAGACCACAAGCACTTCAGTCTTTGCAAGGTTGAGCTGAAGGTGGTGGTCCTTCATCCAGGCAGAAAAGTTTGTCAGGCAGGCTGCGATGTGAGCAGTTCTCATCAGATCATCTGGTTGGAATGAGAGGTAGAGTTGTGTGTCATCAGCATAGCAGTGATAGGAAAAAACACGTTTCTGAATGAAAGATCCCATTGATGACATGTAGATGGAGAAGAGAAGTGGTCCAAGTACTGAGCCCTGAGGCACCCCAGTAGCAAGATGTTGCGACCTCACCCCTCTAAGACACCCTGAAGGACCTACCTGAGAGGTAAGACTTGAACCACTGGAGTGCGGTTCCTAAGATGCCCTTTGTAATGAGGGTTGACAGGAGGATCTGGTGGTTAACTGTGTCAAAAGCAGCAGACAGATCCAGCAAAATGAGCTGCTTTTGCCAGTCTCAGGGCTTCAGTAACTGAGAGTAGGGCAGTCTCAGTTGAGTGGCCACTCTTGAAGCTAGACTGGTTGTTGTCCAGGAGGTTGTTCTCTGTGAGAAAGATAGACAGTTGATTGAACACAACTCTCTCAAGTGTCTTTGCAATGAATGGAAGAAGGGAGACCGGTCTGTAGTTTTCTAAAAGTGCTGGATTTAGAGTGGGTTTCTTAAGCAGTGGGGTTATCCTAGCCTGCTTAAATGCTGTGGGAAATGTACCAATGTGAAGAGAAGTGTTAATAATGTGAGTGAGTTCAGGTACAATTAAAGAAGAGATAGCCTGAAGGAGATGAGTGAGGACAGGATCAAACAGATAGGTAGTAGGATGATTGGAAAGGATGAGTTTGGAAACTTCTGCCTCAGAGAGTGGAAAGAAGGAAGGGAAAATGTGTGTGTTTGCCATTAAGATGTGTTTGTCAGTGTGTGGTGTGGAGAATTGTTTTTTTATTTCTGAAGAATGTGGCAAAGTTGTCAGACAAAGAAGAGAAGATATGGTTTTGAAAAGAATGCGAGAATCGGGGGAATTGTTAATTTTATTGTGGTAGTATGTAGTTTTAGCATTGGAGACCCTTGCAGAGAAGGAAGTGAGTGATACAATCTTTCGATTTGGGCCACTTCCTCTCTGCAGCCCTGAGTCTAGAACGATGCTTACAGAGAACATTGAGTAACCATGGGGCAGAGGGGGTGGCGTGGGCTGGTCTGGATGAAAGGGGGCAGAAGTTGTCTAAGCAAGATGTTAGATTGGAGCAAAGAGTATCAAGTGTGACTGTATAGATCACATATCAGTTTAATCAACTTAAACATTTCTCTTTCTTTGTGATCTCATTTACTTTTGTGGTTAACAAGCTACCCTTTGTGGTCCAAAGGAGGTATGATTTAGCATGACACCCAAGTAATATAATAAGTAAGGGGTAATGCACATCCAGCTAGTTGTTATCGCAGAATAAACCCTGACAGGGTGATCAGGACCCAGATGTGAAGCGGAAGTAGCTTGCGGCAACTAGATGGACATTCAAGGGATACGGTACAGTCATAGCACTTACTACGTGGCATTTCACCACATAAATAATTATGGGGATAAGAGATATTGCTTTGAGATGATGTTTTAAAATCTTACCTGTTTGTTATCCATTATAGTGTACAAAACAATTGTTGCAAAATGGCAGCAGCTGTGTTTGTATGAAAAAAGAGAGCGAGTCTGAGATACCCGGATGACATAATTAAATAACTGTACACAAAATATTGATTTGAGTTTTAATTTTGTTAGCTCACCAAACACAAAACTTCCACTTCCTAGCAAGCATATAGCGCTGATTTCAGTTACCGTGTCATCAGTTTTTATCGGTTGTTATTGGGGAATAACATACCGCACAGAGCCGTGTAACACATTTTCTTAAATGTAGACAATTTGTGGTGACCAAGCTACGCTGCAACTTGTCACGTTATCAATATATAGCATGTGATCACGTCACAGCTGCTCCGAATATGTGTCATCGAACACATGTCGAGCCTGTCTGTTTTATTAGTTTGGCTAAAGTATATCCTTTTATTTCACAATGCTTTTTACATGCTATGGTTTAAAGTCAAGTGTAGGTTGTTTATTTTGTGTTCAGCTGCAATCTACTGCTCCCTACACATTCTCCTGTGTCTCAGACTCTTCATTTAATGTATTTAATCTTTGAACACAGTCTCTTAACCCTCTCTTAACCTCTTTAAATGATTAAAGTTCATGCTTCCCTCTGTCTCTCCCTCGTTTCCCTTTTCTCTGTCTTTACATTGATTTCTTATATCTCTGATTTCTGTTTTCTTTCCTTCCTCCCCCCCTCCCCACTGTTTCAGCACCATCAATGAACTCATATATATCACACTCCCTTTTCTCGTTTCATCTCTCTTTTCCACCTCCTGAGCTTTTAATGTGAGAGATGTATTCATCTTGACACAAACTGTTGTCTGGCATGATAAATATTTTATTAGCTATCTCTTTTCAAAGGGGAAATATAAAGAGGAAGGGAAGGTGAAGGTTTTTCCTCATTTCTTTCTTGCCTCCTTTGCTCTTCTTTTTTCTGTCAGAATCTTCCTGTAGGGGGCGCTAAAGCCCTCATGCTCATCCTCATTAGCTATTGCTCCATTAACGACTTTAATAGACACTTATTTTATTGGTAAGACTGACTGATTCTAGAAATTGACTGTAATTAGAAAACCAAAGACAGGCTACAGATATTATATTCATAGCAGTGTTATGCTATAAAAAACTGGTATATTATCATCAGGGCTTCTGTTAATGATACATGCTAATACAGACAGGTTAATGTCATAACAATAGTGAAGGATAATGATAATGTGGCTCTGGGTGAGAAAAGAATCAATAGATGGAGCATTAAGTCAATGTGAGAGCTCTACAATAACCCACTGGACCTGTGGGTGGACACTCACTGTATATTTAGCCATAACTGATGAGTGTGTTTCCTGTTTGGTAATACCCAGCTGGCCTCATGGGTCATATGTGTGTGCAGTTTCTGACACTCCTTGGCAGAGCCGTTAGGTCATGACTGTGGTCCTCTGCACAAATGGGTTAGACTGTGATACTGGATGTGAGTTCAGGGGCTACATTCTGTGCAGCTGAAAGCAGCAAAACCAGAGGATGAGGTTTTCTTTTGTTTAGTTAAGGCTGTTGTTTAATGTTTTATTTTTGTGTTTTGTTTTGTTTAACAATTTAACCATAGGGGGTTTCTGTTAGGTGCCTAATAAAACCCCACTTATCAATATTACTTGTTAAAATGTATTAACCATAGGATCCATCAATTGATTCCTTTTTAATTATATATAATAGTTTGTTGATCAGTAAATTGCTATCAGATCAGAGATTCTGTCATTTTTCTGTCTTAGTGTGGGGACAACAGGTTACTTTTACCTTTTGAAATAATGTCAGATGTTTTAACTAAGAAAATCATATCAACATTTTTTTAAAGAAGTTAATACTTTTACTAAGCATGGACGCATTAAATTAATCAAAAAAAAATGTGACAGTGATAATAAGAAATGTTTCTTGAGTAGCAAATCAGCATATTTTAATGATTTCTGAAGAATCATGTGACACTGAAAAATTGAGTAATGACATTGAAAATTAAAATTTGAAATCACAGGAACAAATTAAATTTGAAAATATATTAAAATAGAAAAGTTATTTGAAATTGTAATAGTATTTTGGAATATTACTGTTTTTATGGTATTTTTGATAAAATAAATACAGCCTTGGTCAGCATCCTTGGTCCTTCAAAAACATTAAAATTTTTACTGACGCCGAATTTCTGAATGATAGTGTACGTATATAATAGGGCTGCATGATATTGGAAAAAATATTGCAATATTTTGTTTTTCTGCGATATGAAAACAATTTCACCAGATGATTTAAATAGCTCTATTTGTAAAGAATTAATCATTCTAGTATTATTGGGGTGATTTTGTAGGAATTTGTTTTTCAAGTAAATCTAACAGTGTTCAGGTACAGAAATTGAACAATCAAATGTAAAATAACAGGCTTCACCATAAATAAAATATAAATAATTAATGAATTAATTAATACAGTTTATCTTTGTTAAAGCTACAAAAGTGATTTTCTCTTTCTTTTGTTGTTTGATTAACATCGGTGACACAAACAGCTGCGGGTATATTAGGCTGCTGTCACTTAAAGATGAATCCCTGGATCCCTCCGCATCCGTTTTCTTTTTCAGTTGTTTACAACACATAACCGACTGTGTTTACGAGGATACTTGCCGAGATGGGCATTTTGACTTAATTTTGTGGTGGTTCAAGCTCATAAGAAAAAAGAGAACTATATTCCATGTTCACATGCTGTGCGCAGAAAACGGTGCATGAGTTAGTCTTTTTGCGCTTTATGTTTAAACTGACAGGCCCTAAAAACACATGTAAATAGTAAACTTTCACTCTATTGTGGTTAAACTTTGCAATTAATCCACGATTCACATGCGTTCCGAACCAGGGAGCTGGACTGTATGGATCACGGATCAATACAATCCCTATACTTGACATCGCACATCCTGCCATGTGACTGTTGCGGATGCGCACATTGTGCTATCGATGCTAAAATGATATATCCTACAGCCCTAGTATAATATCAATTGAATAACTTCAGTTTATTCAGACTACAAAAATTCCCCCTGGTTCCAGCGCCCATGACTTAATGAGGATATCTACTTCAGCATTTGTTTGAATGAAGAGTGGTTTCTGATTTAGGAAGACCATTACTGTGAGACACATCCTGTGATAGTGACAATCATGCAGCCGCTCTTGGTCATTCAGTAGAGAGCTTTTCCTTTTTGTGATTAGAGCTTTTCATTCTGCAAACTAATCCCTGTGTCTTGATCTCATAGCAGAAAGCACACTATGATTCTGCAGGGTTCATGTGTTTTCTTTAGGCACCAAATATTGAATCTTTGGATCTGTCTCTACTTACTTCATTAAATTGGCAATATTATATTGTTCTGTCTCTTTCTTAGGACATGGCAGCTTTCTCTTTTTTTCTCCACTGTTCTTATTATGTGTTGCTTTTTATTTGCTTTTACATGATGAAAAGTTCAGCTCAGACTCACAAAAGAATAAAGCAGATAAGCAGATGTTCAATATAAAGAGAGTGAATGCTAGTTCACACCAAGAACAATAACTCTAACGATAACTATATTAGTGTCCACACCAGCAGATGATAATGTTCTGTTTGTTGTAAGCGGGAGCTGAGTTTTGTCTGCCTTTAAATGTTCGATCTCTTTAAGGTAGAATGGATTCTGACTAGCTTTCAATGTTTTTATCATTCATCAGCTGGAGAAAAAAAAAATAGTTTTGAAAGCGATTCCAACAATATGGTTTATGTTTGTCGTTATCATTATAGTTTTGGTATTGACTCAGCTATTATTTTATATTTAAAATTATTTTTAGAACTATATCTATATGGTTATCATTATAGTTATCGTCCTTGGTGGGAACGGGCCTCAAGACTTTGAATTGCAAATCCAATTATCCAGCGGTCGGGGCCTGAGGTGACCCATCTGGTGCGGTATGCTTGTCCTTGTTTTTTTTCAACTTCAGGTTTCATTTCATTTTTTTCTATCAATGTCTCCATATTTTATCAGTATAGTGAGACATCTTCACAGTCTTCACTCTTCTGAAGAGTCTCAGTCCTTGTTTGCTGCATTATCTATTTTATTTATTTATTTAATAATTAAAAAAAAAAAAAAAAAAACTATTTTAAAAGTATGAAGTGACCTAACCAGTGTAAAACATTTTTATTTATTTTCCCTCACAAGACTATTTCATGCTTACCTGCCTCCAGTACCTCAGCTCCCTCTGGATCTTGTTTGATGATATGCCCAAGAGAAGACATGCAAAGAAGGAAGAACATCTCTCATCTTATCTGCCCTTTTCTTTCTGATGCACTCCTCCTCCTCCTCTTCTTTCTTTCCTCTACCCTGTTGCTATTCCCGTCCCCTCTATTTGGGTCACTGCACTCATCCATGAGGGTGGGAGACAGATGGGAATTTCCCTCCATTCCTGCCTTCCGTTTTCCCCAGTTCCTCCTCTCCTTTGTGTCTCTTCCTGTGTCTCCAGAGGAGTCACTATAGATTCATTTCTGCTGAACATCATAGCCTAGTTTACAAGGCTTGTCCTGTTAAGTGTCGCTGAACATTTTGAGGCCGCAGACGCACTAGTGATTTGCCAATGAGCTGTTGGTGCCCTAATAGTTAATGATCTGAGCTGCTACTTGGTTGCTGGTTCAGTCTCATGTAACATGACCCAGAAACTCAATAGTTCCTGTTAGATCACAGTCCCGCTCTATCAACATTGTGCCCTTGAGCAAGGCACTTAACCACAGGTGCTCCAAAGAGACCGTCTGTGAAATTAGTCTGGAGTAAGTCTCATTGGATGAAAGCCGTCTGCTAAATGACGAGTAAAAACACCAAATTCTGTGTAGTATATTTCAAATGTAAGGTTGTCATATTTGAATTTGATTTCATATCTAGATGTAAAAAATTACACCCACTAATTAATAAAAAGGGCTATTATTTGAAGAGTCACTATATTCGGCTTCTCTAGATTCCTCACTAACAAAAAAAGTACCATGGTACGAATTTATATATTGTGATATTGCATCAGTACTTTAGATCATTGTTTCATTTTATTTACATGTTTTTATATAAAAAAGTACCCCATGGTATAACATATATCTATATATTGTGATATTGCATCAAAACTTTAGATCAATCTTTATTTATTTAAAAAAAAAAGTATCATGGTATGAATTTATACATTGTGATATTGCATCAGCACTTCATTGTTTCAGTTTATTTATTTATTTACATGTTTTTTATTTAAAAAGTACCCCATGGTATTACGTATATCTATATATTGTGAAATTGCGTCAATACTTTAGATCAACCATGGTATTATTATTGTATATCTATATTGGTATTGCCATCATATATCTATATTGCATCAATACTTTTGATACTTTTATCAATATTCATTCATTCATTTGTTTGTTCATTTCAAACAATGAAAACTGTCATTATTTACTCGCCCTCATGCTGTTCCAAACCTGTATGACTTTCTTCTGTGGAACACAAAAGAATATATTTCATGTAAAAGACCCAACTGACTTTATTGTATTGACAAAATGATACAATAATATACTGGACAATATGCTGATACATTCTTCAAAATATCTTCTTTTACGTTTCACAGAAGAAAAAATCTTCATTTCTGTTTGATATGACCCTTAAAATACATTGCCCTGCCAAAAAATAATTAAATAAAAAAAGGTTGCTGTTTGTATTTAAATAGGCAAATAATTAACAGTCTATGACTGAATCATTATTGCTATGATTATTATGTTTCTAGCATGTTATATGTTTGGCACTAATTCTTTTAACCCTAATTGATGGAGTGTGCAGCTTTTCATTTCTTGAACAACCATGTAGGAAGAGACATCATGGCCATATTCCAGGATTACAAAGTCAAGATTTATTAGGCTCAAATTGTGAAAGAATGGTTGGGAGGGAGCATGAAGAATAATTTTCACACATGAATTGTCACCTCTGAGTCCAGACCTTAAATTCATTAAAAGTCTTTGGGATGTGCTGGAGTAGACTTTACAGAGTGCTCAACTCTTGCATTGCCAATACAAAATAACATAATAATCACAGCAAAAATTATCCAGTCATAGACTCTTAAATATTTGCCTCTAATCTAAACAGCAACTTCGTTTTGGCCGGACAGTGTATAACTTCAGTTGATTTGTAATCAGGTTGGTTCAGTTATGTTAAAGTCCCTTTAAAGTCAATTCTGAGAATTGTTTCTAAACACATTATAAATGTTACAAATGTATTGCTGAAACACATTACAAAGACTGTGAACTATGTAGTACTGAACTGTGAAGTTAGAGCGTTAAACAGTTTTTCACCAATTCTGTGTTCAGGTTTATTTGGGCGGAGCTAAAACGGGGGCTCGAGGATGCACTAGAGTCCCCGAGCATGGCCCCGCCCCTAACACTATGTAACTGTCGATGACCAGCAATGAGTGTATGTTGCCTTGTGTGCTTATGTTATAATTAGTAGGTAGTCTTCAGGTAACTCTACAAAATTTTGCAACCCTCTAACGTGATTCTTTTGTTTATATGCATCAGTATGTTTGACTCATTAGACAAGTAATTTGAGACGGCAGCTCTCGCGAGTGGATGTGGTTTCAGCGCTGACAGCGGACACGCCCCCAGCGTTTGAGAGCAGAGAATACTGCTTATTTTTTCACGATTTTGATAACTTATTTAATTTACTTGGTGATTTTTTTTTTTTTTTTAATCATTCAAATTTGGCTGGGTGGTTAATAACACATTTTTCTGTGGTGTGACAAACTCAGAACACATACTTTAATATGGCTTTACAGGGACTTTAAAAAAGTATGTGGCTTGGTAAGCTTTTTGATTAACAATGTGCAGTGAATTAAAAACAGACCAGTGAGCAGAGTTAAATGTTACCACATGAAATATTTGGTTACCTGACCATCATTCTTAATCGCGTACCATGATATGACATTCTTTTACACCCTTTGGGGTATGATGTAAATATTATATTCATCTGACAACATAACTGTACCATGGTGCTGCCACAGAACATTTTGTTTTGTTTTAAATGTAATGTCCTAATATTACCACGCTGTCAGCGGCAGGTAAACAGGTCCGTTTGGCTGGTCTGAAGGACGCGGCAGCGGTCAGAATGATGACATCATTTACCTCCTCCGTACAGTATCATATGGCGTGGTAATGTAGGTGCGCAGAGGCGCGGTGTGCATTTAAGAGCAAACCCAGGCACATTACCCTCCCCCAAAGTCTGGACTGAAAATCAGCAGTGGACTGTGGATTTGTGTGGCAGGAGTCTCTGAGGGAACAGTTTGGGAGAGTGTGTGTGTGTTGGGAGGTCAAGGACGGTCTCATATGCCCTGCCTCTGGCTGCTCTGGTGTGTACCCTTGTGGCGTTTATTTAAAGAGCTCATCAGCCTCTGTGCACACACACAAACTCTATACCCAAAGTGTCCTGCCTCCCAGTCTGCCGGATTAATTAATCTCTTTTCCCCTCCTGATCCAGGAGAGCTGTTGAAAAGGGCCTTGCCTCTTGCTGGTGGGCATCAGATGCCAGCGCTGAACTATTCATCACTACGACTTCTGGGAGAGAGAGAGAGAGAGGGAGATGAATGGATAGAACAAGAAAAAAAATAAGAAACATGAGAAGGGAGGAGAGGGTGGAGGGGTGAAGGAGGCTCTCTCCCAGCTGGCTGGTGCTATGATTAAAAGTAGGGATGTTTCTATTGTGTAGCTGACAGAAGTCCTCATAATAATGCATGTATTGCTGAGGTGAGCACCTGGGGACGATGAGAAGGACATAATGAGGGACGTTGGGGCATTCTGTCTCTAAGAATTTCAGGGGATTTGAAACGTACAGGGGACAAACCAACTGGCTCATTGGAAAACATGCCTCTACCTACATGTTAGCAAAAATAAAAAAACATACTTGTATATACAGTAGTGGCCAAAAGTGATGTCTGAAGTAGGAAAATTGACATCTTCACCTTTATTCAAAAATTATTCAAAATGTGTTAAAGGGGTCCTTGATTATGATTTAACTTTTTTAACTTTAGTTAGTGCGTAATGTTGCTGTTTGAACATAAAAAACATCTACAAATTTACGACACTCAAAGTTCAATTCAAAAGGAGATATTTCCTTTTACAGAAATCACTTTTTAAAGACCACAACAAATGACTGGTAGGGACTACAACAAGCTTGTTCCCAGGTTTGTGACTTCACAAACCCCAAAATTTACATGCAACAAAGGGGGTGAGGCCATGTTGGGCTGCTTTTGAGAAGGGGAAGAGTTGTTGTAGTAGAGTGTTGTTTCCCTGCCGTCATTTTACACCGGACTGCTTCACAAATGAGGGTCAATTCAATGCTGGATTTGCAAAAAAAGATTAACACAATGACACATGCTAGTCAATGAGCTGAATGAACTCCACATACATTTATCCACTAACTATTCAGAAACGTCCAGTTTCATTCTAAAAGTTGTAAGGCAGCTTCCTGAGTCTCTCCATCAGTGTCCGACTCCGGTTTGAACAATGTAAGGCTGAACACCGTTACTGACAATCCTCATTTTGGCTGCATGAGATTCTCCAGCTTTGTTGTTGTTGAGCAACCAAAGCGTGAGATTTTAAAGCTCCGCCCTCTTTTGAAAAGCAGGTCGGGAGCAGCAGCTCATTTGCATTTAAAGGGACACACAAAAACAGCATGTTTTTGCTCACACCTAAATAGGAGAAAATTTGACAAACTATAATAAATGATCTGTGGGGTATTTTGAGCTGAAACTTCACAGACACATTCTGGGGACACCAGAGACTAGTATTACATCTTGTGAAAAGGGGCATAATAGGTTCCCTTTAAATATTTTTAAGCATATTGTGTAGTTGTGCTTAGAGTAAATTTTTTTATTTGTGATATCCAAATTGTGCCGAATTTTTGGCCAGCCTGTCATACAAAGAAAATATGAACACATGCAAAAACAGGAGAACCAACAAAAAACTGATTATGTTGTAGTCAATGTATGCTTTTTCCTGTAAGCATTTTGTTTTTCTATGCGTTTTGTTTTTGCATATAGTAATATAAAACCTGTAGCTGTAGTTTGCCTTTTTCGCTGAATAAAATAACCAAGTTTATTGTTTTGTTCTTCCATCATATTTAAAATATTTAAAAAATATAAAATATTTTCCTTATATTTTGATGGTTTAATGAAACTTGTAGGGTCATTAAAAACAAATATCCCCTCCAGACATCACTTTTGGCCACTAATATACAATTCACTGCAGTTTCCAGCTGAAATGAACACTAGTGGCAGTAAAACACTAACAAATACATTGCTTTTCACAAAAACAATGATTACATGGGCAGATTATCAATTAGTAAACAATTAATTTCATGCAGTTCCTTGCAGAATGCTATGACTTATTTGGGTGGATTCTGATTGTCTGGCAATGTTTTTATCGTTCATCAGTTGAAAAAAAAAAAAAAATGCTCTGAAAATGATTTCAGCGATATCTTTGCTCTGTCACTACCGTTTTAGTTGTGCTGTGGACTTCCCTATTTTATACAATTAGAACGATTATTAAAACTTTATAGTTATAGTTATCATTCTTGGTGTTGAACGGGCCTTTAGTCGAGTAGATTAACCTCCTCCTATAACCTTCGTCAACATGTGCTTTGTTGTTTATAAGCATGTGTTTTTCCTTTCAAAGGCAATATTTTCTCTTATTCTAAAAGGATTGGTCTGTGAACAAAGGTAGGAGAAAAAAGATAAAAGTTATGAGGCCTGAAACGTCGCACAAGTCTCTGAGAATAGGATGATGCAAATGAACAGACATAAGAAGAAAGGAATGAAAAGCAATCGTAAGAGAGGGAGAGGGAGGAGTGCGGCGTTCGCGTCAGCCTTTGATCAGAGCAGCACCTGATGCGGCGGAGGCTCCGGGGTGCTTCTGCGCAAAGCACATCAAGGACAGAGCTAACAAACTAGAGACAAAAACAAACCAACTAACGGAGAGGTCTGTCGTCGAGCAGACACTGCAGCGGTGGGTGGCAATCTCTTTCTTCTGCGCAAACATGCTCACCCTGACAGCGATTGCAGAAGATGGGCTCTGAAAAACTTTGAGTTTAGTTTAAAGAGGAAATGTTTACATTTAGACTTAGAGCTTTTCATAGAAGTTTCCCCAGGCCTGGTTGCTGATATCACTGCTGAAAAGACCTGCATATGTTAACAACTGTAGATAAACTCGATCAGACAGCTTCATCATAACAGCTATGCTGGATGGCCTGGTGGATTCACTGGTCCATTAACACTTTCTGAGCAAAGGTGCCCTCCGGCTTCCAGTATGAATGAAACAGACATTAAATGAGAGCGTTTGCGCTTCATAATGTTCACATCGCCTCGTTTTGGATAAGAATGAAATGTCAGGTCATGCATAGACTATCTTGTCTCTTTGAATTTAAATTTATTATTCACTTTAGCCCATGAAAATCTCTACATAAACACACTTGCCCGAAAAAAAAAATATGGGGGATGAATTTACGTTTTATTAAAAGTGCGTATTCTGCACCCGTGGTTGTGCTGCTTAATATTTATGGAATCTGTGATACATTTATTTCAGGATTCTTTGATGGATAGACAGTTCAAAAGAACAGCTTTTATTTGAAATATAAACCCTTCATACATAACAAATGTCTTTACTGCCACTTTTGATCAATTTATTGCATCCTTGCTGAATAAAAATGTCAGGGACCACATGATGATGGAAATGAGTCACTTCCTGTCACCAGCTCAACCAGCACAAAAAAACAGCACTAACCAGTCTACACTTTTCTTAACAAGCATGGAAATTAGGGGCTTTCGCACCAAATAGTTCTAGGAACTCAGTTATAGGAACTAGCCACTAGGATAGTTCCCTGAGAATTTTTTTTCCCCACTGGCCATATTCCTGGTTACATTCGCACCAGCAATAGGAACTCTGAAGTGGCCGACAGCGGCTTCTTTAAGTGCGGCATTTACAAACGCCAAAAACCAGCGGATGGAGGATGCCATGATCGGAGCTGTGTTTGTTGTGTGTCTTGGGTTTCGTGATAACGGAGATGGAATGTAAACGCATAAATACGCGACTGAAAGACCAAAAAGTTGGGCTAAGAGACTAAATTTCCTATGACATGTCATCGAGGCTGAGAAAAGAACACAACCCTACAGACAACAGGTAAATGTTGTTATCGCTGTTTTCCATGTTCGTGAAGTAAATATGTTTACATGGCTTTTTAAAAATGCTGGGTGCTAGTGTTTGACATGCGTGTGACCAATCAATGTACACTTATGCCACTGATAGTCCTATAGTGCTGGTTTAGACCCTACTCTGAAGTAGGAGCTAATTTAGTTCCCCCAAAAGGATTTCCTAGAACTAAAATTGTTCCTAGTTCCTGCGGTGCGAACACGGCAAAATCCGGGTACTTCAGCCAATAGTTCTAGGAACTATGAAAAAGTTCCTCCGGTGCGAAAGCCCCTATTTACAGCCAGCAGGTCTTTTCAACAGGGATATTCAGGTGACCTTTGACAGTTTTTGGGAGTTGCAGAAATGAGATTCTCCCCTCAGCGTCAGACAGGATGAAGAGGGAGGAGGAGGTGTGAACTCTTCCTCAGCATCTCCTGTAAATAGCCAAGGATCACAGGGAGAATGTGTCATTTATTTGCTACATTTCTGCCATGAGGTGAAAATTGTGCTTTCCTTCTACAGGCCCATCAGCATAAACCTTGAAAATGTACCATGTTGTTTTGCTAAAAGGATTGTGGAGGAATGACCTTTAGAAAAGATAAACGACACATTGTGAACAGCTGACTGAATCTGTTGGATTAGACATGCTGATTACGAGACACAAATACAGAGAATCAGTGCTGATGAAGTGATGATTGAGGCCAAGAAGGTCTAACGTTGTTCCCCCATCTACGTTAAAATGCCTCACCGCTAGCAATCTCGCTCTTTAACAGTAAGTGATAACTCCTTGTGAGATCCTATATCAGATCCTGATAGTCACAGCCTGCAGCCTTTTCCAGCGCCGCTATCTAGCCAAAAAAGACAGGGTTTGATCCCAGCCCTGCCACTGAGCTGCTGTAAAGTTAATTGAAGTAGTAAAAATTGGGCCTCTTGATCTAGTGCCATACCTGCAACCGAGTCTGTGGGCTTCACATTTAGGTCTGTCAAAGATGCGTTTACTGATATGGATCTCACCTGTCTGGACATCATTACCTAGTGCTGTTCCACAGAGCGGAACTAACGTCTGGCCTGGCTGACGGTTGGACTCCCGCTGCGCTGGGTGAGCCGGAGGAGCAGTGAATCAGAGCTGATGTAGCAACACTGATCCATAGATCTCAGCAAAGCTGCCTTCTCCTGTGTCCTGAGACAAAATGAGGATCGTGCAAAGCTGCTCCCTATATCTAACCTTTACAGTAAGGCAGTTTTGGAGTTTGCTGAAGCGATCATATTTCAGTTGATCTATCTGCAGTTTAGAGATTAATGGATGCCTCGGAAAGAAATCTGATTAGATTGTGGAAAGCGGTGGGAATTGATTGCCACATGTGTTTGCGGTGTCTGTTGAAACTGTGCCAAAGCTGAGCGGCAGGGGTGTGAGCTGCACACACAGCAGAGGAAGTTTGGAAACCAGTCATTTAGACTATTGTGGCTTTTCCACTTACTCGTACTGGCGCATGGCTGCGGGGAGGCCCCTCACGGCGTTCAATCACAATCACAGAAACAGCGTAGCTTCTAGAATGTTGATTATTGATTCATGTGCGCAGTGAACCAAAAACATGACACATGTTGACTGACATGACAGCTTGGAGGTGTACAGATGCCTCACTTTGACGTGAAGGACAGTTTTTAGCTTGGAGCTCCATTCTAGAGTAATAGAATCAGTTCTCTCTCATTTATGTCACTCACTGATTGGTTAAAATTTTAAATATTCAACTGTACACTTGCTATAACTCACCAGATTTACACTTGCATAAGTGCAAATTGTTTTTATACCTACTCTTTGGATTATCATCCATCCAGAAGTCGCATTAGACTTCTTCATTGCCCGTCATTTTGACGGACAGGGTCATAAAGATTCTGTCATAATCTATTATTACCCATCATTTTATTTTTCACATTTTAATGATAATAAGCTATTTAATTGGCTCTGTTTTTGTTTACATTTTCATTTTTATTCATAGATTTACAGGACAAGCATTTAGGCTAGATTATGCATAGGCTATTTATGAAGAGAAAGTTGAACAGAGACTGTGCTGTGGGTCACTTTTCAGGTTTCATCATGATATTTGTCAAATTCATCACAATAAGCTTTGTGCTTAAGTCTCAGCTTTCAAATTCTGTCCATTTTATCTTAAAATTCAAACAATAAATACCCTTTTGGCGCTCTTTATGTGGCGCAAGAGACCACTGTAGTGCCTCAGTTCAAGCGAGCAGAGCCAAAGTGAACTCGAGCACCCCTTCCTCTTTACTACGTTTCAGAACGAAATAAACATGAATGAACATCAGAAATATGTTGAAAGATACAGTACAACTTACCAAAATCCGTATCCTGTCTCTCATGTAATCACTCAATCCGTGTTTCAACCACGAAAATAAAATAAATCAGTGGTAAACAATGTCACGTAACTCAGAAAAGCCATTCGCTGACCATTAACTTTAAAGTCAGCAAGAGTCCACTCGCCACCAAGTGGACAAGGGTGAGAATTACAGTTACAAGTTACAATAGTGTTGGGCAATTCCACGCAATTTTTTTTCATCTTTACCATGAAAAGAAAAAGTTTTTACCAAAAGAACAAAACCCTTTTTAAATTGTCCATTTAGGTCTGTAATATACTGTATTAACGTGCTCTAACAGAAATTTTAAGAAAATTGCCTTGTTTATCCGCAATATATGAGGTAAGCAACAATGCTTAAATTAGATTTTCAACCAACCATATTTCATGCTTTCAGAAAAGGGATCAAATTTAAATTCAAATTTATTTTAACAGTAAGCATTGTGTAGAAAGATGGAGGCATGCCTGAGAAATAAATACACTCATTTTGTCATAACAGCACTGCCTGATGAATTTATAAGGGCTGGAATAAAGAGGTCAGGACGCTTCAGTGCTCTGTCATGTCCGTAACGTTTTAAAGTTTATGTCATATAACAATTATAAATGCAAATAACTTGAAAATTTATATGCATAGCTAAATTATGTTTATGCTTATTAGGATCAACAATTAATTTCACTACTTTGCTCCATAATAACCATAATAAGCGACTTTGCTTCTTTATATTGCTTTGATCTGTTTCAGGCTTACCGTATATATCAGAACATATCCAATAATCGCAACACTCTTTGTGCTTTGTTAGTTTTAATATGAAAAAGGTTCAACTTTCAAATTCAGTCGATTTTATAACAAAATTTAAACAATAGATGCTGCTCTTTAATAGCCTATGGCGCGTCACAGATTAGCTACTGCAGCGCCTGTAAGCGGCAGATCAAGCAGATCAGGCGCACATGAACCGATCTTCTCTTCCTCTTTGCCAGTTACAGAACGAAATATGAACATCAAAAAGTAAAAAGTTGATAAATTGTGCAGTCTTACCATACTGGTATCCCACATTTCAATATCTGGTGGTTTAAATGCCTGCTTGAGGTCTCTGTGAAAGTTTTAAAGCAGTTTTAAAGCAGTCTTCTGTGCTGCTTTCAGACCGGTCACATCCGTAACGTTGTTTTTTCCTCATTTATGCGAACATGAAAAATGAAATAAAGTTATTATTTTATGCTCTGTGGAGAGCCAGCCCTTCTTCATTCGGTGGGCAGTATTACTTTTGGTTTGTGCAGTGTAATTCACAGAATTCTTAAAAAATATGTTGTCACCCAAAACTTTGTGACTTTTTCTGTCACGTCCGTAACACATGTATATTTCCTTTTCGGTTAACACGACCACTGCATCCATCAGTAATTTAAAGGTATACTGCCTTTAAATGAATTCAATTCACATTTATTTGTATAGTGCTTTTCAAAATGCATATCATTTTAAAGCAGCTTCACAGAAAATGCATGTGTCTACATTACAATTTAGAGTGATCTGTTATCAGAGGTCACTGTGTCCAAGTAACGTAGTTCAGAAATGTACGCAATCACGCAGTTAGCTAACATAACATTAATTTTAGGCAGAAACAATGAGCTCATTGAAGTAATTATTACATGTTGTGAACAATGATTACAATATATAGAAAATTTAGCATTGGTGCAGAAATTGTTGATTTCTGAAGGATCATGTGACACTGAAGACTGGAGTAATGGCTCCTGAAATATATTTTAAAATATATTCAAATAGGAAATGGTTATTTTAAATGAGTGTAATTTTGATCAAATAAATGATGAGCATAAGGGACTTTCAAAAACATAAAAAAATTGCACTGACCCCAAATTTTGGAATGATAGTGTATATTCTTAGAGATAGTTTTGATCATCTGTAACATGAATTATGATACAAATACCTGTGCCTGACATCCCTATATGTGGACAGGGCCCATTTCATGGCTCACAGGCCTTAAGATATGTAGTATGTCAATGCTTGCTTGCCATCTTATAATGTATAAATGTTCAATTTATCGTCCATCAGAATGAGACTGATAAGCTGTTAAATCTGTTCAATGGATTATAGTTCATCCCTGTGTAAAGAGTTCAGGCTGAGAGATTCATCTGAGAGCTCTTTTAACACTTTTAAAGTACAGATGACCCCAAAGTGTCTCTCCCAGTCTCTGTGCACCATTCACTCTCTTCTCTTCCCTCCTGTTCCTCTCGCCGACTATCACTCCCTCACTCACGCTCGCATCTGGAACAAGAACTTCAAACCACATCTCTATCCCCTCGCTGCTCCGCTTTAAAATTCAACCCCTCGCTCGTCTATCTACTTTTAAAACCCCACTTCAAAAAGGAAAGAATTTTTCCTTTCATTATCAGTGTCCTACTCTTATTAGAGTTTGTTATTAATATGCATTCAGCTGCCAATATTTGTGTAAATTTCTGAATCTGACTCAGTAGGAATCAGGCAGGGAGGATAACTAGACAGAGGGAGTGATGTTTAGGAGGAAGAGGGATGAGAAAGGGCCTGGGAGAAGAGTGGGATGAGCACTTTGTATGGCATGCATGGAGAGACGGGAAGATGCAGTGGAGAGGAAACTTGTTTATGAGTGGATACTGGTGCCAGCACATCTGTTGCTGCGTCCCAGTTCGCCTACTTATACTATGCCCTAAAACAGTGTTAATTTTGTTTGATTAATATTAAGGGCACAGAGGCCAGTAGGTTTATTAGGCTGCTGTCACTTTAAGACCTAATGCTGGGATCCAATACACTGATGCACATCCAATATTCTCACACCTGTTCAAGTTTTCTTATGACATAACCGACAATGTTTACATGAATACTCTTCAAAACGGACATTCTGACATAATGTTGTGTTTATTTGTCCGTTCAGGTGCGAAAAGACGCGAAAAAGAGCTTATTATATATATTATATATTGCTTACAAATGGTTTTGTGTGGGAGTCTAAACCATTACCAATGGCCCTCATCTGTTGTTAAAATGAGAGATGTGTGTGTGTGTGTGTGTGTGTGTGTGTTTGTTTGTTAACTCCAAGATCTTGAGGAGCTTTAGCTGCAAGGTCTGGTCACAGAGGTGACTCCGGTGGATTTTTGCGAGGACATGTTTCATGTGTCTGGTATGCTGCCAGAGACTCCAGCAGTCTTTGATAGGGGCTTCAAAGCTCAGCCTGTGAGTGTCTCTCTCCACATGTGCTGGCACGTTCTCTGAGCACTCCATTCACCTGCTCTCCTCTCCTTCCAGATCACATACCGCCCATTTTCCCACCCGCCTACGTATGTCCCCTCATATCTCACTTACACATTAATATTTTGCATGCATGTGGATGAATCTCTTGGGTCATATTTCAAAATGTAATTTTTTTGAGGAGCTTAACATATTAATAACATTATAATAATATTAAAAAATTAAAGCTGCAAGCATGGATGAAAGGGCCCTCGCACCCGGGGCCACCACCACCTGGTGGCCGTAGGAAAACAGTGAATAATGGGTGACATGCATGTAAGCGAGTAAATACAGTTGAAATATGGCAAACACTTCCTGCTGCCAACAGGTGGCACTTTGACTATTATTGAATATTGCCATGTAGATGTCTTCTGGCTAAGACAATTATCAATCATGTGAAGTTTGGAGCAGATCGGACATTGTTTGCTTGAGTTACAACAACTTCCTGTTTCGTGGCATTAATTGCATACTTTAGCACTTAGCCAAGTGTTGCATGATTTTACGTGTTTCTAGCATGTTTGGTATTTCATGGCATATTTAAATGTGTTTCTGGGAGTGAATTATTGTGCAGAGCATGCCATTTCCTGTTATCAGCAGGTGGCGCTATGACTAACTGAATATTGGCATATAGATGTCTTTAGGCCAGGACTCTTATCACACGTGAAGTTTGGGGCAGATTGGACACTATGCCTGAGTTACAACAGCTTCCTCCTTCATGGCGAAATATCCAACTTTGTCAGGCCGCCACTGACACGCCCTTCAGCGAAAACGCAAGATCTTCGCAATTTAATGTCACAAAGGCCTTTAGATTAGACTGACCAAATATGACCTTGATCTGATTAAAGCTCAAGGAGTTTGTTAAAAGTACAATGTCTGGAAATGACAAAAACTGCAAAAATTTTGCAGAGAAAATTCTAAATATCTGACTTCCTGTTGGTTTTCAGATTTTGTACCTGGAGACTTTTTTGTAGGTATTGGGCTGTTACATCTGTCTACCGAATTTCATACCTGTACGTGAAACGTAGCGCAAATTGCCCTTAATTAAACACCTAATTCTGAAACCCACATCAGACGTAAATTTTCACCACTTCTGACGCTTGTGCAAAGTTTCATGAGTTTTCGAGCATGTTTAGGCCCTCAAAAATGTGATTAATTTCGGAGAAGAAGAATTGACCGAGCAATTACAATAGGGTCCTCACACCATCAGTGCTTGGGCCCTAATAACAAATATTACTACTTATTATAAAAATGCCACCTCATATTGTTATGCCTCTAATGCCTTTTTTAGAATTGTGACATAATATTTTAGTACAATTAATTGTGACCTGAGGTGAAATATGACCTGGAAATTTCATCCCTATGTAAAGGCAATTTGCTGTCTTATCTTCACCAGCTAACTGTGAGATTCTGAGATTCAGAAATCAATGCAATCCATACCAAGATTTAGATTAAGTGGCGCCAGGTTGCAGTATAAAGCAGAAATTTGTGTGTGTGGACCTATGGGATCAGCCATCTATTGTTAAGGAGCTTAGCAGCTGCAGTCCGACACAGAGGTTTAGGTTTTTTCCTCTGGAGTCTGGACTCAACTTTGCCCCCTGTAAAGTCACAGAACAGGAAATCAATGTGATCCATACAAAAAAGTCACTGTGGTCACTCTGTCCGTGTTCCTGGCGCCAATTGCTCCATCCACTGACCCCTCGAATTGAGAATTTAATAAACAATGACTACTTTTGCTTAGAAAAGGTTTAAAAGGATTAATGAGTGGAAAATGAAGTTGATATCAGATGCACATGCTGTGTTATACGGCCGATTTGATTCTCTAATAATATGATCTAGGAGTGAAGGAGAAGAGAGCAGTTCCTGTTCTTTGGTTAGTCATCTGTGTCTTCCCAGAAGTCCATTTGTCAATGAGTGAGAGAGGTCTCTCAGGCAATGGAGATGGTTGAGGAGTGGAGAGAGAGGCGGAGAAGAGTGAGTGTGTTGGTAACCCAATGCCGTCCAGCCCATGGCCGGAGCGATACTATCGGGACCTTACCAGAAATCCTTCTCCTCCCTTACGGGAAATATTATCCTCCTCTTACCACTCCACCATTGCACTTTTACAGCTTCCCGCACACTACTTCATCACCCCCTGGCATCTAGACCCTGACCACCCATTTGAAACCTCTCCGCAGGTGTGGCGCTCGAGTTACGCGGGCACTCTGAGTTATCGCACATTCCCTCATCCTTCGTCTGGGCAAACAAACTCGGCCCTAATCAATGGAGCCATTCCGAATGCATATAACTTACGGGTGATGTATGAAGAGCGTCTTTCTTCTGGCAGATAGAGACTTTATTAGCGTTGATGGTTCCAAGCTCCGTGGCGGTCCGGCGGGGGAGGGGCCAGGTGGCACTGTTTTCTCCCCCATCACTCTCCCCGGCGGCTAGAGGTGACACTCCATCAGGGAAATTGATTGGGCTCGTTGCATGGCTAATTTATTGATGATCTGCGCCTGGCGGGGATAATGAGTGTATGGGCCTCTGATGGATGTCCGAACTGCACTTCTGAGCAGCTTGAATTACCGCAGCGGCCCTGCATATGTCAGAACACGCAACTGGTTTAGAGCGAGCGCTCGCTGGATTGATGTATTGATTAAAGTCTAATCTAAATTAATACTCTTCTATAAATGTTCACCTTTCAAACTGACTGCTTTGATACCTGAAGGATCTGTGGAATGTGGAGCGGGAACAGTGTCTGAAATCTGAAGTATATTATTATATTTAATATATTATAGAATATTTTGTGTTCCATGCAAGTTAAAGTCTGTCTGTCTATCTATTGTTCTGTCTGTCATTCTATCTGTCTATCATTCTGTCTGTCGTTCTATCTATCTATCTATATCTGTCTGTCTGTGTCGTTCTGTCTGTCTATCTATCTGTCTGTCTGTCGTTCTATCTATCTATCTATCTATCTATCTGTCTGTCTGTCTGTTGTTCTGTCTATCTATCTATCTGAGTTTTCCCAGTAAATTTTTACCTACTGTTGAAATCTGTATCTAAAAAGCTCAGTGTGATACACAGACATTCTTTAATGTATAGTATAGAAAGCAGTCAGTGTCAACAAAAAGGTAGAAAAAAATCATGAAACGTAAATAACAAATATTTCTATGGTGAAAAAACATCTAAACATTTTGACCAGTGTGGCTTACACAATGACAAAAACACTTTTTTAAAAAAAATGTTGGTGGCATTGGGCAATTTACTGACACATTAACTTGGTTTTGAAGGATGAATTAAATGTTTAGGTGAGTTACTACATTTTGCAGACATTCAATAGAGTTCTGATGTTCCAGCAAACAGTTGTGACAATTGCACTTACAGTTTAGAGAATGTCAAAACTGTTTAAAAAATGTGCCAAAGCAATTGAGAAAAACTGAATAATGAAATGAATAAGAAAAATTTACAATTCTAGGTCACTAATCAAATAGGCACATTTTTGACATTGACCTTTGTTAAATTCATTACTCTAAATGCACTTTTTGTTTATTCTTACAAATGGAAAATATGACATCCACTTTACAATCCTCCTAAAATGTATAAGAGGAAGCAAGAAAAAGTCCTTGCTGAGAGAAGTCCATTAGTGTAAAGGTGTCTTGTGAAAATTGTGAACACCTTGTGCTTCCATGGTTTTTTGATCTTGTAGAAGAACGATACTGCCTTCATGGCAATGGCAATGAGGTGCTATTAACTTCAAATGCTCCTCATCACACACAAGGGCAGAACTATCATAAACACAATCAAAAACGGTTATTGGATGTAAACAACATATGAAACCTTTGCATTTACAGAATTTGCAACACTTTTATTTAATCTGTGTATAATCAAAATTTCTTTTAGCAACTGGTTTTTAAGATACTCGCCAGCTCACAAATCATATACAGTGACTTAAATGTAATATCATACATATTTATGAGTTTCTTAATTACTTCGCGCTCATAATTTTGGCCTCCTGCGATGTCATAACTCACTCTGCCCTTGTTGATTCATACTCCTTACACTGTGACTGAATGGATTTGGCTTGCGTTCATCTATCTGTTGGATTATAAATATAGCACCATCAGAGCTCCTTGGTTACACATCCATTGGCATTAATGATAAATCACCTGAGTGGTTGGAAATCAGATACCTGTGAAACATCCTAGTGCAGAGTAACTCTTATCTAAACTCTTAACCGTGATTGAAGAGGTACTTAGTTTGTGAGCTGAAAGGATATATCATTTTTCTCTTTTGAACAGAGAACAGACGTGATGCATACGTAAAATTAAAACGCAACTTCATCCTTTGTCAATGTCCTGTATGTTCAGTGATATCTCTCTGTCTCTATAAAAAGCAGGACACAAGCAACTGGATTTCCTCTGTGGTAGATGTCAGCCAATGGTGTATATTGCAGATATTGGCAACAAGTTTTTATTAAATTCAATAATTTCAGTTAAAACAGGATTAAAAATTTTTTTTAGAAACAAATAGTCTGAATTACCATATAATTTCTAATTTAATTTGATATAGTACTCAAGTAAATACATACTTTTACAGTAAATTGATGATAAAAAAAGATTAGTTTTTTAATAAATATAAAAATATGAGGTAGGCTACTTCATAATTTATGGTACTAATCAGTTAAGGGTAATTTCTGAAAAGTCCCTGCGTGATGCATCAAATATATTTATATTTTATTTAAAGGAATAGTTGTTTTTTCTTTCTAGGCAATGAAGCTCAGAGGGTCCAGTGTAGTTTTAGTTTGTCAATTCTTCTTCTTAAAAAAGAAAGTAAATACAGATTTGAAACAACATGATGGTGATTAGCTGTTAATTGATGAACTATTTCTTTAAATACTTTTCTATTGTTTACTTAATGTTTTTGCATTGTTTTTATGTGTTACCCTGATGGTGTTTTGTGTGTATGACCTTGTGCACTATCCATATATGATATTAGACACTGTTAATGAACAGGCCACTTATAAAGAACTTTTTTTTACCACGCTTTGTTTTTTCAAGGTCCTCCTAAAAAAAAGTTTTTTTTAGTCTACATGTAAATAAAAGGCTAGCTGTAGGATTGTAAAATGAATCTATATGATTATGATCATTTGATTTCTGCTGTACACAAAGGAAGAAAGATGTTTGTAACTAAGCAGATATCGCCCTCCCATTAATTACCTTAGTATTTTTTTCCTACTATGGTAGTCAATGGGGGGCGAGATCTGCTTGGTTACAAACATTCTTACAAATATCTTCCTTTGTGTACAGCAGAACAAAGAAATTTATACAGGTTTAGAAAAAATGTAAATGATGACAGAATTTTCATTTTTGGGTGAACTATCCTTTTACAGTTTTTCTCAGTCGCTTTGGGACATTTCTCAAATCATCCTTAAAATTAGCAAAACAGTATGTTCATTTCTCGAATCAATTCGTACAAACAGCACAATATTCTGGATTACCTGCAAAAGCCTGTAACTTCCTCAAAATCCTTGGTTCATCTCTCAAAAGCAAATATTTATGTCAATGAACATATCAGTGCCATCAGAATGACAAGTCCTTGTGTCATTGTTCTCGAACAAAATAGTCAAAATGCTTAGCTGTGTTGTCAATATAACAGAATATTTCAGATGTAAACTATGGCTATGGTTTTTATCACAGTGATTGAAACTGCACAAGACTGCACTTTTTCTGTATGGCATATCAATTTTAACAGTACAAATGGACACATTACTGTATATGGGAGACTGATTGCAAAAGACTGGACAGGATTCACAGTTTTGTATTTACTGTTGGTCTGTCAACAAATTACGGTAAAATGTCCTTGTGATAAATGAAAAAGACAAAGACTATATATACATACACTGTATATATGTTTTCATGTGTACGTATGATATAGTGTGTATCTGTATAAAGTTCATTCAGCCTACTATACTACTGTAAGTGTAATGCAAGTGTAAAATGCTACTGTAAGTGTAAAAATGCTACTGTAATATTAAGATTATAGCATGCATAACATATTAGAGTACAGTGCACTTTGCTGAAATACATACCTGTTATGTCTATGAAATGCTTGAATGATTGAGGAAAAGGTTTTTCTCCAAACGTTCGGCTGCTCCTTTAGACCCTCATAAGCCATTGTAAGGTCATTGAGAACATAGTTCACAATAGTGGCCCTTAATTCACCTGAAACGTGCCTGCGCCCTTTGCCTTATCTACCTCTTCCTCTGTTTTGCCTCTACCCTTCTACCCTTTGTTTCCATGTTGTTCTTCCATTATCAGAAATTGAAACTCTTGTGTTGTGCTCTGTCTATATTTGCTTTCCAGTTGAAGATTCATGACATGCAGCTTTAGAGAACTGTTTGTGTCATTGGTTGATCTAATGCTTTACATTCCCCTGAATACATTAGTGAAATTCAGGATTCACCTGCAAAATTAATCAATTCAGGACAATTTACAAAAGTCTAATAGAAATGTATAGATAATACACTTGACACATGATGATAACTAGGTCAACCATTTTGCATTTAATGACTTATGCGATGAACTAATGACTAGATGTTTTGAGGGGTAAGATTATTCAACAGAGAACCATATAATACATTTTAAGCAACATGACATTAGCAATTGATAATGTAGGAAATAGCAGACAATTATACATAATCAATTGCCTGAATGTACTAAAGCATTTGCAATTTGTTCAAAAGAATGAGAAACTGCTTTTATGATGTGCACAAGTGACTAGATGATGTGGAGGTTGAACAAGTAGTTTTGAGAATTTCAGTTCTGATCTTGGAAATGTGCCAAAGCGACTGAGAAAAACTGTAAGATACAAACCATATTTTATTAGCTCAAGCTGATTCAGACATCAAATCAAATGGTTGAACCACTTGAATTTAGATTTAGAAATGAGTCCACCACACTTACCCAACAGTGAACATCTCTTTGAGCTTACAACTTTGATAAGAAACTCCTTGTCAAACTGCATCCTCATCCATTGGTGATTTGCTGTCAGGCTACTACTGGACCGGTCTAGTAAACTCAACCACCATATTCACCATTGCTGTGTTTTGTAAGATATTTGTGCTCACCCATTAGTGGACACCTGATACTAGACCTGCCCGTGGACCCATAGCCCAGATCAGACACAGGAAACAAGAGCAGACTGAATTCAACAGTGATCTGTATGACCCCTCTGCTCAAATACAGCATTGCATTAAGAGAGTGAGACACTCTCTCCTACTGTTAAAGCTCACTATGGCTTTGTAAGTGATACAGCAGCTTTTGTCTGCCTTACACGAGACTTTGAGAGAGATTGATGAAGTAGAGAAGAAAGAAGCAGAGCTCTCTCTCTCGTTCTCCATCTTTTGTTCTTGGTGGCTTGGGAGCAGACACCTCAAGACATTAGTAACACAAAGCTGCAGGATATAGTCTTTGTGTATGCATGATTAAAAGTGAAATTGTGTGACTGTATGCATTTGATGGGTTGCGTTATGGTGTTTGGCAGTCATATAGATCAGTTAGAGATGGAGTCTTAGTCTTGTGGTCTTGGTTTTGAGGCCTTTCAAGAGCACTAAATGTTGCCTTGGTCTTGGTCTGACTCTCTAATCTGATCTGGATTTGGGTCTTAGCCTGTGGTCACAGACAAGAATGCAGTCCATAACATCATAATAAAGCTGATGACAGCTTTAAGCATTTCATTTCATTTCAGTGTAATGTAATTCAGTTACAACAACCAATCCTAATGAGTAAGTAGGCTGAACCACAAATGCAAATTTTATAACAGTCAATAAAAAGGGAATAATCACTTCTGAATGGAACGCACCCAAAGTTTCATTTTTGTCAGCGGTGGAACACACAAGCTCAAACAGTCTAGCAGTGAGTGACAGATTCAGTAATAAAGGGGGGTGTTCTAATATTGTCACGATGCTTGCTTTCTGAGTATAATTTATTCAGGATTTGAACAACATTTTTTTGGTTTTCATGCTCCTAAGAGGGCCAATATGAAATTGACTTGTCTTGATTTACTGATGTATAAACAGCAATTAAGTTAGTTGTGTAGCCTACATGAATATGGCATGCAGTTGTCCTACACACAAAAAGGTATTTTAATGTAAATTATTAAAAAAAAATTTTTTTTTGCCACATTCATGCAACCCGAGTTTGCAGTGGCTTGGTGAACACTATTAACTAAAACGAACATCCTGGTTCTTGAATAACCGGATCTCTATATTAACTCCATCTCTGATATATGGTTTAATCTCAAATGTCTTATGATTATTATTATGATTTCTCTTTATATTCCATCTTGTGTGTGTCACTGTTTGTTCAGAAATATAAATACTGTTGTCTGACATGATGAGTGTATAGGCATGAGATATTTATGCTGGTGCTTTTGTAAACAGCATGAGTTGGTGTGCTGTGATGAACGTGTTTGCATAAGAATTGACGTGCGTGTGACATTCTGTATGTGTGTCTGTTGTTATTTTTTAACATGTGAGTGTGCCTCCCTGAGCGTCCTGTTTGACATTCAGTGCATCTAAGAGCTCGTTGATCACAGAGAGAAGTGTGTGTGGTGTCTGCTCGGCGGGTAAACTCACAGCGCAAACTCACAGTGAGCCACAAAAACGCTCGCTTCTGTCCCCAGCTCAGCACACACAGCCGCGATGCTGCATTACTGCTAACATCAGCATTAAGCACTAGACACTGTCTCCCTAAACACCACATTTCTCACCCTGGTATGATAAATCTCAGCAAAACACACCCAGACATCATTCATTGACTATGTATGTGTATGCCGGCTGATCTCTAAGCTGCTTTGTTGTTGTATGCCTCAGTGGGAATGTTCAAAATGCCATACTACTCCTGGTGTTGCAGTATGTATACTGTGTGTGCACAGTATGTAAATGTGTGTCTGTAGGCTATTGAATACCCAGGTGACTTGGTGCATTTGCCAAAATGTGCAGCGTGCAAGCAGAGCGCACAGCGTGAGATGCTGTATCCCACAATGCAATGCGCTCCACTTGACCTTCCATTTTCAGTGTGACAAATGAACCTGAGGCAATATTAACTGAGATATTTAACCTCTGTCTTGACTCATCATTTGATTAGACTGCCAAAAGGTTACATTCTTTAAACAAAATGGGATTAAACATACAAAATAAACATATACTACTGATATTAATATAACTGGATTCTACTCTCTAATGAGGTCGTATGACGACTATGTAGCATACTCTTGTTTGAAATGTTTATCGTTAGATACTCTATACCGTTTCACGTATTTAAAAAAATAGGCTGCATATACTATAGTATATTGATAAGAATTATATTTATAAATAGACAGTATATTGTGCATAATATGCAGTACTCTAATTCAGTTCATACAGTAGTTATTGACTCTACTTCTACAATGCAGATTGGAAAAATTGACAATTTCTGTCCATTCATTTTGTGTGTGTGTGACTGTGGGTAGAATACTAGTTTACAATATAGCTGCAAGCAGCCATTAAGGGGCCAAGCAAAAATTTGTGTCAAATTCCTCATTTTATGTAGGAGTTATAGACTTTAAAGTAAAGTACAGTACATAAAAAATGATTGATAATTACCCTAAAATTTATAGCATTTTTTTGCCACCTACTATCAAAATTTTGGAAACGTATAGCCAACAACTTATATTTCCGAATTTCCTACGGTGGTATCGTCTCGATCGGACTAACAGTTTCGAAGATTTTCACGAACGTTGTTTTAATGCTAAATCGCAACGTTGCGCAAACCATAAGGTGAAACCTAGCATGTTAGGTATCATGAATCTAACAAGACCAGTTTTATAATTTTTGGCCAAACCGTTTGAAAGTTATAAGCAAAAATAGCCATTTTTGCTATCTCCTGACAAGTAGGTGGCGCTGTGCCGAAATGCAGCATGTAGCCTTAGGTCATGCTTGTGAATGCATGTACCAAGTCTGAAAACACTAAAGTGTTGCAGATATATAGCCTCACGTCCAATTTGGCATGCTCTTCGTCAAATTTGTTTGCGTGTTATTTGAGAATGGTTGGTTTTGTCAAAAAGCTTTTGATAACTTTTTGCCAGCATAATCTGAAGATGATCTGATTTGATATTCATGAAAATATAATAATAATAATATAATATATTCAGTTCGAATATAAAATAGTTTTTTGGCGAGAACATTTTGATGACGGAAAATGACGTCATAGGGTGCAATCAAATCGTATTGAGCCAAGGAATCAGAGGAAAAAAGAAAATTTGTACAAATCATTGTAGCCAATCACAGACATATATATAGAGTGCGTGAACACAGTGGCCAATCAGAGGTGTTTACGAATTCGCTCAGCAGCGCTACAAAAAGCGTTCAATTTTTAAAATTTCATGACTTGGTATCGAAGTAGGTACTTATGACAACACTAATGCGAACAAAACATTTTCATGCTGTGCACACTATGCGTACTGTATACTACAGAAATAGAATGAGTATTACCGTAGTATGTAATTCAGAGCATAGCCAGTGAGAGTGTCTAAAAGCACCTTGAGACTTTTAACTGCTCGGTGATAAAGTGCTAAGTGATTTCTATCTCATCTCAATCAGTGCAATCCATAAACTCCTCCAGCATGTTTTGCTGATGTAATATCCTGTGCCCCTGAGAGCCGGACTCCCAGGGAGAGATGGATGGAGTTCTTCACATATATGGCTGTGAACAGTCTGCTCGGCAGCATGCTTATATCACGGCTCTGCAAACTAAAAGGGCTAATTACAGACTCCCCACCTCTCAATCACCTTCACCTTATCTGGATGAAGAACTCAAGGCCTTTTTCCCTCTCTTTCACTCATATTTCTGTTCTCTGTCATTCTTTCTCTCTCCCTATAGCCTTTATTTTTCCTCTCCACATGCTCCTAAATCCCCTCAGCCTCTCGTCTCTGGTCTCCCCAGTTGCCTGGGTGGGTTCGGTAGCAATCCCTCTTTGCCGGCGTGCTGATAAGGCTTCACTGAGAGCTTTCAGATGCTACTGATTATGTCTCTTCTCTTTGTGCTCTGTTTTCTGAAAATCTCAGCATCTCTCTCACAGCATCCTGCACGGATGAATGAACGCCTTTTAAAGCTATAAGGCTCTTGAAAAGCACCCTTGTTGTTTTAAAAGGACATTGTGGATTTCATCTGGAGAGGAAGCTTTAATTCTTTCTTCTTTTTTTCTCACTGTTTATCATCTTTCAGGGATTAAGATTGTGTCTGTGTCTGTGAGGAAGAGATTCTGTGGATTATTGTGTCTTTTCATTTCATTTTCATTGACCTCTCTGCACCAGTAAAATTTTAACACTGTCAATGAATAGATTTGATGTGTTAGATCAGGGGTGTCTAAACTTGCTCCCGGAGAATCATCTTCCTGCAGAGTTCAGCTCCAGCCTTCTCCAGCACACCTGTTTGGAAATTTCTAGTAATCCTGAGGACCATTAGCTGATTCATTGTTACTTAGAGTTGCACTAGAATCCAGAAGGTTCCAAAACAAGCGCTCCAAATAAGACAAAACGCCCTAACAAGTCATTTATTCATATAATGTTCTCTCTCTTAAAATGTAAATGAGCGTAAATGACAAAATCATTGTACTGTATGTGTCTAAAGGACTTAAGTCTATCACATGGTGCAACTCTCAAATTGTTTAGTTTACTCTTGAGAAATAAATGTATCAAAGCTTGACAGTGGTGATACACCTTTGTACCTTATTTACCCCTTATTTACACCTTAAGTCCCCTAAAGTTACTCCCCAAGTGACAGCTTTTATACCATATTTTCTGAGAGTTGGTGTATTCTGTCATCACCCTTCTATTCATCTCTTCTTTCTGTCTTTTTTCAGAGGCTTTTGACATGGTGCTCCGTCTGGGTCGTAATTCCACTCTGACGATGATACGGGAGGAGTTCCCCGGTTTGGGGGCTGGAGCCAGCGGAGCCGTAACACAGTTATTCCTGGACATGTCTCTCTACATCCTGGGCTCAGATGCTAATGTAAACGACATGGTCTCCACCTTCTTCTCCCGCCTTTTTCCTCTCACCTACCGGCGTCTTCTTGGCAACGGGGCGGTGACGGGCATCTCGGAAGATTGTCTCCGTGGGGCCTGGCGGGGAACCTCTGCATTTGGGTCGTTTCCCAAGATGATGATGACCCGGCTGTCTCGCTCGCTCCTGGCCACTCGGGTGTTCCTGCAAGCGCTGAACCTGGGCATCGAAGTGGTCAACACCACCCAGCACCTGCGGGCGGGCAAGGACTGCGGGCGCTCGCTGCTGAAGCTCTGGTACTGCCCTCACTGTCAAGGCCTGCTGGAGGCCCGGCCGTGCCGCCCACTGTGCGTCAGCACCATGGGAGCGTGTCTAGGGGGAGCGGCGGAGGTGCAGGCTCACTGGAAGGCATATGTGGAGGAACTGGGGTCACTTGCCACTGCCATGAAGGGAGAGCAGGACATCGAGGCCGTGGTGCTCAGACTGCATGTCATTATCAGACAGGCTCTCAAACAAGCTGTGGCGCCTAAAAGCAAAGTCAGCGCACAGGTGAGTGACACATGGTCTCAGAAACCATGAATTTGAGCGCTGTAGGCGATTCCAGCCATTTTGCTAACTCCCTGTCTCCAAATTCTCAACCTCCAAAGACATGTCAGCAAACCCAATGTCAGCAGACCTGAATGAGTGAAATGACTATATAGCCTAGGGCTATCAAAAAAAAAAAAAAAAAAAACTCTATCAGGACACCTATTTCAGTAAGTACATTTACATACAGTATATGAGTTATAGTCGAGCTGCAGTGCGTTTTTGCGTAGTCAGGCTACAGTGTTCATCTGTCTGTCTAACATGGCACAGTTCCAGTTCTTTATAACAATTCCCATTCCTTAATTGTTACATTAATGATTCATTAAATAAATGTAAAACAATTATTGCAAACAGTGTTTACACAGACTTTCTAATGACTTTTCAGTCTTTTTAATGGCGGGGTAAGTGCAATCCTATAATTAGCCTTTACTATTGATTAAACAACAATACTAAACAAATTAAATTTGGTAAAATTTGTTTAGATAAAACACATAATGTGTAAATGTAGCAATTAACTATTTATTTGACTTAAATTATCTTAATAATAATTATTCTTGACTGAACTAAGACCTAACCCTTGCTTAATCTAAGCCCTATCTGTGAAACCATGCCATTAAAGGGATAGTTCACCCAAAAATGAAAATTACCACATGATTTACTCACCCTCAAGCCATCCAAGGTGTATATGACTATCTTCTTTCAGACGAACACAATCAGAGATATATTTAAAAATATCTTGGCTCTTCCAAGCTTTATAATGGCAGTGGAAGGGGGGGCTGATTTTGAAGCCAAAAAAATCCATCCAACGTGAAAGTACTCCACACGACTCGAGGGGGTTAATAAAGGTGTTCTGAAGCGGAGCGATGGGTTTTTGTAAAAAAAAAAAAAAAAAAAAAAATCCATATTTAAAACTTTATTAACTGTAATAACTAGCTTCCGGCAGACAGCCATGTTAGGGTCAACTAACCCTTTAAGTTATTAATATTTTTTTTTTTTTTTTAAATGTGTGGTTCTCCAAAAAATCATCTTAGCATATACACATGCTTTTTTTCAAAACTTTTCAAAACTGAAGAACTACGGAGTCCCTAAAGGGACATGGTGATGGAGAAAAAATTGGATGAGAGGGAAAATGATATTTCAGTGCTCATGTGTTCACTTGCAAAACTTTGCAGGTGAACGCAAAACTGGTGATGGGAATCATGTGAAGTGGATTGAAAAAAAGTTTTGCGAGGAAATGCAAAAGCATTGAGATATAATTTTTCCATCCATCTCACATTTCTTTCCATCACCACATACCTTTGAGTAGAAACATTTCAGTAACCACAAAAGTTGCAGTTTTACAAATGAATCAGAGTAAGTTTGTCACAGTATAGGTGTTTATTTGTGGAAGAGTGCACAATTCTACCCTCGTTTCCCTTCGTTAAGCATTTCAGATGCGTTCATCTGGCTGGTGCTTGCGTAAGAACACTCAAAAACATTTTTACCTGAACACTTATTCCCTCGCTCTCCAGGAACCGACAAACCTTTCTCACTGATGGCCCCTTTTACGGGGGCAGGAGAAGTTTAAACAGCAATAACACACTCCAGTTGCTAGCGTATGTTAGCGAGATCAGGAGGGCAAGTGCTCATGAAATATTGAATGTGAGCAATGGTGGAGCTTGTTCTGCTTTTGCATGACAGAGACGACTTACTAAACTTTCCACTTTAACACCCAGCTTCCCGTTGGCGTAAGACACTCACACACTTGCTTACTGCAGCGAAATGCACTCACATTATTCATCAAAGCTCAATCTCCACTTATCCCCTCCTCCGCAATGTGTAAAATACTCCACCTTCGATTCGCCGGTACAGTGTGGGTGTGCGTAAGTGTGTTTATGACTGTGGTTGTGGTTGGATCACGCAGTATTTGTGGAGATCAGAGAGGCCTTTGATAAGAGGAATATGAACATGTTATTTATTCCTGAAGGGGTAGTCGAAGTGCTTGATGGGGCTCCTGTGAAGTTTTAACAGCGGGGTCCTAGAGGAACTATTACATCTTACACTTTTTGGCCATGTAACCTCACATTAAAGCGCTACAGTGTGAACACATAAAAATAACCTCACCACACATTGCTATAGGCTGTTATGCTTATATGCAATCACACTGAATAATAATATTTTCATATCTAATGTCTCTTGCTAAATATATGTGCTCTAGAAATGTTCAGTCAGTCCATTCTCTAGATATCTGGGAGAGATGCGATATTAAAGTCTGTGTTTACTCAGTACAGATGTTTGTATGTTCACCCAGACCTCCATATATATGGTAATGCATCCTTCAGCCTAAAGTGCCATTGACACTGACGCTCGTGAAACTGGGTCTGTACTTTATTGCTTAATAACAGGACAGTGCATGTGATGGAGAGAGAGTGTGTCTCAAGTTTGAGGTTAGCACTAGCTGGGTTTCCATCCATGTGTTTATATTCATCACAGAAACAGAAACTGGACGCAAATAAAATTTCTAAAAAATATCCTAGAAAAAACATAACTTGAGGTGGTTAGATTTAATATTTATTAAAAGCACTTAAAGGGATAGTTCACCCAAAAATGAAAATTCTGTCATCATTTACTCACCCTCAAGTTGATGTGTTTCTTTCTTCTGTTGAACACAAAAGATATTTTAAAGAATGTTGGTAGCCAGACAGTTGATGGACCTCATTGACTTCCATAATATTCCAAATGTTTGATTACCAACATTCTTCAAAATATCATCTTTTGTGTTATATTTTGCTACAAAATATAATATTTTTCTACAGAAACGATGTAAATGTTGTAAATGTATATGTAGGGAATTATTTTGAACAGATTACTTTGAGTGAATCATTTTTTTTTTAATCAAACAAACTGATTCATGAGTTTGTATGAAAGAGAGAATGTTGATTATTGTAGAAAATTCTATGTAACAAAAACAGATTTGTAGAATGTTATGTCCCACTTCTATTTACTACAAAATATACTACAGTACTTTGAAAACAGCTGAACTGCGGTCACAATACTGAAAATGTACTTAAGTTTGTGGCATTGATGCTTTTATCTACTCTTCAGCACTGATGGTTAGAGTGCATGTGTAGGTGTGTGACCTTTCCACACACAGTTTCTGAATTTTGAAAGCTAAAGCTTCACAAACAGTCAAGCCCTTGGTTGAGTTCCATGACTATAGAGCTCAGCTTTTGTTGAGAATCAATCAGAAACTTCATGACATTCATGGCAGTCTTCACTCCGGTGTGTGATTATCTGCGAGTTTAAAGTCTTTTTGCTTGCATTTTTCTTTTCAAGGAAACAGTGCTGAAGAAAAGGGGTTTTGTGTTCTTTCCTTCACTCATCCTCTTTTTTTCTGTGATCAACAGCTGTTGACCCAGAAGGGAGAATGGCCAATAAGGCCAGAGATGGAGATTGAGCATGTGTTTGTCTGTCAGTTGGCTGTCAAGTACCTTATTCAGGCCTGATTCGTATTCAAATGACTGATTTCTGTGAACGTGATTTCATATGTTTCTAGATCAGCATCTTTGTTGGTCCTGGAACAACATTCTAATCAACCAATCAGATTTGAGGGACAAGTTGACAGTTAATGTGAAGTTCAGGCTTACAAACAGGGTTAGGTGCTTCTACATCAGTGTTATTCGCCTATCATTTTCCCCTGATTTTAGGGACAAGTTATGGGTAGGGTTAGGTTTAGGGGTAGGGATAGGGTCAGGACTAAATTTTCGGACAGGAATGTTCTTTTCAAAATATGTTGATCCAAGAACTTGTTTTACTTGCCAAAATCATGGTGACCGATTTTCCTACCTTGACGTAACCTTTGTTCTAGGATTGTCTATGGAGCAATGAATTCAAGGACTGACATTTTAAATATTTCAAAATGCCACTGCTAAGCCAAAGGTACATGGGTGTAGATTTGAGATATGTACGACAGGGACATTCCTCTACCCAAGTAAAAAGACTATCAAATAATAGTAATAGCAATATTTCTAGCAATCACAGCTGACAGAATGTACAGTTGAAGAAAAATGTGTGAAACCTTCAGATACATTTATTATTTATCATGGATTGTTGCATTTATTGGTGATAAATTTGATCTTATCTTAAACTAAGTAACTAAATAATAAACAAACAGGGTCTGCCTAAACAATATTACATAACTAATGAAACCATTTTTTTTTTAACAAACTGTATGAACATTCACATTTTTTCCTCCCAACTGTAATATACAGAAAATAATAAAATTAATATCATTGTATGTTTTTGACACATCTTTATTCGTAAAATGAACATTTTATTTGCATTCATACATTAAAGTAACAGTTATTGTCAAGCATGTAAGTTTTATTTATGCTTGAAAGGCTCCGTTTTTTTTCCCGTTTTTTTTTCTTGTATTGTTTAGACATTTTATATTTAAATCAGTATTAATTAATATTGTTTATCAGTAAGCTTTTTGACTTCTAAAAGTGAATAATTTACTTTGAAGACTATTCTTTTTAAAATATTTATTCATATTAAATAACAACTGATTAAGACCACAAGCAATTTCACAGGACATCTGTATAATTTGATTGACTTTAAACTGTCCTACCAGTGTTAAACCAAAAGCTACACCCTGGGAACAGTGTCTGTCCTGATGGCTGATGGCCATTTTTCATCCTGTTGGCTTCAGCACCTTCAGAAGTTTCCAGAATGATTCTTGTTCTTGAATCTAATTCTGCTGTAAAACAATGATATTACACCTCAGTCTGAAGAGCCCCCTGGCCATGTTCTATCCAGCAGTGTGACATCTCACTCATCAAACCTCTCATTGAATGTGATCTTTCTTTCTCTCATTTCTCCTTTTTAACTGTGCCCCCTCTCTCTTTGCTCTGGAAAAGAATGCATGATTTATGAAGCACTATTTTTACCAGTTACTGAGCAGAAGTGAGGGAGCAATGGCGACAAAAGAGAGAGAGCGAGAGAGAGAGAGAATGAACAAGATTGAAAAGCATACTTTTAGGGTGCATGAAAGTGATGGAGTGAGCAGAAATATGTTTTCCGGAAGCCGATGTGTGCCCGAGGGAGTGGAGCTCCTCCTCCTCTGACCTCTCAGCTGTAAATGAGGAGATGCATACAGGCTTCTGCTGTAGTTACATCTTACCTGACGCTGAGGACGAGAACAGAACAGACCTGTGCTGTTTTACACTCACTCATAGCACCTCGAAACTCAGAACACCTGAGGGGAAAGTACATCGCAAGTACATCGCTAGTCATGAGCGAGGAACTGTGACAGCTCCTAATAGATCTGACGTTAACTAGACATCTAAACTTATCAAAAACATACACTACTGTTCAAAAGTTTGGGGTCGGGAAGATTTTTTACATGTTTTTGAAGGAAGTCTCTTATATGCTCACCAAGGTTGCATTTATTTGATAAAAAATTCATGCACATCCATATTCTCCTTTTCTTCATAGTGAAATGGCAGTAATGCATAAAGGAAATATGTTATAGACAGTATATATAAAACAGAAATTGTAATGTGGGAACACATGAAAGTTTCTAGCGAGCCCGAGATGAGTTTCTCATGAGCATGCGAAAGTCTGTATATTTTTATATGTGTATGTATATTTTTTTAAGGTCTCTTTAGGGCCTCAGTAAGTAAGAGTTATTGTCAAACATGCAAGTTTTTTTAATGCTTGAAATATTTTCAGGTGGATACACCTAAAAAAAAAAACCTTTTTAATTTAATAAATTCACCCTTTTTGGACATTTTATTCAGTGTACAAATATAGTATTGAAATAAACATTAAATATTATTAAATAGTTTAAACTAAATCTCCCTTATTTACCTCAAGACCATTTATTTAATATTTATTTATATTAAATAAGAACTTCTGAGTTGTTCAAAGTCCTATTATTTACATGTTATTTTATTTGTTTTAGCATTTTAGCATATTATGATTAGAGTTCAGATTATTTTGTTATATTAATAATAATTAAATTAATCAATTAAGTCATCTCCTTAAAAGATCACTTCATCGTGTAGTCTTGAATGGCTTATTGCTTTAGTAACATAACAAATCCTAGCATTGTCTACTTTAGCCTTGTTTATTATTTAACCGTCACATTTGATCCCTTTTGTATATCAGCTGTACTGATAGGCCATTGTTTCAGCTGAGGATGTATGTCTGTATTTAACTTTGGGCACTGATGTCATGAAGTGCATGTGAATCGTTCTGGTTGAAACGAGGTATGAGAGTGTTTGTTTTTTGTTCTTGAGTGTGTATGCACACTTGTGTGTGTGTATGTGTGTCCTAATGCTCCGCTTAGGGGTGTGTGAGGTACAGATAAAGGCATTGGATATTTAAAGAGCCTCTCTGTGAGACGCCGCTTATCTCAGTGTTACTGTTAGCCAGCACATCCTCTGTCGCCCGCCTGATATTAATACCCCTCTAATGAGAGAAACAATCACGCACAGACTCACATACACAAACCAACTCTATACTGCTGTGCCACAGCTCCCCAAGGGCCTGGATACACACACTAACACAGAGAAAAACACACCCAATCACATTAATCAAGGCCGTAGGGACACAGACCTGCAACACAGTGTAAATTACAGCAGGAAAGAGCCATGCTTCTGACTGGCCACTAATGATTTCCCATGAGCACACACCACATGGAGCATTGGGGAAGAATGTGTGGGTGTCTGGGATTAGATTGGATAGTGTACATGCAGGCTTGGCATTGATAGTGTAGATTTGATCAGGTTGAGTGTGTTAACATGAGCGCAGGAGAGTGTTTGATGTGTCCAGGTTTGAGCAGTAGCATTGCTAAAAGCTGCACTGTTAGTATATAGTTGTCATAATAGTTGTGATAGTCTTTTCTTTCCTATTTTGATGTATATCTGAGTGAAATGGCTTCTTGAATTAAAAAAAAAATTGTAGGGAGGGACTTGATTTTTCTGGATCTGGAAATGATTGGATCGTTGCAGATTGGCATTGCTGTGATGTCATGTGAGTGACAGGTTGTCCTGCCCTCACGCCAGAAAACACATCATCAAAGAAGAGATGTCATTGCAAGAGGGAAGGAAAGTTATTTTAAGTGAGGATTATGAGGGCACGTAAATTTAAATGATGTGCACGGATAAATCATTTATAATAAATACTGCAATATTTCATTAAAGGTGCAGTGTGTAAATTTTATAAGGATCTATTGACAGAAATGTAATATAATATACATAACTATGTTTTCAGTGGTGTAAAAAAGACCTTACATAATGAACCGTTATGATTTTATTACATTAGAATGAGCCATTTCTATCTACATACCCCTAAAGTTAAGTCGACCTAAGAAGAGTTTAGTAGACCTAAACAGACGAACTGCTCTACAGAGTGCGTTTTGTCACTATGTTCTTCTTCTTCGTTGGTGTTTTTAGAGGTAGCTTGCATCGTCACTACGTTAAATACGCACGAAGAAGAAGTAGTAGTAGTAGTAGTCATCTGGTTTATTAGAAGCAGAGACCGTTCTTTGTTAGAAGTAAGAAGAAACCTCATTGCTTGACTGGCTATACTCTGCTGTCTCAGATGACGACATCTTTGTCTTGTGTCAGCCAGACGGCCACCGTAGCTTCTCTATGTGCTTTGAAATGGAGGGGTGAGCGGTGGACTGAGGAATTCGCAACCTCACTGCTAGATGCCACTAAAATTTACACACTGCACCTTTAAAACATTGTTCATTATATTTTATTTTTTTCAATTCAATTTTCAGTAGCAATGCTATTTTATTAAGTAGTGGTGAAGCTTTACGACAATACATTTTTTCCCACAATATACCAACGAAAAAGATGTGTTGTCAGGAGAATGTAGTTTTGTTGTGTTCTGGTTTGGTTTTGTTCCTTTTCATGACAAGAAAAATATACAACATAAAATATTTCTAAAATAAGGTGCTTATTAATTAGTAAAATAATAAAAAATGATACAATTTGTATATGTAATATAAAATAAACATTTATCTAGACATTATGAACAAAAAATAAATAAATACAGCAATATAGGCTATGTACATGGAGAGTCTTTGATTATATTGATCAAGGCATTAGTTGGTTTCTACGGGTGTGCAGCTGAAAATTGGCTAAGATTGATGGTTAATAGTCTTTCGCAAATAACATCTGCATTTGATTTGTTTCTAAAGAAATATGGAAATGTGACTTTTGAATTGGTTCTTTTCAGTTGGTCCAAATCATTGAAAAATCATCAAGTCACAATTCATCAGTTTGGCTTAGAATCATTTGGAGCTGTTACAGCATAAATGGCTCCCGCCCAGATCACCCTCACACTTCACCATGTCTCAGGAGAGGAGAGGCTGGGAAGTGTTTAAATGTTTACTTTGCAGTCCGAAGATAAAGCTGCTTTCCACAGTAAAGACATTCTAAACAAATTTACAAGCACATTCAGTTGAAGTGACTACAGGTGTACCACTAACTAGTGAAAGCACTGTACTAATATGATGAGCCACATCCCAAAATAGATTTTAGTGGAGTTTAAGGGAGAAGTATTGTGCATTATTATTGATATGCTTGTTTGTAGCTTATATCGGCATTCAAAAAGACATTTACATCATTATGCCAGTAGATGGCAGCATGTGACAGTTGTGAGTGAATCTGTGAATGATTCATTCAACTAATTTGTTCAAAAGCACTCAGCAATGAAGAAAGTGACTGTATTTAACTGTACATAACCAAATATACTAACTAAAATGATAACTATAAAGACAACTATAACGATAACTTTAGCATCCACACCAACGGATGATATCGATGTGTTTATTCTAAGCATCCACGGCAGTTTTGTCATCTGCTGTTTTAAATGCTTGAGCTCTTTAAAGCAGGAATGGATTCTGATTGGCTGTCAATGTTTTTATCTTTAATCAGCTAAAAAAAATCGTTCAGAAAGTGACGATATTGTTTCTCTCTGCCGTTATCATTATAGTTGTGGTGTGGACTCAATTTACATTGCTATTCTTTTAAATTTAGAACAATTTTTAAAACTATATCTTTATCATTATCTTTATACTGCAGGTATCCTCCTTGGAATGAACGTTCCTTTAGGCCGTGTGTCCACGAAAGCGTTTTTAGCCAGCTGAAAACGCTAGGCGTTCTGCTGAAAACACCTAGCTATGAGCGCTTGAGAGCGCCTTGGCAGAGCAGCGTTTTTTTTTTTTTTTTTTTTTCATTTGAGACATTTTTCTTGCTATGATACGGAATATCCGCGAAAGTGTTATTAGTATTTCATTTCACAGTTTGTTTCTGTATTGTTTCTATATAAAAATATCGATACAATGTGGAGTATTTGCTCTGGCTCTCGTTTTAAATTGTTTTGCTCCATTATTATGCTTCTTGTTGTCATCTGTTGATGTTGTACAAGCAGAATGTTGCGGTTGGTCGGTGTTGTATTTGTCCCGCCCCGCCTCCACTCTGATTGGACAGCTGACTAAAAAGTGACAGTGATGAGTGCTGCGTTTTACCCAAAGTTTAACATTCTTCAACTCAAGGCGACCGGTAAAAAGCGCCAAGCGTTCAGCGCTTGAATCTGAAAAATACGCTCAGTGCCTCATTACGCTCCTGGCATTTAAAAAAACGCTGCGCACCCATTGAAAACAATTGGAAAAGTATGCTAGCCGCTGGAAAAGACACTTTGTTGGACACATGGCTGTACTCCTTTTTATTGAATTGTCACATAAAAACAGTCATGTTGTTGGTCTGAATATTAGCACTCCTTTGATTACTTTCGCCAAATTTTATAAAGAAGTTTTTTTTTTTTTATTTAAGCGTATTACAAATAATATTACACATCAGGTTTTTTTTTAATAAACAGGCACTTTCAACTTACCCTAGCTATTTGTATATAGAGTAGACTGTAACATAGCTACCTCCACATTTTGAGTAGCTTGTATTTGAGTGAGATATCCTGTGACCTGAGGAACCACAGAGAAAAACAAAGGTAGAAAGTGTTGCAGTGCTGGAATATGTTGCATCAGTATTGCATTTGTGTCAAGACTCTCTGATCTGATCTTCCGCCGTACCGCTTTTGTCTCTGTCTAGTTCTGTGTCTTTTGCTCTTTCTCTTAATCTCTTCCACACACAAACACACACATCAACAGTATCTATTTACCCTCCCCTGGGCTGTTTGCTAGAAAGAGCTTCTATTGATCTACTCTGATAATCATGTCGTTTAGCTCAACAGCAGTTTGTTGGTATATTTGTTGGTGTGTGCAAATTTTATGAATGACTGTAGGGTGAATCCGATCACCCCACCCACTGAGGTTTCAGAACATGTTAAAAAGTTTATCTTGTTATGTTTAGCCGTAGCGACCAATCCCCTTTTGCATGAAGATGTCCTTGTACTATTGATCTTCTGTCCTGGATCCCATCAGAATTCCAGAAATTGTTTACCCAGACACACACATGTTCATTCATGAACAAGCAGGCACAATATGCCACAAGCATTACATGGCAAAATTACGCCCTGGACCAACTCCCATGGGAAATTAAACCAGCGACAAATCATTAAACCACAAGCTAAACATTAAGAGGCATTTGCATTTTTATTGCACCTGAAAGAATGGCAAGACTCCATTATCTCACACAGCCAGCATGGGAGCGGGGTATTAGTATTATTATGTTGTCCCGTATAAAAACAATAGCGTTTAGCGCGCATGAGAAGGGGAACGAGAGGCTTGTTTACTTTCGCTGCGTCTGCAAAGGGTTATGATTATTGAAAGAGCTCAGCCAGAGTGTCTGACAGACCCAACAATGCCTTGTTTTGTTATGTAAATAATATTGTCATCAAACCCAAACAAACAAACAGGAGGCAAATGCGGCACCATCAGCCAGACAATTAGCTGAATGGGAAGGAAGTTTTGCAGGGACAGTTTGTCTCATTAATTGCTTTCTCAGCTGGATGTCTTCCAGGACTGTATCCAAGAGTGATCATATTAAGCCCTCCAATCTTCTCCTGTTCACAGGTGAGCGGGATATGTGCACATGCGCCCGCACGGGTGTCTCGTGCTGTGGCGCTGTCAAAAGAACACGTTGCAGCCTCGCCGGTGCCCCACAACCGTCCTCCGGTGAACTTTGACCCCGATGAAACCCTCTTTGGACGCCGCAGGTAACCTCATGATTCAATATTTGAATTTTGTATATGAAGTGTTTTAAAGAAACAGCAGTCAATTAATGGAAGCTTGAAAAATATGAAACATATGAAACAGCTGAAACAGCAGTCAATTAATGGAAGCTTGAAAAATATTTCTCATACAGTAACAGTTGACATGAAAAGTAAATTAATATTTCCAAATGCATGCAATTGATCTTATTGTGAATGATTGCATATTTTTCTTTTTTCATTTGTATTTTTATTTGGGCTTGTCATTTTTAATTAAAATATATCTGGATCTTCCTGTGAAACAACAAACTTCACTCTTCTGGTGACATATGCTGGACTTCTCCAATCATTTTGTCTGCTTAAACCCCTCCCCTACCTTACATTTGACTTTAAAGGGATAGTTCACCCAGAAATGAAAATTCTGTCATCATTTATTCCCCCTCAAGTTGTTCCAAACCTGTATAAATTTCTTTGTTCTGCTGTACACAAAGGAAGATATTTGGAAGAATGTTTGTAACCAAGTAGATCTCGCCCCCCATTGACTACCATAGTATTTTTTTTCCTAATATGGTAGTCAGTGGGGGGCGTGATCTGCTTGCCTTCAGATCTGTCTATAGCCAGTCAGAATTTGATGAATAGAACCAAGTCCCTCCTCTACATTTTTTCTTTTTCAATAAAAGGACGGTCCATTCATATGCAAATGCTGGTAACCAGAAACGCAATTTTGTTGCATTCCAAAGTTCAAGTTTGGTGAACTCTGGCCTGCTCAAAGTCTAGTGTGACTATCCCTTAATCTGTTTCACTCGGATGTACATCACAATTTGAAAGAAAATATCTGTCGCTACTTCCATTGGATTGCGAATTTAATTTAATTAATAAATACACAGGGCTTCACCACTGAAAGTCATTCTTTAAAAAGAATCAGTCACCCAGAAAAAGCACCTTAAATTAAAACACGAATGAAAAATGAATTACTTATTTCTTAAAAAATTATGTTTTAATAAGCTGTATTATTATTGTAATTATTACTTTGAGAAATACATTCTACTGTACAATAGTAATATATTTCTGTCATAATTTCTTAATAATTAAACAGAACTTTTATTTTAGAGGGGTTGTAGTGCAAATCTTTTGAGCTTCTGTGTGTATCTGATGAAATTTTTATCAGAAGAAATGGTGAAATGCGGGTCAAGTGAACACTCAGAGCAGCTCTGGAGATGACGTTTATGCAAAGTGTCTTCATTTAGTGTGAAGACATGCAGAACATGCAGACATCACATTTAAATAGTAGTCTTTTTGTGGTTTAATATTCACAGACTCCATATTGCTATTTGATTAAGTGTATAGCTTATTCATCCAAATTTTGCCACTTTCCCTCACATTCTGCATTATACAGTAAATTCTGTTTTAATGAGTAGATTCTGTCTGCATTTTCTGCATCACAAAAATCGTATGGCCCTACAGTAGATAGCTTTGTGTGAGGATCAGACTTAAATTTGATTCATTCACTTCACATCCACCGTAGCTCTCAAAACTCATTTGAGTTTCTAAATATTCTGATGTCAAACCTTGTGCCTTGTGTCTTGACACACTATTTTGAGCTGAAAACAAATAATGACTTAAATTTCAGTCTTTTTCTCAAACAAAGCTATTTTGAATACTTGAAATAAATTGGCACTTTTAATGGTACTTAATGCTTTTAGAGCTTAATTGCCTTACTGATTCTAATGGCTGACCTTGTATTCAGCAGTAATGAAACATGAGCATGGCCCGACTACTCTTTACCCTCAGCTCTTAAAATGACAATCAGCAGCTGAAAACACACACATTTCTGTTTTATTTGAATCTCTCAAGTGCTCTAAACACTCCACTGCAAGAAGGCTGCAAAGCATTGCTGCTATAGAATTGACAGTAAGTCAATTCTGTGAAAATAAATCGAGTGAATAAAAAATGTGAGGAATATAAATTGCAGCCAACCATAATACCGTTCTCATGCATCTTTTCATACAGCTCACATATTCTGATGTTAGTGTGGAAAGTTTTAAGATGCTGTAATATACCAAACACTACAGATAGAAAGACGATTCATTTACATTTACATTTATGCATTTGGCAGACGCTTTTATCCAAAGCGACTTACATTGCATTATACTATACATTTGTATCTGAGTATGTGCAATCCCTGGGATCGAACCCATGACCTTGGCATTGCTAGTGCCATGCTCTAACCACTGAGCTACAGGAAAGCTTCACTCCTATTAGTTATGAATGGGTTAAACTACAACACGCAATTTGGCGGAATATGTCCTGCTTTTTAAGTAAACGAGCCAATTGCTGATTGGTAAAGTCATTGCATCACTGCAGCTACCATTAGAAGCTCCGGTTCCCATAAAAATCTGAGACTCGTACTTAGGACTGCACATGTGCATAAACTCGTCTAGCCTGAAAAATAAGCTTTTTTTTAATGCTATTTGAGCATAAGAAACAACATTTATGGAACAGTTCATGTCAGATTTTGTTGCTGATTTGAAGCCAAGCAGTTTTTGAGACTTCTGGATTCCCCCTTCAAATACATAACACTTGGTCTTGGATGCCCAAAATAGCTGCCCGGAGGCGTTGCAATATGGCCGCCAAGTGAACAGACTTTCCTTGAAAGGCACTTTGAATATACTTCCCACTTCAGCTCCTCTGAAACACGCACTCTCTTTCTTATCCTCTGGCTCTATCTCATACTTCATGGTTTTCTTTGTATACTGTAGATTCACTTACCTTTTTTAGGGGTCTTCCAACCAACTCAAACAGTCTATTCCATGTTTTTGAGTGTTTGAGTAATGCTGTATGCAGGGGCATTATGAAGTTTTTTTCTACTTCTTCACTTTTCTTCCACTTCTTTCTCTATCAAAGATAAGACATGACCAAAAAAGCTTAACAATTTAGTAGGATATACTGTATATGTGATGGAAAAGCTGAGTTTTCAGCATCATTACTCCAGTCTTCAGTGTCACATGATCTTTCAGAAATCATTATTGTTATTATCAATGTTAAAAACAGTTGTGCTGCCTAATATATTTGTGAAAACCATAATTCCGAATTTTTTTCAGGATTCTTTGATGGATCAAATTTGAAACTGAATAGAATGTATTTGAAATAAATAATATTGAATAAACCTCAACCTTTTGAATGGCAGTGTACATAATATAAATTATATGCAATATAAATTGTAAATATACTACAAACCATTTAGAATATTTTATTACATTTTACATCATATTTTATTCAAAATATATCAAAGATATGCTTTTTAATGGAAGTTGCTGATTCAAAAATCTGAGGTGGCACATGTCTGACTAGGTGGGCGACTGAGTCATTCTGGGTGGAGGTGTGTATATGAGTTGTGAAATGCAGTGTGTGTTTGTGTATGTGTGCTCTTAGTTGAGGTGTGTGTTCAGGCTGATGGTGACAGAGAGAGGCTCATTACCACAGGCTCTATCTCCTGCCGTGTGAGTGACATTGAGCCGCCTTCTGCCCGCTCTGTCCGGTACTGTTCCACTCGCCCTCGCTCTGATGAACAGATGAGAGTGGCAGAGCCAACACAGTGGGCTGTTTCTTCTCCAGCATAATGTCAATTATCAGTCAAAGCGTCTCAAATCAACTTAGCCTGACAGTAAATGACATGTAATGGAGTAGATCACGTTTCACACTGCGTTTGACCCCAAACCCATTTTCATTTTTCTGATTCTTCACTCTTCTTTCTTCATGCCCCTCATTTTTCCCCATAAATCCCTGTATCTTTGTGATGTTGATTCTTTGTAATCTTGCCTCTTTGTGCAGATCTAATTTCAATTTTCATTTTCTTTGAGTCCACATGGCTTATTCTTTCTGCTGCTTTCATACTTTCTCAATTTCCTCTCTGTCTGCTGCAGGGAGTTTATCTCTGGTCTGAGGGGCTTCAGTCAGTTCTACAGTGGTCTCGGAGAAGCTTTGTGCAGCAAAGAGCCGGCAGCACTCAACAGCTCCCTCTGCTGGAATGGACAGGAGATGACAGACAAGTGAGTATTTCATTTGTGGCAGCACTAATGATCACATAACTACATACTAATACTGCGTTCTAGTAATTAGGACATAAATGTTTATTAAAACATAAGTAAATTAATTGAGTGGCATCATTCCACTTGCAGATATAGTCCCTGACATGTAAACTAAGATTAATAGTTGTTCTCTGTGGGTGCTGTGCAGCAGAACAATTGTTTTGCATCCTTGCGGTTACTATGGACCCTTGCCAGGGTAGACAGCATGTTTAATTTGATGCGAATAAATGAGTGCATGAGGGAATGAGTATAGCCTAATAAATACGTTGTACTGTCTTAAGGTTCTAGGTCACATTTCATTTTCACAGCCCATGTTTTCCCATGGCTGTTTGTCTGCTGGAAACATTTTTTCAGTGTTTTGTTAGCTGAAAGATTGCCACCAAGGTACCAACGGTATGGACAGTACAACTATCCTGTTTAATTTGTGTCAGGATTATTTTGTGTATTTTTGCATGGCTGGAATGCTATATTGATCTCTCAGCATCCAAGACTCCTCAAACTTTTGTATAATATAAGTTACTTCAGGATGGAAGAGGCTTTTATCTCTTTATGACTCAGGCACACTTACTATTAGTGTTTTTATTCTGACAGTTTTAACTAAGTGGGTAAAAGTAGCATATATTACAATAGAATCAGCCTCCTAAATGCTTTCCAGTATTACTACAATCTCAGAATTGCCCTGAAGAGACATATTGCCCCTGAGCTTGTCACAAATCTTGAAGTCTAAAAAGCTTTCTGAATATAACGGAGGCAGTGTAAGTGGCTGGTAGCTGAGTGGATGAGTGTGTGTGTGCGGATGATTGTGTATCTAATGAGTTTGGCTGACTCCAGTTCCATCTGACAGGCAACAGGGTGTGAATTGTGATGTGGTCTTTGTGGGGTAACTGATGTCGGGTGGTTTGTTGGCTAATTGCTCCTTTCCATCGTTCGCATTGTGACTGCCTGTGCCTGGTTCTTCAAACGCCCTTTGGAACCCAATTTAAAAATTGTCATATTTCAGTTCACCATGTCACTCGTGCTTCTGTCCCATAACTCTAGCACTCTCTCCCAGTCCAAGTTAATGTTGGCAAATGACAATAAATCTGGGCATCCCTGACCCAAACAAAAAAGCTTTAAGAGCTGCAGTATCTCATCCTAACGACTTGGAAATGTCCACTCAAAACTGAAGTGATCATTAAAGTCAACATGATATCAAAATGGGTCCTATTTACTGTCTTAATGCTAGTTCCTGGTCTTATTGTAAACGATTCATCGGTGCACATTATTCCAAAGAAATCCTAATCTTTAATCAAAATGTAACAACTTCCTCTGAAATGACTTCCCTATTTTGCTAACTGTCTGGTGGATAATGTTGACCAATTGCCAAACAGCTATTTAGGCATTGTTTTAGCAAACTCTCATATAGTTTGGCTACATTATAGTTTAAAATTACCGCTTTTACAATCCAGTTGATTCCTGTCCATTTTCACATAGAATATCTCCTTTCACTCTAAAATACATTACATTATAATACTAAAATGGCCCTGTTTCCACCTGGTATTAAGATGTGTTTTGGTCGATCGGATCACAAGCAGACGACACTATATACAGGTGTAAACGGGGTGTAAAATGTTTTGAACTTGTCCATTTTCAACCACTTCCAGAGGTAGTCAAAAATGCATTTTACTGGATTGCTTTCGTAACGGAAACGTTCATGTGGTCGAATGTGTTCAAACAGCCACTAAAGACCGCCTACTGACCTAACACGTAAATATTATGGAAAGCGTGCTAGCTGGACGTGATTTAAACTTTGTCGACTGAAGACCCAAGTTTGGTTCGAAGACGAAAAACCAAGCACAATGTTACCTCACCATTCCTGATTTCTAAAACGCACTCACCTTGTTGGCCAGTCTCGCGGGTTGCGAGTTGTCAGAGCAGAAATGAAAAGCTGATACTTTCCGTATGTTTTTCTGTCATCTGTGTGTGCGTTCATATGTAAATTGCGTGAGCTTTTTTCATCCATTAGATCAGAAGATCTAAAAAAAATACATACATTTACCCGCCCATAGACAATCCCCTCGAAAACTCAGGACAGAAGTAGTTGAAAGTGGACAAAAGAGACAGATTAAAATACCAGGTGTAAATGGATATGTGTCTCTCTAATCTACTTGTGATCCAATCAACCAAAACGCATATTAATACCAGGTGGAAACAGGGCCTTAGATGCTTCAATTTATTTTCATATATTATATTATATTATATTATTGTCACACTTGTGCTGGTCAAATAACACGACGAAGGAGATATACTTAAATAGTCTTCATTCAGAATACGCAGAACACAGGTATACGCAGGAGACTTGACATAAACGTTAACGAGAACCGACAACCTACTGAAACATGGGGATATAATAAACAAAGGGAACTAGATGAACACAGGTGAACAGAATCGAATAATCAGTGATTAACCATAGCAACAAACTAGTGTGTGAATGAGTAATCAAGGGCGCTAATTATGAACAGGCAAATGGGAACAGAGCAAACAGTAAAAACAAAACCAAAACAGAATTATGGGAACATTTACACATTAACGATGTTCCAAAAAACTGAAACATTTTTCTTTGTGTTTTTCGATCCCCGATCCCCTTTCACATGGATCCACGAAAATGAGTAAAAACGCTTGATTATGCTGCCAGGCCAGTAGTTGGCGATGTCACTTTGTAAAGCAGTGGTCTCAAACTGCCGGCCATTTACGGCCCCCCTCCCCCTCCACCCGGCCCGCAACTGATCTAAAAAATAAACTATAATCCGGCCCGCTAAATTATTATTATTATTCTCTAGTTGTCTCATACCATATTCCATATGCAAAGAAAAAGTTGCCGTATATTTTTGGAGATGAGAATTAAAAACCTGCCCTGTACAGCTATGATCAGCTGTTTGGCTGAGCTTTCAATGTTGTTAAGGAAAGGCCGAAGCTCATCGGTTGGTCCTTGTCACATGACCTGCGGTGCACTTGCGGCATTCTGAAAAGTTGAGATGTTTTCATCTCGCTGCGGCATAGGCGCGCCTGGAAAAACGAGTGCGCCGTAAGAGAAAATATTTGCACTAACTGTTAAAAACTAATACTGTATGTAACAATGATAGAGACACTGCTGTTTACATTTTTTAAGTATGGCAAAAATATTTTAGTAATGAAATTTTAAGTAAATGAGAAATAATGCAAAGGAAAGTAAATTTTCAGAAATTTTGCGCTTTCTTGTGCTTGGATGTTAAAATGGCCCTCCTATGAGGTGTCAATCACAGCAACGGCCCCCAGCCAATTTGAGTTTGAGACCCCTGTTGTAAAGATACACTACAGGCCTATAGAGTAAACACATAATACGCATATGCATGACGTCACCGTTTTCACAAATTTGTGTTTTTGTAGTCTGCGCGGTGACGATAATAGTATTGTTTTCAAAATCTTGCACTTTGAAAACCGTTTTCAAACGTTTGGGTTTTCAGGCCCCCAAAACTCTGTTGTCGTGTAAAAGAACAGCCAAAACACATAAAAATTTTCCGTTTTAGTTGAAAAAGGTGTAGTGTAAATGGCCCTTTAAACTAAACCAAAACAGAACACATTATATTATATTATATTATATTATAAAGAAATTAACTTTTAGTGTGTGATTTTTAAAATAGAATTTCTCAGTAATTGCAAGAATTGCACATTTAACACAGCACTGTAAAAAAAAAAATATATATAAAAAAAAAGGTTTCTCAGGTAACCTAAAATGTACATCATTTAGTAATGACAAATTAGTAATAAATAGATTTAGTAATAATAGAATTCTGAATTAACTGCTTGTTTTCACAAATATCATTTAATGTCACTAAGTTACATCAATAAAAGTTGTTTTTAAGGGTCACATCAAATAGAAATAGCACTTTAAAGTTACAAGCATTGCAGATTACAGTTACAAATCTGGTGCAAGTTATGTTTTGCTCAGGTGGCTGAAATTTCTGCCCAATATAGAAAGGTTTTGCTTAGCAAGAACAAAAATTAGAGGGAACATTGCTCAATTTCCAATCAACAGGTAACACTTTGTCTTTTGTCTTCCTAAGGAAACTGGTTTCAGATACACTTCAAAGACACCATAGCATTATATGTAATGAGTTCAAACAAAATCAAGTGAGATTTAGTGATAACTATGCAAATATTTATTAATTTGTTATAAACAGTGAATTATTTTGCAAGTATTTTTCAGTTTTCAGGCAGCTAAGAACAGGTGAGCTCCTAAGTGTTGGTAACGTGTGTACGAGAATGCACGCTTTTTAATTCATATCTGCATAATGTCCATTCTTACCTTGTCTGTTCATTATATATGTTTTGTCACTGTTGAATGTGTGTCTGTGAGCATAAGTGTCAACATTACAGCATTATGCATTATAAGCTGCAGTTGTTTGCTCTCCAGCAAGTTCATTTGAGGAATGAGTGGGGGTGAAATGGCCTGGTCACAACAGCATGGAGAACAGTTGGCCTTAGGGGACAGACAGCTGTGTCAGAGGGCTCTCAGGCCCTCAGGAGTTAATTAGGACCCATGAGAGAAATAGATAGGGAAAGAGAGAACTAGAATAACGATGCTTTGCCAGAAATGTCTGCTGAATCTCAATGTCATTCCTTGGCTTCTGGTGAAATATAATTAATTCTGGAATGCGTTCAGACCCATTTTATGCAATGTATTGAAGACGAAGCGGTCTTTCACATTCTGTACTAGGAAGAAAGCCGTCTTTATTGTGCCAAAGAATGTCACCATTTATGTGGCCCTGATATATAAAATAGTTGACTTAAAAATGTCAAAGCATAAAGCAAATTCATTAACACCACAGTTAAATAAACACAATGAGCAGCTACATTCCTGCTCATTCTTTCATACAAACCTAAACAGTCGAAACAGTGCAGAAATGTTATTTCATGTCAAGATTAAAACAAGTATTATTGCAAAAGATGATTTGATTGTAAAGTTCATTTCTAGCATCCCTGGCATTTACTAGAAATGATATTTTCCCCTGTGCTAGAGGCAGTGCAGAGGAGCCCTCAATGTCAAGGATCAAGTCACCAAAACTCTGGCACAGATTTCTGCCTTCTAGATAATCAATTTTAGCATTCTCAATATCTGCCTTCTTCATTTTAGCCAATGTTTCCTAACCGTTTTTGTCTTGTGTACTCCCACAGGCCCATCAGCTCGGCTCAAGTACCCCCTCATCGACTCTAAACCAGAAAATCACTCCTCATATTATACTAGATATTTTTTGACATCATATCAGTAATGTTATTAAAATTACAATAATTCACTGTTAAACTAAAAACAATCGAATCTGTGGGTGAAAAACAGACTCACCAAGTAGCTACATCAATTTAATAAATACAGAATCTATTATTTAAGAATGAATTTAGTTTGGTATTAGCTTGTTTGACTGAGACATTTAAAGGGATAGAGAGTTGTTGTACTGAGGCGTATGAGTGAGAATAAACAGCAGTGCCACAGAAATCTTCCGCTGTCTTTACATATACACAGATGTTCTGCAATAAGTGTGAGCCAAACAAATCGACTGAAACATGAGCATATTATTTTGTTTAAAAGGTAGTATTAAGTAAGAAGCTGATAATTAGCTGCTAAATGTTGTTTTGACAGTCCTGATAATATTATTTTAAAGTTGTAATTTATATGAATGTAAAGGATTAGTTCACTTTAAGATGAAAATTACCCCATGATTTACTCACCCTCAAGCCTTCCTAGGTGTATATGACTTTCTTCTTTCTGATGAACACAATCGGAGATATATATATATATATATATATATATATATATATATATATATTAATATTCACCCTGATGCTCCAATGCTTTATAATGGCAGTGAACGTAAACCATCTGTTTGAAGTTCAAAAAAGTGCATCCATCCATCATAAACGTACTCCACATGGCTCCAGGGGGTTAATAAAGGCCTTCTGAAGTGAATCGATGTGTTTGTGTAAGAAAAATATCCATATTTAACACGTTATAACGTAAAATATCTAGCTTCCGCCAGTAATGTAATGCCTCTCACAGTTCGAAAAGATTACACTACGTCCTACACCTTCCATATTCAACTTACGAAAAAAAGTGCAAGGCCTCACGCAGTTCAAAATGCTTACGCTACGTCCGACACCTTCTGTTTTCAACTTAGGAAAAAAGCGTAACTGATGCAACTGGCTGGCAGAAGCTAGTTATTTTACTTTATAACGTGTTAAATATGGATATTTTTCTTACACAAACGCATGAGGGCAGATAAATCATGGAGTCATTTTCATTTTAAAGTGAACTAATCCTTTAAAGGGATATTCTACTCCACAACACTGTACTTGTCTCCACCACCTCAACCTCTACATCTTTATGTTTGAAGGGAGTTTGTGCCAGACAAACTTGTTTAATCAGTTATAACTGTGAGAAGTCAGTAACGTTGGGTCAGGATTGGAGGTTATTCATTGTGTTTTGTAAACCTTCCTCCGAGTCCTAGAGCACTTCTCCTACTCATGCTCAGTAACCTCCCTCTCCTTCAGCTGTTCCTCAGTTAGCTCATGAAGATACTCGTGATTGATTCTTGTGGTCTCCAGCGGGTTTGGGCAGTGGGGCATGTTGGATCTCTGAGGGGTGCTCCATAGGACCCTGATTCTGAGCAGGTTCAGCATGAGTAGCTGGTCCAGACTGTACATCCACGGGGTGTTTAGTCATTTCCTGTAGTAACAGTTGGGTTGCCTGTGCTCCTGCTGTACAATAATGCCTGTTGTGGGTTGTTTTTGTTTTTTAGGAATCATAATGTGGCAGATGAAATGTGGAGGTATATTTTACATTAGAACCTGCGGAAAACGCCAACTTCTGTCTATTTTGAATAATTTTTACATATACAATATAACATGGCAGTGCAAACATATTAAACATACTAGCGTTTCATTTTATGAAATCATTTTAAAGATTCTACAATATGTTTGTCCTAAAACTGCACAAAGTATAAGGGCTTTTCAAAGCATTTGGTGTGTGTTTTTGTGTTTATGTATTTTTTTATGTGCACTACCTTTCAAAAAATTTGGGATCATAAATCTTTTTTTTTTTTAAACAAATTAATACTTTTATTTAGAAATATTGACTGTAAAGACATTAGAGTGACAGTAAAGTTAATGTTATAAAAAAATTTTTATTGCAAACAAATACTGTTCTTTTGAACTTGCTATTCATCAAAAAATCCAGAAACAAATATATCACAGGTTCCACAAAATATTAAGCAGCTGTTTTCAACAATGACAATAATAAGAAATGTTTATTTGCACCAAATCATCATATTAGAATGATTTCTGAAGGATCATGTGACACTGAAGACTAGTGTAATGATGCTGAACATTCAGCTTTGCCATCACAGGAATAAATTACATTTTAAAATATATTACAGTAATAAAATTGCAATAATACTATTTTTGACAGTAGTTTTGATCCTAAGAGACTTCTTCCAACAGCATTAAAATCTTACTGGCCCAAACTTTTGAATGTTAGTGTATTTCTGTAGTGCATTTAAAGTCTCCAACAAAAATGACCTATAATCGTCCGTACGGCATCATTCATTCAGACTGCATTTCTAGTTGTGTTAAATGTCAACTAGAAGTAGATAGAAACTATACTGTTATGACACTTACATATTAACATGTCAAGCTTTCAGTTCTTTCCCATAACACAAACATCTTGCAAGGTAAAAATATGACAATCTGCTAAAGGTCAAATCCACAAGAATAGACTAAACCATCATCGCTTATTCACGCCCTTCCAAATCGCATAAAACAAAGACTCGATATACAAGGACATTTTAATCCATAAAAAAAAAACATAATTGTTCATTCAATTACATTCAATTAAAATTTTCAGATAATGTTTCTTGTATATTGTGGATTATTTCAGTGCTGAAATACGATTGAAGAATTAGAACAGATTCAGATGTTTTATAGTTCTTTTCTCAACACACCTAATTAAAATTCATAAGAGAAAGGCTTTTTTGTGTTGAAACTATTCTCACTTCAGCTACCCCATTATGTTTTAGCATTTCTGCGATAACGTTTGATTAATTTTGTATCATGTGCCCTCCATCCTAAACAGAAGAAAGCTGAAAGTTTTTTAGGCAGACAGCACAGAGTTGACCTGATGGTGATCGACCCTGGTCAGCACACAGGTGGGCGCCTCATGCGTGAAGCTCCAGCTAATCTCATCCTCCATTAAACGCTGCCCATGTCTTCTGATCTCCGCCTTCTAATGGAGCTCATGTCTGTATTATTAATGTGATAATTAAAAGCGGGAGGTGAGCTGCCATCGGGAGTAATAAGGAGAATAAATAAGTATGGAAATGTAATTTGGCTTAATGAATAAGCACTGCATGTAAAATAAGGTGCCGTGAGAGATGATTGGATAGAATTGTTCAGGATTATGTCATTCCTAAGAATGGAACATGAGGTCATATCTTTGGCTCTTTTGTCTTAAAGCTCATGGTACTACAAAAACAGTGTTTTTTTGTTTTTTAACCTAAACATCCTTAAAACATAAAACATGCAATAAAATGATTTATTTTCAGAAGAGACAATTAAGTTTTAGTTTTTTCACACATGCACACACACACACACACACACACACATACAATTTTTACTGAGATAATATAAAAAATAAATAAAAGACTTTTTAAGATTTGGACTTTACTCCAAGTAAAGATGAGTTGTGGTTGGTGTCATGCCAGTGTCGAATGTGTCACTCACTGTCTCTCTGTCGCCTCAGTGCTTGCACCAGTGTGCCCGTGTGCATCAACACTAATTAGCTTTTAATAGGGAGTAATTAACTGGAACACGAGTCCAAGGGGCCCGGGGGGATCGGGGGAAACACTTGGGCGCATACACACACACATTTTTAGCAGTTGATGATGCCCAACATATGCTCCAGTTGCTCAGAAACATTCAGATGCCAGCACATGTCTGACCCAGTTGTGCTGTTTTACTGTTTGGTTAAGTGTGTGTGTGTCTGTTAAGAGCTACAACATTTGGGGGTGGGGGGTGGGGCTGAATGCAGATTTAGATTAACTGTTAGATATTGTAATTTATGCTCCTGTTTTTGTTTTTTGTTCTTTAGCTTTGAGTAATTTTGAACAATGGACAACACAAGGCATCAATTATTCAAAAAGCCCTTGGCATCTACAAATAATCCAGCATCCAGTCCATGTAGCATGATTGAAGGAATTTAAAGGTCTAAAATATTACAATTGTCACATGTTTGCCTCTAGGTGGCAGTAGAGGCCAATTTAAGAGCTACTAGCACACATCCTGACAAGATTCAACTATATAATGAACTGTATGTTGTTTTCAACAGTCAGGTTGGACAGGTTCTCACTTTTTTTAAATGACTGGAGTAACACTTTAGTTTAGGGTCCAGTTCTCACTATGAACTAGTTGCTTACTAGCATGCATATTACTAGTTTATTGGCTGTTTATTAGTACTTATAAAGCACATATTAATGCGTTATTCTGCATGACCATATTCTAGATCACTAAATCCTACCCAGTACCTAAAGTTAACAACCACCTTACTAACTATTAATAAGCATTAATTAGGAGTTTGAGGCAAAAAAGTTGGACTCTAATCTAACGTGTGACCATAGATAGATTGATTGATTGATTGATTGATTGATTTAAACCTGTGTAGAAATTGAACCACCCTGAGGAATAAACTAGCCTACATCACATTCAATTCATGGACAGTGTGCTGTGCATTAAAACCTGTAATTTAGTTTAAATATGAGTAATGGATGTGTGTGTCTATATTTTGCAGGTTTCCTGGTCCAGGGCTGAAGAGAGTCCATCCACACGGCTCAGAATCCAGACAAAAACCTCCTGAACCCGTCATCAGTCAGATCATCGACAAACTCAAACACATCAATCAGGTGAGTTGCTGTTTATCAGAAAACATGCATGCACTTTTTTTTTACATGTCAACTTTACAGTGCACATCTGTAAATAATCATACGCAGCTATGCCGTCAGTCAGCACACAGACATACAGCCATGCGTAAACTCATCACCTCTGTTTTAACTCCGTCACAACAGTCTGCCTGTCATCACACACACAGATGCACATGTCTGCACGCTTTTTTATGAAGCGTAGTCTTGTAGATTATCAGGATGTGCGATAGGGGCTGCTGGTATCTCTACATTAATGCAGACAAAGCAGAGGCTTTCATTCACTTTCTTCCTGCCTGCCTTTAAAAAACAACAGCTGCGTGTCATATCACCTTGACTGTGTGTGTGTGTCAGGGTGTGTCTGCTTATATTTCATGTACAGTTCGTTCCCTATTGTGAACGAGATCCCACAGTGATATTTGACCCTTTAAGATTTTCTGTGTGTATACTCTGGTAATCCTGAGAGAACAGCATCTGGCTCATCCACAGGAAGCTCACTGGGCGATCTAAAGGACGCTTCCTCTGTACCTGGAGGATGTGTGTTTTTGGCTGGATTTAAAGTTATTTTGCAATGCAGCCTCATTGTGAATAGCTCTAGGCTACAGTTAGTAAAGCTCAGTCCAAGTGTGTGTGTTATTGGCGCATTTAGTCTTGTTTTTTCACTTTTGCTTTTTCCCCTTTTACATTCACATTTTTTTCATTTAGCAGATGATTTTATCCAAAGAGACGTAGGAATACAACAAACAAGAAGTACTAACAATAGTCTAGAGTTGTAAAGGCAAGAACAGGGAGGGGTTTAGTGAAAGGCAAAAGGCGTTTTTTTTTTGTTTTTGTTTTTTACTTTTTTTTTTTTTTGAGTCACAGAAGAGATGAATTTTCAGCTTTTTCTTGAATATTATCAACTCAACTCGAAAGATGAAAACTTATCTCTTTAACAACTCATTTCATTAATGAGACCTTTGTAATTTATTCCTTTGTTTTTTTACCTGATTATTAATTTCTAATTTACTATATAGACAATTGATTATTTTATTTTCTATTTACTATTTATTTTGTTGTTCTGCTTTTTTGTCTGTTAATACTACTTGTTTACTCCCTTTGCATTATTGTTATTTTAATCATTTTTTATTTAATCTTATTCATTAATTAATTTTATTTTTATTTTAATCTTTAATTTTACTTTAAATGAGAAATACAGAGAGTGTCTGGGGCATGTTGGGGGTAACGCATTACAAATAACTTGAGTAACGTAATCAGATTACTTTTTCAAGTAGCTAGTAAAATAACGTATTGCTTTTTCAAATAAGTAATGCAAGTTACTTTTTCACATTCATTGACTGACAGTCCCCATGTTGAGAGAAATAAAGTGCAGAGGTGTTGTGTGTGCTGTGTGAACATGATGGTTATTGTAGTTCTGGACTAAATGTGAACATGTATTTACTCATCTCACTTGCACGAAAACATTCAATATTCCTCAAAATTAATAAAAACAATGAAATGTAATCTCAGAATTTTATGCAAACCTGTAATAATTAAATATATTAAATTACACAAATATACTTTATGTATTTAATCTCACTTTATTAACCAATGTCTTTGCTGCTGACCTTCAATGATCTAATTCAGCCGTACTAATAAGCCAAAATTACTTTAGATTAGATTTAGAAATAAGAGTGTTGAACTTCCATCTCCTGTATCCTATTCTTCTTCAATCCAGAATGGCAGCACAGCTATTTCCTTTAGTCTGAGGCTTATTCATTTCACTCTTGATGTGAAAGGGCCTTAACATTTGCCAAAAATAGAACTTTTTTGTTGTTATTAAAAAAACAAACAAGCAAGCCCAGCCCAGGTGATAAAAAGTAACGCAAAAGTAATGTAATGCATTACTTTTCATAAGCAGTTAGTTACTTTTTTAGGGATTAACTCAATATTGTAATGCATTACTTTTAAAAGTAACTTTCCCCAACACTGGTCTGGGGTCCTGTGTATATCTTGTTTTAAAGCAAAATGAGATATAAGTGCATTGTATTGTGTATATGTGTGTGTGCTCTAGATAGAGAGAAACCCATGCGGCCTCATACTCAATGGCCCCATCTGAGCGGATTAGCGCAGCGCTCTTGTTTAAACAGACCACAGAGACATCAGAGCGGCTCAGATGAGTCGTGGGTCTCGTCTGCCCTCGGGCTGTGAGGTCAAGCCTTCCATGGGACAAGCCCTCTTTTTCTCAGTTACTCTACAAACAAACCTTTCCTCTCTTCTCTTCTCTTCTCTTCTCTTCTCTTCTCTTCTCTTCTCTTCTCTTCTCTTCTCTTCTCTTCTCTTCTCTTCTCTTCTCTTCTCTTCTCTTCTCTTCTCTTCCAGCTGTTGTTTCAAGAGACACATCACATATTTTATGTACATGGCAACTATACACACGATCAAAATGAAGATGTACTACAGACTTCGGTTGTCATGTGTGTTAGAAAGGGGAAAAGACAATTCAACAATGTCACACTGAAAATGTTGTGGTTGATATGAATGTCAGCATGACTGTGAATACCTCATTCTGATGTTCAGTTTAACAGCGTTTGTATTGTGAAATTGTATAATCACACAGATACACATGATATACTGTAGGTCTGGTGACTGTATGATGTCAGTGCTGCTCATGTCTGGTAGGCAAATGGCAAGTGCATTTCAAAAGACCTCTGTGGCATCTGTGAACCACAGATAAACACATCCGCTGCCCCTATAAACACATAAACAAACGCAGACACACACGCATGTTTGTTTCACTATACTTCCATTGCTTTTATATCAGGTTAATGTCATAACCTGACCCGACACCTAAACATAACCCTCACAGAAACCTGTGCAAAACATTAGATTTAAATATAAACATGAATTGCCTGATTTATAAGCCTTTTTAACTAGCGAGTACCAGCTCACTAGTCAGTGTTCAACAGGTTTTACTATATTAGTGAGGACATTTTAGACCTCACAAGTATAGTCATGTAGAACAGGTTTTTTTGTTTTTTTTTTTGGTGAAAGAAAATTGTTGATTGTGCTGTGGCAACATGTGACGCCTTTATGGTGGCATTTTCTGACGAACATGAGAATAGTCCTGCAGTCAAGTCATTTGAAAGTACACAATGTCCTAAATGAGATAGAACGGGACAAGATACGACAACGTCCAACGGCATTAGCAACACAGAAATCAAAACCTAACCTAATTAAGCCCACTTCACCCTGACAGAGACTGTTTATATCAAGGCCGTAACCATGTCTTGAACATTGGGGGGACCAAGTTTGTTTTTTTGCCGTGTGTTTGGGGGGGGGGGGTGTTATTGTTTTGTTTTTGTTTTTTAAGGAATTAAACAAATAAAGCATTTTAAAAAATTAAGGCGGAAAAAGAAAAAGAAATACAGTGAGAACAGTAAAAGTTCCAGGTCTATTGTAGTTATGAAGTAATCAATTTAAATAGTTTGCAAATAATATTTTATTTTGAAATACACACATTCACTCTTATTCATATATCCAAAATGTAAAAAACATACAAAATGTTTCTTGTCTTGTCACATTCAGTTATTAATTAGGTGACATGAATCATGTAAATAATAGCATAATTCAAAACTCTGAAATTTCATAAAAAAAAGTTTAGTTTGCATCACTGGGTACTTACATCTTACCACACACTCTTTCACTGCTAAAACTAAGTGTCGCATTGGAATTCGCGCTTGTCTTCTTTGAACGGTAAGCCCCGCCTTCTTTGATCTTCTTCATCTCAGTCATTTTGACAGGGTAGAGCGCTGTTAGACAGCTGAGGCAGATCAGCCTAAAATGTAACTTTAAAACTTTCGGTCATTCTAACAACAAACAGCGCAGTGCAAAATGAAGTGCAGCAGAGCATCATCAAGAATATCACATTTTGGGGGGGACATTTTGGCCATTTCTAATTATTGGGGGGAACTTGTCCCCCTCAATGTCTATGGTGGTTACGGCCCTGGTTTAAATCCTTCATAAATGATTCATTATTTAATAATTCATTTTCAGTTAGAGTTCTGGCAACACACACAACTGATGGAGATGTGCTCTGGTGACTCAGTAAAGTTGAGAAAAGTTTCACTTGAGCAGCTTCCACCAATGATTTTTGGGTAATGCATTGATAATCACGATAATCGTGTTCATTCTGCTGCAGCACTTTTACCTACAAAATGTTCATTTAACAGCAATTAAACTGATTCCTTGTCAAAATAGAGTGACACAATATTTACTAACTACCAATGACACGCCTGGCTTTTGTCCTTCCTCAATTAAACCGCTGTCAATGTGAACTTTAGTGAGACTGGTAGTGTTTCCCTTTACTTCATCAGCAGAAACTCAAACATGTTTTAATCAAATGTTCAGTTTAACTTAACTTTGTGATAATAGTTTACATCTGGCGTTATCTGGCACTGTTCTGTGTGTTTTCATTTGTTTCCAATAGCCAGGGGTTTGAGTTATTTCCCAGAGCAGACAGACAGAACACTCATATCAGGCTTTTCCTAGTGTTTCAGAAAGCCAACATCTCATCTTCTGGCCTGGGAGGCTTGTTACTTTTAGCATGTGCTTCACTTTCTAAGTGTTCTCCAGCAGTTGTAGTTCTATAAAACATTTTGGGTGCGGACCCATTTGATTTTATAGAGCAATAAGGTTTTTGGAAGCTCTTAACAGTGTTTGAAATATTTCTGTTCCCGGGGTATATAGCGTGACAAGCCCGTGTCCCAAAGAGGGTTAGTGTAGCGGCACTAGAGATGGCTTGTTGGCTCAGATTTGGGCCTCTTCTGAAAGAGAAACACTGGGGACTGCACTGAACACTAAAAGACAAAACTTTACCCTCCCTCAGCTCTGCAGACCCCAATTTCTCACGCCTAATGCAGCTGATGTAATGGCAGCGTGGGGCCAAGTTTAGAGTAAGCTCGTCCCTATAAATGAAAAAAATGACTGGGTGCTCAAGCTATTCCAACTGGGCAAGTGCTCAAAGAGTCTGTGTGTTCTTATCTGCATGCCTAAACATGACTCAGTCAGAGACGGATCTCTCAGGCCTAAATGAATGCGAGTTAGCGCATTAGCCACCGCTGAAGTTTTACCGTAGATATATGATCAGGGGTTTTCATTTCTTTCTTTTTTTTTGTCTTTTTTTATTCCAAGGCCCCCAAATATGATGATTTGCCAAAGACCCCATTTTTAAAATATAATGATGCATATTTTAATGTAAAAATACCCACTTATACAGACTGAGAAAAATAGTAAATGTTAAATATGTTATAAAATGTTTAATAATTCAAAGTAAATTAATATATTTCAATTTTAAAGATCTGACACTTTTTGTTTAGTGTACAACAATCCCTATGCTTTGTTTTGGTAATGTTGGGAACTCTTGGTTAGAGAACATAATTAATTAATCATAACCTGGCTAGTAAATTGCTATGTGTTATTTTCTCATGCATTTTGTGAGTATTAATTTCAAACCGTGTTTAGTGCTAGTGCATACTTAATATGCTAGTGTTCATCAGCCATCTATTTCTGCCTCGTGGAAATGGATGTTCAGAGATGAAGCTCATAGCACACACCCAGTCTGTCTTCATGTGTGTTCCCATGACTGTCAAACATTCACTCATGCTGATCTGTAAAGTCTGCAGCGTCTCTTCGTGTTTATACAAGAATGGTGCGTCATTTGTGGACAGTTTACTTCCTTTGATGGGAGCTGTTAAACTACACAACGTCCTCCACAGTTTATTAAAAGTTTAATTTAATAAATGTGTAAAATTTCCCTGAGATCAGTGTATAGCCAAAGAAATATCACTCTGCATTAAACTTTAAGGACTAACATGGTGAAACAAAGTTTCCAGAGACAGACATGCTGTAAGTAAATCATCTGTCAAAAATGAAAGCCAACATGCTGAGGTTTTGAGGTTTAAGGTTTATACGTTTATTTTATACCAATGTGATGTCATAATGGGCGGGGCTAGTCAGCACGAAATAGGAACCCCAACGCCAAAAAACAAAAAAAACATGTTGTGCCTGGTTAGGATGTGGTGTAAGGCCAAACACATCATTGTTTGTTATTTGTTTAGATATTTCTGTAATAATGATGCTACTATGAGTTATTTGATACATATGCCTAATCTGATGCCTAAATATTGTGTCTTTTGGTGACATAATGGGGATCAATAAAGAAATGTATCCACTTATATTTACATTGTTTTTTTACAGCCACGGTTCGTCTGTATTGGCAAAATATTCATCCAAAGCATAGACCTATATATAAGCTGAATCAATAATAAATAGTAAATGTGACAAATATTTTTCAGATTTTCTATACTTTTAAGTTGTAATTAAAATTTAACATGTATATATAATATAGGCATGTATAATGATACTAAGTGAGGCAGCGGGTGCCTGAGCCCTCCCCAGCTCTACAGCGCCCCACAGTTTTCCCCCGCTGGTGAAGAATGGAACTGCAGCGTGCTCTAATTGACGGCCATTGGGGCAGATTTCAGACTTCCCTCATGTTAGCTTGGGTAAACCTCACTCCAGATCTTTATATAGTAGCTACTGTTGTGTTTATTTAATGTTTGTTATGAGAATAAACATGACTTTTTCTCACTTTTTCACTGGAATTCCTCCACAACTTGTAATATTTTAAAACAACATTGGAAGGCAATAAGTACTACATTAAAGGCAATCCTGAAGATGGCATTCTATGCGTGTGTCATGTGTACTTAAAGCTTGTCAGTCAACATTAGAGCGCCACCCTTAGGCTGAATAACGCAACCTCTGCGATAAAGTGGTCTGCATGTGTTCAGCGATTACAATATAAAGCTTACAAAAAATGTTTATCATAAACAAGCGCTAAGACCCAGAATCTGCCCTACCTAAATTTACGAGTCTGGAGCCGCTACTGGATTTTCACCGGATTTTGTGCCATGTTGTCATACTTTAAGCCTATATTGTTGAAATACCAGCGACAGAGTGAGAGAAAATCTGCAACTTCTCTGTCAACCACTGGCCTCACATATAGTTTAATTTACACATATTTCCAAATTAGATTTTCATATTTAGGAAAATATGTCTTTCCGCTGGTGCCGTCATCAGGACCATCTGGACTTTCCAGGGTATTGAGTTACTGTTCAAAAAAAGCCTGTTCCCAGCGGAGCTCAGGGGATAGTGGTGAAACACTGCAATTATCTGATTGGTCTTTGATTATAGAAGTTCCCTCCAGCACTGAGATGTGTCTACCATGTGTAGGGCAGAGAGGTGAGCATATATTACATGTCACTTCTCATGTTGTCCTAGATTTGTGGAATGTTCTGTGAAAAATTAGATGCTATGTTTTTCTTTTTTCATGTACTGTGGGAAACAACTCTAGGCTAGATATCGTTCACGCACACTCACTTTTTCTCTCATTTCCTGGCTGGAACTTTTCCCTGCATTTCTTTTCCCCGGTTTATGCCCTTACTTTCTTCTTCTCTCTCTCTTTGAACTCCACCCTACATTTTTTATGCTTTTTCTCCCATGTTAATCCCACTTTCTTTCCCGCTCTCCTTCCTGGCTGTGTTGAGTTGTATGTGACACACTCCAGTCCTGCAGCCCCCCTTCACCTAATTAGATCCAGCGGCAGAGAGGGAGAGATGGAGGGAGGGCTGCAGGTAAGGCAGGAGAGCAGACAGCAAAACAAACCAGAGCTCCACATTCCAGCACGCAGCCTTGTGTCCTGCTGCCGCTGACTCCACCAGGACCTATATATTCAACACCTCATCGACTCTAATAAGAAGTACCAAAAAGTACCACACTCTAAAGGCCTCTTCGCATCAGAATCAAATTGGAAAAGGGAACAGTTACAGAACTTTTCACTGTAGTGTACATTTACCATGTTAATATCCTGATTTTGGGTTTTATTAATTGCCACTGGCACATTTAGTTTGCTTATTGGTTGAATGTACCACAGTAATACCATGATCCTTTGAAGATGTACCATTACGATTGTAGTTTCTCAGGTGCTGTTTTCTGTGATGAGCACTCTGAGACCACCTTCATCCAATATGCAAATGTATCTGTATTAAACTATTTTATACTATGAAATTTACTGGTTCAAGCGAAAACTTCTGTGATGGTTTGTGAAGTATATGAGATTTAACCATGGGTGGTAGTTTGACGAAACAAACCCTCCCATGGTCGCGTGAGTCTAAGTACACACAAACACATATTTATACAAATGCTCTCACACACACATGTGCACACTTCAAATGGCTGCTTAATGTGTGTTTCAGTGGATGCTGGTCCGTTTGAAGGTGCAGGACTGTGAGGGTTTTTCAAATAAACTGTGACACCTGACATTAAAGCAGTCTAGAAAGACCTCCATAAATCCAGAGTAGAATGGGGGTTGGGCTCGACCCTGATCCCAGCGCCGCTCCTGATGGCCTCTGCATGTCTCTGTTCTCAACAGTTTGATCTACTGTGGCCCTCACACCAAAAACTCCCAGAGAGATATCCTTCCTTTTAGAAAATAGTTCCTTTTAATGCAGTCTTCTTGTTCTGACAACCTTGTTCTGTCTCATGTGGTCTCTTTCCTTCAGCCCTTTGTCTTTAACTATCTCTTTCAAAGACTTCCCCAATTTTTACATTTTCATTCCTTTCTAGTTTTTCTGTTCCCTCTCTGATTGTCATTCATTGGTAAGAAAAGTCACAAATGAGAACTTTTTAAAGGGGTCCTATAATGCTTTTTAGTGTGTAATTTTGCTGTTGCAAAGTCACTTCAAAGGTAGTCATTCTCTATATCAGTAACACCTTGATTGTAGGCTTAAGTTTTCTTCTGGGAACGTACACGTCACAGTTTTGCTCATTTAAATAATTCCCATATATAAAAAAGGGGCGAGGCCTGGTTGAGTTGCGTTGCTGAAATGACAGGTCGACATAATCAATTTATGTTCATCCCTAATCTCCTGTCATGTTTAATACAAAACAAAACTCTAGAGCAGATGCTAATGGCTGATATGGCAGTGCCGCCTAATACGAGCATGCACATTTTCTGGACTCACGACCGCATTCAGCAACAGTATTAAATAAACGAGTCCAATCGAGGCATGAATTGATCCATTAAATATTTTAAATAACCAAAAACGACTATAAATGCTTAGTACATTCGAGCTGTACGCCTCGTTGCTCGCTCCAGTGGATCTGCAGATGAACGCAAAACATTTCTCTTTGTCCGTGAGTAATCTAAACCAGTCATGATTATACAATTCACTGTGGCTCTCACATTATATGATGTGGGAGACAACTAGTTCATTGAGACTGGAGCTAAACAGAGCGTTACTGACAGACTGGGAAGAGAGGTGCTGCAGTAATGTAAGATATGTGAAAAATAATTTTTTTGAACATTAAAGCATGAAAGCCTATTCTAGTAGACCCCAAAAACATAATGGCTTTGTAAAAGTGCATAAAAGGTCCCTTTTAATATCTCAAATGTTAACAGTCAATTTCAGGAATATTCAGGTATATGCCAGTCAACCTTGCTGGTTACATCAGAGAAAAAAAAGTTCTGTGGCGGCAGATATGCTATTAGCTTGTTTTGATGACATATTTTTGGATATATACTTTGTAGGGCTTTCTTCTTGCTGTCAATGAGTTTTATGTAGTGAATATAGAATATATTCACAATATGCACACAAATCTGTATAGAACATAGTGATCACAGGGAACCATCTGTGTATCTCAAACCATCAGATTCATTCGCACAGAAAAGCAGTGCATAAAAATAAAAACCTTTGCAAGTGTGCAAATGGAATTTTCATGTCAACCACAGGTGGTGATAGAGAGGCCAGAGTTCTATAATGTAAATTAAAATTTAATTTGAGAGTCTCATCAGTTGATTTTATTTTAGTGATGTATTTTAAAAGGATTATGCTGCCTAATAGCTTCTCTGTACTTAAGCTACACTACAAGCTGCTAATAAAAAGTAGGTAAAGTTAAAGTATTTTTCAAAAGAGTAGCTTGTCAAGCTAGTTTCAACGTTTCTAATTGTCTCAGTTGTGTTTATTTTTATTTTCACTAAGGAATTTTACAAGAAACATCTGAACCGAAATTGATAGTTAAATGAAACCCCATGGAGTCTCCTGAGCTATGAAATAGGCAACCTCTGGGCACTTTCTTACATCTCTCCTCTGCCGTTCCCTCTATAGTACAGTAGGTTCTCACATTCCCTCCTTTCTCCTCCATCCCCCTCTCTTTTTCATCTATCTGTTCCTCTCTCCCCTGCTGTCTAGGAGGTCAGACAGAGCACATGAGAGGTCTTTTCCTTCCAATTAGTTAGCTGTTAATGAGGCTGAAGCCCCCAGACCCTCCTCCCAGCAGTCCTCTCAGCAAAGCCCCCTCATCCCGGAGGCCAGAAGTTTGGTGCCCCCCTACTGCCACCAATCTACCCCCACCCACTTTAGCCACCCCACTGGCTACAATTACCACACAGCCAGTCAACAACAACCCTACAACCACAGCTCATCTGCGCTGAAGGAAATGGTCTTACACCTACATGGTCACCGGCAAACCTGTTTACTAACAGGACATATTTGTTATCCTGTTCTGCTGGAAAGACTTCCTATGACATGGAAATGTTACAGAGGGCACTTCCTGAGAAACTGACAGACCAGAACTGAAGTATTTACTATAATAGCAATACAAAATAAACAAAACTGCATGTAGTGCCTATTAAGGTGGCTGAAGTGTTCACAAACACCTGTATCAACTCATTCTTTGTTTACAATTTTGCAGACAGACAGACAGATAGTGTCATTGGTTGAGCTAGAAGTTGTCATGTTGGACTGCTTAAACAAACACTTCAGGAAGTTAATCTATGGCAACCTTTTTACATTCTACGGGTCTCTGCTAAGACTAGTTTTCAAATTGACTTTGTTTTAATACTGTTTTCAAATTTGTTTTAAATTTCAGTTTAATTTTAGTTAGTTTCATTGGTTTTGTTAGTTACAGTTCAAAAGTTTGGTGTCAGTAAGACTTTTTTTTTTTTTTAAGAAATTAATACTTTTATTTAGCAAGGATACAACAATTGATCAAAGTCACACAAAAATGTGTGACTTGATGAATGTTTATATGTGAATATAAGCTTAAATTAAATCTGTCCATCATATTAAGTGATTGTGTCTCTTCAGAAAATTTGGACTAAACCACTCGATTCTTATGGATTAGTTTTACAATCTCTTTATGAACTTTTTGAAGCATCAAAGTGGTAGTTGCGTAGCTGTCTATGAGGAACAGAAAGCTCTCAGATTTCATCAAAAAGATCCTTATTTGTGTTCCGAAGATGAACGAAACAGAATTGACATTGACAGAATTTGCATTTTTGGCGAACTATCCCTTTAAAATAGCCTGCAGATATCCCCAAATATTCTGACTGTATATACAAAATTATTTTTGATTGCTATTTATTTATTTATTTGTTACTAACAACAGTTTTTAGTATTTTAGTTCTTCACTTACTTTATTTTATTATTTATTTTAGCTTAGTTTTACATCAGTAGTTTTGGTCTTAGTTCTTATTTAGGAAAGTAACCCTTCATGGTCTCCCCTGATATGCCCCACTAGGAGCCGTGCCTCGCATCTGGGGGTCAGTGTTCCTGACAAACATGATTCTTGTTACCTTGAGAATTCTGTAAATTGAATACTTTGAGATGTGATTGTGTGAGAGGGAGAGAAGCATACAGGTGGAAGGGTTACAGCCGTGTTGTTTCTCGGGCTGTAATGTAACTCAAACCTCCCTTGGGCTTCCTGTGAGATTTGACTCTATGTGCTGTTTCTCATGACTCGTCCGTATCTCCCAGCATGAGCTGAGAGAGGAACCTCAGAGAAACGCAGTGCTCCATCAGCGGCCTCACTGGAAAACACAACAGGAGTCTCTCGGCGGGTCAGAGGTGTCACTTCCTGTTTCCTCTCTGTGCAAGGTCATCATAGGGTCTCCTCTGTCTCTCTTTCCTTTTGTTACGGGGGCCTCACAACTCAAATCAGTGTCTCTGTAATGTAGCAGCTAGATTATGCGACTAAGACTGAAGAGGAAGGTGTGCACGCTCACACATGTGGTGTACTGCTCAGTGTCAGTGCTTAAGATAAGACCTGGGGCATTACTGTAAAAACACACACATTTCTAGACTGCATGAATAAATCTTTTCAAGCTGCTTGTATAGATCATATACTTTTACATCTGTCTGCATAAATGTGAAAAATGGGTCAGGTTATAGATCAGAGTTGTCAAAATCATTTTAAAACAAAAGGCTTTTAGATAACACAGGGCCTTTATTGTACATATGGGAATAATAGTGTTCAAGTAATAGACAATAGACTTCTCTTGGCTAGATAACTAGTAGTCTAAAATTAACCCTCCGGTGCTGTTCACATTTTGGTCAAAAATGACAGATTTTTTATTTATTTTATTTTTTTTCAATGAAATGAAATGAATGTTCAATATTTTAGTTTGATAATGTTTTTAAATTAATATTTTGTATTTTTAGGAGATTTTATGGTACTAAATTATATTTACGCTGTAATTATAATCCACTTATTCACTTTTAGAGCATAGACCTGAAAATGAATAAACTTAATTTAGTCTCTTTTTAAAGATGACACTTGGAAAATTATTGCTAAAGTGAAAAAAGTTTAAAAGAATTTTGCGTTTATTGTTAAAAACACGTTTTACTCTAAAACTGCATTAAAATCAAAGCCATAAATCTAAACAATTTGTGTTCCAAATTTGAGCTTGATATCTCAAAAAATTAGCTTTCAGTAAGATTTTGTTTGACCGCAGTACCAAAAGTTTTCACTAGATGAAATTCGTCTCCCATTCATTTCCAATGTGGTCATTTTTGACCACGAGGAGCACAAGTGTGACCATGATTTTTTTGTGTGTGTGTGTCTGTTTTCACAAAGCAAGTGCCAAAACCTTTACCAAGTTTCGTACCAGTCCGATAAAGAATTGAAAAATTCTATAAAAAACAAAACGTAAAATTTTTCGGTCAAAAATGACTGAAGAGCACCAGAGGGTACATGAATATATAGTTAGGCCTAAAGAAAAAAGTTAGGCCTAAATAAAGACAGACATAAATCAATATTATTATATTATAATCAATTAGTGACAAAAAATTATTAAACTTTTATCATTTTTTTACCTAGAATTATTTAGCGTACTGAATAATGATTTAAATTTCAGTTTAATTCTCACAGAAACCTATTGTGTGGCCTTAGAAGACTCTAGGGCATATGATACTTTTAAGCTGCTTTTTTCAGTGCCTGTTTATTGTAATGGAAACGAGCAGCCAACACATTCTTCAAAATATTTTCTTTTGTGTGTTTCACAGAATGGGTGAATTATCCCTTTAAAATGGTGGTTTTCAATCTTTTTTGAAAAGATTGAACCCACCACCCCCCATTATGGATAAGGATTGCTGAGGCCCCCTAGTGGGTCCCGGCTTCCTGCTTGAGAACCACTGCTTTAAAGCGCACATAGTGTGTCCATGAGAGAATGCTGAGCTGGGAGTCAGATGGTTATTTCAGATGCACTGTTGTCAGACCACATGACTCTGGGAACGATGGCGATAACATGTCAGTTCCTGGAGCAGAAGACAAGCGAAGCCTGTCCTCAGACACTAATTAGATTTAGCCACCGGCCCTCGTATCAGAAACCCTTTTAGCTCCCACTGCTCTGTCAAACAATCGCCTGCATTTACTGCAAACATGCCAACATTTACACTGCTAGATAAAAGGACACTGAATTCTTTTCTCTTTTTTTTAACTTCAATTTTTTTATCAGGAAAAGTGCAACTTTCAAAAGGATAAAGCATATGTGTGTATATTTAATTTCATCACATCTCTTCCATCCATGTTTTTGTTATAGAAACAATTAAAAGCCCATTTGTAGTGTAACAAGGAAGCTCAGTTCTCTGAAATTGTGTAGCTTTGCTTTCTTTTTTTTTCTTCAAATGAAACATATCTTTGTTCAAAGGCACACAAATCTGTAATTTGCTTGCTTTCTTTGATAAATGGCTTTGTTACAGCACAGGGGAAGCTACCACAGGGACTTGTTTAGATTGCAAAGGAACTGATTCAGACAAATGTGGTAAAACACTCATAAATCATCTTTGGAGAAGCCCACACCCAAGGCCACTAGAGGAGGCCTGCTCTTTGTGCTCCTGTCCCAACAGGTATTAGTTGGGAAATGAATCTGTCTCTTTCATCTGTCTGAGATGCACTGTGTCTTGCCTGACTGCCTCTGCTTCAGACAGGTGAGAGGGGACGCTGGGCGAGAGAGAAAGGGAATAAATGTCCACAAAACCCCCTTTATCACCTCAAATTCAATAAATGTTGAGTAATGCATGAAATCTGTGTGCGCATGCGGGTTTGTATTGAAGTTTCCGTGACTCACACAGTGGAAATGTACTGCTTTTATCCCTTTCTTCAAGAATGAACCGCAACAACTAAAGTGGTTGTAAGGTCCTAACCTACCAAGAAAAAAACCCTCTTTCCGGAGCATTTGGGGCTGTTTATGTGTGCGTGACCTTTGGTTGGTCTCATATGAATGAGGAAATTCAAAAGCGCTCTATGTAGGGCAGAGGTCATAATGTAATCATTTTAAGAATGCAGGAAATTACAATTCAAACGAAATTACACTGAGGTTAAGCACCAGGCTTATTCGATTATTCAGATTCTTTTCTAAAGAACGATGTGCGCTGCGAGCATTTGAGAGTGTTCGTATTTCTCCAGAATAAAGCACAGAAGTGGTGTACACTAAGTTTTGGATCGCTACGATTTTTTTATGTATTCGAAAGAAGTCTCTTACGCTCTCCAAGGCTGAATTTATTTGATCTAAAATACAGTAAAAACAGTAATATTGCGAAGTGAAGTGACATGAAAGGATTAGTTCACTTCAGAATGAAAATTTCCTGATAATTTACTCACCCCCATGTCATCCAAGATGTTTATGTCTTCCTTTCTTCAGTCGTAAAGAAATTAGGGTTTTTGAAGAAAACATTCCAGGATTTTTCTCCATATAGTGGACTTGAAGGGTTGATATCCAAATTGCAGTTTCAATGCAGCTTCAAGGACTCTACACGATCCCAGCCGAGGAATAAGGGTCTTATTTAGCGAAACGATTGGTCATTTTCTAAAAAAAAAAAAATGTAATTATATACTTTTTAACCACAAATGCTTGTCTTGCACTGCTTTGTGATGCACCATGCATTACGTAATCACGTTGAAAAGGTCACGCATGACGTAGACGGAAGTACAGAGCAAGTGTTTACAAAACAATCATGCAAAGACTAAGACAAACGACCTTTAAAAAAAAAGGTAAAACAATGATGTTGGACGATTTTGAAGTTGGAGGAGAAAATGAGATGGAGTTTTTCTCCCTACCGTGGTACTTCCACCTACGTCACACATGACCTACGTGATTACGTAATGTGTGGTGCATTTGTGGGGTTTTATTTTTTTTTTTTTGAAAATGACCGTTCGTTTTGCTAGATAAGACCCTAAGATAAGATCCTCAGCTGGGATCGTAGAGCCTTTTGAAGCTGCACTGAAACTGCAGTTTGTACCTTCAACCCATTGGTAACTGTTGAACTCCACTATATGGAGAAAAATCCTGGAATGTTTTCCTCAGAAACCTTAATTTCTTTTCAACTGATGAAAGAAAGACATAAACATCTTGGATGACATGGGGGTGAGTAAATTATCAGGAAATTTTAATCATGAAGTGAACTAATCCTTGAAGGCCAAGTATGGTAACCCATACTCGGAATTTGTCCTCTTCAGTGTCACATGATCCTTCAGAAATCATTCTAATATTCTGATTTGCTGCTCAAGAGGCATTTCTTCTTTTACCAATGTTGAAAACTGTTGTGCTGCTATTGATACATTTTTTAAGGATTCTTTGTTGAATAGAAAGTTCAAAAAGAACTGCATTTATTTTAAATTGATATCTTTTGTAACATTATAAATGTCTTTACTGTCACTTTCAATTTAATGTATCCTTGTTGAATAAAAGTATTGTTTTCTTTAAAAAAAAATCTCACTGACCGCAAACGTCTGAACAGTAATGTAAGTGTAGCTGTTGCACATGTAGTACGGCAGCATACAGAGCACTATATGAACAGACCACATGCTACGGCACATGTCCAGACATGCTCGTTTTTCGTGTTGAGCAGGCACAATACACGGTATGATGCTAATCAGTGGTGGAATGGAAAAAAATCTGTCCTTCGCTACATTTCATCCGGTTTCCTCGGTTTCAAACACATAAACATGTAGGTTGCCGTAGAGGGAAGCCGTGTCCCTGTACTGACCCTGTTTGGGTTACACTTCAGAGCGGTGACACGGTGCTGCAGTGTGAGGGCCAAACCACAGGCTTTATCTCCGTCCCCTCTGGGGTCTTTATACCCAGGCTGTACACAACCCTCAGCTGCTCACTGCCGCCCCACAGCGTGTGTTGTGGTTACCAGAAAGAGAGACGGAGAAAAAAAATCTTGTCCTCTCATGTTTTCTCCACAGTAGGTGGATTTTTTTTTTTTTTTCAGTATTGCTAGACCGACTGAGGGAAGAGATCAAAAGAGAAATTCATTTAGCTACAAACCCTGTTTTAGAGCAGAAATAAGGAATGGAGTTAATCTAGGAATATTTAAAGGTGCTTTTTAATGCAAGAATAACTATTTGCTGAAACTAAATCTCAAGGATTTAAACAAAGTCTTTTATAAAACAGTTCCTGTCCTTGATTCTGATTGGTCAATAACTGTGTTTTATTCACAATAAAACATGACTATGACCGTTTCACCCGACTGTTTTGTGTATTACTACAAAACACCCAGAGCAACCACTCTTAGCAACGTAAACTGTATGTTCTCAATTGATATTGTTCATTGAAGCTTTCTGTATTATGTAGAAGAGTGTTGTGAGAAAAAGATCGAGTAGCGAGTTTATTACCTGCATTCAGATTTAGCATTTTATTTCAGGTCAGTCCTATGTTCATAATAAAAAATCTGTTTAAATGTCTGATGTATTATCCTGTCCTTTTAACAGTTAAGGGGTTTTCCGTGACTGACAGCGCTAGTCAAAGCATTTGTTGCATTTGTTCTGTGTTCACAACAATTCAGCCTTTTCAATATAAAAGTCTTCGCTACTGACTGACACACTCATAAAGACAGTCCAGGGCTCAACAATAAGGACTGCTCGATGGCCCGGGGTCAGTGTGAACGGTGTGCGTTATATATCGTTTATGATATCCTAATTGTTGATTTAATGATCTGATATTATCGAGTATGTCCCTCACTTTACAAAAAACAAACAAAAACACACCCATTGAGTGCACGCATGCACTACGTGACATAGTCTAGTAGGTTAGACTAGTGCGCGTGCATATTTAGAGTGTATCCATAGATCAAGTCTATTAAAATGCCTTTATTATGCCCCCAGAATTCAAGATAAGGGGCAAAAATGCCCCTGTATATATTTCATATTTATATAATTTAATATAGTTAAACAATATTACACAAAAAGCGCCGTTTTTCTCCAAATATTAGCATGATTACAAATGTGATATTGATTTTATTCAGCGTACAGTTTAATGAACAAGAACTTAATATCAAGTGACTTACATTTAAGTCGTCTGTTTCGCTGTATTTCGCCAACGAAAATAGTTCCAAAGTCCACAGAATTGTTTCGCGTCTCTGAGCAGCACTTCCTGAATGAATCAGCCGCTTGAATGAATCGGTTGAATCTCAATGATTCGCTCATTAACGGTGATTCGCTGCCACCTACTGGCGGGTTTAATTTCACATTTAAAGTGTCTTCATTTTTTTTTAAATAATTTCAAATAACAGTATTTAACATTTTATATTTTCAACATTAAAAACATTTTTATGCATCTGTAACTGCTCTTGACAGATTAACTTTAATAAAGTTTAATCTATTCTATAGTTATATAGTTATACATTAGATTACAATTTCTGTACCTGAAAATCTTCTGTTTAAACCTACATGAAAAACTTGAAAAGCACCATTTATTTCATTTATGTTTGTTCTGTTGTATTTATTTGTGCTATTACTCGTAATTTGATTATTTGTTACTATTTTATTACTTACTGTTTATTTGTCTAACAATATTTAAAATATAAGTGAGTTAATCTAGTAGCTTTGGTGTCATAACCCTATTTATTGAGGTTAAATGTAACAAAGACAACGAAAACAATAACTGTGCTTATTTTATAGGCCCATTTTCTTGTCTTTTACTTTTATAAATTTTTTGTTGTGGGGCCAGTGAAAATTTTGGCGGGGCAAGTAAAAATTTGAACCACTGGCCCAACTGGGCCAGTAGAAAAAATCCTTAGCATTGAGCCCTGCAGTCTTTGCCACCACCTAATGGCGTGAAAATGTAACTTCTGTTGCTGTTCACGGTCAGGGACTATTTTTTCCGGCGGAAGGAATGCTTTTAGAAAAAGTTTACTTCATGAAAGTTGCACTCCGCTTTGCGTCGTGTCTAACAACGCCCTTCAGCCGTGACTTATTCACGATACAGCACAGCCCCTCGTACCTTATTGCTTACGTATAACACTCCCTTTATGTTGATGCTACAGATACATGTATCTCAAATCAGGGTTTTTGAAGGGAAAAATAAATAATTATTTATAGAATTTGACGTTGTTGTTTTATTTTGCTTTATAAAATCTTCACAGAAGTTATGCGATTAATCACAATTGTTTTATTCTATTGACAGGATGAGTTTTATGTTTCTCTTCAGGTTTCTACATCTAACAGTACTCTAATGATTTAAAAAAGAGCGCATCAACTTCATAGAAATATTTTCCTTGTAACATTTTACACACATTTAAAATATCTGTTTTTCTAACACTTTTAATGAATTATGAGCATCAACATCAGCATACTCCAGTCTTCAGTGTCACATGATCCTTCAGAAATCATTTTAATATGGTGATTTGCTGCTCAAGAAACATTTATTATCAATGTTTTTTCAGGACTTTTTGAAAGTTCATAAGAACATTTATTTGAAATAGAAATGTTTTATAACATTATAAACATTACATTATATTATTATTCATTACTTTTTTCTTTTTTTCTTTTTCTTTTTTATTTTACTGACCCTAATATGTACAATATGTACATGAATATATATAGCTGCCTTTATATTTTAGGAAGAGAGTAAGATTTTCATGTGGTGGTGTAATTTTGTAACAGTTCAAAATCCCATAAACTTACATTGAAGTAGGGATACTGAGCCATACTTAGGGACCAGACTGTCACAAAGACGTTTATGATTTGTTGTCTTGGGGCAGTAAGTACACACATAGTAACCACACAGCTACACACTAAAAAAAACTCACTGCAAACACCTTAGTAAACCCAAAGCAACACACCCACAAGACCATATCATTGTGCCAGCAGGTTTTCTGCATGAGATCCGCACTGGGCTAATCATTGTTTAGTCATGGTTTTATAATTTCCAGAAACTCGTCTGTGAGTTTTCTCCTCTTATACGCTCCATTACTTGTCTGCTTGATTAAACAGTAAACTGCCATGTGGCATTACAATATTGCTCTGAGCGCTGACCCTGAGCAGAGTTCAGGCCTGACGCGGGGCTCAGCAACATGTCTGTGGTCACTGTCTCTCTCTCGCGACTGCTCTGCCCTGAGCACTTTGCCATATGTTAGCCTTTTGTACGAGTTTGTGAGTGGAGTTTTCCTTTGCGTTCTGTGCAGGGAAAGAAGAGATCGCATGGCTGAACAGACACTAATTGCATTTTTTGCATTGGGCTTCACTGCATTCCATGAGCTCCATGTTCCCAAAGCCTCTGAACCACAGAGAGAAAGAGGAGGAGGGGAGTCCTCAAATATGAGGCTTGTTCTTGATTTATCAAGCATATTTTGTTTTGGTTGTATCCTCTGTGCTTCCTAAAGGCTCTCCAGTATTCACAGCAGTAGCGGCGCTGCAGCTTCAGGCCCACATTGTGTCTTCACTCTGACAGTGTTGATCTAAGACAGAAAATAAAGTGATATCTGGGTTACCATACTGAGTATTTCTTTTAATAACTGCAGTAAATTGTAAAATGTTTATCAGGAGTTGGCCAATGGTGAGTTATTAGTGGGGATGTGGGAACAGAACGCATTTTTTGGTATTGCTCTGTTTTCAAAGTTTTTCCCTTTGCCTTTTAACCATGTTTGTTTGACAAGGCACAGACTTTTTATTCAGCAACTAGTCCACTTAAAGACACACTGCAAGATGTAGGTTATACAGTGTTTACAACTGGTGCTGTTCTCATGTGGTTACGAGTGGTGGGTATTTTAAACTTCATTAACTTACAAATTTCTGTATATTCTACACTTCTTAAAAACAAACATTTTAAATAGATTTGATTATTTTTTAAATAAAGAAATTAATAGTTTTATTCAGCAAGTGATTGAAGTGATGAATAAAAGTGATTTCTGAAGGATCATCTCTAGTGAAAAATAAATATACTAAAATGTATTTGAAATACATTTATTTAATGCTAAGTATACTACAAATTACATACTAAATTTAATACTAAGTATACTACAAAAAAACCTTTACATATTTATGTACTTATAAAAATCCCCTGCAAATGTACTTTTGGTATACTTAAAGTTTGTTAAATTGGAACAACTTATTTTGTACTTTTACTTATCTGGAAGTAGTGCTAGGGTCCAATTAAAGATATGCTTGAGTATATTTGATTGTGCTAAAATAGAACTATTGCAAGTATACTTTATTACACTTTAAAAGTCTTGCATTTAAAGACTGATATACAGGGATCCTTAGTAATAATTATATTGAAACACATTTTATGCTTAATATTAAGAAATGTGCATTGTGCAATAAAGAAGTACTCCAAATAAATGTAATTATAATACTTATATCGGTATGTTTCAAGTGATATGTCAGTAATAATATGTAAATGGTTTGTAATAAGTATGAAATGTATTTTAAATACATTTTTGTATAGGTTTTTTTCACTAGGGATGTGACACTGAAGAAATTCAGCTTTGACTAAATAAATAAAATTTCAAAATATATTCAATGTATATTACATAACAAAACATTAATTTTATTATATATTAGATGGAAAACAGTCATTTTAAATTGTAATATTTCACAATATTACAGTTTGTACTGTATTTTTGATCAAATAAATGCAGCCTTAGTGGCCGTTCACACAGAACACGTTTTTCTATTCCAATGCGCTACTTTTCCATTGTTTTTCTATGTAAATGTGCGCTAGACGGACGCGTATGACCGTTACGCTCGCATCACTCATCTTTTGCAGCACCTCGCACATGAGCACTGCGTTTTTAAGACCGCGTGTCACGTTAAAAGAATTTCAACTTTTACAAGCAGCGCCGCACATCAATATCAGAAGAACTCGGAGGCGGGGCAAGCGCTGCAAGCTTCTATTTACAGTAGCAAATTGGCATGGCAGCTGTTTTATTTGACGTCTCAAAAGCGTCTCGAGACCCTCACATTTTGCACTGCGCTTTTTTTAAAACTATTCCAGAGCGCTGTTTTAAGACGCAAAGACGCGTTCTGTGTGAACGAGCCCTTAGTGAGAGACTTCTTTCAAAAACTTTAAAAAAATCATACCAAACCAGACCACAGCTACACCTGTGATTATTATAAACTTGATCTTAATAAATCTAATTTACATGAGGAGGGGGGCCGCATTTACTATGGAAAATGCCCATTAGCATAGACTACATACTGATTAAATTGACTGACTGAATAGACCATGTTTGTGTGCCTGTCACTATGCGATAGATGTCTTTTTTCAAACAATGGGTGAGTAATTCACTCCATTATTTTATATTGCTTCATAAAAGTGTCACCAGTATGTCCCGTATTGTCTGCACCTGTTCTCATTAGTCCCTGATTAGTTTACCTTTCTCCACCTGTGCCTGTTTAGCTCCCTCATCACTCTGTGTATTTGTACTCCCCGTTCTGTTCATCCTGTTTAGGTTAATGAATGTGGTCACGCTGTTTGCTACCTGTTATTCTCCAAGTAAACTTTTAATGTTATTTGTATCCTGCATTCCTTGTCTTCTTTACACGGTGTGTTCCGTGACAGAATAACCGACCCTCTAAACGAGTATATATTTCTGGGGTATTTATGATGCTCCAGATCGGTGAACTCTCTCTCATCACTGGAGAGCCCGAGGCACACACCAAGGCTGTACCAAGACCGGAGCCGGAGAAAATCGAAGCACCGGAGCTTTGACAGGCGGATCAGTCCATCGCAGAGCCAAGAGCAGACATCGACCTGATAGATCTGTGGTCGGCGGATCCTATCCCCACCCAAATCCCCACCCTTGTATCATCAGTCTATTCATCGGTTCCGTCCGGAGACCTTCTTCTGCCCTCTTCCCACCCTAACATCCTGATCCCGTCTCCATCGCTGGTTTCTGCCAGTCTCTTGGATCCGTCGGCACCCCTGGTGTCATCAAGCTCCTTGGCTCTGCCACCGCCGCTAGCTCCGAGTGGCTCACCTGCCTTGCCTCGGGCCTCTCCAACACCACCACCACGTGAAGGAGAGTCTTCGGCTACGCATCAGGCCTCCGGGCCCACGCCTCCACCTCAGCCCGTGAACACGTCACCTGCACCTTGCCTCACCACTCCTTCATCACTGCCGCGGCCCGTCTGCCCAGAGACTCCGCCGGGTTCCATCGGGACTCCAGGTTGGCCTTCAGCGGTCAACGCCCAGCTGCCCCGGTCAGCCAGATCCCCGCCAACGCCTCAGTCCCGTGAGTCAGCGGCTGGGCTCCAGGCTTCTAGTGCTTCGGGTTCTCCCCGGTCCATCAACCTCTCTACTAAGCTGGTTCCTACCTTCACCACCTCCTCCTACCGCCTCCATTGTCCGGACCCTGGATTCCGCCCAACTCATCACTCAGGTCTGCACCCTGGCTCCTCCCACCTTCAGCTCCACCATGGTCCACCATTCTGCCGACTCTTCCACCATCCGTCACCAGCTCCACGCCCTCCACCTAAGCCTCTGCCTCATTTCCACACCCTCTTCTCTGTCGTCATCACGGCGCGAGGACGCGCCTATCCGAGGGTGGTGTAATGTCACCAATATGTCCCGTATTGTCTGCACCTGTTCTCATTAGTCCCTGATTAGTTTACCTTTCTCCACCTGTGCCTGTTTAGCTCCCTCATCACTCATTTGTACTCCCCATTCTGTTCATCCTGTGTCGGTTATTGAATGTGGTCACGCTGTTTGCTACCTGTTATTTTCCAAGTAAACTTTAATGTTATTTGTATCCTGCATCCCTCGTCTTCTTTACACGGTGTGTTCCGTGACAAAAAGCCTATATTACAAAACAGTTGTTAAATAGGTTTATAGTGTATTTTCATTGTTTTCATTGAGTTCAGCACGCTATGTGTGAAAAAATAGACCCGCCAACGAAATACTACTTGCACCTACTCTTCTGTTACACAGCAGTGTGTACAATGTGAATTCTGTAACCTGTTAACATCGTAGGCAAAATAAATGCATGCTGCTTTTGCATGCAAAGTGAAAAAGTTGCCCTTCACTGTAACAGAGTGGCACCAACTAGAAATGCACTCTAACCAGCCAAACCAAAGCATCCTGTGCTACCTCAGCTGGCGACTGCACGTGTGCATATATTTGTGTGTGTGTGTGTGAGGGGGCAAGTGGCTGTGCTCCATCCATTTGGCCTTCTTTCCATATACCCAATGCCAAACAGTTGTCCATAAGCTTTTCTCTTTTCTTTTCTCCTTCTACCTTTTTTAGAGTTTGTTTTAAAATACCCTCAACCGCATTTTCTCTCTCTCTCTTTTCCTCTTTACGACTGTTTGCTTTCAGAGTTTAAATGGTTTGTGGGGACGGCTCGTCTCACGTCGTTACTGGGCAACGGTCTTCAGGAAGGAATTCAGAGCCCTCAGTAAATGTGCTTAGGGCTTAAACTCATGCAGCTTTCCAAAAACATGCTGTTGAAACAAGAGTGCATTAAAGGCCCATTCCTCGCCATAATGCCGCTCAGGGAAAACAGGCGCGTTTGTTGTTCTTTCAGTTTTATGAACAGCAGAAGTCATTGAGGGAGTGCAGTTTCACTAGGTGGCGCTATCCATTTTCACACCGTTATCAGGCGTCTTTTGTCCAGTTTATGCTTTTTGGTGTCATTGCCAGTGGGCAAACTGCATAAATGAATCAGTTTCTCTGTCAGTTCTTTAACCGACCCTGCGGACTTGTTCAAACAGAGGCAGTCTGTGCCTTCCGTGTTCAGGCCTGAATGGAGGCCTGTGTGGAGGTCTGGTGGAACATGTTGTATGACTTTCCCTGCTGACCTGAGAATGTGCTGACTTTAAATCACAGATGGAGGGGTTTGTATGTTTAGTAAGGCCTGTTTATCTTCTGAGGGGTATAATAAAATAATTATCCTTTTTTTTTTTTGAGAGAGCAAGAGAGAGAGATCTGTGTGCTGGTCAGAAGCTGTTGCCCTCTGATTTGTTTCGGAGTGAAGCCATCCATAGCCAGACCCATCTGATCTCAATTTTCTCCTGTAGACAAAAACAACAACAGCAATGAAAAAAGCAACAACAACAAGCACATGCTTGTGTCCGCACATCGGAAGGAAATCAATAAAAGAGGGAGACAGAGTAGAAAGATTAAAGGAAAAGCAGAAGACGGAGGGGGACGATGGAATTTTCAGCAATTATAGTTTGGCAAAACACAACAGCGGTCGATGAGGGAATCAAATAATTTTATGTTTATCCTTTTATGCCTGACTCTATTTGAGTGTAGTACTTAAAAAATAAAAAAAAGACAAGAAAAATTCTTTTGGAAATGAATGGCTTGATTTCATTAATTTTATATATTTAACCTTATCAAGCTCAAAATCAATCATCAGTGTGAAGTTTTCCACATACCATTTGTAACTATGTAGTCCACTATGAAGCAATTTATGAAATTTCATTTTTGTCAGGAAGCAGCTGACCTGTTCATAATAAAATCAGAAGAAGATGGTGGTGGATGCATACGTATCAACATCAAGATTTTAGGTTAAAAATAGTAGTGAAAGTGTATAATTAAGGTTCCAGAACTGGTCTGATTTTTTTATTTTTATTAATTTATTAATTTATTTTTGCATTTTAATTTTTTTCAAATAATAGAAAGTCATATCAGCTTGATTATTTTGCATAATAATTATAAAAACATCACAAAATGCTATTTAAACTAGTAAAGAGCTAAATGCTGTGCTCTAAAAGAATTGTCACCTACCACTAAAATTCAAAACCACATTTTTTTTTTCATGTCAGTTATTCTATTATGAAGATATGTTGGCTTTTGTCTTCTACAATAATCTCTCAGATATTATTCCAAGTCTATCCAGTAACTAGTTTCCACCCTCCAGATGTTGGCCATTTTACTCAGTATGATGAAATCACAGTGAAATGAAATATTTGGCTTTTTAGTAATAACAAATTTATTTCATCGTGACTTTGTTTGACAGTTTTCATCTACAGTGTGATTGTGATCTGACCACAAATCTATAAACCTAATCTCATACTGATATATGATACATGTATTAGACCAGGGATTCCCAAACTTTTTTCTCAACTGAATCTCTTTAACCTAAACTATTTACTTGAAGTACCCCTTGAGATTTTAAGTTAATATTTCAATAATTTTACACATTTTAATGTTGATGGTTCTCTTAATCGGTTAATGGTCACCTGACATGCAGATAAACTAAGAAAATTTGGAATCTTTTTATATATTTAATCATTTTGAAGTGTTTTTTTTTATTATTGTTTTTTTTTTAACTATTTATTTTTCAATTTTACAGCTTTTATGGCACATATGTTCAGCATATGTCTGTGGTCATCAAGATGTACAGTTTTATTCCGTTTTTACACCATTCTCAATGCTTATGGTCTTTTCTCTGTAGCTTTTGCGGATGGTGACATTGCCTGAGAAGCGATGGAAGGCTCGTCCAGGAGGGGGCGCTGCGAGAAGAGACCCAGCCGGACAGGGCCAGGCAGACGAGGATGAGGAGGGTCTAGAAAGCGGGGACTGCGATGATGAAGATGAGTGTACTGGTGTTTCAGGACTCGGGCCACCGAGACGCAACCGGGCCCCGAGACGCAACCGTCTGCGCATCTTTGCAGGTCAGTGATATAGCACTCACTTAAACTCAATGCCATGAGTTTTTAATCTGTGCTACTGTAAATTATATTGGCTAATATATGCTAAAGATGACAGGGCTTGACACTAAGGATTTTTTCTATTGGCTCGGTTGGCGTAATGGTTCTACATTTTTACTCGCCCTGCTAAAATTTTTGCTGGCCTCGCCCTTAAAATAAATAAATAAATAAAGTTATTTTTTTCATTGTTTTTGACCCACACCAACATTTTAGATACTAGTGGAATTTCACAATTCTCGAAACCGCAGCTAAAACTACAAGCCTACAATCAAAATAAAATAATGCATAATCTTCACTGTATAAATTAAATATAGATTAATCCTTATTAAAGTTACAAAAGTTATTCAGTCGAGAGCAGTGGGTGATTTATTTCTTTTTCCTTTGTTGTTTGATAAACATTAAAAACACAGACAGCAGCAGGTTTATTAGACTGCTGTCACTTTAAGACAAAGCACAGATTCAGTATTCTGATTCACATACGGTTTCTTATCAACTGTTTAACTTGTCTTAAGACATAACCGACTAGGTTTACTAGAATACTCTCCAAGACAGGCATTTTGACATATTTTTATGTGTATTGGTCCCTTCAAGCACAGAAGAAGACTCGAAAGAGGTCTCAATTTGGTATTTGTACACTGTCTGAGAGGCAGCTTTCTGTGCGAGCGTGTCTCAGACAGTTGAATGTTTAAATTGGCAAGACTTGAAAACACATGCAAATGATAAACTTTCATGACAGCACAGAACTGGCCCGATTGGGACAGTGACAGTTCCGTCAACATCCATCATCTTTCACACTGCCCCCGGGCCATCAGACGTCCATATTGTGGAGACTTGGTTGCCTCAACTTCATAGGTTATAGGTAGTCGTCTGTTATCAGTGACCCCGTGACCCTATCATTGTCCAAGGGAACAAACAGGGTACATGGGAGATGTTCCCTTTGATGCAAAACAAAGCACAAAAGAACCAACAAACCATGTTAGTGCAAAGAAACTAAACAGAGGCAAAGAATAACAGTAGAGGGGCAGAAACAAGGAGTTTGATACTGACTGACAAAGCCGGACCAGCTGAGCAAACACAACAGAGGGAGTTGTCGTCCTGGTCATGTTGTTGTGGCAGAGATTTGGACTCTTTGGGTAGCGCCGCCAGGGGCCCAGGGCTAGACTGAGAATCCAACATATAAAGCACATGTGGAGGGACAGGATAACACATATCAGCACTCAAATTCACACAGAGGAAGCGAACCGATGATAAAACATCCAGCATCGAGCGCTGAGGTTTGAATGCTCTCTGAACTGTGAGCCAGTGGTGTTTGTGTGCATGTCCTCCCTCCCTCTCGTAGAAGATTTACTGCTTTAATTATTAAGAACGAAGAGAATGCGTTTTGGATGCTGGGATGAACGGTTGGTGATATATCTTTCTTTCCTGTCTTGGAATTTTATATCCCTCTCCTCTCTCCAGTCCTCTCTGTTTGTTTGTGTGTGTGTGTTAGGGCAGTGGTTCGCGACCTAAGAATGGATCACAGGATTGTTCTGATAGTGTTGTGGACAGCAGGGCAAAACAATGCTGAAATGCTAATAATAAAATGCAACCATACCATCAATCATGTTGGGTAGGACATTTACAAGTGAGGGGAAATCACTTCTGTTGTTGATGTCAAAGCCTGTGCTTTCCAGCAGTCTTTCTGGCATTTAGTTACTATATCACTTGTTAATATGTCTAATACAGTATTTTTTAGGCCTTTGTTTGTTCCAAGTGTTAAGGTCCATTGTATTTTGTCAATAGTTTTGCAATGTATAAAGCACAGCTTACAAAGAAGTCATTTTTAAACCAAGCAGCTTCCTGTTGGTCCATGTGAACATGTTGCAAAATCTGGTAGGGAAATCTTTTGTTCTTATACACTACGAAATTTCCAATCATGAGAATTCCTGTAGGATTTACTGGATTTCAACAGCAAAAATCTATTTATTGCATAAGTGAACACACTCTCTGTCTACATTATAAAACCTGGTAAAACAAGAAACTTCTCTCAAAAATTAAAAATGGAGATAGCTAAACTCTAGTTTACTTGTTTGTCAATGTTTTCTGTTTTTAAAGATCATCGGCGGCGCTTCTGCAATGTAGAGAGAGCACATGGTTGCCAGATTGCACAGATAAACTCTGGGCAGAAAATGTATATTTTTAACAGAAAAGCTCTGATTTGGCCATCTAAACTCTGGACATCTGGCAACCGCAAACCGGCTTGTACGGTATTATGTCTCCTCTTTTTTTTCTGACAAAAATAAAGAAAGATTTTGGTAAAGTTTTTATTTTTAAACTACATTTTAGTCTCGTCTTTTTTCGTCAACAATATTGCATGATGATATAGTCACAGTTATCGTTTAATGACTTTAGTGTCTCATCTTAGTCATGGAAAAAAAGCTCATCGACAAACATTTTTCGTCATAGTTTTCGTTAAAGAAATTAACACTCTGGTTTCAAGTTTGATATATATGTTATGCAACAGTTCTATAAACAAGACATTAATAAGTTTATTTTTTCGCTGCCAACATAAATAGTTGAAAAAAAGCAAAGGGGGGGGGGGGGGGGTTGTACAAGTAAAGTACAGCTTAATTCTGCTTCTCTGCTGTTGTTTATGCATTTACAAAAGTATCAGTTTTTCTTTCCAGCTAAGATTGTATTTTAGTTCATAATTGTACATTTTGTTGTGCCAATTTCGTGTTTTTGTGCAATCTTTGACCAATATACTTGCTCAAGTGTTGTTTAAATATGTCTGTTTGTTTTAGTATAGAACTTTAGGCCTCTGATGAAACAGGTACATAGATAACAGCAGATAGGCAGAAAGCTGATGACCCAGTTAAACATGCTTCAGCCCTGCTGTCTTTTCATCCCATTTTGGTCATTTAGGGAGGGGTCAGGAAGTCAGAATGCCAAAGGTTAGGGTTAGGCAGGTTCACTAATGGAAGTCCTGTCTGTGCCTGGTGCGCTGAGATGGACGACGTGGATCTGGTTTCTCAAAGCTCTGCGGAAGAGACACGGCTTCGACACTGCGCAGGGGTCTGGGGAACGTGACGGAACAACAACTAGGTGCAGACAGGCCGCAGCTCGGGCCCAGACCCCCCGTAAATCAAAGCTGTCAGCCGGCCAGTAATTTTGAGGATGTTCTGAGTGATCTGGATTGATTGATAAATCGTCATCTGGACAGAGATTCTATGCCTCCTCACCCCCCAGGACTGCCCCCAACCCCCATACCGACCCATGCATTCCAGGCCAGCAGAGCTATTCCAGGACACAGGCTGTGTGTGTCGTATGCACACACCCCGAGATACACACAGCCAGCGCTGAGGTCGTGTCATCTGCCTCACCACACTCACTTTAATATCAGCCCCCCCATTTGGACAAGATAATGTGACCAGCAGAGCAGTCCAGCGCTAATCAAACGTGCTGTTATCACATATTAAATGATGCTTTATGAGAAAGGGTTTGTATAAGGCAAGGCAAGTTTATTTATATAGCACATTTCATACACAATGGTAATTCAAAGTGCTTTACATATAAAAGGAATTTAAATAATCATAAAATAATCACAGATGCATTAGAAATAAAAATAACAATAAAAGCAGAGAATAAAAATTATTAAAATTATTACTAAATTCAGGGCATCTGAATGGAAGAGGCTGATAGAGAAAGGGTTTGTATAAAGTTACTTTAGTTGTTTAAACTGAAAAATGAATGTCAATATTACTGACATCTATATTTTAACTATTAAAATAACTATGCATTGTAAAGTAAGTGTGTAAAATTTAGCTTCCGCAGTGTAGAAAGAGCATGTGCGCATGGTTGGCAGATTGCAAAGATTAAGTAAAACACTGGGCAGAAAATGTATCTTTTTAACAGAAAAGCTCTGATTGAGGCATATAAAGGCCCAATGAAGTGCCTTGGAACGTGCAGCTTTATTCACTGTGTTGACGTAATTTCCAATGAAACAGGAAGACAGGATTAACATATATCAAGATATATAACAGGATATATCAAGAAGCCCCTCCCCTTTTTCAAAATAGCCAATAGCGTTTCGCCTAGATCACAGCTCGGCCAGAGCCGCTGAGCTCGTAAAACCCAATTTTCCTCATAATCTCTAACCGTTTCTCCTCCATATTGCTTTAAAATATAGCATTGTTTGTAGAATTCAAATGTGTCTCACGCATATGATCCGCTCTGTGCTCTCGTGTCTCTGGACGGTTCACGTGACACTAACTCGAAAACGGACTTCATTTGTGACAATGGAAAGCATATTTACACTGTCTGAATTGTTCCCTATCCTCTATATAGTGCACTATGTGCCATTCACCATGTAGAAACTAGTAAATGTGTGAACAAATGACCGATTTCAGCCGCAGCTTCAGCGTCTTTTTATAGTGTAGGAGGGGCGGGACTTCAGATTCTATAGAGCATTTGATTGGACAGAAGATTTGATGAGAAGCTGAAATCCGCGGTGATGTCATGAAAATCCGTGATCCATTTAAGCGGCAGTGAGAGAATGTAAATTTTGAATGCTTGTATCTCATAAATGTGAATTTTGCCATTGTTTTGGAACACACCAGCTTATTCATAACCTTAAGGCTAACATATTCGTACTAAAAGCTAAAAAAAGTAAATTTTGATTTCACAGGAACTTTAAACTCTTGACATCTGGCAACCGCAAACTGGCTTGTACAGCAGTCTGTATTATGTCTCCTCTTTTTTGTCCAACCGAGATTGTGGTAAAGTTTTTATTTTTAAACTACATTTTAGTCTCATCTTTTTAAACGATAACGACTTTTATAAATACTGCATGTTGATATAGTCACAGTTATCGTTTGATGACCTTATTGTCTCATCGTCTCGTCTTAGTCATGGGAAAAAAGCTTGTTGACGAACACTTTTCTTCATAGTTTTCGTTAACAAAATGAATACTGGTTTCAAGTGTGATATATACATTATGCAACGGTTCTATAAACAAGACATTAATAAGAAATAACTGGCCAGTTATGTTTATTTTTTTGCTGCCAACATAAATAGTTGAAAAAAAGCAAAAGCAGGGTCAAGCATTGTCACAGAACACAGAAACTGAAACGCCACGAACACAAACAAGCAGAATGTTACAAAGTGAACCTCCCAATACTTCACAATATGGTTCTATTTGTTAACATTAGTTCATGCAGCTGGTATCATAAACTAACAATAAACAGTGTTAGTTCATTTCTACTTAGCATATTTGTTAGTGTTAGTACATTTCTCTTTACATACATAAGTACATTTTTAACTTTTTTAAGCTGTATGAATTTACCTGATTGTATTATTGTTGATTATATATACTGTAATTAGTTCATAAAAACAAAACAAATTTAAATAATGTTAAAAAATTGAATCTTATTGTAAAGTGTTAATGTTCAAAGAAATATCAGCATTCTTGAAATGATGCTTGGCCAATCAAATAAGAGGAATGGATTTTATTTTTATTTTGCGAAATTGTATTAGATGAGTGGAATTGAAAACTGTTGTGTGTAGTGGTGAGTGTGTGAAAGATAAGCCAGACATAGACCTGCTCTCTCAGTCTCATCACTTTTAGCACGCCTGCACTAAGCCAAACCATAAACCTCGTGCCCAGCTGTCATCACTGCCTTTCATTCTTTATGAGCTTCCGCCCCATTCTATCACACTTTCTCATCTTTTTCTTCATCGAGACCCTGAACGATCACCCCATTTTGTGTTTCCATGTAGTTTTAAACAAAGTATCTCTTTCAGCCCGTCTGTTGCAAGTGCTTTGCTACTTTCCTTACATTTCCCACACTCTCTGTGCTCCTTTAGTTCCCTTCTCATTTTATCAAGGAGGAACCCAGGAGGAGTTGATGAATGTAGCTATCACTGAAAGGCCAAACCCTGGAGTCGGGGGATTTTCGAGAGGGCCGGTCGAAGTGCGCTGGGCTCCGCAGCCTTGACCACTCCGCCGCACAGCATGGGTCCTGTCAAAAGAGCTCTTGTTATTTTCCAGTGCTCAGCAGACGTTTGGTCACTGTAAGTGCTGAGGGGCATTTTTTCTTTGAAGCTCTTTGGCCCTTTATCAGCAGGCGAGGGTTAGCAAAATACAATGTGGAAATATGCCTGTAATGTGAAACATGCAGCTCGCTGTGAGAGCCTGGGCAGGGCCTGAGTCTCGGGTCTGCTACAGATTTACTTAAGATATGGCGAGAGTAAGAGGGATGGAGAGGAGAGGAAATTTTGTGATGGATGGTGTGAATTTGTGAGACGAAGCGACAGGCACAAGCATTCAAACACAAGCACACGGAGCATACGCTACTCTTGCAGCATAAATAGTTTCATCCTTCCTCTGATCTTGAGTTTGGAATGCTAACAGGCTCCATGTGTCACCTCTGACCTCTAGCACCTGATAGGTGAGGAGCAAAGCACACGTTTTCCATTACAGAACATTACAGCACAGGCGCTCTGTGCCACAGCCATAAACAAGCAGCATATGAGGCCGGCCTGCCAAGTGTTAGTAGAATGCGCTTGTGTGTGTGTGTGCATGTGTGTGTGTGTCTGCTGGTATTCCCTACATTATGGGGACCAAAGGATAGTAATACCAGTAATTTTTTACCTTGTGGGGACAAATTTGGGTCCCCATTAGAGAAAACAGCTTATAAATTATATAAAATTGTTTTTTTTGAAAATGTAAGAATGCAGAAAGTCTTCTGTGATTGATAGGTTTAGGGTTAGGGGATAGAATATACAGTTTGTACAGTATATGTCTATGGAAAGTCCCCATAAAACGGAAACCAGTATGTATGTGTGTGTGTGTGTGTGTTTGTGTGTGTGCATGCGAGTTTGTGTTTATGTGAGGAAGTATACATTTATATAAGTGTGTGTGAGTGGGTGGGTTTAATTAGCTCTGCTTTGAGGAGAAATCCTGTCCCTAGAAGCTAGTTAACTATAACAAAACCTCCCTTTAGGGACATTTAAGAACTTGCTTGGAAAAAAAAAGATTCATAAACAAATTTTATTTTTTTTTTGGTAACACTTTACAGTGAGTTTCAATTTGTTTATCTGAGTTAGGCTTTCATGAACTAATAATGATAAACTTTTTTAAAGCATTTAATAATCTTGGTTAATATTCATTTATAAATATACTGTTTTTCAGTTGTAATTTATATTTATTCTTACCAGTATATTTATTCTTACCAGTCAATCGATAGAGATTTTTCTATATACTTTAAATGTATGTAAATATATCCGTTTGTGCAGGACTGCTTAGAGCAGCAAAGAAACATGAATGAGAAGAAAGAGCGGGACATGCTTGATAACGGGTTTTAAAAACACAATAAACCGCAACAGAGAACTGAATTCAATACTGACAGGCGGCTTTCTTTGGCGCACATTTGAAGTGCATTAGTGCTGAATTCACTTTCACGACTTATTGCGCTTGAGCGGTCCATTACACACACTTATGTGTCAAAATGCCCTTCTTGGTGAGTATTCATTTAAACACAGTCAGTTATGTCTGAAGTGAAAGTAAACAGTTGGGCGAAATTATCATTATATTGGATCCATGCATAAGGTCTTAAAATGACAACAGCCTCATATAGGCCTGTCGTTAATGTTAATCAAACAACAAAAGAAAAAGAAAATCATTTACTGCTCTTGACTGAATCTTTTATAGCTGTATTAAGAATTGTGTACAGTATGTTGTGCTGGAAGGGAGGCCTGCTGTCTTTGACTTTGAAAACCCCTGATATAGTGAACAGCGTGAATGTGCGTGTGTTCTTATTGTATGGGAGTTTGTGTGCAGGTATGAGAATGCATGTCCATGTTTGTGTATGTAAGGGCATATTCAGTGGTGTTTGGACTGCAGATGTTTGGCTGCAGTGGCCCAGGTGCTTGGAGCTATAGACAACACAGATGTCGGCTCAGTGTAATGTGGAAATCAACCTGAAATACACCTGGAAATGAATAGGGCAAAATGTGCAGGAAATGAGCAAGAGTAAAGTCATTTCTTAGTTATCTTTAGCTTCCCTTAATATATGGTGAATGTCAACCCAGATAGACCAAAACCCAGACAGTAAGACATCTTATTTCATATTTCATTACATCTTAGTAATGAAATATGGCAACATTTAATTTGCTGAAATAATTTGTTTTAAGTCTTTGTTCAGCCCTGTAGAGATTATGCTGAGTAATTTCATTGAATGGACTGAAAAAGCAGGCATTTTTTAAAGAAGTCTCTTATAAAATATTTTAAAATTTAATTTATATGTAATTAATAAGCTGAATTTTCAGCATCATTACTCCAGTCTTCAGAGTCACATGATCCTTCAGAAATCATTCTAATATGCTGATTTGCTGCTCAGTAACATTTCTTATTATTATCAATGTTGGAAACAGTTGTGCTGCTTAATATTTTTGTGGAAACCATGATGCATTTTTCTAGGATTCCTTGATGATTAGAAAGTCAAAAAAACAGCATTTATTTGAAATGGAAATGAACATTATAAATATCTTTTACTGTCATTTTAGATCATTTTAATGCATTCTTGCTGATAACAGACTTTTGAACAATAGAGGAAGATGATGATTCTCTTTTTTTTTAAGGATATTATGTTTTCTAGCATTTTCTAACTAGGGTTGCAAAGGGGCGGAAAGTTTCCGGTAAATTTCCGGAAACTTTCCACGGGAACTTAACCTGGGGAATTTTGTAAATATTCCAATTTGGAAACTTAACAGGAATTTATGAGAATTTACGAGAATTTATGGGAATTTATGAGAATTTATGGGAATTAATTGGAAATTTTGGGAAATTTATATAGATTTATTATATTTATATAAAATGTATCATATAAAAACAAATATAAACATTTTGTTGAAATAACAATTATTTATTTTTCGCATTCAATTAATTCTAATTTAGTAAATATGTAAAATAAATATATTTTTATTGCAGCAATTGTTATGTTATTTATTTCAGTGTCACATGATCCTTCAGAAATCATTCTAATATGCTGATTTGATACTCAGTTATTATAATTTTTGGAAACAGTTGTGCTGCTGAATATTTTTTTGGAACCTGTAATACTATTTTCAGGATTCACTGATTAATAAAAAGTTAAAAAGAACAGAATTTATTCAAAATAGAAATCTTTTCAAACAATATCACTTTAAAATCACTTTTTATCAATTTCACACATCCTTGCTGAATAAAAGTATTCATTTCCTTCAAAAAAAGAAAGAAAAAAATTGCTGACCCCAAAATTTTGAACGGTAGTGTATATTGTTACAAAAGATTCCTATTTTAAATAAATGCTGTTCTTTAACTTTTTATTCATCAAAGAATCCTGAAAAAAGTATCACAGGTTATAAAAAATATTAAGCAGCACAGCTGTTTCCAACATTGATAATTGAGTATCAAATTAGCATGTTAGAATGATTTCTTAAGGATCATGTGACACTGAAGACTGGAGAAATGATGCTGAAAACTCAGCTTTGCATCACAGAAATAAATTATATTTTTATGTATATCAAAATAGAAAACCATTATTTTAAATTGTAGTTATGTTTCACAATATTACTGTTTTTTTCTGTATTTTTGATCAAATGTGCATGTTATGGACTGGGGGAATGCACAGTGCATGCAGGGGGTGTGGCCTCAATAGCCCTGCAGTAAGTAGTGTGCTGTGTGAATGTGATTGAGGAATGTGCAGGGTAAAAATTCAACTAAAATTGCATTAAATATGGTTGTTTTAACCAATATTATGCTGCAAGATGTTTTTTTCAACTACATTTAAGTACCCTGTTATAGGCTAACCTGCAATTTTGCAAATTCCCTGTTTATTCCCATTAATTCCCGTTAATTCCCATATATTCCCGTTAATTCCCATGGAAAGATTCCAGCTTTGAAAATTCCCAGAATTTTGCAACCCTATTTCTAACATCCTAATGCAGTTTAAGGACCATCTGGTTTACTGGTGTGCCACTTCCTGCTTCTGTTTTCTTTCTTTCTTTGATGATTGTTAATTGTTTTGCAATAAGAATGTATTTAGAAATTGTTAATATCTTTAGCTCTTTGAGACATTCTTACATTTTTGAGACCTTTTGTGGCCTATTTTGCCACAATAGGACAAATTATTAAGAATGTACCAGGAGAATGAATGGGCAATTTTCTTATCAAGCTTCAAAATAGATTCAAGGCTGTAAAGATTTCTCACCTAACAACAGAAATGGGAAAATCTCACCACTTATGACCTGTAGAGTTTAGGGCTCATCCAAGGCTGTTTGTAAAATGAGATGAGATGAGAAAAGTGAGATCAGTAAATGGAAAAAGAGCAGATGATGGTGAGGGTTTTTTCTCTTTGAGAAAGGAGCAATGGCACCATCGCATCTGCAAATAATCCTGATCACAGAGAGAGGAAGTTTGCCATGAGAAACAGCCCAGTGGATCTGGCTCCTTCTACAAGGGTTCCTTATTTCTTCCTCTGTATATAAACAACAATCCCTCCCCACACACACACACATTCAACTATATGCACTTAACAGATTACCACATACACAGAGAAATAATGATACCTAACCAGCATTTGTGTAAACAGTGCCTGACTCAATATGCACAGGAGCTAGATGGATTACATCTACAGTCATTCCCATTGTGGAAGGCTTTACATGGTGGCTGGGAGTTTATGGCGTCTCAACAAACATTGTTGTATGCGGTAGGCAGGTTTCAAACACTAACAAAGGTAATGTCACATTAAAGGAAAAGGATAGTAAAGGAATCTCGACAGTTGTGTTATGACAAAAAATAATAAATCAATTAGGATCATATTTCACACAGAGAACACCTTTTTCACCTTCCAATTCATTTCTGTACCTGAGAGTTTCCAAAAGAAAGTGTTTGTTTGTGTGAAGGTTTTTTACTTACATTAGCAGGACGTCCAGAATTGATTCCAGACATCTTTCTGCGTCATGTCTGTCCGTCACCCCAAAGACTGGAAACACAAACTGTGTTTCACCTACTGTGGTTCATCTGTAAGCCAGGAAGCACGGAAAGAGCCGTGAGGTTGCATTTGAGGACTTTTTTTTAGTTCTTATGAAAAAAAAATGAATGGGAAAAATACTTCCAGAAGCAAGACTGAAAAAGTGGACAGTGACTGTTGCACTCATACTTGTGGTATGGGCATGAATTATACCTTATATATTATGCAAGCACCACATGCTTTTCTTTGTATTAGCCATCACTGTAAACAAAACAAAATGACAGAATGACTATATAGAGTATTCCATATTCATTTCTTATATCTGACACAAAGTGAAAGTGACGTGTAGCCAAGTATGATGTCCCATACTTGGATTTTGTGCTCTGCATTTCACCCATCCAAGTGCACACACACAGCAGTGAGTATTGAACACACAGCTGAAGCAATGGGCAGCTGTTCTTTGCTGCGGCACCCGGGGAGTGATTGTGGGTTAGGTGCCTTGCTCAAGGGCACCTCAGTTGTGGGTAATGAGAGTGGAAGAGAGCGCTGTTTATTTACTCCCACCCCCCAACCTACATTTCCTGCCGGTACTGAGACTCGAACCCGCAACCTTGGGGTTACAAGTCCGACTCTAACCAGTAGGCCACAACTAAAAATATGATTACTGTGGTATTTTTTTTGTATGGACTTGCTGTCTTAGTCACTGTTAGTGCTTGTTCCCTTGTTTGTGAGGTTTCAGGTTCTGCTGGTCCATTTTTTAATCTCAGTCAGCATGTTCGCAGCATCTCTGGCATTAACGGTAGCTGGAGCATGTACAAGCGTTTCTGAGCAGTTGTATGCCATCAGCTCAGCTCACTGAAATGACCTTTGCACAGTGATTTCGAATGGTGAGACAACAACTAGGCCTTCACCATACCACAGGAAATTACATTCCCACTGTGGTAAGATCTGTTTCTGAATCTGTTTTATCCTTCTTTGTGTCCATTTCTCCCTGTGTCTAATCTGAACTTTAGAGCTAAAAATATGTAAATCTAATTATGAGCAGATTTAGTGAGAGGAGCCATATAGCTGACACCAGTGGCCTCGCTGACATTGGTTGTGCTAATTAATATGTGTTGACTTGAATTTGCCCCACAATGGTGCTCATTGAAAGGGTTGATGGGGAATGCTGACATAGGGTTAGGACGGTTCACAGAGGAAAAGAATCAGTTATCTTCAAACGAATAATCTAATACTGTGTTAGACTGCTCTAAAGAAAGAGTTTTTCCTCATTCTCTGCTTTACCTCCCACAAACTGTTTTCCACCTTTTGACTAAGTTTCGTTTTAAATATTTTTTAGTAAAAAATATTTTAAGTAAAACAGAAATGTTGTGAAATAATATTATAATTTAAAGTAACTGTTTTCTATTTGAATGTATTAAAAATGTGATGGCAAAGCTGAATTTTCAGCATCATTACTCCAGTCTTTAGGGTCATATGATCCTTCAGAAATCATTCTGATATGCTGATTTGCTGCTCAAGAAACATTTCTTATTATTATCAATGAATATTTTGTGAAAACCATTTTTTTCCCATGATGAATAGAAAATTCAAAAGAACAGCATTTATTTGAAATAGAAATTTTGTAACATTATAAATATCACACTGTCACTTTTGTTTAATTTATTGCATCCTTCCTGAATAAAAGAATATGTTAATGTCTTTCAAATCTTACAGACCCCAAACTTTGAATGGTAGTTTACAATGGTAGTTTGAATATCTCAGTGTTTTTTCCCCGATACAATGAAAGTTAATGGTCACCAAAACTGTTCAGTTCCCAAACAATTATGTTCTTTTGTGTTCCCACACTCAAAAAAAGAATATGTTGGCTTAACAACAACAAAAAAAATAATGCGACTTGCATCGATTGCGCGCAGTTTGCAGCAATTTGAGTCGTGATAACTTTGAGTGAATTTACGTTCAACCAACAAGCTACATTGAGTTAGAGGAACTTCATAATTTGTAGCACAATTTTTAAATTGATTACTTACTTAAGTTAATTACTTAAAATTAAGTTGCTCCAACTCCCAGAGCTATAGCCCTGGAAGCAATTACTCTTATCTATTTCAGTTCAGATCAACAGCTATCATAGCGCATGCTAACATAACTCATTTAACATGTATATTTAATGAACAAATAAGATATTACTTGTCAATGGCATTAGTGCGTAACTTATTTAACATGTATATTTAATGAACAAATAAGGTATTATTTGTCACTGGCATTAGCGCAGTCATTGCTTATAGAGTCAAAGTAGTGTTTACCTTCTTGTATCTACTCTTCAGCACAATGGTAACCACAAAACTTTAACATTACAGAAACTCTTTGAAATGTCAAACATAGCAGCATTAAACACTAACAGGTCTTCACTAAAAACAAATAAATTAACACTTAACTTCAACATTTATTCTCTTTATCCAGTCCTATGCAAAGCATGCTGGGAACTAGAAATCCACTGCATAATTTCCGAAGTTATCAAGAAAATATCATTAAGTTACTACAACTTAATTAAAAAAAAAAAAAGACAATGCAGAAATTTGAGTTTAAATTACAGACGATATTAAGTTGATGTAATGATCAACATTATGTTGATCTCTACAAAATAATGTTTGCAACTTAAAAGGTTTAATTAAAACAATAAATTAGAATTTTTAACTTGGTAAATTACTTTTTAGAGTGCATAAAAAAGTATGTCAACACAGTGACAGCATGAGGTATTTTTTTATCAATATCCCAAGCATATTTGAATCATTCCCCCTGTAAACAACATAACGCAGCATTGCTGTTGCTCAGTGTGCAGTAGTGGTGTCTCTGTGTACTGTAGTTGTGTCTGGATGTGCTTTAGCTGTGCATCAGTGTTTTGTAACTGTGTCTTGGCCTCCTTATGGTTGGCTAGTTTTTCTTGGCTAGCTGCTGGCTGCCTGCTGGAGTGGGCCTGTGGTCAGGGTGATGGGTGTGGAGACATATGCTCACATTCCTCCCTCTGTCCTCACCAGAACCAGCAGCAGCAGCATCAGCCAGAGACACTGTGCTGAATATGTGAGCATAGAGTGTGTTCACAGAGGCTCTTACGGTTGTTGAGATCTTGTGTGGTATATATAGAGCTGTAGAAGGTACTGAAATAACAGGTTTTATATATGACATACACTACCATTCAAAAGTTTGGTGTCGGTGCCAGCCAGTAAGTTTAGTCAGTAAGTTTTTTTAATTGTTAATGTAAAAAAAGGCTCTTTTGCTCACCAAGGCTGCATTTATTTGATCAAAATACAGTGAAAACTACAGTGTGAAATATAATAATAGTAATAACTGTTTTCTTTTTTAATGTATTTTAAAATGTAATTTATTTCTGTGATGGCAAAGCTGAATTTTCAGCATCATTACTCCAGTCTTCAGTGTCACATGATTCTTCAGAAATCATTCCATATGCTGATTTGCTGCTCAAGAAACATTTCGTATTGAAAACAGTTGTGCTGCTTAATATTTTTTCATGATTCTTTGATGAATAGAAAGATCGGTAGAACAGCATTTATTTAAAATAGAAATATTTTGTAACATTATAAATGTCTTGTCACTTTTGTCCTTTTTGAATAAAAGTACTAATTTCTTTAAAGAAAAAAAAACTTACTGACTCCAAACTTTTGAACAGCAGTGTAATAAAGCCATATTTATGCCCATTGAGTGTAACCCTAGAGCAATATTTTGGGTTGGGCAATAAGAGTCTGTTTGCTTTGTATCTTAATGTCTGTCGGGAAAGGATATTGATATGAAACATTTGGAAATGAAAATGTCTCATTTGACACCTACACAGCACAAAATGTGCTTTATTGGTTGCAAGTAGTGGATCTAAATCACCATAATCGCTCATAAAAGCCAAGTCAGTAGCACTGTCTAATGATATTTTGTGATTTATAATAAAGTGGCTTTATATATGATACTTAAACTGCTATAAAAATAAAAAGATATCTGGGAAGATTAATGATCAGATGTCTGCGTCTTGTCTGATATCTAAAGGACATTTATGCTGAAGGAATGCTCTATTACATTTTTGTCATTCTGTGTGTTTTCATAACCCCGGCTTCACAGATGTAGCAGCAATGTAAAGCAGTATTGCTCACTTTCATAAGGAGCACCTGTGTTTGGAGACTGACATTCCATGTACTTATCTAGTCCTGAGGAACACCTGTAAGGCGGATGGGAGCTCCAGAATAAACATAGCAACTGTATGTCCAGGTGGAGTGGAGGTCTGTCTGGGAGTTGGCAGAGATTATGTGCTGTGTGATGAACTGCATTTCAAAACTTTTTGAATCTCTCTAAAGAGCTATTAGATTTTGATGAATGTTCTGCACAGAGACTGTATACATTGTTAAATATGTAGGCCAGACCGATGAGAGGCATATTTTCTTTTTGTGAGTATTTCACTTTTTTATTCATCACAACCATAACTCTAAGCTTAGTATATGAGCTCTTTTGTTTTAAAATCTAGTTATATATTGCATTTCATAAAGAAAATGACAAAAATCACATCTTTTCTCAACAAACCACATGATTTTCTTTCTGTATTCTTTTAAACTTTCTATTTCTCAAAGAATCCTGAAAAAAAAAAAAAAAAAAAAAATGATGGTTTCCACAAAAATATTAAGCAGCACAACTGTTTTCAACATTGATAATAATAAGAAATGTTTCTTGAGCAGCAAATCAGCATATTAGAATGATTTTTGAAGGATCATGTGACACTGAAGACTGGAGTGATGATGCTGAAAATTCAGCTTTGCCATCACAGGAATAAATTACATTTTAAAATATATTAATATATATAAAAATTGTTATAATATTTCACAACAGAACTTTTTTACCATTTTTGAGTGGTAGTGTAGATGGCTCTAATGCTCATAGACAAACTAAAATCCACAAAACTCTTTTAATGTCAAAATGTGTCTAAAACGCAAGGTTAAGTTGTTGAAATTTCTATCCCCAAGTATGAGCTGTAGTAGTAGTAGGATGCACTCTATGCATACGCTTTCTCCACATGTTTAAGTTGTTGTAGGTTTGTTTGTTGTTTGGAAGAATAAGGACTGTCCTCTTGAGTTAAGAAGAGCAAAGCATATAGTGTGAGGCTCTTAAACACCCTCATCGCCTCTCTTTAAGCACTAAGAGCTTATAAATCTTCTTTAACCAGGTCTTGAAACAAACTAGTCCTCTAAAGCAGTCAGCTAGTGTCTTATTCTTACTATGGAGGGCTGCAATAAACATTTAAAACTTGTTTCTGTGTTCCTGTTTGCTGTGCCTGTGATGTACTGCGCTGCGGGCATTGAGCCAGTCCAAGCCCACCATTACCAATCAATGGCTGACTGTTGACCTCTGACCCGTGTCGTAACTGGAGCTCGTAACTCTGTGATAAAGCCAGTCAGAGCTCCGCTTGCATGGTGGAGGAGAGCCCTGGAGACTGATACTGCTGAAAATTGATAGCCTTTGCGAGCCGTGGTGCTATTGGTCAGACTATCTCATGCTCATTCGTTGTCGGTAGGACTTTGTGTTTTCTATATTTAGCATGCCAGCCTTCACATATCCAACTAATTGCCATTGTGTGGATATCAGATCCAAAACAAGTGTCAACCATACCATCAGCCATTCTGTGGATCCCGTCACTCACATTATTATTCACAAGTGTTCACAGCTCATTATAACAAGATATTATTAGTCACATTGTGGAGTTGGGTTATACGCGGTTTGCACTCTGTGTCGTTTCTTTTGGCTGCTGCAGCCATACCCTCACCCCTCTTGTTTTTTATGAACATTTGGGGTTTTACTCAGTGACTCACACCTCTCCATACTCACACAGCAAACAATAACACACACACATTCACTTTTCTGCCTATGCACAAGACACCTCGTCTGATTTAGGATGTAGTGTATATAAAAGCTGTATTGAATTACACCCCTGCTTTAATTGGACTAGTGGTACAGTGTGCCGCTGTCACAATGAAAAATCAGCCTTTCAGGGTCCATGGAATGTCTAACCGCTGGCTTGTCAGTGGACGGAGGGAAAGAAAAAGTTAATTGTTTTCTGGCGCGCGTTCAAGCTCTGTCGTAATTGCACAGAAATCTCGAGGAGGTTTCAGCGCCGGGACTTTATTTATTTGCCTCCTTCCTCTGTTTTAAAGTCGACTGTGCTGAAATGGGCCCCCGGGCATCCAGGGGACCCCCTGAGAGAAGGCCTCCATTTTTTTTCCTGCTCTCAGCCTGGTTCTCACTGGCTGGCATGCTGAGTTCAGGGTCTAGAATTAATTAAGGTGCATGCCTTCCTGTTGATCCCACCACTATGCAGCCGCTGGCCCAAATGGTGGACTTCCTCCCTGTGGGGTTAAATTCCCTCCAAACGAAGGAGGCAATGTGAAGATGCTAGTGTGAAGGCTATTAAATATGGCATTTGATCTTAGTAGATGAGATTGAATATGTCCTGATGCCCACTATGTTGTGTAAACTGATTTCTGTAGATCCTTAAATTGCTTGCACACGGCCTTCCACCAATGATGAGGTAAGCCATATTTGACAAACACAGACTGCATTTGTCATGTTCGGTTACTGTGTGTGATTACATTTGTATACACTCTAAAAAATGCTGGGTTGAAAATGGACAAACCCAGCAATTGGGTTGTTTTAACCCAGCGGTTGGGTTAAATGTTTGCCTAACCTGCTGGGTAGTTTTATTTAACTCAACTATTCTTTGAAAAAAATTGCTGTATTGCTTGCTTAAAATGAACCCAAAATATGTTGGAAATGAACATTTATTAATATGTTTAATATACAAACATTTATAAATAAGTTTAATAAATGTTCACTTTTTGATTATTATTGTTGCCTCTAGTAATTATGTCTGATTTTTAATTTCCAACCTATTTTGGGTTCATTTTAAGCCAGCCATATAGTAATTTTTAAACAAAAGTTGTGTTAAAGGTGCAATACGTAAGATTTTTGCAGTAAAATATCCAAAAACCACTAGGCCAGTGTTATATATTTTGTTCTCTTGAGCACTTACAATATCCCAAATGTTTGCAACTATTTGTAAATCATGAGAAAATTGCAATTTTAATCAAGGCTCCGGGACGTGTGAGGAGTCGCCTGTCAATTGCGTCATACCCGCGTTACCCTCAGTTTTATTTTGTAGAAAACATGGAAACACCAAAGACGCTTTAATATTTATAACTGTTTTGATATATTTATAGACAGAAAACTAATTATTGTTATATAGCTCAACACGTTTAGCCTTATTGTTTAAATCTAATTTTCTTGATTTTCCGAGAGTACCATGCTTTACCATGCCTCAGAGAAAAACACTATTTTGTGAAGTAGCTAACATAGCATAATCAGATGCAGCTTTATTTTTAGTAACAGTAATACAGCATTTTCTCCATCATACAATACCTTTTAAAATTATCAACTTATTATCACTTGATCAACACAAGCCATCCAGCATTTAATATGATATTCTAAAATCGATCTATCTTACTGCAGTGTGTCTCAAACAAGTGTCTCACAGCAGCCGCCGAGCGAATGCACAGAGTAACGTTATAACATTTTCAACACACTCAAATGTATCTAAAATGATAAACAGAGCTGCGTTACCTCATACTCATGACCGGAAAAGCGGAAGCGGCGCCGGCGACTGTGGCATAATAAAAGTGTGTTGCGCAATCGCTCCAGCGACCTCGTTCAGCTCCCACAACACTCAGTCCTGCTCTGCTTCATACTACAGTAACGTTAATAATCGCATCCATGAACATGATTTCTTCCCGAGTCCTATCCCAATTCTTTTCTACCGGCCGTTGAGGTGAAGACCACATGTCCCAAGATTCCGCGCTCAAACTTGGCTGGGTGACATTACAAAAGAGAAAATGTCAGAGGAATATCGCTGCAAAAAGAAGGAAGGGTTATGATCTGGCAAGAGCTTTAGGACCCACATTAATATTAGAAAATGGATGGCGAGGCCGCGTTGTTCCTGCTCCATACATGAGTAACACTGGTTTTGCTATGTTTTTTTACAGAACCAAGATATGCTGTAGTAACAGGACAGTTTTGAGTGTCATTGTTTGTCTGGAGCTGGTGTGCTAATGACGACAAACCACAAACTCTTGCTTGTATATACTCTTGTGTACTGTATGTTCATTTTTTGTTTTTCATTGTCATTCTTTTGTCATCTTTGCTTTATTTTTCACTTATGAACTGTTATTTTGCTTTGCTTCAGCTATGATCAAGAGACTTGTGTTTATGCATTTTGTGGGCAGAGCAAACAAGGGAGGGGTGTGATTGTTTGGGTTGATTTCACATATCAACAGTGTTTCTTAGAAATCACTTACTGCATCTTCAATAAGGGCAAACTAGAATAAGATGAGAACAATCTTCCATGTTTTATGCATTTTATTTTCTTATTCTTGTAGTTTTATTTTATTGTATAACATTTGGGGTTTTTTTGTAAAACACTTCTTAAAAGGTTCTATATAAATCTTTGCTTCTGTCTAATTTAATACAGTTAAAAAAAAGTTTTGGGTATGTTTTACTGAAAAATGAATGTCTCAGTATTTGGTTTGACCCCTTTTCTTTAATGTCAGCAGCACTCAAGTTGACATGAACTCCAATGGTTTGTGTAAAACCTGATAATCATGTTCTCCAGCATGATTTGAAAATGATCCAAAGAACAACATGAACTCCTTGATAACATCTGACCATTTGCACCCAGTCACATGATCAATGCCACAAATGTTCTTGTTTGATTAGAGACATTGAAGTCTTTTCTTACGTTTACATTTTTTACAAAATTCTAAAACATTGTTTATGTGTATATTCTGTGTATATTGCCTATATGGTTTAGTTTCAGACTGAGAACAGGAATTTGAGGTATGTGCTACATAAGGCAGGGAGCATGTGTGTATATATATGCCATAGCTCGTCTGTGTGCGTTAAACAAATAAGATTCTCTTCAGCTTGGAGGGACACTTCACAGGGGACACATAGCTGGCGTGCCTCTCCATACTTGATATCCTCTTTCCTTTTTCATAGTTTTCACCTCATAGTTCTGTCTCCTTCATGGCTGACTTCCCAGACAATACACCTCATCTGTAGATGCTGAGATAAATGAAAAGATGTTTTAGTTTCTTTTATTGAAGAAAAAGATTGTTAAATGGTTTTCAAATGGAATGCTGCCATATTCCTCACTCCAGTAAGACGACGACATAACAAAACTAATGAATGGTTATTAGAGAATGGAAGTAGCTATTTTTCCAGACTAAGTAAGCACACATACGTCGCCAAGATGACTGGAAAGGTTCATGTTATAATCATGGGGTACAAACACCTTAAAAACAGCAGATTCACATACGTTCGATCATAAATGTCGCAAAAATAACCACTGAACATTTTGGTGATATATTTCAGTTGAGCAAACGCTGTAAAAATGACATTTTCCAGAAAACACACACATAAAATAGTAGGAAAAGAATTTAACGATTGTTATAGTAGTTGTAAGCTGGATGTGTTTGATTCTCTAAAAAGAACTGACTTATAAGAGTCATTTGTTTAGGAATTGAACTACACAGATAGTTCAGAATGGGTTTGATTCTGTAAAAAAAAAACAGAGTCATTAATTGTCATTCGTTTAGGAATTGGACTACACTTGGTTGTGCTGCATTGGTTTGATTCACACAAAAGAACTGACTCATCAGAGTAATTCATTAAGGAATTGAACTACACTGATTGTTCAGAATGTGTTTGATTCAGTAAAAAGAACCGAGTCATTAATTGTCTACACTACAGGCTACACTTGGTTGTTCTGCAGAACACACTCATTGAGTTATTTGTTCATGAATCGGACTACACAGATTGTTCGTAATGTGTTTGATTCACTTAAAAGACCCAACTAAGAGTCATTTGTTCAGGAATCAGACTACAATAGTTGCATTGTATGTGTTTGCATAACTTAAAAGAATATAGACTCAGCAGAGTCATTCTTTCAGCGAATCGGACTACACTGATTGTCCAGAATGTGTTTGACTCATTAGAGTCATTCATTCTATATGGGACTTTTCCAAATCCTCCGAATATAATAGCTTTATTTGACAAATACTAATTGATGTAATTATTACAGCACTCAATCAGTCTGTTTTATGTTCTGCATGTCCAGCAATATGATTTTTTTCTCTCTCTCTCTCTTTCTAAGATTTGGCAGATAACTTGGCAATTGATGACTTGACGCTTCACGAGTTGCTCCTGACTCCCACACTGGCTAAAGACGCAAAAGGCGGAGCTTCCGTACCTGGAGCGGCACGGGCGGCATGTGTTCCTAGTGCAACCTTCATCTTTACTATAATCATCCTCATAACATTGGGTCTTCAGTGATGAATCCATCTCCAAACCCGTTTGATCAGAAACGATACTGATGCCCATGTGTACATAAAGCTCCATGGTTTTGGCCAAGGACAAGAACCTTTCCTCTTCTCAGCCTCTAGTCTTACTATATGAACCTCTTCTTTTCTATATTTTGTGTGGACCTGGGGATTTTAGTATCATCTACCACGCTCAGAATATGAACTCATTCTTCTACAGCATGAAGAGCATTACTTATACATACAAGAATCATGTTCTTTCCCTCCATGCTCATATGCCACACAACAGCCATGTGTTTTGCATTGAGCATCGCCTCCCCTTTGCTATACACATGCAGTTTTACACAAAGGCCAAAGCCTTCTGGAGGAAAAGGAGCTAAATCGCTTTTGAAAAGACAAAGAGGCTCAGCTTTTGTGGGTGAATGGGCACACTTAAGGAGAAGGAAGCATGACTGACAGAGTCTGAGAACACGTACAACCACTCTAGTGGCGCAGACTGTCTCTCATACATACACTGCAGTGAGCTTCTCCTCTGCCGCTCATTTCCTGTGCAGTAAATGACCCTTGGAGTGGAGGACATCAAGGCATCGGCATGTCGTTGTGAAACCCTCTCCTTACAGCGCGACACAGCTGTACTTCATTTACAAAAAAATGCTTTTAAACTGTTTTATTAGAATGCTGACTTTCCCTTTTCAGAAATTGTGGTATTTTATAATCTCTCTTTGATTTCATCTCTCATTATCTCTCTCATTTCCTCTATTCTTGCATTATAATCGTGTGATTAAAGCGTTCTCTTAAATGGACACCCATGACACTTCCTGTTGTTTCTTTTCCTCCCTCTTTTCACAGGTCACCGTAGCATTTGCATTCAAGGAAAGGTTGGATTGATGGATCTGTGCATCTGTAAGGTTTTCTGTTTCTGGACATCTTCATATATAAAGGGCTAAAGCTGTCATTTTAGATCAGAATGGCAAACCTATGGACACTGTTTTCCTTTCATAACCTGTGACGTAATTCATTATTGACAGCAATTTAACCACCACTTTCAAGGTCCAGAAAGGTACTAAAGACATAGTTAAAATAGTCCATGTGACTGCAGTGGTTCATCCTTAATGTTATGAAGCAGCGAGAATACTTTTTGTGTGCAAAAACAAAACAAAAATAACTTTATTCAACAATATCCTCTATTCTGTGTCACTCTCATACGTTGTTTACATTCAGCGATTCCAGGTTCTACATCAGAACGCCGACTTATTATTGGCCGGCTCCTGCGTCAGCATCACACGCATGCATCACGCTGCTCACGTGAACAGCGTCGGCCAATACTGAGCCGGCATTCAGACTTAAACACGGACGTAATTCACTGTGCTTACTGCGTCACTTGCGGAAGGATAATGACAGGGAAGAGAAGAGATTGTTGAATTTGTTTTGTTTTTGCACACAAAAAGTATTCTCGTCTCTTCATAAAATTAAGGTTGAACCACTGCAGTCACATCGACTGTTTTAACGATCTCTTTAGTACCTTTCTGGGCCTTGAAAGTGGTGATTAAATTACTATCTATGGAGAAGTCAGACAGCTCTCGGATTTCATCAAAAATATCTTAATTAGTGTTCCAATGATGAACGAAGGGTGTGGAAAGACATGAGAGTGAGTAATTAATGACAGAATTTTAATTTTTGGGTGAACTAACCCTTTAAGCGATCGTGTTAACTTGTGATTCAGCCAGAGACTGGAGTTTGGGGCAGAACTATCTGTTTGTCCAAAGTGTTTTGGGAACCTGTTTGGGGTTTTTTTGCAATTCTAGTGGTACAAAAAATGTCACGTGTCACCTTCATTTTGACGGTTTAAGGCATATAAATATTCATGATATTAAACTTTTGTCTGATACCAACAGGCAGATGATTTGAGCAGTAAAGAATGAGTTTGCAGATCTTTTACCAGCTTTGTATTGTTACAATGTCTATACGTTTATGTAAATGAACAATGTGAACTCTTTCTCCATATTACCTGCACACAGATATCCTGTCAAAAGTTTTCTGGATGACGTACCATTTTGCCTCATCCAGCGGACTTTAGACAGCTCCATTTTTTGTTAAAACTACAGATCAAGCTTCCGCATTTTTTGTATTCCCATGGATTTGGATCAATAGATGGGTGCCACCAAAAGTTTTTGGCAAAAAGAAAACTCCACAGCTCTTTTTCTGTTTTCTTATTGATGAAGCACCAATTTCAGAAAATAGTTCAACTTTTTACTGCATAGACAGCCAAGTTTTATTAAAAGCCCATATATGTTTAGTTTTAAAGCAGACAAAACGTTATCTTGTAATTTTTTCAATATTTTTTAACATCAATTCTTTGTTTTGGGTTAATAAGATCACAGCACTACAAATCTTTATAGTGAGAATGGTGTTTTCTTTAAGGTGAACACGGTGTTTTACAACACACATCTCACCACATCTTGACAACGTTGGTTACATTTGACTATGAAATCTTTTCACACATTGCAACTCAGTCAATATTATGCTTCTTGCCAGGCTGCAGTTATGTTTTATGTGATTCTTTAAGAGTAATGAGATCTTTTGTGCCCCCCTCCCCAACGGGCCAGTGATACGCAGAGCTCTTGATATGGTTGACTGGTGCACCTTCACTAATCACTGGCCTCTCTGTAGCTTCCCTCACAGGTCTCCTTGTTCAAGTCTTGAGGGACGGTCCTTTTGCGGCAATGTCTGGATGCTTTGATTTAGCCCTCACCTACTGATAATTGTGGGACATCCAGACACTTGGATCATGTTTTGTGCCCATTTCCTAATTCAAACATTTGTTTTACTTTAGCTTAAATTTCTCAGTAATGCTCTTTTGTCTTCATTTTCACAGCTGTCCTTCAGATCCACAGCCTAGATAATGATCACTTTAATTGTGGGGCTTTATCCAGAAAATGTGCTGGTTATTTTAATGACTCACAGATAGAGGCCAATTGGAAGGCAATCGTTTCCTGGTTGCAGCAATTGTTTTGCATTAGAACTTCTGTTTATTTGAGCTTTCCGTTTTTTTCATGTTATATGAAATAAATAAAATTTGAGTTTAAATGCTTACACACAATTTACACACAATTTTTTGTATTCAAAAAAGACAGTTGTTCAAGGGTCTTTTAATGTAAATTTGTAAAAGTAATATAAACACTAAGCTGCAAGAAGGCATGATACATTCAGTTTGAAAGAAAAAGGCATACAAACTTTAAAAACAAACTATGGCAGAGGAATTGATATACAGAAATGTCAGATTAATTGAAACAAATAGCTTGTTGTCATATAGTATGTATTAAATGAAGGATGTGCTTTTGCCAGTAATGGAATGAGTGCCGCAATTAAACTCTGAATTCTGCAATACTGTTTATACTGGTACTGATTGCACAGTGGGGGTGTATTCAGGGGCCATTTGGCACATTTGAGTACTTGAGCTTGGCTTGAGCCGTTCAATAACCAGAGCGACGGGGGAGGGGGGTAAAATGGAGCCCTTCATTCGCTCCAGGGTACAGTTACTCAGACCTCATATTAGTGGAGAAACTGTCCTGCCTCTACCTGCTCTTCTGTGAAACCCAGTGTACAGAAGGTCTGATGGTCAATACTGCTTTTCAAAGAACGTTCAGAGTACAAATACTGTTTATTTGTGACAATAAAGTACATGTGTTATAATTTTAAAACTTTCCATGTAAATGATAATCAAATAAAAATGTTAAAGTTGCAGTTGTGATGTTATTTTGGTAGTTTGTTTGTGGAAAAACTACAGTCTTTATGCATACTAGTGTATGAAGTGTTCATACCTATATGCAATTCTCATTCCAACCAGTTGAGGGTTTTTTTCTTTTCAACATTCAGTCTTTCAGTAGTATTAAAACATGCATGTTGACCTAATTACATGAAGTGAAGGCAAATGAATAGCATATTATCAACTCCACTCATCTCCATTTTGTCTTGATGATCTCCTTTCAGCTGACCAAAGCTGTCAGACACACCTGTGGAGCCTCACACTTACAGTTGCAAATTAAACCTTATTTAGTCTGTGTTTATAATCTTGTCACCCCTCTCCACCCACCCACAAACACACACACACACAAACAATCCCCTGGTGTGTTTAACAGACTTTATCTCGTTACTAACCTAATCTGACTGCGAGGGCGATATGCTCTTATTTTCGCACTCACATTTTTCGTGGATTCAGATTCTGTTGTGTCCCTCTGGTCTTTTCTCCACTAAAGCAGTGAAGAGAGGCCGGTTATCAGGCGAGAGAGCTGCAGAGAGGCTGAGCAGGGCTGTTGGTTACTCTCTGAATGTTAATGGACGAGTGAGAATGGGCAAACAGGCCCATTGAAATGCGCAGGTTGAATGTTTTCTTAGGGTAATAAAGTGGCTATACAGGGATCCCCCATTTTTAGGACCAACTGCTCTTCTTTGTTTAGGGTGGCACAGTTAGTCAGGCTAATTGTGTTCTACAGAAATTGTTACTAGTTTATTGCTGTTTTTGTGATTCTGTGGGTGAAAACCATCTCCGTACTGATGGGCCACTATGATAATGCACTAAAAAAAATCATTTTTGGTGTTTGTTCAATTTCATTAATTAATACAAGCTAGAGCAACACAACTCTTTAACAAGAAACATTTATTGTGTACAATTGTGCAAAATATTTGTGTACAATATTTTTTTTTCAGGATTCTTTGATGAACAGAAAGTTCAAAAGAACAGCATTTATTTGAAATATAATCTTTTGTAACATTATAAATGTCTTTACTGTCACTTTTGATCGATTTAATGAATCCTTGCTGAATAAAAGTATTAATTTCTTTATTTTCTTTTAAAAAAAATAAAAATAAAAATTCTTACAGACCCTAAACTTTTGAACTGTAGTGTATAATGTTACAAAAGCTTTGTATTTCAGATAAATGCTGTTCTTTTGAACTTTCTATTCATCAAGGAAAAGTACACAACTGTTTTCAACATTGATAATAATCATAAATGTTTCTTGAGCAGCAGATCAGCATATTAGAATGATTTCTGAAGGATCATGTGACACTGAAGACTGGAGTAATGATGCTGAAAATTCAGCTTTGATCACAGGAATAAATTACTTTATAAAATATATTCAAACAGAAAACAGTTATTTTAAATTGTAATAATATTTCACAATATTACTGTTTTTACTGTATTTTTAATTAAATAAATGCAGCCTTGGTGAGCAGATGAAACTTCTTTTAAAAACATTAAAAATCGTACCGTGTCCAAACTTTTGACTGGTAGTGTATAATAAAAAATATAAATATAAATTAAAATAGATTTAAAAATATATATATAATAAATATAAATAAATTAAAAATATTAAAAAATAAAATATAAATAATTTCACATTTAAACTAAATCAATTAAAATGAAAAGCCTATATTTTTCAGAAATATAATGTAATAATTTATTAAGTAATAATTAAAATAAACAGGTTATTAATTCTATATAATTATTAATAATTATATTATATAATATTAATAATTATTAAGAATGATTAAAATTCTAATTTAGTAACTTCATGACAAATTAAATTAATTAAAATTTATACTTTTTTGGACATTAATTTATACACATTTAGTACTTTAAGTACAATAAAAAAGTATCTAAAGTTAATTAATTTTTTTAAGTGTGATTCTTGAATGTTCATTTTATTTTTTACTAACAAAATTATTTAAAAAAAATTAGACATGCAAAATGTTAAAAATCAAACTTTTAAGTGTAATCAGTCAGAAACCGATGAAGTGGAATATGAAACAGATTTGTATAATCTTAACCGCACACGTTTTTGTGCAGTAGCATCGCAGAGCTGGATTTGTCCGTTACTAAGTATTCTGGGAAAGAGAGCGCTCACCTTTTGTTTTCTATTGAGTAGCTATAACACCGGTCCACTCTCTCATATCCACAATCAACGGACCCCAGAACCCCTCTGCAGGATCTCATTGGCCACTGGCTTTCCCAGCTTTGGTCACACAGCATGAATGGGGTAGGCTGAGGAATGTGGGGACACAATAGTTGGAATGTCAGTTTGCTAAGAGCTCCCCCCTAGACCATGCATAAACACACACACACACATAGCCACAACAACACATGAAACACACATGCTCCAACACATCCAGACATGTCAAAGCGCGCCCTCTGTGCTGATGCACTTCAAGGTTAAGAATGAATGGAAAACGATTAGCAATGTGAATGAGATTAAGGAAAAATCACTGCCATAATGAAGGCCACATGAAAACCATTTGAGAGAACATCAGGCATCATTGCTTACTGTAGCAATGATATAGAACAATCTGGAACATCTATGACTTTCTCATCTATAATATAATCCATATAAAGGAAAAATGATGATCACAGATTACATTTTTGCTTAAAATAGATTATTTTTATGCACTAATGTAAACCCTGATGCTCAAAATAATTAATTGGTTTGAGTAGAGCAAACTCAAATTAAATCATGTTTAAATCAAGTGGAGCATGAGCTTGGTTTGAGAACAGGTATATGTTCAATGCTCTGTATTGCCATACTCTTTCGGCAATTGCTATGCTATGCTAATGTGTGCTGAATTAGATTTAGCCAGCTAAATTTCCACTACTAAAAATACTTAAATCGTTCCACACCCGTAAGACCTTCATTCATCTTCAGAACACAAATTAAGATATTTTTGATAAAATCCAATGGCTCAGTGAGGCCTGCATTGACAGCAAGATCATTTCCTTTTTCAATGCCCAGAAAGGTACTAAAGACATATTTAAAACAGTTCATGTGACTACAGTGGTTCAACCTTAATATTATAAAGTGACGAGAATACTTTTTGTGTGCCAAAAAAACAAAATAACGACTTTATTCAACAATATCTAGTGATGGACGATTTCAAAACACTGCTTCATGAAGCTTCAAAGCTTTACAAATCTTTTGTTTCTAATCTTTTAGTTCGGTGCACCAAAATCACGTGATTTCGAGGCTTCGTTACGTCATAATTGTTTTGAAATTTCAATGGTTCATGTGACTTTGGCAGTTTGATATGCGCTCCAAACCACTGATTCGAAACAAATGATTCGTAAAGCTTCGAAGCTTCATGAAGCAGCGTTTTAAAATCATCCATCACTAGATATTGTTGAATAAAGTCGTTATTTTGTTTTTTTGGTGCACAAAAAGTATTCTCCTCGCTTTATAATATTAAGGTTGAACCACTGTAGTCACATGAACTGTTTTAAATATGTCTTTAGTACCTTTCTGGGCATTGAAAAAGGAAATGATCTTGCTGTCAAAGCAGGCCTCACTGAGCCATCGGATTTTATCAAAAATATCTTAATTTGTGTTCTGAAGATGAATGAAGGTCTTACAGGTGTGGAACAACGTGGGTGAGTAATAAATGACAGAAATTTAATTTTTGGGTGAGCTAGCCCTTTAAGATCAATTAAAAAATGTATGAGTACAAAATTGAAATCTGCTAGTTCTGCTTACTTATACTTTGAATTTCTTAACTTTAAAAAATGTGATTAAAAACTGATTACCTCAATTTTTTTGAGTTTTGCCAACTTATTCGGGTTTACAGTGTACCATGCAGCAAAATATGTATGAACAAATATGTGGTTTAACATCCTGACTTTTCAAAAAAAGCTCAAGTCTCAGGAGTTTCACAACAACTGCTCTAAACCGCACAAAAACCGCTCTAATTATGGCCTGTGTCATTGTTGGAAAGACGGCTGCTGTCCCTGAGGACTGTCATAATCTAAGTGAGATGTTTTGGTTTGGTTGCTCATCATGGGCTGAGATTCCACCGAGTGTCTCTCTCTCTCTGTTTCTTTCGGCCTCTCTTTCCCATTCTTCTTGGCTGTCATTGGGCCTCTAGCCACACCACAACCTTTGCAGATGTGTGTCACATTTCATGACATGCAGACATATCAAGGGGTTATGTTCTCACCTCTTTAGTGCCTTTCTTGTGAGCTGATAGATAGATTTTTGTATTACATTAATCCATCTGTCTGTATATATACATACGCTCTTAACTATCAATTAAAGTGGCAAAAACTTCTGTAAAGTGTCAACATTATATCTACTCAGTACAGGAATGATTTGAACAATATGTACACGATTACTGGCAGACTGTAAATGTTAATATTCTAAGTCAATGTAACCTCCTGCGCGCGCCATGCTCCACCCCGTGTGTTTCGCGTGGCCAGCTCTCTTTGTCCGGAACTCAGCTGCGTGCTCGCGCAGTCCTGACTCTGTGCTGAGATCTCGCCGCGCGCACAAGCAACTCCTCGATTCCCACTCTGCGTCCTGACTGCACACCAGCGCGAGAGGGGGAAAACTTTCCTAAAACTTTCTATCTCAATTTTCTCGCTTCTTCTTCTACAGAGCAAACTGCTTTTTTTGGATCCTTTCAATAGAAGAAACTGGTTAAGAAGTACCAACATTGAACATGTGTGCGCGTGCATAGCGCTGGACTATAGGGCAGATTTGCTTTTGTTTTTCTTAAGAAAAAAAAGTCGCAAAGAAGAGAGCAAAGTACTGACTACTGCACTGTTTGTTGTTACTTTTGTTCGTTTTTTATTCGTTACACACTGCAGGATTGTTTCGCTCGTTGTTCTTTTTAGAGGCCCGGTTTTTATTGCTCAAGAAAATCCAGTTCGCGAGATCCGAGCGGCTAAAAGAAGTTAAACACCGAGAGACGCCGCATCCTAATGAGGAAATCAGAAGTGCAAATCGAAAAGATTTCGTGACTGAACTTTTTGTTTTCTATTAATTTTTGGTGTTGCGGCTCCATTGCTCAAGCAGTCAGCGATGAAGATGTTCGTTGTTTTTACTGTATGTCTGTCGGTTGTGGTTTTGGCGTCGGCTCAGGCTGATCAGAAGTTAAAGAACTGCAATGAAGTCAGAACTGCCTATAGTTCGAAAGGTTTCAACGTCAACGATGTTCCCAACAAAGGAGTGCACGGTGAGTTACTGATTTTATGTACTTTAAAAATAGTTTGCGACAGTTTTTCCAAGAAAGATTTGATTATCAAGGCTTTAGGTAGCTACTAAAAGCAGCAAGGTGTGTAAATACACAATCGGCCATGCATAAATAGAGTGAAGGACATAACAAGGTCTGTTTTGTATTTTCTAAGAAAGTGTATAAAGTTTACAACACGGCCAGGGTTTTACTATGAACACATGTTGATTATTTATAACTTTTTAAAACTCTGTATTATTGTTCACTCATCATATTGGCCTTCGATTTCAGTAAGCCATTACGATGACTAAGACTACTTTTGACACAGTGCAATAATGACTTGCAGTATGGGATAGTTCACCTAAATAAATACTGTTTACATGTCCCCATTTTTGTTCCATATCTGGATTTAATTTCTACTGTGGAACGTGAATGATGATCGGCAGAATGACAGCCCTAGTCACCATTCACTTGTATTATATGAAAAAGGAGATGCAATCAAAGTGAATAGTGAGACTGTCATTCTACCTAACATCACATTTTGTGTTCCACAGACATAAAAGACAAAATGTTTAGGAAAAACTTGAGTTTTGAGTACATGTCCGAATTTTTATTTAAGGGTGAACTGTCCCTTTAAGTCGCTTTCTCCGGCTAACATGTGCGTTACAGCACTTCGGATTGTAAGTAGGCAGTTACTGCATCTTTTAAACGGGATGCCGCTCGTGATTATATTTCTATAGTTACAAGTGTTCCGTCGTTCCTCCCCTCCGCACCCCCAGCTGCTGTCTTTGTTTCAAAGTGGTGTACTTTGTCATTGTAAGCGAGAGTCAGTCATCGGACAGTGATTGTCATTCAGAAGCGCTTAATGCTCATGTAAATGCACTGATTTTATCTGGAGCGGCAATGGGGGCGGGGGCGTAACAAGTTGCAGTTTTTAGCTCCTCTTCAGGGTTTGAATGAGGGGGAGAAGCTAGCCTCAGGACACAGTTTGGATATAATCACTGTCTTATTTCCCCTTAAGTAAAAGAGAAAGCTTTCCTGACTTGAAGGCCGGTCCAAATGCTTCGTCCAAGGAGACGTCCTCCTGTACTCTGCATTTAGGGCATTGAATCTAACCATGAACCAATGCACAGATATGAATGAAACTCACTAGATAACTCTCATTTGAAATCTGAAGTTGGCACGACACACTCCAAGTATTCATTATAAAGTTTTAAGCAATATCACAAGAGCAAAAGTGCTGTTGTTTTTAATGTATGATATTGTATACAGTAGTTTGCAAGTTTTTACAGTATACAAGTTGTACTTGTACCAAGTAGGTATATGACTAACTTGTGCTTCAGACAAAAAAAAAAAATTAGTTTGTATATTTCTTCTCTGACAGAGAAAAGAGTCCCAAAGAAGCCAAAGTGTTCATTGAGTGTCATTAAGCAATTCAGGCTTTGATCCGTGTGGGCCGATTGACAGCTTTCTCCTCACTAGGGGTGTAAATTAGACATTTCATCAGAATACGATCTGACATTGACCAGAAATACAATGTTTGGAGATACCTCAAAACACGCCGCAGTACGATTAGCCTACAGTTTGATTAGATTAAGGAGCCTGTGATCGATATAATGTGCCTCTTTTACAAAAACAATTTTTATGAACTCACAAATGCAGCCAAAATATGATATAAACATTTGATTGAACTTTCTGGATATTTCAAATCCCAACTGGGAGATTCACAACAAAAAAAATACACTTAAAGGATTAGTTCATTTTCAAATGAAATTACCTCAAGCTTTACTCACCCTCAAGCCATCTATATATGACTTTCTTCTTTCTGATGAACACAATCTGAGTTATATTAATAAATATCCTGACGCATCCGAGCTTTATAATGGCAGTGAGCGAAGGTCATATACACCTAGGATGGCTTGAGGGTGAATAAAACTTGGGGTAATTAAATTTCAATCATTTGAAAGTTAACTAATCCTTTAATAACACAGAAAAATAGTATATTTTTTTCTGAGTTGCATATTGTTAGTTATTTGATCAATGCATCCATCTATATCGATGTATTGCTACACCCTACTCCTCACTGCTAAAAGCATTTTGAAATCAGTCGAATTTGAGGACCTGCATGAGCTTTTTTTGTATTATCTAATTTATTCCTATGATTTTTTTGATGATTAAACCAAGTGCATGCATGACTGCATCTAGGTTAGCATCCTAATTCTCCCTGTACTTTACACCAGCCCAACAGGTCCATTGTCTACCCTGTGGTGTCATTGTAATACAAACTTTGAGTGTTCCCCAACATGTCTGCATTTGTCATGTTTTATTGTGTCAAATCTCCATTTTTGTTGTGATGGCTTTAAACAATGAATTATAAAGGCTCGTTTAGAGGGTAGGTTTGGGTGCCATGCGCGTGTACCTCTCACAATGGTGCACAAAATGCTTCGGGACCCTGTGCAAGGCTAACCTCAGTTAGCATGCCTTTGTCAATAAGAGACTGAGATAATTGATACAGAGAAAGTGACATGGTCTGCTGTCGCTGAGGGGTGGAGGTTCTTAGAAAGAAAAAAAGGAAGCACAAAAAGCTCTGCTTTGGCTTAACAATGTCTCCTGTTGCTAGGGAGAAAATGGTCCACAGGAGAACCTAATTGAACTGGCAGTGGCCCCCTGGTTCTGGCTTTCAGAGCTGGCCCTCTTCACCTTGTAGTCAAAACATGTCTTCTTTATTCTTCTGTAGTCCCGAAGCACAATTCCATCCTTATGGTTTGAGCCAGTCCTACATGGAGCACTAATCAGGCAAATGGTCAAAATTACACCCCATGCATGACGATTTTTCTTCGTTCCAACCATTAATTTGGAAGGGTATTATTATTTATACACAGAATAGTTTTTCATGTGATTCACACTAGTCAAGAAAGGCTGGTCGTTTCATTGAAGACCACTGTTCTTTTCAGTGTCGTATTGCTTTTGTTACAGTTGTAAATCAGAAGTATAGAACGTTATGGCTTTTGCAGGCAATGCATCCAACATGGCAAGATTTCCTGGAGCTGCAAGTATCTTTTGCTTTTGAAAGCAACTTCCACTGTCATATCTTAAAATATGTCACTGCCATTGTTTTTTCTCAAGATGCACACAAGTAATGTTTTTTTTTTTCCAAGGCATGTTTATAAAAGCTACTTAAATATCCTCATTGAACCAAGACCTAATCCTTGCTTAATCTAAGCCCTGTCTGTGAAACCAGGTCTATAATGTTCTTGTTAGTCTAAACTACCACTTTAAGTTTTACCTCTTTTAACCTCTAGCTATTTGTTCTAACAAATGTGGTTACTGCATTATGATGAGTTGCTTAAATACTTCTCAACTATATTTTAAAAGCTAATTCTGTTTTTAAAGGCAAGTCAGAAGCCAGGTAGAAGTGCAAGTATAGCAGAAGTTTTATGGTTTTAATGAGTCGTACCATGTTTAGCAAATAAGTTCGCTGAGACCTACATTTAGCACTTTATGCTACCAATTCAACTAAGCGGGTGTGGTGTGAAATTGGTGTTACAAACTTTCTGTGTGTTTCTCTGCTTGACAAGCATGGTTTTTGTAAGGAGATTTTGAAAGCAGGGAGCTTTGGTTAAGGAGAGGTGAGATCTTTCTTCATGGTCAGAGTGTTCCTCTCAGTTTGAGAGGACTGTGGATTATTGCACTTTAGGAAGCTTCATAGTTCTTTAAGCCCTGAAGTACATAGATCCCTGCTGAGGACTAAACCGCCTGTGTCCTCCAATCCTCAGCTAAACTGAAAGCACTGCCTGGCCGTATTATAAAAGCTAGATTGTGATAGTTTGATTGGCTTAGATGTCGTAAAACATGCTTGTCAAGTGCCTCTCAGCCAGTGGCAGGCGGCTGACCAGATACTGATAGTGAGCAGATTGGTATCTCGCCTTGTCAACAGCTCCTCATAGAGATCCAGCAGAATACTTTTCCCTGCTCTGGAGAAATCTGCTTTGCTTTATGGTTGGCAGTTTGCTCTTATGTCATGCCTCAGGTATGGACAATGGCAAAGATCAGACATGTTTCCTTCCCTTTCTCCTGAAAGATTCATCCTACTCTTAATTACTTCAGTACATTATGAGACTCAGAGAAGCGATGACTTCACCTTACTGGCCTCTTGTTATTGTACAGATCAGATCTGAATTGGACACACTTAATCTTTGGCCTGTAGCTTAGATGCATCAAGATTTATTTTTGCAGTCTTTTTTATTATTATTCCTCCGATCAATCGGCCGCAAATCAGTATTGGCCGGTCATCACATTTTGTGATTTGATCGATAGTCACTAAATTTGGCGAATCTCACAAACCGATTGCAATTTGATGAGGTAAAACTGTAAACAGTTGCCGGTGATGTGCATGTAAATGGTATACAGATGAGGCTTCTGCGCCACATTCTGCTTTGTAACTTTGTGAAACATTGGTAAACCATAGTAAATCACACATCTTTATTTAGAGCAGGTTGTCTCCATTCAAACGAGCCCACACACAATATAACATGATGCGTAGATTTTGAAAAAAATCCTCACGGAGTGATGTGACATGCTGCGTTACTAAAGCTATAGGACTTGTGGGATCCGATCACATCGCGTCCAACATCTTTTGAAAGTTCAACCAATAGAAACTGGATCGCATGTATGGTGGGTAGGGACGATGTGTAGAGACCAATCAGACATTGTTTTACAGCTGGAGCATGCTTGGATTGGATTGATTGCTCAAATTGACAGATCATGATTTACTGTGCTGCATAGAATATGAGAATATTAAAAATGCCTTCAGGGTGTAAGTGGTTGAAAGTGACAGTGCTTACATATCACATATATAAATCCTGAGTGATTGGGATCTGTACCAGTTGATCATGATGACAAGAAATCGGTAGTCGGTATCAGCTGCAAAAACCCTGATCGGAGCATCCCTACCAGCTACTGATGGGATTGCAGAACTCGTAGCTCTCATGTGTTTTGTACAACGTCTAAATCCATTATCTCCCCCCAAAGAGATGGCGATTGGATATAGAGATAAGATAAGAGCTCATTTGCTGTACGGCTTTGCATCCTCTAAACGTTCAGAACAGCAGGTTTGTTCCACCTCATTTGAACGTTGCATATTAATGAATGGGAATTCATCTGTATGCAGTCAGTTCATTACAGAATAAGGATATAAAGTCGATTGAATTTAGCTGTTTAATTGAGTAAAATGCAAACCTACCGTTTCCTCCACTGACAGTCAAATGGGTTGAGTGTCACAAGTTGATCATGCCATTAAGAAAGTTCATTTATGCTGAGTTAATGAGACCTTTGTCTGCCACTGTGTCAGATGAGAGCCCCCCCTAAACACAAAAACTGTTCCAGCTAATCAGAGGAAAATCGTGCAAGTGCGATAATTAAAGAACAAATCACATTAGTTGTCAGCTGTGTGTACTATTATCAGGGCAGATGTCGCTCATTAAATTAGAGGTTAATGTAATATTAAAGTAAAAACACTTCAATATTTTGCGAATGATTAGTTTACAGTGATTATGCACATTAATGCCCTTCTACTTCAAGGTAGATGACAAGTGACAAGCACTGTTTTTGCTGCTTGAAATGTCAACTATCCTTTGTTAAATATTGAATTGTCTGTAGATGGTCAAATGGGTTTGCAATGCAATGTTTTTCCTGCTGCGGGAGAGACTGAATCAGAGCTGATCTGTGCGCTGTGCTCTCAGTGACCTGAGCCCAGTGGATAACTGCCTGTAATTGAGTTTGGCTATCAGGAGGAAGTGGTCTTGTGAATGCAAACCGAGCAGCGGTTGGTAATGAGCAAACAGGAGGAGAAGTAGTAGTGCAATGCAACCTGGCCAACACACTCTCATGGTAATTCGTAGCTGTTTTACATTTTGGTGAATTGGTGGCTAATTCATATTAATTTGTGGGTCAATGACGTCACAGGTCTTTTTTTTTTTTTTGTCCAAAGGCCTTAATAATAATAAAAAAAAAAGATATGATATCCAAAGTATGTATGCTAGTACAACTAGATCTCTTTTATTGAATCAAAAAGGTTTTAATTATATTTTGCTACATATAAAAGTATTTTAAAGTGTCAAAAGGTCATTCGCTTTAACCGTCCAAAGGCCAATACAGTCATTTTATTTGTGATTAAAATATCTTAAAATGTAGTAAATGTATATATTTTTTTATTCTGGCATGATTTTATAACACCATATATCAACATAGTGCAAAATGGTATTAAAATTATGTGTAGAAGTTTTTGCTTTGTTATGAGAAAAAATGTCCAGAAAAATGAATTTCATTGATGTCATTCGGAGTAACCAATATAAAGGGATCATTTTGGATCAAGTCATGTGGTCAGTATCATGTAACCTGCAAAAATATCGTCATTCGGTATAACCAAAAGTGTCATTCGGTAAAACCGAAATTTTGGTTAAACCGAATGACTTTTTTGGTGACAAATTTTGTCCATCTTGTAAAAAATGACAAAAGCAGGTTTAATTAATTATAAAAGCCATATAATCTCATTGTTAAAATTATTTTTTAAGTTTTATTAAGTGTTATCGGCATTGTTTTTTTACACTTTTAAAAACCTTATTCGTCATTGACCCTTGTACATTCTCGTATGATCTGTTTACGCACCACTGACAGTTATATTTAGCTGTGAACCCTCATGCTTACGTTTTTTCCCCTAAAAATCATACGTTTCCATATGAATCGCATAGTACAAATTGATACAAAATTGTGTAAAATAGTTTTTTTTTTTTTTTCTCTCTGAGTTGGACCAGTTAGATGTGGTACTTGGGTCTTGATTCTGGGTTAAATCCCTGTTCGGTTCAAAATGTTCATTATTTATGACTTGCCATGGTCTGCGTAAGTAAAATCTATGAAGATGTGTGGAGAAAGTTTTTGGGGTTTTTTTTTTTAGCTCTTACTTGGCTTCCTCTTAATGCCCCCTGCAACCCCCCCAAAGCAACGGCCTGGTGGGGGGTAAGTTCAGTGTGTGGGAACAATGGGGCACCCCTTTTACCCAGAGTCTGCCCCCTCCTTGGCGCATTCCACAGGGGACCACCAAGACCTCCTCACTGGGTCCTCAGAGCCAGGAGCGGCAACAAAGACTCAGCTGGAGCATCTTCAACAGAGGATTGACTGACCGTTGAATGAAAGAGAAGGGAGTTTTGACTGACAGAAGAAGAGTGGCAACTTAACATGTTACTAAGAGGAGCTGCCACCACATATGATTGAGCGAGAGCGTGTGACCCGCTCACAGGAAATGTGAGGAACGCTCCGAAACGTGGCCTGGGGCGGGATTTGTGAGCTCTGACTCACCCTGAGTCATCCGTGCTCTCTGAATGAGGCAGATGTGCAGAGACATGAAGAAAAAAGCCCCACACTTCCTCAGCCCAAGACCTGTGTCTCTTGTTGCATTGTTAGTGTAGTTTGTGGTTTTCCCTGAGTAAATCTGGCACAGTAAAGAGTGATGTCGGATGGGTGCTGTGTAAAATCTGGCCCTGTGTTTGTGGCTTTCCACACTTGAAGGCAGATACAGGCTGCCACTGAAGTTCCTTGTTAACACTTCCCATTTGCATGCTGTTAAATCGACACTCCCTGGGCCCCCAAACTTGGCCGGTGGGTCTGTTCCTGTTCCCTCACTCCCCGCTGGATAGGGACAGCTTTGTAGGAAGTGTTTGTGCCGAAGCAGCTTTTCTACACTACTTTATTCCTTCTCTCTCTCTCTCTTTCTGTGCTGTTTCATCCATCCTGGATTTCTACATAGTCTTCTCCAAGTGTTATCCCCCCATTCTTATCATTTGTCTCTTTTCACCTCCCTATCTGCTCTGTGTGTGGGAAGCTTTCTAGATGATTTTAATACAAAAACAGACTGCTACAGCGATGGCTGCTGTTTGCTCAAACCCTTCCTCCCGTGGCTTTGTTATCAGGCATAAGCATGGCTGCTATGTGGTGGAGTAGGCAAGCAGAGACTGACTAGAGTCTGGAGCTTTGGATACAGATCTCAACTGGGACATTCCCTCGCCCTCATTCCTCCGTAAAAGCTCCCTGTGTGCGTTATTTGAGAGGTGGTGTTTTTTTTGTTTTTTTGTGTGTGTGTGTGTGTTTTTTTTTTTTTTTTTGAGCTGGTTTAAGTCAGTTTGGTGTTGTTACTCCAGCTGTGAGCAGTGCAGAGACCTTCACTCAAGGTTCTTCACATTATAAATTCTTTACACCTCCAAAAGCTGCATGAAATCAATCAAATGTAGTGCAAATGTTTGGTATGTATGTAAATTCAACGACTTAATGGTGCCGATCACAATATGTATACTACTGTTCAAAAGTTTGATACTTTTATTCAGCACTTTTTTTTTTTTTTATCAAAAGTGACAGTATAGACATTTATAATCATTTTTTTTTTTTTTTTTTTTTAAATGCTGTTTTTTTCCGACTATTCATTAAAGAATCCTGAAAAAAAATGTATCATGGTTTACACAAAAACATTAAGCAGCACAACTGTTTTCAACATTGATAATAAGAAATGTTTCTTCAGCATCAAATCAGCATATTAGAATGATTTCTGAAGGATCATGTGACACTGAAGACTGGAGTAATGATGCTGAAAATTCAGCTTTGATCACATGAATAAATTACACATTAAAACAGAAAGCAGTTATTTTCAATTGTAGTAATATTACCGTTTTACTGCATTTTTATATAAAAAAGCAGCCTTGGGGATCATGTTACACTTCTTTCACAAACATTAAAAAACTTACTGACCCCAATTGTGTTGACACAACACAATATAAATATATGAGTCTATCGAGTGTTAACAATATGAGTCGATAACACTAAAGTTCAAATCATTATCACTAGTTAATGCGTCGTGTCGTGAACTATAGCCCTGAACAATTTTTACAGCATTTATTTTATGAGCGTTTCATGTTCATTTGCAATTTATTAACTAATATGAATTTACGCAACTTAATGTTAAAAATGTATTAGAATATGTAGAAATAACAAATTACGATTAATAAATGCTGTAAAAGTATAACTAACAGTAGACCTAATGCATTAACTAATGTTAACAAATTGAACCTCATTGTAAAGTGTTACTGAAACATGATATGATTGTGTCATAACAGCCCTAATGTAAAGCAATGCTGATCATCATGACTATATTATGTCTGTGGTTTTTCTCCTGCCTTTCACAATCATTTGTGGCTGTTTGAGAGCTGAGAAATGTAGGCCAGGGGCTCATCTGGGTTTTGGGCAGAAGCCCTCAGCTCTGGGAATGTTCCAGATTTCCTGTAATCCCTGCTAATTACTCCCACGGCCAACATCAAGACTCCCCCTGATGAGCCTCAGACCAGGACTCGTTTCAGCCCGCTTGTATACAACCCATTCGATTACCTAATTCTGCACCTCATACACATGTAAAAAAGCCTTTGGAGAGATTGGATGATTGAGGTGGTGTGTGTTCGCGCAGACGGGTGGAGGCGGTTAAAGAGCTCCCTCACAGACCTCCGTCAATTTAACTGACGAGGTGATGGGAACTCTTAAAACGGTCATCAAAACCAAATGCCTCGGCTCCGGTCCCACCCCTGGCTCCGACATTTGAGTGACTTTTTTTCTTTCTTTTTTTTTCTTTCTAGTCTAATATGACTCTTCAGTTTGCCACAATTCACTCATGCAGACCCTGGATGAATGTTTTTAGATTGGGCAAAGTCGTAGCAATGATTTCACTGAAAAACAAAATGGACACCCAGCTTGAAAACCCAAAATGGCCACATTTGATCTCCTTTCAGTCTTTAAACGTAGAAGATCCTCTTATTGGTTGATTTATTGACAGACCTGTCCATATATATTATCCTAGATGGGCGAGATGTCAGTCAAAAGCATAGTAAGTTTATCCCGGTGTAGGTTTACTCCCGCTACAATCACTTATTGCTGCCGCTCTTCCTACCAACTTCACGGCTATCCAGTTTCCTAAGCCCAACAGGTATATCAGAATCATTGTTGCAGCGTTGTAGGTTTGAGGACTTGGAAATATGATCTTTGGCCTGACCTCATCATGCCCGTGGGCCCCTCTCTTTCTCTTTCCCCATCCCCTCTTCTCTCTTTCTAACACACGGCTCACACATTACCTCGATGCTTGTCCATCAGTTTCGACATCTGGTGGATTTCAGCCACTCTTAGATGTTCGGTTATAAACAGTGTCAAAGAATGGCTCGGGCTTCCGCTGACTTGCTTTACCAAGGGGGATAAAATATAGCGCTCCTGCGTTAAAACCTTTCATATGCTGAAGGTTAAGGAGATGTTTTGTTTTTAAAAATCGGATTTTGAGAGTCATGAAGAATACGAGTGTAAAAATAAAGGGGATCTAGACTTGGAGAGCCGTACAGTGAGCACGATTGTGGTTTCAGTTGTATGCGGCTTATGGTGGGCTTGCAAATTTCCAAACAAGACATGCTTTGACCTAGAAATACCCCCTTTTGAACCTCAGGTTGTTTGTGTGGATCTTCTATGGCTGTTTGAAGTTAAAGAGCTCAGTTCTGTACTGTTAGAGACTCAGATAGAAAGACACAGATAGAAAGAGATATACAGAGAGTTGAGTTGTGGGGGAAATGTCCTTCTGGTAACTATTTTTATACGTTATGATAAACATGTGTGCTCAAGGCATACTTTTGGTTTGAATTCCATTTTGTAATGAAGAATTACAAGGAAAGATGATGTGCAGTATTTTGCATAAGTGTTTACCTCTTAGCATAACTGGTATTACTTTGCATTACAGCAGAGCTTTGGTTTGTCATTGTTGATGTTTGAGGGGAAAAGTACGTTTTCTGCGATTTTCCCCCCAGGTTGTTTGTTACTGTTTGACTGATTATTTTAGGTGATGTATGTATTGTCACTGCTCAGCCAGGCCTGCAGTTTCTCACGTTGGATCTTCCCACCCCCTGCTAACCTCTCGACTGTCATCCATCTGTGTGTGTCTTCATGCAAACATGCGCACAGATGTTCATTTTTGGAGAGGGATTGAGGATTCCTTCATTGTAGCATCAGAGTGAGCTGTGTCATGAGCTTTCATGTGTTATTTTCTCCTCTTTTTCAACCCCCCCCCTCCTCCTCGGCTCTTCCTGGTTTGTACCTTTTGCCCTCTTTTTCCTCATGGGTAAATAAACGGTGCATTCCAGGCTGTCAGTGTCTCTGCTTACACGCCGGCTCATTGTAATTTGTCTTTTATTGTATCTCTGGCTGAAGGTATTGGATGGGGGTGTGTAATTGCTTCCAACTGAACTTTGCTCCATTTTATGGAGCCGCTGTGTCCACTTCTTCACCACGTCTCTTACTCAGCTATGTAAGTGGATGAATCAACTATAGTCTCTGATATTTCCCTGGGAATGCACTGATATAGAACATTTTATCAGTACTGAAATATGGTGCGTAAACAATATACTGGCTTATAAATCTATACTGTTTTGCTGGTTTTTTTTTATTAAAATATTGGGTCAATATATTTAAGCCAATAAATTGTAGTCAAATGTTCATAGAACCTCACATTTCAAGTTGGTTTATCTATTTTTAAAGGCAAAAAGAAAAAAAAGTCTTTATTTTTTATCTATGGTAAATGATGATTTTAGGATAAAGTCTGAAAGATTGTGAGAAGTCTGTAGATGTTGGATGTCTTTTTTAAGCACAAATAATTATGGATAATATTATCTATTGTTAGGTTTGATAATAAAACACTACTTGATATTCACCGCCACGCTGTGCATGTCTACTTTCGCCCATGAGTTCTGACCCTGCTCTGTCATTAACTGACTTCCATGTAGTTTGAATGAGAAGCTTCACACTCCAGCTTTCATGAAAGTAATGAACAACAGAGATCTGTCGAATCCTCTGTTAAACTCCAAACATGCAGTGTCCTGACTTTTAATGTGTCTCTGAAAGAGGCAGTCCAAGTTAAATGATTCACAATGAGGTGACCTGGGAAGTGGTGTAGGCAGGGAGCTTTTGTGAGTGGAGACAAAGCCGGAGACGGCACGCTGGGAAGGGAGAGGGAGACAGACATGGAGTGAGAGACTGTAGCGATGTTGTGGAATCTCCCCAAGGACTAAATGTTCATGGATGGCAGCCTTTTGGAATGCTTACCAGTGGGGAGTTTTAATTGGTCAGAGGCCCTGCTCTGGTTTAGCAATCAGAGATTGACTGGTACAAAAGGATGAGAGCTTGTGGGTGATTGCTCAAGTGTGTACACACACACACAGGCATCAATCTAACATATGTGTGTCTCACTGCACCGATTCAGAGTTTGAGGAATTACTTGGTATTAAGGCTCCCTGCCCTGCATCATACTTTACATCTGGTTTGTGTTTTACATGTTGCTTTGTGCCTCAGTGCACAACAGAAGAGCAGGAGATGGTTTAACTGCTGTGCTCTTACCCTGGTTAATGATCACACAACCGTCTAGACTCATAAGCCTGTTATTAAGAGTCAAGTGTAACGTTTCAGTAGTATACGATCGGGACCTCGACTTTTGATGAAAACAACCATATTGCTTTGTTTTTTGCACATTTATTTCCTCTTCATTAACCTGCATGCCACCTGAAAAGAAAATGTTGGTGGTTTAGTGTTTTGACAGCTGTGTGAGAGATATTAATCCCTGATTAATTTAAGGAAGCATCATTTCGCACACATGCTTTTCTTGGCCTTGTGGCAGACTGCCATGTCTCTTCAACTCTAAATCTCCTCAGCTGAAATTCCTAATATCTGAACCATTGCAAAGCGAACCTTGAGTGCTTATTTTATGATTTGAATAAAGAGCTCAGCTAGAATTGGATTTAAACATTTCTGTGGGTCTAAATCTCTTTTGGTTATGATTTATGTGTGTTCAGAGTACAACCAGATGTATGTAGTGCAGAATGTAACTATTGCTTTAAGATGTTTCTATTGAATCAAGGGGTAGCTGACATGAAATACTTTTGGTAGGTCAGTAGGGCTGTTAAAATGACTGAAAAACTAAACTGGAATCTTTTACTTGAATATTACTAATATTTGAATTTAAATGGAATCATTTCAATAAGGGGAACACATCTTTTGGGTTGTCTCCTGAGGCCACAAGAGGACGCAGTGAGCAAAATATTAATGTACCATTTTAAACTGTTTAAACTATAAATCAAATATAATTTTGTAAATTGCATAAACAATTATGAAGAAAAAAGCATGATGTATTTATGCATAGTTTAATACAAAGTGCCGAAGCACTGATCACACAGAGTACTTTTGCTTTTGAAAACATGAAATATAGTGGAATGGGGGAAAAAAATAAATATACAAAATCTCAAGATATGATTTTTGAAAATTGAATTTCTTTTCATTTTATATGGCTTTCTAAACATGCGGCTCTCTTGTGCAAGATGCGAGTGCAACGGTCAAAGATGTCCGTCTAGCACACAATGGAAAAGCAGTGCAGAAAATGCGTTCTGTATGAACTGCTTGGTTATGATTTTGTCATAATATTCGACGAATATTAGAAATTCAAATTTTAATTTGATAGCCTTATAGGTCAGCATGCCCAGATCTGCGCCCATTGGTTGAAGGCGGATCTGAATGAGAGCTTGCAGTTGATTTATAAGAAAGCACCAGAGTTTAAGTGGATGTAATGATTGGCATACATTACCGGAATTCAAAATTATGAGGTCAAAAAATGTGAAAACATGAAACACATCCATGGATTGGTCATTCAGAACAAGACCAAAAAAATGCATTTAGAAAATATATAAGGTGAATTTTCATTTAAAAACGTATTTGTCACACTGCAAGACCATTTAAAACAAAGATAGAATGGTGAAATGTGAATAATCACAGTACTTAAAATACGCATTTAAACATACGTAAATGTGAACCTAAAAAATGAATGGACATGTTTTGCATCAACTGCACATTAACCATTTGTTGAATATTTGCCACGTACATGCACAATTACCTCTGTAAAATCATTAACCATTAACAATTTGGTGAGGGAAAAGTCTCTCTAGACTAAACCTGTTGTCCTATTATGAATTTAAATGGAATATTTTGGGCAAACAGTGATCTGGCAGTTGTCATGTTTTGTTTAATCACTCTGTTTCTTCCTTTATTTCGGTCTTACCGGACACAAGGGCCGTAGTTTGCTGAATGAGCCCTTGGCTGGACTGTACAGTATTGTAAGAGGGTTTCCTGTCCTGTGCAAGTGTCAGTTGGGCCAGTTGGCGTGGGATATCCTGCTTGTTAACTCGGTTCCTCATTAATATGACACCTGCCCCACAGGGCTGCAGAGAGATGTGTCTCTCAGAGGATATCGCTCATATCTGAAGATTAAATAGCGAAAGGGATTAGCAGCGCTCATTCCAGACATGGTATGATATGTGACCTCTGCGGACGGATCAATCAGATGGAGTAAGTAAACAACCTACTATGGAAAATGCTCTGCTCAGGATCAGTAGTGTAACCTGCATATGTGGCCTCAGAGGATCAGGGAATAGTAGGAGCTTTCCATAGAGCAGGAGGAGGATCTATCAGGAATGGAAAGGGGGGCTGGATTGGAAAAACATCTCTCTAATTGTAGGTCAACAGACCTGTGAAGTGAGCTTTTTGCTAATGTTTTTATAGTGTTAGACCTGAGGAATGTGTCCTTGAGCACAGTCTCAGAGCTTTTTGAATCGCCCCCTTCACGTTACATGTGATCACGCCTATTAGCGCGTTAACAGCATCAACAGAACACGCATGAGTTGGTGGAAAATAGGATTTTCCTTGCTCTTTTGAAATGAGAGTTTGATCTCCTATGTAGACAAACTCTAAGGTTCATCAAGCTCATTTATGGAAACTAAGTGGAAAAAGTCGGTCATTCTGAAAGCGAATGTTTATGTTGTCAGAATATCCGTGTATTAACATATGACCACTCACATTTATGCATTGTTTATCCAATACTCCAGTTCAGGGTTTCCTAAATAGGGGTTCATGAGGGAACAGAAAGGTGTTGCGAATTGAAAATCGAATAATTAATTATATCAAATGTTAATTTAAAATAAATAAATGGGGCTGCATGATAATCGCAGTATAGCTTGGTGTGATTTGTCAAATCAAAGGCTGCAATTTAATTAAAAAAGGTGTATATTGTTGATAAGCAAACTGTGCCAAATGCACAACATTGGCATAGTCTGGTATTAAAATGGCAACAAACATAGCAATGTTTTTATCAAACCACAGTGTTCGAGGGAGTCTTTTTCAGGGAGTCACCCTATGAATAGCTTACTTATTTTTGAAGCATTTGGCTACATTTGAGTTTTTAACATCCAAAAATAATTCTGCTTTAAAGGTACAATAACAAAAACTTCATGTGTAATTTTAAGGGTTACTGAAAGCAAAATTGATAATTAAAAACTAAAATAAGACTGTTTATGATGCCCTGAAAAAAAAAAAAAAAAAAAAAGAAAAAAAAAAAAAAAAAAACCTTGGCTAACTTTGTAAGTGCACTAAAATGCAAAAATAAAATGCTGCAAAAGTGTAGAATATGTCAAGAAGGACTGACAGTGAGCAAGTAAAACCTCGTCTAATTAAATCTGATGATGGTTACAGGACAATATGGCCTATGCAAGTGTTGAGTACCTCCTTACCAAGGCCTGTTTTTCTCAGTGCTTCACTCCGAGTGCCATAAAATGACTCCCTTGACATCATCCACCATTTTGTTTAGTGATCGTATGCACCGGCCAGCTCCGCTGTCATTTCCATTTAGCCATCCTACATTTATTGCAAGTCTCTGAAAGGCATCATTGTGCTGGCAATTGTGTTGTAAACTTGTCATGGCAGTGTTTGAGAGATGCTGGATTGGATTTGGAGAGAAAGAGAAAGTAATTCCCCTCTTTATTACCGCCATATGAGCAGTTGCTCTCTAATAATGGGTTCCTGTTACAGTTTTCCTGTTTGAATACGTTCCCATTGCGGTGAGAACCGCACAATGAAAACCTGAGGAGTTGTATCTTTACCTTCTGTACAACTCTATTAATAGAGAGCGCCAGCTGTTTCCTCATGAACAAGACGCCAGTTGTGGTCTCTCATACTCATTGAGTGAACCAAATTATTTAGACTTTTAGGCTTTAATTAAATAAAGATATAGTGCTAATGGTGACTATTAAAAATGATCTGGTTTATGGTTAAAATTTTTTTTGGGGGGAGAGGGTTGTCTTCAAAGGAATCATCACTTCAACCAAGTAAATTCAAAATATTTAATTTTTGTTTAGTAAAGTACTGGGATGTAAAATACTTTAGCTATAAGTGGCAATATTTACTTTAATATGGAAAATCCCTCTTAGACACTTCCGTAAAAAATTGAGTTTGATGCTAACAAGTTGTTGTGTTCAGAGTTCTGAAACTGCATTGAAATGGGCTGTTTGAATTTATTCTCATTTTGGCTATTAAAATTTAAATCAAAGACACTATCAAACCATTTTATTTGTATATTCTGACACAAAGAAGAATCGTTATTTCATTACATCAGTCAAGTTCAAAAAGTGCATTTTTTTTTTCACCATTAAGTTTCCAAAAGGTGTTTCATGATATCCACAATGTTGCTTTAATTTTATATTGTCAGCAAAACCATTGCAAATATATTGCGAATATTCAATATGCCACATCCCTTGTGATTACCAAGAGTGTCTTTAAAAATTATTTTCTGGATTGTGTTGTTCTTGTAAAGTACTGTTGCATGATGTCTGTCTTGTTGATATCAAGACCCATGTCCATTCAGGCTATTAGACAGAATTTAGAGAAGGACGATTGTCAGGAGTCATTGTGAAAGCGCTCCTTCCTCCACCCTGTATTCATGAGTCTGTAAATGAAGGATGGACAGTCCAAAGATAGCCTCAGGCCACACAGAGAGAGAAGGGCTGAGATCTGTCATCATGCAGATGGTGTGAAGGCAGGAGAGTGCATGAACAGAGACATGTCTGAACATGAAAGGCACATTTTGGAGGAGACAACCATATAATAGAAAGGCTATGATTTAGAAATCAAATATTTAGCTTTTATCTGTCTGAAATGCCTGTGCTTAATTTCTTTTATCTCAATAATCCACTCATCTCAAAGGTAATATCAATGCTCAAGCGTCTTATGCCAAAGGGAGGGAGTGTACTCATTAAATGCTCATTCCACAAACATTTCAAGCGATACTCATTTGGAGCATTTCCCCTGAAGGTTTGATGTTTTATCTGCAAGTTGTGGTTATCTCTCCTGAAAACTAGCCAAAACAACACATCTGATTTAGTTGGGTCAAGACGTCTTAAACCCCATGGCACAACAGGAAAAAAAGCTTCTTGTCAAATAGTAGTTCCCCTCCTTCTGTGGTAATTGCAGCTTGTGTTAGTGTAAAGAAGGCTCTGGTGTTGGGATGTTGGCCATGTTGCTTTGTAGTCAACTCTCACAGTAGTGTGTGAGTCATGTTGTCACGTCCATTTTGAATGTCTCCCATCACTGAGAATGAACGTGGGTTTTTTGTGCCTTAAAACTGTAGTATAAATAAAATAAATTCTTCAGTTTTCAATTCGGCTTGAACCCTTTAACATTCATTTTTTTGTTTTGTGGACATTTTCAAGATTAAATTATGAAATCTCCCATTAACTATTCAAAATATTACAAAAATATTGCAATATTTACATAATTGCAATTGGTTGTTTTTCTTGCATTTATTTGCATACTGAATTATTTTTCTTGACAGTTGACCTTAGTGAGAGTAGGACAGTGTTGTTATTGAACTAAAAATATAAAAACAATAAAATAAAATATTAGATGGAAAAACTTCACAGCATAATTTCCAGGTTTTTTTTTTTCACCAGGATTTTCCTTTGTTGCATCAGAAATATTACAGCTCTTTAAATAGTGTACTTTCGTCCTTAAGCCTTGTTTTAATTCATGATCTCTGCCATTTGTCAAAGACAGTTCAGTATGCAAATAAATGCATGAAAGAAGGCCAATTGCAGTTAAGCATGCAATATTCAAAGATATCATTGCTGTCAGTTATATTTTGAATGACAAACATTAATATAGCATATAGCTGCATTTACACAGTGTTGTTTTTTGTAGAAATGTTATTTGGTTTTTCTAGAATAGATTAAATGTATTTCAATCTGTTCTGTTGAGGAAAATTGTAGCTAGGAAAAAAAATATTTTTCAAATAAGAAGTGGAATGATGATTCTCCATGGCTCATATCCACCTGAAATGATGGTTTGACATAGAAGCGATGGTGATGATGACACTCGTGCTGGCATGTGGAAGTTTCCGCATGTGTCTTATTAGGCAGACAAGGGAAGCCCATTACTCTGTTTCTTTTGGCAATGGCATGTTGATGTGGTGGCCAGAGCGATTTATAGTGACGGGTGGCCTGAAATAATCCCTCGGAGAATTTATGACTTCTGACTCAGTGGGTCCGGCCTGTGATTGAGTGTGTGTGCGTGTAATATGTGTGGGTGGTGGGTCTGCTGGTCAATCCTAGCAGGGTCACAGTGCATGGCCTCTCTCAGAGGAGTGGCTGTTAACCTTTAACCCCGGTGGTTAAGCCTGCTGGCTAGCAGCGTGGGGTTATGGAGGCTGAAGTCTGTCTGGGGCCATCGTGGCCTAAGAAGAAGGAGAGAGGGGAACGGGGGGTGTCAGGACTAATCTGGGTTTTGTCCACAGGGCAATTTCCATCCCTTCATCCGTCAGCAAAACAGAATGTTCCTGGGCCTCCAGAACGGCAACAGGAAGTGACTTATTGGAGTCGGCAATAACAAAATCCCTCTTTCAGATTTATAGTCAGGTGGTTTACTCCTAAGGATCACATGTGAATGGAAATGGATCTTATTTCTATCAAAAAGTTTGGCCTTGCGTTAAAGCAACGTGAAATCGCAGAAGCCTCCCTTATGCATGTGTGATGGATTTCTGCCCAGATTAGCTTTTGCAGACATATTGACTTGGCCTCTTAAAAGATAGAAGTATTGATTATATAAACATATTGAATAAAGATTGTAAATACTGTGGCACTTTCTAAATTGTTTGTTTGAGTGGGCCAATCTCAGCCAATGGTTTTTGGTGCTGCAGTGCAGAAATGACATATTTACGTTTTACAGTATGTATAACCTCAAGAATGCTGTATTTTTATTTGTACACTGGAAAAAAAAGTGGTGTAGGATTTCATTTGAAGTTTTCACTCAGAAAATTTCACAAATAATTACAAAGAAACTGCAAGTAACACATTGAATTAAACATGTAATTGTTGTAGAAAGTAGAAGAACTGAAATAGTATTTTCTTGTAAAACATATTCTGATTATCTTTTTTTAGCTTAAGAAATCTTTACTAAAATCACCCTTTGATTGTTTTGATTATTTAATGGGCTGTATTGAAATGGTCAAAGGTTCAGAATTGTTTTCCCTGTTCAGTAATTTGCAAGACCTTTAAATTTGGTTCCATTTTAGTGTTTTTACTAGAATATTTGCTTTGCTTTTTCAGGTTAGGTTCTCTCTCTCTCCAAATGCCCATATACAAAGAGCTGTCTGTTGGGCTGAGATATGATGTACAAGTCTTGTATGTACCTGATGCCAAGTGTGTGAAAGTGAGTGAGTGATTTGGACGGGGTCCCAGTGGAATTGAGGGGTACAGCTGGACTGGGGCCGCGGCAGGGTGAAGGTGCTGCTCTTTCTCAGCTTTGAGACTCCTTATATGTATAAAGTCGTAGATTTTGTTTATAATTTTGGCAAAGCTGCTTTAATGCAGGATTGATCAAATAAGGTGGTACCAGCACCCCAGTCAAAACCAGTCTTATTGTAAACACTGATATACACAGTGTCTCTCCTTCCTGCTCTGCCTGTGTAAAACAAGCCCTGGCAGTGGTTGGTGACAATTCCTCTTGGACATTTTGCGAGATGGTGATTATTTGTAAGCTCTCAACAGCTCCTCGCTTTTCAGCCACGCGATGTGTTCAGCAGATGCTACGATACGAGTCGTGTCACAGATATCGAATGCACTGCGCACGTTACAGACACTGGGCAGCGTGCAGCAAGTTTGTCAACCCTAGAGGCGTAGCAATCCTTATAACTTGGGGGTATGTCTGCTTTTAGAAATTTAATTGATTTTCCCCTACTTTTTGGACAAAATCTAATCTAAAAGTGTCTGCTTACAGTTGTAGGCATTAAAAGGATAGTTCACCCAAAAATGAAAATTGTCATCATTTACTCCCCCTCAAGTCCCCATAAATTTCTTTGCTCTGCTGTACAGAAAGGAAGATATTTGGAAGAATGTTTGTAACCAAACAGATCTCGCCCCCCATTGACTACCATAGTAAGAAAAAAAAAAAAAAAATACTATGGCAGTCAATGGGGGGCAAGATCTGTTTGGTTACAAACATTCTTCCAAATATCTTCCTTTCTGTACAGCAGAGCAAAGAAATTTATACAGGTTTGGAACAACTTGAGGGAGAGTAAATTATGACAGAATTTTCATTTTTGGGTGAAATCAATCAATCAATCAATCAATTGAACGGTAATCCTAACATGGCTAGCACCCACTTGCCTGTATTTCATTAAATCATTTATGACTATTGGGTGAGCATTATGCATATAATTAATATTCATGAGACATGCTGATGAGGTTTATAATCGTTTCAGATTGTGCCCTGATCATCCCTCACAGGAACATGCTGGCCTTCAAAATTATATAATTATCGCTGAATAAAAATGAAATGCATGGAGATGAATGTATATGCGCATGGCCTGAGAGCAAGGGTCTCTCATCGGTGTGCAGTATGGCCAGTCTTGCTGAACAGCAGCAGGGGTAGCCAAACCGCCGGTCGGAGTCTAGTCCGCTGAAAGGACCCTTGTGTTCTCTTGAATTCCAACAACCGCATTAAAAAAAGAAAGAAAAACAAAACATTATTGCAGCTGCAACTTCGCAGTCCGCCCAGTTCACACTCCCCATGTTAATGTGACGCCTTGTGTAATCCAGCCGCTCGCTGTCCATCTGTGCCATTCACTTGTCGGCCGCAGCGCAGGCTTGTTTTTTAATGGGGTGAATCACGAAGAAAGCCCGAACTTCTGAAACTTGTGTCTGTAGGGTCTTGAATATTCAGTTTTTGCTTTTCATCCAGGATGCCTGTGGCTTGTTAGCTCAATTTATACTGTATGCACATTGCCTTCAGTTCCGTTCTTTGTTTGATTTGTATCAGAAATGAGGTTTTCAGATTTCGGGTTGCCAAACGTCTAGACATTTAATTCAATGAAGAATAAGTAAATAAAAGGACTTGCTCTAACATTTGAGATTCAAGAGTTTTATTGTCATTGTAAAACAGCTTTATGTTGTCAGCTTTATACAGACCACTACTGGAAATGCCTCTATTTTTTTTTATTTACAAATTACATATCATAGCAGTGAAAAGTTAGTATACATCTCAAAGTTTTTAATGTAATAAAAAATCAAATAAAATAAAAATTATTATTATTGTTATATAAAGGTAAAGATAAATGGTTTGTTATACTGTTAACTCTAATACTGTCACTTTTATAAACTTTTTTTTTTTTTTTTTTTTTTTGATTATTATTGTTTCAGCATGTCTTTTTCCGGTTCATGTTCTTGTCCCTCTAGTTGCTTTTTTGTCATGGCAGAACTTTACATTTCTTCTCTCTCTGTCTGTGTTTTTCAGGGGACCATCTGAAAGTGTGTCCTCAAGGTTTCTCCTGCTGTACTCTGGAGATGGAGGAGAAGTTGAGTCAGCAGAGCCGAACAGACCTGAAAGCCCCCGTTCATCAGCTCAGCTCTAATCTACAAAACACCTTCACCCAGAGACACCGTCACTTTGACCGTCAGTACTGCTCTTACACACAGTCACGCATGCAAATCTAACCAATCAGATCATGTCATTTGTTTTAAATTATTTGTTAATTTTAAAATGAAAATTACCCCAAGCTTTACTCACCCTCAAGCCATTTTAGGTTTATATGACTTTCATCTTTCTGATGATATATATATATTATATATTAATAAATATCCTGACGCATCCAAGCTTTATAATGGCAGTGAATGGGAAACAATGAGTATGAAGCTCAAGAAAGTGCATCCATCGAAAGCAAAACATACTCCACACGGTTAATTAAGACCTTCTGAAGCGAAGCGATGCGTTTGTGTAAGAAAAATATCCATATTTATCAAGTTACAAAGTAAAATATCTAGCTTCTGCCAAGCTAGAGAAAGCGTAACTGACATTGCATCAGTTACATCTTTTTCGTAAGTTGTATACGGAAAGCATTTGAACTGCGAGAGTAAGTAACTTTCTGTGTAAGTTGTATACGGAAGGCGGTCGGGTGGAAGCTAGATATTTTATAACTCCGGTTGTGTTCATCAGAAAGAAGAAAGTTATACACACCTAGGATGGCTTGAAGGTGAGTAAAGCTTGGGTTAATTTTCATTTTTCAAGTGAACTAATCCTTTAAAATGAGTTCTGCAATATTGTTGGTTCATCAGTTGCTGATCCCCTTCCATACACTGCTACAGTTAGTTTGACAGACACCCCCGGCTGCCAGACACACAGTCTATGCGTCCATTTCTCCACCTGTCCCTCAACATCCCACAGTCATCTGCCACACACACACACACGCAGCACTCTCAGTCTTGCAGACAGACCACACACACACATGTAGAGGCCTGGTTTCCTCTCTGCAGTGCATGTGGCAGTGAATATCAGGCTGAGAGAGAGGGATCAGGTTTCCCCAGTGCAGGGCAGAGGGGTGCATGGGAACATGCATCGACACTGCTGACTCATTCAGGAGTGGGAAAACCCCGCAGACGCTCTGCCGGCTATCTCACAGACTCACACACACTCTATCGCCTTTATAATGCATGTTTTATGTGTTTCCTTCCCTTCATGGCGTAATGTCATAAAAAGTGTGTCAAATGGGGAAAAGTGAGACAAACCTGGTCACATGCATCCGGATCAGCCCAGCCTGAGTTCATCAAAGGTAGATTTTAAGGAAAAACATCCCTTTGGGTAGCTGAAAGAGTTAGAAATGAGCCAAGGCTATAACGGTTTGAAGCCTCTGAGATGAAATGGTGAGATGGTGTTTGGATTGATGGTCAATGACCGGACAGTTCAAGAAGGATAAATGAAGTGCTGATGGCACATCTCCCTCCACTCACACGTGATTCGTCACCAATCCTCTCTGAGCCACAGCTATTTCTAAATGAGACCCATGTTAACTCACATGTGGCCATCCAGCTTTACCAAAGCTCTGTTACTCTGGCAGAGCCTCCGAGCGGTTTTTAATGGACTCAACACAGTCGGTTTTCTGGCATGTTCTGTGAGAGCTGGGGTGTGTTATGATGTTCATGGTTTGAAGCATACTCTTGAATGTGTATCAACATCATAATGTGAGTGTTTGTGTAGGCTAGTGTTGTCACAATAGTAAAAATTTCAATAGTCCATGGCAATACCACTGAAATTTCATGATTCTCTATTAATTCCGGCACCACTGCACAAACAAATTGCAGTACAATAATTATTATTATTGTAATATATTAATTAAACCACATTATTAACAATACCACTTTTAATTTTAAAAACAAAAAAATATTGAACATTTTATTTAAAAAAGTGTTTTTCAAAGTAAAAGTGGCATTGTTAAAAATGTGGTTAATTAATATATAATAATAATTGTTATTATTATTATTATTGTAGTTCTATCAATAATAATTATTAATATTACTGATTTTAATTAAACAACTTTAACAAAAAAGTGTATTTTTGTATTTTTTTAAAAATATAAAAATGCAGTTTTTCTTTTTATTAACATTTAATAATAAAACAATAATAATTGTTCTATCTAATTATTAATATTATTATTATTATTATTAGTGCATTCAATAGCATATTTATTTTTGCTATGTATACATTTTTATTTTCTTTTGTTCTTGTTAATGTTTCATAATGATTAAAAAAAACTCTTAGGCATATTAGACTGGTTTATTAGGCATTTATTAATTTTTACATTCATTACATTTATTTATTTATTCATAGCATCTTGGTAGTGAAGTAACATCTTTTATCATCCCTATTGCGGAGGAAGGGAACCGCATCAGAGGTGATGGTTTCAGGGAACATTGATGGCAGTGAAAGGTGACCTGCTCGGCTCTCAAGATTGGCTGTTTGTGTGAATGTAAAAAGAAAGTGAGACTTCAGGGAGTGAATGGTAACAGGAATTGTGTGTATTGCAGCCAGATGTGAGCAGGAATGTGACGTGTCGGAATGCGGCGGTGGCCAGATCCCGCCCGCCTCTTCTGCTCTTTTTCTCTGCTGCCTTTTGTCCCTGTTCTCCCCCTTTTTTCTCTGCCATAAGTCTGTTATGCCTTTCATTTCTCCTCCATCTCCAGGTTTTCAGGTCTTTTGAACTTTTACCGTGGGAATACGCTCTGAATCGCCAGTCTGCATTAAATGTGCACTAGACCCTGGCATGTGACTTAATGAGCTAAACGGCCTTAAAATACCAGTAGCTTTTATGCTTGCAAACAAAGACACTCTCAATGTGTTCTTTCATTGAAACGTAAGTATTTTCTTCGCTATGGAAATGTCTACGGTGTAAATGAGATGCTGAAGTCTCTTTGAGAGTTTAAGAGAGGTTTTCGCCATGGAAGATATGCATTTTACTTCTGTTTACGCACAACACCGTTCTTCCGTGCTGGACAGGCCAACGGGATACAGAGGTGAATGTATTTATAGTAGTAGGAGATGGTAATGAAGACTAAATGGTTACACACGACTCAGGAAATGCGGCAGAACATGTTCGCTATCAACACAGCGGCTAGATGTCATTAAGATGAAATGAATTTAAGCGCACACACAGTTTGGATGGGTTGGAAGGGGGTAACCACTGGTAGCAGCCTCTGCTTTGAAAGCCTCGAGGATGGAGACACGGGCAATTAAGTCCCCTTCCAGAAATAGTTTTCCCTCTAGAGCTTGGTGTGTTTGTTTCTCCCCGTGCGTCCGGTCTGGGTCTAGGTGACCCTGTCTGGCAGAGTTGCGACTGTGCTGCAAGATTCAGGATTAACCCCCTACCAAATTCTCATCCTCGACACCTCTGCAGGGGGGGTTTAAATCCCACAAGGAAAGAAAGAAGCTGAGCAACTAATTGGCACAAATGGGGAACAATTACTGCCTGGGATAAAGAAGAGTTATCAAAGGGGGGATGAGTAGAGGAATAAGCTAGTGTGGAGGGTGGGACAGTGAATAAGTCTGGAATTTTCCCTCCTCTGGATGTATGAGGAACATGTTTGGGCACTCAAGTGTTTTGGGACCTATTTTGAGGCATTTGTTGAAGTGTGAGTCTAAACTCCCCTTTTCCATTCCTCCTCATAGATATTGTAACATGGTTCTGTAGTTCTCCCAGCGAGCACCTTCCCGTAACCTTTCACACACATTTCTAAACCAATGCAGAAAGGTCGTTTTAATGGAAAAATCAGAAGGGAGGTCCACAGCCTGCTTGCTGGCAGACTCCCATGTATCATAAAGTCTCTTTTAATGACGAAGCAGGACGCCTGAGTAACGCCCTCCAACTTACAACACCGGGTCCCAAAATCTCAGCAGTTATGTTGGGAAGGATGTAAAGAGGAAGAGGCGTGGGGGATGGTGGATGTTAAGTGACTTACTTTGCTTTATGCACAACTGTTAATGGGTCGGTGTGCATGATAGTGTCCATGATAATGAAAAGGAAACATCTTTTAAAAATCTAGTTTTAAAAAAATGTGCCATGTTTTCAGAAGTGTACTCATGTTAGCTCATATGTTTTTTGGGTTTTCTTGTTGAAAATTGGTATGAAAGTTTTTATTTAATGACTCTTGAAAATGTCATGGTGTAACCACATAAAAAGTGATAACATTTTCAAAACACCGTGAATACATCTTTTTTTTTTTTTTTTTTTTTTTTTTTTTGAACATCTTATCCAGATTAGTTAATTAAATCTAGTTAATTCATCAATTTTATTAAGCTTTTGGAGACGTTAATTTTTTTTTTTTTTTCTTGACAATTTACAACATAAACTAACCTTGCCCTCTCATAAAAAGGTCAAATTATCTGATATTTTATGAGACCCACTGACCTTGACATGGTCATGGGGTTTTTCAGAGGACCTCTATAATGATATTTCCTGTTGTTTTTTTTTTTTTTCTTCTCCTGTTTTGTTTCTGCAAGTTGGTTACACCATAGGGATGCACGATATATTGGCCACCATATCGATATCGGTCGATAAATGTTCATTTTTATTGTTATCATTATCGGCCTTATAAGAAAATTTGGCTGATATATTAAAGCTGATAAATAATGGATTATTTCCTTCAGCTGAGACACTTCAGATGTGTACTGTCCTCCATTATGGGTTTTGAATTGCTTGAAATATGATTAAAATCGCTCTATATAATATTATAATGAGAACATTATAATTGTGTGCTTGGGACATGGTTTTTAATGGTGAGACTTTTGTTATCAGGCTCTCAAAAATTATATAAAAAGTTTGATTTAAATTTATTGGCCAGTATATCGGTTATCAGCTTTCAAATATAAAGAATTATCGGTTATCGATATCAGGCAAAATTTTTATAACGGTGCATCCCTATTACACCACATAACTTTGGCTGACAAAAGTTTTTGAATACAAATATTTTAATACAAAACTGCTTCACTGCAATTTTCCCTGTGATCATTGCATTGTATAAATAGATAGATTTTGTATAAATAGAGATTTTTACAAAAAAGGCATCATACCACTGACCCACATGCGGTTTAGCAAACGTTTAAGTTTCTTGTATTTAGTTGGTGTATAATTACTGTCTCTAGTTGTGCCTTGATGCATATGCACAAAAATCATCCAAGAACTACAGAAATTCATTCCACTTGACGGTGATTTAACATGCGTTTTCCTTGAAGTGGTTTTTTTGATAAATGTGGTTCATGTACATTTTTTCTTTAGTAATGGCACACTGACTTGCAAACCTGGAAAATAAACCTCTTTCTCGTCCGTTTTCTTCCTCGTTCTTTTCTCCCCCCTGACTTTAAACTTGTGACAGCTCTGGCATTCCTCTGGATCTGGAGGAAGGCGGGTGCGGTGGCCCTTAAGGTTTAATCTCTGTCAATGGAGCGTGGAGCTGGGTGCCTTCTATCTCTCTCCCTGTGTGGGGCCAGGGGCCGAGGGCCACTCGTGGGAGGGGAGCTAAATGCGAGGGCTGCGGTGTTTCCGGTATCCGTGGTTACACAGCAGGATGGGGGCATTTAGAAAAGCCCTTGAATACACTCGCATTCCCCCTGTCCGTCTCTCACATGAACACACACCTCTTATCATTCAGCTGACTTTGTGTTAGCTCGAAGTAGACTTGACAGCAGCACAGTACGTTTTGTTTGTTTATAAACCCGAGGTGTCTTGTTTGTGTCGATGACGCCCATGGGTAGTGAAAGACGGTTTACGAGAACACCATACGACGCTTTCAGATTCATGGCCACTTAACACTTCAAAGTCTTGCTCATTATGCGCAGAGCATCTGTGCTGTGGGCCGGCAGGCTTTAAGCGAGAGGAGAAAGGTGATACAAAGGCGAAAAACAAATGGCGCGCTTTGCGGGGCAAGCGTGTGTGAGCGCGGGAAGAGAGGTGAAGCATTTCTTTGGAATTCTCATTTTGTTCAGATTAAGTAAGTAGGGTTTGCCGGCCGGGAGAGAGAGTTTCATGGGAGAGAGGGGCTGGATTATTTGGGGAGGCTGGGAGGGAAGGGGGGGCCTGACATTCCACAGGATGAAGTAGGGCATTGTTCCCCGTCTCCAATGAAGAGAGCCTTCTGAAGCCACTGATGAACTGAAAGCAGGAGAGAGTCAGAGAGAGTGAGGGGTTTCAGGGGGGTACAGGTCCGTTTTCGGGGAGGGGGGTCGGCATTATTCAGTAATCCTATTGAAAAGCCTTCTGAAGGACGGAGCGGGAGCGGTGCGGAGAGAAAGAAAAGCGAATGGAATGTGACAACAGGAAAATGCCATTGATAGCGGTCAGCCTCAGCCGGCTTGATGGGCGAGACGTTACCTATTGGAACCACAAGCTGCCCTTCATCCTTTCTGCGCTCTCAGCTCTTTCTCCTTAAACACAAAAGTTATTTTCCTGGAACATAGTGAGTGAAAACCTTGCATTGGGTCAAATGGAATATGCATTAATCTGTTTAGATAATAAGCGTACGCTTTTCTGGCCTCCCTGGCAGTTCTGGTAGGTTTTCCAGTCAGTGAGAGCGAGTTAGGCAGAGGGCTCTCCGGAGCACTAAATCGCTGTCTCGAGTGTCATTGTAACGACAAAATCATGGACGTATTGCCAGCTGAAGTTCCCAAGTTAATAACGATTCATTTTATACGTGTTGAAGGTGACAGTCTGTGTGCTTTTTCTAAAGTGAAGTCTTTCTGGCTTGTACACTCTGTTCCATGTTACGTGAGTGCTCAAAATCATATCTGTTATATTTATGTTCAGGGCCTGTAAGTGCACATTCTTTTAAAGATGAGATGTAGAGATCTCATTTTGTATTTTGGATCGTGTTTCTTATCAAGATTACTTTAAAGCTGAGGTCTTGCCAAAAATACTAATTTTCAAAAGTTTCTTAATGTACAACTAATGAATGTTAAAGCAGTAGTTCTCTCAAAAATGAAAATTGCCGTCATTTACTCCCTGCCATGTTGTTCCAAATGGAATTTTTAATGAATCTTTATTGAGATCGTTTCTGACAGTTTACTGTGGCCACATCTGTCAAGTTTATAAAAAGCCAAAAAAAAAGCAGCAAGAAAGCACTGTAAATGTAGTCTGGATGACTTTGCCTGTTTTACCAGTCTTCTGAAGACATACATTAACTTGTGACAAACTGACAGGTTGGACTTCATCAATCATTATTGGTTTTTGAGCATCTCATAACCAAACATCAAGACGTCAAACCTGCACCATATTTTATGAGTTGCAGTGGAGATTAACAGTAAAATTTGTCTGTCAATCTTTGTCTCCCACTATCAAATGGCTTCAGAAGACTAAGAATGTAGTGCACAAGTTGTGGCCTACAAGTTTATTGGTCCTTTTTGGAGTTTGACAGCCTGTGATGATTTAAAACAGACGGAAAAAAGAAAAATTGTTTCTGGGAACAAAATAACAATTTGAGTTTGGAACAACATGATAGTATGTAACTCTTGTGAAGAAATACAAGCGTTTATAGTAAACTAAAAGTACACTTAAGTGGCTTTTTACTTCATTACAAAAATTATATATGAATTACACTACAAGTGCACATTCAATACAATTAAGAACATAAAACTTATGACAAGATTTTTGGGAATGTATCAGAACATTCACCAGAGCAAGTATCGCATAAGGGATACACTTGCACAACCTTCATCAAGTTTGACGCATTTAAAACTAACCAACGCTCTTGATATTGTTCTTTCTTCTCAGAGTTCTTCAGAGAGCTGTTGAACAATGCAGAGAAGTCTCTCAATGACATGTTCGTGCGGACCTACGGCTTGATGTACGTGAAGAACGCTGAGCTCTTCGAGCAATTCTTCCGTGACCTACGCCGCTACTACAGCCACGGGAGCAGCGCTGTCAACCTGGACGACATGCTAGCCGAGTTCTGGACGGAGCTTCTGGAGCGCATGTTCCGACTGGTCAATGTGCAGTACGAGTTCAGCGACTCGTACATGGAGTGCGTCAGCAGGCACATGGAGCAGCTCAAACCCTTCGGTGACGTTCCACGCAAGCTCCGCCTGCAGTTAACCCGTTCTTTCATCGCAGTCCGCACGTTCACCCGCGGCCTGGCGCTCATGCCCGAGGTGGTGGGCAAAGTCTCCACGGTGAGAAGCATGCGTTTGGGCTTTTTGGAGTCGTCCCTGCTAATGAATCTATACTGCTGCTAATAAATTTGGCACCACAGCAAAAACAGTGATATTTTACCAGAATTTGTAGTCTGATCTATAAACAGGTGACTCTTAGTATATTATATTAGTGAATTAAAAACATGAAGTGCAATCACTGACTCTTATGAAGTGTTTTAGTAATATTTATATACTATATATCTTGAATTAGCTTTTATTTTTAGATTTTCAGTTTTCAATTTAATTTAGTTTTTTTTTTTTTTTTTTTTTTTTATTAGTTTTATATTACTATTTAGGCTTAAAATGTAATTTCTATTTTACAAATGTGACCCTGGACAACGGTATTTTTGTAGCAATAGCCAACAATACATTGTATGGGTCAAAATTATTGATTTTTCTATTATGCCAAAAATCATTCGGATATTAAGTAAAGATCATGTTCCATGAAGATAATTTGTAAGTTTCCTAGCGTAAATATATCAAAATTATTTCTGTAAGTGGATATCCATTGTTAAGGACTTCATTTGGACAATTTTAAAGGTGATTATCTCAGTATTTCGATATTTTTTTTGCACCCTCAAATTCCAGATTTTCAAATACTTGGATCTCGGCCAAATATTGTCCTATCCTACTTATTTATTTATTTATTCAGCTTTCAGATGATGTATAAATCTCAATTTCAAAAAAATATGACTGGTTTTGTGGTCCAGGGTCACAGATATATTTTTTTTTTATAATCAATTTTAGTTTTTATTTATTTCCAGTTAGTAATTCTAGTGTTACAACTTGAACTATAGGAAAATTTTGCCCTTGTATCAAATTAAAATAAGATGTTTTTCATCTAATTTTAATTTCTAATTTTCAATTTTTTTTTATCTAATAATCATCAAATGAATCTTTCATTATCTACTGATTTTATTTCAGCTTTATTTCAATTAACAAAATGTGTTTTTATTGGTTTTCATATTAGTTAATGATAACCCTGCTTATAAACAGATTTTTCTTAATGTATTATTGGAAAAGATCAATTTAAATCAGTTTGAATCTGTCTGAAACACTAGCCTGTTTAAGTTACAGCATAAGAGAGAATTTTTTATGTAAGCAAAATTTTGTATGCAAAACTGACACACACCCAAATGAATTAGAATCAAAAGTCAAACTGTCTCAGAATAAAATCAAATCAAGAGTTTGTAAATCGGAATCAAATCTTTATTAATACCCAGCTCTAGCGTTGACTTTGGTTAGCATGGCGACTCATGTTTATTAAGCGGGTTAGAGCTCAGGGACACAGAGATCTAAAGTACAGGTTTTCTATAGGGTTTATCAGTATGTGAAGGGGGACACCTGGATGGACCCATCGCAGCTTATCTCCCAGCATTAAAAGATCAGAGGCCAAGGCTTCTCAGCGTGTGTAGTGAGTTAGCAGAAGCAATTGAACCTCCAATGACAAATTGAGCAAACACAAGTTCAGCAGTGACCTTATGAAAGGTGGCCAGGTCACTATTGCTCTCTGTTCAGTGTTTTATCAGCAACATCAGGCATATGAATTGGGTAACAGACTCATTAACCTAACCTTTTCCTCCGGTGTCTGTTTTGCTGACTCTGCTCAATAACAATCTTCTTGTTCGTCCTCTCTCTCAGGTAAGCGCCTCTCCGAGCTGCGTGCATGCAGCTATGAAGATGTATTACTGCCCGTACTGTACCGGCCAGGTGGCGCTGAAGCCCTGCAAGAACTACTGTCTCAACGTTATGCGAGGCTGCCTGGCCAATCAGGCCGATCTGGACACAGAGTGGAATAACTTCCTGGGTAAGAGAGTGTAAATGACTCAAGTAATTGATTTATTACTGAACCATTACTAGATGCAACGGAACCAGTTTTCCACTCTAAGAACAGAAGTATAATAAGCACAGATTAAAAATGAACAGGTTTGAAATGGTTTCCTCTTGTTCACTTGCTCTAAGGCCAAAACAATTTATGTGAAGCCTCAGCTTGAAACCAGGATTGAAATTGACTTGAATTAGGAGTGAACGCTGGGGAACAGCTCTGTTTTAATCCTTGCATGTTTCATGAAGTGTTTTGGGCCTCTTGTGGCTCTGAAGGCCATGTGGTCCCAGGTCCTGTCACACATTCTCATGCGCTCTCACAAACTGTTCCTGGCTCATGGGACTCTGGGACTGGATTTGCTCACTTTGCCTGACAGCTTTTGGGGGAACCTTAATTGAGGCGCTTTTTCAACTCTGTCTGTTTAACAAGCTGTTCATGCAACAGACTTCAGTTCCTTATGAACTTAGCCTGGACTGATGACTGTATACTGCCCTCTAGTGGTGGAAACAACTTGCAGCAAAATTGTTTAGGCATGGGTATTTGGAAAAGTGGTATTGAAATAGATTGTTTTGTGGGTGATCTTCTGATGAATGCATTTATTTTCCATTTTAGATGCCATGTTGGGTCTCGCTGAGAGGCTAGAGGGACCCTTTAACTTTGAGTCTGTCATGGACCCCATAGACGTGAAGATTTCAGACGCCATCATGAACATGCAGGAGAACAGCATACAGGTCTCACAGAAGGTGTGGTTTTTAATTTCTTTTCAAAATTACATTTTAACATGTAAATCACAAATGCATGTTTTGTTTTGTTTTGCTTGACAACTGGTATTGTTAATTTATTGATATATATTATAATATGTATATAAATGGTTTTAGGTATTTTATATTTATGGTTATTTGTTTGTTTCAGGTGTTTCAGGGTTGTGGGCAGCCCAAACCCAACATGTCTTTCCGCACCCGGCGCTCTCCTAAAGACTCGGGCTTCCCTGGGCGTTTCCGACCCTACAGCCCTGATGCCAGACCCACCACTGCCGCTGGCACCAGCCTGGACCGACTGGTGAGGATAAGGGTCTCCCTTATTACCACCCATATCCCTTCCAAACACTTTCTTTAACATGTTGATTGATTCTACTAGATCAGAATGGAACATTTTGAAACAAACTCTTTGTTTCCTAGTTGACGGATGTCAAGAAGAAACTGAAGCACGCCAAGAAGTTCTGGTCCACCCTGCCGGACACGGTGTGTGTTGAAGACCGGATTGCCAATGGTGATGAATGCTGGAATGGTACAGCCAAAAGCAGGTGGGTCAATGGGTCATCTGGATCTATGAATTAAAAAAAAATAAAATAAAATGCAAGGGTTAGAGGTTAAGTTTAAAGGGTTAGTTCACACAAAAAATGAAAATTCTGTCATTAATTACTCACCCTCATGTCGTTCCAAACCTGTAAGACCTTCGTTCGTCTTCAGAACACAAATGAAGATATTTTTGATGAAATCTGAGAGCTTTCTGTCCCTCCATAGACAGATATGCAACTACCACTTTGACACTTCAAAAAGTTCATAAAGAGATCGTAAAACGAATCCATATGAATTGAGTGGTTTAGTCCAAATTTTCTGAAGAGACTCGATCGCTTTATTTGATGAACAGATTGAATTTAGGCTTTTATTCACATATAAACATTGATCAGCAAACATAAAAGCTCAACCGAACCTGCTTGACATGCGAGAACAAACCTCTTCCTGACTCAAACTGCAACATTAACCGCTCACTCATCTTTTCCTTTCTTTCCTCACATGCAGGTACGAATCTGTCGTCATGGGCAATGGCTTAGCCAATCAGGTGTCTAATCCTGATGTGGAAGTTGACATCACCAAACCAGACATGGTGATTCGGCGGCAAATAGCAGTGCTGAAAGAAATGACCAGCTGGCTTAAAGCTGCTTACACTGGCACTGACATCTCATTTGTCAATGGTACGAGGCATCAGCTTCTGCACATTTCATTTGAGTAACTTCGGTTAAATTTGAATTAAAATTCAGCGTGAAGATACAAGCCCTGTTTTTAACTTTTATCTGTCTTTCCTGGCTCTTCAGAGGATGCCGGCAGCGGAGAGGAAAGCGGAAGTGGCTGCGACTCACCCTCTTGCGACAGTGACGGCGACATCTACTTCTCCACCCCGGCGCCCGTTAAACCTCGCATCCTCAAGCCTCAGGCTGGCAACCCGCCCTCCAGTGGTACACGGTTGACACCCTGCAGTCTGGCACTGGCGGTGGCAGCTCTCCTGCTCGCCCTGCTCACCCTTCACACGAGATAAGACCGGCCCAGAGAGGAAGAGGATGTGTGTTTGTACGAATTTGAACGAGAGAGCAGAAAACTGCCATAGGACATTAAAGACACTGCTTTCAGGATCTTCGTCTGCCTGCCATCGGGGGAAGACACTCAAGTTATTAATATTCAAATAACTTCCCTTCAGTGTATTTTTTTGTGTTTATAAGAACGGACTTCATTTATGTACAGCTATACGTTTCCACTCAGCTGGGTTTTGTTCCTCTATGTCTGTAGAGTCCAGAATCGTCAACTCCTCATAGTGATATTTTCGGTTATGGTTTAAATAAGTGCCGGTGTTTGTTTGAAAGTAGGTCAGACTGAGTGTGTGTTTGGGTGGATGGTGTGTGATTGGCTGTATATATCATCCAAGTGCTTTTTCTAAAGGTAAACAATTAATCAACCCATGTAACATGTATGTGATTTAAGCAAATCTGTATGAAGTACTCGTTAGACTGACTTTTAATCCATTTTGAGTGTGTGTGTGTGTAGGTGTGCATGGAGGCTTCGGTTAGCTGCAGATCATATATGTTCTTTGGATGTTATTGAGGTTGATAAATACTAAATAAGTTCATAAATGGGCCCTTTATTGGGGCTTTGATCGACAATAACTTATACAATGCTGCCTTATGAATGAAATCAAAACTATAGGATCCCAGACATGAAACCGTTATTCTGAAAAAAAGTTTTTTTTTTTTCTCTATTTGTTTCCAAACAACTTTCACAGCCCCCATATCATCATCCCAAATACTTTCAGCTGTATAATACATAACTTGAGAATATAGTCTTCAGTAATAACTTAATAGTGTGTAATGAAGAAGGAACCTTGGTTATGTAAGGTCTATGTGAAAGTTGATTCATTGATGAATAGGCCTTGATGGTTCCCTCAAAGATGACATGCAGAGACATGTTTCCTGCATGATGCAGACTGTGTGGCCTGAGGAAAGTTGTTTTTTACTGAATGTTTAGTTATGAACTTACAGGAAGACCAGCTGGACACGAGCGTGTGATGAAGATGGCTCAAGACTGAGCTGTCTGGATGAATTCTACACAGGGTTTTACGTGGAGGTGTTTATCTGGCTGGAAATGTATTGTAAGGTATAAAACTGTAAGATAGGTACTGCAAGATTTCTACACAGTGACAGCCGGTGCTAATTTGAGAGGTTGGGTGGCCTCTCTGGTTTTGTTTTTTCTGTTTTTAACACAAAATGTCCAGCTTTTTCCCATTCCCGATTGATATCCATAGAAGTCGGTACGGTATTTTTAAACCATTCCTCATATAGAGCAATAGACTGTGTGTGTATGTGTGGTACGATCCAATACCAGTTGACTTTTTTTTTCTTTCTTTTTTTTTGTGAGTTCACATTCAAATGTGTGACAAATGCTTGTTGGTTGGTTTAAAAAAAAACGTTTTTTTCACCTCAGAAACAAAAACTATCTCCCCTTGCTCTTGTACAGTAAGTTATTTAACCACATGTCTCTTTGAAAGGCATTCACAAGCATCGCTTTTCTAGGTATCTTAATTTCAGTATTCAAAATATTTATGTCTGTAGATGAATGCGTTTTAATGATTTCACACTTTGATGGTTTTATATTGGCTTCAAATTTCATAATACATAATATTTAGATTTTGTAAACCAAGCTACCGTAAGCATTTGTTTTGTCGTTATAGTTTTATGTAAGGGGATTGTGAAAATCGTACAAGCTGATGCAAGGACAGGGCTGGCCATCGGTCCTTGATCGTTCCTGATGTCACATGCACTTTTAATTGGCATTCAGATACCTCACAGCAAGAGAGTTTTAAATGATGCTTTTAATCATATCTGCAGCATGCATATTTCAACTTTTTACTGTTGTTTTTATTCATTCATTTGGAGATTCATTCAGTATGTATGGATGAATGGCCAGTCCTCAGACATGCAAAGAATCTTGTCAGGGTTTCAGGAGCCTGAAATGAGTAAATATCTCTACAGCAGCAATGCGCCGCACCTCAGACTGGATATGTATTCTTTCTAGGCTGATGTGCTGCCATGAATAGGAAGCAATATGTGCTTTCTATCCTACCTTGTGACCCAAAGCTTCCCACTGTCACATGTTAAGATGGCTCTGATGTAAACGCCAGGAAAGGAAGTGTCTTATGCTTAGTATGTCGAGCTACTCCGAGTCAGTGTGAAGATGACATGGACTCTTGAATGAACCTCTGCAATGTCATCTTTAGTTTGAATGCTGAACTTCAGGTGGACAGATTGCAGGACCCGCAGCCCTGTATATCAATGGAGTCATCTGTGATGAGGAGTGAGAGAGACTGAAGAAAGAAAAGGAAAAAAATGTAAATAATGAGCAGTCGTTTTAGTGGTCTCTGAGAGATGTTCATCAGATTTTACCCATTCAGAGTATGTGCTTAATATGGGCAAAACAAAGAGATAGATGCTAAAAATGTAAGAGAAAAGTTATATTAAACATTTCTTAGTCTTGTTGAAATAAAGACTGCAGATATTTAAATGTGTCATGTCATTTCTGCTCTGTTACCAGTATTAGCATTACTAAATTGCATGATTGCTTTGAAAATCTCTTTGAGGGACCCATTAATGAAACACCAAAGACTTAAAACAATCATGAACATTGATTAATCAAAGCCATTAATTAAGTTGAAGTGTTAGTCTTCATTGTGTTATTAAACTGTTAAGATGAAGACGACTACATACAGTGTTGGGGGTAACTTGAGTAATGTAATCAGATTACTTTTTCAAGTAACTAGTAAAGTAATGCATTACTTTTTCAGTGTACTACAAAATATCTGCAAAGTTACTTTTTCAAATAAGTAACGCAAGTTACTTTTTCACATTTATTGACTGACAGCTCTCCTGTCCCCATGATGAGAGAAATAAAGTGCAGAGGTGCGCTGTGTGAACATGATGGTTATTGTAGTTCTGGACTAAATGTGAACATGTATTTACTCATCTCACTTGCATGAAAACATTCAGTATTCCTCAAAATGAATAAAAACAGTGAAATGTGATCTCAGAATTTTACACAAACCTGTAATAATTAACTATATTAAATTACACAAATATACTTTATGTATTTAATTTCACATTATTAACCAATGTCTTGGCTGCTGAGCTTCAATGATCTAATTCAACCATACTAATAAGCCAAAATTACTTTAGATTAGATTTAGAAACAAGAGTGTTGAACTTCCTTCTACTGTATCTTAGCCTGCTTCTCAATGCGCAACTATCCATCCTAAATAGAATGTGACATTAGTAATATTTAATACTATTTAGGGCGGAGCCCCTGCTGAGGATTATCCTTCTTTAATCCAGAATGGCAGCACAGCTGAAAGGTTTGTTTGAGCTGCACCCTCTACTGTACAGGTGTAAATATGCATTTCCTTCAGCCTGAGACTTATTCATTTCACTTTTGGTGTGAAAGGGCCTTACTTTTTTTATTGTTATTAAAAAACAAACAAGCAAGCCCAGGCAAGAAAAAGTAATACAAAAGTAATGTAACACATTTCTTTTTATAAAAAGTAACGCAATTAGTTACTTTTTTAGTGAGTAGTGCAAGGTAGTGCACTAGGTGTGAAATATAAAACAAAATTAATTTTGTTTATTAGAGGAGATATTTTAGCAAATTAAATTTCTAGACAACCTCTTGTAAAATCTCAGTTGTGTTTTTGCACGAAAAAAAAAAAATAAATGTCCTCATGAGGACTTTTATTGTGAAGATGGAAAAGCGGGTGGGAACGGGGAAGAGAGAGTAGCCTACGAGATTGTGGCAGAGGTAAACAGCAGAAGTTATCTGGAGATCTCAGAGTAATACGGTGTAACTACGGACGGGGAAGCCTCGTGGAAACATGTAGACATTAATTACGTCCGATACTAGCAGACTAACATCCACAAAAAGGGCTGGGTGTGTTCATATTTTGATGTGCTGAGGCTCGAGTCACAGGTTTTGTTCAACATCCCTCCCGACCGACGCGACGCGGTGCGGTAGGGACCCGCACAACTGAGTAATGCTTTCACTTTTCCAGCGAGAAGATGGATGAAAAATCCTACTACAGCCGGCTTCTAATCGTACTGCTGATGATCCTGTGTTTCGGTGTTATTGTATTACAATACGTCTGTCCTACGTCCGATTGCCAGTTGCTACACCTGGCATCATTGTCCTCGAGACTAGGGAGTCGCGAGCCCGGCGATCGCATGAACGGAGCCGGTGCTGGAGATCCGTACAGCTCAGAAGACGGTGCTTTGGTTCGCTTTGTGCCTCGCTTTAATTTCACCACCAAAGACCTTAATCGCGCTGTAGATTTCAACATCAAAGGAGACGATGTTATAGTGTTTCTCCACATCCAGAAAACCGGGGGGACCACGTTCGGCCGTCACCTGGTCCGCAACATCCAGCTGGAGAGGCCGTGCGAGTGCCATGCGGGCCAGAAGAAGTGTACTTGCTATCGGCCGGGCAAAAGGGACACCTGGCTGTTCTCCCGCTTCTCCACCGGCTGGACCTGCGGTCTGCACGCGGACTGGACGGAGCTCACTAACTGCGTGCCTTCTTACATGGGCAACCGTGAGTCTCAGGAGAGGCGCGGAATTCCCAGGTGAGAGTTTAATTGGGTTTTATCAGTGTAATAAACTGATTTTAGTGTCTATAATGGACCGAAACGCGTTTTCACAAACAAACTTATTTCTTTTGTTATGGTATTGTGTTTTGTATGGTGTCACGGTGTGTTTCGCCACTCCTCCACCTCACATTGTTCTCGTTCAGTTCAGTGCTGAAGCCTCTTAGCAAGTCAATTATGTGGAGACAAAAGGCCTCCAACAGGTCAGACTCAACCCCAGAGTGCTTTCATTCAGCGCATTCCTGCAACAGGGGACCCATCATCATAATCATTCACTCTTTCAGACACCCTGGAGGGCAGACAGCCTGCTGGCACCAGAACATCTGCCATTCTCCCAGGCTTGTCCTTTAAATAAACTCCCCGGACCATGGGATAAACCGTGTTTGATAATGTTTGCACTGGGAGGCATTCGGTTTTGATAAGCGTTTGTGTGCCTTAAGCGTAGTGTGCTGGTACAGTACCGTTAAAAGGTTGGGGTAAAAATAAATTAATACTTTTATTAAGCAAAGACGAATTCAGTCAAAAGAATCAGTTAAGACACTTAATGTTGTAATGTTACAACATTTTTTTTTTTTTTTTATTCCAAATAAATGCTGTTCTTTTGAACTTTCTATATCCATCAAGGAATGCTGAAAAATGTATCACGGTTTCCACAAAATATGCTAAGCAGAGCAGCTGTTTTCAACATTGATAATAAGAAGAAATGTTTCTTGAGCACCAAATCAGCATATTAGAATGATTTCTGAAGGATCATGTGACACTGAAGACTAGAAGAGTAATGATGCTGACAGTTTTGATATATCACAGGAATAGATTGTTTTAAAATGTATATTAAGACCAGTTATTTTAAATTATTTTGCAATATTACTGTTTTTGCTCTATTTTTTAAAATCAAATAAAGGCAGCCTTGGTTGAGCATAATATACTTTTAAAAAATATTAAAACTGAGGGAAAAAAAATAATCAATGATTGATTAAAAAAGGACAACAGTTTAAGGCCAGTAAGATTTTTTTTAGTCCTCACTGAAGAATAAACACTTGCAAATCACCTTTAGTTTTCCCTAAACTCTGCTTGGTTTTGAATGTCGAGGCTTGCCTTCGAATGAGTTGGTTATTTTTGATTTGGCAAGTTCTCCAGGTGATGTTAGTTCATTCTGTGAGGTGTGTGTGCTACATTTGTTTTTGTCATTCGTAGGGGAATGCTTTATTGGGAAAGGAAAAAACAATACTGTAGAATGATTTAAGGTGCAATATGTAAGATTTTTGCAGTAAAATATCCAAAAACCACTAGGCCAGTGTTATATATTTTGTTCACTTGAGCACTTACAATATCCCAAATGTTTGCAACTATTTGTAAATTGTGAGGAAATTGCAATTTTAACCAAGGCTCCGGGACGTGTGAGGAGTCGCCTGTCAGTTGCGTCATACCCGCGTTACCCTCGGTTTCTGGTTTTATTTTGTAAAAACCATGGAAACACCAAAGATGCTTTAATATATTACATGCTTTAATAGACAAGGGAACAACTGTTTGGTTACATTTATAGACAGAAAACTAATTGTTGTTATATAGCTCAACATGTTTAGTCTTATTGTTTAAATCTAATTTTCTTGATTTTTTTTGCGAGTACCATGCTTTACCATGCCTCAGAGAAAAACACTATTTTGTGAAGTAGCTAACATAGCATAATCAGATGCAGCTTTATTTTTAGTAACAGTAATACAGAATTTTCTCCATCATACAATACGTTTTAAAAATTAATTGCATGCCATTTATCAACACAAGCCATCCAGCATTTATTAATATAATATTCTAAAATCGATCTAGCTTACTGCAGTGTGCAACAAGTGTCTCACAGTGAACGCACAGAGTAACGTAATTAGATTTTCAACACACTCAGATATATCTAATATGATAAACAGAGCTGCGTTACCTCATACTCATGACCGGAAAAGCGGAAGCGGCGACTGTGGCATAATAAAAGTTCCGCTGCTCACGGCGTGTTGCGCAATCGCTCCAGCTGCCTCGTTCAGCTCCCACAACACTCAGTCCTGCTCTGCTTCATACTACAGTAATGTTAATAATCTCATTCCATGAACATGATTTCTTCCTGAGTCCTATCCCGATTGTTTCCAAGGGCTGTGAGGTGAAGAGCACATGTCCCAAGATTCCGCACTCAAACTTGGCGTCATCAAGCTACGCCTTTGTTTTGAATATAAAATTGTAATTGTTTTGGACATAAAACTTACATATTGCACCTTTAAAGTCAATATATTGGTTAATATTCAAATAGCAGTAGAATGGAGTAGGGAATGTAGGAATGCACCTTTGTTAATATTCTGACTGATACAGATAAGGCAAAAATTATTGTCAGCTATTGTTGTTTTTGGTTGATAACCTATGAATGACGGATATTAAAAATCTATACTATTTTATCTAATTAAATGAAAATAAAACACTGAAAACTAAAAAAATGCTACAAGTGAATTTGAACATCACAATTTTATAATGTACAGTGTGGATTTCAATTTTAAAATCGGCTAAAGATTACATTTAATTTATTTAATTATTGGTGTTTTTAAATATTAACTTTAAGTCAATGTCAACTATATATATATATATATATATATATATATATATATATATATATATATATATATATATATACATAGCACCGTTAAAAACAACAATTGTTCACCATGGTGAAGTAAATTAAGACCATCATTAAAACCATATACAACTTAACAGATTACAAACACAGACAAGACCAGAAAGAAACTACACACATCAGCTGATTAAACGCCAGAGAAAATAGATATCTTTTGAGTTTTACTTTAAAATCATGCAGTGTACAGTGGCAGCTCAAAAAATTACATGTATACAGAGTACATGTACAAGAGTAGCATATCACTTGAAGGAAAAAAAAATCCATCCCCCTGTCCATGATTTTCCTCCCCCTCCACTTTTCTTTCCTCACAGAATCGACCCAGTTTTCTGAACGGCAGATTCGGCACATTTGGGGAACAGCAGCAGTGGTTCCAACTTCAATGATATTTTATGATGTTACAATGCTGAAATTACAAACAAGAAACTCACATTCTGAGACATGAAATGAAATATTAATAATAACTGGGATTATATTTTATTAACATTAAATCATCCTTCTCCCATTTTCCACCTCAAAAATTTGGGTAGGCTGTGCCTCCCTTGCCTCCCCTGACGAGCTGCCACTGGTAGTGTAGGGCCAATTTCAGCGTAGCCCAAGGAATGTTTAGCAGTCTCTGGTTGGATGATCTTAGAGACCTCACTGGATTGTGAACAGATAGGAATGTATGCAGGTGCTAGTCTGTTCAAGGATTTAAAAACCAGTAACAACACTTCCGTTAGCCTATGTAACGAATTGGAAGCCGGTATAAATATATTAAAACCAGAGTAACCAGTTAGGAGTGTAGCAGCTGCATTCTGTGCCATTTACAGACTGGCAAGAGATGCTTGGTTAATAACCATATAAAGCTTGATTACAATAATCAAGCCTTGTCGAAATAATAAAAGCCTGAGCGTTAGATGACTGCAAAGGTAAGAAAAATGAAAAATAGGGATAAATGAACAATTAAAGATACAACAATATCGACTGATGTATACAGATATAAATGCATGAGAGGCCTGTTTTTCAAATGGACACAATTAGATGAAATCATAATCCCATGGGCTCATTGTTGGCTTGTAAATAAAGGAAAAAGTTGAGGCTCTCCAGAGACTTTCTGTGCTGTTGTTGAATGGATTTGTCCAGACAATCTTAATTGATATTCATATGGAAAGTGTTCTGGATGTGAGCTGGAAGATGATTCTTCTCATTCGCTCATTATGCTAAAATGCCCATAATTACAGTCAACCAGCAGTAATTCATTCCGTTTTCCATCAAGATCGCTCCCCTGACACACTCCAACAGAAACCTCACCATGAATAATTCTGTCACTGAACATGCACAAAATATGACAGCTTTACCCACTTAATGATTCATACGCAATATAACATTTCATTTTGTTCTCAACTTATATTGCCACTTTTTTGATAACTTAATTTGATCAATTCTTCTCTTTCCTGTCTCATGTAGTAGGAACTACTACTACATCACGATCTTGAGGGATCCGGTGTGGCGGTACCTGAGCGAATGGAGGCATGTTCAGCGCGGCGCCACCTGGAAGGCCTCTAAACACATCTGTGATGGCCGTTTACCCACCCTGACCGAGCTGCCCAGCTGTTACACTGGTGACGACTGGTCAGGCTGCACGTTGGAAGAATTCATGGCGTGTCCTTACAACCTGGCCAACAACAGACAGACCCGTATGCTGGCCGACCTCAGCCTGGTGGGCTGCTATAACCTCTCCATCATGAGTGAGAGCCAGCGGTGGGCCGTTCTACTGGAAAGTGCCAAGCGCAACTTGCGAAACATGGCCTTTTTTGGTCTGACGGAATATCAGCGTAAGACGCAGTACCTCTTCGAGCACACTTTCCGCCTGTCCTTCATCGCGCCATTCACGCAGCTCAATGGCACCCGCGCTGCGAGCGTAGAGGTTGAACCGGAGACCCAGCGCAGGATTCGAGAGTTGAACCAGTGGGATGTGGAGCTGTACGAGTATGCGCGGGACCTTTTCCTGCAGCGATTCCAGTACGCCAGACAGCAGGAGCGCAGGGAGGCCCGTCAGCGACGCCTGCAGGAGAGGCGCAAGCTACGTGCCAAGGTGAAGCCTTGGTGGGGGGTGACTGGAAAAACTGTTTTTAAACCTACCAAGGAGCCACCAATGACAGAACAATATCCCACTTTCTCTGAAGAAAAACAAGCAGATGCTGGAAAAGTGGAGAGTGAGACAGAAGGACAGGTAGAGGACAGCTGGTTAGAGGAGGATGGCAATGAAACCATATTGGACTATTTAGAAAATGTGGAGCAGTGGCGGTAGCCAACAGCTATTTGGTTGAACTCAATAATGGACTAGAAAATGGTGATTCCATTTTATTACTATGGGGTACCTATAATCCTTTAATCCCAAATCACTGCTAAATATTAGCATGTACGGGTTATTAATTGCGGGTTGCTCTTTTTGTGACACATGAATATTTGTGGAATGCACATCATAATTGCCATATATATTGATTCATAGCACCATTTTACGGTCAAATATCATAGTTTGAATTATCGTCTTGCAGCCTTGTGAATTGAAGATAAGCTAAAATAAACAGTCCCGTGCCCACTCTGCCCTTGAGAAGAGGGCATTATGAGGTTGCAGGGAGATCATCACTGCAATTAATTTACTGAAAATCTTTATGGAGGAATAGCAAATGCTTAATATTAATCATAAAAGCCAAAGAATGGAATGTTTCAGAAACACCGTTTTCTGATCTTGCTGTTCTGAGGAAGAAGCTGGTGGCAGCACATTTTTATTTACATTCCTGTAATGTAAGATTTAAAATATTGCCTTTTTTTCAAGTGTCCTCAACAGTCACAATCCCATGCACATCACGTCAGCCTTTTGTTGAAGTCCAACACTTGTCTTTTGGATTATTTTTTGATTTAAGATGTTTTATATGAAATGCATTTCTTTCTCGTTCCTTTTATTTATGTTTGCTAATAGGATCACATGATATGGGTTGGATCATGGTATTTTGCTACTTGAAATTAAAAAGCCATTGTGAATCACTTCATCTTTATACCACAGCATAGGTTGTACTGAGGGGCGCAGATTGCTCTGGAAAATGAATAACATTTGTGAGTACTAATAAATACATTTTTTTTTATAATAATTCAAATTTCTTGTGGCTAGTTGATCTGGAAGGGTGTCTCTTCATTTCTGCCTTTTTTTTCCTCTACAGCAGATGGAGCCAAAGTAACATGGAAGCTTGCATGTATAAACACGTTTGATCTGTAGAACATAAGGTGTCATATATCAAAATGCACATTTTGAATGTTAAGTTTATACTGACAGCATTCTTCCTGTATTTAGGCTACTAAGCTTACTAACTGCTGCTGCTTAAATCACCCAATTTGTTTTTGAATGCTGCTGGTGGTTTGTGCTGGCTGCTGCAATTCACCAATTCACTCTTCCGTCAGTTTTGCCCCTTATATTTCCACTTATACTTATGTTGTTTGGATTATCAGATCATGCACTTTCATATCCATACCATCTTTCCACACTATTCTATTGCCCCAGGCATGTGTTTATTGTCCAGTAGGGATGGGTAGACAATATCGATTTCTCGATTTTAATCGATTCTCATTTTTACGAACCGATATCGATTCTTAAATCTTAAGAATCGATTAGTCTAGTCTGTTTTCAGTTGGTGAATGAACAGAACGTGTAGCTCGCCTCCCATCCAATAAATCGCAATAATCTTTGTGCTTTGTTACTTTTGATATGAAGCAAAGTCTCAGCCTGCGTCTCAATGTGCATACTATCCATCCTAAACGGTATGTGACATTAGTAATATTCAGTACTATTTAGGGCGGATAGGGTGGATAGTATGCACATTGGGATGCAGGGTTAGATTTAAAATGACGTTCATCTTATTATGAGATTCAAAAAATAAATACCGTTTTGGCGCCGTTTAATGTGACGTGACTGATCGCTTTAGCGCCTCCGCTTTAATACCAGTTACAGCGCGAAATAAACATGACTAAACATCTGAAGGTATGTTAAAATATACAGAACAACTTACCGAAATCCGTGTCTTGTGCAATAGCTCAATCAGTGTTTCAACCTCGGAGACGTCAATAAAACAGCTTGTACACAATGTCACGTAACGTGTCACGTATCGTCACATTTACCTCAGAAAAACATATTCAGTGACCATAAACTTATTAGTCAGCTAGAAAAGTGAACTCTAGAAAGCAGCATTCTGATAAATATAGTTATGCACCGTTACATATTCATTATAATGTTCTTCAATATTTAATGCATGTTTGAATAAATCAGTTATGACAGCCAAGATTTAAATAAAAAAAAGTATTGGAGTAGGAATATGATTATGCAATTCTAAACTTTACACTCAATTATATTTTTTATAATAAATAATTTAAGTGTTTGTATATAAATAAGTTAATTTTAACCTTCCTTATTATAGTAAAGTACCAACTGACTTCCATGTGTAGTTTACAGCATTAGTTGATTTTTTTCCTCTAGAAAATTTGCCATGTACTGTAACTGATATACTACATCCAAAATAATCGAATCGTAAAAAATGTGTCAATACCCAGCCCTATTGTCCAGTATATAAAATAACGTTTATTATTAATTGGTCAATTGTATGATACGCCAGGTCATGTGATGTCATCATGGCTGCGTCCACGAGGGGGCGACCCGCTCCAAGTACAATAAATCGGTCTTTTCTAGAAGACTAATGGGTCATGCGAGTTTACAGAATTGTAATAATATTTCATAAAAACAACAACAAAAAAAACTATTCACTTCTTTATGTAAGGTTTCTTAGTTAAATAAATGTTGAGTGCACCTTTAAAACACCCGGGCCGTTACTCATAAGCACAGTAACATTTGTATTCGTGTCTAAATATTTACATAGCTACTGTACTGCACGATATTAAATACGTGAAATATTTCTCGTTATAGCTATCCTCATCCATAAGGCGCAGTTTGCACTGAGGTCGAGTGGGAATACCCCTAAAATGGAGGCAATACATGGGAATGCACGTAGTGCCGTGCACACTTTCGCTCTACTCCTCCCTTCTGCCCTCCCTCGTCTAGTCTTCTGCCTTCCCTCGTCTCGTCTTCTGCCTAGCAGCAGCTAGCAAGTTCGCTTCACGCTTCCCCATCGCTAGCTTCGTCGTTCAACTCGAAACACCCCGCAGCTGCTGGTCATTGTACGAGGCTTTAAGCTGCAAACTGCGCGATCGAAAGCTCTCGGTTCAACGCGGGAACTTTTGCAACCAAAGCGCGCGCCTCACATCAGCCAGTGATCGTGACGTAGTTATTGACAAATCTTTATTTTCGCTTTGCGCTGCATTTGATGTCACCCGAGCTCTAGTCGCGCGCTGTCTGCACAGGTGAGTCATTTGCTTTCATAAAGACCAATATTTCATATCCTTCTCCAGTTTTGCCGCACATATGTTATTGCAAATGTTATTGGTGTAATGCATAGCTCGCTGTCACGACTGACGCTCGCTCGTTTATGGGTCTCCATCTCTAACCTTGCTTTTGAGCACATGGCCTCTTCGCACCGTGACGCATAAAACTAGAATTTGAATTTCTTCGTGTTGTTAGTAGCCAAGTCTATCATTTGACCTTACCGCACAAGCTGTCACTTATAATAAAACGCCCGTAATGCAGTTCGGTGTCAAGCATTGATCATACACTTGCTGACAGCTGTTGAGCTTTCCATCAGTGCTGTGGTGCCCTGAACAGCACCTAGTTTGTAATCTGGTTGGATGGAGCTCAAACTCTGCTCACATGTTATGAGCCCCTGTAATAGTCAGGTGCAGTGGGCTGTATGTCTTTTCTGATGCTGTTTTTGTGTCTGGCATCTAAAACAAGTAATGCTGTCATGCTGACATTTCAATTTTCATGGCCAGTGCTGGATGCAGTCCCAACCATAAGGTGTTTACCCACGGTTGGAGCTGAATTTGTCCTTGATTTCCTGGAACATGTAAAAGGTGGTACTGTAAAATTTGTGAGGGTGGCTTTGTATTTTGGTGTGGTTGAAGTTAAATGTCCTTTGTCCCACTTACCTTTAACATCATCGGACATTTGCCAGAACAGACAACTGTCCAAAGCCAAATGCTTTAGTTTATTTTGTCGTCCATGCTTGAGAGGATAGTTTTGTAAGCTTTCCTTCTACAAAATATTCTTTAGTCTGATGACCTTTATTTTGCACTGTCAAGCCTGTTTATGGCAACTGTTTAGTATACAGGCCTCCCACAGTCATGGAAATTAATTAGTTATTAAAAGTCATGGACATTTCTACAATATAGCTAGATAGATATAGATAGAATACACTCTATGTTTCAATGTAATTATTATACATGTAAGTACTGAGTAATAATAATTAAGTACATGCACTTTCTATAGGATTAGGATGTGGTTTGGGGTTAGTTGCATGTAATTATGCACAATTTATAGTAATTACTTTAGTAACTACATGTAACAGACACTAAAATAGTGTTATCTAAGGTTCTATATGTTGACATTAGCTAATGCAGTAGTTAACATGAAATTTTAGCAATTTTACATTATTAATATGTTAATGATTCAATTTATTTTTTTGAATATTATATTATATTTTAACTAATTTATTTTTTAACATTTTAAGTTTTATTAATTATCATTAGTTAATGTATTAAAATTGACACAAACCTAGATGAAAAAACGCAGCTAAATTTTTCATTGTTCATTATATCTAATGCATTAATTAATGTTAACCAATTGAATGTTATTGTAAAATATTATCATTTATGATATTTTTTATTTATAAAACTTGGCACATTGGCACACAGTTGTGCCGTATTCAAATTTCAAGAGGCACAAGACATTTGTACACTAAGAAGTATAACAATTTAAATTGATATATTCCATGTATTACTATCTGACATTGGAAATTGAATATGTTTTATTGACCTGTACACAAATTAAAACACTAAGGCTATGGAGGTCTGGACAATCGTGTCCCTGAAACTGCCAGTTGTTGCATCGCACTTAGGACTTGCTTCATATTAAAAATTTCAACATCTATCTTGCCTTTTTGATCTCATTTGGTTATATGCCACAGATTGTGTGCAAAGAATATTAAATAATATATGCAAGATGATACAGTTGCTTTAAGGTAAAGTGATGATGCGAGAGCACCTGCAGTCATGTGAGTGGCGGTTGACATTCTGTTTGATTTCACACCTTGTGATGTGTGCTGTCAAAGGTCAGGTCAGAGGAGTCCTGCTGCTTTAGAGGGCTGGTGTCTGTCAGACTTCAGTGGCATTGCTGCCCTTTAGTTATATCTGCAATTTTAAGGTCTTCACATGGCTGACAAGTCATATATCTTGGTAGTAATACCAGGCCGATTCTTAGCACGTACCCTACCCTCCTTCTCCCCAAGGGGTCTGTTTATCCTGCACTTCTAGAACTAGAACTAGACACACATACGCCATACACCGAGACAGAACGCCATCTGACGACAAGCTCCATTAATTCCCAGTGGTCACAGCTGGTCACGTACCCATAGACGTGAGAAAGCGATGTGGGGTTAAATCAGGTGAGCTGCTGAGATGGCAGTGGTTTTTACCTCGTAGGAATAATTTATTAGGAAGCCCCCTGATGGTCCAACATGCACACATTCGCAGTCTTTTAAACACAATCCATGTTAGCACCACACATCCGCATTTTGCCGCATGTGCTGAAACCGCACCACAGGTTCAGGCACGTTTGCCACTGACGCCGTGGACTTTGCTCTCCCTTTCATTCACCCTATAAAATTAACGATAAGAACTGAGAGTAGGGTTACTGTACACACATGTCCTCATTTCCCCTCTTCGGCTTTGCTGTACCAAATACGGTATGCCATATGCTTTGAAATGACAATAAAACATGGTGATGGGCTGATAAAGCAACAGCATTTACAAATGATCAAAGATTGACCGACTATAATATTGATTAAGCTGTCGTATATAGCTATCTTGCTGTAAATATCGGTTCTGTACTGAATCTATAAAAACTAGACTATTGCTTTCTATAAATATGCCTACTGCCCTCTTTTTTGGCAAGTAGGTTATGACATCCTCAGATTGTGTTACTCACAAATGAGCTTTCAACCACTATTCTGTAAAGTGCAACGCACCATTTGTTAGAGTAAATAATATAATTTGGGTGCATTTGCACAGACGCAAATGAGGATTTGGCAAGTCTGCGCTTCATTTAAAAGAGTTGACCTGCTTTTGAGTATCTTGGGATGTTCATAATTGCATAAAATGATGTATTTGTCTTCTTTGATCCTGCACTTGCTCCTCACAGTTGTCTTGTATGCAGTTTGTTGTTGCAACATTACACTGAGCGGGGCAGAGGGGAAGAGGCTCAGCCTGTTGTAATGTGTCATGTAGGTCTAAGCCTATGATTTTAGAGTTTGTTTGTGCTCTCCAGAGCGCCGTACGTGTCTCTGTTCTTGCTGTGAGTTTGTGAGCAAGCTCAGGCAGCTGCATGTTTTTATGAATGGAGGCAGTGGGGCTGTAATAGGCTGAAAGGATTATATATACTTAACCTAATTATTTTTCCCTGTGGCTGGGGGCTTTTCTCCTCTGCCAGTCCCGTCTCACAAGCTCTTGAGTCTCAAAACCTCTCTCCACCATGTGAGACCCTGCATGTCTCCACCTTAAGCTGTCAGAACTGTCCATTTCTGTGGGTTTTTCTTGAGTGAATGCTGCAGTTCTGGCTCTGAGGAACAGAGAATTATATGTCTATGTATTTTTGCATTGCTTCCTTTTATTAAGGGAAGTACGCACATGGTTTAATATCAGTTACATTTGGGTCATACTTCTGCATCAGATTCTCTGCACTGATCAGCCTTGTCCTTTAAATGTCATTCAGACAGTTTGTTCACTGTAATGGCCAGGACAGTGTGTCTATTCATACAATTTGAACATTTAAAGAAGTATGCAGCCATCTTATTCTGATTGAAACTTTTCTTAAAGAAGCTTTCCTGTAGCTCAGTGGTTAGAGCAGTGGTTAGAGCATGGCACTAGCAATTATTTAGAGCAGTGATTTTTTTTTTAGATTTTTTAACATAAATGTAAAGGGATAGCTCATGCTAAAATGAAAATTAAGTCATAAATTTCTCACCCTGGTGTTGTTCTAATGCCGTATGCCCTTTTTTATGGACCACAAATAGATAATTTGAAAAAAAAAAAAAGTCCTGCTCACGCTTGTCCATATAACGGCAGTGAATAGCGACCAGCATCAAGGTTTTTTAAAAAAAAGACGTGAAAGTATCACAGAATGATCCCATGCGACACTTGTCGTATATTCCAAGTGTTCTGGGGGTATACAATATGAAATTTAATGTATTATTTAACAAAAATCCTGACCTTGACCTTTGGTGTGACTCTATTAGCGCAGCAGTTCATTCCATCTCGCCCAGAAAAAGCACACAAATTGTGATAAATCGAGGTTAACAAAAACGTGACATTTTCATTCAAACACTTTCAATTTAAAGTGAACTATCCCTTTAAATGAAGGAACACAAAAAGTGAATTTGAACTGTAAATGAGGCTGTCAAACTCAAAAGTGACAATTTAATGAAACTAGTCTATAGGAATCAAGCACTATAATTCTGTATTATAGCTTTGTGCGACAGAGCAAAATTTAAGCCGTTAATTAATGATATTTAACTATTAATTATTTGAGCCATTTCTACTCATAAAAATTCTACCATCATTTACTCACATTCATGAGGCCATCAAGCTCCAAATTGACAAAAAAAAGCACAATGAAGTAGTCCATATGACTTATGCACTATAATTCAATTAACCCATATGATAGCTTTAAGTGACAGAGTGAAATTTGTTGTTATTTACTAATATTCTTCCACTCCAGTGGACTTTGAACCATTGTGACCAGATCATTGAGTCTCAAGAATGGTTTTGTGAACTAGTCCAGTTTTATGAACTAAATCAACCAATTTGTTGAAAAGATATAACTCAAAAAGAATATTTGCTCATGAATCCACCTAAAGACTAGAAGAAATAGAGCTTTTGAAGTGGCTGGTCCCACTCTTTGGAATAACTTAACAAATCAGATCAGCTTCCACTTTATCTGAGTTCAAATCCTGTCTTACAACTCATCTTTTTTCCTTGGCTTTTAATGTGTAGTTCTGTCTGGTTCTTATGGTGATTTTAAGTGTATATTGCTAATTTATTGTGTACCCTTATGCTTTGATTGTACAGCACTTTGGTCGGCCTGTGGCTGTTTTTAAATGTGCTTTAGAAATAAACCAAACTTGAACTTGATGAATCAGACATTCCTACTTATCTCATAAATACACCACCCAGACAGCAACATAGTGTGGCCCAGATCCGGCCCACATCTGTTGCATGTGGATTACATGTGGACCAGATGTGGGCCGACACTATGTTGCTGTCAGGGCAAGAAGACCTAGGATGGGTGTCAGTAGTTCCAGTGAATGATGACTGAAACTTTGTTCTGTTCCTCACACAAAGCCATATGGATTTGTTTTATAATACTTTATGGTGCTTTTTGTCATTTAGAAGCTTGGAGAATTAGGATTGAACAACATAAAGGTGGGAAAATAATACCATTATTTCCATTTCCAACTATCTCTTTAAGAAAAATAAATAATGAATAATCTGCTATTTGAAATCATATTTAAACAGCAAACCTTGTTAAAATCTCAAATTCCCCAAAGCATGACTCTATTTCTGAGAATATGTATGGGTTCAGTTTCATTTCTCATTTTACTTTAGATTTATTTGCCTGCGATTTCACCTCAGCAAGATAAGCAGTGCAAAAGAGACATTTAAAGGCATAGTTCACTGTCTTTACTCACCCTCATGTTGTTTCAAAATTGTATTATTTTCTTTTTTCTGCGAAACACAAAATAAGATATTTTGAAAAATGTTGGTAACCATACAGTTTTGGTCACCATTGATTTCCATTGTATGGGCAAAGATATTATTTAAAATATCTTTTTTTATATTCCACAGAAGAAAGAAACTCGTACAAGTTTGTAACAACATGATGGTGAGTAAATGATGTAAATGATTACTGTCACTAAGAAGCAATACAAAGGTTAGCTTTGAGCTACTGAGCTCTCACTTCACCGTGAGAAATGCTGCAGTACAAGCTGCAGCAGGCAGAATGCATGTGGGGAGCATGTGCTGTGCTGCTGGAGCTGCAGTATGTGCTGGTCATGCTGGGCTCGCCTTGTATGCGTCAGCTCTGTGGTATGAAGGTTATGTTGTGGCGCTCCAGTGCTGCTGAGCGCTGCAGTGCGTTGGAACAGCAGACTCCTCTCTTTCCTGCCCTGACCTCTGCCAACTGACCCTCACACTCCCACTGCCGTCTCTGCGGACGAGTATGGCAAAGGCGGAGAACCAGATTCAATCTTGCATTGCTTCTGCATTTCATTCCGATGTAGTTAGTTCACTTGCTTTTCTGGGCTTATTTGGGAACTCTGTGCCAAACAGAGTGGCAGTGGCGGCAACCTGTATTGAAAATGCTTGTCATTTGAATGCTGCGACTGTTTGCCCATCATCGCCTTCCCATCATTTCAAGGTCAGCTTTAGTTATGATTATGAGCATGGAAGTGCCGCATTGCTCTATTTTCCCCATGTCCCAAAGACTTAGCTTCCATGAAAAATAAAACGTTCAAAAGGCCCCGTGGCCTTTGGTTTATTTACATAAGCAAAATGTTGCACTCCGGTGGGACCTGAATAAAAGACACGTCTGCAGAATGTTGCTTCATCAAACCATGAGATTTGTGTTGGCTATTAGAATATTTTGGTCAGCAGTTTTTTTCTACATTGTAGTTTGTTTGCTTACCTCAATTTAATTAATATTCCTCCTAGTACACGTTAATGCTTGATTCTGTCAAATTGGTACACGAGTTACAGTGAAAGGCTTTTTGAAAACGGTTAAAATAGACCTCAGATGAACACTAAATGATGTTTACTCTAGTGATCACTGTAATTATTTCACCTAGGGCAGTTGTTGTCATATTGATCTGTATAATCGATAATTCCAAGATCTAAGATTAGCTCATTCAGCAAGCGTGTCTCGAATAGACAATAAAATCTTGAGACATGGGTAAACTTACTATCCTTTTAAAGGATAGTAAGTTTACCTAGAATTGAGGGTGAGTAAATGAGGGTTATGAGGGTTAATAAATTGACAGAATTTTTATTTTTGAATTAACAGTTTTTTCGCAATGAAACAGTTGTAATGACAGATCTTTTCTTCCATATTGTGACGTACTTCCAAATGAATTTAATTCGCAAAAATTGGTGGTTTTGCACTCAATAAGCGGTATTGCACCAAAGTACCTTTCAAGGAAAATCTCTTCATTCGGCAGCCATATTAGCAATGCCTCTGGGCAGCTATTTCGGGCATCCAAGACCAAGTCCTATCTATTTGAATGGGGGAATCCTGAAATCTCAAAAACTGCTTGGCGAACTCACAATTAAATAACATATTTCAAATCAGCAACAAAATCTGACATGAACTGTCCCATAAATGTTGTTTCTTATGCTCAAATAGCGTTAAAAGAGCTCATTTTTTAGGCTAGACGAGCCAATGCGCATGTGCAGTCTTAAGCGCGAGTCTCAGATTTCTATGGGAATGCAATCACTTTATCAATCAGCGATTGGCTCTTTTACTTAGAAGGTGGGACATATTCCGCCATTTTGCGCGTTGCAGTTTCTCCCATTCATAACTAATAGGAGTGAATCGCCTTTCTATATCTATAGTCTTTGATTGCACTTAAAAATAAATGCAAGCTTGTAGTTGATTGTGGAGGGGCTGGGTTTAAGCAGACTGAAATGAAGTCCAGCATACGCAGTCAAAGTTAAAAAAAAAAAGATAACATGCACTGAAGAATCATTCACAACACTCTCAGAAAAAATGGTACAAAAGCTGTCACTAGGACGAAGAAAAAGGTAAAAATGTTCTAATATGTACCATTTAGGTACTAATATGTACACTTTTGGTACCAATATGTACCTTTAAGGCACTAATATGCATTCTTTAGGTACAAAGGTGTACCTTTTGAAAGGGTCCCAGTGACAGCTTTTTTCTGAGAGTGAATAAGATCAATATAATGGATTTACAAAATAAATAATGTGAATTTTCATTTCATCCTAACTCAAAGCATATAGCATTTAGCATGTAATTTAGCCAGAATAATCTTATTTCTCACAGGCAGACAGTAGGTGTGATTCTCTTCTCAGACTGAGACGGCTTTGAACAGCACACTAGCGTCTACAAACCACAGCCAGGTTTTGTTAAAAGGCTATTGTTTCTCAAACGCCCAGTCTTCTGCTATACATTCCAGTTATTGACTTGATTCTTGTGCATGCACATGCAGTGCCTGAAGGACACTGCTACAAGTGCGATGTGTATACAGCTCAGTGACCTTGTAGAAACAATACACACTCGCCACCTCCACACTTCTGATATTTACAGCCTCCTTTGTAGATCTGCACTAGAAACACTCACGTACGTATACTGTGCTGTATATCCTCCGCCCAGCCGCCTGCCCGCTGTAGAACATCAAAGTAAACTGACTACACACAACCAGCACTTACACTAGCCTGTATAACAATTGTACTACATATAGCTGACGTTTTTAGTATTGAGCACAAGGTTATTTGTCTTCTTGTCTGTGCATTAGAAATATTTGTTTTGTCTGATATTCATATGGGTTTAAATCTCTTTCCAGGTTCAATGCAAGTTAAGATGTATCTAATCTAGCCTATCTGTGCAAGCAGGGGGTCACAGCCGCTGCATAATATCATTGCGCCTGCTGCACCCATGGTACGGCAGCAAAGTTCCTTGATTATTACGCTGGAATGAGAGTATAGTTCTTAGCCATATCGGCCTAGAAAATTGCAACTTTTCATTTTTCATCAGATTCAATGAACTATGCTAAGCTACGCTAAAGGTGGTACTGCCAGACCCAGAGATCAGCTGAATGGGTTCGAAAACGGTAAAACTCAACTGTTTAACTCTAGGGGAGTTGGAAAATGAGCCTATTTTCAAAAAAAGTGGAGCGTTCCTTTAAGCCATCCTAGGTGTATATGACTATCTTCTTTCAGAGTCAGACCAACACAATTGGAGATATATTTAAAAATATCCTGGTTTATAGCTTTATAATGGTAGTGAATGGGGGGTGAGATTTTGAAGCCCCAAAAATGCATCCATCCATCATAAATATAATCCATACGGCTCCAGAGGGTTAATAAAGGGCTTCTGAAGTGAGGCGATGCGTTTTTGTATGAAAAATATCCATATTTAAAACTTTATTAACTATAATAGCTTCAGAACACACCCCCATTCACAACCATTATAAAGCTTGGAAGAGCCAGGATATTTTTAAATATATCTCCGATTGTGTTGGTCTGAAAGATGATACACCTAGGATGGCTTGAGGGTGAGTAAATCATGGGATAATTTTCATTTTTGGGTGAACTATCCCTTTAACAAGCTAGTTTTTCCAATGTGCATTAAAAACGCTGCATTGCTGTTTTTAATGTCACATTGTATTGCATGCTCAGCCCAAACAAGCTGAGGCACTTTATATTCTGATTCATTCTTGCATCATTCAGATGGTTTATGAAACCATAAATTAACTGATTACAGTCCCTGGTATCATTTTAGTTCTTTGTTAGAATGAAATATTGGGCATGCATGATATATAAGTACAATATCTGTTGTTGTTGTTTTTATATTGGTTTCACTTGATATTAAATGTTTAACTGTAAATGCTCATTTCCTCTATTTTTACATTTAGATTATGTTTGCCATAATCTAGCGCTCACATAAAAATTAAATCACCTATATTTTAAAATGGAAATGAGCATCAAGAATTGATATCTATTTTCTAAATAGATAATAGATGCGTAAATAACTACATTTTCAATAGAATATCTTGACTGCTCTTTAACTAGTTTAAGTAACCTTGGAAAGTACTGTCAAAGTAGCTTTCCCAGCACTTTTGACTTTGCTTTTTCACTTTTCATTAATTTGTCCTTCTAGATGAAACAATATATCTTTCTACTAGTGTTATCTGCTTTTATGTCTGTAAAGTAAATACAGCTTGTAGCAACTAGGCCAGACCCACACCAACTAGTCAGATTGTGTTTTGCCAGTCTACTTTGCATTAATAATTTACTTAATCACGTTGTAAAATCAGTTCGAGACATCTATTTATAACAGGGCCCATTGTTTCGGGGTGTGTGATCGTTAGCTTTGCAAGCCGCGAAGATAAAAATCATCCAATTTGGGAAATAACAATGATTATCATTGCGAGGGGGATTAGCAATCGTTGGGAGGGCGACGCTCGTACTGCATATTAAGGTAATAGCGGTGTCTGTGGAGGGAATCAGACGCAGCGGCTGACGTCACGGCCACATGTTCTCTTCACGGATCACCTCTTCTTTCACCTGCTTACATATAAATGAGATAATTGGCCTTTCGCTGTGCATGCAGGAAGCAGGTGTGGCTGAGGTACCATGCTGCTCTGAGACAGAGATGTGCTAACTTCAGTGCTGACAAACAGCTCAATGCAGGTCCGCGTTCCCCGGGGGGGCATCTTCATCGATCTTACTGTAGGGCTGATAATGGGGGAGGGTGCGCACATCAGCCTGCTGTAAAACCTACTTTCTGCTTTGCGTGGTGTTACGTTGCGCTGCATTTAGTGCCTTTGTTCTTGTATCTGGAGGTGGGTGTCATTAATTCAATTTCTATCCTCTCTCCCTCATTTTCTCTCTCGATCTCCATCTTCCCCTCACCGCATTGCTCTCCTTCTGGACCGTCTGTCTGCGTGCTCCGCTCACGCGCTTCCTCCCCCCCACCCGCCCGTCGCCTCCTCCGTCTGTGTCTGTCGCTGTGAGACACAGGGACAGATAATATCTGCCTTAACCTCTCCTCTAATCCCTTCACTGTCTGCTCATTCACCTCTGCTTTATTTGTTTTCATTTTCCCGTCCTTTTATTTGTTTAGCCATCCCTCCCTCCCTCCCGCATCGGTTCCAGTATGCTTGGTCATCACAGCATTGATTATTCTTCACTGTACTGTCTCGTTCTCTCCTCATGGGACCACATATCAGCTGTCAGACCCACCCAAGACACCCACTCACATTCCCCTGTGGCACCGCCCCCCCTATTTCACTTCTCCAGCCCTTGCACCTTCCCACATCACCTCTCTCGTTGAATGAATGCGATAACGATCCATTCACTTCTCCTTCATCCTCCCACCTGTGACTCCGACGAGACGGTGCACCGATTGCCTATACGTTAAAACCTTCCCGGTAACGCTCCAGGGAAGCAAGAGAGCCACTCTCCTTCGGATTCAGCCAAGGAGCAATGCAATGACAAAAAGGGTGGGGAGACTAACGATCGATAAATTAGGCTCCTCCCGATTGGCCGATCCACCTTGCCTGTTTGCATCACAGCTGCTGATTGGCTGTTGCAGTGTTCCGTGCTCAGCAGCTGCAGCTATGGAAATTTGCCCTTCCTCTCAGCTGCTTTACTTCCTTTTTCTCTCACAAAAGCAGCGTTTAGATCCTGAACACTGAGAGTGACGATCGCCGCGTAGTTTATGGCCTCCGCAACGAGCGCTGTTTTGTTTTGTGCTAACTTTCTGTAACTTCAATCTGCCCCAGAGCCATAAAGTGACGTTGCTTTCTCCCATGTGCTTTCTCTCTCTCTCTCTCTCTCTCTCTCTCTCTCTCTCTCTGTCCCTTTCATTGCCTCCTCCCCATTTTCCCTCCCTCTATCTCTTAATCAAGACACGCAGCCTTTGCATTGCTGCCTGCCTCCCGTCTGCACTCCTCCTCTACCTCTCGTGCACTCTCTCACTCGCGCTTTCTGCCATGCGCTTTCAGCCTCTCTCTGTTTGTCGCTCACCTCTGTATTCCCCAGTTACAGGTTTGCAACATAAACAGCTGCGGCTTAATTTCCTTTGTTATTTTGAACTTTTATTACTTGTATTTTGTGAAATATTCCTTTTGCGAAGTGTATTTGCAGTTCTGAAGTTTGTTGTCTTTGTTTTTTGTGTCTTTTCGCAAAGACAGGTTCTCCTGCTGCAAGAGGACTCGTAGAAGTGCGCGAGGACACGTCACAGTGCGATGAAAGGAATGCAGGGAAAGCAGGAGGGATGAGAAAGCGTTTCAAGTAAAAGAAGACTTGCATCACCATAAAGTGCCTCATCTGGATGCTGCGGAAGCCCTCCTCTGTGTCCGCACTCCCATTCTGGCTGGTCTCTGCTTCGGAACGCTCTTTTCCCCGCTGACTTGAGCGTGCGTGTGCGCTTGGCCTTGGCTTGGGCTATATTTCACCCTGACAGTCAATCAACTCATTTGCCTGTTCCTCGATTCCAACTTTGCCTGTTCGCCGTTTCACCTTATAATACAAGGACGCCAGTCGATTAGTTTCCCCTTTGGGTTCTCAAAGTGTTTCTCCCCTCACTTCTGCAGTCTCTCCATCCCTTGTGACCCAGACATGCGAGCATCTTTAGAGACTGCTGCGGCTATGGCAACAGGGCAGGGGGTTTCGGAAGCCTAAAATTAGAGAGAGTCCGTTTTACATCAATGCAAGAGAGCGCACCGGAGGGTGAGTCTAGACAGTGGGACGACCACTGCAGACAAATAGAAAGTGCCGCTTTACTCTACTTTTAATGCCTTGTTTTCCTGGACGGCAGCCGAAGATGCACCGCAGCATGTTACAGTGACCTACCCCACCTCAGCACTCTCGATCCATCGCTCTCCCTACCTGACTTTAAACTATTCTCATATTTTCGTTATACTTACCCTTTGGTTAATCACCAGACTATGCCCCCTTCCTGTCAGTAAGAGAGTTTGGGTTTCATCTCTAGACTGGTAGTCTGAGGATCTCCTCGCCACTGTGCTCCTTTTTTTTGCAGCCTTTGTGCTTTATCACGCCTGGCTGCCCCACCCTACCCCAGCCCTCCGCTCACCCGCCACTCGCCGAAGGACCGCCATGGCCGTCAATGTGACCATGGGCCGCGACACCAAGTGGCTGACGCTGGAGGTGTGCAGAGAGTTCCAGCGAGGAACCTGCTCGCGCTCGGACACCGAATGCAAGTTTGCTCACCCCTCTCGCACATGCCACGTGGAGAATGGCCGTGTCATCGCCTGTTTCGACTCACTCAAGGTAAATACACATTATTATTGCACTGTGATATATAAACTATTAGAGCATTATGTGATGTTTTAGTGCAGATTTAATCACTCACACACAATATTTGGTCATTTTGTCAAAACCTCCAAGCTCTTTTTCTGAGTAGTGTTTTCTCTCCTTCTGATGTCCTGAAATCAGCCTTTGAGTTTGTGTCATCCTAAAACTCTAAACCTCTGGTCTGGGATTGGTTAGTTATGATTAAAAAGTTATATTACATTATTACATTGTGTCACTGAAAAAAAAAAAAAAAGAATATTGATTGACTACCACTGAATGCTGGGAGTGTGTTACGTCCCTGAGTATTTACATGGTCCTCCAAAGTGCCAAGAATACCATTATGTATCCAAAAAACATTCTAATACCGTTGGATTATCTCCAAATAATCCATGGTGATTTTTTGTTACTTTTTCTTTGAAAGCATAATGAAGTCATCTCAGAGGCACAACATTTAAAGGAACAGTTCCGTCAATTCTGCCATCGTTTACTCACTGTTTTCAATTTTGATAATAATAAGAAATGTTTCTTGAGCATCAAATCAGCATATTAGAATGATTTCTGAAGAATCATGTGACACTGAAGACTGGAGTAATGATGCTGAAAATCCAGCTTTGCAACACAGTAATTTAAGTTATTATTTGCATATAATCTATCCAAAAATTGAGCTGACTGGATCATGAAGTCAGTGAGTAGGCCCTGTTTCCACCTGGTATTAAGATGCGTTTGGTTGATCAGATCACAAGTGGACGACACTAAATACAGGTTTAAACAGGTTGTAAACTGTTTTGAGCTTGTCCACTTTCAACCACTTCCAGAGGTAGATGAAAACTGGATTGACTGGATTGCTTTCGTAGTGTAGACGCTCATGTGGTCGATTGTGTTTGAACAGCCACAAAGGACCGCCTGCTGACCTAACACGTAAACATTATGAGAAGCACCCTAGCTGGACGGGATTTAAAATTCATCGGTTGAAGACAAAAAAACGTACCATCACAATGTTCTCTCTCCATTCCTGATTTCTAACACACACTCACTGCGTTCAGCCGGTCTTGCAGCTGTCTTTCCGTCATCTCCGTGTGTGTTCATATGTAAATTGTGCTTATTTTGTCCATTAGATCGAAAGATTTGAAAAACCCCATAAATTTACCCGCCCATAGACCTTCCCCTCGAAGATATCTGGACAGAAGCGTTCGAAAGTGGACAAAAGAGACAGATTAAAACACCAGCAGGGCTCGACAATAAGGACTGCCCGATGGCCCGGGGTCAGTGTAAACGACGCTCGGGACAGTAGACGGAACGGTCACTTGCCCGATCGGGCCAGTGCTGTAGGGTGTGCGTTATATATCGTCTATGATATCCTAATTGTTGATTTAATGATCTGATATTATCGAGTATGTCCCTCACTTTACAAAAAACAAACAAAAACACACCCATTGAGTGCACGCATGCACTACGTGACATAGTCTAGTAGGTTAGACTAGTGCGCGTGCATATTTAGAGTGTACGCATTCACTGCGTGATTAAGTCTATTAAAATGCCTTTAGAATGCCCCCAGAATTCAAGATAAGGGGCAAAAATGCCCCTGTATATATTTCATATTTATATAATTTAATATAGTTAACCAATATTACACAAAGAGCGCCGTTTTTCTCCAAATATTAGCATGATTACAAATGAGATATTGATTTTATTCAGCGTACAGTTTAATGAACAAGAACTTAATATCAAGTGACTTACATTTAAGTCGTCTGTTTCGCTGTATTTCGCCAACGAAAATAGTTCCAAAGTCCACAGAATTGTTTCGCGTCTCTGAGCAGCACTTCCTGAATGAATCAGCCGCTTGAATGAATCGGTTGAATCTCAATGATTCGCTCATTAACAGTGATTCGCTGCCACCTACTGGCGGGTTTAATTTCACATTTAAAGTGTCTTCCATTTTTTTAAAAAATAATTTCAAATAACAGTATTTAACGTTTTATATTTTCAACATTAAAAACATTTTTATGCATCTGTAACTGCTCTTGACTGATTAACTTTAATAAAGTTTAATCTATTCTATAGTTATATAGTTATACATTAGATTACAATTTCTGTACCTGAAAATCTCCTGTTTAAAGCTACATGAAAAGCACCATTTATTTCATTTATGTTTGTTCTGTTGTATTTATTTGTGCTATTACTCGTAATTTGATTATTTGTTACTATTTTATTACTTACTGTTTATTTGTCTAACAATATTTAAAATATAAGTGAGTTAATCTAGTAGCCTTTGGTGTCATAACTCTATTTATTGAGGTTAAATGTAACAAAGACAACGAAAACAATAACTGTGCTTATTTTATAGGCCCATTTTCTTGTCTTTTACTTTTATTAATGTTTTTGTTGTGGGGCCCAACTGGGCCAGTAGAAAAAATCCTTAGCTTTGAGCCCTGACCAGGTGTAAACGGGAATGTGTCTTCCTCGTCTACTTGTGATGCAATTGACCAAAACGCATCTTAATACCAGGTGTAAACAGGGCCTCAAAAACCAGATCAGATTCATGAACGTATGTGGAAAAAAAAAAGATTCATTCATGAATAGGATATCATTGGTGGATGTAAAGATTTTTAGTGAATAACAATTTAAAACTAATTTTGTTTCTTTCACAAAGCCATTATATGCCATTAGTCAACTTGAAATATAGTCATAATAATTAGTTTTATGATGAAGCTTGGAGCTTTTGAGTTTTTTTTAGTGTGCAATCCTTAGTCCCCATTGATTGCAATTGCATGCGAAGTAAAAACCAGCCCATCAAATAATTTTTCCTTTTGTGAGTATACTAATAGAGATTTTGAACATCAATGAGTAAATGATGACGGAAATTTTGGGTGAACTGTCCCTTTAATCATTTGTATTTCCATAAACAGATTTAGAATGTTTTATTATTGTTTAGCTTTAGGTGGTTTGTTGATTTATTAGCTCAAATTTTATACCTTTTATCTTCTGATTGTCCATGGTAATCTCAGGAAGGAACTCTATGGAGCTGTGGGACAATCAGGACTCACATTAACCGTGGTGCTGAGCATTGAGCTATGAGCACAACAAATGTGTTTGTGTGTTTATGTCTCTGCGTATGTGTTTATGTGCGGGGAAAGAGCCAGACAAGGCCCTCTCTGTCTGAGTGCAGCAGCTGTCTCCTCTTTTATTGAGCTAGAATGTATTATTTGGCCATTTTTTGGCTGTGTACAGCATGTGTGGGGGAGCTCAGGATGAGGAGGAGTGAGAGAGAAAGCTACACGAAGCCTAGCAACAGCGCCAGCCGACTGGATACAGTAATCCCTATGAACCGTGTTACAGTTGTTAGCACTGGGTGCCAGTGACCTGTGTAGATTAATTGCTCATCCAATTGTTTGATTGTTTTTATCAGAACAGTAAAAGCAGCCAGCCGTCTCTATCTAAAAACTCAGGGTTAGATTGCTGTTATGACTGAGAGAGATAAAAGCTAGAGGAAATAAATGAGAGAAACTGTTTACTGTTCATTTTTCATTATGTTCTTGTGTGTGTGTTTGTGTCTGAAGAGTTTAAATGGCTCCTGCGTAAGTGCTACGAAGAGGTGCACTTATAGTCGGCATTAAAACGGAAATTGCGTTGTCTATTGTGACACATATTTGAGTGAAGCGGCTTCTTGAATAAGAAGAATGTGGTGGGGCGGGACTTGATTTTGTTAGTCGGAAGTTGATTGGATCATTGTTGTTTGCTAATTGCTGCTAGTGACAGGTTATTGTCCCGCCCCCACGCTGATGCACACCTCATCAGAGAAGAGATGTTGTCGCAAGGGGGAGGGGATGTTAATGTTTTTGATGAAAGATTATGAGGACGCATGTAAAAGCAAATGAGGTGTACGGATAAATAATTTATATTATAAAACGGATCGTTACGGTCCTTGTTCCTGATTTATTTATTTACGATAAAGCACGGCTATGACAGCTTCACCGAACAGATCTGTATATCACTTCGCAACAGTCTTAGTAATTATATAATAAAAATTATAATTATATAATATTTCAGAAAAAATACCTATTTATTTTAATTTATTTAATAAAGTATGAGTGACCCCTGCTGGCGTTATGTCTGCATCATTCACCTTTCATTTTGAGGGAATATTATTTAGAGGTATTTTGTTTCAGGTATGGTATTGTATGTAAACAGTATACTGTATGTTACACTGTTTAATAATGCTTCTTGAATCTCTTGAATTGTCTTTTTTTTTTTATAGTGACTTTGCAGAAAAAAAAACTTTTTCCACACACAAGACAAACCTTTGCTTGAGAAACCTCTATACTAAAAAACTTGCAGAGAAAGGTTTTCACATGCTCATGCTAATGTAATTTTATTTAGATGCTTCAGACTTTTCTAGGTGATCCGACCAAGAAATTTTTTTAGTTGAGGAGGATAAAAAAAAACAAATTATCAGCAACCAGTCAAGAACCACCCAGAACACCCTAGCAACAGCATAGCAATGCCATGGCAACCACACACAGCACTAGTATGCCAGACACTAATGCTGTGGGTAATTGCCAGGGTGTTGCTATGTAGTTGCTAAGGTAAAAATCTTGTAATTAAAGGCTTAGTTCACCCAAAAATGAAAATAATGTCATTTATTACTCACCCTTATGCCGTTCCACACCCGTAAGACCTTTGTTAATCTTCGGAACGCAAATTAAGATATTTTTGATAAAATCCGATGACTCAGTGAGGCCTGCATAGCCAGCAATGACATTTCCTCTCTCAAGATCCATTAATGTACTGAAAACATATTTAAATGTAATTTAATGTAATATTATAAAGCGACAAGAATATTTTTTGTGCACCAAAAAAAACTAAATAAGGACTTATATAGTGATGGCCAATTTCAAAACACTGCTTTATGAAGCTTCGGAGCACCAAAGTCACGTGATTTCAGCAGTTTGACACGCGATCCGAATCATGATTCGACACAAAAGATTCATAACGCTCCGAAGCTTACTGAAGCAGTGTTTTGAAATCGGCCATCACTATATAAGTCGTTATTTTGGTTTTTTGGCGCACCAAAAATATTCTCGTCGCTTTATAATATTAATATTGAACCACTGTACTCACATGAACTGATTTAAATATGTTTTTAGTACATTAATGGATCTTGAGAGAGGAAATGTCATTGCTGGCTATGCAGGCCTCACTGAGCCATCGGATTTCAACAAAAATATCTTAATTTGCGTTCCGAAGATGAACAAAGGTCTTACGGGTGTGAAACGGCATGAGGGTGAGTAATAAATGACATTATTTTCATTTTTGGGTGAACTAACCCTTTAATTGTGCAAGATGGTGTTGTGTGCAGCCCCCTTCAGTCACGATCACAGCATTTTTTTTATGTTAAAATAATTCTAGCATTTTTCTCCAGACCCAATTTCATCCCCCCAGGCCTCTCTCTCCTCTGTGCCCCTGCACACCTCCACATCTCTTTTAATTTATCGACATCCCCGAATGGCTGCTGTTCTGTCCTTTTTTCCACTAGCCCCTGATGCACAATGTTGACCATTAATCTGGTTTGGTTTGCTTGAAAACGTATCAGAGAAGCATGAATTAGGCAGTCAGTTAGTCTATGTAAATGTGATTCAGTTATTGATGTAGCACTGGCGCTGGCACAGGCTTCTGTCTGAAAAACTAAATCAGCAGGTACTGTCACTGACTGCGTCTTATTCACATGAACATGAGTTAAAAAGTTATTTTTAGAAAATAGGACAACTAAATGGACACGGAGAGACACTGTTCCAGGAAGTACATTTAATGGGGACATTTGGAAAACAGGATTTACCTTGTACTTTTGCAATAAAAGAGTTGATTTACTATGTGAATATTAAAGTACTGATCAAAAGTGTGGGGGCGGTTAATTAATGTTTTTCAGTCTCTTACGTTCACCAAGGCTGCAAATATTTGATTAAAAAATGCAGTGAAACAGTAACACTGTGAAATAGGTGTAAAAATAATCTTGTATTTGACATATATATTGTGATTAAATAATAATAATAAAGTAATTAATTATACCAAATATGAATAAAACAAACTAAGATACCATGTATCATATATATCATTGCATCTTGCTGTATATTTTTCTACGGGTGAAAAGTAGCACCACACCAAACTATGTTTCTTTTCTGCCATTCTCTCTATCTCTATCAGTTTAATGTGGAAGTGAGTGTCTCTGTGTTTGTGGTGACTGCATGGGTGTATGCTCACTTCTCACAGTCATGTGATACAGGCCAGCTAAATATGTCAGGGGTGTTTTGGCACTAACAAAAAGGTACTACATTTGAAAGTGATGCAGAAAACCTTGTTTTGTTTTAAAGTAGTCAATAATTTTATCCCATAAAACTCATCTTTGATCACCATACGACATAATTAAACTTTTTTTTTTTCTCAGTGAAAATAAGTTCTTCATGCCTTAAAATAGCTTGAATGTAACCTTTGCATAATTTAGTATAGGCGGATCCATGAATATGCAAATTAGCCCCGCCTCTCAATCGCACAAGCTCAGAATACCTTATCCACTTACTGTAGTAAATGCTACACAATGGCTGGTTTAATTCAGTCATATATGTTTGAACCAGAAACTGATTCAGAAGAAGAGGAAGAGTGAATTATACAGGCTTGTCTACAAGTTAATGGTGCTCTATGTAAGAATGACAGCTAGTGGTTGAAATGGGTACTGCAGTCCAAATTTAAAATATTGTTTGCCCCGCCCCCACCTCCTCAGACTCGATGCTCTCGCTGGTTGCCAGTTTGAAGACACGCAACAGGAGCGAGCTCAATTGACATTGGAAGGCGAGGAGACTTACACACTTTAAGATAATTAGTTGATTTATTGATTTATGATGACTTGATATCGCGTTTTAATATGCTCCCGTTCATAGAGATTTTTGGATGGATGATAAGGCTTTTTGGGTCGGGTAGAATCTGCGACCTCTGACCCAGTTTGTTCACTGGCTTCCATGGCTGCAATTCGCTGCAATAACTGGCTGTAGCATTGGTTTTCAGAGAAACTAATATGTTAACTGGGCATGTTTAATAAATATCTGCAAACATATTGTGGTATTTTTATGCTTTAGTACAGTCAAAAACTTACATAGAGCACCTTCAAAGTATCAGAATGGTAATGCATTTTATGTATCGCTCTCTACGTCGGACACATAACGGTAATTGATATGATTAGCCGTTGGCTTGACTACGTTATCAAACAGCTAATAATGTGTTGCTAACGTTATACAAACCATGTTCCTGTTCACCATCCCAGTCAGACAGCTGCCTTCTGAAAATCATCATCCTTACAAACATTTTGAACAACCCAGAACATCAGTGGAGAAAGGCATATAATTCATAACATCATAATATACATCATATACATAATTCACCCGCTATATTGCTAAATGTACCCGATTTTTCATATCAACAGAAGAATATACCGGGATAACCTGGCTTCTCTTGAGACCCACTGCTTCAGAGTATAGTTAATGATATGCTAAAGCCCGCCCGCATGCAGATGAGATTGGTTACAACATATTTGTGACATAAAAAAGGATTATTACGGTCCTTGTAAACGCAGCTAATGTAAATGTCTTTACTATCACTTTTGATCAGTTTAATGCAACCTTTCTGAATACAAGTATTAAAGACTCCCTGTGGTGAAAATTACGTTTTTAATGTTGTTTATATGTCTATGTGGTATTTTTAATATGCTTTAAGACAAACCATGTGCAAATTCATAAGTCAACACCATTGTTGAGTATTTCTCCTTAAAACTGCAGTGAAACAAAGACAGTCTTAAAAACGTGATTTGATCGCTTTCTAGATGTTATTTAATCGAAGTTTTAATAATGGATTATTTTCATCCTACTAAGAGAAACAATGTGAAGTTGACCGTTTAGTCACTGGTTTGATTTACTGACATATAGACAAAGAACATCTGACTGTACATGAATTATTACATATCAGATCAGGCATTAGAATTAACACAGTTACTTACATGTTGTTGCATTACTGTCGAGACCATATCATAAAAGTCTGTTTGTAAAGCCTGTGCTGAAATTACGACTGATTTACCAAAGAATCCACAGTGAAATGTACTGAATACAAATAATTAAAGCTCAACTGAGACATTCACATTGTTGAAAATAAATAACCATATTCCTAGCATTAGGATCCTTTGAAAGGTAATGTTATTTTTAGTCCTGTATCCTGATCCTCTTCTCTCCTCGGCATCTCACTAACATGCCAGTGGGCATTAAAATTATTGACTTCAACTCTTACTGACCCCAGTCTTTTGATCTGTAGAGTATGTCTACAAACATTAACATTACAGACAGCAGTCAGTTAATAGTCTAATAAAAGCAAGTATTATACATGGAGTGGGTCGCCTTATGGGGGCCACCATGTTGAAATCACATGACCAGTTAAAATACTACTCACTTAGTGGTTACTCATGCTATGCTTTACACCACAAGTCCTAGACAACTGCCATATTGTCCATCACAACATGAAGTAGTGAGTTCACTTTTAAAGGGACAGTAGCAAAAACAGCCAGTTTAATTATAAGAAAGGTAAAAAGTGTATTGAAAAATGAAATTATGTTTTTGGCACAACATATATTGTCTAAGATTGTTGAGGAATACAGTCTCTTTAAGAATATGCTTTTTGAACAAGAGAAATCTGCATTATGAAAAGGTTCAGCGCTCAGATTTTAATTGAAGTTTATTGCGGTTTAATCAGATATGCAGTCTGCTTTTTTCAATTGTAGATTCTCTCCTTTATTTCCTCCCTCTCCCTTTCTTCCTGTCTGGCCAATCAGTAGTTAGGAGACAGCATGAGGCAAAACTTACTCTCGGTTGCCGGGTGTGTTACCATGACGACGCAGAGGAGATCCCTGACCTAGTCCATCCTACATGACATGACTTACAGCTTTTCATCTCTGCCGTTTCTCTTCTCATGGGGACACTGTCAGAGCCCTCAGCTCATTTCCCGCATCTCTCTGTGGTGACGACCTGTGTTTTCTGTATCACTGTGTTCTATTGAAATGAGCAGCGTGTTCTCACTGTCTTCCAGAATGTTAAAGCTTGGCTGTGAGGCTGGTTCTCATGTGTGCTTTGGCAGGATCACCTGTCTGCTCCTTTGAGACAGTCTGCTCATTACCCACACACTCACACAATACACGCTGCTGATGCAATTGCTCTCAATGTCAGTGTGTGTCAAAGCGACATACAAGTGTCAGGGCACACAGTTAACAATGTTACACACATTTGTGACTGTGTACATCCTTGCATGCGAGTGTCTTGCCTATGATGAAGAAGAATTGAAAGGGGGTGTCATTAGGTATTGTATCAGGCTCAGACGGCACGCCCACCGACCGTCCCATTAACCTCAAAACCAGAGTGTTCATAGACCGTCTGATGCATATTACACACAAAAGCAGTGGTGTAAAGCAGTGGTTCCCAACCTTTTTTACGTCAAGGCCCACCTCCTCTATGAATCAACACTGTAAGGCCCCCCACACCACCACTACTTTATTTATTTTTATTAACAAAAACATTTGTATTCTAGTGTTATTCATTTTTAAACCCATTGTTTTTTAAGGAAGAAATTCAAAATAGATTTAAAGCCTCAGTATTCTTTTTTTCAAACATACTTTGCAGACATTCGACTTAAAACTATTTATGCAGACATTGCAGACATTCAACTTAAACTATGCAACTTTAACTTTAAACAGTAACTTAAATAAGCACAAGTCAACCTGCCATACCAAACAAGACCACAGGGAGATACCAAAGAGGTGCATTTAGTACGGATCCATTCAAAATTAATAAACAAACCAAAATACAAATGAAAAATAAAAACTTTCTAAATGCGTGGAAGCTCAGCGATCTGAAGGTGGGTCGATGTCATCACTGAACAGTTCTTCTGTCAGAACAAGCAATTGTGGAGCGTCTGATGTCCATGTGTACATAAACATGACAGATCCTCACAAATTTCTCCAAAACACGCTCGGCGAGCATCCGTTATAAAACACTCACGGTAGTACATTAATTTCGGCAACTACGCGAATATATTGAACTGTGTTCATGCAGAAATACGATGTTATTAGTGATCGGTGAGTCGAGAGCGCACATGCACGGTTTGTTTGCGCATCAAAAATTTCGGACTCGCGCATGCCTAATGTACGACTCCTGTATGCCACTGTAATCGTCTTTACCTGAATTACACTCGTCATCCATCAAAACCTTTTTAGCAACACTGGTTTTCTTTAACTGAGAGATGTAGTTTGCGTATCCTATGTTCATAAAGCAGTTGGGCGTTTTAAACCACCTCAGTCTATATTTAACAGCAGCACGATGAGAAACGGCCTGGGCTGATCCGAAACAATTGCAGAATACGTAGGCTACGAAAGAGGTGGTGCTTTGTTTTAAATGTATTATTTATTTATTTATTTAATTTATCTCTTTTAATGTAGCGTATTAATAATAAAATTAATGAATTATATTAATATATTTAAATTCATTTTAAGTTATCTCGCGGCCCCCTTGGAGGATCACTGAGGCCCCCTAGTGGGCCGCGACCCACCGGTTGGGAACCACTGGTGTAAAGTATTTGAGGAAATGTAATTAGTTCCTGTATTTAAGTATCTTTTTGGCTACTTTGTAGTTTGACTAAGTATCAAAGGCTATGTTCACACTGCGAGCCTTAATGCTTAATTCCGATTTTTGCTCAGATCCTATTTTTTTTGTTCACATTGTTGTTTTAAATGTGGCCAATATCAGATTTCCAGTGTGAACAGATTCTGAACTGACCTGCATGCGCAAAAGAACGATACAAACGGGGTTGCCAGGTTTTTACCACAAAATTCACTCAATTGCTTCTCAAAACTAGCTCAGTGGAGTATTCCGGTAAAAATCGCATTCTGGGGGTTAGCTGAATATCCCGTTAGTGCGGTCGCTTTAACCCTTGGAGTTGCAAAACAACCCGCGGCAACAGTGAAAAAGTAACCTATTCTGCGGGAAAATCACGGACTTGTGCGCACACAGTGCGCTGTCATATGGAAGTAAACACGGAGGGCAATAAAGTAAGCGATAACACGTTTATTTATAGTGTGATCTGCTGCAGAAGCCAGCAAAATTATGCACAAGCAATATGAAAAATAAAGACGATGTGACAAAAGAGAGCAGAGTTTGAAACTTTTATGATACGAGCACTCATGTTTTGCTAGTATTATAGAGCTGTCTCTGTTATACTTACGAGTTCTGACACATCACTGCCCTTCTGACTGACTAGCTTTCACAACTGTCTTGATAACGCTGGGTATGTGAAATCTTTCAATAGACTCCCATGAGCACAGAATCGTGACGAATGTTCATCTCGAGTGACGTAAAAATCACATGAATTCCGATATGACTGTTCACCCTGCGGTCGCATTACAAAACATCTGACCTGTATCGGATTTAGCACCACATATGGAAGTGGCACTAATCAGAATTGAAAAGATGAGATTCCATGTGGTTTGTGCTGTTCACATTGTCATGGGGAAAATAGATATGAGTCACATGTGGGGAAAAAATTCAGATTTGGGCCACATTTACCTGCAGTGTGAACGTAGCCAGAAGATGTAAGCAACTTTGACTCTCTGCTTGACTACATTTTTTAATAAGTTTATATAGTCTGTACTCCAATACATTTATGATGAGTAATGCATTTACTCGTCTCATTTTGCATAGCTCCTAACTTTTTCTGCAGCAGTTTATTTCTGCTACAGAAGACATTGAAGGTACTATATCTTGCGCGTTTTGCCCGTACCTACCCAAACTTGTCAACAAAGCTACTTTACGCAATTTTGAGTATATTAGCATGTATAGTTGCTGAATCGCATGTTCCATAGATGAGGACGTGGCTGCAGCCGGTGATGAGGCCAGTGCGTCCAGTGCAAGTAGGCTTTGACTATTTAATTTTACTCAACATTATTTTATTTATCCATTATATTGAAGAGGCCTTTTTGAAGGATATTGGTTTAATTCTGCTGTTCTTGAGCACTTGAGATTAACTGAGACTTGAGTGTTTGTAGACTTTTAAGAAGCTGTTGTGTTGACCTTGATTTATTGCAATTTTGAGGTGTTCAGTTTTATTTCGACTTTAGAAAATAAACTTGTGATTGCTCTCTCCACAAATCAACTGTTTCTTGTTTTTCACTGGCACGACTCTTAGGTGTTGAGGACTAGTGCATCTTTGAGCCTACATTCAGTAGGGTTAGTTCACCCAAAAATGAAAATAATGTCATTTATTGCTCACCCTCATGCCGTTCCACACCCGTAAGACCTTCGTTAATCTTCGGAAAGCAAATTAAGATATTTTTGTTAAAATCCGATGGCTCTGTGTGGCCTGCATAGCCAGCAATGACATTTCCTCTCTCAAGATCCATTAATGTACTAAAAACATATTTAAATCAGTTCATGTGAGTACAGTGGATCAATATTAATATTATAAAGCGACAAGAATATTTTTGGTGCGCCAAAAAACAAAACAAAATAACGACTTATATAGTGATGGCCGATTTCAAAACACTGCTTTATGAAGCTTCGGAGCGTTATGAATCAGTGTGTCGAATCAGCGGTTCGGAGTGCCAAAGTCACGTGATTTCAGCAGTTTGGCGGTTTGACACGCGATCCGAATCATGATTCGACACAAAAGATTCATAACGTTTTAAGTACTGATAAAATCAGAAACTCTTAAGACTTTTACTCAAGTCATATTGGAATTGGTGACTTGAGTCAACTATCGGAATTCATCTCTAACCTTAATACAGCCAAATGTAGGTGGAAAAATGTGATATTTAATGTAATAATTTTAATACAATATGTAATTTAAATACATTTACTTGTTTCTATTGGTAATTTAATAATAATGTATAATACTTACACTAACGTTTAAAAGTTTGGGATTTTTATTTCTTGAAAGAGATTAATACATTAATCATAAGTGAAAGTAAAGACATTTAGAATGAAAAGATTTACAAAAGATTTTTGTTTTCAACATTGATAATAATAAGAAATGTTTCCTGCAGTAAATCAGCATATTAGAATTATTCTGAAGGATCATGTGACACTGAAGACTGGAGTAATGATGCTGAAAATTCAGCTTTGCCATCACAGGAAATAACTACATTTTAAAATATAATTAAAATAGAAAACAGTTCACGTTACTGTTTTTACTGTATTTTTGATCAAATGTAGCATTGTGAGCAAAAGAGACTTTTCAAAAGCATTAAAAAGAATCATACTGACCCCAAACTTTTCAAAAGTAATTTTAATACATGTATACTGTGTTTAGTATGAATTTAGGTTGTTTAAATAATTATTTAATAACATTGTTTGTGTATTGAAAATATTGAAATATTTAGGCATTACTTATGACTCTGAAGTGAAGTTAAATAACACCACACAGTGTGAACCCGGGGCATAACATACCGCCACACTGGTCACGCTGAGATTTCAGGTGGGTGTGATTCTCAGATGGGATGATGCAGGGAGACCGTTGGTAAACATTGCTTGTTGTCATGTACTTTAACACACTGTCACAGGGTTTGCAGTGAATGTAATCTTTATTTATAGAGAAACGCTCCAACTCTGATTATGTTGAGCTCACTTCTTTTACAAGCAAGCCAAGGGCACTGCTCTTAGCCAGAACAGGATGTGATGTGGATATGGCTTTATGCCGTCTGACTATTTGTGACTAGGTGTCATATGGAGCTGCATGTGTGGGAGTTGCACTGAATGATGCAGCAGTTGGATGGTGGAACATCTCCAAGTCCTCAACAGCACACATTGATCACGCTGTCCCTGCACGCTGACACTCCAGACTCCCACTTTCATCTCCATTAAGTGCACCAGATCACATTGGCCAGCAAAGAGACACCCCCACACTCACTCACTTCAAATTTTGTTAGGACTTCATCGCAGTTAAAAGCTGCCCAGAGGCTACCGAAGACACAGACAAGTGTTTAAATTGCTGTATGTGGTGGACAGTTGTATATCTTGTTCATATGGAGTGACACTTTGACATTGCGTCTGAACTGTTAGCGTTGCACAGATACCATTTGCATTCATTGTTTCCGCAAATTTAATTTGAATTCCATCAGGGTTGCATCGGGATTCCATTTAGAATCCATCCTCTTAGAACCGCGTGTTCCATGCTAAGAAGCTCAATTCGGTTTGTGAGCCCAACAACCCATTTAAATCTGTGATGACTTTAGTAAAAATTGAGTCTCTTATCTAACCAATGAAATAAAAAAATCAAAGTTTTAGCAGCAAATCAAGTCATTGTTGCCTTTGCATGCCTGTTGACGAAGATAGTTATAACTCTTAAGGCATTTTTGCAGATGATGTCTGTAAAGAGCAACATGAAGCATTAAGATGTGTTTTAACTCTTCGTCCCTCACAGTTCTGAATGCATTAAAGGAAGACATTCAGTGCACCCAACCGTGCTTTTTTAAGCATTGAAGATTTGGAGAAGTAGTACAAGTCTTCTTTTAGAATAAAATGTCTGCATGACATTAGAATAATTTTTTTTCATAGACTATTTGCTTTCTTTAATTCACATTTTATGTTAAATGAAATAAACATTTTGCCATTATTTATTCATCAAACAATCCAAGCGGGCATAGTTGGTTTTCTTTCTTTCGTTAAAAAAAAAAAAAAAAAAGGAGATGTTTGACAGTCCAATCTGCTCTTTTATGTGCAATTACAGTGAAAGACTTGGTCTGTCAAGCTCTAAAATGAATTGCCATATAAGTAGTCTACATAACGTATTATTCGAGTCGTTTCAACCCATATGAAAGCTTTGTGTGCAACAACCAAAAGTTAGGCCTAAGTCTAAATATTGTTGATGCCATGGTCACCATTCACTTTCATTGTGTGTAAAAGAGCGACAGACATTCTTTTATATCAAGTCTTTGGTGTTCTCCAGCACAAACTAACATATCACATTTGGTGATGCAATATGTAAAGCAATCTTATCTCTTCAAAAGACTTTGTTTAATTTATATGGATTCATTGTGTCTTAATGACCTTTTGGATATTATAAGTTTTGGTTACCTGAACTTTCAGTGGAGGTACAGAAACCTCCAAAAGTTTTCATTAAAAATAGTGTTAGTTCACCCAAAAATGAAAATTCTGTCATTAATTACTCACCCTCATGTCTCTCCAAACCTGTAAGACTTTCCTTCATCTTCGCAACACAAATGAAGATCTTTTTGATGAAATCTGAGAGCTTTCTGTCCCTCCATAGACAGCTATGCAACTACCACTTTGACACTTCAAAAAGTTCATAAAGAGATTGTAAAACTAATCCATATGAATCGAGTGGTTTAGTCCAAATTTTGTAGTTGCGTAGCTGTCTATAGAGGGACAGAAAGCTCTTAGATTTCATCAAAAAGATCTTCATTTGTGTTCCAAAGATGAACTAAAGTCTTACAGATTTGGAAGGACATGAGAGTGAGTAATTAATGACAGAATTTTCATTTTTGGGTGAACTAACCCTTTAAATTGTGTTTTGAAGATTAACCAAAGTTTAATGGGTTTGAGATGACATGAGGGTGAGTAAATGATGACAGATTTTTCATTTTTAAGTGAACTATCCCTTTAAGTTTTAGGTTTAACAGCTTGATTAGTCGATAATTGTTACCAATCCCTAGGTTTAACATGCAATTCTCAGTTTTGTACCATGCATAACAGGTTTCCTCCCTGCTCAATTTCTCTATTCCCCAAGAGCTCCATAACCTGAAAAAGGTAGAAAATTGAACAAAAGAAATTTACATGAAAGGAAATGGAGAAGGTTTTTCCATAGACCATCAGCCGAAGTGTTTAACTGCCAGATTGATGGAACGACATGTTTCCCTACTAGGTTATTACAGTACCTTACACAGTGCAGAACAAATGGCATTGCTCCATGGGTTCATCGAGTTTGTCTCCCAGTTAATCGACCATGCTCATGAACGTTTGGTGTGTGTGTTTGACCGTGTCTGCTGCTCGACTATCAACATGTTGCTCGGACAGCTGGGTGATAAGCATCATGCTATACGTCCGATCCATATGTAGTATGAGTGTGTACAACAGCCACAAGGGCTATATAATCTGTCAGCCGCACAGACGGGCAGATTGTTGATGCGAACAGACAGACAGAAAGGGAAGGCTGTCACTGTCAATTCATTTGGAAGTAGTGAAATTTTTTTTTCTGTACATGTCCCACTGCTGTCATTGTGCTGTTTCCTCTGATCGTTTGATATTCAGACCTTTCAGCACTCCTGAGATTATGCTGTTTTCTTTTCATTTGATGGGGTTTTGGATGTTTCTATTGTAGTGGAAAGTTGGAATCGGCACTGTCAAATATCTAGGGATTCTCGTTTAATTTATCCTCTCAATCACGGAGCCCTTATCTTCCTGTCATGCAGTCTTGGATCTTTTAGTAGCTGAGATTCAGTGCAATTCATCTCTCTGTCTCTCTCTCTGTGTCTCCCTCTTCAACCCCTCTAAGGGACGCTGTACACGTGATAACTGTAAGTACCTGCATCCTCCGCCTCATCTCAAGACCCAGCTGGAGATAAACGGCAGGAACAACCTGATCCAGCAGAAGACCGCAGCCGCCATGCTGGCCCAGCAGATGCAGTTCATGCTCCCTGGAGCTCAGCTGCAGCCCATCGTGAGATCAGATTTTCATAACCAATAACGTCACAATCATTTCTGTCGGCTTGAAAACATTGGTTTATTATCCCTTGTTGTCTTTGTGTTTCCTATCCAGACCTCTTTCCCAGTTACGCCTTCCTTGGCCAACAGTCAGAGCATGGCTTTCAGCCCATACCTGAGCCACATGAGCCCGGGCATCAGTCTCATGCCCGAGCTTCTGCCCAGCGCCCCCGTGCTGGTCCCGGGGAGCCCCACCGGCATGGCCATGGGCAATGGAAATTCAACGCAGAAACATGTTCGCACAGACAAACTTGAGGTGTTAAACAGTGAACAACTTGCTGTTGTTGTTAGTGGTCTATTAATATCACTATAACTGTTGCTAAACACATATTTAGCATGTAACTCGTTCCACACCGTTTGTGCTGCTGACATGGAATATGTATCAAATTGCATGCTGTCCCTTTTCCAAAGCCATCATACTTTTCCAAAGCCATCACACTTTTCCAAAGCGATATAACAAGCAAAAAAATCTCATAGACTTGCGTTGAATGAGTCAAAAATACAGGCCAGAATGTGATAGAGACTTAGGACTGGGGGTGTTTTGACCTGGGCCAGTAAACAAGCGCCTATCAACCAGACAATACACCCTAGCAACTGCATAGCAACATGTTAAAATAATCTGTGAAGCTAATAGAGTGCAACAGTCGTGTTCCGGAAGTAAAACTCCTTTCAAGCGCTAAACTCCAATTTTCTCTATAGAGAAACTGATTTTTACAGTAAAAACGTATAAACCTTTCAAGACAGACTATAAATATAAATATATATATATATATATATATATATATATATATATATATATTAGTGCTGTCAAATTGATTAATCACGATTAATCGCATCTAACATAAACGTTTGTTTACATAATGTGTATGTATATTTAACTACACTTGTGTATATTATATATGTAACACAGCCACACACATGTAATATATATGTAAATATAAAAAAATGGTTGTTAATTATATGTATGGTTGCATCTCGTAGCTGTTTGGTTTGGTTAATGGTTTAACAAAGACATTTTTTAAAATCCCTATCAGAAAAATAAATGGAAAAAATACTTCCGGATCCAGTGTCACTGAAAAATTGTGTGGGCACTCTATAGCAACACCCTGACAACCACTCACAACACAGAGTTGGACAAGGGCCACTCACATTAAAATGACTGTAACTAAGGTTGATTTTAAGCATGACTAATAGGTGATGCTAAATCTCTGCTGTCCTGCTTCCAGGTGTGTCGAGAATTTCAGCGAGGAAATTGCACGCGTGGGGAAAACGACTGCCGCTACGCCCACCCAATGGAAGCCGCCATGGTGGATGGCAGTGAGAACTCCGTCATAGTTTGCATGGATTACATCAAGGGCCGCTGCACCCGAGACAAATGCAAGTACTTTCACCCTCCGGCTCACTTACAAGCCCGGATAAAGGCGGCGCAGCACCAAGCCAGCCAGAATGCTGCTGCCATGGTGAGTTACTGAGACGATCCCATTACAATTACATCACAAGCACTAATTCTCATAATTATGACAATTACATATCACTTATACTGTACAGAAGATGATGTTCTGTGTAAGAATACCATCAGTAAAGATAATATGGTAACAATATGAAGTAGTAGACACATTGATAATTAGGCTAAACATCATTTAATGCACTACTTTTTAAGCAAGTGAAGACCTTGATGAATGAAAGTGCTTTATTTTATCCATCCATCTGAATTTATTTTGAAATGAATAATATAAAGCATCAATTTTACAAAAATTTGTGAATAAATTTCCCTTGGGGGATAAACAAAGTTAGTCTAATCTAATAAAGTTGTGTTATATCATAAATGTAAAGTCATTGTTATTTATTGAATTGGCTACATATTTAAATAAATTCTGACAATTTAATCAAAAGCAGCTTGTTATAGCATAAATCAAAAAGAACCAAAAACTCAAACCACTTTATTTTAATATAAAAATGTATTCATGAATAATGTATTCATGAACGTAACATTCATGATTACCATTCATTATTCAATTATATTATATCATACAATTTTTGTTTGTTTTTCAAACTCATAAGTCTCAGACCACAATGCACTGTTTATTTGTGGCTATTTTATGTTGTAATTGAGCAAGTTACGTCATCATTTAGCACCATTTTGGTGGAAAAGGAGGTATCGTTGCATTCTTTTTGTAATACAAGGCAAGTCATTTATCATATTTTATACTGGGCAATTTTAGTATGCAAATAGCCATTTTAGCATCCGATTTTATCCAAGGCAACTTTCACTACACGTTACAGGGACAGTCTCACTGGGGTAACCTGGAGTTAAGTGACCAGCAACCTTAGTTTTGGCCAGAACGCCATTTTCAATAAGCTCTACTAGTGTCAGATGAAGGTGTGTGTATTTATAACTCACTTTCCACACACCTTCAATGTGAGGTTCAGGAGTGTATTAAATAATTCAGATCCCCCACAGGAGGGGGAGTGTGTGTGTGTGTCTGTAGGCGAGCTCTTTGTCTCTTGTGTGATGTATGAAGACCAGGGCTTCGTGATCGCTTGCAAACAGTGTCTGCAGTGCAGGTGCAGGAGAGAAAAATGATAAGAAGGAAAAAAACAAGCAATTCATTCCCACAGAAACCTTCACTAGTTAGCAGCCTTTCAGCCGAGAGCATACTGCAGCCAATTTCCCTTTAATAATGTCATCCTTATCCCAGTCCTCCCAAGTCTTATCATGTAACATTTTTACAGAGGTTTATTTACACTGCACAGATGTGGGAACCTTATCCAGATATCCTCCCCTGCATCTTGCAGTCACCTGATTTGCCTTAGGCTTTATCATATGTTGGCTTTATTTGACTCCCTCTTGGTTCATGCTGTCATTCTTTTTGAACACTGCTTGATTGTCTTTACATCCTCACAGCTCTCTTTGTTGTCCTACAAGCTTATTACCCAGCTCTCTCTCTCTAACCTCAGCTGCATCTGTTCCTTCACGGCTCATTCTCTTGTCTTGTGTTTATGTCCACTGTCGTTGATTGGTTTGTCATCGTCATGTGGTCACTGCTCGCATACCCAGCCCCCAGTGCGTCCTCTGAAACTTTCAACCTGGTACTTTAATTTTTCACCTATTTTTGTGTCTTTTCTTTGCTAATTTGTTCATTTCTAATTGCTCATTTGCATATAGTCTGTGTTTTTGATGAATGTGCTAATGCTGCAAGAAACTAGCCACAACCTCTGTGTAAACTAATCAGTTAGAAGTGAAGTGAAACTGAATAAATATATGCAGAGATCATTTTTTATAAGTCTGGGTTCTAGAAGTATTTCTCATTAATTTTCTCCACAGGCACTTCAGAAAATTGAAACTTTAAACCAAACCAACTAGCTCAGAGAGGAATCACAAGTTCACATAATTTTATTCAAATTTGAAAATCTGAAAAAAAGACAGAGACACAAGAATGTATTTTACATCTTTTATAAGGTTACAAAATATATATCAGTACCATATTGGCTGTTGTTAGGGGTGTAAGCGTATAAAAACATGGCGGTTCGGTACGTACCTCAGTATTGAAGTCACGGTTCGGTACGGGTTCGGTAAAGCAGGGGGGAGAAAACTGAACATAAAATTGCTTCTTTTTTCTTCTTTTTTATTAAACAGTGGTTTATTGAACAAATGATTTGCACATTATATAATATTAAAGATTACAATTAAGAATAGAGCCCAAATTATTATTAAATATTAATAATATTAATAAACTATTAAATTCTGTTGCTATTTATTTTTAGATATAATAATCAACACTCAAATAAAAGGCAGGTTTTGCATTAACTTTTAAATCTAATTATACAATTATTTTTCATTTATTTTACTACTTCAATTCATTTTTAAAATCTAATAATTTTTTACTGTCAGTTACTGCCATAACTTGTTTTTATGAAAAATTGATTTAAACATATTAAATAATCAAGACATTACTAACAGTTAAAGTAAATATAACAAATATATAAGCTAATGTCATACATATATTTAGTGAAATGCTCCCACCTAGAGTTCATTTCTCTAGTGAACTAAAATGCTGTGGACACTAAATGACTTGCCTAAGGTAAATGTAATGCTACGTCAGATATGTTTTATTAATGTCTTTCCGCGGTTGATACACTGGATGAGAGATTACACGTAAACATATCTATGCCTCTGTCTCATTTCCAAGGCTGCGTCCTCCGGAGGTCGTATTTGTCAGCATACTTCATTGAGGCTGATTTTTAAGTAAACTGACCGCTACATTTCAAAGTCATAAAGAAATTACAACAATGTATGTTTCACTAGGAATAACGGTCAATTTTATAATGATTTGTTTTCTGAAATAAGACATCCTTTATGATGTATGTGGCCGACAAATGCGACACAGCCTTCGAAATGAGACACCCTTTGCATAGATCACCTGTTCTTCTTCTGCGCTTTTTCCCGTTGTGACGGTTAGCAAACAGTGTTGCATTACTGCGCGCCCCCTTCTGGATTGATACCTAGCTGAAATTTTTTTTTTTTTGCATTTCTCATTTCCATTGAAACAACATCTTCTGATTGGTGAATCTCACACAGGATTGTAGGTAGAGTGCAATACTTTATCTGTTATTAACTCAGCAGTTAAGCAATTGTTTCCAGTGACGTTTAAATCACTGGCTTATGCCTTCTATAAAGTGAAAGTGACATGTGAAGGCCAAGTATGGTAACTCATACCCAGAATTTGTCCTCTGCATTTAACCCATCCAGTTAATGCACACACATTAGGGGTAGCGAGTAGTGAACACACACACACTACAAACTGTGGACGCACACCCCGAGCAGTAGGCAGCCATTTTGGGTTTGTGGGTTAGGTGCCTTGCTCAATCATTTCTTGCCAGTATTGAGAATCAAATCCGCAACCATCAGGGACCAGTCTGACTCTCTAACCATTAGGCCACGACTGCCACAGAAGAAGAAACACCCACGTTTCTGGCACAACCGATCAAAGCCCTTGCATTGGCCGGGAATTGGACCCGGGTCTCCTGCGTGGGAAGCGAGAATTCTACCACTGAACCACCAATGCATTATACAAATGATGTTTGTATATTAGTGTTAAAAATATGGAGATTTGGATTGATATTTTTATGTTGTGAACCTGACTGTTGAGTGCTACACAGTACAGCACATTATTATTGAGTTACTTGGGATAGAGTTCACATGTAAATCATGAGGCCAGACTGCTCCCCCATCATCCCTCCGTTTGCGAATCACAGATATCCTCTTTCCTGTTGACCTTGCTCTTATCACCTTGCATATCAGTCTTCAGACAGAATTACACAGTGGAAGACAGCCATACATCCTCCTCATTATGCCTTCATCTGAACTGAGCATTCTCTGTTTAATTATCAGAAGCAGATAACGATGCCTCACCTCAGTTTCTGTTTCTGATATCACTCCTCCTCATGCAAGGCCGCATGCTGCTGACTCCCCTTATAGAGAAATAGAGGCGGAACCCAGACATTTCCCAGAGATGGAGGAACAGCATAACATGAATAAAAAAAGCTTCAGCTTGTGTCGAAACTACAGTCAGCAAGATTATAGTCAAATTTGGTCAGTTGCATTTATTTTGATAGAATAGGAGTTGATGAGTAAACAAGCTGAGGAAATGTCTACATAATTTTTTTTTAGATTCAGACCTTAATTTTTTTAATTATTAAAAATACATTTTAAAACAATTAAATTATTTAAAAATACTATTAAATAATCCTAGTCACATAATTATTACATTTCTAAGAGAAAATACAATGCTCACCAAGGCTGCGTTTATTTGATTAAAAAAACAGTAATATTGTGAGATATTATTACACTTTATAGAATTGTTTTCTAATTTAATATCTTTTAAAATGTAATTTATTCCTGTGATGGTAAAGCTGAATTTTCCGCATCATTACTCCAGTCTTCAGTGTCACATGATCCTTCAGAATTCATTTGAATATGTTGATTTGGTGCGCAGAAACATTTCTTATTATTATCAATGCTGAAATGCTTAATATTACTGCTTAATGTTTTATTTTTTTAAATATTTTTTAAATTTAATTATTTATTTATTTTTTTAGATTTTTTTCAGGATTTATTAATTAAACGAAAGTTCATTATTAATGTATTTAAAAAAAAAACTTGCTGACCCCAAACTTTCAAATGGTAGTATATATGCATAATAAAATATAATGCAATAATAACAAAATTTTTATGTTGCCATCCTAAAAGAAATAATCAAATACATCTCCATCTAAGTTTTGATATTTCTCTCACACAATATATCATACATGGACATGAACACACACAGAACACACAGTTTTCTGTGGCTCAATATCATGGCTGTCACTGACCTCTCCCTCTGCCCACCTTCTTTCTTTTTGTTTTTCTTCTCTTTCTTCTTTGTCATCCTGATCACTTCAGGCACTGCCACCAGGAGCCATGCAACAGCTACCAAAGAGACCGACCCTGGAGAAGACTAACGGCGCGGCTGCCGTCTTCAACCCCAGCATGTTCCACTACCAGCAGGCTTTGGCCAGCATGCAGCTGCAGCAGCCAGCGTTCATTCCCACAGGTGAGCTCACGCAGACAAATGACTCCCCCCTGAGCTGTGCTCTAATATCACCGTATTCCTGTAATAGTTTGGCTTGCATACATACAGCACTTTAAAGACAAGGTGCCCGGCTAGACGAGGACTTGAGCACTTTTTCTGCTTGCCATCTCTCTCCCTGTAAGCCCACTTGCTCTCTTTATCTCGTAGTAGTCCACCCTATACACATGTCATGCTAATTAGTACCATGATGCATACAGTCCTGCGTTGTCTCCTCATGCACCTGAGCATTAGCCACTCTTGTTCTGATGCTGCACTGCACAATGTTCACTGTTCTCACATAATCCGTAAGAAAAACTAGATTGTATTTTGCCTAAATGATTGTAGCGGCAACCCTTCAGCCTTTTAAAAACGCTTTGAGAGGATAGTTACAGTAGGTTTGCCACCCAGCAGAGAGTTTTAATGACCCCGTAAGTGGCTTTTTATCCAATCTATTAAGTGCTGCCGTGATGACGTTTTTTTAAAGGCCAACCCAGAAGTTAGCATCACCCTGATTCACTCGATAAAAACCCAATAGGATTTTTCCTTTGGCTTTTGGATTATTGCAGAAAAAAGCTCTTTGACCAACAAACGTTTGATTCTTACATAGTTTGTTCATTATGATTCAGCGTCACTATTAATTAAGCTTCTAACAGCTCTTCCAGTCTTTACATAAAAACAAATTCCCTGAAAAGTTAAGTTAAAGTAATTGAAAGACTGCGATTATCAACATAATGTGGCTGTAAAAGCTGACTAGTGCGTAGATGAGTTTACCTGTTCGGCTGATGATGTTTAATGTCCCCATCCTCTGTAGTTCCATTTAGACACTTGTTAGCAAATAAAAGCTTTAAAAACATCACAAGGGGGTATTACTGATGATACCATTTCATGAGGTCTTTGTAGACAACATGAAATCAAAATGGGCCCTTTTACCTTTCTTAATGAGTGTTTTATGCTAGAATATCCATTGCATGTTATTTTAAAGCAAGAAAATAGGTTTATCTACATGAAAAATGGCTTTTATTTTCATATGTATCGTAGCCTAATGTACTTTACACCTTTCTGATTGAATCAAATCCTTATGGATGAAATGAAGCCCCATTCTAGATTTTATCCTGCTAAATATTTTGTTTAACTCCAATATACAGCACATTTTAAAAGGTAAATGGGTGTGAAAGCTGTTGCATGTTGTTTTTAACATTAAACAACAATCAAGCCGAACTTGTTAGCACTGGGCTACTCAGCTGACGAGACATAAAAGAGTATTGACACAACAACGGATTGGCATCCAGGTTAAGATCCCCCTCCTGATGAGGACCTTTTTTGCCAGCGTGATTCATTTCCTCTTGGTTTCTCCCTGCTTTGTGTCCGTGTCTCCATCTCGCCACCATGTCGCCCATAATGACGGTCATCGCTCTTTCGCTATGTGTCACTAACTCTAAAGTTGTTTTGTCTTGTTCTCATGCTGCTTTCACTCCCCCTTCTCCCCATCTCTTCCACCCGTCCATCCTCCTCGGTCTCTCTTCTCCTGGGCTCTTTGTGCATGGTGTTGCAGGCTCCGTATTCTGCATGGCTCCATCTGGAGGCATTGGTAGGTCACTTCCCAGCCTTTCTGGATCAACGGTTACCTTACAGCAGCATCTCAGATCTGTGACAGACAGGAAGGTGATCCACAATTAACTCCAAAGGCCCAGCAGTGTACCATAGGATTTTTCTCCAGCTGTGGGCACTTTAAGGGGACATGAAAGTTTTTGTTTTGAAAACTAGCCTGATTGTCATAAACCATTTCCATATTAATTGTAAATAATTGTGAAAATAATTTTAAATCATTGATTCAGATATTTATACATGACTGCGTTGTTTACAGCTGCCATTTAAAAAAAAATCAAGGTAAATATCACTTGTGAACAATATTTGGTAACATTTCACAGTAAGGTTCTTTAGTTAACATTAGTTAACAACATTAGTTAACATGAACTAATAATGCAAAAACTGCATTTCATGTTTGTTAATACATTAACTAATGTTTAACTAGTGAACCTTATTGTAAAGTGTTACCGAATATTTTTATTGTGTGGCATTTTCAGTCTAGCTGCTATTTATTTAAAGCATTTCATATTTAATTGTCAATAATTGTGAAAATAACTGATTATTCAAATAAGTAATTAGGGGTTCAAGCTTGTAGTGCTGAAACTCTATTCTAATTGTTAAAATTTCCAAGGATTCTCCACTAAAAGTGATCAGGCAGACCAAAACATAAGTCGTAGAGACTTGAAACTTTGAGGGCTGGTAGTGCTCACACCATCTACAATGTCACCAAGGCTCACTCCGATCGGCCTGACGGGGGCGCTACAGCGGTCAAAAGTACAAAATCATTCATAGCTCCTAAACCGTTAGGTGTAGGCTCAAGTGTCTTATATCGTTTGAATCCTTGGCTCAAGACGGCTATTTTTGATTTTTTGAAAAATCTTTTGCGAACTAGTCCTAGGTTTTTGCCCCCGATCGGAACCAAACCAGTGCAGCAAGATTCTCTGGAGTCTGATTGTCAATAATTATAAAAAAAAAAGTTTGAAATTTCGATTCACGGTCCCTAGGGGCTGCCAAAACGTGGCTGGAGCCACTTTTACTAAAATGACTATAACTTGTGAACGGAATGAGATATTTTGACCTCAGCACACCTATGTAAGCGCTCATTCTGTAGTCGTGTGAAAAAGGATGCGTTGACTGGCCACTTGGTAGCGCTATAACAGGGAAAGAAAACATGAAAATGACTATAACTACGCAACCGTTAGTCTGATCGACTTGAAAATTGGCATGCAGTGTCTTTGTCCAAGGTCCCATGATTGTCTATGAGGACATTGACGCATCTCAAAAAACATGTCCGCCATTAGCCAATGAATTGTGAGCAGCTATCAGACAAGGTTAACGATCAGAACGAAACTCACTGGGCCTGTTTGATGCAAGGCCCTGTGAGAAATTCGAAAGAAATCAACCACTGGGAGGCGCCTTTGCGTTTTTCACATGTGGAAAGGATTGTGCACCAAATTCCACATTCGTACCACATGGTAGAACTCCTCATTCTGAGCAACTTTGCCTCTTGGACTGCCGCTCTCCATCAAATCATTCGTTAAACATTAGAGATTATTTCAAAAACCAACTTTGGCGAACTAGTCCTAGATTTTTGGCTCAACCTCAATATCTGTTAAAAAGCTTTATAAGCTACATATTCCCCATGGTAAATTTCCTGCATTGGCTGTAAATGGTTTTTATCATCTACGATCGAGATGGTTACAGGCTTGCTAATTACAACATTATACCTTTTCACGCCTCATGCTTAAATAATGAATTTTTACACGTTACGACTTTACAGCTGCTAATAAAAATCACTTGTAAACAATATTTTTATTGTGTGGTTTTTGTATAGGTATTTTATGCAGTTTACCATTTTATTTTTAAAATGATTAAAATTTAATTTCCATCACCTTCATTTCCACCAAAGAATTCTTTTAAACACAGTACATCATTTGGAATGTGGTAGAAAAGACTTTCAGGAGAACAAAAGTGCTCATAGTCGAAGAAACACCTAAAAACATCAATACAAGATGTACTGAAAAACACAAGGACAGCTTAACATGTGTACCTTACACAGTCATTTTCCTCATGAGGCCTCAAACTAGAGTCCTAAACCCTGTCCTGTCTGTCACTGTGTTTACACCCAACCTGTGTGCTTTCACCGCTTCTTATCGTTTGCTCATTATTTTGGCTCAGTGTATGACGTGTGCGTTGGTTCTTGCATGTGTGCGTGTGATTTTGTGTGCAGCTGACGGCACAGTGCGGGCACAAATAAGCAAGGCCAAAGCCTTCAGCGTGACTCATTAAGACTGGTTCCTTTTTCTTTGTGCCCTTTCCTCCTCATCCTCTCCTCTCCCTCACCCCCTTAAATCTATTATAGGCCTTTTCAAACCCCAAGGCCTAATGACAGAGGGCCGCTGGGAGAGGCGAGACTGGACCACCTGCAGGGCCCCCCAAAGCCGTTACCTGTCAGGGCCTGGACATCCTGGTGAGGGTAGAGTCTAGGTCCCCTCCCCTTACAAACACACACAGCCTTACCATTTACCTGTTTAGAAAGGTAGAAATCACCCCTCCCATTTCAGGCCACTATCGATATAAATATTCCCAAACAAAATCTAACAGAAACCCAACTGTACACGTTTCCACCCCATAGACGTAAAATTTTTAGCTGGCCAAGTTAAATTTGTCCTTAACAGTAATTTAGCTGGGTAACAAATTGACCAATCCTGTCAAAACGCTAGATCTGCGTTGAACCAGTGCGTGTGCCAATGTGTGCCTGTGCTCATGTCTGTATTTTTAGTTTTTATCTCATTATTTGACATCTGTGATGCACTTGCTGTATACATATCATGCTGTGTTAATTTGCAGTTTTTTATATAATATGACCTTTATTACTAATAGCTGGTTTTATTACATAGTCCTAAACTATTAATTCATATTTACAGGTGCTTTAGAATGTCAAATATCAGGTTAACTCAAAATAAAACCTAAGACATAAAGGGTCATATTATTTTAATGCAATATTTGGATGGGAATGAATTTCATATTTACATTCCCTGCTTTTCCCCTACTGTATATTTATCCATTCTCCGGCCCCCATCAAAATATGACAGTCAGACGTTCCTGTCTGTTCCAAAAGTGTGTGATTTTGATGACGGCCATGTTTTATTTTGCCCATTAGAGGTTTCTCAGTAGTTTTATCTAAAAGTAATTGTGATGGGATAAAACTCTCTAAGCTAAAACGTAATAAATCAAAGTGTTTTTAAGTTTGCATGTTTGTTCTTGAGTGAATACATCATCTTTGCAGTACATGAAGACGTAGTTGCCATGACTCAGCCTATTCCTCTGGCATATTATGTCATGGTACTCATAACATTCCTCCTCCCCTCCACCTTCCCCCTTCCCTTGTTTCTTGTCTGACTCGCCTGAAAAAAGTTCCCATGATGCACGGTGCCACCACTTCCACTGTTTCGTCGGCTACGACCCCAGTCACCAATGTTCCTTTTGCTGAATCAGCCACCTCCAACCAGGTTTGCCCCTTCATTTTGGCCTCTCCTTTTTACAGCTGTAAGGCATCTGAATCTGGTCCATAGACAATAATGCTTGTGTTTTATATATATATGTTTTAAAAGAAAAACTTTAAAATCAAAATGCAATGTCTGAAGGTGAGATTTGAGTAAAGAGAGTTGTTTTCTGATCCAAAATGGTAGAACATGATGACTTTTGAGTTTTCTGTGGACCAGTGAGGAGCCTCTTTACCTCTTTAGCACAATGTCCCAGTTCCACCATGTTTGTGTGTTCACATCTTTGTCTGTCTGTTTCCGTGTCTTCACTGTGTGTTAGAGCAAACAACTGCTGATAGTTCACCAAAAATGAAAAATCTGTTGTTAATTACTCACCTTTGTGTCATTCCAAACCTGTATGCTGTTATTTTTTCCATAGAACACAATATTAGACATCAATGGTGAATTGTTTGCCAGCTCTTTTCATACAACGACAGTTCATAGTGGACATATAAAGAAAAAAAGGCACAGTTAAAGTAGCCTGTACGATTGTATTCAAGTCTTCTGAAGTTATATGATAGTTTATATGATAAGATAGTCGGTACTTTTCAATGAACTGTTTGATTAGATACTTAAATTACTTGAATACCATGTTGAATATGCTGCATATGCTGGTTAGGTATGTTTTGAAGCATGGCAGCTGGTTTGAGCTGGTCCTTAGTTGGTCCTGAGCTGGTTATAAGCTGGTCCTGAGCTGGAGGAAGTTGCTTAGGACCAGCACTTGACCATCTTAAACCAGCTCATGACCAGCTAAGGACCAACTAAGGACCATCTTAAACCTGCTCATGACCAGCTAAAGACCAACTAAGGACCAGCTTAAACCTGCTCATGACCAGCTAAAGACCAACTAAGTACCAGCTTAAACCAGCTCATGACCAGCTAAAGACCAACTAAGGACCAGCTCATGACCAGCTAAAGACCAGCTAAGGACCATCTTAAACCAGCTCATGACCAGCTAAAGACCAACTAAGTACCATCTTAAATCAGCTCATGACCAGCTAAAGACCAACTAAGGACCATCTTAAACCAGCTCATGACCAGCTGAAGACCAACTAAGGACCATCTTAAACCAGCTCATGACCAGCTAAAGACCAACTAAGGACCATCTTAAACCAGCTCATGACCAGCTAAAGACCAACTAAGGACCATCTTAAACCAGCTCATGACCAGCTGAAGACCAACTAAGGACCATCTTAAACCAGCTCATGACCAGCTAAAGACCAACTAAGTACCATCTTAAACCAGCTCATGACCAGCTAAAGACCAACTAAGGACCATCTTAAACCAGCTCATGACCAGCTAAAGACCAACTAAGGACCATCTTAAACCAGCTCATGACCAGCTGAAGACCAACTAAGGACCATCTTAAACCAGCTCATGACCAGCTAAAGACCAACTAAGTACCATCTTAAACCAGCTCATGACCAGCTAAAGACCAACTAAGGACCAGCTTAAACCAGCTAAAGACCAACTAAGGACCAGCTTAAACCAGCTCATGACCAGCTAAAGACCAACTAAGGACCATCTTAAACCAGCTCATGACCAGCTAAAGACCAACTAAGTACCAGCTTAAATCAGCTCATGACTAGCTAAGGACCATCTTAAACCAGCTCATGACCAACTAATGACCAGCTAAAGACCAACTAAGGACCATCTTAAACCAGCTCATGACCAACTAATGACCAGCTAAAGACCAACTAAGGACCAGCTTAAACCAGCTCATGACCAACTAAAGACCAACTAAGGACCAGCTTAAACCAGCTCATGACCAACTAAGGACCAGCATAAACCAGCTGCCATGCTTCAGAACATACATAATCAGCATATGCTGTTTTTTTCAACAGGGTAATTCTTGAATTAATCTTTTTTCTATTGAGCCAGTTCTTTTCAGTGAACTGTTTGATCTGATTATCAAAGACATCAAGGATCTGTTCAGGTACAATTCAAGTGGTATTGACTTATTTAATGGGGTTTTGTCGTTTTTGGAGATTAAGAGATCACTATTAACTATTGTTGTATGGAACGAGCAGTGCAATGATTCATCAGAAAATTCTCCTTTTTGCTCTCCACGGAGGAAAGAAAATCTTGCATGTTTGAAACAACATGAGGGTGAGTAAATGATGACAGAAGTTTCATTTTTGAACGAACTATTCCTTTAAATGCAAAAACTCAAAAGTTCATTGTCTTTTCTTCCCCCTTCACCATGTTTTGATGATTTTGCTCTGGAGCAAGTTGTTTCTGTGGCTCACATTAGAGTGAGATGGTATACGTGTCCTCTGCGTTTTTCTGTAAATAGGATGTGGGTGTCTGTTTTCAGATGACAGTTCTCTGAATTTTTGTTTGTCCTTCCTTCTTCATTGTCACAGTTAGCTTCAAAGTACAAAATGTGAGGAAACTGACCGTTTAGTCTGTTTAGTTTGTGTCCTGCAGAATCATAGATGAGCCACGAATTGACAAGGCCAACCTTAGTTGTAGTTTATGTTTTGCTTGCCTCTTTACTTCCTAAATAGCTACAATGTGGATTGTTTAAGCATTATATAAGCTGCCGAGATGTTCAGTGTAATTTTCAGCTCTAGTTTATAATCTAATAGTAATTTTAAAGTACAGGTATATTCCAGTAATGCTGCACAGACCTGAGGTGTCAGCTCTCATTTCCTGCTTCGCTTGCTTTTATGCTGAAATATGTCTTGCAAAATTACAAACGTGGAATCGCCGGTCTGCGCCCACTGTCTCAAGATAACTGATGCATTACGTGATGATATGGCACAATATTTATTCATCCTCTTGTAATTCTTTTTCTCATTTTCGAAATGAACTGCGGGTTTCATGTTGAAATAGATAAGAATTGAATATATTCTCTTTGCATATTGCTTGTTTGACCGTAAGAGGTTCACTACCTTATCTGTGGGCTGTATTTGTACCTGTCTTCCAGTAGACGCCGCCGAGGTACTGACCACCGACCCCATCGACCTCCAGTGTGTTCCCATGGAGGCCCATTTCTGCCCTGTTCCTAAACTCCTGGTGGCCGCACCTATGACGCTGAATCCAGTAAGCCTCTCCCGCAATCCTACAACCTAATCAGGCCCATCACTCATGCAACGTGTGCCCAAACACAACAGAAAATTGAATGCAACAAACATGTGCCTAATCAGTAAGTCCTTAACAGGCAATACATTCATCCTCATATCAGAGATGCCCACTTCATTTGAGGTTTGTTGACATTGAAACAGGCAATACTTAAATTTGGACCTACAACTGTATAAGGAAGCATGCCATCTCAAAGCAAGGAGACATAAGGAGCGTGCAGATGCTGAATCAGGAGACGGAACACTCTCGTAACTCACAGCCATACGAATACATGCAAACCAATTAGCTGAGAAAATGAATTCTCTGGAGGTGAACATTAGATTTCAGAGCCAATGTATGGTAAGAGATGGAGCCGATACCATCAGCAGACAGAATGTTTCTTCGTCGTAGAATGTGACAACAGAGTGTGTGAGAGCGACACCTGCTAATGATATTTTACATAGTTGTGGTGGTGGTAATTTCTTTCACATTTAATTATAATTAATGAACGTGGCACGTTTTATTTCATGTTTACATTTCAAAATGTAGAAAAAAAAATTATTCAAAAACGATTGGTTCTTTTGTAAGATAATCTGTTCTTGATACTGTTTTAGGGTTTTTGTTGAGAGGTTTTCAAAATGTCGTTGTTCGTGCCTTTGAGTTACAAGTGTGTGGACGTCTTTTTTCCCATTCTTCTGTACTACAACTGACTTGCATTTTATCATAGACTAAGAAAGTATACCTGTGTAGCCTTTCAGAATCAATGTGTCGTTCTTCCGACGACTTAGAGATGTGTGTTGTAGTGAGTGACTTGGTTTTTATTGGTCTCATGAAAGAGTATTATTTATTTAACCACTGTCCAACAGGCTAAAACTGGTCTACTGAGATAAGTGTTAATATTCATGCCTGAAGTATCTCACCTCGCATTTCAAGCTCCACATCGAGACGGTCAAACACGAGATTGGTTCACATACTCGTACCTCCATTTTAAAAATAAAACTGCCTTAAGCAGACTAAATATGAGCACTTCTTGTTACAAAGTGTGCTGCACACTGAAATGTAAGGTCTGATTGCAGGCCTTCTGGATGTAAAAGAAGTCTCATTGAGAAGATTTTAACTGGACTTTTTTTTTTTTATTCCAGCTGGACTAAGTCAATGTTTCTTGCAGATACTCCTTACCCTTCGCCTGATGTCCTAGATATTCAAATACTGTAAAAAATAATCACATTTATTTGCTTTTTTGATTATTAGTACATATCTCATTTCTACGGTTATTGGGTGAATCTCACGAAAACATGTCACCCAAAAAGCAGAAGAAAAAAAGACAATTGAATGACAAACATATGACAATTAAGCCTCCTATCACCATTACCATAATGCAAAAAAAAAAAAAATCATTACTGTAATACACAATAAATAACTATATATAAATAATGTATCAAGTATTTATACATCATGGTTGTATTTAATACTAATTTTAACAAAAATATAATAATAAAAATAATTATATCACCAAAAAATGCAGTTATACAGTAAAAAATCATGTGCTAGTTCAAATTAAAACTGAAATGTGGTTTAATTGTCATGAGAATGACGTAGCAATGCAAAAAAGGTCCTAAAATGAGGCTTGATCTTCTTTATGCAAAATGTAATTTTCATTGTTCTGATTTTGGTGTGAAATGTGACATATTTTCATGAGATTCACCCTATTACCATGTCTGTCTTTTGTAGACAAACCCCTTCTGATGGCTGGACTGTCTCTGCCACAATCTATGCTCTGTCCCACCTGCTGTGTGACAGTCTGTTCGTCTCCACTCTTTGTTCAGCCATGTTTGGTGCATCCCAGAGTACTATAAGATCTGTTTGCAATTGTCATTAGATGCCAAAATGATTCTTTAATTAATTCTAACTGCATGTTTAGCTGTTTACACACTCATTTAAAGCAGATTGGCACACATATGTTAAATTCCAGATCATTAAAATCACAACAAGGAGATATGCTAAAGCCTTTTTAGAAGTTACAGACTGGTACCTGATGTAATTATTCTGCATCTCTCCCATTAGTTTGCTGTACTCAGCACCATGTGCGCCCCCCTGCACAGACATGTCAAGTGCACTGCTTTTGTGCCAATGACTCCCTGACAGGTCACCCTGTGCCAATCACTGGACTGCACAATTAGGCCTTGTCACGCCAAGGTCACGAGCCAGATGGATTTAAATTGCAATATCGCAAATGTGCCCACCCGAGCAACAAATGTAAAGCCACTTGAGCAAGCAATTATCTTGTGCTTTGTTTTGAAACATCTCAGTTATTGTTACCGTTCATTAGGCGAATCCTACAGTTGGGAAACTGACAGTAGGGCAGTTTTCAGCAGATGTTTTTATTACTGCTTCAGTGGACGCTGTGCGCACCCACTAATAGAGTTCCAGTCCTTGCCAACCAAGAGCTCTATTAGATTATTGCCGTAATATATTATTGATAGTTTGTCCATGGATGGAACATGAAAACTGTGTCAGACAGATGATACACAGAGGCCTGCAATCCATTAGGGTCGTACTGGAATTTTTTGCCCGTTTTGACTTTGAGAGAGACAACTGGTTGACTTCTGACTATTTAAGTTTGTGTTTGTGTTTGTTGTGTTCATGTTTAGATTGTGAAAAGGTTTAAATCACTGACTGTGTCCTTACTTTCAAAAGTCGGCAGACTCTAAAATGCAAGGGCGTAGATGACCGTGTGACAGTTGAATATTACCCTTGTTTGGACTGTGAGCTGAAAGCTGCAGCTCTCATGTAGACATTACCATTAAAGGAAAAAAGAAAAAAAAAGAAAATTGATTATTTTCAGACTGGGTACTTAGTAAAGGCCCTCATCAGCCAAAGCTTCATTTACAAGACATTACCGCCCCTCACGGGCCTTTACATGCATAAATGAATGTGACATTTAAGACAGAGAGAATGTCACGAGAGGTTTTGGACGCCTGTCTCACCATTTCTCTCGAATGAAACTACAACCTTTCTCAACATATCAAGGAAGTGAAAGCCTCCCAATGCCATCCACTGTTGATGTACAAAAAGACAGAAAACCGAGAAAAAAAGTGTTTATCATCACTTATCTCAAAGACCCTTCTCTAAACTGTTGTCTCCTTTGAGACAGCAATGTTGTTTCAGCAGCATAACCCAGAGAGAGCCATAAAGCTGAATTATTTTTGTTTGTTTGTGATAACCAGCCCTTAAAAACATAATTTCACCTTTTTTGCTGATCAGCACACACTATCTAGGCCAAACACAAATGAAATGATATACAATGGTGGTCTACAACAACACAAAATCAGAGCAAGATGATACTATACTGTGTTATATCTGAAATATCTGTATTGTAAACATCTCTGTATAATGTTCATGTGTTTTAAGATTGTTTTAAGAAATACTGGGACAAATACGTGTGGATTTCTTTAGGAAGGATCTCTACTGTTTATTGATGTGTTGGATTGTGTTTTGTAATTGAGTTCCATTGCCCAGCCAAGGTGTAGATGCTCCTCTCTCTCTCTCTCTCTCTCTCTCTCTCTCCCTCTCTCTCTCTCTCTCTCCCTCTCTCCCTCTCTCTCTCTTTCTTTCATATAAAGAATTATGCCTTCTCCAACTGCAATCCAGCTGGAATCAATGAAATACTTGATAAAGAAAAAACAATGTGCCTCATCAGGGGCTTTAGGATTTTAAGATCTCACTTTTTAAGAAGTGTGCATACCTGCATAAAGTAGTTAGCTAGAATAATCTATGTGTATGTATTACAAATGCATCATCATCATTCTAGTTTTTATTGACACGCATTTATGGTACCTGTTTTAACTATATCCTCACGACTTCAGTCATGTTACGGTGTGTTTTGACAAAGCTGTCAATGGTAGTTTGAGTTTGATCATTAGCGTTACTCGGTTCCTTACCTTACATCGTGAAGTCTGTCATCGCATGAAATTAAAATAATCTAAATAATCTACATCATAGTTTGTGCAGTTAGTGGTTTAAGGTTAAAAAATTACTTAATCTATATATCTATATATCAATATACACATTTGTATGTATTACAATGATAGATTCATTGTTACCTATGATAGTAAGTTCTTGTTGCTATGGCAACAAAACTACAACATGGCTACCTTTGTATATCTTAATTGTGAATTTTTTCACACTTCAAGTGAAATAATGTACAACGTTAACTTATTCAGAAAGGGAATGTGTTCTTAAGTTGTCTTGGAAAAAGAGATGATTGACTATTTTGTAAAAAAAAAAAAAAATTATATATATATATTATGCGTATATATATATATATATATATATATATATATATACAGACTTGTGAGATACTTTATGTCCAAAGGCCCTTTGGAAACATCATACGTTATTTCTGTTGTAATGATTATTATTTTTCTATTGGGGTTGCTGATCACTTTTAGATCTTTACTTAAACAGCATTTGAGCTTTTGAACCAATCTGATGGATCAATTTGGGGGGAAAAGACTTTCTAGTCTCATATTTGGTTCAAAAAGGGCTGGTGATGTATTCGCAATGGTGCGTTCCGGTTTTTATAAATAGCGCAGCCCTGTGATGTCAGAAACGGCCACAGTGAGCCCCTGATTTAAGTCTCTGTCCCCCTCTGGCCCACCCAGACTGCACCCCAGCTGTGCTGGGACCTGGTGACTCGCGTCGCCCCATTGGTGTACGAATGTGTGTTATTCACCTTGTTTGCACTTATGTACATAACTGAGTCAAAATATTCAGAATTTATTTTGAATATACATAGATGAATAAATATATATATATGTAGAAGAGCAGATTCAAATCAAATGTCTGTATTGTTCGGGATACAGGTAAACAGTTAAAGAGATAGAAGCTGTTTTGCCGGGGTGTCGCGGAGAAATTTGTTGTTTGTTCTGTTTGCTAATGCCCTCGTTCTCATCGTTAAGCATGATGTTGCATTTTGCGGAGAAAATGATGTCAAAAAAGGCTTTGTAGTTTTGCATAGCTTACAAAAGCGCGTCGCTTGCGTCTGATCCCGAGGTGCGGTCGAGTCCAGAAACCAAAGAACGGCCAACTTGATTCTCTTTTACCTCTACATCGTGTGAGTTTCAGGCTCACAGTTTTGTTTTCTGTGTAGTCCCATTAGATGCAATGTAAAACGGGGGTGTAATAACAGAAAGGGCAGCATGGGGCGCATAAAGAGCACCTCAGGATCAGACTGCAGCTGGAAAGCATTGCTGCAGGTTATACAAAATACCGAATTTCAATTTTCCTTTTGGTTTGGTTGTTGACGGACATTTTCCATTCTTGTGCATTCACTAGGAACAACAAATAAAGCTGAAAATCTCACAGGATATCCTCAAACAAATTGCTTCAAAATCCCACGTGAAAACACCAGACAAAACCCTCTGTTGAAGAAAACTTGTACATTCTGTGCTCTACAGTTGCTTTGGAAGCCAATAATTTTGTTGCCATGGCACTTGCCCTAATAGTGAGGGAGAGACTGAGTCTTTTTGTAGGTTCTTGCATATAGACGCACCTTTGGACCAATTGAATATGGTCCTCAGCCTTTTGACTGTAAAGCTGAGGTAGCACTTAGGACTTAGCATAGACTAAGGGTCCCAATGCGAATGCAAATACAAGGGACGCTCCTTTTACCACTGTGCTTGACAGAGAAAATCAACAAACACTCTTCTGCTGTCCATTATCCTGTGCCTAAACATTCAGTGTGATGTGAAAGGACTGGTCTGTAAAGAAAGCCATTGAGGTTAGACTTCCACCTAACTGTGCCCTACATTCAGTCACGTCATCGTCATTTCTGTGACTGGAACACTAACGTCATTGGTTCGTGTTAACGTGTAGAAGTCACCGAGACCGGAGCATCACATTAATGTTGTACAAAGCTGTATAGTTTCAAATGAAATCACTCGTTGATGCAGAGGTTATGTCCCTTTAAAGGCATCTGCTGATGCCTCTGTAAATGCTATTGTGTGTGTGGAACCGTTCAAAGAATGTCTACATTGTTTCAAAGCCATATGTAATAGATTCCTCTCTCTCCCACTGTAGGACAAGATAAAACTGAATGCTTTGACTCTTTATATGAAATGCTTCTCTTTCTATTTAGCTTATTGTGCTTGTATGTGCTTCAAGAACTGTGCTTCTTGTCAATCCCTTTGCAATATATAAATGTATGGAATATATACATACTTAAGACTTATGTTATTTTTGTTTGATTTTAATAAAGCACTTAAAAGGCAGTTTTGGACTGTGTTTGGTGTGTTTTTATTTTTTTCTTTCCTGGTTGCATTCAAATACAAACCTCTCTAAAGAGACGTCAACAAAACAAATAATTGGATTTAAGAATTAGAGTGTGTTAAGTTAATTTGCTTAACTATTCAAAACACTGTACATGTTAAGATAATGCCATCGGCTGTGACTTTTTGTCTGCGTTGAAAAGGATCCCCAGGGCGTGTCCACTAACAGAGACAGCTGACAACCAACACATTTAAATGACCTAGGTTTGATGTTGAAAACACACTAGCCACACTTAAAAAAACTATTAGTCTGCTCATTGACTGTCATAATCTTATCTTTTATCTTATTATAATTATTTATAATAAGATTATATAATAAGGGAATTGTAAATTATATAGTCTGTAAATATTGTCTCAATAGCTGAATATATAGACTGTATTGAAGGGTGATTATTATATACCAGTATTATTATAAATAATATTAATTATTAATAATGGCCAGGCAGGGTTTAGATTAAGACAGGAATTAGGCCTTAGATTAATTAGGACATTTAAGTAGCTTTTATAAATGTGCTGTAGAAAAAAACATTACTGGTGTGCATCTTGAGACAAAACAATGACAGACATATTTTAAAATAACATATCAGTGCAAGTTGCTTTCAGTTTACACAGCTCAAACATGCATTTTAGTCTGGGACTATAAGCCTTGTCTGTGAAACACTAGGTGTGGGTGGTGGGATATAAAGAGTCAAACAGTATCTTTAAAATATTTTTATATATACAGTGCTGGGTAGTAACTGATTACATGTAATCTGGATTATGTAATCAGAATGTCACAATGACAGTAAATTATTCATGATTCATTGATTCTACTACTATCTTATATTTTTCCTTTCTATATAGATTTGGAAGTAATCCACCCAGCACTGTGTGTGTGTGTGTGTGTGTGTGTGTATATACATATATATATATATAAAAATCCCCCCACCCCCCCAAATTGCTGTCCTGTGTTTATACATTTTAAATACTTATTGTGAGAGTGATGTTATTTCCGGCGGATGTTTATTGGTCAGTGTGAGGCGTGTGAGAGAAAAGCGCTTCTCTGTGGGGCCCGCCTTATGTCTGCGAATCGGTTCTTTTGAACAGTCCGTTTTATAGAACCGGTTCAGAAAAACGACTTTGCGCTCCCCTTGCGTCATAACGTAATTGCGTCTCAACGTCGCCTCTGACTGGCGTCCCATATTAAAATGTTAAGTTTTACTAAAACGAGTATTTATTTCATGTATGTCATTTCAGTTTGTTTGTTGCAGTCATTATTCAGCTTATCAAACAAAGTAATTCAGAACAAATTACTTGCTACTAATTAATTACTACTAAAATGACTATTGCTTAGCCAGTATCTGTTGGGAAAACGTTTTGCACATTTTGTTGATAAAATTACCATACAGTCAAGTCGTAAACATATTTCTTGTACGTTTTTGTAACATTTCGGCTATTAACTTAAGGTCTGTCAGTCAAATTCTTGGTTCTAAATACCCTTACCAATTCGCTCAATCTGTGAACCAATTCAACTGATTCATTGAAAGAATCCGAATCGGAAGAACAGTTCGTTCACGCTACTGTGTGAGAGGAGCTCCGCTGCGGGGCCGTTGCTGCTGCTGTCTGGGCCGATATGCAGAGGTGGGCCGGGGGAAAGAGACACAAGAAGGGAAGGCAATGCAGAATTCTAAGACACCGTCTATGAGTTGATGATCTCAGACCAAGAAACCTGAAGCCGGTGATTAAATTCGTCGCTCAGAAGCGGTATTAAAGCAGGAAAGGGCCGTTTGTGTGTGAGTGCAGCCTCGCTCTCTTTTAGAAGCACTAGCCAGCTAACGCTAGTCATGTAGCGCTCCATTCACACGGACACCAAACATGGACACGACTACATACAATACTTGTGTTTTATATCGCCTCTGTGGCTAACAAACTCTCGGATGATCGGATCTCGATGGAGTGCAGATGGAGGGGCGTTGTGGATTTAGCTAGACATTCACTCAGATAAAACACTCCTCTGTTGAATCTGGTTTTGATTTCTTCTAACCCGAGAAAAGTGCTCCTCTGGTGTTGTTTTGATCATAAAACGTCTCGATAAGAAGTGCTGTGGTATTTTTATGTTTTTATGGCCGATGCTGAGCAGGTAAAGTTAGCTGTAGCTTAAGCCTGGATCAGACCAAATGAAGGAGTATAAGGTGGTTGTGCTGGGCAGCGGCGGCGTGGGCAAGTCCGCACTCACGGTCCAGTTTGTGACCGGAACATTCATAGAAAAATATGACCCGACCATCGAGGACTTCTATAGGAAGGAGATCGAGGTGGATTCGTCCCCCTCGGTGCTGGAGATCCTGGACACCGCTGGGACCGAGCAGTTTGCGTCCATGCGAGATCTGTATATTAAAAATGGGCAAGGCTTCATTTTAGTCTACAGCCTTGTCAATCAGCAGTCATTTCAGGTGAGTGCTGCGTCTCATATCTGGTGATACTAGTTCAGCAAATAGGCACTTGAGGTTTAAATTAGGACATTATTACCACTGTTACTTGCGTAATACCACAAATGAGGTCAGAAAATTACTCTAGAAAAGGGAACCTCTGTGATTTAGAAGTTGACCAAAATCTAAACCTCTTCAGTCAAACTAAATGACATAAAATCATAAGTAAAAGTAGTTTTGAGACATATGCAACAGGTTGAAACTTAGTATATTCAAATACACTGTTGTCAACCCTGGTGATCTCACACACCCATTATTTGTTTCATAACTTTTTTATTATCCAACTCAAATATGTACATTGTTCACATCGGGTACATAACATTTTTTTTTCTTTTTAATATATATACATATGTTCACAAGGAAAGTCATTAGCCCCATTAATATTCACCCTATCTAATTTTTAAATGCATGTTAGATCTTACAGTGAGCAATATGCATAATCATAATGTCATAACTGGATATTCTGGTGAAACAACACTTCTTTCTGGTTATGTATGCAGGACTTTTCCAATCATTTTGTCAACTTAAACCACGCCCATCAAGCTTAAATTCATCTGTTTCCACTTTTGTGCCACCTCAAAATTCAGTCAACAACGTATGGACAGAATCAAGTCCCCGCCCTACATTTTTCCTTTTTAATGATCTGTTACACTCAATACAATACAGAAGAAAAGATTTGTCGCTACTTTAGTTTCTTCAGTGTTCATTTCTCTTAAACTGTGTGTTATACATTTGTTTGATGAATCATTCCCATGAACACACCCTTATCTCCATGCTCTGCAGGACATCAGACCAATGCGGGACCAGATCGTTCGTGTGAAGCGCTTTGAGAAGGTGCCTCTGATCTTGGTGGGGAATAAGGTAGACCTGGAATCGGAGCGGGAGGTCGCGGGTTCTGACGGCCGTGCCCTTGCACAAGAGTGGGGCTGTCCCTTCATAGAGACCTCGGCCAAGAGCAAGAGCATGGTGGATGAGCTGTTCGCTGAGATTGTAAGGCAGATGAACTACACCACTTTGCCCGAGAAGCAAGAGCAGTGCTGCACCGCCTGCGTTGTGCAGTGAGCGTCCCGGCCTTACTTTCACTCCAGGTAAAAAGCTTTGAGCAAAACAAACCAACGTTCAGGCTTTCTAGTGCACTTACATCTTATTGGGGCTGTGATTCTTGATTTTTTTTTTTTTTTTTTTTTTTTTTGACTTTACATATAATTGTGTTGTGATAATTCTGACCAAACGAAAACAGATAGATAGATAGATATTACAAATAAATCTAAATTGAGGACAGAAGCTCTAGACTGACTTGTCTCTGTTATCATTGGATCACAACAAGAATGTAATGTGAAGAATAAAACTGCTTAATAATACCATTGAGATGAAGCACAAAGCTGTCTGGGCGATCCTTGTGAAGAAAGAGGAAATCCAAACATCCTGAATGGAAAGTGATGTCGCAAAACAGGAAATGGAGTTCCGGAGATGTGGCATTTCGGTGGTGTCTTTATGTAAACAGTTTTTTACAGTCTCAGAGGTTTTGCTGATTGAAAATGATCTTACTTCAAACTTGGATGTCATTTATTTGAAAGTTAAATTCCAAAGAAAATCTGTTGTATCATATGTATAGATATAATGCTATATAAAGTTGTTTGTATTTCTTGTAACCACAGCACATTTCTCATCTCTGTGTTTCTTAGACACATGATCCAGACGGACGCTCTTTTGAACCAGTCTCTGATCGTATGACCCTCTGAGCCACACCTGTGCCACTGAGCCCCCTGAACTCTGACACTTAAGACATCTGGCCGAGGCTTGAATTTGCTGCCCGGAAATAAATCATCACAGGGTCTTCAAAACTCAAATCCTCCTGGGTCTGGATTGTAGAGCACATATACAATATCTTCAAGTTATGTTTTGGTTACCTGGAAACAATTCAAGTCTGCGAATTGGAGCACAGAAAACTTTTGGGCTATTAGCTATTTTTCGTATATAGGGAAAAGTGTTATGACGAGCAGGTCAGCTCAGGGCTATAATATCCCTGGAGATGCTCTGTTGTAAATGTTCCCTGTTTTTTCTTTTAACATATTAAGTTTGATATCTTATTATTAAACTGTAACAGCCATTATGCAGGTTTGAGACCTCAATATGTAACATTTCTGTTCTTTTTTTTTCCCCCCTCTTGATTTTTTTTTTTTTTTTAAACTACTGGTATGTATGCTTTCTCTCCTAATACTCTATTTATTAAAGTCTTTAATTACTGAGATAGATGAATATTGCGTTTTTATATTCTGTTGGCTGTTTTGGCTTTTTGTGACTATAGTATGCATTGTTTCTGAAGTACAGCATTGATGATGCCTTAAATGATTACAGTCTGAAACCTGTGTTGTCAGTCATTTCTTGTAATCTTTGTTTTTGACACATTTCCACCACTGCTTCTATAGAAACTTGTAATGTTAAAGGTCATTCATCGCAGTAATGTGAATATAACTCTTAGCTCTTAATACTGTAAGCACATAAAATGTACAAATACCAAAGGTGGTAATCAATGACATTTTTGAGGCATTTAAACCAAAAACAACTAAATAAAGAACTCGCAATTGATGCATGCAATACCTCACAATAGGCTTTTGATAATGACCTTCGGGTTGCCTGGAAATCAGCCATTATCAGTTCCCAACAATCTGTCTTATTGTGGCAGGAACCCAATGTCTGAAATCTGGATCTCGTGATGAGCTTGAGGAACACTGTTTGCTTGCTGATGATGTGGGTCTTTCCCAACTAAAACCTTTTTTAAAAAAAGATTTAAATTTTTGCATGGACAAAATATTTAGGGCTGATGCCGTTATTATACTGTATGTAATGTTTTATACACATCTGACTAAAATTCAGGACTTTATCATAGTAGAGAGAGAGAATTAAAACCATGTGTGTTCTTGAAAGTATTTTAAATGCAGTATTAAATACAAAAAAAAAAAGCCTTCAAGTAATTGGTTCAGCCCTTTGCTGTCTGCCCATAAGGCTGTGGTCAAGGAGATGGATAAGAACGTAACGGCTACTGTAACAGCTGCAACATTCTGTGTGGAGATGGGAAAACCTGTTGGAATGGTGACCATCTGCAGATTAGATATCTGTGACAGAGTGACTTGACAAAAGGCACATCTGAGTCAAAGACCTCCTGTGGACTCACGGGAGTGGCTTCAGGAGTCGTATCTGAATGTCCTTGGGTCACTATCCAGATTTAGAAAATACATTTAAAAATGAGACATTTAGGGCTCCAAATTCAGGTGTGTCATCCTGTGGCCCCCTTGTATGTTTTTTGAGGGCCCTTTATTGAGAACCACTTCTCTAAAGGATGCTAAATAGGTTAATATATAAAAGGTTTTAATAATTATGTAAGTCATTGGTGTAACGCAGTACCTTTTGAGCTCTGTAAGTTTATAATATATATATATATTCTGATATAAAAAAAATATTTTGCAATATTTTAAGTTTTTATCTCCACCCATTATAGTACTGTACTCTTAGATGTATTATTTATTTTAATAAATAATAATCCATTTATTTTTTATTTTAAAATAAATAGTAATATTACATTTAAAAAAAATAAATAGTAATAAATTACCTTAATAAAAAATATTTTAGAGACAAATCCCAGCTTTGACAAGGCTAACTCTAAATAATTTGAGATACCACCAAGTTCTGTTAAAATCATCATACACATGACTCAAGTATTTCCATTATGATTCAGTAGGACTTTTATTTTGAAGGGTGGAGAGAAACTTCATGTTTATTTTTCTTCACGATTTCTGTTTTCATTTTTTCCCAGCCTGTTTTCTGTTACATTTAGTAAAGCCTGTCACACTGATACAATGAAAACTGTATTTGTAACTGTCGGGACAACAAGTTTTGATGATCTGATGACCACTTTGACTTCAGATGAATCTGTGAAGGTAATAATATCATTCATAAATAGTGAGCTGCGAAGGAAACGTAAGCTGAATGACACGAATACGTTTCGGTACCTGTGAATTTTTTAAATGCAGTAACCCGTGAGATTTTAAATATTCTGGCTCACTAATGACTTATGTTTTTGAATGAAGGCATTAATTCACCGTGGATACACAGACATGGTGCTTCAGGTTGGCAGAGGTTCAGTCGTGCCTGATCCAGACAGCTGTCCAGGACTGACACTTCAAGTGTTTCGCTTCAAAGACTCAATCGCCGAAGACATGAGACATTCAGATCTGGTCATCAGTCATGCTGGTGGGTTAAAGCTTATTTTGCCCAAAATACAGTTCAGTTAAAACATAAATTAGATTTATTCAGGCACATTCAGGAAACATATATAATATATATATATAATAACCATCAGATCTGTAACACCAGATAACAGATCTGGATTGACGAATGTGAATATCAGATCATTAGAATTCCATGTTTCTACTTTAATTTCTGCATTAATTTTGTCTGTTAAAAAATTATATCTGCAAGGGGGATCAGTGGAAAATTATAGAGACAGTATAGACAGAAAAGTTCAGAGTACAGTCCTATAATGGGTGGAGAAAAAGCTTAAAGGGTTAGTTCACCCAAAAATTAAATTTCTGTCATTAATTACTCACCCTTATGTCGTTCCACGACCTTCGTTCATCTTCGGAACACAAATTAAGAGATTTTTGATGAAATCTGAGAGGTGTATGAGACTACCTTTCAAGGTCCAGAAAGGTAGTAAAGACATCGTTAAAACAGTCGACGTGACTACAGTGGTTCAACCTTAATACTTTTTGTGCGCAAAAACAAAACAAAAATAAAGACTTTATTCAACAATCTCTTCTCAGGTGGCGCAGTAAGCACAGTGAAGGCTTCCGTGTTTACATCCGAATCTGACTCAGTATGGCAGACGCTGTACACGTGTGTAGCACGACGCATGCGTTCGATGTTGACGCAGAAGCCGGCCAATAATGAGTCTGCGTTCTGACGTAGAACCTGGAGGCACTGAACGTAAAAAACGTATGAGAATGACACAGAATAGAGGATATTGTTGAATAAAGTTGTTATTTTGGGGGGGGGGTTTGCGCACAAAAAGTATTCTCGTCACTTCATAAAATGAAGGTTGAACCACTGTAGTCACGTTGACTGTTTTAACAATGTTTTTAGTACCTTTCTGGACCTTTGAAGTGTTGATTATATTGTTGTCTATGGAAGAGTCATATACCTCTCAGATTTCATCAAAAATATCTTATTTTGTCTTCTGAAGATGAACGAAGGTCTTACAGGTGTGGAACGACATGAGGGTGAGTAATTAATGACAGAAATTTGAATTTTTGTGTGAACTAACCCTTTAATGTAACGTAAGACAAAAAAATTCTCCAAACAATATTTTACACATTTTTTTTCACAGTATAAATTAGGTCTGTATACTTGAAAATACATAGATCCCTTTTAAATTTTAGGGTGGGGGAGTTGAAGGATGATCATATTTGGGGGTCCATGGCATCTTAAAGATTACAAACCCCTCATCTAATGTTTGTTGTGGACTTTATAATAACTTATGTAACAAAAAGGTGAACCCAGATTAGAAATGAGCTCATAATATCGGCTCTATCCCCATTAGGAGCAGGAAGCTGTTTGGAAGCACTCGGAGCAAATAAACCTCTCCTTGTGGTGGTCAATGATAAATTAATGGACAATCATCAGCTGGAGCTCGCAAAGCAGCTGCAGGCAGATTCACATCTTATCTACTGCACTTGCAGGTTTGTTTTATATGAGAAGTCATTCACTTTCTCAACCATTTTAGTGTCCAAGTCTTTTGATTATGGTTACATTTGATGTGCTAATGGAAAATGTCCATCTTCATGTGTTTTTAACCCCTTATCACAGTACCCTGCCTCAGACTTTGAGGGATATGGATCTGTCTGCTTTGTCAACTTATGTGCCTGGTCAACCTCAGATCTTCGCCAACTTTTTAGATAAAGCCGTCGGACTTGTTTAAGCGCTGTCTCTTGGACCATGACGATTACTGATGGCAATTTGGGCTGAGGATGAACCTGTTTTAATGGGAATACTTGCACTGGACCCTCAGGAATCTAATGGTTGAGAAGAACTGGTTTTTACCAAACTAATAACTGACCTTTGATGATATATGACTGATGTTAGAGGTTGCAGCTTTTAGCCTCCTTGTTAGAGCATCCGACTCCCACACCCAGGTTCGAGTCCCGCACAGAGCGGGGTGAGCAGGACCCCTGGGTGAGGGGTTACATTGGTGCCGTGTCCTGGTTGGGAGTGAGGTTTAGGGGGGTGAGTGTAACGGAGGCCAGCTAGTAGTGGCTGTGCAAGTTAAAACCTCACTCCTCTGATCTCAAGAGATGCTCTAGCGACTGACACTAGAGGTTGCAGCACTTCGCCTCCTTGTTAGACCGTCCGGCTCCCATGCTGGAGACCCAGGTTCGAAGCCCGCACAGAGCGGGGTGAGTAGGACCTGGGTGAGGGGTTACATATGCATATAGTGGTGAGAGTTATATGCAGCTGTATTAAGCAGTGCTGTCTTGTTTTGGCTAATTATTCGTGTTAAAATATGAAAAGTCAATTGTTGATTGAAAAAAAACATTATTGTTATTATAAAATTTCAGATCACAGTAATTACTAATAAAATATTTAGATATTTAATTATATCTATTTTTTTCCTCGTGACTTCTATTAAGTGACAAAGGAACTGTCAGGCTGTTTTTCAAGATATTTATACTTAAAAACCCGGAAGTTGTCAAGGAAACACGCTGTAATGAACATCCTGTGTAGTATTAGACCACAGTCATTTGTTGCTCAGACGCTCAGAGGAGAGCATGACTTACATTCACACACCAAGACTATATTTTGGGCTTCTGTTCTTAATTCTGTCCTTTCAACAATGCTGTTCAGCAGATGCTCTGAGTAAGTATATAATTACACACAACACTGTACTACATAGTGTTTTTTTTGTGGTTATTAATGTTATAAATGTACGCAAACCTTTATGAGTTATCACAAGATTGAGATTGTAATCCTCACTGGAAAAAATACTGTTTGTAAAAGAGGATTGTGATTGTATGTTTCTATTTATTTTTGTCTTCTAAAAGACAAAACGTTTGGGAGATAAATTCGGATGGTTGTAGTGGGGATTTCCACGGTTTTTCTTTCGGATGTCTTTTGTGCGTGTGTGTGATGCACTTGAGGTTTGTGATTCTGAAACTGATAAGTATTCTCTCTGTGTGGGTTGCGGGAAACTGAAGTTCAACAATAAAAAAAGTAATAACTTGACACTTTTTTTATTTGTGAATTGTTACATGAATATTTTTGGGAACATGTTGGCATGTGTAGGTGTGCAGTGTAAGATCATCAACTTTGAGTATGTGGAGTGCATCTGGAACCCAAATACATCAACAATGAACTACACCTTCAGCAGTAAGTAAGTATCCCACAACCCATTTCATATTCCTGAATACATTTATGTATGTAAGTGTATTATTTTGACGTGTTTAATATTGTTTTGTGGTAATAATTGATAAGTGAGAAAAAAATACTAGATTTCTATTTACTTTGTCAGATTTGTAAACCACGACTCGCACGACTGTCAAGAATACATCTTGGAGCACAATTACACTGTAGGCTGCAGAATTCCTCTCAAAAGCCCTGATCAGAAGTTTTTAGGATTTGAAACATATGTGTCCACTGAAGGAAACCACACTGTTAGAAAATATTTTGATTCCCTCCAGAGACATGGTAAGAAAACAAACAGATTTACAAAGTCACAATGGTGTGTCAAAAGATGCTTGTGAATCTAGACTACCGTTCAAAAAGTTGGAATTAGTATGATTTTTTTTTTTTTTATTTATTGGAAAAATTAATACTTTTATTTAGCAAGGATGCATAAATGAATCAAAAGTGGCAGTAATGCTACAAAATATTTCTAAAGGCTTTTTTTTTTTTTTTTTTTTCGAAGAATCCTGGAAAAAAATGTATCACAGTTTCCACTAATATATGACACAGCACATCTTTTTTTAACATTGATAATAATCAGAAATGTTTCTTGAGAAGCAGATCATCATATTAGAATGATTTCTGAAGGATCATGTGACACTGAAGACTGGAGTAATGATGCTGAAAATGCCATCACAGGAATAAATTACATTTTAAAATATCTTCACATAGAAAACAGCTATTTCAAATTATAATAATATTTCACAATATAATTATTTTTACTATTTTTGATCAAATAATAGCAACTTTGGTGAGCATGACTTCTTTTGAAGACAAAAATACTGAACAACCCTAAACTTTTGAATGGTAGTGTATATTATTAATATACATAATTTCTTCACCCTCTAGTCCTCTGAAAAAATTTAATTTCTTTCTGTATTTCTTGCTTCTGATTGGGCAATCATAGCATTCTTTTGCCAGTTTTTTTTTTTTCTTTTCTTTTCTTCCCCATTATGACCAACAAACTGTAGGCTATAAATGGCAATTGTGCCAGGGAACAGATTTCAGCTGTACTAGTTCTATATCTCTCATTTCACTCTCTTTCTTCTCACATAATAAAATAATTTAAACTCAAATCAATATTTCATGTCCACTTTTTATACATTTAGTAAATAACCATGCAATAATTGAGTATATCAAGATCCTCATCACCCCTTTTTTTGTTATAATGACTCCATCCCCTTATGTATTATATTAGGTATATTTAATGAGTCTGTTTTAAATTACCTGACATAATCGATTCCCTCCAAACTTAATAACTCATTTGTTTATTATTGTACATATATTTGTTTAGTGCAGCTAAAAGCACCCTATAACCTCTCAGTGAAGTGGAATGAGCACAACAGCACACTTTTACTACAGTGGAACAGCAGTAGGCCTGCCACCCTCAGTAATAACTGTGTAGTCTATAATGTGCGCAACCAGAAAGACGCAGCCCAGGTAAGAAAATAGATACGATATTATGACCATTTTACATTCATTCTACCAACTGTCTCATCTTCATCTCTATTTTGCTCCCAGTTGTCAACAAACGTGACAGAAATAAAGTCATACAGTCTGACGCAGGTCTCACAGAACAAGCACTATGTTTTCCAAGTCCGGAGCACTGTCGATGGTCACTGTGGTTCTTCAGATTTATGGAGTGACTGGAGCAGTCCAGTGGAGTGGGGCAGTGCAGGTGGGCTACTACAGTGACAGTGAGGGACATGGAGAGATTTGCTCTTCTTGCATTTTTCAATTGTGCTTCTCTGTTTTCTAGAGAACATCAGCAGACAAGGCTGGTGGCAGTGGTTTTCTGGTATTCTGTCAGTACTTGTGCTGTTCTTGCTGGTTTTGTTGTTGTGCTATTGTGAGAGGTAAGAGATGTTCAAGACATTTCATTCAGTCTTTCCTAAACATAAAACTTTTGATATTCCTCCTCATTTCACAGACAAGGCTTAAGCCTAGTCCCAGACTAAAATGCATGTTTTAGTGCCATTTTTTGTCAAGATGCACACCAGGGGCCTGATGTATTAACGTTGCGTACACACAAAAAAGGCACTGAAATGTGCATACTCAATTTTCCATGCATATATCAGGATTTATAAAAAATAAACTTAGCATAAATATGTGCGCACCGTACGGGAGCTCTAGACCATGCATACGCACTCTTTTACTTGAGTGAGCGAAGTAATTAAGTAAACAGAATGATTTTGAACTCTGTTTTCCATTTAAACATTTCAATTCCCTCATTTAGATTAAATATGTCACTCTCCTTAATGGAGTTAAGCACCAAAATTACATGAAATCATTATACTGAAGTTACAATATTTTATATTAATTTAAATAGAAATATTTGTAGATGCGCTGCTTTTGAACACTTTTCCTGTGGCATGCTGTGTTTTAATGTTTCAACTGCAGTGAAGATTGCTTGGCACGTGATAATTCCACTTTACTCGTGTTCTGAGAAAATATTTTCGCACTAATAATCATCAATGATGCGCGCTTTGTCTAAGCAGATAGCTTATGGCATAATGACGGACACCGGTGATCGTCTGACGAGTAGATACTGTACACAGTACTGTACAACCTCTGCTGAACGCAGGTGTGCTGCTGGTGTCGTACACAGACACACAGTAGCCTAAAGATAACCCATTTCACGGTCTTCCCAATATTATGAAAAATGCCTTTGTATTTGAAGGATAGATTTTGAAGGAAATGGTAAGATATGTACATTTTATTTTTGAAATGTTTTGTCATACAATAATTTACAATGCAAAACAAGGCCGCCTATCTGTTTCAATTAAAAATATATAAACATCCTAAAATATAGGCTGTGCTTACTAGCAAAATTGCATAAATTTGATTTGTTTAAAAAATACTATTTGGCCAGTGGAAAAGAATGATAACTCTTCACTGAAAATATACTGAACAGTATTTTATACAAGTTTGATTAATTTTTTTCTAAAACAAGATTTATTTAGCAATGTAATGTGACGGCATTTATAATCATATTTTCCTAATGTCTTGTGCCGTTAAACATGGAGGGGTATATGCGTGGAAATGATATGCAGATGACGTAATGCATAGTAAAACTAGGCGTTGTAAGCTGCATATATGGTTATTTCAGGGAGTAGAGGGGGTGGAGATTCATGTAGCTACGCACAATCTTCCACTGACTGGGTTTTATAAAGAGAATTTTGCGCAGGTTCTGGTGTACGCATGGTTTTATAAATCTGAAAACTTTTGTGCGTACTGAAAATCTGGCTTTTATGCGTACGCACACTTTTAGGATGAAATCTACGTAAAGTTTTATACATGAGGCCCCAGTTGTTTTTTCTAAGGCACGTTTATAAAAGCTACTTAAAGGGACAGTGCACCCAAAAATGAAAATTCTCCCATGATTTACTCACACTCAAGCCATCCTAGGTGTATATGACTATATTCTTTCAGACAAAACACAATCAGAGATATATTTAAAAATATCCTTGCTCTTCCAAGCTTTATAATGGTAATGAACAGGGGTGTGATTTTGAAGCCCGAAAAAATGCATCAATCCATCATAAAAATGATCAATACGACTCCATGAGGATAATAAAGGCCTTCTGAAGCAAAGCGATGGGTTTTTGTAAGAAAAATATCCATATTTAAAACTTTATTAACTATAATAACTAGTTTCCGGCAGTCAACCATACGAATACTGCACAAGTCGACTTGCGCCACAAGAGTAACCCCTGACGCAATGTATGACGTAGGATGAAGGAGTAACGTAAGCTTAGGCTCCTCTCGCAGTTTAAACAAATAGGGCTGTGCAACAAACTCAAGCTCCTCTTCTATCAAAATTCTCCAACATTTCCCTTATAAAAATTCTCGTTTTAGACTTCTTATTGTTCTTCTTCTTATTCTTCTTTTGTTTTGCTCTATCCTCTGCGCTTCCGCATGCGTCAGCTCAGGTCAGAAGTTTCTTTTCTGCCACAAATCGAAGCATACGGCCGTCTGCTGCAAGCTAGTTATTATAATTAAGAAAGGATATTTTTTCTCACAAAACCCCATCGCTTCACTTCAGAAGGTCTTTATTAACCCCCTGGAGCCGTATGAAATACTTTTATGATGGATGGATGCATTTTTTGGCTTCAAAATCTCGCCCCCCATTCACTACCATTATAAAGCTTGGAAGAGCCAAGATCAGAAGGAAGATTATCATATACACCTAGGATGGCTTGAGGGTAAGTAAATTATGGGATAATTTCTATTTTTGGCGAAATATCCCTTTAAATGTCCTAATTGAACTATGGCCTAATCCTGGCTTAATCTAACCCATGTCTGTGAAACCAGGCTATTGTTTTTTTTATTCTATTTTTTTATATTCTATTTATATATTAGTAACTTTTTTATTGTATTGATATAATGTAATAATAAAGAGTGATGATACTAATAATGTAATAATAATAATAAAATACAATCCATATTAAATAGGAAAGGGATCATCTTACTTCCAGTTGTGCCTGACCCTAGCAAGAACCTACAGGATTTGTTCCATAAACATGATGGAAATGTTGAGGTATCTACACTCTGTGCTGTATTTCATTAGTGAATGTGCTCTTCAGACTTGGATGCACTGTAACCCTCTCTCACTTTATTCTCAGAGCTGGGTTCACATCTCCAGAGAGCTGAAGGATGCCTTTGAGCCAGACTACACAGAGCCGTCCTGCGATGTGTGTGAGGTTACGCCCTCTTGTGAAGCCGATCCCACTCCTGTGGCCAGTCCTGCTCCTCAAACTGACAAGTGTGATGAACCAAGCACTGCAGAAGAGCCTGCAAAAGAGCAGAGCTCATAAGATGAAGAGGTGTTAACCTTTCACCTGTACTGTCATCTCATTCTTACTGTACATGTTCACAAGCGACATTTCAATGTCTGTTTTCATTTGCACATTTATCTTTTACAATTGTATGTACAGTTTAAGTATAAGAAAGATGGAAAATTAAATGACTAACAATTTCTTAAACAATACTACAGTGGACATAATAGTTTGGGGTTGTTATGCTGACCAAGATGGGATTTATTTGATCAAAAATACAGTAAAAACAACAACATTGTGAAATATTATTACAATTGTTCTCTATTTGAATATATTTTAAAATCTGATCTAATTCTTGTGATGGCAAAGCTGAATTGTGTTGTATGATATTTCAGAAATCATTCTGAAATCGTGCTGATTTAGTGTTGAAAACAATTGTGCTGCTTAATATTTTTAAAATGTTTAATATATATTAAATATTTTATATTATTATATATATTATAATATTTTTGTGGAAACTGTGATATAATTTTTCATGATTCTTTGATGAATAGAAAGTTCAAAAGAACATTTATTTGAAATAGAACTTTTGTAACATTATAAATGCCTTTACTGTTATTGTTTTGATCAATTTAATGCACCCTTGTTGAACAGAAGGATTAATTTCTTACTGTGCCCAAATTTAAAAACTTAAAAATACATGAATGTCTTTGCATTACGGCATTTTAAAAATATATCAAACCAATGGCATTTAATTTAAAGAAATATAGCACACTTTCACAAGTGTTTCACTTTTTTGGGGGTATTGTTAGGTTTTTAATTCTAAAACAATATATGTATTGTTCAAGTTAAGACTACAGGTATTTCTACACTTTCTGACAGTGAACTTGAAGTAAACAGACTTCATAAATCCACTAAGAATCACCTTGTGACCAGTTGCTTAAAAATAATTGCGAAAGTGGCTCAAAAAAGTGAAGTTAGTTCTGAGAAAAACAGTTACAAAATCCATTAAAATCACTTCAAATTGTGTGACAGCTTTTATTTGTTGGGTATGCACATAATATTTAATAAAACTGCTTTGTAAGTTTGGTAACATGTTGAACATATATGTAATAAAAACTTTTGATTATGCATATTATGCTATTGTTGTTTTTCTTGCTCTAGTTTAGAAGTTTTTCCTCATCTTACTCTGATTCCGTGTCATTGTGACATCACAGTCTTGATGATTGTGTTACTCTCTGTCTGCTGTGTCACTAATTTGTTAGCACAGCTTACAGCCGGCAGCATCTTAAAAAACCGAACAGCAGCCAGTGAGGTGTCAAGTTCTTTTTTTTTTTGCCGCAATGTTTATTTACATTAAACATGGAGGTAAGGATCATTAATCAACTTTTTTAAACATCAATGCAGTAAGTGCAGTCTTTTTTTAGATCTATATATTGCTTAGTAACTTACAAAATATGCTTTCTGTGTACACAAATACATTTTTTTTTTTTTTTCTATTTGATTTATGTAAATGAAAAGGAGCTGATCAATGTGATGTATGTGTATTTAGATAATGACCAGTTCCTGGTCAACACCAATTGTCCAGTTGTTGTCCTCATGCAGCACATAAAAACCAGGTTGCGACTTGCTGAGTCAGGTATGTACAGCTCTCTCTATGCATTTTCTCATGCATCACCATATGAGGATAATCAAAGTACATAATTAAACAAACTCTATTTGCACTTTTTTTTTGTCAGTTTAAGGCACTTTCATTGAACAGAATCTTGTCTTTTGAAGATACTTTCGGTCATTCCAGAGCTGTGCTTTTGTCATTCAAATTCTAAGTGCACATTCAACGTCAAAGAAATGTCTTTTATCCCTGTAAGCATATCTGAGAGTTGGCCAAACTGGCTGTACTTGACATACTCTAGAGATCCCAGGTCAGAGGAGGGTAGTTAAGCCCAGCATGCCCCTTCAAACCCGGCGTGACCTCAGTGCAGGATGTCACGGATATCAGCTGTTAATATTTCACACTCTCTCTTAGCACATACTCCTACAAAGGTGTCTGATTACATCTGTGGCATGTAGTAAGGGACATTACCTGCGATCAGCCCATCACTAATGGAGTGCTCATTACCACTGTCATTAACACTGTCCTCCTTCCTAATGCATCTGCGCTTCTGTGCCGGCTAAAATGTTGCACAGAGACAGTAAACACGGATTATATGACAGTTATTACACGTGTTTGAAACAATATACCTTAAGGTTATCCATGCAAATCTGTGTGTGTGTGTGTGTTTCAGAGCTCATAGACCTGTGTGATGAACGAGGAATTCTGAAATTCCTCTTTCTGCCCCAGAATTCACAAGAGTCTGCTTGTGGACTGCTGAAGGCTAGAGAGTCATTCATTGTTTGCGTTATTGAGCGTGAGTTTGAGTTTTTCACTTGATATTTCTTAAAAACCTGAAGAGAATAGTTTGTGCATAGTTTGAAAGTAACACGTCAGGTGTTTTTCTTGTGTGTGTGTATTTACAGGTATCCCTGATGGGGCTTATATTTCTGTCTCAGCTCTACTATCCAGTGTTCACTCTGCTTTGTTAGGTGCCATTGCATGTACACTACAAAAATAATTTTATTAATCAGTTTTATAATATCTAAACATAATTTAGTTATGAAGAAATATTTTGAAAGGTAACTAATACCCTACATTGTTTTTAGAGAATATTATTAAATATTATATAAATATTAAACATTATATAACTTTATATACAGTAATTTTTATACATTTATATATTGATGTATATTAGTCTAAGTTACAATTTCATTAATATTTGAGCTGTTTTTATAGCAGTTTCATTGTATTTTATTTTGCTGTTGTTTGTTAATGTGTGTGTGTGTGTGTGTGTGTGTGTGATGTCTATGGCTTCCAGAGACTCTACAGACTCAGATTGACAATCTTGAGAAAACTCGTCTGAAGCAGCTTCAGGTTGTGCAGGCTCTTATGGCTACATCAGAGAAAATCAATGCTCAAGCCCTGACTAAAATCGTGAGTATCTTAGAGCCACATCTGAATTTCACAGTTCTCTCTTATTTGTCTGCCTGCTCTCAACTCAATTTTGTAATATTCACCTATTCAGTAGGTACTCAGCTGCACTGTAAAAAAAAAACATTGTTATAACTGTGGCCAGAAATTTGCTGCGAAGCATACACAGATGTACCTGTAAAATAATGGTAACTTTATGTAAACAATAATCTTGTGTGTTGTTTTCATTTGGCTGTGCAGATTAAAAAGCGCAAGAAAGTTACACATGTCAATCCCCCCGATGAAGTCCAGCGCAACACAGGGGACAAAAAGAGCAGGAACTGAGCAAACACCATCACATCAGTGTTCATGCTCATTTTTAATGTTAAATTCATTAAAATTACAGACATGTTCATCAGAAATGTATTTATCTTTTCATTTGATGATTCAGGAAAGTTACTACATGGACTAAAACTCAGGTATTATCTTCCTTCCTTCTGCTGGAAGATGCCACAAAAGAAAAAAAAATCTATCTGTCTGTCTGTCTATTTATCTGTCTGCCTTTCTGTCTCTATGTCTGTCTATCTATCTATCTATCTATCTATCTGTCTGTCTGTCTGTCTGTCTGTCTATCTATCTGTCTGTCTGCCTTTCTGTCTGTATGTCTGTCTATCTATCTGTCTGCCTTTCTGTCTGTATGTGTCTGTCTGTCTATATATCTGTCTGTCTATCTGTCTATCTATCTGTCTATCTATCTGTCTGCCTTTCTGTCTGTATGTGTCTGTCTGTCTATATATCTGTCTGTCTGTCTATCTATCTATCTGTCTATCTATCTCTCTGCCTTTCTGTCTGTATGTCTGTCTATCTATCTGTCTGCCTTTCTGTCTGTATGTGTCTGTCTGTCTGTCTATCTGTCTGTCAATCTGTCTATCTATCTATCTATCTATCTATCTATCTATCTATCTATCTTTCTGTCTATCTATTTATTTATCTGTCTGTTTGTCTATCCATCTTGTCTGTCTGTCTGTCTATCTATCTGTCTATCTATCTATCTATCTATCTATCTATCTATCCGTCTGCCTTTCTGTCTGTATGTGTCTGTCTGTCTATATATCTATCTGTCTGTCTATCTGTCTGTCAATCTGTCTATCTTTCTGTCTATCTATTTATTTATCTGTCTGTTTGTCTATCCATCTTGTCTGTCTATCTATCTGTCTGTCAGTCTATCTATCTGTCTGTCTATCTATCTATCTATCTGTCAATCTGTCTGTCTGTCTATCCATCTTGTCTGTCTGTCAGTCTATCTATCTATCTATCTATCTATCTGTCTGTCTGTCTGTCTGTCCGTCTGTCTGTCAATCTATCTATCTATCTATCTATCTATCTATCTATCTATCTATCTATCTATCTATCTGTCTGTCTGTCTGTCTGTCTGTCTGTCTCTGTCTGTCTGTATTTCTTATTCCTGTGTTTTTTAAAAATGTTGGAATTTTCCACTGGTCCCTTGCAATTAAGCAACAGATGAGGTCATCGTCTTGCCTGTGATTGGTTAGTATGAATACCTGTTTGTTACCAAGCTTTTCCCAACTGGGTGCAAATTGAGAGAGAATCAAAGAGGGGAATATTTATAGATTGGTGTGAGTAGTTACTGCACAAACTTTAAAGCTTGGATCTATATTTGGTAAGCAATCAACCTGTCAGTGGGTGTAAACTGTATTTTTGCAATAAGTTTTAAGTCAGAGGCATGATGATATCTTGAAATATAATTCAAGATCAGTATCCTGTTTGTCTCTCTCATCCATGCAGCTGCAGACTTTCAGCAAAACGTACGTAGGCCCTGCAGGTGCAAGGAACTTTATGATGTGTTACTCAGCACATAGGTTTTTCCTTTTCAGCATTTCAACAGAGCACAATGTGGGCGGAATGCAGCCATTAGACAGGAACGAGTGGGTGAAATGCCAGTTAGCGGTTTTACCATCTATGGCCATTATAATCTTTTGTGACATCCTTCCCTGATGTTGTACAGCACATATATCTCCTGACTGTTTTTTTTTTTTTTTTCCCTTTAAAGCCCTGGTTGTGAAATTTGGAAATGTCAGTTATTCTAGCATAGAAAGAATAGTCATACTGTGTGATGATATTGAATGTAATTGACAGTACTGAACTGAAACTGCCTTATTGGCCTATATTACAACCTGAAGGTTGCAGCTGTCCTGCCTGTGGTCAATACATAATGCCTTACTTCCTCCTGTGTGAATAACCTCTGTGTAAAGTTTCATGGGGCTTCTTTTATACATTTAAGTTCTAATTTCTCATTCTCATAATTATATATCAGCCAGCATTCCCAGATGTCAGTGTGTGTGTGTGTGTGTGTGTGTGTGTACCTTTATGAGATGTTTATTGAGGGTGCTGGTATAAAAGGGAAGTGTCATGATGCCATTTTCAATTTCAATCCATTGTTCTTATTGTATTAGCTCTCTTGAAATCCAAAGTCTATTCAAAGATAAATATATTGTAATGTCAGACAAAAAAACTAGAATATTTTTTATAAATGTTAGAGAGAGCAATAAGTGCAACTTTTCAAAATAAAGTTGGATAAATTGCCCCCTTGTGGCTGTTCTTTGAAGAAACTGCAATGTGAAAAAAATAACTGGCAGTGAAAATAAAAACATATTAAAACATGCTATTTTAGATGCCATTAGTCTGTTTTGCTTATTTTTCTATTGTTCTTTATTTAGAAAAAAATTATTTGTATATAATTGTATAGTTTTAACATATGCCTCATTTTGAATGTTTCTTATTTGTGTTGTCTGTCTTCTCTCTGTACCATATTTAAAAAAAAAAATAGATTTCTTTCCTTTCATTTTCATGATAATTAATATATTTAATTTTACTGCAGTTTTATACATTGCTTCTTTATTCATCAATTTGTTATTGTGAGTTTCTGTCTTTTCAAAAGTCTGTTATTCACTGTTAACACAGGAACACAAGTCCCTTCTCCTTGTGGGACAGAGGGTCTTGTTTTTTAAGCATTCACAGCACTCTGGGTCACCCTCAGCACTTATGATGCAGTAACTGGCACTTTTGAGGGATCCAGAAGAGTGAGGCAGCTGAATCGACTGGTTGTTCTGCTTGAGATAGAGAAAAAGAGACTTGTATTAGTTTACAGTGCACCCTCCATTTAGGAGAATGTACTTTGATTAACAAAACAAAATGTGATTTGTGAAAAGTGCTTTAAACAAATAAGAAGTAATGCATTTGATACTACCCTAACCCTAATGTTTTACTGCTCTTCAGACATGTGGCCCTAAATTGTTAAGAGATTTCATAAATTCTGTTTATTACCATATAAATTCTAGACACATTCTTGAGTAAACAGGGCATGTCAGCAAACACTTTCAACATCAGAAACCTTTTATCACATTCTGTCCTGTTTGTTACATTTTGTTCAGATAGTCAAACAGTAATAATAAAATATTTGCTGTTATTTCCACCCTCCCTTAAACATGGTAAAAATATTCTATTGCAAGATTGCAATGCTCATTTTACAAACATTAAATAAAAATGAATGAGATGACATTAGTCTGGGGTCAGGTCTGATGCACTTTCATTGTAGGATCTAATCTGCAGGCATCACCTACATCCAAAGACAAAGAAATCATCTCAGTTTAACAGCACAAATTTGACTGTATTCCAAATACTAAGACCTTTAACAAAACAAGAGCCCTATTCATTTGTAGTTGAAGAGATGATGGAATGAGTCCAGACAATGAGAGCCCAAAGGCTTTTGTTAAGATCACTCTGACTTGAGGGGAACGGAACTGGAGGACGTCACATGTTGAATAAGCACTTTTGTCATATTTGCTAGGGAGACACTCTGTAATAAGGCATATGAAACAGATGATGGCTCGCCTTCTTTTAAACAGCCTCCACTATATCATATTTTATCCTAAATTATTTCTAAATGTGACAGGGTATATTAAAATGGTCACACCCATAGAAGTTTGTCCAAGGCTGCATGAATTTAGGCGACAGGCCTGCTGTATTCACCAGCTGAATTGTGGAGTCTCCTTGTGCATTATTGTGCAATTTCCAGTTAAATATACCTATCTGATGGAGCTTTTACAAATGCATGACTACTCAAGCATATTTCAGTAGTTAGTTAGTTAGTTAGTTATAATAAATAAATAGCCTAGTAATAATAGCTGTGAGAGTCTCGACTGGAGGAAAATGGGAACTATAGAATTTCTATTTTAAAAATACTTTGGATTTTTTCAGTCACTAAAATAAAACTCCCCTTAAAGTCACCATAAAATCAAAACCAACAATTCTTGTTTTTTATGGAATATTGCAGTAGCCCATTTATTATAAATAATTTATCCGTTCACATCATTATTTTTTTTAAATACATGTGGCCTCTTAAAACGTTAGTTCACCCTCATGTCGTTCCACACTGGTAAAGCCCTCATTCATCTTCTGAACACAAATTAAGATATTTTTTATAAAATCCAATGGCTCAGTGAGGCCTGCATTGTGAGCAAGATAATTAACACTTTCAATGCCAAGAAAGCTATTAAAGACATAGGCCTATTTAAAACAGCTCATGTGACTACAGTGGTTCAACCTTAATGTTTTGAAGTGACGAGAATAACCAAAATAACTTTTTTCAACAATATAGTGATGGGCGATTTCAAAACACTGCTTCATGAAGCTTCGAAGAGTTATGAATCTTTTGTTTCGAATCAGTGGTTCGGAGCGTGTATCAAACTGCCAAAGTCACGTGAACTATTGAAATTTCGAAACACTTATGATATAACAAAGCCTCGTTTACTGATATCGCGTGACTTGATGCATGCTCCAAATCACTGATTCGAAACAAAAGATTTGTAAAGCTTCGAAATCACCCATCAGTTTTGTTGAATAAAGTCGTTATTTTGTTTTTTTGGTGCACAAAAAGTATTCTCATCGCTTCATAACATTAAGGTTGAACCACTGTAGTCACATGAACTGTTTTAAATACGTCTTTAGTAGCTTTCTGGGCAATGTAATTGTTAATTGTCTTGCTGGCAATGGAGGCCTCACTGAGCCATCGGATTTTATGAAAAATATCTTAATTTGTGTTCCGAAGATGAACGAAGGGTGTGGAACGACATGAGGGTGAGTAATTAATGACAGAGTTTTCATTTTTGGGTTAACTAACCATTTAATCTTTAATCAAAATAACCTGTCTTCCCTCTTGCAACAACATCTCTTCTCTGATTACGTGTTTAGGCTACTGGCGCGAGGGCAGGACAACCTGTCACTCACATGAGATCGATTCCCAATGGACAAATCAAATCCCGCTACATTTTTTCTTGTTCGAGAAGCCGTTCTCTCGGATATACGTCACAATAGAGAAGAAAAGACTCACTTTCCATTTCATACCGACTTTAAGTAATAAATATTAAATTACCACAGTACAGGCAGTAGAGCTTCAAATGATTTAAATGAAACACTTTCTCTCGAGCAGTAACACTATGATGTATGTTGTCCATTTGAATGTCTATTACAGTTTTGTTCCAGTAATGAATAACGGCCAAATAATTCATTCAAAACAAGCTATAAGTTATTCTCAGGGCGATATTGTAATCAGTTGTCAGGCTGCATTGCGTCATGAAAGTAGGCGGGCTTATTTGGCTTAACAGACAGGTACTTTTCCACCACATGACAGCGCTCATTGGCTCGGATGTCGGACAAACACAGCCGTCACAAAAAAAAAAAAAAAATCAGTACTGAAAGCTGATTGGCCATCGCTTCACTCTTAGCCCCACCTTCCCAACTCTCTGATTGGACACCGTCACTGTGGATGTGTCAGTCAACTGTTTTTTCACCCACTGACACTGCAGCTGTATGTCCGGACATGTAGATCTCATAGCGGCTTGGCCTTTGTTAGCGAGTTGGTAAGAAGAACCAAGAAAGCCAGAGGAGCCGCATTCATGCACTTACAGGGAGGAAAATGATCATCTGCACGAAAAACATGGATTATCGCCTTGGATCCCAGTGTCAGTTTGTTCAAAATCAGGTAACATATCACTGAAGTGAAGATATTAACTGTAAACCGTAACCGTATCTAGACTCTTGCAGGGAAGTTTCAAAGTTGACAGTTCATATACTTAGCAAAAGCTTGACTCTTTAATGTCGTTCATTCATTCATGTTAAAAACGCTCCTCAATCGCATATATGTGTCATTGTTTTTGAATACATATTCAAAAGTCCCTCTTTGAAAGAAAAGACTCATCGCCATAAAAAATATCCGTTATTTTTAAGCACACACGAATGTCATGATTCACATATATTTGCAGAACCAATCCGTTTTAGATGTGCCTTTCGTTCATCTGTCGGTGTATTGCTACTTTTCACTTCGAGTTTTAAACGCTAATTCGTTGCGTTAATTATTCATTGTTCCTCAAATAAAGTTCATTTATGACAAGACAAAAGTGTTTACACGGTGTAAACCTGCAGTCTTACAGTTAATTTGACTTGTACTTTGAGGACGTTTGTGCTGCTATTCATCTGTAACCCAAGTCAGGTTTGAACTCGCATAATACTGATGCTCTGTCATTTTATTTAGCGTTTTATGTCATGAAAAGCTGTGCAAATCCACTGCATTTATAGCAAAGAGTCATATTAGCTTTATAAGCCCCTTTTGTCGCGCATATGCTCAGTTCAGAGGGCCATTGTTTCATATTGCAACTAATATTTGGGATACTCATAAAGGTTTGCATTTGAAAACTGTTAATGCTGAAGATATTCTACATTTAAGCTACATTTAAGCTTCATTTAAGCTGCAGTCTGGAACAATCTTGAAAGCCTTTGGTGCAGATTAAGTCATGGTTATGGGTTTAAAGAACTGATCTACCTACATGACAATAAGCTTTTTTTAATGCTAGCATGTTGAAGTTTTGTGTGTTTGACGTCGTCACGTCTGAGCCCTTTGTTGAGTTGTTTAAAAGGTGAATCTCTTATACATGAAGATAATTGTATTTTCGCCATAGGATATTGATTTAACTCATTGTGAGTACCTCTGGTATTAATTTGTCATTGAAACTGTGTGCTTTATCATCCTGTCAAAGCTTAAGCTTTTGTGAAAAATGAAAATCTGTCATTTGTCTGTAGCGCTGTCGTAGTGTTTTTTCGCAGTTCATGTCGCGCGGACACAAAGACCTTTGTAGTTACATCCGTAAGACACGACAGTCTGCACGACTCTAAGGGAAGATGTAACATTTAGCAACATTTCTTCATGCTTGACTTTTTGGTGTTGGTAAGTGTGAGTTTTTTCCTCTTTCTCCATTTGTGCGATGTGATGCTGATGTACTGCCAATCAAAGTTGTTTTTCTCCTCATTCGCCTGCAGTACCCCCTGCAACCTGAGGGGGCCGCTGTTGTGACGGCGCTGCTCCGCATACAGGAGAACAATAGAGGAATGTATCATTTAATCATTTCTCAGAAATATGCTCTCATTTGCCAGCCCATAAAAAAAAAAATCCCCTAGGCTTGTACTTGGATTGTTAACATAATAAACTCGTTCCCTTTTCCCCTTAACTAACCAATAGTCCTTTTGTGATAGACACTCTTCGTGAAAAAATGTCTGTAGGTGAGAAGTGGCACAGTATGTTTCAAAGCTTCCCTGATGTTTTTCACATAGACAGCATCTTTGAAAGAAGAAAAAAATATTTATATATACCGACAATCCTGGTAGGACCTTGTCAGAATATTATGGTAAATTTAGTCAAAAAACATTGTAATGCAATAGCAATCTGTTATGTGGCTTACATAGAGGATAAGGATAATATATAGAAAAAAAATAACTGACACCATGATTCACTTCTGGATATGAAGACCACAACGCTTGCAAAATAACATCATTAACCGATTGGACTTTCCAAACAGAAATGTGATTCATCAATAATCTTCCTTCGCTTCACTGTCCGTCATACGCAAGCTGCTGAATGTATGTCACACGTCTGCTTATGTAAATGTCAGTCTTCCTGGTTGTCTGACTGCATCCATATGTGGCTTGCCATGTTTGTGTGTTACTGTGTGTGTGTGTGTGTGTGTGTGTGTGTGTGTGTTTGCTGCAGGGCCTGTTTCAGTCCAACCCCCAGTGAGGTACAGCTGGCTGTTTTGTTCTTCCTGGCTTCCAGGTTGGCAGGCCAAAATAGTGTTTCCTTTGTACAGAGACAGAGTGATGGGGTTTGTGCAACTGCAGTTCGGACATTTGCGCATGTCAAGCATGGAGCCCTCCAGGCCTTCTGAGAATGCAGATTGAATATCGCGTCTTGCTCTTATTCTGGACTCAGGCCCTAAACTGAATCCCCCCACCATTTAGAGCATCATGTTTGGACCGTCCTCAAATGACAAAAGATGATCACTAGGCTTATATTTGTCTGTTTTCACTATGTTTGCTTTCTGTTTGTAACCAAACAGTTTTGGTTCGTTGTTTGCAAAAAACAATTTCGCAATCTTTTATGTTCCACAGAAGAAAAAGTCATATAGGTGTAGAACAGTGAGTTAGCGATTTCATTTTGGAGTTCATTTTCGTTTTTGAGTGGACTGTCCCTTCAAGTTCTCTATTCCCCTTTTAATTTTTTTTCCTTTTTTTTTTATGGTATTTGGACCTTTTGACCAGCTAGAATAAACACTTTAACTCATTCAAATCTCAATGCAAGGGTACATGCAAATGAATTCAAATCTAAACGCTGTTTTGTTTGTTCATGTTGTGATCATGCTTTTTTTTTTTTTTTGGCATCTGTAATATCACACATTGATGCTGCTTTCTTTAGCACATTAACTTGTTTTTGTCTAACAAATAACTTATAATGTACAAATAAATTATGTAAAGGCCATGTATGCCTTCATTGTTCACAGAAACGGGAATTATGATTGCTGAAAGTGCCATCTTTACCCAATAAATACGTTTTCAGCTGAATTGTAGAGGGACTCGCCAAGAGGATATGAGACTGACTTCCTGTTTCGTGTTGACTGTTGCTTAAAGACATGTCGGTGCATGTTACTGGTGCTGATGAGGCATCCTGTATAGACAAATATCGCCCCAAGTTTCAAAATAACCTTATACGGTTGACCATGAACTGGGCTGGTGTTATTTATGAACTTTATACTTTAAATGTCAGGTTTGTCCTTTAAATTTTGTTAAATTTTGGTGTGTATATATATAAAAAAAAATCCTCAGTTGACCGCATCTGCTGCAGCTTTTCGTTGAACCACATCTGTGTGGGTGTGTGAGCATCTCTCAGCCTCTCATCTGACTTGCATTAGTCTCTAATTTCCCTCTGAAGTTTCATTAGTAGTTAATTGCAAGTTGTTTTGTCCCATTCCAGGTATACAGACTCCCCCTTGTGATTTTGTGCAGCTGCCGATACAGGTTATGAAAGTAACACTCTGTATTGAACCATGATGTTGAATATATCTGTATTTGCAGTTGGCTGTTTTTTTCTGGGTCACTGCTGAGGAGTTTTGGGCATTGTGAACAGACTCTGAGACATGTGATCTGTTTACCAGGAAAAGTGCAATTGTACTAGCATCCCAATGGAGACTAATGTTTGATCTGTTGTTTGAAGCTGACTTCAGCATCTTAATCCCATTTAAATGACTTGTCCCTATATGGCTTGTGCTCTATTGGCAGTATGGCAAGTCTTAAAACTTAGAGTGCAAAATACATACAGTATGTATAAATAGTGTTCATACTGAAAAAATTCCCCCCAACCATAAAAAAAGTCCAGATGATGCACTTAATTAACTGAAAAAATGAAGTGTGAAATTCATACATTTAACTGCCACAGCTTTACTTGCGTAACAGAGGTAGAGGGGCTATCAGACTGTTTAATGACAAAAATAACCTTATAAAGTTTATACACTAGAAAGTACATAATGCATAGTATATGTGTAGTGTGTCATTTTGAACACAGAGCAAATTTATGGAAGTTATGTAAAATTGGCACTTGATCTGGAACGTGTATTAAAATGCCTGACTTTCTAGGTAACTGTAACGTTAGACCATGGTGCTTTTGTATGGCATGTTTGCTTGCACATGTTTTGCAATCCTTGACTCTGCTGAATGACAAGACACCCTATCTCAAGCAGACGCATATCGTATTTTCAGCGCCGACTTGACCCGGATATTTTCTCTTGATGGAAAAGAGTGTCTTTGTTCCCGTTTCATCATTCTGCCTCTCAAAATGTGTCATTAACCAGCTTTAGTGTTTATTTAAAAAAATGTCTTAATATTAAATGTTGTTTTAGTCCTTCAAATACCTCAGTAAACAGGTTAGGCTGACACATTTTCCAAATAGAGAACAAACCACAGTTTGCACCTCAGTGCAGAACTCCATTTTGATTAAAAATGCACGTTAAACTGGGTTAAGACGCAAATATTGACTGAAGGTTTAGGCTAGTGTTTAAGTTCATACTCTTTCATGCATGTTTACTCAAAGAACCTGTCTGGAGATGTTTACGATATCTTTGTTTCTTCGTGGTGTCACTTGCGTAGGAATGGCATTTCTATCTTATCATTGCAAGTGCTATCTCAGCTGTCCCCCAGAACTATTTATAACCCTCTCCTTTCTGTCAGCCACTGTATGAAGAGCTGGGAAGGGAAGGCCAGTCCGTAGGACTGGGCGTAATTTATTACCCACATACTTCCCCTCACAATCCGTACTGAAGAAAGTGAGCAGACTTTCAGTTGGCTTAATAATATCAATTCTTTAATGCAAGTTTAAGTGTTTTTTTAGAGCCATAAAATATGTAGTGACTCAAAGGGATTTTAGGTGCAGTACGCGCTGTGCTATCAGTGTGAATCTTCAGTACTGTCAGGGAGAGTTATGATGGCTCAGAGCTGCTTTGGCCACGGCCCTCAGTTGTCCCCCGTAACTATGTAACAAGATTTCATTCAATACGTGACCACATTCATGTTTGCATCCTGTCAGAGCTCCTTTTTTTCCCAGAAAGTGTAACTGAACTCCAGCCAGACTCACGGAGCAGCGGTTTACTCGAAGGAATAACTGCTGCCAGTACAGACAGTCGAACACTAGAACTCATATCACGTACTAGCAATGATAATTAGCCCACATCTAGATGATTAGGAGTGTGTGACTAAAAAGTTTTGTCTGTCTCTGAATGAGCAGCTCAGTTTTGTCATGGTTTGTTCAGGGTCTGTTTTCTCACTATTAGACAGTACACATGAACTTCATCTCCAGAGCTGCTCTGAGAATTCACCTCATAAGCATTTCCCCCGCTTCATTTGAGAAAAGCTATTGTCAAGTATACATTGAAAGGTCTGCCAAAATTAAAGTTCAGTTTAACTTGAATATATTGACAAATATATTTCTATTTTATAGTAAAATGTACTTGTCAAAGTTATAATAACCATATAATATAATAGTAATAGAAAAAATAAAATGGAAACCGAATTTGGGAGCGGGGGGAATTTTTTATTTGATTTTGTGGGTCCCTAAATTAAAAGGTAGATTACCCTGTGGAGATGTTTACATTCATTCTTGAGGTCTAACATACATGTGCATTACCTTCCCCATTAATGGTATAAAATGTATATCATGATATAACCGTATTGAATGTTTTTGCCCATGCTGTGCAGCCCTAGCTTAGACCCATTGTAGTTTCACTGCTTCGTTAATCAAAAATCTACCATTTCCACAGAGCCATTATTGTGTCAAAATGTACTTTTGAAACTTTGAAGTGTCATTTAAAATGTTAAACTTCCACAATGTGATGTATTTTTGTGTGGAATTGTGAAATCGATAATTGCTTCCTAGTTTTCCCCACCACCAGAAAAATTAAGTCATTTCAAAGCGGAAAATGTGACTACATTTTGGTGAATGATTATTATTATTCAGTTGTTCTCTCACTACTAATTAATACAGGTGTAAACGGGGTCTAAAATGTTTTGAGCTTGTCCACATTTGACCACTTCCAGAGGTAGTCGAAAACCATTCGACCAGATTGCTTTCGTAGTGTACAAGCTCATGTGGTCGAATGTGTTTGAACAGCCACAAAAGACGTCTACTCTCCGCCTACTGACATTATAGGTAGCCCGATTTAAACTTCGTTGGATGGATATCAAATTTTGGTTTAAAGACAAAAAATGTACCAAGCACACTATTCTCTCACCATTCCTGATTTCTAACACACTCACTGCAGTCAGCCGGTCTTGCGGCTGTTACAGCAGGAAGTAAAGCTGATGCGCTCTGTATGTTTTTCTGTTGTCTCCGTGTGTGTGTGAATTGTGCAAGCTTATTTTGTCCATTAGATCGAAAGATCTGAAAAACCCCATACATTTACCCGCCCATAGACCCTCCCCTTGAAGAAATCAGGACAGAAGTGGTTGAAAGTGGACAAAGAGACCGATTAAAACACCAGGTGTAAACGGATATGTGTCTCTCTCGTCTACTTGTGATCCGATCAACCAAAACGCATCATAATACCAGGTGTAAACAGGGCCTCTTTCTCTCTCTCTGTGAGTCGCTGAAACAGGAGGGGAGTGGGCAGGATTTCCATAATCCCACAGTCAGACACAAAGCAGGGCAAAGGCACAGGAACAAGGCCTCGGTTGGCCTTCACAGTCAGCAGTTAAGAGCATGAAGACATGAGTCAGCAGATCTCAACACCAATGAAACAAAGGCATCAGGACATTATATTTGCTATTTTCACATCGATTCCCTTTCCACAAGGTGTCTTAATTGTCTAAAATAGACTCCATATGCTAAACATGGATGATTGAGCCACAGCTCCCATGCTGTGCCAGTGATTATACATAGGTATGGTGTCCAGTTGCTGTATTTATCATCTGGATGTATTTTAAGCATCTTGGGGTGTGAAAGTGGAAGATTGAGGTCGACAGACGTCGGTCTATTCTGTATACTAAAGGAGGCCAAACTGGCAGTGGGTCGCACTTAGTGTGGAATGTCTATTGCTGTCCCTTGATACCCACAGGACCCGTGGCTGAAGCTGTGTTTGTTTGCTACTATTTCTTTACTCCTTTTTTTTTTGTGTTTTTTTTTTTTTGGGAAAGCTTCAAGCACTAGTGAATTTCATTTTAAGGTGGTTCCTTTGAGATTCACAAACTTTCAATGCAAAAACTGCACTGAAGAGGTGTTTTTCATTCACTAAATGCTCTTTTTATCCTCCTTTTGTATATAAATTTCTCAGTGTTGTTTTTTTATTTTTCTGCCAGGTGATGGTGAACTCTGAGAAAGACCGTGCTTCTCTCTTGTGCATGAAGGCTCTGGCCAACAGGGGGCGTCTGGACACAGTGTCTCAGCAGATGGCCTCTCACCCACAGTACCTGGAGAGTTTCCTGCGCACACAGCACTACATCCTCTATATGGATGGCCCATTGCCTCTGCCCTACCGCCACTACATTGCCATCATGGTAAGAACAGAATGACCAGGCAATATGGCGAAAGTCTTATTTCACATTATGAGAAATTTTATTTCACTTCAGCTATTTTGTTAATTAAAATAAGAACAAGGAAGCAAATTACAAACAATAGGACAAATATAGGCTCAAATAATAGCTCAGTTTTATTGCTTTTATTTGATGACATATATTTGTGTTTCAGGCTGCAGCACAGCATCACTGTGGGTACCTGGTGTCTTTGCACTCAGCCCAGTTTCTGCGTGTGGGCGGAGACCCGTTATGGCTTCAGGGGCTGGAGGCTGCACCCCCACGTCTACGGCACCTTGACCACATCAGCAAGGTCCTGGCCCATCAGCCTTGGCTCACGGCACGCTCGCACATACAGGCTCTGCTTAAGACGGGAGAGCAGTGCTGGTCTCTGGCTGAGCTCGTTCAAGCGGTGGTTCTGCTGGCCCACTGTCACTCCCTTTGCAGTTTTGTTTTTGGTTCTAGTTCTGACTCGGACGCCACTCCCATTCCCAGAGTGCATCACGGCACGCCCCCTGGCTACTGTCTTTGTGATGCTGCCAACGGCAACACAGCGTTATCACCACCCCCTGCTGGACCCACAGAGAAGGCACCACGAAGAAGGGTACGAATGATCATTTACTTACAGTTTTAGTTGTTAAAAGATGTTTGATGTTTGATTATGTTTCAGGTTTGGATGAAGCAGCTGGTAAATAACAAAAATCAGATGAAATATACAGCATAGAGTCGTCACAATACCAAAAGTACAGTAGTCATTACTCATACAAGGAAGATTTCAAAGTTTTCCACTATTAATACATTACTGAGCACTTTTAATTTGTTAATATTAGTTAAAATTAAATTTAAATGTTAATTTAAAATGTATTAACTTTTAAAATAAATCAATGCCCTTAAAAATTAAAAAATGTAATGTTAAGGTTTTCTCAGTTCAGAAAACATTGCTTAAAGAGAAAAGAAACAAATTACAAGCAATACATCACTGATGCACTGATCAGTATTCAAGTAAACATTCAGAAATTTTAAAAAAGCATCATCATTTTTTAAAGTTAATACTTTTATTTAGCAAGGGCACATTAAATTGATCTTAAGTGCCAGCAAACACATTTATGATATTACAAAAGATTTATATTACAAATAAAATAAAAAAATATTTTTACATTTTTCAGTGTCCACAAAAATATTAAGCAGCACAACTGTTTTTATCATTGATAATAATAAGAAATGTTTCTTGAGCAGTAAATTAGCACATTAGAATGATTTCTGAAGGATCATGTGACACTGAAGACTGGAGTAATGATGCTGAAAATTCAGCTTTGCATCACAGGAATAAATTACATTTTAAAATAGAAAATAGTTATTTTAAATTGTCATAATATTTTACAATATTACTGTTTTTTTTCTGTATTTTTGATCAAATAAATTGGTGAGCATAAGAGACATTTGAATAATAGTGTAAAAACGACATCAGTTGTATTACAAAAACTACAAAAACTGAATTCTACAAATATACATGCATCACTACACTAACAAGGTCTTTCTACTTATTTTGTGATTTTCAAAATAGGCACACATATTGATCATGGCTGGCTTGATCATGGTGACACAATTTGGAGTTGGCACTATCAACACTGTAGAAAGACTGCTGCATTGTGAAAGCATTGTGAAGTCCGTTGAAATACAGGCAAAACCTGCTAGTTTTATTTTTAACGGTCTGTTTTTTGTCTTTTTTTTTTGTAGTCCCTAGACTCCAGCTGCGAAGTTTCGTGCCTTCTAGAACAAATTCAGAAATCACAGGAGGAGATCAAGGAAAGAAAAGGAGACAGACTCCATTCACAGACACTCCTACATGCTGGTAAGATGTTGTTCACCAGTTTAAAGACAGTGTGTCATGTAACCATGTTTCCCAATGCTGCTGTAAACAGGAAGCGTAATTTTGGATTGGGATGAATGTTTTAAGTTATTTTTACACAAGCGCCTTTTCTTGTGTGTGTGTATATCTCTCCCTCGTGGACCCTCTTTCGTAACCTGCCTTTCTCTTTCTCAAATGCAACTCTATATTAGATGTGGAGGAGGAGGAGGAGGCGATGTTCTCCGCAGACCCCTCCCGCTTCGTCTCAGATCCAGAATTCAGCTACCAGGAATTTGCCAGACGGGAGGACGACCATTTCCAAGTATTCCGGGTGCAGGTGGGGACTAAGAGTTTGCATTGGGTGTCACCTACCAAAAGTAGTAGCATAAAAGGGTACTAAGGGTCAGAATTACAGCTCATGCCCGCCCTTCTCAAGACTGTCAGAACGTAGCGTTACTCTCAACCTTAAAAAGGAAAAAACCACTGACAAGTCCTTTTATTCAAGTAGGCTTCCTACATTTGATTTGAATAGGAATTGGATTAAATTGATCAAAAGTGATGGTACAGTGTTACAAAAGATTTCTGTTCAACATAAATGCTGTTCTTTTGACCTTTCAATTAATAAAAAAAAGTAAATAATGTTGTTTGGGGAAACCTGTTTGAAAATGTCATCTATTTAAGTAATTCTGTTTGGTGGCACTAGTGATGCAGAAATTATCTTTAACAATCTTTTAAAATTCTGTGGTAAGCTTGATTTAATGAGCTCTATTTGTCTTTCTATGCAGGACTATTCATGGGAGGATCATGGTTTTTCGTTGGTAAACAGGCTCTACTCTGATATAGGGCACTTGTTAGACGAGCGATTCCGCAATGTGGCCTCCCTCCCTTTCCCTCACAGCCCCGATCTCAAACGAGCCATCTGGAACTATATTCATTGTATCTATGGAATTAGGTACAGTTCTCGGATATTTTTATTTTTTTTTTTTTATTTTTTTTTTTTTACACATTTGCATTTGGTTTTAGTTTGTTTTTTGAATGCAAAAGAAACATGAAATGAAATGAGTTTATTTCAAGCCAAGCTTTCAACTACACACTCCTACATTACATTTTCTTGTGACTCATCAACTATATTTGAACATGCTGAAAAATGCACCTTTTTTCAGCAAAGCACTTACATTGACATGTTTGCCTTCAGATATGATGATTACGATTATGGGGAAGTTAACCGTTTACTGGAGCGTGGACTGAAACTTTACATTAAAGCTGTGGCCTGCTACCCTGACTCCAGCAAGACCCCTTTATGCCCACTGTCCTGGGCCCCTGTCAAAGCTTCAGAAAAGGTGATTTCCTATCAAAATTTGTGCTGCGTACACTTCAGTACCATCTGCTTAACTCTATAAAGCCTACTGTATCATATTCAACATGGAAATCTCTAAGGCCTCTAAATGATCAATATGATCTTTAGGTTTACTTGATTATCCATACATCATGTTTTTTAAAAATAAGACTAAGCATTTAAATATCAACTTAGTAAGACATTATTGGGAGATATAGAGTGACAACTAATATTTATATGCATTTTATGCAAATAGTCTGCTATATTGTTATCACAATCTCACTGATTTACATTACAAGCTAGCAGAATTTCATCACTTTTTGACCATATAAATATCAGCAACTGCACCAAATTGCATATTTTGTTCAGTTTGGGCCTCTAAATACTTTGTTTTTCTTCCTACTGACTGTCAAACTCTTGTGACTATTAGACATACTTTACTGGACTGCACATGGATAATGTTTTTACTCAGATGTTTAACTGATGTATTTAAATATATATATTAGTGCTGTCAAAATTAGAGCATTAACACATGCAATTACATTTTTTTTTCAGTTTAACACATTAAAAATATTTAACGCAATTAATGCCGCATTTGTTTTTTTTGTCATAATTTGGCTAGCGTTACATGATCACGCTCTTATTAACGCAAATGCTTTCAAGCACCATAAGACAAACAAAAATGAATTAAAGTGACAGCAGCCTAATTAACCAGTTGCTGTGATGTGTCATTAATGTTCATCAAGGAACAAAATAACAGAAAAAATTGTAGCTTTAATAATTGTATATAAATAATTGTAGCTTTTAAGTTTGGAGAGTAACTGAAATTATTACAATATAAAAATATTTAAAACTCCAATGTTTTTTATGATAGTGTTTTAATACAAATCTTTCTGTCCTTTTGTTTTAGGTTCATGTAAATCTGTTAGTGATGGAGGCCCGCCTGCAGGCCGAGCTGCTGTATGCGCTCAGAGCCATCACCCAATACATGATCGCATAGGACACGAGCATTCAGAGCAACAGAGGCAAATGTAGAACGGAAATCAAGGCAAAGAAATACAAGCAGAGATCTGTCTCTCCGTCTCTGTATTTGTTGTCTCGAGTCGACCGGTGTGATGTAAGGTACTGCTGTGAAAAGTTTCTTTGCCAAAGGTGAAACTTTAGAAGGAAAAAAAAAAGTGCAAAGCAATCGCTCACCCTTACTGTCATTTTGCATGCATTTCACCTACATACTTTTGTTAGTTGATCTTTTTGTGTGTGTGTGTGTGTGTGTGTGTGTGTGTGTGTGTGTACTCATTCCTCTTTCTTTTTTTTTTTAATCTTTATCCCAGTTGGTAATGTGCAATTATTTTTATTCAGTTGTTGTTGTTATTAATATTTTCCCATTTGTTTTTGTTTGTTTTTTGCTGTTGCTATTCAATTGAGAGACGTGTCCAACTGTCTGTTTCCAAGTATCAAAATTCTGTAAAGGTCAAAGCCAATTTACAGGAAATGAGTGATTGGACAAAGGCGCTTGTTTAACATGGCTTCCAGATGTTTCATTTGAATGTGGAATAGTGAGCAAAATTTAACAAAGGGTAGAAGGTTCAACGGCTGTATCTTTCTTTTTAAATTAGCACTTTTAAGTCAGTATCTAAAGAATATCTCGATAAGCTTTCGGCTGTGGCTTCGTTCAGCACACAGCAGGTCATCTGAGTACTGTTTCACTTATTCACATAGATTAGCATTGATGTTTTTTTTCCTAAATCTTCCACATGCTTTCCTCTCTGCATGGGTGCTATAAAGATTGATTATGGGTACTTTTATAGGATCCATAATAATTCATCCAATTCATCTCAGTAGACATTTAAACAGCTTTACAATGTGAAGATCTACAGTTGATGGGTTCAAAGCAGTGAAAAGGAATTGCATTTTCTAAACTACTTTAAATTGTATGTTTGCTTTGTTGGTAGTATTCTCAGCCTTTCTCAGTTTCTTGGGGCACCTGCTCTATATGGATTGGCCAAATTAACACAGTGTGTATTTGAGATCCATTACATTGTTTGCTAATTTTGAAAACCATTTAAATACCATTTAAATGTATGTCTTGATAGGCCCTAAGTAATTCACCCACTGAATGGATTCTGAAAAGACCAGTGATCAGTGAGAAGCGCTGGTTAACGTAATGCTGGCTTGTAGACATTTATTCACGAGAAATGAATCTGCAATAATTAGGACTTGTTTTAAAATATTTTACCATGTAAAAATTAAAAGTCACATTGTGATGCATGTGAGAAGGAGCTCAGAATAAGCTTATAATTTGTGATTTTAACGTTCACACGTTGGTATAGATCAAATGAAGGTCTGTAAGATGTGGAAAGGTTCGTGGTCAGCCTGCACCAAATTATTGTTATTATTATTATTATTTTTGGCACTGAACCTTTTGTACGAAACCCTTCAAGTGTGGTTGCAGCTGTCGTTGTTACAAAGTGCTTAGAGAGGCGTTGAGCCCTCTGATGCCATGAATATATTCAATGTCCAGTTTTGTTGACAAGGCCAAATACCTGTACTGTGTTAAACTCTGGTTGCCTAATTACAGTTGGCAGAATGACTTGGGCAACACCTATGGTTGGTTTTGTGTGCGTTTAATATTTAACATTTGCATTACTTTTGTCCCTGTTTTTGAGGGAGGGTGATGTTGTTGATGTCAGTTTTGCTCTTGTCTGAACTCTTTAGATTTAAGATGCTAAGATATGTAAATCAGCGGAAATGTGTAAAGAAGTACAGGAGCCGCAGTTGGACGCTCGGTGCCTTTTGAGTATGATGAGTCATGGCTCATCAGTATGGCTAAGCTGGACTGAAGTCTCATGCTACTGCATTAATTCGAGCTGAGAATGGAAGACGAGCCAGGAGCGCGTTCATCATCCGGGCTGACTGACCGTAACGGACAACCGGAGACATTTGTCAGGAGGAGCAGCACGGCCATTCTACCTTAAACAGGACTGTCTTAAATGCTTGTTCTTGAATGGGAGTCTGCCAGATCCCTGAAACGTGGAGACTTCCAGACTGTCTTCAACAGCTCAGCTGGAAGATGCTGTGGTGCTTTAGCGGTGGAGACTGAACGGGCATGGCTATTGCCAAAATGTTTATTTACCACGTAAATGTAGAAACTATGAAAATTTAAACTGACCAAAAAGAAAAAAAACAAAGAAATATTGAAAAACCAAGCAAAAAAAAAAAAAAGTTTTGAAATGTGAAAGATTATTTTTTCTATAAAGAAATGCAATATCATTGATGTGTCTTGTTTTTATTTAGTTTTTATGTTTGAATGTGTAACGGTTTTATTAGTCTAGATACAGTAAATTAACGTTCTGGTTACAAATATTTCATTTATAGGAATTATAGCACTGTAAAAAAGAATTGTTGGTTTAACTTAAAGTAAGTTACCTGGTTGCCTTAAAATTGAGTTCATTGAAATTAAATTGAGTTAATACAATGAAGGCGATTGATTTAATCAACAGAAACTCAAAATATTGTTATCTGAACCACATTAAGTTGATTTGACAAAAGAAAAAATGTTGTGATAACAAATGATGAAAACAATTGTAATGTCTTCAGAAGTTCATAGTGTCAGACTGACGACTTGGTAATTAATTTTTAATAATGGCGTCTGAGATTATATGCAATCCTGCCATCTAGTGGTAGATCTCCATTCACAATCCATTTGAGAAAATAACGGGAGCAATTCAAACAAAACATTACAATTTTCCAGGTTTAATACAAATGTTTAGGAGCGTTTAAATGTAGAAATGTTATGTTTGTAATGTTATAAAAGCTCAACCCGTAATGTTTAAGCTAAACATCAGCGGACCTCCTAGGCTAGATTTGAAGAACCGTCATGTTAACATGAGTATTATTTATGTCTTGTGGCTACACTATAGAAACAGTGAGTAGTTCAACGTTTCTTATTGGCTGTCAATGTTTTTGATCGTTCATCACCAAAATGAGGGAAATGTAGAAATTAACTTTCAAACGAATTAATCCACATACAAGCACTCTCGATTGATCTTAAATTATACTAAACCTGGAATATTATTTTAAAGTATCAGCTCAAGTTTCTGTGTGACCTCATGCCAGGTCATTCAGATTTATTGTTTCATTTCACATTTACTATGCATGAGCCTCAGTTTATCACAATGCTTAATGAATGTCCTGCATCTGTGTTAATGTCAAATGAATGGACCAATGACAGAATGAACATAAAACAGTCTAAATTAAACAGATTAGGTTTATTTCTATTATGCTGAACTGCTTTCAATGACCTCTGACTAACAAAATATGGGGGGACAAAATGAATTAAGCCCAAAAAAAATTAAAATAAAAAAGCAATCAAATACATATACAGTATATTGGCTATGCACAACTCATCAGTCTTACATCCCGCCATAACCAAAAACAAAATAAGAGGAAAAAACCCAACCCAGACCTTAAACTAATGTCCTGTGTTATCAAGTGGGATACTTGGCAAACTCTTCTGGAAAAATTAAAGGAACTAAAAGAATGAATACTAAAGGGGAAAAAAGCTAATATCAAACAAGGAAAGAGAGATTGTGATTTGGAAAGAGGGAAGGTATGGAATTCCTGCATTTCATGCAGCAGCCCTGTGACGTCTGTCTGATGGGGCAAATACAATATCTGTACTTTGAGAAATGAAACTAAGCCAGGGTGTTAATCACAAAAAATTCAACTTATATCAACACTCAAATGACAAAAAGAAAATGCCAAAGGTGACTGTCAGCCTTCAGCTTTCTGGAAGATGTATCATGCAGGTATAACAACCACATCAAGGATCTGCATTAAATGTACAAACATAAAAACATGAGAAAAGATGCCCCAAAAGACAAGAACATCGATGTAAACGGTTGATTGAAAAATCATCAATTGCTGTATCACACGTTACACCACGCTGACACCATTCATGAGGTGTACTGTTACATAATATGTGGTGAGATGGCAAAGCCCCTCCCTCCCCATTCACAGCTTCTTTTATAATATAGAAAAACAGAGTTTGGGATTTAAAACATAGGCAAATTTCTCATACTATGTTCTACATTAAGAAATTGTACTCAATATGTGTTGCATAAAATTATTAAAGGCCCTGATGTCTACATATGCACCAATCAAATATGGCCCTCTTTAATTGTCGTATTTATTATCTAGCACCGATGAATAGGATAAAAATGATTCCTCTGTAAGGAGAGAGTGCTTTAACAGCTACTCTAATGCACTCAGACCATTACATTAATGTGATAAGAGTTACTAATGTCAAGCTCTCAAACTGAAGCCAATTTATACACCCCTAAAACAGAATAAACCACAAAAAGATTGCTGGTTTTAAACTAATAGAGTAAAAACCATCTGATCAAATAATTAAATAAAAGTCAACCCTTCTATTACAGAAAAGGTACAAGTTGAAAAGAAAGGGCATTAAAACTGTATGGTTTGCTCTGGAGCGACATGCTATAGTGTTCATTGGCAGTTTACAAGTTTTTGTAGGAACTCTACAAATGCATACATTAAATCTCTCGTAATAAACTGCAACATTAGATATATTTCTGCAATGTTAAAATATATACGTGACGTTGGCTTGCATAAATGACTCATTTAATTTAGACAAGGCCGTGAGCACTGAAGTCATAACATGATTATCTCGTTACTTCTTTACAGAAGTTGTTTTAATTATTATTTTTCATAACCCTGAGAGTGAAACATTGGATTAATCCTTTTTTCGGTTGGACCAGTCTTGTGTTTTGAGATGAAATCATTGCCTAGAAAGCTCATGATGCAACCTAGCAAAACTGAGCTTTATTTTTCTTTTTAGCACAAACAATTATAGCATATTTAAACTTTTGGAACATTGTATTCTGATAAATGTAATCATGCAATCGATCAAATTAAGATTTAGTTTACATGTTGATTTTTCGGAAAGGTTTTGTAAAGCTTATTTGCACTGCAATTCGTTCATCCATCCAACATGCAGTCCTTAGTGTTCCTTTGGTTATTGTATAAAATCTATATGCATCTCATCTTTTACAAAAATAAAAGATTACATAGAAAATGACCGTTAAAAAAAGCTAATTAACAGCATGTTTTCTTATTAGTCTCTGTTAACGATAGCGCTCCAATCTAAATTAGAATTATAGTCGTTATATCCAACTGTTTTTGTTCTTTAATAACATTTTTTTTTTAACAAAATATGAGTAGTGCCATTTATGAAAAACTGATCAATGAGAAAATAGTTTTTTCCTCTGTGCCTCTGTGAACACAGTCAAACATGCCAGAGGAACCATAACCTCAATATCGTAGCCATGTTTCTTCAAGATTCGCTTCAAACTCGCATAGAACTCAAAAAACAAACTTTCTTTTGTGCCTTAATGAAATGATTCACCATAACCTTGAATTCTGTTGTCAGTGTGTTGGAATCAAGTTTCGGGAGAATTAAACATATTTGCACGCACACAAATGTACACACACGCCCTCCCGCACACACACAAAAAAATCTTCAGATATTGCATCCTGCATAAGGGAACCGAGTTTCCAACAATAACACTATACCATTAAACCTCTTGGCAGGATTAAAAGATGCATCAAAATGCCCTGTGAAAAATCACATTTCTTCATACTGTTGTTATCACTAACAAACACTTAAGAGCAGACAGTTAAATCATCATTCAGTTATCAGGCTCTTCGACACATCACAGGAAAAAAAACACCTTTTTGAGAGCAGATGTCATAAAAGCCACACATTGCACATTGAACACCACAGCTTCACCAAACACCTTGAAGATTTCAGCAAAGTTTCACCTCTTTGTTGCACAAGTATGCATCATATCGCTGAGAGAGCGCTTTTGCACGCTGCTCAGTGTTCTGGGGTTGGTGAAACCATCGCCACTTAATGTTGTTCTCAACTTAACATTCCTGTGGTGCCATGTTGTGTTCGTCCTCAGAGGGGGCTGAGAGCAACACCAACGTTAGGCCAGCTGTGGAAGTCACTCCATCAATGCAGAATCGCGGCTGCTCAGACTTCTCCACTGCTGTTCAACGAACAAGAGTTCACATCAAGAAAAGCTGCAAAGTTTGATCCTCCTGGCTGAATGACTTCCATTATCAGAGTGAAGATCAAGGAGTACCACCATCTCCATCTTACACTGTGCATCATAGGCATTAATGCAATAAACATGATTAGGTGTTTATTAGTTGTGCTTCTTTAGTCCAAGATTGGCCAAAAAAATGCACCTTTCAATCAAAATAAATGTTGCACATATAAGACAAGAAGAGAAAAAAAAATATGTTTCAAGACCATGTTATCTGTGTCCAACAGCACACTCTTCAGTTGACATTGGCACTTGACGTGTATGAGGTTTGATTTTGTCATCTAATTGAAAGTTCTGACACAAGACTTCTTGGCCAAGTGCATGTTGTCCTTAGCCAAAGCAGTTTATGTATTTGAGGTACAATGGCAAATGCAGAGGCAAAAAAATTGAGAATATGTTCTGGCAATGTGCCATGTCTGTTTTCAAGGTTGTTTTAAGGATGGGGGACAATCCTGTAAAAAAAAAAAAAAACAGAGAGAAAAGACATTAACATATTAGGAGACAAAGACGAACTGCTTTAAAAAACATAATTGAAACTAAAGGAATTGTTCACAAAAAAAAGTTAATTCTTCTACAGAACTCAAAAGAAGATATTTGAAGGATGTTTCAACCATTTGTTTTTAAATTAAAGGGTTCGTTCACCCAAAAAAATGAAAATTCTGTCATTAATTACTTATTCTCATGTCGTTCCATACCCGTAAGACCTCCGTTCATCTTCGGAACACAAATTAAGATATTTCTGATGACATCCAAGAGGTTTTTTCTCCCACACAGAAAGCAACGAAATTACACATTCAAGGTCCAGAGAAGTAGTAAAGTTAGGTTAAAATGGTCAATGTGACTGCAGTGGTTCAACCTCAATGTTATGAAGTGATGAGAATACATTTTGTGCGCAAAATGTACTTTTTACGTCTGAATGCCAGCTCAGTATTGGCCAAGGCTGTGTTCACATGAGCACCACAACACATGCGTGTCATACTGATGCAGGAGTTGGCCAACACTGAGCCGACGTTCGGATGTAAACATGGAGGCTCTGCAATGCGTTCACTGCACCAACTGCATAACAGACTGACAGGGAAGAGAAAAAATTGTTTTTGTTTTGTTTTTGTGCACAAAAAGTATTCTTGTCGCTTTATAACGTTAATGTTGAACCACTGCAGTCACGTTGACTATTTTAACAATGTCTTTACTACTTCTCTGGACCTTGAATGTGGCAATTTTGTTGCTTTTGGGAGATAAAAAAACCTCTCGGATTTCATCAAAATATCTTAATTTGTGTTCCAAAGATGAACGAAGGTCTTACGGGTTTGAAACGACATGAAGGTGAGTAGATGTCATTTTTGGGTGAATTATCCATTTAAAACAAACCAAAATTCCAAAACATTACCTGTTCTCATCTTTAATAATGGAGTTAGCTGGGCACCCAGTTATGGGAGGAGCTCTGTGTGGTCGCTGGCCCAGGATAGCCCTGTCCACCCTGTATGATGGGGTCAAAGTTGAAGTCAACCAAGTCTCCATCCATAAGATCACTGTTGATAATATATTCCACATCACAGTCCAGGTTTTCAGTGAACATCTCAATATCCAAGTCTGTAGGCAGGCGGTCCTGGGAGGGCATGAAGCAGGGCGCTGTCGCAAACTGGCCTAGACCTTGCAGGCCTCCATTCCCACCGGGTGACGGGATAGCTCCATGCTGCAGAAGCCCAGTGCCTGGCACCTGATGCTGGGTCTTTACTGTTGCGAGCTGAGGTGGTTCCTGGTTCATGGATGAGTGCATCATTCCGTAGCCCATCTGTGAATGCTGGAGTTGGGTTTGAGGTTGGAGGCTCATCTGCCCCACCGTGCTTGTGTCAATGCCTTTGCTCAACATCATCTGACCTGCTTTAGCTTGGCTGCTGGACATAGATCCCGTAAGCCCCAAAAGGCTGCCACCTCCTTGGCTCGGCATAAGAGGATCCATCTGGGTCATCATGACATCGCTGGGTGGGGGCGAATCGGAGATCAGGAGAGCTTCGAGGCTGGAGGGCACGCGAGTACTGAAACCACTGTGACCAGGACCGGGCAGAGGGCTGAAGAGGGAGTTTCCGAAGCTTGAAGGGCTTGTGCTGGATCCGCCGCTGGGTTGAACCGAGCTCTGCGGACCTGGTGGAGTGGATCCCTGTGAAGCCTTTGTTGGCTGCAGCTGCCTAAAGGAGGAAAAGCTGGACCCTCGAGGCAGCAGAGTGGATGCAGAAGGCAGCGGTTGAGGCGGGGCAGGGGGAGCTGTGCTTGGGCTCGCACCCCCTTGCGGACCCGTCATTAAAGTGAGCCCGTCAATCAAATCCAGTTCTTCCATGAGGGTCTCAGTTAGTGTTGGGGGAAGATTCCCTGTAGAATAGCCACCAAGAAGGCCGTCCTCAGGTAGGTCATCCTCATCCTCCTGCCCCGTGGCAATGGGAGAAAGCCTACCGCTCAGTGTGCTGGCATTGGAGCTTGTGCGTGGCCTGAAACTCGTCCACATGTCAGGGTCATCCAGGTTGCCACGAGAAGAAGGGCTGCTGCTGTTCACTCCCCACTTTCCAAACTGACCCGGAGGCCCGGGACTGTCCGCACTGCTGGTGCCGGAAGCACCCTCACCCTGCAGGGCACCTCCAGAGCCTCCAATCCCAGTTGCTCCAGCTTGCTTTTTAGTCTGCTTTGCTCGCATACGACTTTTAAGCAGTTTGCTGCTGTTGTCCATGGAGGCGGCGCGGCGGCGAGGGGCTTTGCCGGTCTTGCCACCCTCAGGGTTGAGCATCCACCAAGAGCTCTTTCCTGTGGACTCATTGTGCACTCGCAGGAACTTGTTGTGGAGCGATAAATTGTGGCGAATGGAGTTCTAAATAGGACAAAAAAATAAATCAAATCTAAAATTTAAACAACATGAAATAGAAATGTTACTGCAAACACTGAAAACATTATCATCAGGGTTTGAAATTAAACCCTGCCAATCAATGTTATGAACTCACTGACAAATTAGGTTGGTTTTTTGATTATGTTCAATCAATCACACTCAGAAGTCTCATTACCTAGTTGTCCGTAGTCCAAAAAATATGCCACATATGCTCAACTTTTGCGTGTGACTGTACAGACCCAAACGTGCTACAAGAGTCCTGAAAAGTGAAGCCAAAGTGTCTCGATCCCCCCTAGGTGGCTGAAAGCAGTATAGGTCATGAAAAAAACCCTGCTCTCTCCATGTATTCCAATGGGACGTGAGACAAACTAAACAATTAAATTACACTTCAAATATTTTTTTTCCAAAGACAATTTCTTTCATTTTAAGCAGTTTTTAATCACTCTAGTGTTAGTTCAAGTGTTCGTTCTTTAAATAAGTTTAAATAAGTTGGTTTTAGTTGTGAAACATGGAAAATTTATCATCATGAAATAATATTGCTTTGGCACAACTTTGTCATCTTGACATGATATTTTGGGGCATGATTTTAATTATCATTAACGGGTTATCTTTTTTTAATGTATGTCAGTGGAGGAGAGGCTTCATTTGCGCTGTAATAAAAAGATTATTTTGATAATGTGGTTTATTTCTGCTATTTTTGCTTTGGCTAGCGGAAATGTAGCCACATTTCAAACCCTGATTATTATTATTAAAAATTATTAATCAATACTTTCTTCTACATACCTTCCACCCAGCAGAACTGTTACTGTCTCCTTTGTCCTTAAAATACGGCACCGTTTTTACCATCCAATCATAGATCTGCGCCAGAGTAAGTCGTTTTTCTGGCGAGTTTTCAATCGCCTGGCTGATCAGATCTGCGTAGGACTGATTACCCCAGGCATTACGCCTGGAAGTGCCTTTTCGAGGCGTGGCCCCGCCCACTCCAGCGACGACCCCGCCCTCCGCGAGCGCTACTTTCTCAGGCTCGGATATGATTGGCTGAGGCTCGTGTTTATCATCTTCGGCGGGCGGAGTTCCAGCAGCAGACTCTGAGCCGTCTGGGCCCCCTGCTTTGACAGCTGAGATGTCGGGTCTAGGCAACGGCCATGTACATGACCTCGGTCTGCTCTGCGGCTCAAAATCTGGGTCAATCGGGGGTACGTTCTCTTCCTCCATTGTGCGATGCAATCCAGATAATTTCAGACGAAGGCTGGATTTCAGTGAAATAGTTTTGAGGCGATGCTTTTAAAAACACGGTTTAATACACCAACTGGGCGATGAAAGTAAGAGTATGACTATTTATAACTAAAATAATCTTGTTTAGGATTTTTCGCTTGATATATTACACTACAGTATCAAGACTAAATTAACCGTGACTGTCTATGGTAACAGAGCACATTCGTAATAATCTGAACACACCAATATAGCGTCAGTTAATCCTCAGATTGGAGATTAAAGGGGCCAAATAATCTCCTTAATAGTAACTAACATAAACCTTCTGATTTACATAGAGCAAACGAGGATAGAATGGGGGTCTCTTTGTTTATGCAGAAAGAACAAAGGAAATTCACTACACATCAAAACAGCTGGATTGTCAAGAGCAACTACTGAAATAAACCACTGGAAAGAAGACGCGCTGAAGTGACAGGATAATCTATGAACTTTTCATAGATATTTAAACACCCTTTTACAGATAAAAACAACTGAATTCGTGAAACCAATCATAACATACGCTGTAATTGCTAAAATATCCACCTCCAGCTGGTTCCTATGGTTGATTGGTTTTTGCAATTAGACTTTAGAACAGGAAAAAAACAAAGCAGACCAATTGATAAACTCTACAAAAAGCTATAAACCACTTTAATACGTGTCGTACACTAGCTGCTCTTGTAAACTGAGTGTATTTCTATATAATGTAAAAATACTGTACTTGTAAACGAATTCAAGTGAATGGGAATTACTTGTTAGAGCTGCCTGTCAAAATCAACAAAGCCATATTATTTTATTAATCGGGACCCATTATTAAGTCAAAACAAATAAATGCAAGGTTTAAAACAAACCAACTCAAATGCGTAGAGCAAGAATGTTAAATCGCCAAAAGAAGCCGTACGAATAAAACGCTCTTTAACTTAATTCATTACGAACAAAATTGTACATTTTAAAAAAATGACAAGATAATATCTTAGAGGAGTGCTCGATCATATTATGGGTTTTACCATACAATAAAAATCTATGTTACTGTCGTTCAAGTTTGCACGGTCCTCCACGCTGTGTGCTGGCGCGTGTCACCATCTGCCATGTTCCTCGAGACGCAGCTACACACGATGCTCGCGCGGGCACATCTAAGCCGAACGTGTCCGTTCCGTTGAAGCCTTCCCAAATCTCACTACAGTCGATGTGTTCTTCGAAAAGATAAAAAGTTGTAGCCTGTCCGCTTCTTGACAATCACTGGGACAAAACTCGAAAGCGTAGTTTTACTATGGAGAGAGTAACTAGATGGACACCTAGTTAGCCAACTCCAGTTTTTATGAGTTAAAATCCCTCCGGTAAAAGTCGAAGAAACCTGCTTTTTTTCATTAACTTGGTCGTCTCTTGAAATTAACGCGAAATTGTTTCCCTTCTGCTGGTAATGGAGATAGACAAACAGCTATTCCTCGTAGATCTTTCTTGTTTTGTTTTGTTTTGACTCGAGGCGAAGACTCCCTTCTGACGTCTGTTTACCACTGCCAGACAACGCGTCGTGCGCATGCGTCAAAGGGATTGATGGGAATTGCAGTCAGTCATGTGATAAGTTGTGCAGCGTAAACACAACTAGAGGGAACCGGGATCCCGAAAAAGATTGAGCGCACAAAATGTTATGTAATAGTTTATAAATATGTGTGCGTGTGCGTGCGAGAGGGAGTCCTGACTGGGAGATGGTTTTGTCATTTTAGGATCTCTATGTTGTTCTAGAAGCGGGTGAAGATCCTTAATAATCCCCCATAGACCTCCAATGGAATGCTGTGCACGAGATCCCCTGACCTCATGATGGTTCCCGTTGAAATTGCAATCTCGTTTTTTAATTAAGATCAAGTGGATGGAAGCTATTTTTATGTTAGATGTTTACGTCAGAATGTCATTATCTTGAAGACGCACCATCATTTGAAACTAGGTTTCTTACGTAGATTTTAAATTAAATTAAATTAAAAGTTAATGTACAGCAAATTTAGGCTACATTTTGAAGAGCCCACTCATTGGTGTTATGTAACCTCCAGTGAATGTAATCATTTTAAAACGGACTTTCTTTTGTAACTGTGTGGTTCTTTTCAGGTCAGCTGTTGCTCGTAAGTTTTTAAATGCATGTTAGTTGTCTCACACGAATCTGCCATGAGAACTACAATACCCATAGGACCTTCCAAAGCATTGCCTCTTTTCCCAGAATTGCGGTGAGGACATAGTATGATGCAACTCTTCAGGCTTCCCAATGTTAGTGAAAACCAATATTTAAAACGTGATTAAGTAATTGATTAATTTATATATTATTTTAATTGAACAGTCCTTTAGACCAAGTACACATTATAACACTACTCTTTATTAAAAATAATAAAAATCAGTAGTTGACACCCCACTAGTGCTCATTATCAATTAGATATGTTTTCAATAAAAGTTATGTTAACCGTTTTAAATTAAAAATATACATTTAAGATATCTTTTCCATTGTGGTTTCATAATTTGTGCGGGCTACATACTCAAAACCGGTACTGAAGATTGACAAAAGTGAAATAATTGTTAAAATAACTAAGTGTTAAATACTAGTTTTGTGGTTGGGGGAAAAAAAATATAATTTTACTTTGCAGTTAGGGTAGAGCATGAGTCGCCACTACCGATAATAAGACAATTTAATACACAATTTCAGACTTAGTCCTTTCTGTTTCTTTTCATTTTACAAAAATGTCCCAAAAAATCCTTATTGCTTTATTTAAATCTGGTAGGACCATATGGGGTTGTAACATGGGGAGAGTTGTAACACCACCAATTCCACCAATCAGGGATAAGCTAGGAGTCCTATGATCATTTCATTATTTACTCACTTTGTCCCAGATCCCACATGATGGTTGTCAAGGCTGTAAACAGGCACATGCAGATTTTATAAAGAAAAAACAACAACAGATTTTTAGTGAGGAATGGTTTTTTTTTTTTTTTTTTAATTTATTTATTTTACCAAAACTATAATATAACTTATATTAGAGCAAAATGTGATACATTTTAATCTGCTAATTTTAAACCATTATGCTAATACAGCTAGCTAAACAACGCCTGACAGGGGTGGGGTGGGGTGGGTTGTAACATCTTTAAAAAGTGTTAGAACCATCCCCTTACATACAAGTATCTTACAGAATGCCTAGACAGCGGAGAAGAAAGACAGATAGATGTGTCTGAAATTTTTTATTATTAATAATAAAAGTTGCTTCAGGGTAGGTCAGTCAAATTAATTGGCCAGTGATGAGGATTCTAAAACCTCAGGCAAGTAAAACTTCTGTATGGAGTCATTTGGCAAGCCAAAGAAAGTGTGTGTAAATTGTGCCCTATGCAGTCTCTGGGCCTGCCAAGCCTGCACTCTAGAAAGCATTGATTTTTCACCATTGTTACTCTAATTGAGAATATTCACACATAGACACACAATCTCACAGACACATTTACACTGAAGATATTTAGAAGAATGTCAGTAACCAAACAGATCTCGCCCCCATTGAATACCATAGTATTTATTTTTCAGTAAATGGGGGGCGAGATCTGTTTGGTTACTGACATTCTTCCAAATATCTTCCTTTGTGTTCAGCGGAACAAAGAAATTCATACAGGTTTGAACTACTTGAGAGTGAGTAAATGATTACAGAATTTTCATTTTTTGATCAACTATCCCTTTAAGCATAAATACTGTTAAGGAAGTTTGCTCTAGTAGACTAATTCACACACACACATGCACACACACCTGAGTCTAACTGTAAGTGGATTTGAGATATGGTCAGTCACAAAAAGAGATTGCTGTTTTATTCTTTTGGATTGTTTCACTAAAGCTATTTTAGAAGCATATTTCAACGTGGCCTCTGTTTTTGCATCTCTTATTTAATTATTACAACTTATTCCAGCATAATTGGTAGTGGGGTAGATTGTAACAAAGGTACAACATGTTTTTGACATCAACTTATAAGGGCTGTGATATTCTTGCAGAGGATTGAATGGGTGCCTTTTGTAGTGAACAAATGTGAGTATAAAGTTTTGTGTTGAATGTATGTGGATATCACGTTTTTCTATGCTCTGAAATAAAAAATAAAAATAGGCTAAGGAAGATGTCACATAAGCTCAACAACAATTCAGCCTACATGCATGCTACAATCTAATATTAACAGATTTTTACTGATATGAAAGCTAACAAGAAAAGAGTACAATTTTTCTATGATGTTAAAACTGAAAAGTAGGCCTATTTCTATTTTTTTTAATAGCTTACAATTTATGCAACAAAGTTTATAAATTTGCATTGTCTATATCGCCATTTCACTGACTACCGTTATCTGTGTGACAGCGATTTATTATAAATAAATATTTCACTTATCGCCGGTTGACAATAGTAATATTTTTTTATTGTTTTAGATCAACATGAAAAAAAAAAACAAAAAACAGATGTGTGTGCATATATATCCAGTTGTTAAATATGGCAAACTTATATTTTTATATAAGAAATAAATCAATGATATTACTGAGGTGTTCGTTCTATATTGACTTCCAGCACTGGTGGGCGCTGTGATATTTCTGACGCCTCACAGATCGTCGCTCTGATTGGTCAAGGATTGAGCGTCTTGTCCAATGACTAGAATGTCCCTGTTTTCAAATCGACACGGAAATATCTAACATTCAGCCTGTTTAGAGACCTGGTAAGAAGATGATAATGCTTCCTAAAGATTATGATATGTTTATTTGTTTAGGAATGCAATTGAGTTTGTTAGTTTCTTGTGGAAAATAGGCTTTTTTAGTAATTTTCCTTGTCAAGGGTTATTTGTGTTACCACAGCAAAACATTCGTTGCAGTTGTCAGTTACAAACTGAGTTCATTCTAGTATTTTTAGTCTGTTATGTAATGTTATAAATTCCGAACTGTTATCAGATGTTTATATAACACATTTGCATTATTCTCAATGTGGTCGTTTAGTGTTTAATTTTAGATCTGCATTCAAGGAATTTAAAATTCCTTTTGTATAACTCATGTGTCATCGTCTGTGAGTTGTGTGATTGTCAGTAAGTAGGTTTCAGGAAGCTACAAACTGATTCCCAAACTTATTGTTTCTTTCAGAGACCTGCCTGCTATTGATATGGAGAGCTTTCTAAGGCGAAAGCTTGCCCAGGCCGGTGGCAACATATTAGGTGGATCGACTCTTCAGAAACCCATTTCCTCTTACCAGGCTATCAAATTGCCGGATCTGTGTTCTAGTTTCTATTCAATTGCAGATGAACCTTTTCCCCAAGTGTCTGGATTTCTTGACGACACTGTCGGCCCGTCGTTTCTTTCAAATGAAGCAGGAACTGTGTTGAATTCCCCTGCTTGCACACCATCAGAAAATCAAACCAAAAATAAGGATGATTCTGTTCTTAATCACTCTCTTGGAGCGCCCTGTCAGTTGGCAGATGGAAGCATGTCTACTAGATCACTACAGAATGAGAAAGACATTAGTGCAACACCAGATAAAGCAGATGGACACTGCAATGATCCCACGGTATCCACTACATCTTTAGAGAAATCTGATTTCATGAGTGCAGAATTGAAGAACAGCACTTTTGATGTGACTCAAGACTTGAAAGAACGGTCTGACACTGGTGGTAATACGACTGTTGATCTACACAACATCAGGGAGAAGAACAGCACTTTTGAGTCTCAAGAGTCAAAGGAGAGGCCCGACCCTAATTCAACAGTGGATATTGATGTCCCCAATATAAAGGCTGAGTCAGGAAATACCACTGTTGACCTGGTCCAGTCACATGACCTTAAAGAGAGTCCCGACACCGGGGTTAATGAAACTGTGGATATTCCTAATAAAGACAGCACATATTCTAAATCCAATTCATCTGATAACAGTGCACCCTTAAACACTACTACAGAACAGCTCAGTGAAAAGCTTGAAGGAACTATAGACATTCAGCCACAAGAAAAACCAAATGGTAGTCTTAACTCGACTGAGGATGATAAAATAAAAAACACAGAGGAAGCTAATTTAAAAGTCAATGTAACAGTTGATGTTGTGGAGCAAATGGCCAGTGCTCCTCATCAACCCTCTGCTGAGATTGAACAATCGAGCTCAGATATTTTAAAACCATCTGAGACAGCGTTTACTAAACATAATACAACCACTGATCTTACTCCGCCAGAAGTTCCAGTTTTGAAGGACACCACTGTAGAAATAACCCCCCCAAGCACAGAATTAGCTGACCAGGTTAATGGTGCTTCTAACTCAGTGGAAATCACTAAACCTGTCTCTAACAGCAGAGAAACAGAAGTTGAGATAAGCACCTCGCCTTTTGTTTGCTCTGTAGACGCTCCCAATGATGCTCCTGAGCTCAAAGCAGAGGAGCATCACAAAACAACAGAGAGACCTGGATTGGCTGAAGTTGAGTCCGTTCCCTCCTCTGATATCAGCAGAAACAGTATTTTTTGTTTGGATGATACACTGGACTTGAAGACAAGCTTCATGGTTACATCCACACCTATCGTTTTTGGCAAAGAATCCAGATTTGAGATACTGAGAGATGCGAAGCCCACACCGATGAGAAAAAGACTGTCCGTGATCAACAGTATTGAGGCCCAATCGAATGATGAGCTTGTTGGTGTGAGTAATCACAATGGAACTGATGCTGTGCAGGTGACTGAGAGCTCAGGTCAGAAGGTCTCAGCAAACTGCACTTCAAGTCACAGTACATCAGAACCAGCAAATGAGAACAAGCCTCCCACAAAACTTCCAATCAAAAGACAGCTTCCTCAACTTTCCTCTAAGCTCAGCTATCCCAAATCCAGTCTTCCACCAAGGCCACAGTCATCCATGAGCTCATCAGTAGTGGTCAAACCAAAGACTATCCAGGGGCAACAGGCTCCACATCATCCTGACACATCATCCACTACCCTGCTTGGCAAGAGGAATACAGTACAGATGAACAAGGGGAAGAACATCGCACCTGTCAAGAACACCGCGTCAGCTAGCACTGTTAAGGTAGGAAACTCAATGCTTTATGAATTAGTCACCTGGATGCATACAAGATGTTGGTCTTGCTGGGTTTAATTGGATTAAAATGTGATTTAATTTTTTTTTATTATTATTTTTTATGTAAGCAGACCTCTATGGTTTCTTCTGTCACTGGATATAACTTCACTGCTGGTGAGTGGCTTAAACACTTTTTATACATGCACATAATTATATTATTGCAAAGGTTCAAGTTTTTTTATTTAAAATACTTTCATTCAGCAAGGATGCATTAAATTGATCAAAAGCGGCAGTAAAGACATTTCTATTTCAAATAAATGCTGTTCTTTTGAACTTTCTATTCACCAAAGAATCCTTAAATATTAAGTTCCCACAAAAATGTTAAAATTGTAACTGTTTTTAACATTGATGATAAATGTGCAGCTAAGTAATTAAGTAATCCTTGCTGAAAATTCAGCTTTGCATCACAGGAATAAATTACATTTTAAAATATCTTAAAATAGAAAACGGTTAAATTATAATTTCACAATATTATTGTTTTTACTGTATTTTTTTGACCAAATAAATGCAGCCTATGTGAGCATAAGACTTCTTACAAAAACTTTAAAACATTTTGAACGGTAGTGTAACTGTATTTTATTACTATGCTGTATTATATAGTAATTGTGCTCTCTATAAGCTATAATGTGGTTGCAGTTGCAAAGCCTTCAAGCTCTGGTGGTATACCTCAAGTGAAACAATCGGGACTAAAGCCTCCAACCCGCAAAAGGATGGCTCTTAAGACACCTCAGACTACACGATCCTCTATAGAACCCATTCAGACTCAGTCCTGTAATAAACCAACAACAGCATTACCAGGTACTATTCCTTTGTCTATCTTTAGATTTTGTTAAGACCAGGTTTGTTGATTTTATACTATTATGCAAAATGAATACGTAGTAAATACCTAGACAAAATGAATATGTAAATGAAGGGCTCTGATTTTATGTAATGCTTTGTCATTCCAATCATGTTTCCTCTAATTCTATCTATGAAAGGTGTGAGGACGAGGAATTCACTGCTTTCCAGTGTGGGCCAAAAGCACTTGAACAATGATGGTTTGCCTTCGGCAAAGAGAAAAAGAATTGGTGCGGTCATTTGTCCTTATTTTTTTTATTTACTTTTATCAACTAGAGGACTTTTAAGTGCATTAGTGAGACTTGATAAATAACAGCTATATCTCTCAGAAGGTCTACAACACCTTTAAAACTAAAAGTCTTTAATAAAACCAATGAAGGTTTATAAGGAAAGCCAACTAAATTAGGAATTTATTGTAATATTTATCAGTCTCTGGTCTACTTTGACATTGCTTTGTACAATACCACTCAAAGTTTTTATTATACCCTCTTAAAACTAGGATTATTGTAACTAGCTTATGCACATTTTGGGACATTGCATAAAGAAATGCTGGATGGAAACGCCAAGATGCGCATAAAATACTCAACTGAGGCGGATCCTTTTTTTTTTGTAATCCAATAAGAAGACGCGCATAAACTGCGATGGAAACGCATTTACTGAATAAATCCCTCAATGCGCAATAAAAAAAACTTGGCAATCTTATCAATAAAAATGTGACTACCTGGATGTGGATGTGATTGGATAAATTAACTAACCTGTGAGTGGACCAATTTTATTGCACAGCATCTCAAATGTTGGTTTAATCATTCTGAAATGCCTGAGCAGTTTGTCATCAGAATACTTTGCTTTAATTCCCTCCGAGAAGCAAATCACATGATTGTTCCCAAACAAGAGGCATTCAAATGCAAGATAACATTACAGCGTTTATTGCATTTCATCTGTGCCCTCTGAGGTGCAAGTAATTTATGATGTAGAAAAAAGAGTCACAGTGGGTTCCCCAATTGCAGCAACTTTCATTTTTATTACCGATTTTTTGGGCCAATTTCCTTGGAAGTGACTATTTTGTTCTCTTGAACCCATGAGATGGAAACACTGCTTTATTCACAAATATTTTATACAAGATTCCAATTTTGTGCACAAGTTAAATTTGTAGCTTTGGGTGGAAACATAGCTACTAACAATTTTTAAAAATTAAAAGACATTATGTACAAAAACTGTTGGGTGTATCAAAGCAATACTCAAGAACATTAGTCTCTAAAATGTGGAAAATAGCCACCCTTTGCCTTAAGCCATACTGACACATCTCATCAGGACAGCTCCTAATATATCAATGCAAAATATTTTTTCCTAAAGCCGCCAGGAAACTGGGCAAGAAAATTGAGTCATTACATGTCTTATTTGCAAGATATTTTCCCTGCCTGACTAGATGTAATCCAGTTGGATTGATATCCTTGTGAAGTGCGCAGTAATAGCCTTGCTGAATGGACTGGTGCATTTGGGAGCTTGTTGTTAAAGCCTTTTTAATTCATGCATGTAAAGGAGTTGTGTGTGCATGCCTCCCCTTTGAGTGTTTTTATTTCTTTTGAAATGGAGATTTATAGGTCTTTTCAAACTCCATTATTGGCATCCATGCCACCATAATGCACTGCACTAATTATGAATGTAAAATACAGCACAGAACATGCTTTTATGACATGCACTTGGGTTGGGTTGCACTGAATTGATAAAACATTACAGTTAAGGCATTATAAAATGCTGCAAATGAATGTTTCTAATAAATTCTGTATTGTTGGACACACACTGGACACTTCTTAAGGATTTTAGGATCAAACTGTTTTGACCATCTCAAACAAGAATTTATTCGCTGGTTAATGAAGCTGCTAGTTTCTCAAACTAGACCCTTTGATGTACTTCTCCTCTGTTGTCCATTTCTCTCTATTCCTAGTTTGGTCAAGTTTAGTTTCTCCTAAGAACCAATTAAGATCCAGTTTCAAATGTGCTTGTAAATGTTTCCTCTTGTACCAAATTAGCACAGGATTAGGTGACAGCGTTTTCTTAGTAGACTGGGGTAATTGCTGTTAAAAACGGCTTTGTCATTGTTGGTAAAGATGAAAAACTTTTTTTTTCCCCAAATACTAATAATTATTTGAAGCATTAGAAATGTTTTGATTAATCAATTATATGATATTAAATTCTTTCAAGAACAAAAATGTCTTCATTCCTGACCTTTCAACAGTAGTGTTCATGTACATATGGATGAGCAAACACTATTAAGACAATTAGATATTGTTTGGTATAGTTTACCATCCCATGTTGTTCAAAAAAATCTTGGTTAGACAAAAAACTTTGTAGTAAATGTTTGTAAAATATAACTTTTTATTGTAACTGTTCATTCCTAATGTATTTTGTGTGTTTGTATCCATAGCACATGCTGCGCTGTCTACGGTAGAGAGTGATGCTGTGCATCCAGCTGAGGGAACACATGAATCAGGTGAAATTTTTGGTCGTTGTCGTTTTAGAGCTCATGCAGTAAATTCACAAATAGTGTCTGATAATTTCAAACCTACCTAATCTTTTTAACCACCCCCCATCCAGGCTGTGTTGATTGTTTGCAACATCAAGAAAAACTTGAGAGGATCCTTCAAGAACTAATGGGTTTGCGTTCAGGTATCTGTATTTTTTCATACATTTCATATTTTTTCCCTCATTATTCGTTATGTTTTGTTGTTATATTTTGCATACCTTTCTTTTATAGAGTGTACAAACTGGGGACCATTGCACGAAAAACTAGAGATGTGTATAAGAGAAATGAAGAGAATTTAAGTAGGTATTCTGTGTCTTCGCAATTTATTCCTGGCCTTTTGTTATTTTTCTACAGATAAACATCAAATCATTGTATTATGCTGAAATTAATGCAAGCAAAATTGTTTACATCTGGCTGATTCTCTCTCTTTTCTCTCGCCCTCACTTAGAGAAGAAAAGAAGAAAAGTGACAAGGAAAGTTTTAACTTTTTAACAGTTGTGGAATTTCTATGCAGTTCTATGCATGTTTATAAAAATGTAACACTGTTTGTTAATAAACTGTAACTCAATCAAGTATATTGTCTGGCTTAAGTGTTTAGACTTTTCCTCATTAATTATGATATTTACAATATGGTTTATTGTTTGTTTTTGAGAACAGGAGAAGATTCATATTTTACATTTTCCATTGTGTTCGTTATGTAATCTTGTGATATTAAAATTACAATGCAGCAATAAGCAGAGGTGGACTTTAAAAACAAATGTTGGAAAAACCATGTCGCGCTCTCAAAACAATGACTGTCAATGACAACACGTCATACTACGACTGGCTTTGTTACTGACGTCAGGAAAAAACCGACCCCTGAGGGGAAACTGCTTTTCCTTAAAAGGCTTGAATTTCCGGCTCTGTTTAGTATCTAACGTCCTGCTCAGCAACTCATTCTTCTAGACTACATGCCACGCTTCTCATCGTCTGTCTGAGTTTCTGGATTTTCACTTCATCGTCTCAAGAGAGGGTAACTACCCTTTTAACGTTTATTTCTATAATATGTCATTCTTAATCTTCACATATGTGACGTAGGGAGTATTCGTTAATTAAAAGATCTGAATTATGTTTTCTGTCAAAAGTGTTGAAAGCCTCTGTGACATTAAAGCGGAAATCCCATATTTACCATCGTATTCATCCTCGTGGTAGAAATGGCGCGCGCGCCTGTACATGTTTAGATGATGTTAAATGTACTCTTAATTCTTATTTATACTAGCATATATAATTTTCTCGGATTGTTTGAAATGTAATTATCGTATTACAAAAACGATAAATTAAAACTGTACAATAATATGAAATATATACGTTCATGTATATATTTTTTTTGGCAAATTACATATAAATCATTATGCTGCCTTGCAACACTGATAGTTTCCATTATGTAGGCAGTCATTGCACGTTTTCTTGATGTTTACTTTTCCAGGTACAGTTTTGCTTCATTTAAACATGTTTTTTAAATAAAACAGAGTAAGATCTTCGATGAGTTAATAAATCATCCCAAACTGAATACATCAGTGTATGTATAACTGATGTCCTTTGGATCTATAACGTGTCTCAAAAACATGAGCATTATTAATAGGATGCTGAGCTATAGCGTAGTTTAATTAAGTCATAGTGAAATTCCATTACTGTAAATATAGGTGTGTCATAACAGGTGCTACTAGTAGTAAACAATACACCAGCAAACTTGCAGTACTGGACAACCTGTAAGTTAAATCACTGGCTTTATCTCTAATTCATTTTTGATACTCAAATAAATATATAATTGCTAAGTTCATGCCTCAGTGAAATTGCCTCTTTGGTTCAAAAACTTGGGCTGCTTTCAAGCATCATCTTGAAATATATTAATCTGATTCTAAAACCAGCAAACTCATCCGTAGGTTGCCGCAGGTGCCAGCAAGGCTATTCAGATTATAGACACCAAACCTGTGAATTCACCATGTCCAAAGCTATTTAAGCAGCCTGCTTATTGGTTGAAATGATTTCTTTGTTTAATTGCACAAGGCATATGAATGTCAATGACATCCACTGCATGACTGCAGCTCATTCTTTTAACAGGAAATATTTTTCACTGTAAAATGTGCTTGTCTGATGTACTGGAAGATAATGAAAACAATATCCAATAATCTTGCTTATTCAGTCATATCAGTGTCTGTGGCAGTGCTTTATGTGAGGTTACTGAAAATCATCACAATAGTTTACAGTAGTGCTACACTGTTTATTAGAATTAACAGTGTTTTCATGCACTAGATTTTTAGTTTGCTTTGTTTTTAATTTAGTGATTTTTTTTTATTTATTTTTTTTAGTGTTAGTGGTTTTATTTAATACCCCTTTAAGGAAGTAAATATTTTTCCGTGTAGTGACGTGGAGTTATGCAAAAAGAGGTGTCCTTAGCAGTAGACCGTAATACTTTAATCTAAAAATAAGTCATCCTTGTTTTATTTTTTTGTTTGAGAATATGCTTTGACCACAAATAATGTGGTAAAAATAATTAAGGGTTAGTGTAAGAAGTTTTTAACTGTTAGAGAGTCATGTAAACAGGTGCAGGTTTACTACTAGTGCGGTCTAGTTAGTTTCATTGACAGGATCTGATCAAACATGTATGAGTACTCGAGCTGCTGGTCACAAACCACACAAGAAAACCTTCCCTGCATTTGCTCTATTTACTGTTTAACGGCAGTCACTATTATTTTTCTTATGTAAAGTGTATTCAAAAAGCATTTTTAAAATAGTTGCAAATTTGTATTCAGAGGGTGAGTTACTTCTGTATACTTTTTTGTTCTGTTCTTAAATATTTGTTGTAACTTTTTTTCCTTTGACCTCAGCCATGGTACTTTTTTCCATTTCACCCAGTCTGCTGTTTTCATCTAGCCAGTAAATTGTGATTAATCAGTTTGGTCTTGCCTGAAAATTGCTTCCGTCCACACCAATGTCAGTCCTTCAAAGCTTTTGTACTATATGAATTATGACTCAATAATTGAAAAGGCAATATAAACCTTTTAGATGGTAATCTTATTAAGATTGAACTGCCCTGTGGTGAAATGAGTTGTTCATAAAGTGCTAAGTGCTCTGTCTGTGTCTACGGGTGTGTTGGAAATCGCACCCTTATGTTTATGACCTTTACATGTAATGACTTGGGTAAAGGGTGTTCACACCAAGGACAAAAACTATAAAGTTTAATCTTTATAATTCTATGAAAATAGAGAATTCCACACCACACCTATAATGATAACCATGTAGTTTGAATCACTTTCAGAACCATTTTTTCCAGCTAATAGGGGTGTAACAATATATCATGTCACAGTATATCGCAATAATGCAAGGGGGGAATATTTGTGGGTCCTGATAATGCCAAATGTCTTGTTACCAATAAAAAGTGGCCAACATTATTTTAAATGTATCTAGTTAGTGACAGAATGCAAACATATTCTTCTAAAATGAATCTGTTTTTCAGCGTTAGAATCATGAATATTTTTATTCATTGTCCTGTGCATTGGGTTACCTGCACTAAGTCCAAGTCCAATCATTTCAACTCCCAATGTAATACCAAATTTAGCATTTTAATCAACAGTACATTTTTTTTTTTTATCCTTTTACCATGTCTTGGAGTATCGAAATAATATTGTATTGTGAGTTCAGTATCGTGATATGTATCAAATCATGACATGAGGGTATCGTTACACTCCTATCACATAATGAACGATAAAAACATTGACAGACAATCAGAATCAATCCGACTTTAAAGAGCAGTATGTGCTTATAATAAACAACATTATAGTGTGTTGTTGTGGAGGCTAATATAGTTATCATTATAGTTATCTCACTTGGTGTGAATAGGCCTTAATACTTTACCTTACTTTTTTTATTTCAAGTCAAAAAAGTTTAAAATGGCTTGTCCTTTTGTGCTTTAGGTTATTTTTCTTCAAAGTAAACATCTAAATTGGGCCTCTCATATTTTTTTATTTTTTATACCTAATTAGCACAGAAGGCAGTATTTTCTGACAGAGAAAAAAAAAAAATATATATATATTATATATATCTAAAATAAATGTTCTCTTCTCCTTCAGTGCCTTCAGCTTTATCCCTGTCTTCTCAACGTTATCCATCATGATTCAGAATAAACTGGCCTCCTTTGTGAAGATGACGCTGAGGCGTCGTGTGCTTGACACCTCTCAGGACGAAACCCGCTTCGCTCGCTGTCTCACCACTCTGGACCTCATAGCCCTCGGTGTGGGTGCGACACTGGGTGCAGGTGTGTACGTCCTGGCTGGGCAAGTGGCCCGAGAGAAGGCTGGACCTGCAATCGTGTTGTCTTTTCTCATTGCGGCCTTGTCCTCTGTCCTCGCTGGCTTGTGCTATGCTGAATTTGGTGCACGTGTTCCCAAGACGGGATCCGCTTACCTGTACAGCTACGTGACCGTGGGTGAAATATGGGCCTTCATCACGGGATGGAACCTCATTCTGTCATATGTGATTGGTGAGCACATTTTTTCTAGTTTTATAATACGTGACTAAAATGAGCTTTTCTCTTTTTGAATCCAAATATACTAATTACTTGTCAGCTCCCAAGAGTTTGATCAATTATATGTGATTATTACAAATGAGCTGAAGTGGTTTTGAAAGTGTTTACTTCTCTGGACTGGAGGACTCTAGAGCAGGTGCTTAAGTTTAACATAACAAGTGGATGTTCTGAGGTCTTTTGCATCTACATTTGTCCTTCTCTCTATTTCACAGGCACAGCTAGTGTGGCACGAGCTTGGAGCTCAACTTTTGATGATCTAGTGCAGAAGAAGATCTCTGTTTTCTTCAATGGCTCCATGTCATTTCCAGACACTGGAAAAGTGTTAGCGGAGTATCCAGATCTGTTTGCCCTCATCCTGGTCCTGTTGCTCACTGGTGAGAACCACTTCAACATGATGGTGCTTAGTTAATTCTTAGTTGGCACAAACTCAAGATCTTCTATTATTCCATTAAGCCAGTGGATCTTTGTTTCAGAATTATTCTTGACTTCACTTCTTATCAAACACCTGGCTTTTGTTAGTGTTTTTCTGACAGGGGAACCAAAAAAGATGGTTCATTGGTTCTACCACACAAGCTACATTTAAAATAATTTTAAATGATCTGCTTCACCAATATAGTCATAGGACTGTTACTCACACTTACTTTTTACCATTGCCATGCAAAAGACCATAATGGTGTGAATTTGCTGCCTCTCACCTCCCACACTACAGGATTATTGGCATTTGGAGTGAGTGAGTCTGCACTTGTCAACAAGATCTTCACAGGAATCAACCTGGTGGTTCTGACATTTGTCATCATAACGGGTTTTGTGAAAGGCAACACTGCCAACTGGAACCTCACTGTGGAGGACTACCTTAACGGCACCAACATGTCTCAAGCACAGTAAGTCGCACTTCCTCAACTTTTATATGTAGGCATAACAATAGTAATCAGGAAAGTAGTTGGGTCATATTTACTGATTACAGATATACAACTACATTACAAGAAAGACAGATTTGATAAGATAAAAATGACAGTTAAATTTAGATTAAAATTAGGGTATCAAATGTAAAAATATTTTTTAATAGACATAATATTCTAAAAGTTAACATAATATTAGTAAGCAAAAAAAATTATAGATGAAAAATATGAATATATGAAACTTGGTCCTATCATATTTACAGATACACAACTAAATTACAAGAAAGATAAAATTAATAAATCAGATGAAAATTACAATTAATGAAAATGAAAGGGTAGTAAACATTAAAAAAAAAAAATTATTTAATTAAAAACATTTTATATATGTATAAATAAATATGTATAAATGTATATAAGAATGTATATGCATTATGTTGTCTGTAAATTTAAAGTTGAAATCTTTTTCACATCTTAGCAACATTGAAAAAGAATTCGGCTCAGGTGGCTTTGCACCATTTGGCTTATCTGGAATCCTTTCTGGCGCTGCTACATGCTTCTATGCATTTGTTGGTTTCGACTGCATTGCAACCACAAGTAAGTTCAGCAAGACTTCTCGTGTAAAACCAGTATGTCCTACTTTTAAAACCAAACTCACCACAGCTCTGTTGATGATGATATCGTAGGTGAGGAGGCCAAAAACCCCATGCGTTCCATCCCGATCGGCATAGTGGCATCTCTGCTCATCTGCTTTTTTGCCTACTTCGGAGTGTCTGCTGCGCTCACACTCATGATGCCCTATTACAAGCTGAACGTTGAGAGTCCACTTCCTGAGGCCTTTGAATATGTGAACTGGAAACCTGCTCGCTATATTGTGGCTGTGGGGTCTCTGTGTGCCCTTTCCACCAGGTACATTTATCAAGCTGTAATTACATTACTGACATTGACATAAAGGACAAATGCCAATCGGAAGTGAGCATCCCTATGCCCTACTCACTCCAAAGGGCACTTTGGAGGGAGCAGGGCATTTATGTGATATAATATGATACAAATAAATGTACATTTATAATTAATTAAGTTTTTAAAATATGCTTTATACGTGTGTTCCCGATCTGCTCTCAACTTTATAAGTTAAGCATTAAACACATTTCTTACCAATGAAACTTTATATGAACTTAATATGAAATGCATGATGAAAATGTGTGTAATATATCACATTCACAACAAAACAACTTGAATTTTTCTGTTTAAACAACTCCAACTCTCCCGCCATAGCTAGATTTAAAGGGTTAGTTCACCCAAAAATGAAAATTCTGTCAATAATTACTCACCCGTATGTTGTTCCACACCCGTAAGGCCTTTGTTCATATTCGGGACACAGATTTAGGTAGTCATTTCAAGGAAGTAATTTAATTTTTTATTATCATGTGAGCCAGGGTTACAAGTCCTCATGATTCATGTTAAAGGATTAGTTCACCAAAGTACTAATCCTTTAACATGAATCGTTAGGACTTGTAACCCTGGCTCACATGATAATAAAAAATTAAATTACTTCCTTGAAATGACTTCCTCGAAATTACTTCATGAAGAGATTTAGTTGTTCACTCCTACAAATGGTGTCCCCTTCCCAAAGTGCCCTTCAAGGGTGCAAAAATGCCTGTTTGGAATTTGGAAGTCAACATGAAACAACAACTAATGCCTTTCTGATTGTTTTTTTTTTTTTTTTTTGATGTTCTTTAGCTTGTTGGGCTCCATGTTCCCTATGCCTCGTGTGATTTATGCTATGGCTGAGGACGGTCTGCTCTTTCGTTCCCTCTCCCGCATGCACAAGAAAACCAAGACACCCATGCTGGCAACCATTGTGTCTGGCATTGTAGCAGGTAAGACTGCATTCTTATTCATGTAATGACTGTCAGTAGATGACTCTTTTAATAATTGTGACTAACTCCTAGAATCTCCTATATTTCCTCCCTGTAGCCCTAATGGCCTTCCTGTTTGATCTCGCTGCCTTGGTGGACTTGATGTCAATCGGGACCCTGCTGGCATACACTCTGGTCGCTGTGTGTGTACTCATTCTCCGGTGAGTAAATATGTAAATTACCATTTAAAAGTTGGGGGGTTTTTGAAAGAAATATAGATGCAGTAAAGTTTCAATTCATCAGATGTTCCTGAAAAATGTGTCATGGTTTCCAAATAAATATTAAGCAGCATAGCTGTTTTCAACATTGATAATAATAACAAATATTTCCACCAAACCAGCATATTATAATGATTTTTCAATAATCATGTGACACTAAAGACTGGAGTAATGATGCTGAAAATTCAGATTTGCCATCACAGGAATAAACTACATTTTAAAATATATTTAAATTAGTTTTTTTTTTTTTTTTTTTTTTTAGTTGTAATAATATTTCACAATATTACTGTTTTTACTGTATTTTTAATCAAATAAATGCAGCCTTTGTTAGCACATGAGGATTCTTTTTTTTTAATTAGTTTAATTATTTTATTTTTTTAATCTGCAGGTACCAGCCAGGCAGCCTTGGCTCCAGTGGTGCAGATGAGAAGCCATTGGAACTACAGAGGCTGGAGGCTAAAGGAGCCATGGTAGATGTGGATAGCGGGGATGAGTGCAGCCAGGACCTGGAGACAACTCCCCTTAAGGAGAGGTTTTCCATCAGGATGCTGGTGCATCCTATCTGTGATGAACCCACCAAGATTTCGGGCATCATTGTTTACTCTGCCACTGGCACCATATGTAAGCATTTCCATTGGTCCCGCTTTTATGATTCCTTTTTTTTTGCTACATCTAACTGTAAAGTTAAGCTCAGGGAATTGTAAAATAATAAATCTGTTGTTCACAAAGTGAACAGGCGGATAACCACCTTCTCTTTTTTGCTCTTCAGCTGTGCTGTTCACTATGCTGTGTGTGGTGCTGTCGGTGTACATTCAGCAGGTGGGGATGGGCAGCCCTTTGTATATCACTTTGGTTGTTATCCTGTCTGTTCTGTCCTCTGCCTGCATCATCATCATCTGGCGACAGCCGCAGAGTAAACAGGATCTCAGTTTCAAGGTACAGACTTGAATTATTATCCTTGTGCTTGAAAAATCGAAAACCTCAGATCTTTAGGTAGTTATAATACTCCTCTGTCTACATTTTGCAGGTGCCTTTTCTCCCCATTCTGCCACTGGTCAGTATATTTGTAAATATTTACCTCATGATGCAGTTGGATGGACCTACATGGGTTCGTTTCGCAGTATGGATGGCTTTTGGTAAGTCTAATCGTTGTTATGGACTTGGATAATTATGATGTAATTGTGTGTTAATTGTACACTTCCTTTTAAAAGTGTTGGGTTAGTAAGAAAGAAATGAATACTTTTATTCAGGATGGATGCATTAAATTAATCAAATTTGACAGTGAAGACATTTATAATGTTACAAAAGATGTCTATTTCAAATAAATGCTGTTCTTTTGAACTTTCTATTCACCTATTACAAATCTTACCGACCCCTAACTTTTGAATGGTATTGTAATTGTATAATAATATGGATATTTTGTCAGATTTTCTTAGCACTATGTTTGAAAGTTTTGTCTCTTTTAGGTTTTCTCATTTATTTTGCGTATGGAATAAGGAACAGCTCTGAGGGTAAAAACAATTCCCCACAAAAATTTGAGCCCATTTTTCAAGCAAAGAAGCCAATCTACCTGGCTGGAGATGACGGTGAACATGAAGGGGCCACACCTTAAGAAGAGCGACTGGATTGGTATGGCAGCTATGTTATAACCGGTTTTGTAAAATGTTGTTGTCACTTTCATTTTTTGCACCTTATAATTTTTCTGAAGTATGCGTCAAAAAGTGACAAGTAAAATGATTTCAATCAACCTTTTTTATTCCGTGGGTAAACTGTGTATTTCCAACTAATAATTTACCTTGTGTCAGTGCGTAATGGTACTGTAAACAGTGTTACTTATGTATGTCTGGGCTTCATTATGATATGGTCTAGTCCTATGTGTACTTGTATGCACATGTTTTTTCTGATACCAGTTCAGAGATAGAACAGAGCTGTTACACTTGAAAATATGTTTGTGAACGGGGTGTCTCTGCCTGTGGGTGTTCTCTGGTCATTTAGAGTGCATCTTCTCTTTCATAATTAATGGGAATATGTTAGTTAAAGACTTTGTTGAGACAGGCAGCAAATATCTCATTGGGTGTGTCCAACTTGAGTTTTTTTGTAGTTCATGATGCAATGTGTATTTAACATCCTTTATGTCCAAAGTCACTTCTCTTATAGCACACTGTGTGACATTCACTAGTGGATGTGACTTATTGCACAATGATGTTTCTAATGTGCCTCATGAGTTCAGAACTGCAGCAAGATGTCAAGGTGGACATCTTGACATTTCTGTCCTCTTTTTCCACCCAACAGGTGTTTTATAAGTCTCTTTGCATTATGCTGCCGTTTACATCATTACTATAGCAACCAATAGTGACTAGCCTATCTACTGTAAGCAAACGGACCACAATTCAGTTCATCCCTTGCAAAATGACAGTGAGCACAGTCAGTCCTAAATTCACATTTAAAGGCCGAATTGGATTTGTGTGCAGTGTGAACAAAACCAAAATATTCTTATTGGACTTTGGAGAGAATTGGGAGAGTGTAATATATTTAGTAAAATAATATGTGCTTTATTGTTTTGAACTCAAAACGTCCTTGTAATACTTTCATTTCATAAACTTGATATGATTGAAAAAGTGATACATGAAAAATATTTAAACAGCTGCATTGGATTTCATCAGTAGATTTCTATTTGTAAAAGTATATTCTTGTAAATTTTTTGTAAATGTATGGATGTATTTATGTACCAGTAGGAAGAAAATGTATTTATTGTTGATGGTATTGTAATTTTTTTATTTGTACATATACATATTTTTGGCTTCAGTAACACCAGTTCATTTTGGCATAGTTTTGTCTATTGAGCTGTACATATTTGGGATGTAAAATAGGAAGACCTAATTGTCTTAAATGTTAAAAGTGCTTAATAGCAAAATCAGACACATTATTGTCAAATTTTCTGATATAGTCTTTTGTTACTTGCGTAACAAAATTGACAAAATTAGTAAATTTTCATGTTAAATTTAAGCATCTAAGTGCTCTTATTTGTAATGCAATTTTCATGTTTTTTGTAAAAACATAGCAATGTAAATGCTTTTTTTCTTTAAGGAAAAGTAGATCTGAAAGTGGGGATTATGGAGCTTTGGGAAGGCTTTTTCATTTGTTGCTGTGATGTTGTATATCTTACTGACATGAACAGAATGATGTATGGCTCTTTACACTACGCAGCGGTTTGTACAGTATATTTTTAAAAGTTATTACAATTTGCTGCAAATATTGCAACTTTAAAGCCTGTTTTACGGTTAATGTTTACGCAGTGTTGCTGTGTAGTTGAGCTGGAACTGTTTCATCCTGTTTATTGAAAATCATATGTTACAAAGTTAAGCTATGAGTCAGTAGTATTAACTCTGTACACTTCCTTTTCCTTTTATAATACAGACCCTTAAGGGTATTATTGTAGACTACACTTCCTCTAAAGTGATTGTTTTACATCTGTTCTTTCAGAGGTATTGAGCAGTTCAGTTAAAAGTCTTGCGCTGAAAAAAATTTTCAACGAATGCATTCACTCTGGAATTTCCCATGGGTATTTTTTTTATTTATTTTTATTTATTTATTTTTTTGAGTGGCCGTTTTTGATTTCTGAGTGAATAACTTAAATAATCCGGGTTGGCTTACAAATTTACATCATGATTGAATAGCTGTATTGCTACTGTATTTGAACAGATATTACTGTTTACTGTTTTGTAAGACTTGTTGTTTCATGTTGCATTCATGTTATGTACATTTCTGTGCCACTAATGTCACCAAATGAAATGCAAAAATAGTTACTGTTTTCAAACATGTTTCCAGAATGCTCCCCCCATCCGCCATTGGTTTAAAAAAAAAAAACAGCCTAAACTCACACCATTGGTTGAGGTAGTGTTACTGTGCCGGGCTGGTTGGGATGCTTAAACAGAGGAAGGTTTTGATGGCTACCTAGATCTGCAGTATTTACACTTTTTGGGTAAATAAGAATACAAATGCCTTACTTTAAGTTATCTCTGCATATTAGGATGAGAAAGTATTTTTAACGTTGAAAAAAAAATACACTCCTATTCCTGTGTAAATAGCCTATTTAATGTGCCTTTATTATGTGCTATGCTGTCATCAAATAAATAAGCATTGTCATTCAATTGTCATTCAGTAGCTTTCTTTTGGAAACAGAACTACATTTTATAAGAAATTCCCTATAGAAGTATTCCAATAAAGCAGTATTTCTCATGCTAAATGTTGAGTTTGCTTACATATGTTTAACATAATGGCATTAGAGAACGTTTAAACATATTTAAAATAATTTATATTTCTGTACAAGTTTAGAAAAGACAGAAGCAAAAGGAAAAAAAAACATTTAAAATAAAAAGAGAGAGATAAACCCCCACATTCCATCACAGCATGTGAAATGACTGCCATTCTGCAAGGTGCGATCAAAATGGAGAGGTGCTTCAAAACTACAAGTCCCAGAAAGCCTTGCGCTCCGTTTCCTGCATATATGGCCAGCTGACTTCCGGTGTCTTTAAATTCTCAGCCATTAATCTGTTCGAGCGCTGCGAGTGTTTTTGGCTACATCTTATCTGAGTAGAACGATGGATATACCCATCAGTTAATATATTAGGAAAGCACTGGACCATCAAACGACCAGGCTGGATCTGATAGGCGTCTGTGACTCGATCGAAACGGTTGTTTTAGTTCCTCTTTATTTTGCCGCAGTCAAAATTATTCCAGCTCAAGGCCAGCGGTCGCGCGCACTGTCTCTGCTCATACAACCTATCACATCTCTCGCTACATAAACTAGACACCTCTCTTCATTTATGGTTTGTGTGTCATCGTTTTGAAGCGTCTTTGATTTCGGACTATATATTTTTAACTGATCAGCAGTCGAGCTCGTCCTGGTGTAGTGTCTGATTCGCAGGCAGATCTGGATTCCTAACACGGTTTCAAGCTGATATATAATGCTGATCCAGTAATACAAACAACAGTTTGGCTTTAGGTCAAGTAGAGCAAAGGTATGTGATGTTTGTTTTGTTGCATTTCCCTACTACACATCAATGATGTTAAAAGTCAGTCTGTTTATTAGCCATATACAGTATATTGTTTATGTAGCTGCATATTCATTAATCAATTTATCAGATCTCTTAAAGTACTACTTAGCAGTTAACTTACTTGCCAAACATTCACCAGGATGTCGTGAATTAGTGTTTGTAATGTCTTGTCATATAAACTGTATGTTGTAATACTTTACAGCTTTTCTTAGTGAAGAAAGTCACTTAAGATAGTAATTAATGATCTTGTGTTAATGCGGTGTTGAACACTGGACTGTGTATAGTAAACAGATCTGTGGTATGTTGTGAATGATTGACTTGGTGTTAGGCTGTGCGAGGCAGAGCAAGGCCAGAGGGAGAAGACATACTGAGTCTTTGTGCCAGGGGTTGTGCTGCCCTCTTACTGCTGGTCACCCATCGATTCCTGGCTGCCCTCCACCTCTGATCACAGACATGACCTCTCAGAGAGATCCTGACACAGTAAGTGTATAAGTCTAGATCTCTCTTTACATCATGCACCATTACACAATATCAGAATGATACAGCATCAGGTGTCATTTTTAGAATGCATTCAGATCTTAAAGGTACAGTTCACTGAAGTATGTGCATTGTCATCATCTACTTTTACCTTGTTGCTGGACAGATTTTATTTTCATTATTTTGTATGTGAAACACAAAAGTTAGCAGAACGTCCATGTTATGAAAGTGCATGGTGACCACGGCTGTCAAGCTCTTGAAAAGACGAAAAAAAGTGCTCCATGTGATTCAAGAACTATTTTCCAAACCTTCCGAAGCCTTTGATGGCTTTATCTGATGAATAGACTGAACTTCTCATCATGATTCACCAAAAAACTTTCTACCCTAGTTTTTGTTTACATCCTGCATGTTTTATGCAAACTAAGGGAGAACAGATGATGACAGTTCATTGTAAACTGTTTCTTTAATCCGCATTTGTGGGGAAACGTCATTGCATTTCTGTCTGTGAAATTGTTTATTACAGGGTTTGTACAAGGTGCTTAAAGTGTTTGCAGTACTTGAATTTGACTTTTTGAAATTTGAGTATTGGAAAACCCTTAAAAACAGCCATATTTATGAAAAGTGTTTTATCGATAAAACAATCTTTTCACTGCAAATTAATGCTGTAGCCCATCTGATATACCTACATATAGAGCCATTTCGCATGGCCATGAGCGTGATATTGCAAATATAAATATCCAAACAGCTTCCATTTTTCAGGACTATCATATATTCATGGGAATGTATGAAAAAAAAAATCAGTTTGAGTAAGGAAAGCGATATCTTTGTCATAGTATTCCTTCAATGGTTAAAGTTACCACAGTCATTGCATGTGCTGCACATTATTTGTACCATTTTGTTTTATTAGTTTCACTTTATTTATCCATTTACCTTTTTTAGTATTCGAAAGATAATAAAGATCTTGTTTGATAAGTGAGATCTCTGATTGTAGTCATTGAAAACCAAAAAAGTAGTGCTTGAAAAGTCCTGGAATTTCATTTTGCAGTATCTGTATGAACCCTGTTATTAGTTTAAGCCCAAAAATGGTAAAAAGCCTGTTATTCTTGTTATTGTAAACTAAAACTGATACTAAAACTGTGAAAATTTGTTTTTGTTAATTGAAATAAAGCTAAAATAAAATGTAAAAAACGAATAAGACTTAAAAGCTAAATTAAAAAATAATAATAATGAAAATGATAAAAGCACTTACATTTTTAGCACTTGAAAATATTAAAAAAATACTGTAATAATATATAAATAATACTAAAATAACACTGAACGTCCTTGTTAGTTCCTTGAACTTTTATTTGAGGCTGAGGTAACACAATGAAGCTGGTATGTTACACTCTCAGTCCTACTGTTGCTTTGAGATTTGTTGTTGTTTTCTGAACCTGTTTGTTTCAGGGTTGGTTTTTGCTGCCATTATTTGGGGATGGGGCAAATGGTGATGCCTTTAGGCTTATGATTTGGGGATGAAAGCAACATGATTGAAGATATTGCAGACAAATATATAAGCCGTGAGATTATAGTGGTGTTTGCGTACTGGTTCTGGAGCATTTAGGTAGATTTGCTGTTTTGTATTTGTCAAGGCTTTAAGAACTGGGGCAGCAGAGAGTGCTTATTTGTTTATGCTCTCTTGTAAATATTATCCGTCACAGATTTCCTGATAACACCCTAAATCCACCCGAACAGGCTGGAGAAGGGCTTTCCATGCCTTTATTGGGGGCTTGGTGTTTGTAAACAGTCTGTTATCATGACGTCATACATCATGGTTTGACCTCTTTTGTTCTCGCTTCGGGTCCCCATAGGTGAAAGCCGAATATTTTAAAGAGTGTCTGAATGGGGGTGGGGTGCCCTACATTGCAAATGCCCTCGGCACAGGAGCCTGATTTCACAGTAGGTTAGGTTAGGGCATTGGGGGGCCTTTAGTAAGGATTTAGGTGGCACGTGGTGTGAGAGGATGATCATATTTTTGTGGCGGGAAGAGGTCGTCCTTTTCTCCTCATGTTATTTAATTGCTTCCACTGTTTGGGTCATGACCTGGGCTGCTGTCACGGTGGGGTGGAAGGAAAACTCAGTCCCCCCTATTGCGAGCTGTTGAGCTGCCGTTTGTTACGATTTAGTATGTTTGACTCAAATTGAATTATTGAGTACTAATATAACCAGACTTATTAAACTGTGCTCACACATTTTCAGGGGAAACTGAGAGGAACTGGGTGTCCACTTTCACTTCCACTTTCTCAGAAACATGTTGAAAGTTGTTCTGGTCCGCTGACTGGTTGCAGTGTCTCCATGAAGCTTGTTTTCCTTCTTTTTTTGTGCATTGTGTTGTATGTGGCTTTACACACAGCAGTGCCAAGACCAACTGGCTCACCTTCTTACGCCCCCCTCCTCTTTCTCCATCTGATTCTGAACGAAAGCATTAAGGCCCGGCCAAGCTCTGCACACTGAGTGTGGGTGATGTAATGTTTAAATTGCAGTCATTGAAAACCATGAAAGGGGGAAAAGGACGTTTAAACCCTGGAAGAAATGAACTGAACAAGAGACTCTTTGGAATCTGTATGGTACTCTTAAAGTTCCTGTTCTGATTTTATTTATGGGTTGATATACTGGCACTCTGTGTCTTTTCTATGCAGACATTGAGTCTTAAGGTGTGCTGTTTATTTTTCAAGATGATGCTGCCAGTTTATTCAGTCATTTTCCTAAAATGGCCAGTATGGCAATTAGGGGTGTAACAATACATTGATATAGATCGATACTTCAATCTAATGTCTAACGATACGATGCATCGATGCAACGCGTAAAAAATCGATACCTGTGGGCTATTTATTGAGGCACCTTTGTTTTGTTTTAAGACTTTTCACATTTTCACACAATATCAGTCTATGCATGATTGCCAACGCGTGCATTCTGTTTTAAACTACCTTTCAGAACTCGCGAAAGACGCTCGGGACAGTAGATGGAACTGTCACTACCTGATCGAGCCAGTGCTGAATCTTGACGAAAGTTTATAATTTTAATAAAAATAACCGGGTAATAAAATATAACTGGTTGTGTAAAATAGGCTCATAATATCGAAATATTGATCGAATCGTATCGTAATCATATCGCAGAACTTTTTGAGGTATCAGAAAATATCGTATCGCTGGCTTTGAGAATCGATATTGTATCGAATCGTGATGAACTGTCCGATTTACACCCCTAGTGGCGATATCACAATATCTTGTGTTGATTGATCAAGTTCATGTCATCATGGTTTTTTGTTTTTTTTTAAGGCTGTCAAACGACTAATAGTGATTAATCGCATCCAAAATATGGTTTGTGTTTACATAATATACGTGTGTGCTGTGTATATATAAATAGACACATATGTATATATTTAAGAAATATTCACGTGTGTGTATATATATTTTTGTTAAATATATACATGCATGTATGTGTGTTTACATATACATAAATATATATAATAACGTTATCCAATATATTATTTTGGATGCAATTATTCGCGATTAATCGTTTGACAGGACTAGTTTTTTTGTTTTTGCAGATATATTGAAAATTGTTGCAAACTGATTTATATTTGAACCAACAATAACATTGTCTAGCCGGCTAACATGGATGAGATTTAGTCAAAATTGTCTGAATTCTTTGTGATTATAGTCTTGGAAGCATCAGTTAAAACGAGTTGAAAATGCTAAACAAATTAGTAAGGTTTGGAACTGAATGTTACTGTTTTCCAACAAAATATGTCTGAATTTATAGCTGTCGTATCTATTATTGCTGGAATTTATTTAATAATATCATATTAATTACATTTATTATAGTACAATCATTATTATAAAAGCAGTACATAAATAATAGTATAATACTAAGAAATATTTTTATTATTAGTTGTTTTTTTACTTGTTCTGACATGTTTTAAATTTGTTTTAATAGTGGAGCCTTTGATCTGTTGGCAGTAAAAACTGATTTTTTTGAGGCAGTAAATGCATGATGTATCTCTTTAGACGTATGAAAATTAGCATGAAGCATGTGTTGGCCTGTGGCAGAAAGCTTTGCGGTGTTATTAATACTGCTTGTAGAGGCATTGTGTCTGTCTGTTGCTTTTTAATAGGAATCATGCATGGGGCAAATTTATTGTGCTAATCCACCGTGCTGCTCCCCTCCTACTCCAAGGGGTTATGCATGGGCCATGTAAATTTAATAACTCAGCCCTGGGTTGTCTGGGACACCTGGGGTTATCGCATTAGGGTGAAGGGGTGTCTAGGAAAGGGGGGGGGGCTGGTATCACTACATGGAAACCAAACACATTGGCATTTCCTCTCTGCCCTACCCTGCGTTTCACCCTTCACCAGACCATTTCACAGGAACCTTTAAAGAGCGTAGCAGCTAGTTTCACCCTTAAAGCTGAACATAAATCTAATTAGGAAGGAATGCCCATTTCTGCAAAGGACTCTCCAGGTCGTCTCATGTTATGTGGGGTGAGCACAGATTCAAGGGTCATTAAGGTCTATTTGGTGGAAATGTCACTATGTGTATGGGTTATAGGGCACCGCTTCACAGTTTAATGATTTAATTTGTTTCCTCTCTCCTTTCACTCACCTACAGGTGAATCTACGGCTGATCCTTGTAAGTGGGAAGACGCAGGATTTCACTTTCTCTCCGAATGACTCTGCCACAGACATTGCCCGCCATGTTTTTGAAAACTGGCCAGCGGGTATGTTTTGAGTGAATATTTTAATTTTAGCTTTGGTTGAAGTTGTATTTGTAATTGAAGTATTGTTATGTACGTTTTTGTGCACAATGCATAGTTTTTACTCTATAATATATGGAAGTCCTCTTCTTGTCATCATCCACTGTAAAATGTTATAACAATCGCAGAATGTTAATTTTTTTGAAAAACAATCACTTTAAAATATCTACATTATTATTCAAATGTTTGGGGGTTAGTAAGACTTACTTTTTTTTTTAAAGAAATTAATGCATTTTTTTTTAGCAAGGATGCATTATGTTGATCAAAAGTGGCAGTTAAGATGTTTCTATTTCAAATAAATGCTGTTCTCTTGAGCTTTCTATTCATAAAAATCTTTTCTCAAAAATATTACACATTACTTATAACTGTTTACCATTGATGATAATAAGAAAAGTTTCTTGAGCACCATATCATCAAGTTAGAATGATTTCTGAAGGATCATGTGAAGACTGGAGCAATAATGCTGAAAAATCAGCTTTGCCATCAAGGAAATAAATTACGTTTTAATATATTTTAAAATGTAAAAGTCATTTTAAGTTGTAAAAATATTTTACAATATTACTGTTTTTACTGTATTTTGATGAGATAAATGCAGCCTTGGTGAGCATAATAAACATGGAAAAACGTTAACTTTTGAATGGTAGTGCCTGTCATAGATATATGGAAGAAATATATGGTCTTATTGCTAGTTTACTTTCACTGGATTTGTGACCACATGCAGTCAAAATATGATCTTGAACCATTTTTTTTTTTCATAGCTAAGCTTCATGTAAGCCTGTTTCAGTAGTGAACGTAATGACGTGTGTTGCAGGCTGGGAGGAGGAGAGTGTGAGCAGCCCCAGCATCCTGAGGCTGATCTTCCAGGGCCGCTTCCTGCACGGCAATGTCACACTAGGAGGTGAGCACTAGACCTTGTCCGCATGTCAGTCACGGTCAACGCACTTTGACAGTCCTGTTGTTTCTCTCTCTTTGTCTGTCTCTGTTAATCTGCATTTCTCTGCACATTATTATGAACAGAACAGGACTGTGAAAATAGATGAAAAAATATGCTGTAGGGCAGAAGCTATGTTTACTGGCAAAGTGGCCAAGTTGTTTGCAGATATTCAGAATGCCACTTCTCTGTTGAATAGCTCTGAAGTTGCCCCCTGGCCGAACAACTGTCATGCACTTGGTTGCCAGAGAGACGCTGCCGGAGCCGAACTCCCATGGTAAGTGCTGATATATTCCTCTGGCAAGCTCCTACTGCTCTAAACATGGCTAAATGTCCTTGGCTTGCCTATTCACATCCACTTTTTGTCTTAAGGACAAGGGCACAGCAGTTATTAGAGGACTGCTGCCAGGTAGCAACTGGCTCCAATCTTCCAGACACATTATAATAATTGAGATGCATAATGCCATATTAGAGACACAATACTGAGTCAAAACTGTAATGTAAGATTTGTAACTTTGCTTTTCCTTGGTACTTCCTGTTTAACAAGTTGTGTTGGTTTTTTTTTAGAGCAAGTGTGACTTGTCATTATTATGTTTGGAATGAGGAAGCATGTTTTGATGTATTGAGAATACAGTATATAATAGAAACGCTGCCTGGCTTCAGAGCAGAGGCTTATTTTAGCCAGCATTCACACTGTTGTTTAACATGAGAGAATTTTTTATGCCACCACAAACGTAGTTTTATGTTCTCTTGATTAAACATGAAAACAGAATTGACCATATTTACTTTAAAGGGTAAGTTCACCCAAAAATAAAATTTTTCATTAATTACTCACCTTCATGTCGTTTCAAACCTGTAAGACCTTCGTTCATCTTCAGAACACAAATTAAGATATTTTTTGATGAAATCCGAGGTTTTTTTTTATTTTTTTATCTCCCATAGAAACCAATGAAAGTGCCAGAAAAGTAGTAAAGACATCGTTAAAATAGTCAATGTGACTACAGTGGTGCAACCTTAATGTTATTAAGTGACGAGAATACTTTTTGTGCACAAAAATAATGACTTTATTCAACAATTTCCTCTCTACCCTGTCATTCTCCTATGCAGTTTACGTTGAAGACACAGTGCAGCGCTTCTGTGTTTACATCAGAACGCTGACTCTTTATTGGCCGGCTCCTGCGTCGGCATCACACACGCATGCGTCATGTTGACAGCATCAGCCAATACTGAAACGCCGTTCAGACATAAGCATAGGAGCGCTGCACTGCGTCAACTGCGTAGTAGACTGACAGGGTAGAGAAGAAATTGTTAAATAAAGTCATTATTTTTGTTTTGTTTTTGCACACAAAAAGTATTCTCGTCACTTCAGAACATTAAGGTTGAACCACTGTAGTCACAATGACTATTTTAACCTAACTTTACTACTTCTCTGGACCTTGAATGTGTAATTTCGTTGCTTTCAATGGAGGATAAAAAACTTCTCAGATTTCATCAAAAATATCTTAATTTGTGTTCTGAAGATGAACGAAGGTCTTGCGGGTTTGGAACGACATGAGAGTGAGCAATTAATGACAGAAATTTCATTTTTGGGTGAACTAACCCTTTAATATACACTATCATTCAAAAGTTTGGGGTCGGTAAAATAGCTTACCATCATTCAAAAAAAAAATTAAATATATGGTAAGCTATTATATATATATATATATATATATATATATATATATATATATATATATATATATATATATATATATATATATATATATATATATATATACATTTGAATGATGTCTCTTTGATCAAAAATGTATAATAACTTTATGCATATTTTAAAATTGTAAATTATTCCTGTGATAAAGCTGAATTTTCAGCATCATTACTCCAGTCTTCAGTGTCACGTGTCACATGATTTGCTGCTCAAGAAACATTTCTTATTATCAGTGTTTTATATTTTTGTGGAAACCATGATGATGATTATTTTATGATGTGATTCTTTGATAGAAAGTTCAAAAGAGCAGCTTATATTTGAAATGGAATTCTAGTCTGATTATAAACTGGGCCTAGTTCGTATAGAACGCCCACTTTGATCCAATCCATTTCTGATGCATAAAATCAAATCCTGTATTTGCATTTCTCATTGAATATTCTCTTTCACTCTAAAAATGCATCACATTACCAAAGCAACTGTGCTCTGAATGTGGTTTCACGTTGATTCTAATCCACCTCTCATTAATTATAGACTAGTTACACACAGCATGTGATTCGAGGAAGAAAATGGCTATTTTCTCCTCTTAAAGTCATCACAGTGTCCTACTTTTCCCTTGCATTCTTGTAACTGAAGAGTGTTTCAGAGGAGCACCTGTAGTTCACATTTTTTGCCTTTGATTTATTAGATGTCCCTCAATATTTGTTCTCTTCTCGTAGGCCAGAGGAACAGGGAGAAGACCACAGAGAGCAGCTGCTGTCTACTGCTGTAAAACCCAGACAAAGCTTCCCCCACCTCTTTCTGTCCTTCTGCTCCCCGCTCCTGTCTCTGCTCACCAACCCATGGTGCATTCTGGATGATTACAGAACCGCTCCAGGGACAGTGCGACTAGGTTTTCGTTCAGTGTTTTTGCTCCTTATAGTAGCTGGAGACTCTCTTGTGCCAAGTTTATCAAATCTCATACATTTGCCTTCATTTGGTTTTCTCGTATTCATTTCGTTTGGTTGCCAAAATTACTTTTTTGCTTAGTAAATTGAGCATTTGTTTATAGGCTGCCTCCTCCTCTGAAAATATGAAACTGTGCAAATATGAAATACCTGAATCATTGAAAGGAAATTATGTAAACTGATGATGTGTGAACAGGTTTTCAGGGGGACATCCTGTACTAGAGAGACCTTCTGCTCTCCCAACACCCAAGTGTCAGAGTTTTCACTTGGCATCACACGCCTGACTCAGATGAAGCTTAATATGCGTCATAATCACAGACTTTTGATTGCACTTAACATGGATTCTTATCTGAAGTCACTATGTGTGTGTTGTAGTCTTAATCCTCCCACCTGCCTCAAACAGAAGGAGCTTACGGAGAAAGAGGTGCGATGACACAAGCACCAGTCTGTTGCTGTGGACCGAAGGAGTCTGCTATTGCGCTGGTGGATTTGACTGTGCCATGTCCACCTGCGTTTTTTGCCTTTGTCATAGGACCAATCGAGAGTGGATCTCAAAGTCATCAGACTCCTCTTACTACCTAGTTATGTCAACATCTGTGCATGACCCTAGTCTAGTGTTTCCTTGCCCTGGGTGTGTACCAGCCTTCTTTAAAAACCATTCACCCTGTGTCTACTTGAATAGCGTTTTTTTTTTTTTTTCCTCGTCTCCGCTGAAGCATGAGGGAAGCTTGGTGATTCTGTGTTTGATGTGAAGTAACACAAACTCTTCTTCTTGCCCAGTCAGGATATATCATCTGTATCCTGTCCCATGCTTGTTTAAAATGCGTCCTGAGGGACACAGCCCAGGTGCAAAGCATACGGAAATCATCTGAAAGCCTCTGTCTGGAGCGAAGGGCTGGGCTGGTAAAAGCCCCCATTATAAGCGCTATGGATTCATGGACCCCCTGCTACGCTGTTGCATTAGAGGTAAAAATGTGCGTTGGGGATGACCGGCCTTAATGGCCTCCCACTGGGCCAGAAGAAAGAAACAACTGAGTGTTTTATTTCCTAATGTTTGTAAGCCTTCTGTTTTGTTTGCTTTTTGATTGTGGGAAATTTAATATTATTAATAATGGAGTAATAATGGAGACCTTTTTATCTTGTCTGAGAATGAGTTTTTATTAGTACACATCAGATGGCTGACTCGTGTTAATTGTGTGTGTGTGTGTGTGTGCGCGAGTGAGTGAGAGGATGAGGCTTTTGTGGAAAGTGTCCACAGAAACCGTCTCCAATCTTCTTTTGATTGGCCAATTACTGCAAGAGTGTTTATCATTGTCACTGCTATGAAAATTAGCTACAAATTATTACATGTAAAAAAAAAAAAAGAAATCCCTAAATCTTGTATTATAAATTAATAAAATCTTTCAAATAATACTGTCTCTGTGAATTTTATAAACTTTTTATTGATTTATCAACTAAAAAGGATATCTCCCCCAGCCTTTGCTTACTGGCCAACAATGTTCCAGTCATTCAGAAATCGCTATAATAACACAATGCGTATGTAACTGCAACACCAATTAACCATTGCTATTAACATTACTTTGTATTTCAGACTAAATATTCTAGCACAGTATTGTATACATTAGCGTTGCATTCAATGAGAAATAACCTATTGTTTTGTTGAAAGTCATTCTCACGTCCTTTATAAATTAATCAGCAGAACTGTGTGTTTGTGTTGTGCTGCGGTTCAGCCTCTAGATGGCGATGTGGTTCCGGTTCGCTGGTTGGTTCTGTGACGTCATCCTTTACTGCGTGCTTCTCTCATTATTTGGCCTGCTTAAAAAAATTAAACAATTATTTGGCCTGATTGATCATGGTTGGATTGGTTCGCTAGCTCTTGTGTTGAGGCAATTAGCATTTTATTAAACATTAATTAAATAAATGAGCCAGCATAAACACTATTATTACTTACCATTGTATTCATGCTTGTATTCACTCTGGAAAGTCAATAGTCGCTTTGTTATTATGACCATCCATTTCCACTGACCGTACAGCAGGCTCAGTAGCGTGACCCATAAGATTTCTTTTAATGTTTCCAATGAGCCTTAATTTACTATAGACCTTTTCTCGTTTAATAAAATTTTCCTTCTGTTTTTGAAAAGTCCTTTCATGACTTATTGTTGAGACATGTCCAGGTTTCCAGTTGACTTTGGCAGAGAACTGAAGGAAGAAGAATTGTCCAGATCGTGCACTGACTCCAGCACACAAACTCTAAATCGCTTTATAGTGAACTTCTCGTGGTGTGCGTCTGTTTCTTTTTGCACTGGGCCACACAATTATAATAAAGTAAGTTGCGAAAGACGGAATGAACCGCATTATAAGCTAATATCTGCTGAATATCCAATATTAAACATCTAAAATAAACATACATACATACAATGTGATATTTACACAACCGTTCAAAAGTTTGGGGTCGGTAAGATTTTATAATGCTTTTGAAAGAAGTCTCTTATGCTTACCAGGGCTGCATTTGGTCAAAAAATACAGTTAAAACAGCAATATTGTGAACTATTTCAATTTAAAATAACTAATATTTTTTAAATATGTATTTCTGTGATGGCAAAGCTGAATTTTCAGCATCATTACTCCAGTCTTCAGTCACATGATCCTTCAGAAATCATTCTAATATGCTGATTTGGTACATTTGTCATTATCAGTGTTGAAAACAGTTGTGCTGCTTGATTTTTTTTTGATGAATCTGTGAAACTTTTTTTCTCCTAAAATTATGTGCACCTAACCTCTGCAGCCCCTGTTGAAAAAACAGTATCTGCTGGTTAGGTACGTTTTGAAGCATGGAAGCTGGTTTGAGTTGGTTTATGCTGGTCCTTTGCTAATTTGAGCTGGTTTATGCTGGTCCTTAGCTGGTTTGAGCTGGTTTATGCTGGTCCTTTGCTAGTTTGAGCTGGTCCTTAGCTGGTCATGAGCTGGTCAAGTGCTAAGCAACTAGCTTCAGCTCAGGACCAGCTTAGCACCAGCTTAAACCAGCTCATGACCAGCATAAACCAGCATAAACCAGTTAAAACCAGCTCATGACCGGCTAAGGACCAGCATAAACCAGCTCATGACCAGCTAATGACCAGCATAAACCAGCTCAAACCAGCTCATGACCGGCTAAGGACCAGCATAAACCAGCTCATGACCAGCTAAGGACCAGCATAAACCAGCTCAAACCAGCTCATGACCGGCTAAGGACCAGCATAAACCAGCTCATGACCAGCTAATGACCAGCATAAACCAGCTCAAACCAGCTCATGACCGGCTAAGGACCAGCATAAACCAGCTCATGACCAGCTAAGGACCAGCATAAACCAGCTCAAACCAGCTCATGACCGGCTAAGGACCAGCATAAACCAGCTCATGACCAGCTAATGACCAGCATAAACCAGCTCAAACCAGCTCATGACCGGCTAAGGACCAGCATAAACCAGCTCATGACCAGCTAAGGACCAGCATAAACCAGCTCAAACCAGCTCATGACCGGCTAAGGACCAGCATAAACCAGCTCATGACCAACTAAGGACCAGCATAAACCATCTCAAATGAGCTTCCATGCTTCAAAACATACCTAATATGCTGTTTTTTTCAACAGGACCACAGATCAGAATTAATGTATTACAGCATTTTTAGTTATGCTTAATGAATATGTTTATTGAATATATATTTGTGTAGGCTTAAATTGTGACTTGCTCTGCTTTATTCTGAATCCTGTCAATCTTCTAAACCCAAGCTATAATAATATACTTAACCTGCGTGAGTTCAGGTCTCTGTTGCTTGTTATGTGTGAAGGGATGGATCAGATCCAGGGTTAACCTAAACTGAAAGCCCCTACTAATGGTTTAGCAGGAAGTCTCGTGGGAGATTGGAAAGAAACGGCGTAGCAGCTGCCTTAAAACTTAAAGCTCTCTCTTGATCCTTCTGTTTGGTTTTAAAGATTCTCTGAGGTCAAACACAAATATGTAAGTGGTCAGTGGAAGTGGTGTGACCTATTTAACCCTTGGAGACCTTTATCCAACAAGCTCTATATATCTTTCACTCTAAAATGCACCATCTTTCATGAGTGGAAAATATATAATAAACACAGAATGATGGATGTGTCACGTTCCGCACCAGTAGGGGGCTGTTTTTGCTTTTTCTTCAAGTTCCATTTCTGTACGTCCTGCTCCCAGACTGTCATTACGGCTGATATTAAAACCAGCTGTGAACAAGGCAAGCGGGCTACCGTTAGCCTGGACTCTCTGACCGTCCATCCAGATCATTTGCCCTGTGGTATTCTGTCGCTTATCAGAGAAGCAAGTAGTGCGTCTGGGAGAGTATTGTGTGTCAAGCCAATTTCACTGCCACAAAGAGTGCATGAGCGTGTGTGCCAGCGCTGTCATTCTGCACGCATGCTTGCGCCCTCTGCCAAGTTGCTACTCGAGGCATGAGAGAATCTGTAGCCGGCGGATACACGTCTTGAATGTGCGAAACATTTTCGTGACTGCACTAAAGGTCACTCCTCTCACCACTCACTCCAGCTCCTCCAGAAGCCATTTTCTCAATTATAGGAATGACACGAGCACATACAGCTGTGGTTTGACATAGGAAAATCTGTAAAATAAGACCTGTGAGTTGGAGCTGCCTGACTGAAGTGGGAGGGGAACCGGACACGCTTCTTTATTTTCATGGCAGGGTCGGAGGAGGCACTGGGGCTTTGTTACATCTCCCCTTTTATTTGCCTGTTTATTTTACCAGGTGGTCCCTTGAGTTCAATAACATGCCACTGTAAAAAAAAAAAAAAGGATTGCAGGGAGGGCTATTTAATAACAATGTGAGCTCTGTACCTTGTGGCAATGGAAGGAGAGAGAATGAGGGGTGTAGAGGGAGACCAGCTAAAGAGGATTTGCAGACATGTGCCTCTAGGCATTATGGGTGGAGAATTTCTCACACTGTTTTAGTAGAGCAATGTGATAAACATCAGCTGTTGTTGTTCATTCTGTTAGCTGTCATGCAGCCATTTCAGTATTATCGCTTATCCTCTTCAGACAGTGTCCTCATGTGCTGCAATTTCTATTTGATTTATTTTTTTATTTTTTGGTTAACATGTGGAATTTGCACATAAAATGTGAAGGATGAATGTTTCAATGACCAAATTATGAATGTATAATTGTCTTAGCTGTAATTTAAAACAGACTGTACATGAGGGTGAAATTATAGCAATTTTTTTGTATTACATTCCAAATGCACTTGTTTTAAAAGCTGGAAATAAGTGTCAAGTTGTTGAATCTAAATTGTTAAATTGGATCTGGAGCCTTTCAAGATCCCCGTCGACTGGTTTTCTTTACGGCAGGCTTTAGGGGGTCTTCATCACAGGAATGGCACAATTTCAATTTTTTGGGGGGAAAAGGAATAATGCATTTTTGTGTTCGCTGCTATGGGTTTACAGACCAAACAAACATTATTTTCTCCTTGTTAAAAAGTTGTGAAGAATATAATGAGAACTATAGGTTTTAACGAGAGAAGATCAGAGCACAAGCGCTCTCGTTTTGCTGCCACGCAAATTACTCACAGATGATGTGTGAACATTAGGCAAGTAATATTTATTGAAGTTTTGGAACATTTGCTTGAGAATTTCTTTCTTTGTGTAGTTAGTAAGCATCAGGAGAACTGGCTTCTGTTCAAACTCCTCTGGTTTCTTTTTCTTTGAGAAGATGGTGCTAAAGATGTATGACCCTCAGTATAAAGCTGATGAGAGGGAGCCAAACGCTCAGCGAATAGCCTTTGGGATCACTATGGAGATTTCCAGCTAAGGGGTCAGTCACAAACAAGGAGAAGCTCAGGCCACAGAAAATCTGTTGACTGCCTTTGCCTCTCTTGAGATATTTTTGCATTTGGCTACTTTATTGGTTATTTACATTCTGCTAAGTTTTGTGGCCACATTTGAAAGCCATTAATTCATATACAATGGGGCCCAAAAGTCTGAGACCGCTTTAATAATAAATCAATATCACAAGAGAGAGACTGCTGGCCATCACAGTCTGCTGATACTTAAGACCAACAGCACGATTGTAAATATGATTTTTTTTTTTTTTTATATGACAGTTCAATAAACAAGAAGTCAATATTAACTAACTAACATTTTAGACACAAAATAGCCAGTTACTTTGTCCTGAACCTCAAAATCAATCACAGTACTGGTGTTTTGTTCCTGAATGAATCAATGTTGAGTTATCGAATCTGTTGAGTGAATAATTCAATGACACACTCATTAAAACAGTGGCTGCATCCAAATGCATTCGTAATCTCTAAGTACTTCTTTTGAATAAGTAATTATTTTGCAACCATTAAAAAAGTATGTTCTACTAGATGTGCGTACTATCAATGGTATCTGGGTGTATTTGCCATGTTGTCATTGTATCATTAACCACATTTCCACAGCAGAAACTTTCCCCAGGGACTTTGTGGTGGTACTTGGTGCGTTTCGACCCCAGGGACCACAGGTAAAAATTTCCCCCTTGCAAGATAGTACTTTTTCAAAGTTCAGCAACTTTCGGGGATGGGACTTGGGCGCTGAAAATGCTGGTTGGTTGAGTTCACGCAGCATTTTGATTGGTTAAATCCATGCAGCATTTTATTTCAACCACCATTTTTAAAAGTCTGTTGCAGTGTGTGCAGTAAGAGTTGTTTGCTATTCGAAACAACAATGGAGTTGAAAAAATACGACAGATGGACAGACCTCAAGGCTCAGTCATCCGGGTACTATTTGTCTACTTTTTCATGAAAGAATTCGGATATACAGCTCTTTTCACCTACTATATAGCAGGGAAATATGGATATTTGGATGCAGCCAAATATTCCTGTCTAGTGGCCTCAGACATTTGTAATCTACATGTTTAGAATTTATTAAAACCACAAAATTAAAGCTGTTAAAATCAATGTAATTGTGAGCTGTTCTTTATGGCTTTATACCTCATTGTAACTGCACATGTCAGGGGATCCTTTACATTTATCATCTCCGAGCTGCAATCAAAAACATCCCCCATCATCCATAACTCTTCGTTTGGTTTCCTCTAAACAAAATATACAGACACATGCCTTAACCAAACATCAGCTCAGCTGCTATGTTTATCATAAAGTTTTGTGTTGTGTGCTTGTTTGCATTCCTCTTTCCTAATCTTTCTCAAGCATTTAAAGTGGATCCAATCTGTGAAAGCTTGCCACACACAAACCCACGCATATGACTTAATATGACGTCTTGCTTTTAGATGTGGTACGTGAGGACTAATTCCATCTGTGAGCGGAATGATTTATGGCAGCCTGTTTGGAGCAGTACATTCTGACTTGAGAGAGTTTGAGAATTATTTCTCATGTTGTATAACCATGAGATGTTTTTTCGGGAATCAAGTGGCCTGCCAACTCTCAGGTCACTGGAGTCTGTCATTCCATTTTGTCATCCAGCACTAAAACTTCATAAATGCCTGCATGTGACAGTGTATTCAAAAGGCGTATGAAGGATATTGTTTCTGTCTGTTACTTAAGACATTTAATACAGCACTTAAATGATTTCACCAAGGATCTGCTGCATGGCCAACGCAAGTGTGAACCAGCCGTGTGCTGAAATCTGTTGACTTACGTCACAGGAGGAGGTCACAAGACTGCTACAGGTCATCTAGAAGTATAATTTCTGCAGGACAAACAATCGAAAAACATTTTATTTCACAGTGTATGTGTGAGATAAAAACAAAGCTGCAGGACTTATTTCAAGTTTTCTTCAAGTCTTTCTGGAAATTCAAAATATACATGATGGCTGGAATCACTTTTTTTGGGGGGGGGGGGGGTTAACAAGGATTAATGTTTCCATGATGTCCTGCACAATATCTCTCACAACACTGAGGATTTAAGGTCAGTCATTAGGAAAAGAGCTGAAGGATTACAAAGTGCTGAGAGCTTTCTGGACTCGCTTAGGCATTCTGCGGCTCCATGGATGTTCTGTACCTGCAGCTCCAGCCAAAATGAAAAAGAAAAAAAAACATAGGTTGGATCAAGAATGAAGGAAGAAAACAGCAAAAATTCAGTTTCTTTGTCTTGTGTTTCAATGTGTTTTATAAAAGGTCAAAGAGAAACAGATAGAGATCAATACACTGCCTTTCATTGTCCTAAGAATAAACATTTTGTATTCAGTTCACTGTGTGTCTTTCTGGTTTGAATATAGACTCATCTGTGCTTCATATGCCCAACAGGCAATTTTGTACAAAATTCCCAGTATATACTCAGCAGATGATATTAATTCAATCTCTCCCACCACTTTCTGTCACAACAACATCAGTCTCCTTGTTTTTTTGTTCCTGGTATGTGTCATGCCGTTTCTGTTCTCATCAAAGCTTTAACTGGTTCCTATTGTGTTTGACTTATACACTGAAGATGTGAACAAAACAGCTTTTCAATGTTCAGTCTATACTCTTTAATGTTTTTTAATGTTTGCCTTTGTATGTAATGGAATTTCTGCAGTTTTCCCACCATATTAAAATTAATGTGTAAATCAATTTCATTATAGTCTGGTGTAGTTTGCTATTTATAAAAAAAAAAAAATTAGAATGCTAATATAAATTAATCAGATTAGGCCTTTTGTTCACACACTGACAGTAAATGACCCCAAAATATCCTATCCTTTTTTTTTTATTAAGTAACCAACTATTCTTAAAACTACACTAACACACAAATTGCTTATATAGTTTTATACAACGGGGCTGTTGAATGCTCGAATCTGATTGGTTGACCAACGTTCTAAGGCTTGCAATTATTTTCAGGGAAACGCACGGCTAAAGTAGTTCTAGCAGGTCTTGACCGCATCGCACTTCCATATCACTTCGCCGAATGTTTTCAGTTATTTCAATAGGTCCTACAACCGCAAAAGAAATAAAACCCACAATGACACCGACTAAGCAAATAAATATATTAAACAATAGGATGAGAACGACAAATTATTGTCATGGTTTTAGACACAAAATACGTTTTATTGTGTCCTGAAAGCGCATACTCTCTCTCGCGCGATCTGTCTTTCAAACAGACACACGTACTGTATAGTACAGATACACACTCGCACTGAAACGTATGCTCTGACGAATTAATCAGTAAAATAGTTTAGCAACTTAAGATACATGACTCACCAGCGAGGTAATAACTGCGCGGTTCTTGAGATAAACTTATAGTTTCGCTATTAGTAGAGACACTGCTGCCGTTAGAGACGCACAGATCAGGTAGGCTAATTCATGCTGCTTATTCTCTCTCTCTCTAACTGCGTTAATAACTGTATCAAGGGTATTATTCTGCTATTAAGGCTCAAGCTTTCGTTACTAGTTCTGAAATGATGTTTTGCAACTAGCAATGGAGGCTTGGGATGAGATGCGTAAGAAATTAGTCCCACACACGAGAGTGTTTTAAGGACAAAAACCTGACAAATGTCTTGAAACACAACATTGGAACAGTGTCTTGAGGTGTGGTAACCATAGTATAAGCGGAATAATTGACTCTGGGCCGTTGAATTCTTAGAAAATAATAAAGCAAACAACCCGAGGTGTGCTTTGCTTTGCGTTGCGGCCGCATTACCATCTCGGGTGTGCATTATTTTCTAAGAATTCAGAAATTATTTCTTATAACATAGAATAGATAATAAAACAATTAGTTCCGGTCCTCGAAATTGATTGGTCGTGCAACATTCCAAGAATTCTGACTTTTCACTGTTTGTATCACTCCGCTTAATTGTCTGTGTTTGCGAACTCCAGTAAGTAGGGCTCTGGTCTATGTATTATTAATGGTGGAGATTTTTCCTCTGACTCTGTAGGTTAATCGTTACACACACGTTGCGAACAAATGATATGTTTGAGTGTGTCGTTGAATCATTCGCTTCGTTATATAAAACACTTATTCATTTACGTAGGAGCGAACACCACAACTGTGTGTTCCTCAGAGATGCGCATGTAGGTCAAGTCTGCTTTGGCTCTTCGGAACTCTGTTGGAATGTTCGCTGAAGGAGCAAAAAACATGAAGAGACTGACAATTTTGTGTCTAAAATGTAAGTTACTCAATATAAACAGTTTGTTTATTTAACTGTCCTATTAAAACAATATCACACTTGCAATCGTGCCATTTTGTCTGAGTATCAACACTCTTGTTGGTGTGATATTGAGTGTTATAGAGATATATGAGCACACTTATTCTACATCTGGGGATTCTGTTTGGGCACTGTAAAACTTGTCCAGACCAGCATCCTGACTGATGTGGAAAATTGAGCTCACTTTATCATTTACTGGCAGAACATCCACTGAAAGAGCATGTCAGAAGTTCATGTTCATCTGCATCCAAGAAGATGAGGAAAGTCCATGGTTCAATCTAATGTTTCATGGAAGCTTTTTGGGGGAATTATGAGCTTGAAGTAAAGTGAAGGTCAAGGATATAGAATTTATCCTTCCCTTTATCCCTTTGTGTACAATGCACAAACCTTCACAAGGATGCCCACAGATGTGTGCAACCTTAGACAGGTGTTCAGTTGTTTTGCAAGGTGTTGGCTTCCATTACAGTTGCCTGTTAAAAACCGCAGGGGAAGCCTTTGTATTATGGTCATAAAGAGCAGAGACGCCCTGCTATAAATCAACTCCGCTGTCAGATCTCCCAAACTCTGCTTTAGGCTCCACTCTGCAATTTTCTGCATTCTGATGTTTGTTTAATGAGTTTGTTTGCCCATATAATCTTTAGGGTATTAGGTTAGCTAATTTGGCTTGCTGTCCACTGAGGAGGAGCTCGATGAAGCAGCTTCAACTCCAGCTCTGATATACCACCCACAGTGAATAAATATAGGATATGATTACATAGGGCAAGGTACCTGAGATGAAGGTAGAGTTTGGGGAGGTGGAGGGATGCTGGAACAGCTGAGACTGAAGAGAGGTAAGCAGCTGCTTATATACTCTGGCTGTTGATTGGAAGATTAGATGGGCTAGATTAGAATAGATTGATCCAAGTTTAGATTAGATCCTCCCTAAATTAAGTTTAGGAACTTCACTCTGTGCTGTGTATATCTTGCTGTGCTGTCAAATTTTTACCAAGCTTATTATATTGTCATATTCTACTATAGTATATTCATATCAGCTTGTATTGGTTATTTTAAACAAGGTTTTTAGTTAAATATTTTGACTATTTTTGACTCACTCATACATAATGGGGACAAGTATCTGAATAGTCCGGGTTCAATACAAGTTGAACAGGTTCAACTCGGTAGTCTGCATAATGTAGATTATAAAAAAAGAGAAAAATTTTACAGTTGTTTTAGGCTTTTCAGTATTTTCAATGTTGTGGCCTCTTTTCTACATTATTAGTGCCTCTCTGCAACCCAGATGTTTTGCATTTTATTTTTTTTTAAAGAAAGTGAAACATGCCACTAATGCTTTCTTAATTCATATTTAACCCAGATTATTCCTTTATTCTGGCAAAAGATTCCTTCTATGCTTCTGCACTGGAGGAAGAAGTTTAGTTTGACAGCTTTCAGCGTCCTCTTCACTTAACACCCTGGACAACTATGCACAAATCTGCAACACCTTCACTGTAGATTGGCTTAGGAAGTCTTCAGATGGGATTGTACCTGTGAGGTCAGTAGTTTAAAATCTGTTCTGGTTGTGCCAGCCACCCTGAGGCGATCACTGTGGGTCATTTAGAAAGTATTGCATAATAACAGCTGCTTTCACATTTGGTCCTCACTGACAGTTATTGGCCTTAGACTGGCTCTCTGGCTCCAGATCTTCATCATAAATCTAGACACTACACTGGCAGCAGTACGTAATATCTAAACTCCTGGACATGCATCATTTATCTTCATCATTTCTCATATACGTGTAGAAGGTGTAGTAGAGCTGGATTTCGTCTTTAAAGATGTTGGAGCTCTTGTTCTCCAGCATGCTGGAGACTGTTGGCTCTGGGAATTCTGTGTTGGGGATGTGCCGGGGAACATTGTGAAGGAGGATGTATTAGCCTGCGCTTGGCAGAGTATTAGGGAGACTAGGCTTTCTCTTGGGATACTGGATTTTGTGCTCAATCGGACAAAACAGAGAGATAGAGGTTGAACAAGAGGACACGCAGCTGCAGCCCAGTCTGTGTATAATCTCATCTCAGTCTCTCATGCTATTAATTAAAGAGCAGCGGGACTGATCTTGAAGTCTGAGCGCTGTTTACAGCTCTGAGCTGAAGTTTGATACACAAGAGTATAACAGAAAGTCAGTGCGGGACATTTATTGCACATCTTTGCGTCATATAGCTTTAATGTTGCACAAGAGAAATGGATGTATGGCTCATTTGTGCTGCTGTGAGTCTGCTGTTAATGACTTATGGGGTGTTTAAAAATCCAACACCTCATGCACTACAGGCCCAGAGCACTGTTAAAATACTAAGTCATGGGACTGTTTTCAGATCAGTTTTTTTTACTCACCCTTTTGTTGATTTGAACCCAAAATCAGAGAATTTCTGAATAAACTTTATGTATGAGGAAGGGACCAAAACTGAAGCCTTTTTTATTTTATTTATTTATTTTTTTTAACCAAAAATCTTCTGAAATATGGCAGCAAGCATCAGGTTTGATGTCAGGCAAGAACAATTAACTTTGTCGTGTTTCATTAAAAAAACAGAAAATGGGTCAGAATGACATGTCAGTAAATAATGACAGAATTTTAATTTTTAGATTAAAGGGATTGTTCACCCAAAAATGAAAATTCTGTCATTATTTACTCACCCTCAAGTTGTTCCAAACCTGTATACATTTCTTTCTTCTGATGAACATAAAGGAAGATATTTTGAAGATTATAGGAAACTGAACAGTTCTGGCGCACCAAGTGTTTTTTTTTTCCTACTATGAAAGTCAATGGTGCCCCAAAGCAACCTGGTTACAAACTTTCTTCCAAATATCTTCCTTTGTGTTCAGCAAAAGAAAGAAACTCATACAGGTTTGGAATAACTTGAGGGTGAGTAAATGACAGAATTTTCATTTTTGGGTGAACTATCCCTTTAATGTTTAAAGAGTTTTTTCAGCTGAACATGACCCTTAAAGGATTAGTTCACTTCTGAATGAAAATTTCCTGATAATATACTCACCCCCTTGTCATTCAAGATGTTTATGTCTTTCTTTCTTTCCTCAGTCAAAAATAAATTAAGGTTTTTAAAGAAAACATTCCAGGATTCTTCTCTATATAGTGGACTTCATTGGGGTTCACTGGGTTGAAGGTCCAAATTGCAGTTTCAATGCAGCTTCAAAGGGCTCTACAAGATCCCAGCCGAGGAATAAGGGTCCTATTTAGCAAAACGATCTGTCATTTTCTTAAAAAAAAAAAAAAAAATGTATATACTTCTTTTTAACCACAAATGCTCATCTTGCACTAGCTCTGCTATGTGCCACACATTACATAATTACGTTGGAAAGGTCATGCTTGATGTAGGCGGAAGTACTGCGGTAGGGTGAAAAACTCAGTCTCATTTTCTCAACTTCAGAATCATCCGACATTGTTGTTTTACCATTTCTTTTAGAAAGTCGAAGATCATTTCACTAAACAAGACCCTTATTTTGCTTTCAGTGGTGGACGGGGGTCAGCATGGGCACCTTGACTGGTCTGCGGCTATGCAGCCCCATACGTAACAAACTGTGATACATTGTGTATTCTGACACCTTTCTATCAGAACCAGCATTAACTTCTTGAGCAATTTGAGCTATAGTAGCTCATCTGTTGGATCGGACCACACGGGCCAGCCTTTGCTCCCCACGTGCATCAATGAGCCTTGGCCGCCCGTGACCCTGTCGTCGGTTCACCACTGTTCCTTCCTTGGACAACTTTTGATAGATACTGACCACTGCAGACCGGGAACACCCCACAAGAGCCGCAGTTTTAGAGATGCTCTGACCCAGTCGTCTAGCCATCATAATTTGGCCCTTGTCAAACTCGCTCAAATCCTTATGCTTGCCCATTTTTCCTGCTTCTAACACATCAACTTTGAGGACAAAATGAAATGTTCACTTGCTGCCTAATATATCCACCCACTAACAGGTGCCGTGATGAAGAGTTATTGACTAAACCTGTCAGTGGTCATAATGTTATGCCTGATCGGTGTGTGTGTGTGTGTATATATATATATATATATATATATATATATATATATATATATATATATATATATATATATATATATATATATATAAAACAAATATACAAACTTACATTCAACCAGTAGTCAGGTTTATTTGGTTATATGAAACATTAGAATAAACCAATTCATTTACCACATGAAGCACATTTTAGTCAGCCAGACAAAACATTTCTGCAGTGTAGAAAAATGCTTTCTCATTTCAGCTGTGAAGTATGGGAAGGCCCTAGAGAGCTTCATTCCCATAGTCTCTTTGTGTAAGTGTAACTGTCTTGTAACAAGCTCATTCTCTCTGTACTTTATGTCCTGAATAGAGCACAGAGCTGGTGTCAAATGTGGCTATTCTGAGCAGATTAATGCAAGGATGGGATGTTGGTTTTGTTGCTAGTACAAACCCGCTGTCACAATCCACTCCTTTATAGCACCGTCGCTCTGTTTTTATAAGCTTCTCTCAGATAGATTCCTGCTGTCATGGACAGGGATGATGTTTTCCCCCTATGTTTTCTTTGGCCAGACACTAAATGTTTGAGATCATGCATGGATCTTCTGCTACACTGACATGCATTAACAGTGCTGATGTGATGAGCCTGGTCTTGCTGGTGCAAATGCCCTAGAGGAACGATGCTCTCGGGACAGCACTGGAATCCACATCAGAGGGAAAGAAGTGGATAAAATACCATGTCAGGGCAGGGCTCTTTGAAATATATTGAAATACCAAAGGTGAGATTAGTAAAGAAGATTAAAACAAAATCTGGAAGAGGTCATCTGTAATCTGAGAATATTATTTATGAGCTGTTTTTATTACCAGGAGTGTGAGGTTGCTTTGACCCAGTCTTATGGCTGTTATTTATGAATAGATGGAGAAGAGAGGTTGTATGTTGATTTACAGTTCAGTGTCCTGCACCGTTATCCCAGCACTCTCCATACAATCTGTCCTTCCCCAAGTAAAGGAGATAGACACCATAAAAGCTGCCTGCCAAAACCTCAGAGAATTCCTGATGAAGGAAAGAATGCAGCAGGAAAAGAAGCCACATTTTCTTCCCTCCATCCGTCTCGCTGTTTTTTCTCTCTCTCTCTCTTAAAAAAACATTAAACTGTCCTATCCATTCCCCACTATTGCCTTTTTTTCCTGTTTTACAATTTTGGCAGAAATAAGTGCTCCAGATTCTTCAAACATTGTAGCAGAACTGAATAGATTTGCATCATTTTGAATGAAGACAAGTAAGTCTATCTAAGTCTACTCAGTATGAATGGTTAAATGTTTTTTCATTTTTTACTGATGTGTGATGTCTAAAAAAACAGAAGGGCACCACAACACCTATTAGGGAAAGTACAAGGGAAAGCAGTTGTGTTTGTTTTGTTGTATAGTGTCAAAGGGGAAATGTCTCATTACGCAGTATCAGAGACGAAACGCAGGCTGCAGTTGGTTTGGCTTGTGAAGTACGTCTGGTAATTAGTTTGAGCTGTGGTGAAGGAAAACTGCAGTCGTGCAGATGAATGCAGTGCACAGGGAGGCTCAAACGTGTCTCTGTGTTGGATTAGAAATCACATTTGAAACACAGGAGATGAAAAAGTCTTTGTCATTTTGCTAATGCATGAGCTTATGCTGTATATATAGATATATATTAATTCTGACAGCTCAGAAAATAAATCTGAGGTTGAGAAAGGAATATATTTTTGAAAACTGAAATTTTGGCCTCAAACTCTTTCATATTTCAGGCAGACCGCTCTGATCATGAGCAGTGGTTTTTATTGTAGTTTTCTTTTATGCGTTAGGATGTGGTGTTAGTCATTCTAGAACAATACAGTTGCAGATCCACATGAGTCTTGCTCCCTCAAGAGGTTTTCAGCCTGCTCTTCCGGTCACTCCCAGTTGTCATGGTTGGCGTGTAAATTGCTATTGTCATTCTTATCAATTCCCAACACAACACAGTTTGCTTTTCAGCTTAGTTTTGTCCTTAAAATGCAGAGGGAAAGAGAATTCAGCATGGACTTAAAGGGATAGTTCACCTAAAAAGGAATATTCTGTCATTATTTACTCAGCCTCATGATGTTCTAAATCTGTATGCTGTTTTTCTGTGAAATAATAATAATAATAATAAAAAACAATGACAAAAAAAACAAAAAAGCACTTGTCATACAGTGACAGCTTATAGTGACCATAGCTATCAAGCGCATGCACGCACACACAAAAAAACATTCAAAGTAGTAGTCCATATATTTTATGTTTTCTGAAGTCACATGATACAAGGAACAGACTTGACATTTAAAGGCCCACTGAAGTGCCTTGGAACGCACAGCATTATTCAATGTGTTAATGTAATATCCACTGAACTCTAAAAAATGCTGGGTTAAAAATAACCCAAGTTGGGTTAAATTTAGACAAACCCAGCGGTTTGGTTAAATGTTTGCCCAACCTGCTCGGTAGTTTTATTTAACTATTGTTTAAAAATTACTGTATTGCTTGCTTAAAATGAACCCAAAGTTGGAAATTAACATTTATTAATATGTTTAATAAATGAACATTTATTAATAAGTTTAATGAATAATAATTAAACAATAAACATTTATTAAATTGCTTAATAAATGTTCACTTTTTGATTATTATTGTTGCCATTAGTAATTATGTGTCTGATTTTTAATTTCCAAACCTATTTTGGGTTCATTTTAAGCCAGCTATATAGTAATTTTTAAACAATCGTTGAGTTAAACAAAACTACCCAGCATGTTGGGTCAGACATTTAACCCAACCCCTGGGTTTGTCCATATTTCACCCAACATTTTTTAGAGTGTGAAACAGGAAGACAGGGAGGTGCATATAGAATAGCCCCTCCCCTTTTTAAAAATAGCCAATAGCATTTTGTTTATTTCACAGCTCGACCAGAGCTGTTGAGCTTGGTAAAGCCTCAGTTTCTTTCTTATCTCTAACCATTTCTCCTTCTCTATATCGCTTTAAAATATAGTGCTATCGTGTTTCTGGACCGAAGCAGAGTGTGTGCGCGCTACGGCGGTCCGTGTGACACTAACGTGAAACCAGACTTCATTCACCTCAATGGTAAGTATATTTACACTGTCTTAATCATTCTTTATCCCCTATATAGTGCACTTTGCGCCATTCACCATGTAGAAAAAAGTAAATGTGTGAACAAGTGACTGATTTCAGCCGTAGCTTCAGCATCTATTTAAGATGTAGGGGGCGGAGTGCTTTCAATTCTAGAGAGCATTTGATTGGACAGAAAATCTGAAAAAAAGCCAAAAAATTCTTTAATTCATTATTCACTCATTAACTTAAAATAATAATAAATAAGAAATATTATAACAACATACAAGTTCAGAACAAGAGGATGATTGAATAATGACAAAATGTTCATTTTTGGGTGAACTGTCTCTTTAAAATATAGCCTACCATTTAAGTAGTAGAAAAAGAGCAGTATTATACAATAATTGCTCAAATGCATGCAGATGCCACTCCCAAACTTTGCAGCGTGTAAGTGGCCACTGGTCAAGCATGAAAAACAAAAGTTTTTTTCAAATTCTGAACTGATTATATATCACCTACTGTATAAAGCGTGCAAAGAGCGTTCCCTTTATAAAATTACTAAAAAGCTGTCACTAATCTAGTTATAATCACTGAAGCTGTCTACACTGCACAATGAATCTCTTATTTAATGTCTACACTTTCTTATAATGAGATGATTTGTGAGCGTGCAGAACTCAACGCTGGACATCTCTGGCTTTGAGCGTTGAGCAGATTCTAACTTAAACACCTCTAACTGGCCATTGCGTTCAAGATATCAATAGATATGTTTGTGATTGGCTACATTACTCAATGCTGCAAAAACACATTGTAAATAGAAACCTTTGATGCTCTCAAGAGCGCAAACACAGTTACTCACTGGATCGTTTGCCAAATCGCCAATATGCTATTATTACAGAGAAACTGATCCTAGACCAGCAGTAATGAGCAGCTTTTCCCTCTAAAAGCAATCAGAAGCAGCAGGCAGTGGTTTGGGTGAGAAAATTACACGCTAGTCTTAAGTCTGTGGCTTTGCCTAGCCTTATACATGCTTTACCTTTGTTTATTGTTCTTATTCTGATTATTGGTTATTTTATCTATAAATGGATTTTGTTGTTTTCATGAAACTGTTGACTGACAATAAATCACATTTAGCTAATCTTATATGTCAAATTATTTTTATCCCATGCTTTGTAAAATGATGTAATTTGAGAGAAGGCATTGAGCTCCACCCTATTTCACCAAGGTCCTCTCACTTTTACATTTCTGGCCTTGCCACTGCTGGAGACCGGGTGATCCTGGCAGTCAGTGTCTGATAATCACCTGTGCTTACAGAGCAAATACATGTGTGAGAGCCAAAGAAGCATTACAAAGCAGTTCACCACGAGGTCCACCACAAATATTTAGGATTGTTTATAGAGCGCCTTAGAGCAGATTTTTCTTTCTGTTTTTTAACTTGTGTTTTCCTGTGTCCATTTGTCTGTCATAACTGAACACAGGTGTAGACATCTTGATTTCTGCTCTCGTCCCCCACATAATGCAGTGTTAAAGCAATAAGCTCAACTGATTGCTTTTCAATGTGTTATCAGTTTCTGTTGAAGGAGCAGAAGAAGGCAGAAGACTCTGTATGTCTGATGTTTGCTAAAGACTTTTTATTTGGTTTTGTGTTGAAAATGAAAATGTAGATGATATTTAATGCAGGCATTTCATTCCACGTGGGAAAGAGTGTAATTGTTTCATTTATGTTCTGTGTGACTGGATGAAGTCTTCTTCTTCAGATATTGCTCTGGGTATCTGAGTGAATTGAAATTGACTCAGAGAACTGATAGTGAAATTCATTTTATTCTCTTTTTCTTTTTTTTAATCCTTTTTCTTCCTCTCATAATCCTCCTTCCCATAGTCTGAACCATAAATGAACCCAAAGTGGAGAACTATTATCCCAAATATGTGCATTAATCTGCCATGATTACGGCGGAATTTTCTATTCGCTCAACAGTTTGGGAAGCCTTTCTCCCAATCATCTCACTGTGCTGAGATAAAACCTCTCAGTGTTTCAGTGCAATATTTATGGCATATATTAATGTTCTTGTTCAGAATGGTTTGAAAAACAGCACCCATTCATGCAGGGCTGACGTGGAGCACTTTAAAGTAGCCATTACTTTGTGAGTCCTTTCACGAGGTCAGGCGTCCAGATGAGTGTTGGAGTGTGTCTGTGGTAACATCTGCACAGCAGTCACATCAGACTCTCTACAGCTGTCTCCGTCTGCCAGTCCTGACATTATGACTATACTCACACTCACAACACTGCTGGGAATCTCCAACATGGCCAAATCCTTTACTCAACTCCTCTCAGGTGTTGGTCAAGTTTGATATTCAGCAGAAATTGCTTTTATATACCAGTTAGCAATAATCATTTGTTTGTTTGTTTTCAGGTATGAATGCATTAGTGTACACTAGTTTTCTATTGAATATTCTGCATGTTTCAATATCCTCAACTGAAAATGAAATTTGAGAAGTTCAGTGGATGAAAACATGAAAATGTAAAAATGAAAATTCTGTCATACTCTCATGTCTTTCAATTTGGTTTAATTTTTAAAGGGGTGGTTGATTATGATTTCACTTCTTTAACTTTAGTTAGTGTGTAATGTTGCTGTTTGAGCATAAACAACATTTGCAAAGTTACAACGCTCAAAGATCAATGCAAAGGGAGATATTGTCTGTTAAAGAATTCACTGTTTGAGGACTACAACAAACGGTGACGTCATCAACCCTATAATTTACAAAACCCTGCCCCAGAGAGCACGCAACAAAGGGGGTGAGGCCATGTTGAGCTGCTTTAGAGAAGAGGAAGAGTTGTTGTAGTATACTGTCAATTCAACGCTGGATTAAAAGATTAACATGATGACATGCTAGTCGATGAGTTTAATCAACTCCACAGCAACTACATAAATTCATCCACTAACCATTCAGAAACACCCAGATGCATTCTATAAGTTGTAACTTCTTCCTGAGTCTCTCCATCAGTGTCCGACTCCGGTTTGAACAATGTAAGGCTGAACACTGTTACTGACAATCCTCATTTCGGCTGCGTGAGATTCTCCAGCTCTGTTGTTGTTGTTGAGCAACTGAAGCGTGAGCTATTAAAGCTCCGCCCTCTTTTGAAAAGTGGGCCGGGAACAGCAGCTCATTTGCATTTAAAGGGACACACACAAAAACGGCATGTTTTTGCTCACACCCAAATGGGGCAAATTTGACAAGCTATAATAAATGTTCTGAGGGGTATTTTGAGCTGAAACTTCACAGACACATTCTGGGGGCACCAGAGACTTATATTACATCTTTAAAAGGGGCATTATAGGTCCCCTTTAACACAAAAGACTGAGATGATGTTTAATGTGGGCATTTCAAACCTGTATGCATTTTTTACCTTCAAGAGACATTTTTAAGCTGTTTGTCAGAAGAAGTTAGAAAAAAAGAAAGTTAATTTCAAAATATCTGCAATACTTTCAAGGTGCTTTTTTGTTCTTTTTGAGCCAACCACATACTTTTTCTTTTATAAAAAAAGAGCAGATACAGTCTGCCTAACATATTTCTTAATACAGAGTTGGAATGATATGAAAGAGAGTAAATTATGACAAAATGCTAATTTTTGGGTGAACTATTGTTTGAAGTGCTGCATGAAATGTGTTTTCTGTTCCACAGCTACTGCAATGGGAAAAATAAACATTTATATAGGACTTCAGAAGCAAGACATTTCTTCTGCAGACAGCAGGTTGGTTCAGTAAAACATGTCTCTTTTTCTTGGCTTCATATCTCAGCATGGGAATAATTTTCCAGCATGGTAATAATGTGTTCATTTCCACCATGTCAGCACAGTGGATGTCACATTGCTGCTCTTTCCTTGTTTTTGTTCCTAAATGGACAAATCAATCAAATTAAGAAACTTCATTCTCAGTTTTTATGCCATGAGACTTTGTTTAAAAAGTCTGGATCTCATTTTAGGACACTTCTTAAGATCCGAATTATCTTGAATTATTTCTCTTAAGATTTCTAATGACCACAAATAAATTTCAGGCAAATTCCAGGTTGTCGGTATGACCAAAGCTCTTAAAAATGATAGCGCCTTATCATCAAAAAGATTAGGAAAACATATTATTAATAACATTTTATTTCAACAGAACAGAGCAACTCTGTGCTTGGAGTCAGTTACATGGTCCTTCTAAATGTTTTTGCGATAAGAATATTTTGTTTTGCATTCCTCTACTTTTTTGCAAATTATGTGTTTTTGTGTCGATTTTCCGCTCACTCCTCTGAGCTGCCAAGTTGGGAATGAGCTCATACTGTGGGGAAGCAGAGCTGCATTTATACCCCTCTGGAGCTCCTGGGGAGAACAAGCCTGCGAGATGAGGAGGGGGAGTACAGAATGAGAGAGGGAGAGATAGAGTTTGTCAGAAGAGGTTAAAGAAGAAGAAAGAAGAAACTGTGTGGCACAGTAGTGGTCAGAGTCAAGGTGGACAGCTGTGTTGTGGGAGAGGAGAAGTCAGACCCACTGAAGTGGAACAGCTGAAGACACAAAGGACAGTCAAGGTGCTCATCTGGTGTCTGACGTATTGATGAGGTCCAATTAAAAAAAATTGATTATTAAAAAAGCTATGTTGGACGCAAAAAAGCTACATTGTTTTGGTCTGGTCTCATTTATGGAGGCGCTGCATTTCTATAACCATGGCTGCTGACGGTCAATTCTTAGTTCTGCTTTTAGCATTTTTGCCATTTTATAGTTATTATGCATACAATTTCATGATTATTTGATGATTTTAGAGTTTAAAACAAACTCTAGTGTAATCTTACAGTAGGGTTTAAATGCTCCCTTGGTCCAAAAATGGCGAAAACATTCACATACATTTGAAAAGATCTTGTTGATGAAGTAGTCCATGCACACGTTATGTGTCATGACTCTGATTGGCAGTATGCTGTGGAAATGAGTCAAGCACAATGACTATTGTTATGAAAAGCTTTTTCCACTGTTGTGAGTGCAGATCACTGAGTTGAACCAGAAGTCAATTAATGGATTAAAGAGTACAGAGGGAGTCTCTGATCTTGTTAACAATACTTATTTGCTTGGATGCCTCAGTGTGATGGGAATTAAGGGCTGCAAGAATGGGACTTCTGTACTGCACCCTATAAAAGATCTGAAACTGTGCTCTAACCACACCTGTGTATGTAAGACAGAGTTCGTACATATATTCAAAGTGCAGTTAACAGGAGTGGCACTGAATAAGCCTGGGTCTTTATTCCTGTGTTCCAGAGAAGAAAGCATGGCCCCCTGAAAGGGACTGTTATTGAATACTCTTTAAGCTATTGTGGCTTCTCAGTTTACATTCCAAGACAAAAAGTCTGCTATCATCTGTCCCCCATACACATTATCACTTATAATCAGGGATGGGAGACATAAAAAATGGAATGATTCTGATTCCAATTGCTATTCCTTAATGGTTCCATTAATGACTCTTTTGAATTTGAGAAAGAAAAACGATAAAAACTGAAATGCAATTCTGTTGCAAATGGCTGGAACCATTTAAGTGATCAATACTGTGATAAAACAACAAATAACAATGTAAAATACCACTGACAAAGTGTGTCTTCAAAAATAACGTCAGTAATTACATTGATTTGGCCTTATTGGCCATAAGTACAACCAGTGTTGGGGGTAACGCATTACAAGTAACTTGAGTTAAGTAATCAGATTACTTTTTCAAGTAACTAGTAAAGTAATGCATTACTTTTTCACATTTATTGACTGACAGCTCTTCTGTCCCCATGTTGAGAGAAATACAGTGCAGAGGTGTTGTGTGCACTTTGTGAACATGATGGTTATTGTAGTTCTGGACTAAATGTGAACATGTATTTACTCATCTCACTTACACAAAAACATTCAGTATTCCTAAAAAAGAACAAAAACAGAGTGAAATGCAATCTCAGAATTTTATGCAAACCTGTAATAACTATATTAAATTACACAAATATACTTTATGTATTTAATTTCACATTAATAATTAATGTCTTTGCTGCTGAGCTTCAATGATCTAATTCAACCAATTTAATAAGCAAAAAATACTTTAGATTTAGAAAAAAGAGTGTTGAACTTCCTTCTGTATCTTGTTCTTCTTCAATCCAGTATGGCAGCACAGCTGAAAGGTTTGTTTGAGCTGCGCCCTCTACTGTACAGGTGTAAATATTCATTTCATTCAACCTGAGGCTTATTCATTTCACTTTTAGTGTGAAAGGGCCTTAACATTTGCCAAAAACTTTTTTTGTTGTTTTTAAAAAACAAACAAGCAAGCCCAGCCCAGGTGATAAAAAGTAATGCAAAAATAATGTAACGCATTACTTTTCATAAAAAGTAACTAAGTAACCAATTAGTTACTTTTAGGGAGTAACGCAATATTGTAATGCATAGCTTTTAAAAGTAACTTTTCTCAACACTGAGTACATCAATATTAGTTCTTGGTTCGTGGAGTCGTATATGACGATTCAGATTCAGATTCTACTCCAACTGTTGTGATTCACTAAAAAGAGTCTTTTCTTGGAAATCAAACTGGTCATACTGTGTTTTTCATTCACTAAAAAAGACCAGCATATAAGAGTTTATTGCTTGTGAATCTGAAGGTTTTGAATAAAAAGAACCTGCTCATAAGCGTCAATAGCTCAAAAATCACCTGTTAATTTTGGGTTTACTAAAAAAAGTGTAAAAGTAATTCGCTTGAAAATCGCTTGAAGACTCTTTTTAGTGAATCACAACAGTTGGAGTAGACCATTTTAATGCAGTCTTCCATCCGCTGGACCTGATGAGTCATGTAAATCATTCAGTTATGGTGTCTTTTGTAATGTAACCTCTTCTTGGTTCCCAGCCATAAATTTATTTAGCTGGAAAAGTGTTCACTTTAATTTGTGCTTAGTGACTTTTGAGGTATGTCAGTCCACAGTGGTACCAAATGCCACAATATCCTGCTTCAAAATATGTGCTTCAGTGGCTTTAAACTGAAGCATCATAAGATAAAAGTTGTGTATATGTCTGTGAAGGAAGCCCAGTGTCCTCTTCATTGACATTTTTGCTTCCTTTGGTGGAAGAATTCCCCCTTTTCCAAGGAGCTTCAAAGCCTCTGCAAATTATCCAGTGTTGCTGGAGAAAAGGCTTTTCAGTTTGTCTAAAAAACCTAAAGAAGAGAAGACAAGAATCAGTTGTTCTGAAAATAGACAGCCTGGTGAATAGAGAAAAGGCCAAAGAAGGCACAGGACTGAAGCTGGAGCTGGAGGTGATAAAAGATCAGCTTTGGAGGAATGGACACACTTTCAAAGGCCCCTCCTCACGGCATGAAGCCAGGACAGGTCAAGAACAAGAGTCCCACTGTAAAGAGATCTGGGGATTGTCCAAGGTAGCAGATTCCTGTCGAGTGAATGAGCTTTAGGCTGCATTTCCAATGTCCTAACCCCTTATCGCTAACTGTGAAAGAGCATAGCAAATATCAGTGGCTTGTCAGCTAGAATGATATCCACTTCAGTCTCTGGTGGCTTGTGATGTTAAATAAGATATATGTCTGGAAGTGTCTGAAAGAAAACCAGGAGAAAGGGGAGCAGGAAACGGACAATGAGAACAGCGTGTCAGTGCCAGCACACATCAACCAAATCTCGCTCACCCATCGTGACACTCAATGTAGTACATGATACCATCACTGAAAAGTGTTTTGCTATGGTATTAGACATTTACAGACCTCCAGAACCCCTACAAGACTTCAAACATTCCTTATCCTGGTGCAAAACCGCAGCTTGAGAGAACAGCCCTGGGGCATTGTGAAAAAAAAAAATCGATTGAATTGGAAATGAAGCAGCTGTAACATTAACTTTAGAATGGAAGCCTTAAAGTAAAAAGTAGATGAATAAAGAAGTGATTGCAACTTATATCAACAACTGCAACTATATATCACAATGTGCCTTTACTTGTTGCAATGTGACTTTGAATTTCACAATTGTAGCTGTATTTCACAATGCGACTTTTAAATTTGATCTCAATTACCTTTTTTATTTATTTTTTACTCTGAAGCTGCAGGCTTGCATACTTTGGCACATTGCGTGGCTTGTTTAGTTGAGCAAATGTGATACGATTTGATACGCTTTTTGCTATGCACTTGAGCAACAAAAGCAATTGAAGTGCTTTTCCCTGTTAGCTTTAATCAACACACACACACATAGTGTTGGAAACTATTTAAAGTTGTGTATTTCACCCATCAAAGCCCCTTGTTTTGTGCAATGCATCTGAGAAATGGAACTCTTTTGATCACAAAGAATGAAAGAGGGTGTTTTTGTGCAGGTTAGGGCAAGTGGTGCGAGTGCTTGAGGAAGATCAAGGTCAGAAGGTTAGATTCAAGCTTGCACTATGGCTCAAGACGCCATCACGACTGCAACACACCCAAGTATTTCTGGAATGTGTCCTGCCGTAAGACCAACCCTGCAACAATCGGTCATTTTAACCCCTTTAAACCATAACAAGTAAGATTAGTTACACCTTGATTTAAGGAGTCGTAATAAACAATACATGCTAAAAGAATTACCTACTTTGTATTTGTACTTGCTTTGAGTGGCATACATGTAGTCCAATTTAACTGAACTGAGAAGGAATGCATATCCTCAAGACATGCCTGCCTTGACTGTCACCTATGTTTGATAGACAGCTTAATAACACCTGTAGTAGGAGTATTTTAATGTATGCCAAGACATGCCCAGAATAAATGCTCTGTTAGCAGAAAGGTTCGTCATTACATTTAAAGAACTGCGATGGAAAGTAGAATGACGTACTGCACTGAACACGTATCAGACTGTTCACACATAGATGTTGCTTCAGGAGCGCACCATCTTTCCCTTTATCCCTGTGACGGTGGCACTAGGACCACGCAGGAAGGCGCAATATTGAGCCTCGGTTATTGGGTTTGGACGACCTCAGTTTTGCGCCACAGCAATCACCATTCAACGGAGGGCAAGTATGCTGTTTGATATGTTGAAATAAGGACTCTTAAAAAGAAGCGGTTTTTGAAGAAGAGCTGGCGGTTAAAAGGATTGTGTATGTTTTTGGCGGACCTGTCACACACTCCAGCACTTCAGAGTGGAGATGGGAGTAAACCTGGAGAATGGGATACCCGGTGAACTTCCAGGAGACCAATATGTGATTTGGATTTAAACAAGCCTTGATTATTATTAACACAGCTTGAAGTTAAGTATCCTCCGCGAATTGGTTATATCTGAAACTGTTTTGTGTCATTCACTCGGTCAGACACCAGCTGTGTCGAACATTGCTGCTCTTGTTGGCTGCACGTATAATTAAATCCCATTTTAATCGTGATGCCTCTAAATATTACAAGTTAATAATAAAAAAAAAAATTAACGTATTTTTCTATAATAAAATTCTCATTTTGTGTAGTTTTTTGAATACTATCTCCTGGCTGCCATTTGCGCAAGTGCATTGCAGTTGTTGGTTTGTACAGCGCGATGGGAAAGTGAGGGAAGGTAAACACAGTTTGTTTTCCTTGAGTTTAACAACAACGCAAGGCGTGGACAGAGTTGGTTGGACATTCATTCATGATGTGAAAGACAACAAAAAAGACGAGATTGGGGGTTTTCGGGACAAAGGGTTGTTGTAGGCTATAAGAAAACAGGTTGTGTCCAGGGAATTCCTCAGGTGTCACACATGGGTGTCCATGATGAATGGAGCAGATGATAATGTCACTTTAAACTAGGACTTCTTAACTCATTTTTATTATGCATATAGACTATCATGTGCGTCGCGCATTGTTTTTGATTATCGATTAGGCAATCCAAAAAAAAAAAAAAAAAATCTGTCTTCTTTCCTATATAAACTTGAAGTCATTTTTTTCTTTTGCTAGTTTTACACAAGTGATGTTCAGTCAGAAAAAGCTGATTTACTCTACATGAAGTGCCACCCTGTTGAAATCACATGACCAGCCATAAAATAACATCAACATTTATTTATATATAGATCATTTATATAATTATATTAAGCACTTTTAGCCAGTACGCTGGACATTTACGAAGAACAATGTACTAAACAAAACAATTAAATACAATATAAAATGACAATACAAATTACAGAGCGTAGCATGAGACATAATGAAGCATTACGAAAAGAGATAAACAAACAGCTTTAGTAAACAAACTTTTTTTATCCAGGCTGATGGATATCAGTAGACCTATGATAATTCCAAAACCACTGGTACTATTAGAACGGATAAGAGTCAGCTAAAAGAGTCAACACTCTTAAAAATAATTGTTTCAAAAGGGGGTTTGCGGCGATGCCATTTTAGTTCCCCTAAAGAACTTTAAGCGAAGTTCTTAAAGTCCCCCTGTAGTCAATAATTTTACCTTTAAAACTCAACTTTGATCACCAAAATGACATATTTAAAAGTTTTTTCTTGTGAAAAAATTTCTTCATGCCTTAAAGTAGCTTGAATGTAACTCTACACCCTTGCCTCATTTAGTATACATGGAGCAATGAATATCCAAATTAGCCCCGCCTCTACTCATTCAAGCTCAGAGATCCACTTGGTGAACTTACTGAGGTAAACGCTGCACAATGGTATCGCTCTTTACAACATCGGACACATAACGGTAACTAATATGATTGGCCTTTTGCTTGACTATTTTATCAAACAGCTAATAATGTGTTGCTAATGTTACATAAACCATGTTCCCGTATGCGAGTCGGACAGCTGTCTTCTAAAAATCATTATCCTTATAAATGCTTTGAACTACTCAGAACGTTGGTGGAAAAAGGCATATAGTTCATCATAACATCGTAATATACATCATACACCCACCATATTGCTAAATCTACCCGATTTTTCATAAAATATACTGGGATAACCTGGCTTCTCTTGAGACTTCCCTGGTAGTTCGCTGTTGATGATATGCTAAAGCCTGCCGGCACATTAACGTGATTGGTTACAAGGTTGTGACATCACAGACACCAGCAATTTCAAACCACGGGTTTGAGGCTGTATATTTTTTTCACTGCAGTTTTAAGGAGAACATACTCAGCAATGGTGTTGACATATGAATTTGCACATGGTTTGTCTTAAAGCATATTAAAAACACCACATTGACATATAAACAACAGGGGGTCTTTAAAAGAATACCTTTTTCTTAAGGCTGAAATACACTACACAATTTTGCGCCAACATTTTTGCCCCAATTTACAGTCGATGAGTTGACATTCCAAACTTTAGTGTGAAGAACATTTTAATAATTCCATTTCCACTATAAAGCCCCTTGTTTCCATGGATGTTAAACACCATAGATGCCAAAAAAAGAACCTTTTTTTTTAAGAGAGTAGACATTACATTTCTGACTATATATCTGCAAAATGCAGAACATCTTGAGTTTTATTTCATGCTTGCATATATGTTTATGTTTGTTTTTAGGTTGCATACATCTTAGCCATGGTGCCTAACCGCGCACTGGGTCTAGCCCATCCTTGCTGTATTGGCCTGCTGTTCTTACTCCTCCTGCCCAGCTCAGTTTCAGTGAGAGAACCTCGCCATCAGTCTCACGCCCACCTCCCCTCGCTGATACCTCATGCCACCCTACCGCTGTCCCGTTCCCGCTTCAGCGCCAAAGCTCAGCTGGACTTCACTACTCACTGCAACGAGAGCTGCTACCACAAAGGAGAAGACATGGATAAAGAGAACCTAGCTTTCGAAACACTTTATGCAGATGGCTCCCGAACATTAACCACTGTTGACCTGGATGAAAATGACACTGAACTTCCTTTCAGGCAGCCCAAAGTAACCACCCCCAGACATAAGCGGCTAAAACGGCAGATTTACGGTTCAGACGGGCGCTTTAACATCCGCGGTGACCACTTCCTTCTGGACTACCCGTTCTCCACCGCCGTTCGTATCTCTACGGGCTGCACTGGAGTTCTGGTGTCCAAGCAGCACGTCCTGACCGCAGCCCACTGTGTGCATGATGGGAAGGATTACGTCAAAGGAGCGAGGAAACTCAGGGTGGGCTTTCTAATCCCCCCGTCTGTTAACGGTACAAGGGCGGGTCAGACTCCTGTGAAGAAACCCTTGGTGCGCTGGGTGAGAGTTAAACGGACCCGAGTTCCCAAAGGTTGGATTCAAGGTCCTCAAGAGGTCAGCATGGATTTTGACTACGCACTTCTAGAGTTGCGTTGGCCTCACCGGCGTCCCTTTATGCGGCTGGCCGTGGCACCAACCTCAGACAATTTGGCTGGTAAACGCATCCACTTCTCTGGATTTGACAGTGACCGGTCTGGGGAACTGGTGTACCGCTTCTGTCCGGTGGAGGATGAATCCAATGATTTGATCTACCAGCACTGTGACGCCCGCCCAGGTGCGAGTGGCTCTGGTGTTTATGGACGTGTGTGGGATGATACTTTAGAGCGCTGGGAGCGCAAGGTCATCGGGATCTTCTCGGGCCACCAGTGGCTGGAAATCAATGGAGAGAACCGTGACTACAACGTGGCTGTTCGCTTCACTCCTCTTAAGTTTGCTCAGATCTGTTACTGGGTTCATGGAAATAAGGTGGACTGCAATCAGGACTAAAGGCATGACACAAAAACGGGACAATATAAAATCATGGGCAAAATATGGCGTGCCTGATTTTGGCACCTGCACTTTACAGTCATTTACGGGTGTGGCTACTGAACCTGAGACAAAAGAAGGTCCATGGCTGGTAGATCGCTACCCACAGGCTTTGATCACTCACATGGGTTGCGCTGGAATTTTATTTAACCACTACCTTTAGTTTTTGCTCGCTATACTGCCGACGTTACACATAGCTTTAGACCCTGAGGTCGACAACATAGTAGATTTATCTTGTCAAGTGTTTGATCTCACTTATGTGATTCTCTCCACAGCCTTGCTTTGTTCAGATTCCACATTACAGAAGCTTTAAAGGGTGGTTCATTGCGATTTCACTTTTTTAACTTTAATGTTGCTGTTAGAGCATAAACAACGCCTACAAAGTTACGACGCTCAAAGTTCAATGCAATGGGATATATTTTCTTTTAAAGAATTCTCTGTTTAAGGACTACAACAAACGGCTGGTAGGGACTACAACGAGCTTCTTCCCGGGTTGGTGACATCACTAACCTTAAAATTTACATAAACCCTGCCCCCGAAAACACGCAACAAAGGAGTGAGGCCATGTTGTTGCAATACAGTACATAACACAAATGCAATAGCATGTCATAAAAGCAAGATGACAACATGACAAATTATAACCGTAATTAAATTAAACTGCACCTGTTCTATCTTCATGCAGCATATATTCTCTGGCTCTGTAGGCATCTTACAACAGTTCCCACACGAGCGATTTACAGATTATCATGACAGAATATGCAATCAATAACTTTAAGATAGTTAACTCCACATCGGCTACATAAATTCATCAACTAACCATTCAGAAACGTCCTGTTGCATTCTGCATTTTGTCACTTTTTCTTGAGTCTCTCTCCATCATTTTCCGACTCCGGTTTGAACATAAAAGCCCGAACAGTTTCTGACATTTTCAGTGAGAATGCGTGAGGTAATCGGCACTGCTAACACGAGCTCTTGAAACTCCGCCCTCTTCGTAGGAGCAGCAGCTCATTTGCATTTAAAGGGACACACACAAAAACGGAGCGTTTTTGCTCACCCTCAAAAAGTGACAAATTTAACATGCTATAAAAATGATCTGTGGGGTATTTTGAGCTAAAACTTCACATACACACTCTGGGGATATTAGAGACTTATTTTACATCTTGTAAAAGTGGCACTATATGACCCCTTTAAACTGTTGTTTGCACTTTTAGAAACTAGAATTGGGATGGGGGTTTTATCCTCATGTCATCCCTTGGGTTTTGTGTAACATTAGATTAACACAGTTTATTTGGTGACTAAAAGTAGAGGCAAATGGGCTATGCTTTCTTCATTTCCATCCCTGAACATCTGTTTGGTCTTTTGAGGATACTACTTTTATTTTTTTCTGAACCATGATTAGTGTAATAAGATAAAATCGATGACTTGAGATGTAGTATGTGTTGTTAAATTGAGAGAGTTAATAGAACAGAATATTAAGGTATAAATATTTAAAGCATAGATAGTTTATGTTACTGCATACATCTGGATCTGTTACCCATGAATACAATTCACTCTTTTACAGTTACATATTCTTTTCCTCGATAGATGAAGACCTCAAATTGGTAACATTACAGTACCTGTTTGTAAATAATTTTACTTATTCTTTTATGTTGGATTAATATAAAGACTGAACATGAACTAAGAGAAAGGTTGTGGGGTAAATGTTGATTATAATTCTATTTTTAAAAAGCTTTTATTTTAATAAACTAAATATCTGTAATGTTTTTGCTGTCTTTTCATTCTGAAGAAGTGGTAATATTAGCATTTATGAATCCGTGTTCTTTGTTTCAAGTAGGATAGAAAAGAACGAAAAATAAAAATCTGATAATTATTACAATTTTGGGGGCTGTATGTAAAATGTGACACTGTTACCCTCTAGTGGTAAAAAGAGAAAAACGTAAAAAAAAAAAAAAAAAAAAATTGTGCCAGAAACCATTGCAGTTCCAGTAACACTTTTTGCGTTTCATTATTTTTAGTTTATATTTCATAGAGAATATGCGAGTTCAGTGTTGTAGTAGGTATTAATAGCTTGTTGATTAATTCAAAATGGCAAAAATACTAGAATACGCTAGGAAAAGTGTTGTAGTTCAGAACAGGAAGTTGGAAGAAACATTTTTTCAGTAGGATTTTGAAATGAATCTCTACTGCCCTCCACTGGTTGAAGTGAAGTGTACATCTTTCATTCATTGAGTCTTTCACAACATGGCTGAACGGTAAGTCCTCACCATTCGGTCAGTCAGTCAGGAACGATTATACTGATGTGAATGCATTATTCAACAGCATTGCACCAGCTCAATCATTTAATATAGCACAAATCTCCAGTAAACTATATTTTAAAGAACAGACGGTAGTGTAGCACACGACACACAAACATTAAGTGAAGTCACTTAAAATTGTTCACAGAAATCACTGTGGTATTTTTGGTGAAATAAATGTTGTAATACATGTTTATTAGCACGTTGTCAATTATTGATACCCATCCTCAGGCTGTTTCTTATTAGCAATAGCTTCATTCTCAGGTTGAATACATTTACCCTCTACATACAAGATATGTGGTATGTACATATGAATGCAATATATATATATATTTATTATATATATTTTGTCATTGTATTGACCCTACATGGATCTGCACATTTACGCTCTCTTTTAGATGGTATCTATTCTTTTAAGTGCCAAAAATAGTAAAGTAATGGGGATTAGAAAAAAAGAAATCCTTATACCACAAATATCAATTTGTCAGTGAAATAATACTGCTGCTATTTCTCAAAAAGAGAGCTTTTAACACATTAGCCTAAGGAATGGATTTGATTGCTTTAATGGAATTGTATTTTTATTGATTGTATAATGTAGTTGACATGCCATCATCTTCAAATACTGATTGTTTGTACAAGATGGATTTGCAATCATAGTACTTTCAATATAAACAGCCATTTTAATTATCTTGTAGTCTACATTATTAAAGGCCACCCATCAAATCCATAGGGATGATAAAGCAATCAGAGTCTTTGTTTGGATCCATTTGAAACTTTATGCATTTTGCAACCATCACATATATCAGTGCATAAACCATGCTGAACACTGATAAAACAGTAACAAATGCAGAATATCAACACACAAATGTAAGCAAACATCTATGAACCAATGTAAGAGATCAGCTCAAGAGGATTAAGAGAAATTAGATTCACCTTGGGGTGCAAAAACAAGAAAACAAATCCAGCCTCCACACAGATGATTTTCCAAACATGAATAAACAAACCAGTTATAACAGCAGAGTTGTTTAGTGCTTTTTTTATTAGAGATAAGGAGACGATACAAAACATCCACTGACCAATATCAATCAAAGCTCTGTACACAGGCTGCCCAAATATAATCGCTCCTCATCTACACCTCATACGTGTCCATCAATCCACTCAATCCAATTCATAAACAGACCGCTCATCCACTAGGTCCCAGATTTTACAGGTAGAAGGAATGTGTACAATTTCTTGACACCAGTGCCATGGTTTTGAATTACATTTGGAAATATTTAAATCAAATGGAATGATTAAATTATTAAAACAATGTGTGAGCTCAAAATAAAACAAAAGGGGCGAAGGGGGAGAGTGAACTGTTCCCAGAATGGTCCAATAACAGTGTATGATTTTGGAATAAATTTTGTACTTATACCTAGTCTCAACACACATACTTAGAAAAACTTAACTAGACGTTTGGCAAAAAAACAAAAACAAACAAAAAAAAACCCTAAATCTTAAACAGTATGTTGTATAGCTGAATTGCAACGGCTGCTGTCTCTTTCCTTTCAACAATCCAATGGAACCCAGAAAGAACGAAAACCTGCCAGTACACATTTACAGTTATATTACTTTGTTTTTATAATCATCATCCTTCATTTTTGTTTTTTTAAGATCTTTTTTTTTTTCTCTTTTATGTTTTTGTTCTTGTTCATTGTATGTGTGAACTGGAATGACAGCCTACATCTTTCATGTGTGGAGTTTTCTTGAGGAAACTGTCACTTTTGCCCAACCCTCCCCACCCACATTAACCCACCCCGTGGCCCCGCAAACAGTTGTGCTGGCCCACCTGCCCCACCCATGTTGGAATGAACGGCTAACCCCTGAAATGTGTCAGCCTCAATCGAGAGGATGCCCCTCAAGAGTTATCACTGATGAACCCCCAAGCTTCTCAGCAAGGGTCTTTCGGTCCTTGATATCTTCCAGACCGTTCACTTGCCACTCGTGCTTGATACCTGTGAAACAAGACAGAACAAAAATGCTACAGATCTCACATATACATTTACATAAAAATATACATTATATAGTTAAATTGTTTATATTTAAATATAAATTAAACTATGCATGCAACTTTATTTGTTATAATAAACTTGAAAATAAATGGTTCATTATACATCATTTAAATCAATTAAATTATAAATGAAATACATTTTATTTAATAAATGTACATCTGTTTTTGTTTTTTTTGGGATAGACAGCATTACCTGTGAACTTCTTCTTGATGGCGTCCTTAGAACTGGCGTAGATCATCTTGCTTTTAAGAGGGGCGCTCTCTGGGGCCCTAGACAACACAACAAGAGATCAGATCATCTGTTTCACACAAGTCTAATATCAGTGGCGTCCAATCCTGTTACTGGAGATCTATCTTCCAGCAAAGTTCAGCTTCAACCTGAATCAAACCCACCCGAACCAACCAATGAAGATCTTTAGGAGCACTTTATAGTTACGGACAGCCCTGGAACTGAACTCTGCAGGAAGGCAGATCTCTAGGATCAGGAACCCCTGGTTTAAATGAAGCACACTCACAGACTCTCTAAGACTCACCAGAAAATGAAAACCAGGTCCTCTTTCTTGGTTTCTTTAGTCTCATACGTGGCATCATAGAGAGCGTAGCGACAGTCATTGGGAGGAAGCATCTTGACAAACTTAAGGAAGGGATCTCCTTCATCTCCCTGCAGGATCTCCTTGCCCTCCTCCATTATGATATGCTTCTTGTCCTCACTCAGGCAGAAAAGAACAGCCTTCTTCCTCCTCTTCCTCTCCTCCTCATTGGGTTGAGCCTTGCGGACCTTCATGTCATTGAAGATGGTCAACACATTCTCGTCCACTGTAACTCCGGAGGCCTGCGAGCACACAAATACACACAGGATAAGGTCACATGGAGGGTCCTTTTGAATAGAGGGAAGTGAGCGAGATGATGTGCAAGGATGCATGAATGTGTGGGTGCAAAGTTAGAATAAGTGAATGAATGGGATTTTGCAACAAACAGTCTTGTCTAATCTAGTTAGACAGGCTGCCCTTTTAACAAAACTGGATCCTCGGACCTCATTTGGCTGAATCTAAAGTACCGGGACGGCAGGTTTTGCAGTGACTAAACAAAAAACCTGACGTGGGAGAAACAGGACCGCACACTTCAAGGGCAGTGGAATGAGAGTCATAGCAAAATAAATTAAATTAACATTCTGGGTGAAAATTAAACTTTGCAGGGATTTAGTTTCTGCTCGCAGAAAAACAAAAATAAAACTAAAAAGCAAGTCAAAGAAAAAAAAAAAAAAAAAAAGGCTAGTTTGAACAAGGCACCATTCTTTCCTGGTCACACGACTTCTCAGATATTATCCAACACATTTGAACAGAGGGAAGGTTGGGCACTTCCTCATAAGAGCTGATGAAATTTATACTAAGGGTCTGATTTAAAGCAAAACCATTGAATGTTTAAAATTGGCCATAGAGATCCATGTCCTAAAAATCTGGTGTACAGCTTTAAATCACAAAACAATGATTCTTCTGTGAGAAATCAAAATGGCCTCAGTCACACCAGTCTCATGAACATACTCAAGTCCTCTGATTTCCATTAGTGACTAACACTGCATTGCCATAATCGAACATTCAACCTTTAGCTTCTGAATAGCATTTTAGGTGGACACACGGAGCCTTGCGGGGTATAAGTTTGAGTGGCCTACTTTCAGGAAACATACCTTTAAAGGGTGGAACCGGGTTTGCTTAAGGTGTGAATGACAGGAAGGCATTAAGATGCCTCATTACATAACATGATCAGAAATGAAAAAAGAAAATGGGGCATTAAAGGCCCAAAGGAGAATCAGGATTCCCACACCTTTTGACCAATGTATCACCATGACTTTCAGTCTTGTAAGGATTTTCCATGATTCTGAGATCCTTTTTTGGGATAATACGAACACTTGTAGTCTATAAGACAAAAGCTTATTCTTTAGAAGCCAATTCACTTTTATTTTTGAATGGGTAAACGCAGATTCTAGATATTCCGCAAACATATTATATTCGCGACCTTATCTGTCATCTAATGTCATAAAGAGCAAAAGTCCAAAGCTTAAGTACAAGGACAATAAAGCTGCTGGTAAATCATCGACGTTCACTAAAGAAGTGAAACCCACAGTTAGAAATGAGTAAGCACTGTGATACAGGAAGTGTGACGTCGTGGGCCCTCAAATGAAGAGAGAGCTTATACATTTAAAAGATGTACAACGCGTCGTCACATGCCTCTCCCAAAAACAGGTTTTGATGTCGTTTGTGGCCTATGACGTCGTATATAGTCCTGGCGACGAGAATACCGAAACTGTTCGCACCGGAACCGGCATTTCCTTCAGCCTACACGCGGCGCAAGCGCAATTTCACAAGTATTTTTCTATCTACAGAAAGGAGGTCGACGAATGCAGCAGCGGCGGCTGCATAAATAATAATAATAAAAGCAGCAAAGCATCTACCTAATATCCACGTCATAGACAAAAAACGTCATGTGCTTAAAGACAAAATGCCGATAAACGACGAACAGGAATTATAAAAAAAAATAAAAAACGCGTCGAGCAAAGAAAACGCTACGTCCAACCAGGAAGAGTGTAGTCGTGCACACGTTGCCTGACAAAACGCAAATGCACAAGTAACGGTTTTAAAACTTGGCTTCTTTCCTTCAACGCATATATTTTTATGATAATATTTCACATGAAACCGAGATACAATCGACCTAAAACACGTTTCTAGTCGAGGTATCTTTTTTTTGGTCAAAAAAAAATAAACCAACACCATCTGTGCATCAAGAATTAGGGTGGGGCCACGAATGCAGTGTTCGTGCAAGTGTTCCAAATATCCGCAAAATTAAAGCGTACTGAAGACGAAAAGCGTAGTATAAACACGCGAGGATTCGACCTTAAAAGGGAGTAATCTGCGTTTTTACACACGCCCGCAGCCTCTCTGGTGCGGCAAATGTGAGTTTTCTGGCCGCGTTCAGACAAAGGACAGACTCAAGAAAGCGCGTCACCTGGCAAGCGAAAAACGCAGTTAAACACACACGGTGCCAACAAACATTGGTTTATTCACATTCTCTCCAATTTCGCCGTGCGATGTAGAAGTGTGTGCAGCGATGGGGCCTGTAGGTAGTGTGACGAAAAGCAGTGAGGCCTTTCCTGGGCCTCGACTCACGGAAATAAAGGAAGCTGAGCGGGGAAATGGCGCCAGTAGTTTTTGGATCTCATTTTTGCCAATCTCATCGCATCCGAGTAGCTGAAGGCCACGCACAATCAAACCATCGAAAGACGCGAGATTAACTGTGTATATAAATAAAAGTGCTCTAAGAACGCTACAACAAGAGCCAACGAAAACTAGTTTGTGTTTTTCTATCAATTTACGACAAACATAGCCTGCAGCTATAATCGGCGGAGGCGTTAATTGACCGATTTGATTCACATATTAGTCATTCACACTAAAAAAAACCCCACAGCCTAATCATTAAACTCTCCAAACATATTGCGAATAGCTGTACATCTTATCATTATTATTATTTAAATGTAGACATACCATGGTTGCGTATCTGTGCTAGTCGGCGTCTGGATTGGAATTGAATGAGCTGTGATGCAGTCCTTCGGTCTCGCACACTTGATACAACACTCGGGCGCGCCCTTTTGCGCGTGACCGCACAGCAGATGGGAGCGAGCTTCCATGTCACGCGCTTATTGAGGTGTTATGGGAGCTGTAGTTTTGGTCGTGGGCATATTAATATATATTCACTGTTGTCAGTAGTACGTTGGCACAAACATTTTGTCGTTCAAAAGCGTTAAAGTTGTACTTTTTACTAAGCGTTTGTTTTTTTAAAAATGCCACAGTTACATTTTACAACATGAAATATATAGTACATATGTGTCAATTTTAACAGTACTTTCAACTACATTATATATATATATATATATATATATATATATATATATATATATATATATAAATTACATATGTATTTTTTATTATTTAATTCCACTAATAATATGAAATTAATATTAACACGACTTTTTAATTGATTACTATATTTAAATGCAAAACCAACATATTTAACATTTAAATAGCTTTGGGAAATTCTTGTGATGGGGCTTTCTACCCTATGGTAACATGACGTCGAAAGCGCTGTTATACTACTAATGCTGCACTGAAAACATATACTACACCGAGTGCAATATTCGTTAGTGGCTCGTAGGGCACGCTGCTGTCTGAGCGTAACCCTTTGTGTTTGTCTCTGCCCCTTTTTAAGGTTCGCTTAACTCGCTTCCAAATAAGGAAGCAAATGGTGACAGTCGTGAGCGCGCTTCAGCCAAAGCCGTGCACATCAGGCGGCTCGCGACTCCGATCGCCATATAAGGAAACAAGGACATTTCATTTCTATAGAAAAAATTCACACAGCACGCGCTAGAGGGAGCGATGTACAGCAGCAAAGAATGAAACTGCAGTGAGGGAAGAACATATCCCGCTGACCATTTAGGACAGAATAGCCTTTGTTATCTACAAATTGCAATGAACCGGTGACGTATGAATTAATGGTTCATGTTCCATTTACGCGCTTTTGTTCATTAGTACACTCATGCAAACGAACGATTGTTCAAAACGTGTCCATGAATGCTGACGGTCCTCACTGAAATGTTCTCAATGCTGACACCTAGTGTACAAAAGTTGACATTCCTAACTGTAGGCCTATACAAAGAAGACCCATGAGTGCATTGCATGCTTGTATCTTTATTTTGGGGGTTTATATATGTAAAGTGTATGCAACAGTAAAAATGATATACAGGGACAGAGTATGATCCCTGGTAGATCAGTTTAGGCAGGTCCACTCGATTGAAAATGAGAAGAGATCACAGGACACATTCAAAAAGAACAAATGCCACAAGGACACATTACAGACATGCCTTAGGGGGCATACAAATATTGTCATTGTCTGTAAAAGACAAAACAAACTGTTTTGAGGTACTATCATATGCCTGAAAACTGATTTTTCCAGGTATACTCTTTCACCACTACGTCATACATGAAATAAGAGGAATGTCATATGACAAAAATGAAAACAGAAAGAAATAAGATGCAACAGTGCTCAGACCACTACAAAAACAGAATCAAATAAGGTGTTTACTAATATGATATGCAAATTTGAACCTGATTACAGAATAGTCCACAATGACTGACACGTTTTCTCAAGACACTTTTAAATAGTTGATTTTGGCTTTTCTATCAATACTTTCAGTCCAACTTAATAAAGTGTCAGGATGGTTTTGAACACCCAACAACATGCCAGCAGTTAAAAAAGGGGTGTATAGGACCAATCCAGCACTCAAGAACATTGGAACGGAATAAAATATATGTTTGTTACCCCGATGAAACCCAATACAAGTGAAACAACTTATTGACAGGATTTCCCATAGAAATCATACATGGGTATATAAAAGATGGAATGCATAGAAGGCCACAATTTGGTACAGAGATCATAAAACAAAGCTTTTGCAAAGGTCATATAATAAAGCGTACTTACAGTTTTAATACTAAACATCATATCAAGCTTAAGCCTTAATGAAGTAAATGGCAGTTCATGTGCAAAGGTATTCCTGGCTAAAGAGAACAAACCAATAACATGTCTACAGAGTGCAATGCAAGTGCAATCCAAAAGTTACATGACCCTGACTTGCTGTCTTTGGCTGTACTGGAATGAACAACTGTAAACATATCAATGCAGCTCTGTGGAGAGTTTAGCCCTTGTGCTAAATCCATACCTGTCCCTGAAAGACTGCTGGTTTGTGATATTTGGTTTATATTCATATTTGTGTTGATCTTTAAAAATCTGGTTTAAGACATCTTGAAAAAAATCAGTCAACCTTCATTAGAAACAGAAATTTAAGTGCTATGTTTGGAGGTGTGCAATATTTGGTATCATAATTATTGGTCACGTCTGTGCAGTTTACATCTGGTTCTGGCATCTTCAGTTTGACTGTGAAGCTATCTTGTCTTCTTCTGTTGTGCAGCCACCTGACCCTGGGCTCTTGTCTTGTTTAACACATCTGTGGCCTGGAAAAAAAGAAAAAACATGGAGAAAAAACAGAATGAAAAAATTCTAATCCTTAAGGACAGTATGTAATATTTTTATGCCAAAATACATTCCCTTAACTCAGATTATTGTTCATTGACTACTATTAGTATGCCATTCATGGGTATATCTCCCTTGAAAGTGTAAACATTAAGCCTCCCAGGCAGCATCTAAACATTGCGAGCAGTCCACTCAGATCTGTCAATCTCTTTCCAGCTCAACCTAATTCAAGAGTTAGGGGCGTGGCTTCTGTAGCAGGCATTAAAGATTAAACAGGTCATGAAAACGTGAATTATGATGCTACGTGCTAAACGGACTCTTAAAAGGGTTAGTTCACCCGAAAATGAAAATTCAGTCATTAATTACTCACTCTCATGTCGTTCCACAACCGTAAGACCTTCGTTCATCTTCGGAACACAAATTAAGATATTTTTGATAAAATCTGATGGCTCGTGAGGCCTGCATTGACAGCAAGTTAAATTAACACTTTAAATGCCCAGAAAGGTACTAAAGTTATATTTAAAACAGTTCATGTGACTACAGTGGTTCAACCTTAATGTTATGAAGCGACAAGAATACTTTTTGTACGGCAAAAAAACAAAATAATGACTTTATTCAACAATATCTAGTGATGGGCGATTTAAAAAATCTGCTTCATGAAGCTTCGAAGCTTTACAAATCTTTTGTTTCGAATCAGTGGTTCGGAGGGCCAAAGTTATGTGATATCTGTAAACGAGGCTTCGTTACGTCACAAGTGTTTCGAAATTTCAATGGTTCAAGTGACTCTGGCAGTTTGATACACGCTCCGAACCACTGATTCGAAGCTTCATGAAGCAGTGTTTTGAAATTGCCCATTACTAGATATTGTTGAATAAAGTCGTTATTTTGTTTTTTGGCACACAAAAAGTATTCTTGTCGCTTCATAACATTAAGGTTGAACCACTGCAGTCACATGAACTGTTTTAAATATAACTTCAGTACCTTTCTGGGCATTTGAAAGTGTAAATTAACTTGCTGTCAATGCAGGCCTCACTGAGCCATCTGATTTTATCAAAAATATCTTAATTTGTGTTCCAAAGATGAACGAAGGTCTTATAGGTGTGGAATGACATGAGGGTGAGTAATTAATGACAGAATTTTCATTTTTGGGTGAACTAACCCTTTACCACAATTATGAAAATCATCAGTTTCTGGTAATTAAAAATGGAAGTAAAACATTTAACCAGTTCTGAATAAGACTACATGACCGCAGTGCCCTTTAAGACAAATGTAACAGTATATAATGTGTATTTAGATGTGTCCAGTGTAGACAGTCTCAACAGGTGTGGGCGTCATGTCAAAAAATGTGCCTGGTGCAGATATGTTGGATGGCTTTATTATAAGTGTGTTATTAGCCTACTCAATTGCTTACTCATGACACATAGCAACACAGCTAAAAGTATTCCTAATATTTTGGATCTTTTATTGAATATAGCTATTTTTTCCTGTTCAGACATGCCTTTATGTTTGAGTTGGGGGAGGTGCAATGCATAAAAGGGGGCATCAGCATGATTGTTTGAAAATATGCTTTATTTTTATAATTCTGATATGTGCCACTAGTGTCAAAGAAACTTCATACTTCACCTTTAAACAAATATATTGATTAAAGGAATATATTTACCTGCTCTAGTATTACTCCAGCAGCTTGGTCTATGGCTGTGCCTACTTCTCTGTACTGGCCAGAATACCGGATAAAGGCCCAGGTCAGCATAGCCATCATGGCTAGACCAACTACACAGTCACATGCAAAGGAAATAGTTTCCAGGCCAACGAAGAGCAAAATTCCTGACAGCACATACAGGAGGCAGACCAGAACAAACAGCACTGCGGGTGTCCGGAAAGCACTGAAAACATTCTTGGACTGAAAAGAAAGAAAACGTGTACAAAAACAAAAAGGAAATCCTTGAAATATATATATATATAATTTTCACATTAATTCTGTCGATGCTTTTTCACAATGCCGTTACCTCATTGTGCTTTCTGAAGGACTCCCACAGCTCCATCAGCTCCGAATCCAACTGTTCCTGGTAACGGTAACAGAAATCCCGCCCACCCATCTTCTTAGTGCTGGAGAAGAGATGAAGGGCCTCTTGCAGGAAAAAGCGGTGCTTTTCCTCCAGTGAATCAGGAGCCACATAAGGCAGATCTCCACCACATACCTAACAGTGAGAGGGAATTTATGAAAAAGAAATAAAGAGGACATTATAGGTTTATTAAGGTTAAATGGATATTGTTTGGAAACCATATGCCAATGAAAATGTCATTTGCAGCAGAGAAAGTGTATATGTGAATTACTCCAAGCCTTAACCAAGTGAAACACAATAAAAGTGACAAGCAGTGAGCAGTGACAACAATTTGTCTGTCTCTTGTTTATTATTAAAGGGTTAGTACTCCCCAGAATTAAAATTCTGTCATTAATTACTCACCCTCATGTCGTTCTAAACCCATAAGACTTAAGTTCATCTTTGGAACACAAATGAAGATATTTTTGAAGAAATCAGAGCTTTATGTCCCTCCATAGACAGCTAGGCAACCATTACTTTGATGCTTCAAAAAGTTCATAAAGAGATCATAAAACTAATCCATATGAATTGAGCAGTTTAGTCCAAATTTTCTGAAGAGACTTCATCACTTTTTAAGATGAACAAACTGAATTTAGGCTTTTATTCACATATAAACTTTGATCAGTGAACATAAACAGAAGCTCAACCAAACCTGAATAACGCACGAGAACAAACCTCTTCCAGAAGTTCAAATGTGCTGCGAAACACACGAGAATGAACCTCAATGGTTATGCAGCACGTTTGATCTTCTGGAAGAGGTTTGATCTTGTGCATCATTCTCGTTCAGTTGAGCTTCTGTTTATGTTCACTGATCAATGTTTATATGTGAATAAAAGCTTAAATTAAATCTGTTCATCATATAAAGCGTTCGAGTCTCTTCAGAAAATTCATATGGATTAGTTTTCCGATCCCTTTATGAGCTTTTTAAAGCATCAAAGATAAAGTTGCAAAGGCAGTCTATGGATGGACAGACATCTCTTGGATTTCATCAAAAATATCTTCATTTATGTTCCGAAGATGAACAAAAGTCTTATGGGTTTGGAACGACATGAGCGTGAGTAATTAATGACAGAATTTTCATTTTGGGGTGAACTAACCATTTAAGATTTGATTATTTCTCTGAATTTGTAGGAAAACTTCCTGAATCCAAAACATTGATCTTATGCTAATGTAAAAGTTAACAAAACATGAATGATTCATGATTTTCAGGCGTCAAAACATATTTCAATGATTGCATGCATTAAGCGTTCAGGAGGGACTGTACACATAACAAGTGTTTAACACATTCCAGGTAACATACCTTCTCCATATTCTTGTAGTACTGGTCTTTAGCTGAAGCCACCGCCGCAAGGTTATTGGCCTCTGCTGTAGCCTGAATGAGTCAAAACATTACATCAAAACCATGAAATCTTGTAATAAAGAAATACCAAATCAATATTAGTAAAACTGTATTATATTACCTCTAGCATGGATTTGGGGTGTGGAAGGTCTTCTCCCTGATATATCTTAATATATGCCTAACAAATTAGAAACAAAAAACATGAAAAATGCTGTTCAACCACTAAAGACCAATATATTCATAAGCTAGTTGTGTGCTCACTTTGAAGTACTCCAGCAGGCCTCTGCAGGTCACCTTATTCCCATTGATCTCTTTCACAGCCAGCTCGTCAGTCTTGAGCAGGTTGGGAATGAGTTCACCCAACTGTTCTTTAAACTCTGGAGCCACATCTGAGAATCAATGATGGAGTAATTGTTTGAGAGAGTTAGAACATGTAAAAACTATAACATAAAAATGGCAGTATAAAATGAGGAACTGAAAATGCAGACAGAACCCACACAATGAGATGCGCAGATATCAGATAGTGTTGACATGGTTTGGGGTCAGTAAGATTTTTCTGACTTTTAATTCAGCAAGGGTGCATTAAATTGATCAAAAGTGACAGTAAAGACATTTATGTTACAAAAGATTTATATTTAAAAAAAAAAAAAAAAAGCTGTTCTTCTGAACTTTCTATTAATCAAAGAATCCTGAAAAAAAATGTATCACGGGTTCCACAAAAGTGTTAAGCAGTGCAATGGTTCTTAACATTTATAACAAGAAATGTTTCTTGAGCAGCAAATCAGCTTATCAGAATGATTTCTGAAGGATCATGTGACACTGCAGACTGCAGTAATGATGCTGAAAATTCAGTTTTGACTTTTAAATTGTGGGTGTATGTTGCATCCCACCACACTGTATTTTTTTAACCATTTCTAATAAACAAATCTAATCACGAAATAGTATTAAAACTTACTGCAACCAATCACAAAACTGGTGTAAATGTGTTTTTCGAAAAACAATCAGTTATTGTGCTTTCAAGTTGAATATTTGCTGGCAGTATCAAATGCTCCGGTACTTGTGCCCATCTCTAGGTAAAGGGTGTAGTGTGAGTAGTTAATCATGAATGAAGTGTAATACCACACAGCTGTCCCTTGAAAGCAGGGCTTGTTGCCACCTTCAGGCCAGGGTGGGGTAAGAGAAAACAGGAAATGGAGGTGAAACAGGAGTGAATGTGCTCTCTGACTGTCTGAAGCTCCTCATGCTGAGTCTGCTTCACCTGAACGCCACCACACAAACACACAAGAGAAGTATCAGTGCAGACAAACACACAGCTGAACATACAGAGTACCTTAAGTCATTCTTAGTCACATACTTGCAGACGTTTGTCCAAGAAATCGCTTCCTCCTTTAAACCCATATTTGTACTCATACGGGAAACTCCAGTCTCTGACCAGGAACATAAGCGACTGTGGGCAAGAAAAGAGTTGTGCTGACATGAAGGAAACGTGCAAAAAATTGTAAACATTAAAGTTTTCTTTACTACACACACGCACAGACATGTTTGTCTAGATGCAATCTGAAAACCAGCTGTTTCAAGTTATTCATCTGTCCTGAGCTCTCAAGACTATGTTGTCCGTGGTTTTATTTTAATGCAGTAATTTTGGACGGTACTACCACTGTAGAATCTTGGTATGGATATAAATACACTGCTCAAAAAAATTAAAGGAACACTTTTTAATCAGAGAATAGCATCAAGTCAGTTAAACTCCTGGGATATTGATCTGATCATTTAAGTAGCAGAGGGGGTTGTTAATCAGTTTCAGCTGCTTTGGTGTTAATGACATTAACAACAGGTGCACTAGATAGGCAACAATGAGACGACCCCCAAAACAAGAATGGTTTTACAGGTGGAGGCCATTGACATTTTTTCCCTACTCATCTTTTCTGACTATTTTTCTCTAGTTTTGCATTTAGCTAGGGTCAGTGTCACTACTGGTAGCATGAGCTGATACCTGGACCCTCAGATGTTGCACAGGCAGTCCAACTCCTCCAGGATGGCACATCAATACGTGCCATTGCCAGAAGGTTTGCTGTGTTTCCCAGCACAGTCTAAAGAGCATGGAGATTCCAGGAGACCGGCAGTTACTCTAGGAGAGCTGGACAGGGCCGTAGAAGGTCCTTAATCCATCAGCAGGACCGGTATCTGCTCCTTTGTGCAAGGAGGAACAGGATGAGCACTGCCAGATCCCTACAAAATGACCTCCAGCAGGCCACTGGTGTGAATGTCTCAGACCAAACAATCAGAAACAGACTTCATGAGGGTGGCCTGAGGGCTGACGTCCTCTAGTGGGCCCTATGCTCACTGCATGGCACCGTGGAGCTTGATAGGCATTTGCCATTGAACACCAGAATTGGCAGGTCCGCCACTGGCACCCTGTGCTTTTCACGGATGAGAGCAGGTTCACCCTGAGCACGTGACATGAAAGGGTCTGGAGAAGCCGTGGAGAACGTTATGCTGCCTGTAACATCGTTCTGCAGTGGTGGGTCAGTGATGGTCTGGGGAGGCATATCCATGGAGGGACGCACAGACCTCTACAGGCTAGACCAATGGCATCCTGACTGACATTGGGTATCGGGATGAAATCCTTGGACCCATTGTCAGACCCTACGCTGGTGCAGTGGGTCCTGGGTTCCTCCTGGTGCATGACAATGTCCAGCCTCATGTGGTGAGAGTATGCAGGCAGTTCCTGGAGGATGAAGGAATTGATACCATTGAATGGTCCCCACGCTCGCCTGACCTAAATCCAATAGAACACCTCTGGGACATTATGTTTCAGTCCATCAGACTGTCCAGGAGCTCAGTGATGCCCTGGTCCAGATCTGGGAGGAAATACCCCACGACACCATCCGTCGTTTCATTAGGAGCATGCCCCGACATTGTCAGGCATGCATACAAGCACGTGGGGGCCATACAAACTACTGAGTACCATTTTGAGTTGCTGCAATGAAATTTCAGCAAAATGGACTAGCCTGCTGCATCATTTTTTCACTTTGATTTTCGGGGTGTCTTTGAATTCAGTCCTCTGTAGGTTGATAATTTCATTTCCATCAAACGATGTGGCATCCTTTCATTCCTAACACATTACCCAGTCCATTTCAGTATAGATATCCAGCATGATATTTTTCCCCATTGAGATCTGATGTGTTTTCAAAGTGTTCCTTTAATTTTTTTGAGCAGTGTACAATGGGATATAAATATGGTAATCATTCAGTATAATATTTTGCCATCTGATACCATCATTGTAACATGGTGTCACCAGAGGTCTATTTAGGTCCTGAGGTTATTCTGCTCACAAAGTTAAATGAGTGCCAAGTAAAACCCACAAATTTGAAATACAAATATCACTACAGGTACACACAGACACAAATACATTTAAACAGAGATGACTACAATGTCATCATCAATGTGTGTTCATACCTGAAAAGGCTTCAGAAAGATTTCATCCATTGCAAGTCGGCCATACTCTGTAAACAGCTGCACACACACACAAAAATGACAGGTGTAATAAAGTTAGCAAAGCAATAAAACACCACAATGTAAAACAAGAAAAAAAACACTTCTAATTGTGATATACTGTATGGTCTGTATGGTACAGTTAAGTAGAGAGATGCATCAGAACAGCTGGGTTGTCGTCTGCCAGCAAGTTGACTAGTGAGGTTGATGCGATTATTTTCTCCTATTTTTTGTTTTAGCTACATTTTAAACAGCAATGCATTAAAAGGGATGAAATTAGAAATACAACTTCTCTCACAGGGTCTTAGCATGCTGAGAGCTTGTTCCACAATATCCAAAATAAATCAAGAAATAAATAAATTAAAACTTGACAGTTAAAAAGTTAAACTTGACAGCTTTGGGCAATAAAAGATTATAGATAATTAGCCAATTTATTTGTTGAATTAAAGGGAACACAATGTTATCATGTTCTCTAAATGTAAATGTCTAGGGAGAAACACTTGTATTAACTTATATTAACACTTGTGCTAGTTGTATTAGCAACTCTGAAAATACAGCTTCCAACTTATATCCATTACTTTTTAATTCATTTTACAAATAAGCAGCGCGAAGTACCAACCACTAGAACAGGGAATGGCAACCTATGGCAGGGAGGGATAATCACTGGCATGTGACAATAGCTAAAGAGGTGTATTTAATTTAAATAAGAGATGTACATTTTGAGGTAATCATTTCTCTTAGTCACACAGCCTGTTTTATTAAGTTAGGAACTATAAATACTAAAAACTGTTAATAGGTTAACAGTAAATTCCCATACTATATACATGGAAAAACTGTAAAAGATCTAACTGGACATTTCATGTATTTTTTTTTTTTTTAACAGTAACAGTTTAACAGTAAAATACTATTAAATGTACAGTTTTTAGAAGTAAAAAAGCCTAATCAAATTATAATTTACAGTGAAAAACTGTAAACTGACATTCCCAGAAAGTATTTTGTTTAAATAATTATGTTTCCTAATAGTTTTTGTTATCAGTTATGCACATTTGGGTTTTATGTTTAATCTTCTGTTTATTACGTTTTTTTTTTTTTTTTTTTTTTACACCATGTTAGCATCATGGCTATTTACATGGCAAACACAAAGGTCAATATCATAATCCATAAAATGTACATTATTATATAAAACATTTTAACTTGACATAAGATAGAAAATCTAAAATACATTTGGGTGATACATTTTGAAATATTCCATGCAAACATGTTTCTGAATAAAATCATTTTCTAGCAGTATCATAAAAATTACAATCCAACAGAATATGTTTAACAGTCAAAGGAACTTGACACGAGAGACATAATCAATAAAAACCCATGGGTAAGTCTTGAGTGACTTAGTCTGCACCTAGTGAAGACGCCTTGGTCATGTCTTGATTTGAAGTTATGGAAGATATTTCTTTTTATACTAGGGTTTATTTCATACAGTTTTTTATTTTTATTTTTGTGCCATTCTTTCTGCCACTTGTTAGTGATGTATAATGGTCTAAAATTAGAAGGTGGTATTTGACAGATATTCAGATATTCCAGGTCAAGCACTTCTCTGGCAGCCGTGTTCACTCTCTCATTACCAGTCAGTCCAATGTAACTTGGAACCCAGCAAAAGATAATATTTAGGTTTTCCTTCATTAGAAGATCTAATTTAGTTAAAATTTCAACAATTATGGGGTGATCAGTCATTTTTAAGGATTCAAGTGCTTGAAGACAAGATCTTGAGTCAGAGGCAATTAAAAAGTTCCCTTCTTGACTCTTCTGTTGTTTAATGAATGTTTATTGCATTAAGTGTGGTGTGTTACCATGATGGTGCTTTGTGTTTGCAGAATGACTCTGTGCACCTTCTATACTAATATAATTCAGCTTGTGGAAAGGACTTTTTATTTGTTTTTTATGTGTTTACATTTTTACTACATTTTTTACAGAATTATTCTGGCAACCACAGCTGCCTGGATTTTTTTGTAAAAACATGATTTTTTTTTTTTTTTTTTAACAGTGAACAGGTGTGCTTCTGAGATTATCCCTCAGTGTGTCATAAGGATGCCAAACGCTGCACTAGGATATGAAAAAACTTTTACTGTACCTTTTGATCACACTGCATAAAAAATGTCTAAAGATTCTTAAATCGAGTTGCATTTACTGACGAAGCAAACAGACATAAAATATGAATTTGAATATTTAATTTTGTTCTTCGTTTTACATTTGCATCTCAAGTAAATGTGTCTTGATTTAAAAGATGTTTAGATATTTGTATTGGAAAACAGGACAAAAATACTTAGGAAGATTTTCATTCATTTTTTTTGCAGTGCATGCAACATTTATTGCCAAGACTTTATGAATTTTATACGTTCTGCTCTGATGTAAGACCCTTTAAGGCCTTAATTTGTGTACGGATGAATTAAGGCTTTTTAAGACCATTTTAAGAACTGAAGAAACCCTGCTTTTAATCATTTCTCTGTGGTGTAATAAAAACACCATTTTCCAAATCAAAAATGCAGGACAGTCTCAAGACAAGTCAGTTTAGCTTGAGAATTCTGTATTCTTGTCTAGTTGTGACTTGACTAACCTGAAGTTGCTGTAGATCATCTTCCTGAATATTCTGTGACAGATTATAAATCTAGAAAAAAAAAAAGTAATTATAATTATGACACATTTCCAGTCTTCTTCTTTCAACTCATTTGTGGTAAAACTGTTAAGATGCATTGTGGAAACCTGGATAGAACTAGTCATGGTGCTGAGGGCAAAGATAGTGGCACAGTCCTTCACTGTGGATTGAGAATCAAACGCTCCTTGTGTGTCCATTAAAAGCACTGCAACCTACAGAGAAGAACAAAATGCTCCATTTTAGTACTACAGTTCTCCAAACTCAGGAGAGCAAGTGACCGGAAGTTTTTTTTAAAACACATTAAGCCAGAATCACTGACGAGAAAATCTTAACAGGAAATGTCCACACACTTGTGCAAGTTCAGATTGTTTACTGGACAAAAACTACTAGATAAGATTTCAGACAGTAATACATTTCATGATGCAACTGTCATAATGAATTTCTAGGGAACTGAAACTCATTTATACTTGTCATTTAGTTCTTCATTCAGACTCCATTCACACCACATATCTCAAACATGCATGACCACTAGTGACAGGAACTGTTGGGAATTCAGTATCTCTGAAAATAATTGATCCAACTATTTTTGGTAATATTCTAAAGTTTTTGGTAAAATTGTAAAGTTGAATATGGTGGAAGTTGAATATTGGTAAAGTTGAATATGGTGGAAGAGTTTGTGCACAGATGTGCACAAGTGAAACAACACACCCTGAGGAATAAAAAACACAGGTGGAACCGATCAAAAGAGGTGTGGAACAGAAAAACCTACTGAAAATGTCAGGAATTCTGCCTGTCTCTTATATGAATATGTAATAAGTACAGACAATTACAGTATTGCTTAATGTGCATGTAGTACTGCAAGTAGAAACGTGGCAGTTGCCACTAACCAACTTTTGTCAAATATGATAAATGAACATATTAACTTGATCATGTCAACCATTAAAAGCAACCAGTATCGCTTCAAAACGTCAAACAATAGTAAATATTTATAAGTAAATCTAAAACATTAGTGCAGGCACCTCCTCTCCTTTTTCAGACTGGCTGAATTCCAGATCCTTTATGTAATATTTTCCACATATGAACCAGAAATTGTTTACTTGGTAAAATCTTAAATGATGCATGCATATTATTAGAATATAAAATCAAACTTGCTGATTTTAAACTAGCTATTTACTGTCGCCTCGCCCCAACATTGAGGAGTTTCTAAATCAAACCGACAACATATTTGAGGAACGGACGAAACAGCCTAAGTAAGCTAACGTAAAAGTGTCTTAAGCTATCTTTACATATTACCGACTTTAAAAGCACATTAAGCCAGAATCACTGACAATAAAATCTTAACAGGAAATGACCACAAACTTACTGGACAAAAACTACTAGATAAGATTTCAGACAGCAATAAATTTCATAATGCAGCTGTCATAATGAATTTCTAGGGAACTGAAACTCATTTATACTAGTCATTTAGTTCTTCATTCAGACTCCATTCACACCACATATCTCAAACATGCATGACCACTAGTGACAGGAATTGTTGGGAATTCAGGATCTCTGAAAATAATTGATCAAACTATTTTTGGTAATATTAATAAAAGTTCTATTTAACAAAATTCAAAACAAGCCTATTTAACTACACATTGTCAAATAAAGACCCAGTTAGTAACACTGATCTCACAAGCCTTAAATATAACATAAAACCAGAGCAATATTGATTTATTTTGAGGCAGATATGACTCAAAGTAATGACTTGCAGTTCAATAAGTCATTTAGATGTTAATTCAGTAACTGCTCCAGCTGATTCTCTCTGTGAGTCAATGAATCATTTTGACCAATTAATAAAAAAGAACCAGCTTGAAATCTTTCAAACGCAAATCTAAATGCACTGGTGATGCTGCTGGAAGTTTGTTGTTTTGTGCAACCAGCAGTGGACAACAAAGTAGAAGCAGATATTAAATATACAGATACAAACAGAAGTGTTCCCTCTGCATCAGTGGAAGAATGCAGATATTCAAAAATTATTAAAGGTATAGTTCACCCAAAAATGAAATTTCTGTCATTAAGTACTTACACTCATGTCGTTCCAAACCTGTAAGACCTTTGTTCATCTTCGGAGCAAAAAATTAAGATATTTTTGATGAAACCCGAGAGTTTTTTTTATCTCCCATAGAAAGCAATGAAATGACCACATTCAAGGTCCAGAAAAGTAGTAAAGACATTGTTAAAATAGTCGACGTAACTAGAGTGGTTCAACCTTAATATTATGAAGCGACAAGAATACTTTTTGTGCGCAAAAATAACAACTTCATTCAACAATTTCTTCTCTACCCTGTCAGTCTCCTACGCAGTTGATGCAGTGAATGCAGCGCAGCGCTTCCGTGTTTACATCCGAACGCCGGCTCAGTATTGGCCGATGCTGTTCACGTGAGCAGCACGACGCATGAGTGTAATGCTGACACAGGAGTCTGCAAATAATGAGTCAGTGTTCTGACGTAGAACACGGAAGCGCTGCACTGTGTCTTCAATGTAAACTGCATAGGATGAAATTGTTGAATAAATTTGTTATTTATGTTTTGTTTTTGCGCACAAAAAGTATTCTCGTCACTTCATAACATTATGGTTGAACCACTCTAGTTACGTCGACTATTTTAACAAAGTCTTTACTACTTTTCTGGACCTTGAATGTGGTAATTTTGTCACTTTCTATGGAAGATTTAAAAAAAAAAACCTCTTGGATTTCATCAAAAATATCTTAATTTGTGTTCTGAAGATGAATGAAGGTCTTACGGGTTTGGACCGACACAAGGGTGAGTACTTAATGACAGAAATTTCATTTTTGGGTGAATTAACCCTTTACCACAATTATGAAAATCATCAGTTTCTGGTAATTAAAAATGGAAGTGAAACATTTAACCAGTTCTGAATAAGACTACATGACCGCAGTGCACTGCCTGCTGTTGGGTGCTTGTTACCTCACTTCCATCCTTCTTCCGTACAATGAAAACTTCACTCCATAACTGGATGCCGGTGGTCTCTGGCTCTGAGCCTCCTCTCCAGGAGAAACCTGTCAGAGGTTCATTGTCCTGCCCAAGCCAATCCTCACCAGGCTGAAGGGGACAAAATAATGAGAGGTGAATATATAGTAGGAATCTGCTCAAGAGCAGCACACCAATGATCTTTCAAAGTGGGAAATCTGGGCAAATGTTGCCTTAATATTAAATTATGTGCCGCATTACGTGATCTGAATATTGAATACACTGGTTTTCCTTCTGACCTTCTTATACATGTATCGGAGCATGAAATCCAAAAGGAAACTTTTCCCTTTTCGGAAGGCTCCAGCAACAGACACCACCACCACATCCTTATCTCGAACATCGGGCTCCAACAAAATTCGACTGAGTGCCTCTGTATCCAGGTCAAAGGAGTGATCCTCCTTGTTGACTGTCACAATTTGAACTGGCCCAGGTTCACCCCGCATCCTCTGTCCTATATCACAGGCTTACTGTGGGTGACAATAAAAATGCTTCAGCTTAATGCCAGTAATAAAATAAGGTCACACATTCATATTCGAGTGCATGACAATTTGTTTTGACCTTCAAAGCTAGCTGTTAATATCTGCTTTGAAATATCGAATAGAGCGTATTAAATCCATTTCTGGGAGGCATTATTGGGACAGTACGGACCCTGTTGGCTAGCAAGGCAGGGTTTGTTGGGAAACTGCGATGTGGCAAGCCAGTTAAAAGGTTCAAGCATGCTCTTCTACACTGACAGATTCCCCAGCTTGAATGTGACTCATTGTTTCAATCATTCTGACTGCTTTCACTAATGGGCAAAACACTGCAGTGGAAACATCTTTAGAAATTCACACACAGACAATGAGATTTGAATATGGTGGAAGAGTTTGTGCACAGATGTGCACAAGTGAAACAACACACCCTGAGGAATAAAAAACACAGGTGGAACCGATCAAGGTGTGGAACAGAAAAACCTGCTGAAAAATGTCAGGAATTCCTGCCTGTCTCTTAAAAGAATATGTAATAAGTACAGACAATTACAGTATTGCTTAATGTGCATGTAGTACTACAAGTAGAAACGTGGCAGTTGCCACTAACCAACTTTTGTCAAATATGATAAATGAACATATTAACTTGGTCATGTCAATCATTAAAAGCAACCAGTGTTGCTTCAAAACGTCAAACAATAGTAAATATTTATAAGTAAATCTAAAACATTAGTGCAGGCACCTCCTCTCCTTTTTCAGACTGGCTGAATTCCAGATCCTTTATGTAATATTTTCCACATATGAACCAGAAATTTTTTACTTGGTAAAATCTTAAATGATGCAAGCATATTATTAGAATATAAAATCAAACTTGCTGGTTTTAAACTAGCTATTTACTGTCGCCTCGCCCCAACATTGAGGAGTTTCTAAATCAAACCGACAACATATTTGAGGAACGGACGAAACAGCCTAAGTAAGCTAACGTAAAAGTGTCTTAAGCTATCTTTACATATTACCGACTTTAAAAGCAACCAATTAATTCCAGTACCTTATCCTTCGCTTTTCACTGTAGACCTTCCACGGACTCTATTCAGAACATGAACGTTTCAGTTTTAATAAACACAACTTTGTCCGTCAAAGAACATCCCACCGCGCGTGCTGCTGGGAAATGTAGTTTTTACGGTAATACTTTGCATAGACTCCAACTGTAAACAGGCCACACAAGAACTACAACATCCAAGAGGACCCAGAACAAACTCACTTGACAAGTGTGGATTGTATGTATGGTCCAATCAGAGGACATAAATATTGTTGAGCCTAATAATTTATGTGCGTAAACCAATATTTAATCTTCAGTTTTGTTTACAGATGAATTGAATATTACCTCTATGATTATATAATTGTACGTACATTGAGACCTGTTTTACTCGGTATGTCAATACATTTATAGTCGTTAGCTCATGCCAACATGGAAATGGTACCAATACTACAAGCAATCCTTAACCCCCCCCCCCCCCCCACAAAAAAAAAAAAAAAAAAGTTTTGCCAAACATCTAGGGAGTGTCTTCTAGGGTTTCCATAATGAGTCATACTAGTTTGCCAGTATTCATACTGCAGCAAGGACCAAAAACCACCCATGAACACATCTCATTCATTACATTACACAACAGCTGGTATGCAGAGCTTAACCTAAATCTGTATAGCACGTTTGTGATTTAACACATTTTTAACATTTCTACAGGGACATTTTACCTGAATTTTCAAACTGATTCTATATCACAAAACTATACAAATTATTGTTTTTAAACATTTATAGTTATTTAGTTTTTTTTTTCTTCTGGCTGATGCTATTCATGATGTAGCTTCAATTATTAGTTTAAACCACTGGTAGGTCATCTTGAGTAGGTAGGTCAATTTTCAGAACATTGGTCTGTTACCCACATTAACAGAGGAGACCATTGCAGACCAACCATTATCTAAAGGTTAAGATGTGTCATTTTCATAAATGAAGCCATCTGAGAAGTTGTTTCACTCCACAATGTATTCTAGTTATATCTGTGATCTACTAAGAGCTTGCTAATTAAAACTAAATATCTAATTTCATGGGACAAATCAGGCAAAGATTTCATCATAATATTTCAGTACTTTATTGCTAAATGAGATGCACATGAAGAGGATGGGTTCAGAGTGCCATTTAGTGTCAACCTGTTTAACATACTAAACTAAAATAATAAAATAAACACGTGAATAAAGCAAAATATGACATGCATCATACTACACAAAAAACTAATCACTACAGAATGCTGTAGCATAATAATAATCAACCAGAAATAAGGGTTAGATATTAATATTTTCATCTACCTAAACTAACAGATGGCAGTTTTTCTCAATAATACTTGAATATGTTCATAATTTTGAACAATTTTGAACAATTCCATACTGTAAAACCTAATTTTCTTCACAAAAAAAGGACATCAGAACTTTATCCCTCTAATTTGAACCTAGAATACAACACATCTTTAGATGAATTTTAATAGGAGGGACTTAATGAACAATGGCATGGAAGTGCATTAAATATTACTTGTCAACCATGACAATAAACAATAAATATTTTGTTCTTAATGACAGTTCATCATTTTCCAAATGCTTTTTTCAGTCAAATTACATGCAATATACTAATACCAAGGATACCCTCACAGTGCTGTTGTCAGTCGCTACAAATGTCTTTTCAAATCACTACATTATTTGGAATTGCTTATGTTGCACCTTTTATTACAGTAAGTAAAAGTTCAGGCAGTTATAAAGTGTCAATAGTACATCAAGCCCAGAGTTTTCACAGTGGCCACATCTCCCCATTAACCCTCCTCTCTCAGTGGTTTCCTCCCGCAAGGTCAAGCAGTGACCCTGCAGCTTCCTGAGCCTCTGCATCAAGCTGCAGTATCTCAACCGTCTCCAGGTCCAGCTCTGCGTCTCCTGGAAGAACCAGGTACTGATATTGCTGATACTGATAGTAGTGTAACTCAATGTAACCGCTGTCTGCCAATGGATCTTTCTCTGAATCCTCGCCAGCAACCTCTGTAAGTTCCACAGACTCCATGGGGACCAGCTCCTCGTGATCTGGTATCAAAGAGCACGGCGGGTTTGAGGACAGAGAATCTAGATCTGAGGAACAGTGGGAAAGTGGTGGATTTAAGACAATTGTACCATATAGAACAGGTCTGAATTTTGTGTGACAGTGACTCTATGGGACTCTACTCTACATAAAACATTTTTTGCCCGATCAGACCAGTGCAGAAAGATTCTCTAGAGTCTGAATATCAAAAGTTATCAAAAAAAGTTGAAATTTCGTTTTAGGGTCGCTAAGAGGCACCGAAACGTTCGAAATGGGCGGAGCCACTTTTACTAAAATGCCTATAACTCTTGTACAAAATGAGATATTTTCACCAAACTTAGTACACATGTGTATGGGCTCAATTATTGGTCACAGTGAAAAAAATGTGGTGATTGGACACTTGGTGGCGCTATAACTTGAAAAAAACCTGAAAACAGCTATGACTACGCAACCGTTAGTCCGATCGACTTGAAAATTGGCATGCAGTGTCTTGGTCCAAGGGGGCATGATAGTCTATGAGGACATTGGCTTACTCGAAAAACATGGCCGCCTTTGGCCAATGAAGTTTGAGCACCTATTAGACAAGGTTAATGGAGGCCGATCGAAAGGAAACTCAGTGTGTATGTTCAACTCATGGGCCTAGAGGTCTGTAAGAATTTTGAAAGAAATCGGCCACTAGTTGGCGCTAACGAGTTTTACGGCTCTGTAAACACGTGGTGTTTCACACATACACACAATATTCATATAATTTGATAGATCTCCTAATGCTGAACAACTTTGCCTCAAGAACCACTGCTGTCAATCAAATCGTTCATTAAATATTCACGGTTATGTAAAACACCTACTTTTGCAAACTAGTCCTAGGTTTTTTGCCCAATCGTAAAATCAAACAAGTGCAGTACAATTGTCTGGACTCTCTAGATCAATATCAAAAAGAAGTTGAACTTTACCCTTTGGATAGCTATAACAGGGTCATTTAGAAAATGGGCATGGCAAAATATACTCAAAAGCCAATAAACCCTAAACGAAAACTCAGAACTTCACAAAATTAAGTGAGCACATGCAGCATTTGACTCTAAAGAAGCATGCAAACTTTTATGGAGATCGGACCATAGGTGGCACTATAACTGTTAAAAAGCTTTAAAAATCATATATTTTCAATGGTACATTGCCTGTTTTGGCTGAAAATGGTCTGTTCCTTCTATTATTTAAGTGGTTACATGCTTGCTAAATAAAACTTAATATCTTTTTACACATATGTGCTTAAAGGCCTTAAATGCTGGAAGGCCCGATAAATGCTGCTTGTTTTTTTAAATACTTTTTCTTTCATTCACAAACAAAAAAAAAACACTAACAAATACCAATTACTGTACTGTTCCATTATTATTTAATTAGTAGTATATGGTAAAAGATGTGTGCAAATGAAGAGAGCAAACTGTTCGTTATGTGAGACTTCTTTACTTAAGTGACCCTGTAATAAAACAGCCTGACACAGAGAGGACGGCCATTATGTCAGGGTGGCTATAGGTTGCTAGGGTAATGTCTGGCTGTTACCAAGGCAACAGCTCACAAACATACCGTGTCTGGAAAAAGTGGATAAAGGCTAGCAAACTAAAAAAGTGCATGTGAGAGAAGCTAGCACCATTTCATACACTACCGTTTCAAAATTAGATTGATCGAAAGTGACAGTAAAGGCATTTATAATGTTACAAAAGATTTCTATTTCAAATAAATGCTGTTGAACTTTGTATTCGTCAAAAAATCCTGAAATATATTATGCCAGCACAACTGTTTTCAACATTGATAATAATAATAAATGTTTCTTGAGCAGCAAATCAGCATGTTAGAATGATTTCTGAAGGATCATGTGACACTGAAGACTGGAGTAATGATGCTGAAAATTCAGCTTTGATCACAGGAATAAATTACATTTTAAAATATATTAAAATACAAAAGTTATTTTAAATTGTAATAATATTTCACAATACCACTGTTTTTACTGTGTTTTGATCAAATAAATACAGCTTTTTAACAGTAATGTAAGTACTTTTAAGAACTATTTTACATGTCTGTTTTATGCAGCTAGATTTAATATATTTTTATAATTAAGCTGTATGTATGATATTATAGGTGTTTTGGTATGTTGTGTTGTATGTGTAATTGATTGTTTGTTGGCATGACAAGATGAGACCAAAGACTAATTTTCAGCCATGGCTGGATACTTAAAGGGTTAGTTCACCCAAAAATAAAATTTCTGCCATTAATTACTCACCCTCATGTCATTACTCACCCGTTGTTCATGTTTGGAGCACAAATTAAGATATTTTGATGAAATCCGAGAGGTTTTTTTTTATCCTCCATTGAAAGCAACGAATGACCACATTCAATGTCCAGAAAAGTAGTAAAAACATTTTTGCAGGGGTTCAACCTTAATGTTATGAAGCGAGAATACTTTTTGTGCACAAAAACAAAACAAAATAACGACTTTAAAAACTTAAAATAACAAATTCCCGTCATTCTGCTAAGCTATTTTCGCTTCTGTGTTTTACGTCCGAACGGCGGCTCGGTATTGGCCAATTCTGATAACGTGAGCAGCACGAGGCATGCGTGTGATGCTGACGCAGGAGCTGGCCAATAGAGTACCTCAGAGATGACGTGTTTTTGTAGGCCAACCCAGAAGTTAGCGGCGCACAGGTGCCCTCGATCGAAAGCCTATGCATTTTACCCAGACTTTTGGAAAATCACAAAAAATAAGCTCTGTGTTTAACAAAGGGTTATGACACTTACACGTTTTGTCAATCAAGATCATCTTTACAAGTTAACACAACATTTATACATTTTGAAGCCTAAATAAAGTCGTCAGATATAAAAAGCAAACAGTAGGCTATAAACGGACTACAGCACACCATGGTCGCGGATCAACTTCACCACCACCAAGCTTCCTCAAACTTTATTTAAAAAACAACTTTATTTAAAAACATGCTCGCTAATTATGATCTGCGCTGTGTATGAATACTTATCCACTTTTTATGAGAAATGCTGTCCTGTTTGTCATGATGAAGTAGTCCCTTTTAGCAACCGCCGTTTTTTAAGACACAAAGGTTTAAAAAATCACAAGCGGGTTTTAACTGGTGTGTTTTATGTCATAGATCAAAACGTGAAAATATTTAGAGGCTTTGTTAACCACAGAACTTATTTCAGGCGATTTAGCAAAAACCCATTCAAAAAACCCATAGACTTTAGGGCGATGGAACCGGAAGTCCTAAAATACTAACTCGCTTCTGGGTTTTGCATACAAAAACACGTCATCTCTGAGGTACTCTATAATGAGCCTTCGGATATAAACACAGAAACACAGCACTGCTCCAACTGCGTAACAGACTGACAGGGCATAGGAAAAATTGTTGAATAAAGTCGTTTTTGTGCACAAAAAGTATTCTCGTCGCTTAATAACATTGAGGTTGAACCGCTGTAGTCACGTTGACTATTTTAATGATGTCTTTACTTCTTTTCTGGACAATGAATGTAGCAATTTCATTGCTTTCAATGAAGGATAAAAAAGACCTCTCAGATTTCATCAAAATATCTTAATTTGTGTTCCGAAGATGAACGAAGGTTTGGAATGACATGAGGGTGAGTAATTAATGACAGAAATTTCATTTTTGGGTGATCTAACCCGTTAACTTAACTCGACTTTCATTCAAAAGTTTAAATTCAAAAGTTGTGACTGACCTGAAATTTCCATGGTCTCACCCAAAATGTTCTGCCCATTATCAGTCGCCTCCAACCTGTTCAGAATGGAGGTCAGATATACTTGTTTGAGTATCACATTTCACAATGAAAGAGTCATTTGTTCATCTGATGCATATTAAATCAGATAATTCATACAGTATCATACAGCTGGTGTATTAAAAGAAAGAAAATCAAACTCACAAAACAGGCTTGTTCAACAAGTTGCTGTTGGTACGATGGCAATAATGTGTTTTCTTAAGAACTTCCAGAAGAGCTGGCCGATATTCTGGACAAACACGCCATAATGAGCCCTTTCCAACAGACTGTAAAACAACACAGGAATATTTCTTTAAACAAATTAAGCAGTCTAGATGAGAAAAGATCTGAGTAAATTCTGATTAACGTGTTTTGGAAGTAAAGGTGTCTGACGCACTTGACTCTTGTCTCTATGTATTCTTTGGAAGCTCTTGCTCAAGGACAGGTTGTGTCGGACAGAGTTCCTCCATCCACCGGGAGCCTCTCTATAGTAGGGAAAGTTGTCGACAATCCACTCATAAATACCTTTCACAGGGAGTCTCTTCTCAGGCGAGTCTTCTATTGCCATGAAGATGAGACTGCTAAAAGAATACGGGGGTTTGGCAGGGGTGGGAGGCAGCTGCTGGGCAGGAACGGGCTCTAACGTCTGAGGCAGTGTAGTGATTCTGGGCAGGGGCTGCAAGGGCAACAGGTCCCCCCTTTGATGCAACCAGCTGAGGCAGGTCAGGTCATCCTGATCAGATACTGTGGAAGGACTTGGGCAGTGTGATCCTCCATATACCCGAGGGGTTGATGAAAAGTGAAGATAGGAGGCTGGGGTGGTTAGGGAGGAAGAGAGGGACGCAGGCAGAACAGCGGCAGGCTGTGGAAGAGAGGGGGATAGAGAAAGAGCTTCTGAATTATTTGGGGGGGAATGTAGAGGAGAATGGGGTGGCAGTGCTTGTGTGTCTTTCTCCATCTGTCTCCCAGCTCCTAGATACAGGTCCACACATTCACCTGTTGAACTGTAGAAACACACAAACAGATTAATATTAATGCACTGTACATATGTACACACATGCAGGCATGTTCTTTAAAATTATTTTTCTTTCACAAAACAAGCACAAGGATTTAGAAGGTATTGGAGAAGTCATTGCCCTTCCATTTCTTTTTCAACACTGAGTGCACAAGCGAGTAAATCATTGAGCAAGGTAGTCAACCGAGAAATAACCTACCATTCAACTGGTGCTAAACAAACACAGGTATGATGGACAGCTTGGATTAATTAATGCGAAATATGAACAGGCTTTATGAAAAGAGAAATAAAAATAGTTCGACTATTCTACCACCTAACAAACACAGAAAGCCAAGCCACATGGTCTATACACCTGAGAAAATGGCGCAAGAATATTAAGTTACATTTAGAATAATTACCCAAGCATTCATGCTCGCGTGAACGCTTTATGTCAAGACAAAAGAGCGAAAGAAGGGCGAAAAACTTACCTAAACAACTGGGTATGAATTTATAGCATTCAATCTCCAATTTTGTTATCTTATATGTTGAAAGTTTCTGTCAAAGTGTTAAAATATCTGCAAAAGAAGCTGTGTCTCGCACTATCCCGTCCTGTCTGCGCAGTCCTTTCCCACGTTTCCTTGGAAACCAGAAGGACGCTTTGCAGCCGGCGCGCCTCCTGCGACCCCTCCTTAAAGAGACATGGCTGGATGAAATAAAACGCGCTTGGTTTTATTTTGGGGAAAGCCTTGATGTTGGCCGTTGGTACTGATATATGTGGTGGAAAAGCATCTCAGGTTCAGCTTTTGTAATTCTAACATACTTGCAGGATTTTGCTATAGAGTGTAACTTACTGCAGCTAAATAATGCCAACGTAATAACACGTATTTTGTGCCTGATCTGTCACAGAATATTGTTTGCATCCGTGTATTGTGCCACAATAAAATATTTTAACTGCCAAGATGAAACAGTTCTATACACATTAAAAGCCTAAATTATGGACTTTATTTTGCTATAAAGAGGAAAACACTGCTATTCATGCACAGATAACCAGAAAAGAAGGACACTTGAGTTGACCATGTGTTCAATTACACATCACACAAGAATTACAACACTGGGCAGATAAATTAGCATGCCTTTTAAAAAGAAGACTGGATTTTGTGACACTACAGCAACACGGCAAAGTCACAAGAGCAGTCAAATTGTTATTTTTCCATTTCCTCCATGTGAAAACAATGGCAGAAAAACACAAGCCTGTAAAAATTTTAAATTATATTTTCGACAACTTATCTGCAGATGATCTCCAATATTGAAGATCAGACCACATAAATCCTCGGTGGAAAAAAAAAAAAAACACAATCACGGTAAGTCACTTTTCTGAAACAATGCCAAAGTTTGAAGCCATCCCAGTCCAGCATTGTCATTTTAAAGTCCCTTCATATTATAAATACTGTAGGTCATCTGACCAAATGAGAGGTGAGCCAGTAAATGATGATTGGCTGAAAAGCAGCAGATGCCACAGTTATGTACAAGCGAAATTGAGGCTTGGTACTCGCTCCTGCACCTATGGAGTCTGCTGAAGACAGGATCTTCATTTTTAGAGAACGAACCTGAAAAGAAAAAAAAAAAAATTAATTAAAGATTGAAAAACTTGAATGTGTAAGCACCACTTTTAAACAAATTCCTAAACAAAACTCACAATAAAAAACATGAGGGCACAAGAAGACCAAGCAAGAGCAACGAAGTAGCCATCACTGCCAAAGAGTAGTCCACACAACACAGTGAAAATCATCCTGAAAGACAAAAAACAGAGTTTTTATGCTAAATAAAAACACACGACCCAATTACAAACTAGGCTCTAATACTATATAATATCCAACTCAAACATACCCCACATATTTGTATCCACTGTAGGCAACAAGATCAAACGTTGAGAGGTCTGTGTGAACTGTGAGCAAGTAAAGACTGAGCAACATGACTAGAACTTCAATAATGATCCACACCAGAGCTGTGCTTGCACACAAACCCAGAACCTCTGGACTGAACCTGAACATGTAGGGAAAACATACAAATTATAAATCATATGTCATATGAAACATTATCAAACATGATGGCAACAATATTACTTAAAGGATTAGTTCACCCAAAAATGAATTAATTAATTACTCATCCTCATGTCACTCCACATCCGTAAGACATCCGTTCATCTTCGGAACACAAATTAAGATCTTTTTAATGAAATCCGAGAGCTTTCTGTCCCCTCCATAGAGATCCAACGCAACTACCATTTTCAAGGTCCAGAAAGGTAGTAAAGACATCATTAAAGTAATCCATGTGACTCCACTGGTTTAAACACAATTTTATAAAGTGACACAAGTGCTTTGTTAGCGCAAAAAATCATAATTTATCACATATTTATCTGCAACGCACGTTAATGAGAGCATCACGACGCATGCGTGTTGTTCAGGCCTGTGCGTCAACACATTCACGAGAGAGCAGACATTATTGCATGAACATGCTTTGGATAACATTATTTTGTAAATAAAGTGGTAAATTATGTTTTTTGGGCAAACAAAGCACTCTCGTCGCTTCATAAAATTGAGGTTGAACCACTGGAATCTCATGGAGTACTTTAATGATGTCTTTCCTAACTTTCTGGAACTTGAAAGTGGTAATTGCGTTGGATCTCTATGGAGGGACAGAATCCTCTCGGATTTCATCAAAAAGATTTGTGTTCTGAATATGAACGGATGTCTCACGGATGTGGAATGACATTAGGATGAGTAATTAATGACAATTTTCATTTTTGGGTTAACTAACCCTTTAAGAATGTGTCAGTGCTGAATGTACTGATATGAATCCCATTAAATAGGGTCACATCAAGGTTACTGAAGGTTATGGGCTAGTTGACTAATTAAAATGTATTTTTATACAAATCCCACAGGATGTCCAAGCACTCCAGAATCTATAAAATGACACATCAGTGTGCTTGATAATCACTATTACTCACCGTTTCTGAATTCCTAAAGCCATTCCTGCCAGCAAAATGTAGGTGATAAAAGCCATTGCTAAATGAAAAACAGAAGAACATTTGAAGAGGAAATCTAGACTGACAAACAGATAACTCAACTAATAATTGTAATAAGACTCCAAATCTATAAATTCACCAAGACACAATTTCTGCTATTACTATGATGCATACTATATGCAAAGTATGTGACTACACATGCAAATAAAATGTAAGCATACTTCTGTTGTTCATACTTAATGTATGCACATTAGCAAAGCCTAGTACTCAAGGGAGCAGTAGAGTTCCCTTTAAATGTTTGAGCCATCAGGATGTGTAATTATTCTGTTAACTAGAATAATTATAATTAATTATAAACACGTTTATAAAACCTAACTTGCTCACAAAGTTTCTCTTCAACTGCTGCTCTGCCATTAGCTGAAAAGTGACCTGGCTGACCTGAATAAGAAAATGGCCATAGGACGAGACAGTTTATGGAAATGCTTCACTTCACACCACAGCGGCACTTGTGGCAATGCTGAGAATGCAGTGCATACTATGAATTGTGGTCTGACACATTTTTAGAGTGCAAGAATGCACAAAACTGAGCTTGCATTCACATACTTGCTTAATGTTTGTTTTGGGCCTTAAAGAAACACTAAAATTATTTTCAAGATATTTAATAATTAATGTTGTAGATCATTGATTTTTCAGGTTGCACAAAGTGAATAATAAACATCAATTACTGGGTATGTAGAGATCTGGAGCGTTGACATCATGGCGTGGTGTGAGTGGAGTGTCTCTGTGGTAACGTACTTCCCAGTCCTGATGATATCAGAGTAAACATACAAAAAACAAAGATTATATTAAACCTGTTCAAAGAAAGGCAAGATAAACCTTTTAAATAATTTTGCAGTATATTTGATTTTCTGAATGCATCTGGGTGATGCAAGACAAACTTGAAATTAATTTATGATAAAGTGACAATGTTAAAACTGATTAAATAAACAAGCAAAGAAGTAATTCTGATTCAAATGAGAAAATAATGTTAATAAACATTAATTTTCTCTTCGATTCAGGGATTTTACCTGATGTGTGTATGGGAAAATGAGAAGCATCAGTTTCTTCATAACATATTTGGTATCAACTGCAAAGAAGTACTTCAGCTTGTTCACTGACATGAATCGGTTTATCTGCAGAAGAGATTACAGGGTGGGGAAAAAATCAATTACACAATTAAAATGAATAAACAGGTTCCAGAAGCAATGCATGATTGATATATATAGTTGGATTAGTTGTTTTTGCACATTAACATAACATATCATTTTGTACCTCCTAAGTTGAACATGGCATCTCACCTCTTTGTTCACAATATCCTTGCCTTGATTGGCAAGTGATGATCCATACATCATGGCAGCATTGGCCATTGGATCTGCAAAAAGGCTGCCCACTCCAGGCTCTTGACCTCCCGCTGGCACTTCAGCCATATTATAACCTGAACTATAGTAGTTCTGGTTGTTCATGGGTGGAGGAACAGAACTGGTGTCATCGAAGAGAAGCGGACCCCCACTGGGTGGAGATGCTCTGGCTCTGGGTTTTGCTGCATGGAGAAAAAAATTTTTTTAGCATGATGAGAAATGACTGATAAAGCAACATCCCCTTTGGAGAATTCTCCCATAAAATGTATGGCTGTTTATGATTCACAAATACTAGCATAATTTTTTCCATTGCATTCTTTACTATGACCTGTGGTATAGAAGCAATCCATACTAGTTACATGTGATGTGGCAACGAGTTCACCCAGCACGTCATCAAACTAAGATATATAATTAGGACTAATCAGTTACTTTACAATCTGCATTGTACTTTAGTGACAAACTACACGTGATGTAATCATTTCAGGCTTTGCTGATATTAAAGTACAGTGTGTTGTTGTCCACGTATGTCAAAGAACAACAACCTTTTGCCAAGTTCTTTAATACGTACTTGCCCGATATCCATGATGCTGAAAATCCATCTTCTCTCCTGCTTTGAATTCAAAAAATAATTTGATTAGCTTCACCACCAGAAAAATCTGAAATCCAAGCGATTAAAGTCTGTTGCATCTAATGTCAGCATCAGACTAGTAATAATAAACTAGCTTGCTATGTAGCTAATGTGAAAAATGACTAACAAACATGTCGGATTAATCTTGAATGCGAAACCAAAATGATTACAAATATATTTATCTCAATTTGGACACAAACGATTGTTAGTCACGTTTAGAAATATTGTTTTCTAAATAAGTTTTCATGTTAGCTTATACTCACAGATACACCTTCACCCTTACACCCGCCTCGCTTTGCTTCTCATTGGCTGATGAGAAATGTGCCTGCGTGGCAGAGATGAAAAACATCACAATCTCATTGGTTAGAATGACGGTTGCGTAGACTGAAGGTCTTACATTTTGATTGGCTGTAAACATAGCAATCAAAAAAGTATTAGCGCAGCGCAGTATTAGGCAACCGAAAGGAAAATACATTTAAACACAGTAAATATTGTGATATATTAAGTTTAACCGGTAATTTTTTTAAGCGTCACATTTCACATGCTTCATCCCTTTTTATTCCTTATACTTTACTATACTTTTCATTTAATGTGTGAAAGGACCACTTGGCTCATTGAATGTTTAAAATAAAATAAAATAAAAAAACAGAATAAAATAAAATAATCAGGATTGGTAAAAAGGTTGCAAATTTGGACTAAATTAAGCTCACTCAGTAGGGGTTAGCTAGTAAGCTAGGACCAAATGTTGGTCTGTTATTGATAAAATAGTTTATTAAACATATTTAAAAGTTCTCATAACAAATACATCGGATTTGTGCTTCTAATGCTTAAAATAGATTCATATGTTATTTGATTTTTAAAGCCACACTGATATCACAAAGATAGTATTTTCACAAAGTATTTTTATTAGCATTTTTGAAATTGGTGACGTAATTGTTAGTAGGCTATTCTCACAAAAGGGTCAAATTACAACTTTATAAAAACTTTTTTATAGGTCTAATGAGTATCATGATAATAATATACATTAAAGTTTTTTGTTTTTTTTTTAATCCTGAGATTACATTTTAATCCTTTAAGACCTTCGTTCATCTTCGGGACACAAATTAAGATATTGTTGATTAAATCCGATGAGGCCTGCATAGACAGCAATGGTACTTCCTCTCTCAAGATCCATAAATGTACTAAAAACATATTTAAAACAGTTCATGTGAGTTCAGTGGTTCTACCCTAATATTATAAAGCGATGAGAATATTTTTTGTGCGCCAAAAAAACAAAATAACAACTTTTTAACAGTATCTAGTGATGGCCGATTTCAAAACACTGCTCCGGAGCGTTATGAATCTTTTGAGTCGAATTAGTGATTCGGATCACGTGTCAAACCACCAAACTGCTGAAATCACGTGACTTTGGCGCTCCGAACCGCTGATTCGATTTGTAAAGCTCCAAAGCTTCAATGAAGCAGTGTTTTGAAATCGGCCATCATTAGATATTGTTAAAAAGTCGTTATTTTGTTTTTTTGGCGCACAAAAAATATTCTCATCGCTTTATAATATTAAGGTAGAACCACTGTAGTCACATGAACTGATGTTTTAAGTACATTTATGAATCTTAAGAAAGGAAGTACCATTGCTGTCTTTTCATCAAAAATATCTTAATTTGTGTTCCGAAGGTGAACAAAGGTCTTATGGGTGTAGAACGACATGAGGGTGAGTAATAAATGTCAGAATTTTAATTTTTGGGTGAACTAACCCTTTAAGTTGAGACACCTTAATATATTCATTGTAATAGGCCAAAACAATTCACTAATGTAGAATCTTTTATGGCTTTTCTTTTTCATTAAATGCATATCTATCATATTACAGATAAAGTCAATTACTGTGAAAATGGAAATCATTTCAAACATTCATACATCTTAATATGTAATAATTAAACATAAGTGTGTGATAATAATAAGCTTATTATGGTACAAATTATGGTACAAAGCTGGAATAATAAAATTTTTGTGATAAATGAAAGAATATAAACATATTTGGTTGGATACGTGTAATAACCAGCACTGGGGAGTGCCATTAAGTTCTTAGTGAACTTCAACATACGTAAATTGTTTGCATCAGTAAGCCTTGGGTAATAGCACATCCCATCTCACTGGTTAAGAGGCACCTTGCCTGCACGTAGAGGCATGTTGCAAAGGGTTGCAAAAGGGGTGTGTCATCACTGCATTCCATTCTGCTGAGGTCATAATTCTCATAATGAGACACTAACACTCTGGTTACAACCAGATCTTGCCAGAAGAAATCTGAAATATAGTACCTCAAAATATCAAAATACCCTTTAAAAAAGATAAGGGGGTGGGGCAACAAATCAAAAGTAGGACAAAAAGAACAGTGACATCATCCTAAAGGAAGTCAGTTATTCTTTTACAAATTACACAGAGACGACATTAGATATATTATCTCCTCCAGCCATGAAGTTTCGTTTTTAAAAACATTGTTTCCTTTGGCACAAAAAGATCAGTGTACTGAGTACAATGTAATACAGAACAGTCCAAAAATGAGTCATAATGATGCTGCAAATTATGCTCAAATATGTTGAAGTGTTAACAAACAACAATGACTGTATTTGAATGATAATAAAAATAATAAAATAAAAAGATATGTTTATTTGTTGTGTTTTCATATTATGAAGTTTATTTGACCTACTCACAAGAAAAACATATTTATACAGAAATTGGCACTGTAAAAAAAGAAAGTATGATGAACTTAACTAGGCCAAAAATGCCACCAAATTTCCCTAGCATATATTAAAATGCCTCTTGGAATATTTTTTTGGTGTACTTGGTGATGATGTTGTTTTATAGGTTACAGTCATAATTGTTTGGATTTAGAATTATTTCATATGATTGACTCAGTTGAAGAATTTAACATAAATTGTTGTATTCAATGTGCTTTTATATGATTAGGAAAAAAAGTACTCTTGTATGTCAAAATATTTTTCTGACTGTGATGTGAACACTGTAACAGGAAATTGGGCTGAGAGCAGCTTATATCTAAAAAGCACAGGCTTGCTTCAAGTATCTGCTCTGTGATTGTAAAATATTTGTGCTCAAAATACACCAGATTGCAGGTCTACAGTGAACTGCCCAACCATTAGTGGTTTTCAAGAGAAGAAGGAAAGTTCAGGAATTAAGATTTCACTGCCTGACACCATGAATCATTTTCATTTTACTGCTGCAAGGATAATTCAGCTATATGGTGAAAAGCAGTGAAAAGTGTTTCATGAAACTTCATTCATTCATAGCATTCATTCACATATGGTGCTTTAATGTGGTCCCCCACAGGAAAGTGCTGAAACCTCAATGTACAGACACTTCTTCACTTGTGGAAAACCAGCCACTCTCTGAATATACACTCATCGGAAGAGTACGTGAACTGCTTGGTGTGACCAATTAAATGAGGACCACACAATGCTTACCAAGTGTCCAAATGTTAACATTGCTTACTAAGTGTTAACAATGCTAGTACAGGAAATAAAAAATACGACTAGATGTTTAAACTAAAAAAAAAAAATAATAATAATAATAATAAATGACGAAAGTTGCTGTAAAAAGCTCAAGTTTCGATTTAGAGTTGCCATTATTATGAGAGCGTCTGTCACTAGCTCAAACAGAAGGAGTTCCCGGAAAAATCCATATATGGTTATATACGTCATATTCCATGTGACCATACGTCATTCAGAAGACAGGCAGCACCATTTCCCGTAAGTTGGGAGGGGCGAAGCTGTACAGCTCTTGTTCACTTATTTATATTCTCGTGAACATTCGGAACAGTCCGGCAGAAAAACGGAACTGTATTTTATATATTCTAAATCTTTATTTTTTACATCTTGTCCTATTGCTGCCAGCGATATGAACATTGTGAACGTTGACAGAAACATCTAAACTCCCCCAGGTGTATCGTGGTGGATTCTACCGCTTTCCCGCAATAAGGTGGATTTTTAACTTGCTGCTTTTGAATTTCGCTTGAACTGTCAGTGATATAAGTAGGAGGAACCTTTTTGGGAAGCAAACCCTGAAAGGAAAGCAGCAACATAGAGTTTCACAGATTTTGTCAACAGTTTCTTTTGGATTACTGAAGAGTCAACGGCATACATGTACAACTACGGAAACCTGGGCAGAGGAATCGATCGGACCTTCCCAGATAACGCCTCTGGATCAGGCTCGAGCTCAGCACCTCTCACTACAACTACTGTCACAACTCAACAACAGCAACAACAACAACAACAGGTAAGTGTCTTTTTTATCTAATATCTAACAAGATCATATGTTATACTCTTTTAAGATTTCAAAACATTTTCAATTAATATTTCACCAAAGATATATAATAATTGAGTTCCAATTTCATTGTTCATTAAAGATAATTACCTCGGTGATATTTTAAAACATGTCATTTACTTATTATACTTAAAATGCTTAAAATAATGATTATACTTAAAATATTATTATTTCGTTTAATTCGAAATTAGTTGTAATTCATATTCATGAAGCAGTTTGACACGTTAGAAATGTCATGAAAAATTTAATTCTATAGTACGTTTTAAATATCTTCTCCGTGGACCAGTATAACATATATGATCCAGTACATTTAAGGTCCCCTGGTTTTAATGGTATTGACCAAATAAGAGCAGACAGTGGTGAAGTAACGAAAATCTAAGAATTTATGATCTTTATGAATGCGATTGCCTATTCAGGTTGGTGTTTATATGTGGGTGTTTCTGCAAATACAACAACAATGGGTTTTTGAGTCATAATGAGATATAATAAAGTCTCCTCCCTAAATCTGCCAATGCCTTGGTAACTGATAATTTATTGTCTGTGTCTCTTGTGTTTTAAAGCAGAAGTACTCTGTGGCAGGATCCAGTCAGTTTGTGCCCAGTCTCAACACTATAACTTCAAACCAGGACCTTCAATGGATGCTTCAGCCCTCCCTTCTGGGCACCCCGGGGCCATCCAGGGCACTTCGACCATCTTACCAACTGCCACCAAGAATCCCATCTATGAATCCTCAGTTTACTCAATCCCATTTATCCCGGCCAGGTGTTATTAGAGCAGCTACAGCTGTTGGCAGCTCAACAAGAAGCAGACATGATGAACATGTAAGTTTAATTTAATAGCTGTCAGTCTGTCTGGGTGATGAGGTTGTGATGAGTCATGACGACAGACTGTGACAGCATGGTTTGTCACCATGTTCACCTGTCATCCTCTCAATTTTTGTTGGTGGTCTTGGCCAAAACCAAAACCAGCCATGAGTGTAATTCTAAAGACGAGACAGTCCGAAATCAAAGCGTGGAAGACAAAGAATGTGTAATATCCTGTTGTGAGTCTGTAGTGTGTACGTGTGACCCGTGGACGTGTTCGCTAATACATACAGGGTGTGAATCTCATTTGGGCTTATTGAAGAGTGTGAACTACATATTCAGCTGTAAATGTTATTTCTGTATGTTCAAATAAGACTCTTATATACAATATGCTATTTACATAACAGCATCTACCCCGGATGAATCGCAGAGATGCTCGTTCAATATTAAATCAATGAAATCCTTATTGACTCACACATCCAAGTCTTGAGTAAAATAATGAGACAGGAAATGGGATATCATGTGATTCACTGGAGTAAAATAATATGACTCATTCCTGAGTCATAGGGTGTTTGCAGGTGATTCATCAATACAAAGGCAGTAAACTGCATATGACAACCAAAAAAGAAAGAGAGCGAGAAATTAATTAACAGAATATAAATGGATTCATAATAGAGTCTTGACAGATAAAAATTGCCATATTGCCTCAGAATGTAAGGTAGTCAATGATTCTTTTAATATGAAATTAAAAATCTCATCCCCTAGATGGCAGTATTTCCACAAGTTTAACAGCTATTAAAATTGAGTTGACCATAGTTGCAATTAGTTTCATAATTTTTATTTCCAAAATATATTTATTGCCATTTGTTTTAGATATAGAACAATACAATAAAAAATTAGAACATCACCCCCCCCCCCCAAAAGTTTCAACTATATACATTTCCATACACCACCATTCACAGCCATCCATTATACAATTTAACTGTTACCAAAGTTTTATATATTTATTATTTTTTTTAATTTTATATATTACTATTATCAATTATTATTTTGTTTCTTTTTTTTTTTATTTCTTATCTGTGTACAATGTCAAACTACCTCATGAATATGAATTATATACATGTTTCTTACATTTGTTTTACTTTCTTACTCCAGCTATCCCCTGAGGAACTTGAGCGGCGTAGAATTAGAAGGGAACGTAACAAAATGGCTGCTGCCAAGTGCAGGAATCGTCGACGCGAACTGACTGACACGCTGCAAAATGTACGCTAATTTTGATCCATTTGACATGTTTCCTTTCAAATGAAATTTCTTTGTATTACTTGGACCCAAACTGAACGTTTAAACTTTTTTTTACAGGAAACTGACCAGTTAGAGGATGAAAAATCACGTCTGCAGAAGGAGATCGCAGAGCTTCAGAAGCAAAAAGAGAAGCTTGAGTTGGTCTTTGAGGCCCATAGACCCATTTGCAAAGTCCATGACTCGGACTCGGACTCAGACTCAAACAGTGACCTCCCAACACTGAGTGGAATCAAGATTGAGCCTGCGGACCCTGATCTTCCTGGACCCTCAGGAGAATCTAAGAGTCACATCAAGCTTAATAAACCCAAGCCCAAAATCACCATCCCACCTCCAGCTTCAGCCTCCTCTGTTACCAGTGTAGCTCTAGAATCAGAGTCTCTTCATACTCCTGTCGTCATCTCCACTCCATCACTGACTCCCTTTTCTGCCAGCCTGGTCTTCTGCTACCCCTCTTCTTCAGTGGATACCAACTCAGCGACTTCATCCCAAGCCGCCTCTCAACACGCTACCAGCCAGTCTTCTCGTAACCCTCAGCCATGTGGTGTCGCTCATCGCCGCAGCAGCAGCAGCGGGGATCAGTCAGATCATTCTCTCAATTCACCAACTATCCTCACCCTTTGATTTCTCACCTGCTGTGAGGGAAAAGTGTTTATGACTTCCAAAAGTGTCCTTACTACTACATGCAAGCAAGCATAAGCAAGTACAGCATGTGTTATGCTTTTACCTGTGTATTCTGTTTACCTTTATTAATAGCAATTATCTAGTCACTTGAATGCATTATAAGAATACAGAAGCAAGTGTTAAAGGTGATGGGTGTAACATTTTTGACGTTGAAATGCTTTCTCCTGTCCCAGTTTAATGAGGAGACACAACTATGCCATGATTAGTAATACTGGCTAAACCAGGGGCATGAATTGGCGCGGACTGTCTGTTTGTCCAACCAATGACAGACCTGTGACAGTCTTTATTTTTGCCATTTAAGTCGGTGACGCTAGTGATGCAGAAATTACACACTTCACCTTTATGTATGTGTAGTGCAAAATGAAAAGTAACTTTAATATGAAGTAGACTGAAATCATCACAGCACACACACGTGTTGTAGTTGTTATAAGTACTGACTTCGATACCAAGTCGGTACTGAAATTTAAAAAATGTGACATTTTGAGCGCTGTTGAGCGGATTCGTAAACACCTCTGATTGGCCATTGTGTTCATGCACTCAACATATGTCTGTGATTGGCTACAATGATCAATGCACGGGAGCGTTTGAAAGCACACTGAAGTGTTTGAATTCGAAAGCGATTTGAAAGCAGGCGTTTCTCAGCGGAACAACGCCCCTGTGTGTATCTGTATAAGCGCTTGGTAAAGAGCATCATTGATGTCTATTTATAACATGTTTTTGAAGCGTTTATCATTGCAGCCAATCACAGACATATCTGATGAGCGTGTGAACACAATGGCCAATCAGAGGTGTTTACGAATCCGCTCAACAGCGATCAAAGCGTCACATTTTTTAAATTTCACTACCGAAGTCGGTACTGAAATATATATATATATATAACATTGAAAAGAAAACTGACTGACATTTAAGCCCATAACGTTTGACTGTAGTGGTATTAATAATAGTATTTTTGATATTCATTTATTTCAACTACACATTTAGTATATCGGTGACGGTACTGTCACAGTTAAATATCTGGCCTACTAACAAGTTTAGAGGTTGCTGTGGGAGTTTGTGAGTTAGTGAGAGCACAATGTAGATCACTCACCATTATGCCCTTCAGGAAAGTGTCTATTAAGTTATTTATTATTATGTTACCAACTTTAGAAATGTTATAGTTTCAATTGATGGATTTGAATTTATATCGGTTTTACTGTCTTGCTATAGACGTTTGTGGATTTACACAGTGTACTGCTATCTCTTTGTCATGTCATTTTATGTTTTTAACCTAGATTTTAAGAAACATATTGTAATAATAACAGTGTGTGCTGAATAAGCTAGTTTTAAAGAAACTGAAGGGACGCAGCCTTACCTGGTTCTTTACATACAATGTCTGCAACACAACAACTCAACACTGAGAATGTACACTTCAATGACCGGCTCACTGTTACACTGGTTAAATTATATTTTAACTTCACCAAATACTTCAGTGGTTACTCTACAGTGGTTGTCCCCTACAAGTACAAAGGTGTGTGATTCACAGGCCAGTAGAAGTAAATTATTAAGATTTTATACTGTATTTAATACACTATGTTAGAATCTACTATCGCTTGACCACATATAGTTTTGTATTTATTTTTGAAAAAAAGATTTTTTAAAAATACTTTTTACTGGAGACATGTTGCATGCTGTTTAACATCTAATAAACGATTACTGAAAATATGTGCTGCTATTGGGAATAGTAAACAATGTTATATTTCTGAGCTGTTTTGTATAATAATAAGAGTGTGTTGAAAATAGAATTCCATTTATTCCTATTCTGTATGAAAAAAAATCAGTTGAAGTTGATATATGGCCCCTTCATAAGACTATTTTTAGATGTAATGTTATTTTAAGGGGCACACAGATATATAAGCAATGAAGTAAATGTTTAGTAAGTTACATAATGGAAAGCAAGTCTCTCTGCACACAGGGGTATGAGGAGGGGTTGGGCACACCATTTCCTCCTAGTTCAATGAGTCACAAACACATTTGCCTCTGAACTGAATCCAGTTGTTAAACACCCTCCTCTAACAGTGTTGATCTTAATGTGATGTTTGAACAATTGAACAAGAATTAAATTTCTACTCAGGACAAATTTTGTGTGTGTGTGTGTTTTTTTTGTCATCTGTCTGTGTGGTTATGGGAAACATTAACATGCTCTGCATGACAAGTGTGCGAGGATATGCATGATGACACTCAAAAAAGGTCCTTATCACACTCTTAAAAAGTGTTTTTTATATTCATAGATGCCATAGAAGAAACATTTTAATTCTCCAAAGAACAAAAAGATGAAAAGTTCTTAAAAGAACCATTTTTTTTTCTAAGTGTGAAAAATATTTGAATAATCTGAAGAACCTTTTTCCACTATAAAGAATGGAAACGTTTCCAAGGATGTTAAAGGTTCTTCTCAGAACCATCAATGCCAATTACCATGAACATTTATTTTTAAGAGTGCAACTCATAGCCTGTGGTGACCATAAGATGGAAAACACATTAAAAACTATTAAAGATGAACAGCCTGGAGGAAAAAAATTGACAAAGTGAAAGAGCACGTAAGGTAAAAGAGGCCAAGTCATCATAAACATACTGAGAGCAAATTAAATAAACATGGCGACCCTATTTCCTCCGCACTGCGCCCTCTGTTATCACTCTGATTTTAAGTGAGTCACATAGAGAGGACATATGATTGAGATAATGAAGAGTTTGTACTGAATGAACCAGAAAGCACATGTTCTGCTGAAAGGACCTCTGTATGCCAGTCACAGTGAAAGTATTTCTGGCTCTGGTGCTGCTGTGCAAACATCATGCCAAAAATAAACCAGTGAAACATCAATAAATTAAAGCCTGAGTTTCAGCATGACTAAGGCCTCATTAAGACACGACTGGGAAAATTTCATCCATGCTATTCAGAAGTCCTTTGTGTGCTATAATACAATATGTACATCATTTTTTTTTTAAAGTATGAGGGAAAAAAAGACCAGAACAGAACATGGTGTGTCAGTCAAGTGTATTTAAAGCTATCTCACTCACTATGAGCATAGCCTGAAACAAAGCAAATGCTAATCAATCAGAGAGCTGGGTCTTTGAAATAGTCATTGAAATAATACTGATCATATTTGGAATAAAACCATGTACAACAGAACAATCCTATGTAGGAGGGTCTTGTAGTATGCAGCAAATACAACAAAAATGACTATAATTATAACAATATCTAGCACAATAATTTTAAAACTACATGTCTGTCAATGTTTTCCCCTCCAAACATCAGTGTCAATTAAGCATGTTAATTAAAGTCTTGTGAAAGCAACAACTGAACACAAAAAGCTTTATACAGTACAGCTGTGAAGTTAAAGTGGGGTTAATGCAAAAGAAAGTTCATTTTGGATTCAGTGCAGAGCACAGCAACACCGTTTAGTGGAGCACACGTCACTACATCTATAGTGAATTATACTGTCCAGTTCAAAATAAACAAGAAATAACAATCTTATACTGTAGAAAAGTGGTCTAGTAACATGTGCATTTCCAGTGAATAAATCTTGGGCCTCCGCGATACAGCCATATTATGTCACAAAAAATCTGATCTGCTTACAATGGAGGCTTTGCTTTGCACAATCATTTGATACTACCATTTCCTCTCCATTCTTGAAAATGATTCAGTGCTTTTTGTAAATGATCTCAAACAGATCATTATAGTATATGGCTCTATTAATCAGTAAAAATGTGAATCTCCAAAGATTGACGATTCATTGCAGCCCTGTCATAGTGCATTGTAGGAGAAACATCAGCCCGTGAACAGATCAGTGCACAGTAAAACCTGGAAAAAGTTAGCAGTTTCTCTCAATGTTGTTTAAAATGTCAACCGCAAAACTATTTTGCCCCTATCTACAACCCCTGTAAGAGATGAAAGGAAACATTCCAGCAACACTTGGAAAAAAAATACATTCAAATAATGCTACTAATACGATAAAAAGGCCTTTAGGAAAATTTGAAGCTTTTGGAACATGGTGGATGGTTTCTAGAAAGTTCAAGCCGGTAGGCCATCTCAGACCAGGATTAGACCCAGATGGTCATATAATTTTAAGGTGGTCCAGATGGTTTTCGACTAGCTTAGACCAGCTAGAAACCAGCCACCATGTATCAAAAACACAGCTACCAGCTTAATGGGGAAAGTGATGAATCATTCTCATTCATTCCTGTATGACTTTCTTTCTTCTGCAGAACACAAAAGAAAATATCCTGGAAAAATGCACGTGTTTTTATCAATACAAGGGATTCCCAAACTTTCTTTGTCAGCCAAAAAATGTCTTATTTAAAATAATTTTTATTTTACATTTTTATGATTTAATTATTAGAATTTCATTCACTCATGAACCCCTAGCAGTTCCCTCACAAACCCCCAGTTTGTGAAGCCTGGTCCATACAATGAAAGTCAATGGGGTCCAATTCGTTTTTGGACACCTTTGACTATCTTCATTTGTGTTCTGCAGAAGAAAGAAAAAAAGACATACAGGTTTGGAAAGACATTAGGGTACGTAAATAAAGACAGATTTTTCATTTTTGTTTCGTAGCAGTAAACTATTCCTTTAAGCTGGATTTTTCCAGCAGGAGGACAGGGTTTAAAAGAAAAGGCTGTCTAATTAAAGCTTAAAAATAATTCTATTTTGCCTGGCACCCAATAATTTTTAAAGGCCTGCCAACTATAAAATGTTAATCAATTAAATATAGAGAAACTGTCCTTATGGCATCAAAAAGCCCATCAGTAAACTAGCCTACTTTATAAGTCTTGGTCTATTTCCACCGAAATCTGAGATGTCATTGTCAGAAAATGTAAACTACTTTTGTAGGCATAAAAAGTCTGTCTCAGCATCAAGAGAGAAGGTTAAAGTAATATGGCTCTGCTCCTCTCCTTCAGTCATCTGGTGAACACACCAAGTGCAGCTGGTCTGGACTGCCAACACTCCCGGTGCTGGAGCTCCCGTCACCCACATCCCGGGCCACCATACACGGTATGTTGAGATCCGTGGAGCCACCTGGGCTGGAATCACTTCTGCTCACGCACTCTTCCTCAAGCACCAAACAAAGTTCCTTCAGGTCCAGATTCTCCTTCACCAGACCGTCCTGCATCCGCTCCAGGTCGGCGAGCTTCTTGAGGTATCCGCCGAGGTCCTCGCGCATCACTTTGGCAGCATGATGGCCGAATAGTTGCCACTCACGCGCGAGCTTCTTCACCTTCAGACGGTCGTCGTCCAGAAAGCAGCATAAATCCCGAAGTTCCTGGTTCTCCTCTTGCAGCCGCTGGTTGATGACTTTGAGTTCCCTGATTTCAAGCAGATGTCCCTGCAGTTGTTTATTGACCTCCTTGATTAATCGGCCGCGCTGTATGAGAGCGGACATCTTATCCGATTCTTCTTTGCGGAGTCGATTCACCAGCTCTTCCTTAGAACAAGTCAGCAAGTCTTCGTCGGACATCTTTGACAGCTCCCGGTTCAATATTTCACTGTCGCTCCCCATATTGTACACAAATGATCACCATCAATTGATATTACTGCGGTTAAACCATAAAATAAGTCTTACGAGGCACATGAGATGTATGTCACTGTAAATAGATCGCAACATTCCTCACCCAGGCACGAAGAAAACGGCCATTTCCTCGTCGGTCCGCTATTTATAACCTATAATAAGGGAGAAAAATTACAGTTCTTATATACAAACAGGATTCTGGAGCCATGTTTAACTATTAAAACAACAAACCCATCCCGATTGTAACACACTAAACAGGCCTACCTCTCTCCTCGGTGTTTTAAACCGTCATTGGCAGTATTAATTTCTCAGTATTTAGTTTCTGGGAAGCACCGAAGCACAATCGCGTTTGTTCCTGCTCCTCGGGATGGGATGAGAGGTCAACACAGAGGTTTAAAATAATCCCCGTGGAGCATCTCTTCTCTTCTGTATTATGAGGGATCACAATGTCCGTCGCATCCGTCTCTCTCCGCCCTAAAGCTTCCACTCATTCCAGTCCAATCCACAGAATAACAACGTTATTATTTACTGCCTAAACAGGCAAGACATCCAATCGCTAGCGTTGCTAAAACGCGTTGTAAATATAATAAATAAATAAATAAATAAGAGTCGAAATATAGGACAGGCTGGGTACACTAGTGCTGCATGCGATTGGTCGGTTTTTACAGAAGAAATAAGACGGATAATCCGAATCAACGACGTTGAAATGTATGGTAGCAGCCTGGGGGTTTACTTCGTGGTGATTCCTGAGGAATTCGTTGAGATGTTCCTTGAGATTACAGTGTTTCCTTTGGCGGTGGTGGTGGTTGGGGAGGCAGTGATGTCTTCCCCCATCTCCTCCTCTCCTCTCCTCCCCCTCCCCTCTTCCCTTACTGTAAAAATCTGCACTGTATCCTGGCTAGTGAGTGAGTTCCCTTCTCACAGCTGTTTCTAATGTCTAAAGCTTCATGATACTCTTACAACACACTGAAGATACATTTCATTAGTACATTTATGTTGAAATATCTCTAGATGAGGTCTTCCCACTGCTGAGATGAGGCTGCATACACACGGGACACACACAAAACTAACGGAAAGGGTGACAAAAGCTTTTTCTCTGCTTTAAGCCATGGTATTTAGTCACATCCTTCCTCCCTGCTCTTCGGCACAATTGCTAGCACGAGGACATAACAATGTGGGTGTTAACCAGGGCCAGGGGTGAGAGGGGGGTTGCTGGAGTGAGAATGGAAACAGGCCACAGTTTCGGATAAACCAGCGGGAAGGGGGAACAAAGGCATGCAAGACAATGGGGGAGAGGTGCAGAATAATAAGGCCATGTCAAAAATACACATGTGCTCCTTTGGTGGATTCAGTTAATTAATTGCAGTTTGGGAGCAAGGGAAATTTTTTGATTAGATTTATGTTGCCTAAACTGCTGTGAAGGGGATTAAAACATGTACACATTTAACATTATTGTAATGAAATTATCCGATAATAATCCAGTAATGATTGTATGGTTATGTAATTGGATATGAATGTAAAAAAAATTGGGTAACACTTTATTTTACAGTGTCATTGTTACACATGTTACATGTCACTGTAGTAAATTATGCATAATTACATGAACGTAACCCTAAACCAATCCCTCATCTTAACCTTAAACCTATAGTAAGTACATGCAGTTTATTATTATTACTCAGTACTTAAATGTATAATTACACTGTATTACTGACACCTTAAAATAGTGTAACCAATTTTGGTTACACTTTATTTTAAGGTGTCTGTGTTACAGTGTAATTATAATTTTAAGTAGCCTACTGAGTAATAATAATTAACTACATGTACTTACTATAGAGTTAGAATGAGGGTTTGGTTTAGGGTTAATTGCATGTAATTATGCATAATTTATAGTTACAGTAACTACATGTAACACGTGTAACAATGACACTGTAACATAAAGTGTTACCAAAAAAATTGAAAGCACAGTCTAAATGATTTGAAACTTGTAAACACTCCTGATATCCGTCATGATTGACATTTTAAAATTCTTCTATGCTTTTACTTTTTTTTTTTTAATCCCACTTTGTTCTAGCTTGTACTATTCAGTGTTTGAAACGTTGTATTGTTAACACCAGGAAAGTTTCTTGTGAAAAGTAATGTGTTACAATATTGCGTTACTCCAATAAAAAGTAAGTAGTTGCGTTACTTAGTTACTTTTTAAGGAAAGTAATGCGTTACGTTACTTTTGCGTTACATTTTCTCACTTGTGCTGGGCTTGTTTTTTTTTTTTTTATAACACTTTAACACTTCACGAATAAAAACAAAAAAAATCTAAAGTTATTTTTGCGTATGGTTTAACTGAATCATCAAAGGTCAGCAGCAAGTAGTGGTCAATAAAGTGAGATTAAATGCATAAAATATGCTTGTATTATTTAACATATTTAATTATTAGAGGTTTGCGTAGTATTATGATTTTGCATTTCACTGGTTTTATTCATTTTGAGGAGTACTGAATCTTTTTTCTTTTCCTTTTTTGTGCAAGTGAGATATGTAAATGCCTGCTCAAATTGAGTCTAGAACTACAATAACATCATGTTCACACAGCGCACACAACGCCTCGCCACTTTCTCTCAACATGGAGAGCTGTCAGTCAATAAATGTGAAAAAGTAACTTTCGTTACTTATTTGAAAAAGTAACTCAGATATTTTGTTGTAAATTTAAAAGTAATGCGTTACTAGTTACTTGAAAAAAGTAATATGATTGATTACTTAACTCGAGTTACTTGTAATGCGTTACCCCCAACACTGGTTAACACTTCTTGTGCTATGGCCTCCTTAAGATTAATCGCTTGTTGTATTCCTCATTGGTAAATCATTTTGGATAAAAGTGTCTGCTAAATGAATAAATGTAAATGTAGTTTTATTACAAGATTTGGAGTCATCAGACAAAGCACATAGCCTACCTGCTATATGGTTTGCTATTTATTTAGTTGTTTTAAACTAATGTAACTGATGTAAAGACAGATACGTTAAAACAACTAAAGCCTAAATATGTAATATATTTGTGACAGTGTCACCAGCCTCCTCCGTCACACACTCCCAGCGCTCACTCTTACCAGAAATCAACAACAGTATAAGAGCACACACTTCTCAGTCACTCATTTTCAATGTAGATTACTGATTACTTGCTCTACTACCTGAAGTTATCTCCTGCGGATTCTCAGTCCTGAGATCTCCTCATATTCCTCCAGCGTTCTCCTAGTAGACTCTCCAATTACCTACCTGTGTTTCCTCACCTGTTCCCCGCTCCACTACTCACCTGGTCCAACCATTCAAGAAGTGTGTGCTCTCCAGTCTCCACTCACTGGTCATTGTCTCATCCCAAACTACATAGTGAAAGGAAAGGACTTTGTTATTCACTATTCACAGACTTCGCTATTACCCACCTGCTTCACCTGTGCATTCCATCTGTTCAATTACCTGTTTGGGTTTTATGATAATCCTGTGTCTGAGTCTATATTCCATTACAATATTAAAAAGTCACATTATATCATATAAAATCATCTTATAAATGTTATTTCTCTGCACCATGTCAATGTAATATTCACAATTCTAAAAATACATTTTAAAATGTTGAGGGATTTAGTGACTAGACAATGTGAAAATTGTTTTCCACACAGATACTTTGACATCTATATTTTTTAATTTCAAAGTTTCAGCATTCCTATTTAAACATATTAAAGTCACAAATAGCACTATTTGACTATAAGATATGGTTTAGTTGATGGTGAGCTCACATTCATTCGAAACTACAGTCACGTGAATGTGACGTAAAATGAATGCGCCGCACACCCGGAAGTAGTCACAACGTTGTGCTGTGCTGTTGCTATGGATGAAGCGTAGACGCACGATATGACAGATGGTGTTTGGTAAACATAAATGTGATTATTACCACTGTATGATCGACTCGTGGTAATTATCTCTAAACTGTGTACATTAGTGCGTATCCGATAAGCTTATGTTTTCGAGCGAGTAAATGTTGAAAGGAACAAAAGAGCTAATGTTGTGACATCTGAATGTGATTAAAAACCGCCTGACGCGTTAATACGAATACGTTTGTGTGTCTGGTAAGTCTACTTAGGATATTTGGAATATACATAATAATGTAGCATGTCTGAACTGTGTGGTGTGTTAAATTGTGTTATGGAGAAGTTAATGATTAGTTAATGGCCGTAACTTCAGTTCTGATTAAGAAACAGTTACTGTCAGTCTTGTTTTTTGACTTGCAAGAAGAGTGAGACTATCTAATACCAGTTTATCCTTGCACTAAGACACTTTGGATGTTAAAAGCATCTTTTTGGTATTAACTTACCATGACCACGTGACTCTGTACAGCTTAAACGCATACATTACCGATGTCAAGATGTCTGTGGAGCTGGATGTATTTGTTGGAAACACCACCATTATGGACAAAGAGGTGTATCAACTGTGGTTGAATGGATATACAGGTAAAGTATAATGCGTGACACTATGAACTACTGTAATACCTGCTTAGAAAGTTATGTATTATATATTTTGTTATATTTATTTATAACAATGTGTTTGCCTTCATAGTGAACGATGCAGTGACGGTGCGGATAGAAGGAGGTGTAATGGAGGAGTGTGAGGCGAGTGCAGAAGTGCTGCTCAGTGACACCATGGACCAGTACAGAACTTTCCAGATGTGTGAGAGACTTTTACACCACCCGGCTAAACTAGCCAATCAGCTTCTGTTTCAGATACCGCCAGACCGACAAGCCATGCTCATTGAACGGTATGTGCTGATTTGTGTTTTGCCAATTTAAATAGTTTTATTTATTAAATAATTTTTATATTATTAATTTAAAAACTACATTTATTCACATTTTCTTCTAGGTATTATGCTTTTGATGATTTGTTTGTTCGAGAGGTCCTGGGAAAAAAACTCTCCAAAGGAACAAAAAAAGACCTTGATGATGTTAGCACGAAGACAGGCATTACGCTGAAGAGCTGCAGAAGACAGGTAGGCGGAGTGACTCCATTTTACTTTTCTCATTGGTAGCTAAGATGCATGCTTGGATACTTTTCTAAGACCCCTTAAAAAATAAAATGATTATATCTGTCTCCTTAAATATAGTTTGACAACTTCAAGCGAGTGTTCAAAGTGGTGGAAGAACTCAAGGGCCCCCTTGTGGAAAACATACGGCAACACTTTCTGCTACCTGATCAATTAGCGAGGTGAGGAAGAAATTAACATTTGCTTAAATTAGTTTCGGTAACACATTACAGTAAGGTTTCATTTTTTAACATTTTCTTCTAGGTATTATGCTTTTGATGATTTGTTTGTTCGAGAGGTCCTGGGAAAAAAACTCTCCAAAGGAACAAAAATGCGTTAACTAACATGAACTAACAATGAGCAATATATTCTTAGAGCATTTATTAACGTTTGTTAAAGGGATAGTTCACCCAAGAATGAAAATTCTGCCATCATTTACTCACTCGCATGTATGACCAAACCTGTATGAGTTTCTTTCTTCTGTTGAACACAAAAGAAGATATTTTGAATAATGTTGTAACCAGACTGTTGATGGTAGCCATTGGCTTACATATTTTTTTTTTTTCCTACTATGGAAGTCAATTGCTATCGTCAACTGTTTGGTTACCAACATTCTTCAAAATATCTTCTTTTGTGTTCAACAGAAGAAAAAAAAGTTTGGAATGACATGAAGATGAGTAATAGATGACAGAATTTTCATTTTTGGTTAAACTGTCCCTTTAATGTTAGTGTTTATGTCAGTTCACAGTGCATTAACTAATGTTAACAGATACACTTTCGATCTTAAAAAATATTTGTAAATTTTGAGATTAACATTAACTAAGATTAATAAATGCTGTAGAAGTATTGTGCATTGTTAGTTTACGTTAACTAACAAATAAAAATATTGTAAAGTGTTACTGAAGTTTCTTTCTAAACCTTTTTTATTCAAAAAGCTCAGAAAATGAGAAACAAATGGAGAGTAGTTAAAGCACATTTAGGAATGATTATTTTAAAGGCATTTATTCTTTCAGTGATGTATTCATTGAAAATGTGCGGGTGCACATGAACAGTTGCTTCAGTGCTGATTTGGTGCTTTTTCACCTTCTCTTGCTAAACGATCTTGCCAATTCCTCCTCCAGAGACTATGCTGCAATAGTGTTCTTTGCCAATAATCGTTTTGAGACGGGGAAGAAAAAGTTGCAGTATCTTACCTTCCAAGACTTTGCCTTCTGTGCTGGGCAGCTCATCAACAACTGGACTCTAGGAGCTGTGGGTAAGACCAGTTATACAGCTCTTACACAGCCAACTGCAGTACTCAAAATTGATCAGTCGTGGCATTCAGTGGTCAAATATTTTTGTTTAATGGCTGCTAAATGTGCTGACTGCACATTATCCCTTACATAAATGTCCTAATGTTTAATTTGACATCTCTATGTTAAGCATCTAGTCTGAGGTTATTAATGGGCATCTTCAGTCTGAACACTGAACACAGATGAAATGATCTCCTTTTGTCTTTGTCTGTACTCTCAAAATCCACCATCTCTCTCCATTAGATAACATGATGGAGGACATGGATGTAGATCTGGACAAGGAATTCCTTCAAGACCTCAAAGACCTCAAAATTCTAATCACAGACAAGGATCTCTTAGACCAACACAAAAGGTGTGTGTTCAGCACTGTGTGTGAGTGAGAGATTTAGACGGGGAGAAGAGAGATGCGAGTCTGAGGAGGGTTGTTGTAAATGTTCAAATGTTGCATGGTTACTCCCTCTGTCTCAGCCTTCTGAATAATGAAACCTCTCATCCACTCAGTTTAGTGTGCACTGCTCTGCGGGGTAAAACTAATGTCTTCAACGAGATGGAAGCCAATTTTAAGGTAAGAGGTTTGGTTGGTCGCGTGTTTCTTGTGAAATAAATGCTTTTCTTCATGATTTTTTACATGATTTCAAAATATCTTCTGCTGTAGAATCTCTCAAGGGGCCTTGTAAATATCGCTGCCAAATTAATCAACGCAAAAGATGTCCGCGATTTCTTCATTGACCTTGTTGAAAAGGTATTTTTTTTATTGAATTAAAACATCTATCAGATCTGAAGTACTCAAATTTTTCAAAAAGCATTAATATTTTGTTCTCTTTACAGTTTATTGAACCTTGTCGATCAGACAAATGGACATTAGTAGACGTGAACCTCTACCTTACTCATTATACTAACTCAGCACATATCCTTGACACCTTCAAGTAAGTGTCACTATGGCTGTTGTATAGTGTGTATGGTGATTTTCTGGACAGTTGCTTCATATGGAGGTCTTTGTTCAGGGGAAATTCTCTTTGCAGCCAGTGGGGGTCACTGTATCTTATGCACATTGTTTTATTTGTAGTCACCTTTGTTTCCTGTCTAGTCATTTATGTGGTTTAACCACTGTGGAATGTGGTTTTCTGTTTATTCAAACCAAATCACAACACCCCGAATCACTTGGAAAATATGTGTTTATCTTGAACTACACTACTCTTCAAATGTTTGGGGTTGGTAAGATTTTTAATGTTTTTGAAAAAAGTATCTTATGCTCACTAAGGCTGCAGTTATTTGATCAAAAATACAGTAAAACAGTAATGTTATGAAATATTATTACAATTTTATGCTCCTTTTATAACTTTTAATATATTTTAAAATGTAATTTATTCCTGTGATGGCAAAGCTGAGATTTCAGCAGTTACTCCAGTCTTCAGTGTCACATGATCCTTCAGAAATCATTCTAATATGCTGATTTGCCGCACAACAAACATTTCATATTATTATCAATGTTGAAAACTGTTGTCCTGCTTAATATTTTTGAGGAAAATTATACATTTTAAGGAATATTTGATGAATAGAAAGTTCAAAAGAAGAGCTTTTATTTGAAACAGATTGTTTTCTTGTAACAGCATAAAAGTTTCAACTTTTGATTTTAATGCATCCTTTCTCAAAAAAAGTATTAATTTCTTAAAAAAACAAACTGATGGTCTGATCCCAAACTTTCGATTGGTAGTGTATATGAAGAGAATTTCTCATCAAAGTGAACTTTTCAAATGTACTAACAAAACTCTTATAAGACCAAGTAGCATAAAAGTGTATTTTGTGACATATTTTTAAATTTCTCTCCCTGATTTTTTTTCTCAGGCATCATGCTGTCTGGACCAGGTACATGGGAGTTATCAAGAGTTGCATCCTTAGAATGTACCATGAGTAAAGAATCTCCATTTACACCTTTTCTCTCCCTTCATAATAACTCATCTGCATGCAGTCTAGCATCTGATGAATTTATGGCCTAATGTTTGATTTTCCCCTTCTTTCTTTAATCTTTTCCCAAATATGTCCCCCGGCACCCCCACCATCTGTCCATCTCTTTACCTCCCTCTCCTTCTATCCCGTCTTCATTCTTTCACCCCTTGGCCTCCAGAACTGTATGACTTGTAAATAAACACAGCATGATTTCCACAGACACTGTCTGCATTGTGTTTTCATTAACTCTGCTTTGTGGGTTTCCCTTTTAGCAAACCGATTGAAAAACAAAACAAAACAAAAACACAAAACATAGTATATTTGGTAATGATGGAGGTTCAGAATGAAATTATGCACTGATCAAACTTGATTTGATTGACATAATTTGGGGGTCCTAATGATAATTAACATGCAAACAGTCCAAAGGATGTTGTGGTTTGAGCCCTTATGGTCCATAAACTCATGACCCCTCTGACTTGACCAGAATAAGTGGGCGCATGGTGCACTGATGGGTGTGAGGTCTGTGTGTGGGCCTATTGGGGGCCGGGAAAGCAGTAGGGGGCCACAATTTGTCAGGTCTTGGTGGCACAGTGAATGTGTGTGTTTTTGCAATAATGGTATGTAATGACAGCTGTCAGCCCTACCACATTACTCTACAGGTTTTTTGGTACAAGAGTAATGACAAACAGATTTGTTTGCCCTTTTGTCATTTGCAGAGCAAAACAATGTTTATTCCTTTGTATAATTTGATAAAGCTTGAATGTAATGCTTCCAACATCAGGAATGCGCAACTGATTTTGTGACTTGACACAACTGAGTTAGGTACAATGTATAATAATTTCTTTATTTACATGTACTGTACAAATCGTGTAATGCTGACATGCTTGTATGAATACAAATACTATACTAACAAGCTATTCTTACTATTACTGCCAAATAGAGTAGTACGTTAGTGTGCTCTTCTGAATCCAGCCATATTTATTCTTAACAAAATGGGAAGTTTTAGTATTAGTGGGCGGGACATTCTTTTTCTAGACTGTACAAAAATAACTTTATTTTCAAATTCTCTCAATAATTCTTTGTATTGTCCATTTGAATTTGTTTGTTAACTAAATGTAAAATGCCTCATTCTGCCAACTACAGGTACAACTACATTCCTGGGCAGAAAAAAAAGAAAAGAGCCAAAATGGCAAAATATTTAGTGGTCTTTTAATGGACTTTAATGGACCATTTTAATCACAAATCCCTGGTCAGGAAATTAGCAAGAATTGCAGAAATACTGTAGATAAAGCAACTTGGCACAGAATAGCCTTCCCCAACTTGCAGACATCTTTTTACAAGAAGAAGAGTAAGTGTTGTTCCATTCAGTGTTAAAGGCTTCAAACAGTTCATGAGAAGTTGAAAAATGTCTCCAGTTTAATATTAGACTAAATATTCACTATAGGGTTAAAAAAATCTGGACTCTGACCAGGCCGTAACATGAGCTTGATGGACTTGTTCTCAAGCCTCTTCTTGGTTTTCTTAGCAATTTGGGCAAGAGCATTGTCTTGTTGAAAGATAACATCTAATCATTCCTGTTTAGAAAACAACATTTCATTTGTGGGAAGCAAGCCCTTCTGCAATATTCTCCTGTACTCCGAAGCATTAAATTACTTTTCCCAGTGAAGTTGCTCACCAATACCAGCAGCTAAAAGGCTTCCCACTCAATTAATGACAGCTCTTCCTCCATGCATTTATTATTATATTTCTCAGCAGATTTTCGAAGACACCCCTCTGGAGCATCACCATGCAACTCGTGTTTCATTTTGATTCATCACTCCACACACAACTTCCCATGTTCTAACATAACATAAAAAATGTAAAAAGAGGAGCTCTTAACATCACAATCCAACACATAACTAACAATAATAACAAAACAACAAAAAAGTCAAAGGCAGCAGCAGCAATATTCCAAAAATATTATGTTTATGTAGCTACAAGGAAATCAGATTTCTTTGGTATTTGTGACTCAAAATTTGTGTATATATGCCAAAAGTGAATTTTGTCAATGTTGTAGTAGAGTACATTAGCATATAGATAAACCTAGTCTTAAAGCCACAAACTCCAGTTTTTAATTCATTCTCTGTTGTTTGAGTTTGTGAAGTAAAAGTGCATGAGCAGTAAGAATGCGAGTCTTTCCGTTGCTTCTCATTTCTACTTATATCATCCTGCGAGCACCTCCAGTTTCAATATTTAGACACTGCAAAAAAAGCTAACAACTTTTCCAAGTAGACGTGTGTCCCTTCTTTCACTCTACCCTCGCCTCCTCTGTCTCTCTCTCTCTTTCTCTTTCTAGTTTGCTCTCTAATTTTTGTCTACATTCCACTAGCTTCTCCCAAGCTATAAATATCCAGCCGAATGAAAGGAACAGAGAGAGCGAAAGACCGAAAAAGATGGGAGAGATGAAGGGTGACTTTAGGTGGAGGGGAAAAGAGAGAAAGAAAGTTGTAGGTTGTGGGGGGCGAGTTTAAATGAAACCAGGTGGGGTCTCTGCCTTGGTGTGTTTGTGTGTGTGTGTGCGTGGGGGCTGGTTCATATGTGTGTATTGAGGGGGGTTGGCTGAATCTGTATGCCGTTTTTTTTATCGTTGAGCTGGACACATTTGGAATTTCGGAATTTGGGCCGCAGACCAGGAATTTTCATCCTGGGGGGTCAGACGAGGGGGGGTCAGGGGGCGGAGGATGGCCGTGCAGGGGGGCTGTATGGGGGTCGGAATGGGCTGTCCCTCTCTCCTCTCTTCCGTCTTTCTCTCCCTTGCATACATTCACAGTCCAGCTGTCCGTCTCCACACTCACTCTATCAGGCTGAGGAGTGAGGACAGAAGAGAAGACGTGCCACCTCTGCACAGAAAGAAGCAAGAGAGGGATCCACCGGAAGAAAAGAAGAAAAACCACTGAGTTCAAGAACATAGCAGGAAGAAAGCCCGGCCTGTGAGTATAGCATGTTTACAAAAGAAAATCTAATATTGCACTGTAATATAATGTCATCTTGTACTCCAATAGCTGTTGTTTGCATGGGGTCTTTGGGCCATTGTGGATCTGCTCATCTAGCTAAAGCAGAAATGTCAGGCTGAATTGAAGTTATGTCACAGACAGTGGGGCAAAGAGAGAAAGCGATAAAGGGCAGACTAAGGAAAATTTCAACTGGCCGGTTTGCTCCAGGCTGTTTGAAGGGCTGCACACGTCACACTCACTCTCCACGACTACAGACACCACACAGCAGTCTAGAGAGAACAATCAATCACATTATTCAGCAGATTCCACATCTCCTACCATATCGTATCATCTCATATCTTCCAACTTTCCACGCTCATACATAAAGTGTTGTTGTTTTTTCTCAGCATTTATTACTCAACCATCATGACGATTTTACACATCTCTACATGTCTGAAGTGTTGCAAAACTTTCCAATCTGTTTTCCAACCACTGTTTCACAACCAACTAATCCCATTGACTGTATGTTGTTACTCAAGCCCTGCGGACGTAAAATGGGTGACTGTTTAGATAATGTTGCTATTTTTAAAGACAAAAAGCTGATTCATACTAACTCCCGTCAGTTTATATGAGCTGGTTTGATGTGAAAGACGCAGCAGAATGGGAACATTACGCAAAGACTCCCAAAGGTTTCTGAGGACACACAAAGGTTGGGGAATTTGTGGTAACACTTGTGTTTATCCGAAAGCGTTTTGGCCCCTTTTGGAAGCACAGGTGTTGTTATAAGAATGAAGGCTCAATAAAATGCCTATGTGACATCAGAACAGGGAACACTGCTTTACTGTACTTACATAGGCCACTGCTGTTACATAATTTGGTTTATGTGTTCTGCTAATTACTTATGTTAGATGTTTTATTTTATATGGCTGGATGCTGACTTGAGCGTTCATTTAAAGGCAGAGAGTGTGACAGAGAGCTGGGATAAATCAGACTGGGGGCCTCTGTTATAGACACATTAGTATTTAGTATTTGGAAATATTAATTTGTCATCTCAGGGCAGAACTGCTAAAGTAAGCAACGTGAAAGTAGTGAGCATCACTGATGACCAGAAAGAGTCCAGAAGTTGTATAATGTATACACTACCATTCAAAAGTGTGGGGTTAGTAAGATTATTTTTAAAGAAATGAATACTTTTATTCAGCAAGAATGCATTAAATTAATGCATTCAATTAATCAAAAGTGACAGTTAAGACATTTATAATGTTGCAAAAGTCTTACTAATTTTTTTTAAAAAAGCTCTATTCATCAAAATAATGTCATGGTTTCCATGAAAAATGCACAACTGTTTTCAACATTGCAGCAAATCAGCATATTAGAATGATTTCTGAAGGATCATGTGACACTGAAGACTGGAATAATGATGCTGAAAATTCAGCTTTGATCACAGAAATAAATTACATTTTAAATATATATTCACATAGAAAACAGTTATTTTAAATTGTAATAATATTTCACAATTTAACAGTTTTTACTGTATTTTTTTTTCCAAATAAATGGAGCCTTGGTGAGCATAAAAGACCTTTAAAACAACAATAGTGTACTTGGCTGGTTTCTAGCTGTCATAAAAACCTAAGACAATCTTTAATCTTCTGGATACAGTAACACTGTAGCAATTTAACATTATGTAGCAAAAACATTAATGATTGCTGTTTAATGATGTAAATGGTTTCACATCTATGGTTCCTCTAATAGGAGACCAGTATGACACCTGTTAGAACTGACCCTAAAAAAATCACCTTGAGCCCATTTGGAAAATTAGCTAAGAAACAATTATTACACGTGTCTTTGTAGACAGACATGTTATTGGGGCCGTAAGGGTCCTGACATAAAAACCCCACTTAAGTTTGCACAGGTGGGAGGTAAAGAGCTAATATTCATAAAATTATAAATGCACCAACCAGCAAGGTTTCAAACTGGACCCCGCATGAGTGCTTTGGCCACCATGTCAGATTTGGAGTTTAATGCCCAGCTGAGCATACTGAGTTAACCGTAGACATGACACTGGACCAGTGTGAGCGTGTTTATAAGGTTCAGAGAGAGGTAGGAGGAGAGCGTTTGTCATTACATGTGTGTGGTCCCTGCAGTGGTCTGCCCATGAAGCCCGCTCTTTATTACTTGTGTTATTGGCGGTCGTATAATCACTGCAGACTTTACAAAAGTCACGGTACTACTAGCAGCCAACCAAATGTTAAGCAAACAGACGTGATGTTACCCATCTAAAAGCACATGGTGCATCTGAAGTGCTCCACATTAATAATAAGTAGCCATACAGTGACCTACTGACTTATTTGCCAAAGAAAATGATTAAATAAATCTAAAAATAGTAGAAGAAAAAGTGGGACTTATACAAGGGCATTCTGGGTAACCACTTGACCTTTCCAGTGGACCTTGGGGGGGTTCCCGGGAATGTGATACTGTGGGAAACGCAGCGAGTGTCCGGCTGACTGTTATTCAGAATGGTGCCCACATCCTCTCCGCTGGCATTCCAGAAGGTCAAGTGCCACTCAGACAACATGGCAGACCATGTTACCCACGCCTCCACACTGCCCACACTCCGGCCAAGCGACTGAACCGTGCTCTCGCTGGCCTAAAGTTTGTTTATGATGGTTGATTTCAGGTTTTTCCCAGTCCAATGCAACACCACAGGGACAGCTGTGCTTCCAGATTTTGCAGGATGCTACTTAACAGTAAGTAGCATGTAGGTCAGTCAGTAAGAGTGGATAATTCACACAGATTTGTGAGCGTGTTTGGATGTCAGTGTGTTTGCGTGTGAAATCGCAAGGGTTTCTTGTACGGTGGCTACTGTAAGTCGCTTGAATCATTTCTTGCGGTTTGGGAGGAAAAGCACAACAATTCTATCTGGAGGCTGATGCAGCTGAGATAGAATGTGCAGATTTGCACGTCATCCTACGGTTTGCGGTTTGTCGCACTGAGTCAACATGACAATACTTTTAGAGTGGACTTTCTGAACTCAAAATAAATGAAAAAACCCTCAATGAGCTACTGTTTGGCTCTGTGTCATGTTGGAGCAGCTCTTGTGTTTCCATACTGCACCTGCAAACACTCTATGTAAATGTCAATGTATGTGTGTATTTACAGAAAAGAATGCCAGGAAAATAGTGCTGCATTTTTGTGTGATATTTTGTGCTGTGTAAACTGAACAACTATTCACTCCCCTTAAAGCCAGAAATGTTTTATAAGAATTATAGTTAATATTTCAATTTTTCTTGTGCTGTGTGAATGAAGAAAGTTTTTATTCAAAGTATATAGTGAATTTATTTGGTTACACAAGTTTTTGTCCCAATTTGCTAACAATATTAATGCATTAGGTATCATGAATTTATTAATCTATCAGTATGTATTAATCTAGGTTAACATTACATATGCTATTACATTGCTCACATGTTCAAAAATTGATATTTTCATAATTAATAATTAGAATAATTATTTAATTGTAGTTAAGGATTATTAGGCTAACATTTAAGTAAATGGTCATTTCAAATGGTCTAAGTTAACATTAATTAATGTATAATTAACAATGAACAATAAGTTATTTTATTTTATGTTAAGCATATATACATTGCTATTGGTACTCTGTGAAGTACCTTGGAGTACTGTGTAAATATCATCGTACATGAACATGATTAACATTCAGTGCCATGTTATAAATCATCTAATACAACAGTACTTTTGTGCACAGCTAAAGATCTTAATCTTTCTGTCTATCTCGCAGTGTCCACAGCAGACTATGATCAAGTCTTGTTGATTTTCCTTCACGATATTCCCCAAATTGTCAATAGTTTCAATTTTAATACAACCACCAGGGGGCGTCTGGTAATCAAGCAATTTCAGCGGTCATGTGTACTGAGTGAGTGAACGCCACCTCGGTAAATGGGAGGTCCTGACCTTTACAGTCTATGGTCCTGACATTAGAGTCTTATAAATGCTAAATAAAGCCGAAATAAATCACAGTCATCCATCCTGACTTTTAGTTGGGATTAGTACAGCGGTATCACTTACATGTGTGCTTGAAGCTTGTTTCTGAAGTTTTCTCAAGCTGTTTGTTTCTCATCCACAGGTTTCTCAGTGAACTTTCTCGCAGCCTCATCGCTCTACCAGCGTGCGTGCGCGTGCACATCTGTCTGATCCCAACACTCTCGGAGGTGTTTTTGTGTCTGTGCTCATCAGAGCCTGTTGAAGGTGTGTGTGACGATGCGGCCCGGGTGTGTTTTGGTCTTTTGTGTGTGCATCTCTGTGTTTCTCCGTCGCGCTATTTCACAGCCACCCACAGAAACTGACACCTACACGGTAAGGAGGAACGAAACCTTCCCCTGTCTTTCTCCCTCCTTTTTCTCTCTCTAAATAAATCTTCATAAACTATGTTACATCATTTAATATCATCTTCATACCTTATATTACACACAGGCTACTGTACTGTGTGTAGATATTCGATTTATAGTTATAAATACCTAGCCTATAAAACGTTATATGCACTAATTCTTGTGTTTTTTTTCTATAGGAATGTACAGATGGATATCACTGGGATCCACAAACTCAGCACTGCAAAGGTAAAACAACTTCAAATTCAAAGGGTCCCTATTCAGTGTTCTATGCTGACTGAGGATATTTGTAGACTTAAAGGCACAATATGTAAGATTTTTGGATTAAAATATCCGAAAACCTCTAGAACAATGTTATATATTTTGTTGACTTGTATACTTACATTATCCCAAATGTTTCCAAGAATGTTTAAATCCAGAGAAATAAGCAATTTTAACCAGGACACGGACCAAGTCCGTGCGTCGCCTATCAATGACATCATACCCGCGTTACCCTCGGTTTCCGGTTTTATTTTGTAGAAACGCCAAAGACGCTTCAATATATTATGTGTTTTATTAGACAGATGAGCTACTGTTTTGATGGATACATTCATGTCATCATGACAGAAAATAAATCATTGTTATATAGCTTAACACACAGTAGCCGCAGAGTGAACGCAGAGCAGCACTATAACACACAAAAGTATCTAATATGATAAAACAGCGCTGCTTTACCCCACATACTTGTGACTGGAAAAAGCAGAAGTGGCTACTGTTGCTCTCGAGGCGTGTCACGCTTGTCTCTCATTAGCAATCGCTCCAGCGGCCTCGTTCAGCTCCATCACTCGGCCCTACGCTGCTTCATACTATAGTAATGTTAATAATCTCATCCATGGACATGATTCCCGTCCTAATTCTTTTCCACCAGCTATGAGGTGAAGACGAGATTCCCAAGATTCATTCTCAGCATCATCAAGCTACGCCTTTGTTTTGAATAAGCGACCTCTAGCGGTGAAAATTTACATAGTGTGCCTTTAACTTAATTACAGATAAGCTAATATAAAATACATTTATATCAAAAATTATATATATAATATAAAATACATATATAAAATACATACAATAAAAACACAGAAACACACATTTATATAAAATATACACTAAAAGTTTGGGGTCAGCAATGTTTTTTTTAAAGAAATTAATACTTTTAATCAGCAAGAACACATTAACACATTGAATTAATCAAAAGTGATAGTAAAGACATTCAATGTTACAAAAGACTTATTTTTAACTTTCTGTTTATCAAATAGAATTAAGCCATATTAAGTTTCCTCAAAGATATCAAGCAGTACAACTGTTTTAAACATTGATAATTATAAGAAATGTTTCCTTGAGCAGCAAATCAGCATATTAGAATGATTTCTGAAGGATCATGTGACACTGAAGACTGGAGTAATGATGCTGAAAAGTCAGCTTTGACATTACAGGAATAAATTACACTTTAACATATATTAAAACAGTTATGCATATATTAAAAATAGAAAGCAGTTATTTTAAATTGCAACTATAATTTCACAAGATTACTGTTTTTACAGTATCATATAAAGGTCATACTTTATTTTATAGTGTCATTGTTACATGTAGTTACTATAGCAATAACTGTAAATTATGCATAATTGCATGTAACTAACCCTAAACGAAACCAAACCCTAATCCTAACCCTATAGTAAGTACATGTAGTTACTTAATATTACTCAGTACTTAGTGTGTATAATTACAGTGTAACAAAGACACCTTAAAATAAAGTATAACTCAAATAAATGCAAAAACTTGATCATGTAAGACTGTAGTGTATATTATTGTATATTTAAATTAATAAAATTTGTCATTCTGTAAACTCTTGACTGTTCCAAAAGTACTTTAAAATATATAAATGTCTTCTTAACTGTTATGTGACCCATGGTCATGATAATGGCATTCAAACAGAGTTATCTAGTGTGCTTTTTACCCACAAACACTTGTGTATCCTGCTTCAAATATGTGTCTGGCAGATATAAATGAATGTGAGACAATCCCAGAGGCCTGTAAGGGAGAGATGAAGTGCTTCAACCACTATGGCGGGTACCTGTGCCTCCCTCGCTCAGCCTCGGTCATCCCTGCCCCTGATCCGCCCAACCAGGTCCACCCCAGCCGAGAGAACACGGCCAGCGAGTCATTCAACTTGTGCCCTCCAGGTTTTGAGCCCCAGGGAGACAGCTGCGTGGGTGAGTGAGTGAAAACAAGTGTGTGTTTTCAGAACAGGTGTCAGACAGCCTGTGAGTGCACGGGAATCAGCTATTGTAATCAGTAGCATGCCTTTGTAGAGAGTCATGTGTTTCCGGATCAAAATGCAAATCAAAATCAGTGTTGTGAATGGGATGGTGGTGGTGGGGAGGGTTATTGCATGCAATGTTTTAGTTTTGACTGTTAGCGCTTGAATGACTCAGGCACAAACAGGTGGTCAGGGGAAACGGTCAGCTAGTTTTTGCGCTCAGACAACTGTGGGAGTCATGCTGAAGTCTTGGCAGGGGGCCGGTCTGCAGGGGGTCAAAGAATTTACTAAGACTGAGGCATCCCAGCTGTCGTCTACCGTCAAAAGGAAGTGGATACAGATAACGTTACTCAAGACGTTACTTCCCATGAGCAGTGAACCAATAAATGCTGCAATAACTACATTCCAGAGTTATGCTAAATCCAATGCTATAAACTGAGAAGAAAAGGAAAGATTATAACTGAGCCAGAGATGTGTCCATAATAAATTTCCATGATTGTCTCTCAAAAACAGATGTGGATGAGTGTGAACGGGACAGTCACGACTGCCAGCCCAGTCAGCAGTGTTTCAATACAGAAGGCTCCTTCTCCTGCCAGTGTCCAGATGGGTATCGCAAAGTGGGCACAGAATGCATCGGTGAGAAATGAAACGCCTGTCTAATTTTGTCGCAATACAACAACATCTTTATTTATTCATACTCATGTCGTTCCAAGCCTTCCATTGTGAAAAAGAAGTTTGCTTCAATGTCCTGATTGTGCACTTGTAGAGTACTTCACATCTTAATCATGTGATGTGAAGTTCTTGATTAATTTCAAATAATAGTTAAAATTATAGTTATTATTATACTTTAAGTGTACTAAATTGCAACTTCATCATTCCAAATGTGTAATTATAAACATATGTAAACGCATTACGCACAAGTTTCAATAAAAATTACATTTAAATATATTTTAGTTTACCATAAATGCTTGTCAGTACATTTGGCTGTACACTTAAAGCATATTTTTTTAAAAAGTGTATTATTTGCATAATAACTTCTCTTTTGAAAAGTATACTAAGGTGTACTTTTTCCACAAGGGTTTCTTGACACAGATCAAGAGTATTACAAATGGCTTGTGGATATTGCAAATCTTTTGAAGCCATACAAAAGATTCATATGAGGAACAGACCAAAATGTAAACCATAAAATTTTCCCTTTAGGTTAGTTGCAGTACCTCAAAAGATATTACTAGCTTGACAAGAGCTAATATTATCTTTAAATATGATCTTTTATCTCATATTAATTTATATGTTATGCTAATTTGGTATCTATTATTATCTAAATGGTGGCATTGTCGCCTCACAGCTAGAAGGTCTCCAGTTCGAGTCCCGGTTGAGCCAGGAGCCCTTTCTGTGTGGATTTTGCATGTTCTCCGTAGGTTTTCCCCCACAATCCTAAAACATGCGGTATACCAGAAGTTTCAACCGACTTTACTTCAGTGTTGTGACGCATTTCCTAATGAAACGAAATATTGAATAGATGGCACACCTCCTCTCCATCCCTTGCTCATAGCAGACTGATGGTTAGAGGGGAGTGGTTAAGATTATTCAACCCAAGCTGTCAAACTGATGATTTGATTAAAGATTATCACGACAAATAATTTTTTTTCTGTGTACTAACTTGCACGGATTAATTGTTCACCACAAGACTAGTAATGTGCGCTATCAAAGTACATACGGTCAATTTTGATTTCATGAGGGCTGTCACAAGGATTGTCCTTAGTTGTGAATGCGTGTGTGTGTGTTAGAGTACCAAGCCATATAATGTGGAGGGTCGGAGACCAACCTACCCCAGAAAAATCATTGCCAAGAAAATTCATGGCCAGAGATTCTTTGGCAAGAGATAGCCATAGAATTGAGAGTTACGACTGAAATGGTAATATATAGATAATCTAAATATTATCTTAACATTTAATATTCAAAAATATCTATAAATATAACTTTAAACCTTAGGAATTTCTGTCCACACATAATAATATAATCAGTTCAATTTACTAAGTTGTTCCCATGGTTAAGTCCCAGAGTGGCTACCACTGTTTGAGCGAAGTGTGCTTTAAATAACATAAAATGGTGAGATGATCTGTCATTGTCTGTCCGATCATACCAATGAGGAATAAAAAAAAATGCATTTGTAATCGAATTTTATGTTTTCATACTTTTCAGACATTGACGAGTGCCGGTACCGCTACTGTCAACATCGCTGTGTTAATGTCCCCGGCTCATTCTCCTGCCAGTGTGAGCCTGGTTTCCAGCTGGCTGGCAACAATCGCTCCTGTATTGGTAAGCCAACCCACACTCTTACTCCCACGCCCCGTTTTGCCATACCCTGAGTCATAGGCCAACCCACCCCCCACACACACACAAGCACTCAGAATCCAAACCCACGTACTTACACAACTCCATCCTACACCTCATTTTCTTTGAGTAAGAGCCAAAATATAAACCAGTAAAAGAGCACTTTGTGCAAGGAGGAAAACGAGACATTGAGACATTAAAGTCAGCATGAACAGTTGTTTGCAGCACATTTTACTTTTATAATTACATGTAATTCCAAGTGAAACAGGATATTCAACATGAAAAAAAAAGTAGAACGGGACTTTGATTGGAATTGTTTGTGCTAGAGTCGGAGTCAGGAAGAATGCCATTTTGCTATTTAAAGTCCTCCTGTAGTCAATAATTTAAATGACATAAATCACATATTTAAACATTTTATTTTCCTGTGAAAAAAATTCTTCATGCCTTAAAATAGCTTGAATGTAACTCTACACCCTTGCTTCATTTAGTATACGCGGATCTATGAATATGCTAATTAGCCCCGCCTCCACTCACTCGCATGACTCACAAGCCAAGAGATCCACTCTGTGGTCAACTTACTGAGGTAAACGCTGCAAAATGGTATTGTATTTTTACGTCGGACACATAACAGTATATAATATGATTAGCTTAACTTCTTATCATACAGCTAATAATGAGTTGCTAATGTTACACAAACCATGTTCCTGTTCGCCACCTCAGAATCAGACAGCTGCCTTCTGAAAATCATTATCCTTTGAAACGCTTTGAACAACTCGAACGTTGGTGGAGAAAGACATATAGTTCATAAAACATCGGAATATACATCACACACCCGCTATATTGCTAAATCGACCCGATTTTTCTTATCAACAGAAAAATATACCGGTATAACCTTCTTTTGAGACTCCCTTGCTTCAAAGCGATCATAGTTAATGATATGCTAAAACCCGCCCGTACATTGATGTAATTGGTTACAAGGTAGTTTGTGAAACACTAGCGATTTCAAACTGTCATTAGATCAATGCAGTTTTAAAGAGATGGTGTTGACTTATGAATTTGCTCATGGTTTGTCTTAAAGCATATTAAAATCACCACATAGACATATAAACAACATTAAAAACTTGATTTTCACCACAGGGGGACTTTAATATTATCCAGTAGCCTGAGAGGCCAAAGTAATTTCAGTATAAAAATAGTCTTTTATTTATTTATTTTTACAATTTTGTCATGTTGATTAAGTCTTTTAATTTAAAAATTTTTGGGTGTTATTGTTATTAATATTTTTTTTGTCTGTAGAATAATAGGACGTGGCCCCTTTAAGAACAGTGTGTCCTTCACCTTTTTTCTCTCCCGGGGGAGACAAAATTTGCAACAAAATTAAACACAACTTTTCTTCAGAACTTAATTTGGGGTATCATTATGATCTGAGTTTTGATTTGCTTAGCCACTTAAAATGATTAGATATTAATGGCAACAAAAATGGATTATTGTCTTTTTTAGTGACTGCAATCCTTCACTGCTTGCCTTGCGCTCAGTGTTTTCATATATGATCCCGTCTGCTTTGTCATTCTGTTGCACTCAGATGTTGATGAGTGTGGCATGGGGGCCCCCTGCAGTCAGAGGTGTTATAACACGTACGGGACGTTCCTGTGTCGATGTGAGCAGGGTTATGAGCTGGGGCCAGATGGATTTGCCTGCAATGGTAAGCTGGGAGCAAACATAAACCAATGTGAAAAACTAAAATAAAAACACATATTTGTGAAAAATATTTATGCATCTTACAACTGGAGCAACTGATCATATTCATTGTCTGTCTACAGACATAGACGAGTGCAGCTACTCCAGTTACCTGTGCCAGTATCAGTGTGTTAATGAGCACGGCAAATTCTCCTGTGTCTGTCCTGATGGCTATCAGCTCCTGAGCACACGCCTCTGCCAAGGTTAATGCTCTCTCACTGAACACTCTGCTTCCCAATTCACTCAGGAAAAAAGATAGACATTCTTTATTTTCTTTCAATCTAGACATAAATGAATGTGAGACAGGAGCTCATCAGTGCTCTGATGGACAGACTTGTGTGAACATTCATGGAGGTCACAAATGTGTCGACAACAAAAGCTGTCAGGAACCCTATGTGCAAGTGTCCGAAAAGTAAGTGAACAATTTGTAAATACCACAAGCACTTCAGTTCACACACAGTTATGAGAGATTTTTTCCTCTTCATTAATTGTCTATAGTTCATCAGTATTGCCTATTTGAGACATACCTGACATGGTTTCTCAAATCGCCCAGTTTATTTTTCCACATCTCAGGCCAGTTCTTGAGTCTGTACCTCTGAGCATGTCTCAACATTATCTGCAAAGTTCCACAAGCTTTTAATGAATAACAGGTGGTCAGGCATTTCTGAAGAAATATCTGGCTAGATGGATGGCATCCAAAATTTTAAGCCAATTTGCTGGACACATGGTACACATTCTTCTATAATTTGGTACAGTTGTGGCTAACACAGTCATTAGTCATGCAAAAACTTGACCTAGTGGGTAAAAAACAATACTATTTACTATATTCAGTTCAATTCAGTCTAAATCAGTCCAGTCCTGTAAAATTTTGTTTATACATTTCAGAACAGATCAGTTCAAATCTATTAAATTCACTTTCGTTTAGCGCTGAAACCTTTTACAGTAAATCTTTCCTGACTGATATCATTGTCTTTCTTCATTGCAGTCGCTGTACGTGTCCTGTCACAAAGCCCAGCTGTCGAGACATGCCATACTCCATTGTGCATCGCTACATGAGCATCACATCCGAGCGCACCGTCCCCTCAGACATCTTTCAGATCCAGGCCACCAGTGTCTATCCTGGAGCCTATAACACCTTCCGCATCCGCTCTGGAGATGACAATGGAGATTTTTACATCAGGGTATGTTTAAGTTTTAATTACTGCATATTCTGAAATAATACCTTAAATTGGTGTATAATATTATTACACTGAAAACTGACGTTCATTTTGGTTTTTGCTTCTTTTAGTAATTAATTAATTAATCTTGTTGTCTTGTACAATAGGTACAATTGTTTTCTTGTACAAAAGGTCACATGATCCTTCAGAAATCATTCTAATATGATGATTTGCTGCTCAAAAAACATTTATTATTAATATCAGTGTTGAAAACAGTTGTGCTGCTTAATATTTTTGTGGGAACAGTGATATATTTTTTAGTATTATTTGATTAATAGAAAGTTCAAAAGAAGTGTTTTTTTTAAATATAATTATTTTGTAACAATATAAATGTCTTTAAATGTACTTGCTGTAAAAAAAAAAAAAAAAAATATATATATATATATATATATATATATATATATTTTTAAAGGCGATTTTCTCAATATTTTGATTTTTTTTTTTGCACCCTTAGATTCCAGATTTTCAAATAGTTGTATCTCGGCCAAATATTGTCCTAACAAACTATACATCAATGGAAAACATATTTTTTCAGCCTTCAGATGATGTATAAATCTCAATTTAAAAAATTTGACCCTTATGACTGGTTTTGTGGTCGAGGTCACATATAGTTAAAAATGATATAAATGGCAGTGTATATACAAATATTAAAAGTCACAGTTTTCTGTTCATGAAATCAAGAAGACTTCTTTGATTAGTGCCATCAATACTAATATATTTCTCTCATAGCCAAGTTTTGGAAGTGATCTTGTGCCTGTCATGTGTCTTTCCTCAGCAAATCAACAACATCAGTGCCATGCTTGTTCTCGCCCGCGCTGTGAAAGGCCCCAGAGAGTATGTGCTGGATTTGGAGATGGTTTCTGTGAACCCGCTCATGAGCTACCACACCAGTTCTGTCCTGCGCTTAACCATCAACGTTGGGCCTTATGCTTTTTAACTGAAAGAGATGTAGAGATGCCTAGAGAGGGAAAAGGGGTGGAAGAGTGGAAGCACTGATTGATTCATCCAACAAGGAGGGCTTATGAGCTGGATATGTCTGCCAAATGACAGACATTATTTCCAAGATTGTACAGAAGTCATTCTCATGAGAGATGTACCAACCTATTCAACTTCTACATCGTAGATAATAATAAAAAAGGCTATTAGAGACAGGCACTATATTTTAAGGACAAAATGTCTATAAGATAATAACTCACTATATTGTGTCATATGGAAAATGGCAAAGTTACCAGCTGCACTATGACTCCAAACCTGCTGTACATCCTATGTAAACTGTCTTTTGTCATTTCTAAATGCCTCTTTCTCAGGATGAGGGGTGCAGCTCTGCAGACTCATTCCTCTGGTTTGGTCTTCCAGTTCAGAAGTCAGCAATAATAATTAATCCCTCCTATTAAAATAGATGTATCAAGGCTGTAAAAAATATCTCTGTATGTTCTTAGTGTCAAAAGCTTCTATTAATGTTCCACTATGTATAATCCATCTCTATTGTTGTTATTCATTGTTGTTATTCAGTAACCACTCAGTCATTCCAAACCTCTACCCCACCACCACCACCACCACCACCACCATCAATAATGCTCACATTATTTTGTGTTGGTTTTATTTTATTTTATTTTTTTTTTATACCGTGCTGCCATTGTTGTATTTTCGATCCTGGATTTATTACTGTAATAAATTTGATAAGACCATAAAAATCTGCCTCCAGATCCACATATGTTTGCATTCCCACAGGGATGTTTTCTTGGCATTTCTCAGCTATGCGTCTTCTTCTGCCTAATGGAAAGTCTCGCTCACGTGCCCTGCTTAACCCTTCCACCCACCCTTCCGATCTCTTGAGTCATCTAACCACGGGATAGACTGGAACCCCATTGAGGAGCTGTCCGCCTCTCTGCAGCCTTATTAGCACAAGCCTGACAAGAAAAAGAACTGATTTAGAGGTGGTAAAATTATATATATATATCCAGTATAATCTACAGCATCTTGCCTAAACTATATATGGAAAACGTTAAGGTGGAACACAATGACGATTCATTTAGTAAAGTAGTAAGCATTATTCCAAAACTCAATCCATTATAATCAATACTATGTTGTTTCCACTGAGTCACAGATGCAGGTTAATGGAGCTTTCTGGATCTGATCCAACACTAGCAGCAAGAGGGCCCTTTCTCAGAATGGCAATGAGAACTTCTCTGAATGGAATTACAGTGGCTTGAATCATAATGGAGTTATTGTACTTGAGGCTAATGGGGTAATGATGTCACAAGACTTAGAGTACAAGATTGTGTGTAGGACGTTTTACTATAAATTTACTATAAATATTACTATAAATGCTATATTATATTATTATAAATGCTATATAATAGAATAGAATAGAATTAAAATGGTCCTCCTTTGACTGAAATTGTACTTTTATTTTAAATGTAGACAATTGTAGTATATATCAGTATATATTGTAATATTTATAATTATGTTATATATTAAAATATTGTACTTAACATTAATTCCAAAAAGTATGCATTTAAACAATTTAATTTATCAGTTTAAATATTTTTTTAAAACATCCATCCACCCATTCTCCAAACCACTTATCCTCTGTAGGGTCTTAGGGATACTATATTATATTATGCTAATATTACACTACTATATTATATATAATAATAATTGTTATTATTATATATTATAGTGTATCTGCATTAAAGGATGCATATCGCTCTGTTCCACGTGCAACTTTGGGTCTCTCTGATCACTGTCTGGTTCATCTTATACCGATCTACAGGCAGAAACTGATATCGGCTAAACCTGTAACAAGGACTGTAAAAAGATGGACCAATGAAGCAGAGCAGGATTTACAAGCCTGCTTCGAGTGCACTGATTGGACTGTTTTTGAGGCTGCTGCCACTGATCTGGATGAGCTCACAGAGACTGTAACATCATATATCAGTTACAGTGAGGATATGTGCATTCCTACCAGGACTCATTTAACTTACAACAATGACAAACCGTGGTTCACTGCAAATCTCAGACAGCTTCATCAGGCCAAAAAATGCGCCTACAGGAATGGGGATAGAGTCTTGTATAAACAGGCCAAAAACATACTGACATACAAGATCAGAGTGGCTAAGAGAAACTACTCTGAAAAGCTGAGAAAGCTGAGCCAACGACCCTGCATCAGTGTGGAAAGGACTAAAAGACATGACCAATTACAAGACACCCTCTCCCAGCACTGTGCTGAATTAACAACTGGCTTACAATTTGAATGAGTTTTATTGCAGGTTTGAAAAATTTGGTCTCACACCCCACACCAATTCTGACCCAGTCGTCTAGCCATCACAATTTGGCCCTTGTTAAACTCACTCAAATCCTTACGCTTGCCCATTTTTCCTGCTTTTAATACATCAACTTTGTGGACAAAATGTTCACTTGCTGCCTAATATATCCCACCCACTAACAGGTGAGGAGATGAAGAGATAATCAGTGTTATTCACTTCACCTGTCATAATGTTGTGCCTGATCGGTGTATATTGTCTATTTTGTATACTGTGTGTGTGTGTATATATATATATATATATATATATATATATATATATATATATATATATATATATATATATATATACATACAGGTGTTGGTCATATAATTAGAATATCATCAAAAAGTTGATTTATTTCACTAATTCCATTCAAAAAGTGAAACTTGTATAATATATTCATTCATTACACACAGACTGATATATTTCAAATGTGTATTTCTTTTAATTTTGATGATTATAACTGACAACTAAGGAAAATCCCAAATTCAGTATCTCAGAAAATTAGAATATTACTTAAGACCAATACAAAGAAAGGATTTTTAGAAATCTTGGCCAACTGAAAAGTATGAACATGAAAAGTATGAGCATGTACAGCACTCAATACTTAGTTGGGGTTCCTTTTGCCTGAGTTACTGCAGCAATGCGGCGTGGCATGGAGTTGATCAGTCTGTGGCACTGCTCAGGTGTTATAAGAGCCCAGGTTGCTATGATAGTGGCCTTCAGCTCTTCTGCATTGTTGGGTCTGGCATATTGCATCTTCCTCTTCACAATACCCCATAGATTTTCTATGGGGTTAAGGTCAGACAAGTTTGCTGGCCAATTAAGAACAGGGATACCATGGTCCTTAAACCAGGTACTGGTAGCTTTGGCACTGTGTGCAGGTGCCAAGTCCTGTTGGAAAATGAAATCTGCATCTCCATAAAGTTGGTCAGCAGCAGGAAGCATGAAGTGCTCTAAAACTTCCTGGTATACGGCTGCGTTGACCTTGGACCTCAGAAAACACAGTGGACCAACACCAGCAGATGACATGGCACCCCAAACCATCACTGACTCTGGAAACTTTACACTGGACCTCAAGCAATGTGGATTGTGTGCCTCTCCTCTCTTCCTCCAGACTCTGGGACCCTGATTTCCAAAGGAAATGCAAAATTTACTTTCATCAGAGAACATAACTTTGGACCACTCAGCAGCAGTCCAGTCCTTTTTGTCTTTGGCCCAGGTGAGACACTTCTGATGCTGTCTGTTGTTCAAGAGTGGCTTGACAGAAGGAATGCGACAGCTGAAACCCATGTCTTGCATACGTCTGTGCGTAGTGGTTCTTGAAGCACTGACTCCAGCTGCAGTCCACTCTTTGTGAATCTCCCCCACATTTTTGAATGGGTTTTGTTTCACAATCCTCTCCAGGGTGCGGTTATCCCTATTGCTTTTACACTTTTTTCTACCACATCTTTTCCTTCCCTTCGCCTCTCTATTAATGTGCTTGGACACAGAGCTCTGTGAACAGCCAGCCTCTTTTTGTGTCTTGCCCTCCTTGTGCAAGGTGTCAATGGTCGTCTTTTGGACAACTGTCAAGTCAGCAGTCTTCCCCATGATTGTGTAGCCTACAGGACTAGACTGAGAGATCATTTAAAGGCCTTTGCAGGTGTTTTGAGTTAATTAGCTGATTAGAGTGTGGCACCAGGTGTCTTCAATATTGACCTTTTCACAATATTCTAATTTTCTGAGATACTGAATTTGGGATTTTCCTTAGTTGTCAGTTATAATCATCAAAATTAAAAGAAATAAACATTTGAAATATATCGGTCTGTGTGTAATGAATGAATATAATATAAAAGTTTCACTTTTTGAATGGAATTAGTGAAATAAATCAACTTTTTGATGATATTCTAATTATATGACCAGCACCTGTATATACACACACAGATTCTGAAAAGGACTCTGCAGGACTGTGAGGTATACTATATTATATTAAATTATATTATGTCAATAATATACTACAAATTTGTCGTTTTTGGGTTAAAACTATGCCTTTATTTTAAATTTTGTTCAAATATTCATAATGTTCAATTTATGCTGCATTACACAAGTACAGACTGACCTGGAAAGCGAAATCAAGATCATTCCAGAATCAAAGATACATTCAGACTATTTGCATTCAGTTCTAGAACCTTCTACCTGCCATCAACAGCATCACTGCTTGCGTTTGTTCTTTAGCAGCTTTTCAGGAGTGACCACTTCACCACTGATCAATCACAGCCGAAAAAAGCAATGGGAAAATACCCACTTTTGCGTTTCATCATCCCCGGCGCTGCTCGCCCATCCCACTGCCATCTCCAGTGCTCTGTGCCAACAAACACACACATACACAGAGTTCTACTCTCTCTGAAACAAACCAGTGATGACTCATTCCCTGCAAAGTCTTACATAATCACAGGTCTAAAAACTGACTCTGGTCTGCCACATGGGGGCAGTGCAGCACACAGAGTCTAAGGCCCAAAATAGAAGAACTTGAAGTGATGGAATCTTGCAGCTGGTTTTGTAACCTAATTGTCCAGTGAACCAGATTCTTTACCTCCTTCCTGTGAACTGACTGGCTACATGTTCCTGAGCTAGACTGTACAACTGTGAATGGCATCTTATACAAGCATGTAGTCGGTCACACACACACATACACACCTGAGAATCTAATATAGGTGAGTAATATAACATGGCACATTCATTTGTAAACGCAGATGGACACAGATGGCACCAGCATGTTCTTTGATCATTACCTCATAGCAGAGATCATGATAGAGACGTGTTCTTTAGGAACAGGGATGTATGTGGGTGAGAACGTGGCATTCTCACGCCGTTTCCTGTTGGATGGCAGACAAACGGTAAACCCAACTGTGAGCCAAACGCAGGAGCGAGATGTGCTGTACCCACCCAGCAGGCACAGAGAGAGAGGAGGGCTGATGAACTCTGCCAATATGCCTCCGCATGTGGAGGTGTCCTTCAGAAAAGGTGTGTGTGTGCATGGGTGTGTGAAAAAGTTATATATACTGACTCATGTGTCATGGTGTCCTATAGAGTGGAGGGACACTCCACAGTTCATACCAAATGTGGCCTCATTTATGGGTCAGGAACAGGTGAGTGGGTGGAGTGGGAATGGACCGGATGTCCTGGGATTGAACTGTCCTCTTATTCAAATGCCCTTTCTGATCATCTTGAATCATGTGAACGTGATTCTTTTCTGCTTTCTTTTGAACCGACTGCTGGTTATGAACAGAGGCCAAATGTGGTTGAAATTCAACCAAAACGGCCTTTTCAAAACAACATAACATAACGTAACAACATAAAACATAACACAAACAAAACATAACATAACATAAAACAACTTAACTACACTACCAGTCAAAAGTTTGTAATCCGTAAGATTTTTAATGATTTTTAAAAGAAGTTTCATCTGCTCACCAAGGCTGCATTTATTTAATTAAAAATACAGTAAAAACAGTAATATTGTGAAATATTATTACAATTTAAACAGTTTTCTGTTACAGTTTTCTGTTTGAATATATTTTATAAAGTAATTTATTCATGTGATCAAAGCTGAATTTTCAGCATCATTACTCCAGTCTTCAGTGTCACATGATCCTTCAGAAATCATTCTAATATGATGATCTGCTGCTCAAGAAACATTTATTGTGTACAATATTTTTTTTTTTTCAGGATTCTTTGATGAATAGAAAGTTCAAAAGAACAGCATTTGAAATATAATCTTTTGTAACATTATAAATGTCTTTACTGTCACTTTTGATCGATTTAATGCATCCTTGCTGAATAAAAGTATTAATTTCTTTAATTTCTTTTCAAAAAAATTAAAATAAAAATTCTTACTGACCCCAAACTTTTGAACGGTAGTGTATAATGTTACAAAAGCTTTGTATTTCAGATAAATGCTGTTCTTTTGAACTTTCTATTCATCAATGAATCCTGAAAAAAAAAGTACACAACTGTTTTCAACATTGATAATAATCATAAATGTTTCTTGAGCAGCAAATCAGCATATTAGAATGATTTCTGAAGGATCATGTGACACTGAAGACTGGAGTAATGATGCTGAAAATTCAGCTTTGATCACAGGAATAAATTACTTTATAAAATATATTCAAACAGAAAACAGTTATTTTAAATTGTAATAATATTTCACAATATTACTGTTTTTACTGTATTTTTAATTAAATAAATGCAGCCTTGGTGAGCAGATGAAACTTCTTTTAAAAACATTAAAAATCTTACCGTGTCCAAACTTTTGACTCGTAGTGTACATTAAACATAACATGACATAAAACAAAACATAACATAAAACAACATAAAACATAACATAACATCACACAAAACATAACATAAAATAAAACATAAAATAACATAAAACATACCATAAAACATAAAATAAAATAAAACATAAAACATAACATAAACATACCATAAAACCTACCATAAAACATAACATGACATAAAGCAACATAACACAAAACATAACAACATAAAACATAACATAAAAATACCATAAAACATAACATAACACAAAACATAAAACACCATAAAACATAACATCACATAACATAAAACATAACATGAAAACATAACATTACATAACACATAAAACAACATAAAACATAACATAACATCACATAACATAAAACAACATAACACAAAACAAAACATAACAACATAACAGAAAACATCACATGACATCACATGACATCACATGACATCACATGACATCACATGACATAGACTTGATTCTTTTTCCGCTCTTTTTTGAGCCAACTGCTGGCTATGAACAAAGGCCAAATGTGTTTGTCATACAGCCAACAAGAGGCTTTTCAAAACAACATAACATATAGCATAACATAACAAAATATTTCTGATCACCTATCTTGAATCATGTGAAGTTGATTCGTTTCCACTCTCTTTTTTGAACCGACTGCTGGCTATATGAACAAAGGCCAAATGTGTTCGTCATTCAACCAAAAACAGGCCTTTCAATATGGCAGGTTTCTGCATTCAATTCAGACTGTATTAATTCATCACTTTCTTGCTGCGAAGGTGATTCTTATTGCTGTGTCTGCAATCTCTCATTTTGCCCTCACCATAGTGAAACTGTGTGGTGAAAAGTGTAGGCAACTCCAAAAAACAAAAACAAAAAAAAACTGCTGATCAGATTATTTCTTTGCACAGCCAGGAACAAATACATTTTTATAGCCAGGAACGAGAGAGTTTTTCCTTTATGCTTGAGTGCGCACATTAATTGAGACACAGGACCCCTCAGGAAATTCCCCACTAACACGGCTGCTGTCAGTCATCGAGACAGAACCACTATATTTACCTGGATATCCATGGTTATTTTTGAATGAAAAGAGGAAACACTATTGCCCTCCACCTGCTTTTTCAAACACATTAGGCCATTACAAAACAAGCACTCACCGTCCGTGACATCCGCTGCATTAATTGCATAAACAACAGATCAGTATTCATGCTATCTATATTTGCTAAGCATGTGTGGGGAGGCAGTGGGCAAAGCAAACAGAAATTTTACATTTAGTCCTAAATATAAACACCAAACATGCTAATCTCCCGGATAACAATCCATTTTAAACTAGTTAGAACGGATTTGTAGTTGGTTGTGAAACACAAAAGAAGATATTTTGTCCAAACCGAACATTGGATCTCATTGACTTTCATTGTATGGACAAAAAACGTATTCAGGCATATTCAGAATATCATATTTTGTTTCATACAGGTTTGGATGACAGAATTTTCATTTTTGGCTGAACTACACCCTTAAAGTCCCCCTGAAATCAAAATGTAATTTTTTTTTTTTTTTTGCTTGAATATGTATATGAATATGAATATGTTAGCTTTAAGGTTATGAATAAGCTGGTGTGTTCCAAAACAATGACAACATTTGCATTTAGGAGATATAAGCATTCACTTCCACTTCACTAAAATGGATCACGGATTTTCATGACATCACCACTCACTTCAGCTTCTCATCAAATCTTCTGTCCAATCAAATGCTCTCTAGAATCTGAAGTCCCGCCTCCTCCTATACTATAAACAGACACTGAAGCTGTGGCTGAAATCAGTCATTTGTTCACACATTTACTAGTTTCTAGATGGTAAATGGCACATAGTGCACTATATAGAGGATAGGGAACGATTCAGACAGTGTAAATATGCTTTCCATTGACGCGAATGAAGTTTTTCGCGTCAGTGTCACGTGAATTGCCGCAGCGCGAGCACAGTCTGCTCCGGTCCAGAGACACGAGAGCACAGAGCGGATGATATCCGCGGACCGCGAGTCGGCTGTGTCATTTAAATTCTGCACAGAATGCTGTATCTTAAAGCGATATGAGAGAAATGGTTATAGATTAGAAGGAAACTGAGGTTTTACCAAGTTTAACGGCTCTGGCCGAGCTGTGATATAAACAAAACGCTATTGGCAATTTTTTTAAAGGGGCGGAGCTGTTCGATATGTCCCGCCCTGTCTTCCTGTTTCAGTTGAAATTACGTCAACACAGTGAATAATGCTGCACGTTCCAAGGCAATTCAGTGGGCCTTTAAAAATAAAGGTTCTTTATTGGCATCAATGGTTCCATAAAGAACTTTAACTTTCATGGAACATTTACATTGTACAAAATGTCCTTTAGATTATTAAAATATTCTTCACACTAAGAAAAACTGCTCTCAAAGGATCTTTGGGGAAACAAAAATGGTTCTCAAAAATGGCATTGCTGCAAAAACATACTTTTGGAACCTTTATTTTTAAAGAATGTATCCCTTTAAAATGGCAGTTAGTATCTGGTTCATTGATGGCCAACCAACAAAAAAACCTAAAGCACATCAACACTGATTGAACTGGATTTCCCAGCAGGATAAAGCTAATATAAGACTAGAAATAGCCTTTCTAAACAAAGGTGTCAATTGTAATGTTTTGCGACCCTCGATGGACAGTTAGCAGGGTTCACGTGGGGAATAACATGCTCAAATGGGTGATTGGGGTTTACGCAGTAGCTCCATTAGCATGTGTCATTAGCTTCAGTCCACTGCGTCCTGATTAAAGGAGGATCTCCACAGAACAGCAGACAGGGGGCTCTTTCACAGATAGAGAGTAAAAAGGGACACGTGTTGGTCACTGATAATTGGGCCATTTGTTTAAGGGAATTCAATTGACCTCTGAATATTACCAACGCGCCTTGATTAGGGCCTCGTCTGAGCTGGAGTGACTTTGATAACAAGAGTCATCTACCTCATCTGCCACTGATTGGCTATTCAGATGAGCCTAACAAGGAGGGCTAATTACATTATATGGCTCACAATCTGGGAGCTAGAATCAGGATCGACAGGTAATTTCATATAAGTTATAGCAAATATCTGGATTAGTGTGCTACATTTCTTTATATGCTTTCATAATCTCACCCTTGTCATGCGTTGAATACAAGGAGCCATCATGCTCATGGCGGTCAGTGAAAGATACCTCTACAACCCACCCTTAATTTTTTCTCTCTGCGTAAATGTGGTTACTATGATACGACAACGTGTTGCTATGGGCGCGTGGGCGTGCGAGCAGAGGGGACGGCAATAAAGAGAGAATTCCTTCAAAGAAGAGAGCATATTTTTTAAATCAGTAAAAAATATATGAAACGCTAAGCATTCAGATATATCACTGCACTCTCATAATGAGCAAAACCCTTTATTGCTTAATGTGTTTCATGCCTAAGGATGCACATATTTTGATTTGAGGCCTAATGCTTCAAATTGAATGTCAAGAGAGGTGAACAACGGCTTTTCGGACTTACTAACGCTGCTCATCTCTGTCAGAGATGGAGAGAGAGACAGTAAAGTGACTCTATCCTCATGATGAGTGAATGAGTAATGTGTGAGAGACTGTCACCATGAATGAGCCGGCGGGTGAGAGTCTGACTGCTGAGTGTTAACATAGGGTGTTAAAAAACAGCTTCTGTGGCAAAACTAAATGAGCTTCAGGCAGATTTAACACCATATTGCAAAAATGCAAATCACACTCACATTCCACCGCTCAACCAGAGGACTTCATTCTGTTTATTAAGCATAAAGGCATATATAATGTACATGTGGTATAAAATAACTCTTTTCATGCTCCTGCTCTTCATCAAACCCCATCAGAAAAAAAAAAAGTGAAAATTATCAGTCTGTCACTGGGGAAGAACCCTCAATGGCACACCTTTGTAGTTTATCTACCCCCAAAGGGTACATTTTAGTACCTTAAGGCACTAACACGCTCCCTTTAAGGGTAGATAAAGGTGTACCTTTGAGTGTAATGCTATTTTAACACATTTTTTTTTTCCTGATAATGAACATACATTGCATTTTCCCCATGACATATAATGGGCCATATCATACACCCGGCGCAATGCAACGCCAGGGCGACGCAAGTGGTTTTTGCTAGTTTCAGCCAAACGCAGTTATCATTTTCACGTCCAGCACCCACGTTGTTTAAATAGCAAATGCACTCGCACCTATTTGTTCGCCCATGGGCGTGCTGGTCTGAAAACAAGGTGTGTTAAGGCGCATTGTTGGCGTATTGCTATTTTGAGGCAACTGAAAATGACTGCATCATTGATTAACAAAAACCTGGTCTAAAGTCAATGGCGCAATATTTTTTTTGTTATTTAAAGAGCGCGTTAGTAATATGCGCCTATAGGCGGGTGCACAACGCATACATTCTGCTTGTTACAGACAAAAGGACGCACAGCAACACACAAACATGCCAAATATTAAAAATAAAAGGATTACAATGTAAAAGATTGTGTACATAAAGATAAAAATGCCTATGTGTCATAATGGATAGTCATTGCATGTATCAGAATTACCTATTTACATTTACATTTATGCATTTGGCAGACGCTTTTATCCAAAGCGACTTACATTGCATTATACTATACATTTGTATCTGAGTATGTGCAATCCCTGGGATCGAACCCACAGCCTTGGCATTGCTAGTGCCATGCTCTAACCACTGAGCTACAGGAAAACCTATTTGCAGTAATGACAAATGAAACTGGCTAATTATTCAACCAATCGGCTTTTAAAGGGAATGGGATATGATATCTGATTGGTTTATTGCACGTTATGCCCAAAACACACCCATGACTCATTAAGAGATTATAATACAACCCTTTTAGACTGTGCGCCTGATGCGCCGACCATTTTTTCCGTCGTTAAACTAGCAAAAGTGGATTCGAACACGCCCTAAGTGCACCTCTGCCATGCGCGTCAGACTATGATCGTTAAAATAGGGCCCAAAGTGTGTAAAGTGTTTTTCTAAAAATAAACAAGAATTGGCACTGCCACTGCTGCTCCCAAAGATCAAATTACTAAAATAAGCAATGTTTTGACCCAAAGGTCTTCGTTATGCCTTTAGGCAATTGGAATGGTAATGGATAACTCTCTCATATATTAAACATCCTTGGTTTGTCCAACACTGTAAAAAAATATTTTTGAAGTAGTAAATAAAACAAAGATAATTGGAGTACATTTTAAACATTTAATAGAAAATAATATTTCTGTCATGACAACTCTCAGAGTGTTTGGCATGGTAATGGATATAACAATGCTGATATGTTTGGCCTTGGCGGAACAGATCTGCTACGTTGCTTCTGCTGCTATTATTGCTGCTGCTGCAGAGCATGTCCGGGACTTGCTACTGCCAATACATACATGACACGCTGCTGTGAGCGAGTAAGACATGCTGCTGCTGTACGATATAGCATACATTAATTACCTATAGCAGATCTATACAGGTGGAGCTAGGGAAGGTGGAGGGTTTCTGAAAGCGCACTGTATCAGCTACAGCAAATGCTGATCTAGTACTTGAAGGTAGAGCAGCGAGCTCATTGGCTACTGATACAGCAGGAACCAGTCAGCTGTGCCCTATATAGAATGATGTGATTGCAAGCAGACAGAGTTAAGGACCTAATCAGCCTGTGCCATCTAGAGTTTTGCATTTTAGTCTTTCTACTTTTCTTTCCCAAATTTCACGTTTAATTCTTTGTAATTATTTGTGAAACTTACTAGCAATTGCTGAGTGAAAATTTTTCAAACTTAATTCTACACCAATTTTTTTTTGTTAAAAGAGTTTAGAACAAACCATTTTTACAGCTTACTTTCAATAGATTGTCTTTATTTACTAGGGAGAAGTTCTGAAAGTTACTGTGTGTTTCATACAGTAGTACAATGAACTCTCTTAATTTAGAAGATGACAGAAAATATAATTCCTTATCATATGACCCTTATAAGCAGCTGTGGTGTTCGTTCGGCACAAGTGACTCAGCGTGAGTTAAGGAAAACTGTCAGGTAATGGACTCCCCATTCATAAATTCATACCAATGATTCAGTGAGCCAAAAAACCTTGCTATTGCTCAAATCCAGATATGGTGAATGACACAGGTCATTCTGCGTCTCTACTGCCAACTGTGCAGAAGTGTTCACACTGCTGAGATGATCACTATTCATGGGGAAAATATCGGATCCTAGGGTGAAAAACATATTTGCTTGAAAAGAGAGGGAAATTGAGGATGGATAAAAGCAATAAATGTAACTTTAGCCTGGAGCTAAAAAAAGCCACTGAAGTACCTTACTTTCTCCCTCCCTCCCTGCTCGTGCCTCATTCTCTTCCTCTTTCTAACCATCTCTGCCCACTCTCTTCTCTTCCAATAGTTATGCAATGCTTTATCAAACTTCATGTTCTCTCATTTGATTTGTCGACCTTGCATTTGGATTTTTCTAATTTAATACATATTTTATATAACAAGTTGTATTTTAATCAGCATATAACAATTTGAGTGAATAGTTGAACTGACAAATTAACACAAACATCCTGATTAGCGACCTAGAAATAGTCCACAACTTAATATTCTGTTTAATAATACATTAATGCGTTTTAGACATTTCTTTTCTTTGACTTAAAAAGATCCTAGATGCGATGAAGAACAACCCTGGGTACTACAAAAAGTGTTATAAAGACAGCTGCACTACACATTGAGAGCACTGCAGTCAGAATGCACAGAGATGGGAAGGAGAAAGAAGAAGCACGCACTGAATCAATGACCATTTTCTCACTACTATCAAAGGCGGACCTGAATGGCGAAGAATAATGGCTCTCTTATGGTCACTAAGAGCTGCATTATTTTAAGAGGAATTGCGGGATGTGCAGTTTAAAAGACATCTTTCTTACTTTTGTGAGGTTGGTTTAGATCAGAAGCTCACGGAGGTGTTTTGTAATGCAATGCCTTTGGCTTAATATGAAATGAGATGGGAAAACAGAGCGAGCGACAGACTGAAAGGGGGAAAAAATCTGCTGCTTGAGGTCTGTTTTGATGTCACACATCTACATCACGTCACCATGGCAACCTTGCATCAGCAACAACTTACGAAAGGAGAGAGAGAGGGAGCAAAAAAGGAGGGTGAGAGCACAATGTGCTGGCATGTAGCGCTAGAATTGAGCTTAAACAGCAAGAGGGGAAAAAAGACCTTACGGAATTATAGAACGCTTTTGCTGGGCTATTTATAGATTGGTGGAAATGATTCTTTAAAAAAAATAGGAAACAAAAAGTGATTTAAAGGGTAAGATATACGCAAAACTACAGCATGTATACTGACATTTCTTCGATGGAAATGTATAAAAGAGTCATGAATTAGTAGTCACCATTCACAGACACTGAAAAGCACAAGAGAGATAGAAATACTTCAACAAAAATACCACGTTTTCCCACTGTACTGAGCCCTGGGTCTAAAAATACACTGCACAAGTAAAAAAAAGAGAAAAAAACCCAACCAGGCTGCAGGCTGGGGAAGTATCTCTGACAGAGAAAGGGAAGGGAGGGAGGGAGGTAGTGTGTGGGTGTTTGAGTGTTACATCTGCTCACTCACAGTAGTTTATATGAATCAACCAGCGCACACGGCTGAACAATGCATTAGATAATTTATTATACTTAAATCTAGATTATTTAAATACAGGTATGATAGGTGCAACTTCATTGGCCTCTTATTAGGCTACAGATATCGCAAACATACCGGTGCATTGGCATGATGTGCTGCCCTCTCTTGCCTTTAAAGTCAACCCCACACCTTACTCTTTACCTCCATCTCTCTCATCAGTTTCATAGACAGCTTCAATCCTTCCTCTTCCTCTCTTCTCTTACTCTGGCTTCAGCAGGAGTGGGAGGTGTTGCTAGGCGACAGGTTAGCTCCTTTCTTTCAAGAGGCAGAGTGAAAACCTTGATTCTCTCTGTGTAAAAATAAACAGCAGTGCAGAGAGAAAGAATCTTGAGATAGAGGACAAGCATACTTCAATTGCACAAGAGGCCAATGACATTTTGTTTCTCATTAAAGTATGTTTTTTTTTGCAACTCTCTTCTTACTTTCAGTGCAGTTTGATTGCACTTACAAAACTCTTATACAAAACTTGCATAGATGACTTTAGAATCAGCCCTCAACTGGGTCCAAACATAATACATATGCATTTAATGCATGACAAGATGGGTAACAGCATTTGCATTAAATTGCATTATTTTTACCCTACGTTTTCATCTATAAAATGCCTATAAAATCGTTAAAAACGAATTAATAAAAAAGTAACCACTTATATTAGGTTGAAAAGACTCCTAAGACACATTGTTTAAAAAAAATCTGGAAGCTTCTCCATTTCCTGCGTGGTTATTTTTGTCCACTGTGTGTAAAATCATAGGAGGCTTCAAGTAGGCACAGTCAACTCAGTCATGTACTCTGGGCACAGGCAAAATGACTTCTTCCTGTTCCAGGACATACTGCTAACAGTGGGATATCATACTGGGCATTATTCATTTACTCACATCCGGCAGCCAAACACTGAATTTTTCCTTCTGCCCCCAAATGTTCACAAAACCCAGACTGTTACATAACGACCACTACAAAAACTTGTGTATGTTTTGAAAAAGCCTAATATGCGTTTTAGCCTCACCATTAAAAGGGTGGTTGATTATGATTTCACTTTTTTAACTTTAGTTAATGTGTAATGTTGCTGTTTGAACATAAAAAACATCTGCAAAGTTACAACGCTGATTTCTGTGTTTTTCTTTTACAGAAATTACTGTTTAAAGACTACAACAAACGGCTGGTAGGGACTACAACAAGCTTCTTCCTGGGTTAGTCACATCACCAACCCTAAAATTTACATAAACCCAGCCCCCGAGAACACACAACAAAAGGGGCGAGATCATGTTGGGCTGCTTTAGAGAAGAGGAAGAGTTGTTGTAGTAGTGTTGTTACCATGCCGTCATTTTACGCTGGACTGCTTCACAAACGAGGGTCAATTCAATGCTGGATTTGCACAAAAGATTAACATGACGTACATGCTAGTCGATGAGTTGAATCAACTCCACAGCAACTCCACAAATTTATCCACTAACTATTCAGAAACATCCAGATGCATTCTAAAAGTCGTAACTTCTTCCTGAGTCTCTCCATCAGTGTCCGACTCCGGTTTGAACAATGTAAGGCTGAACACCGTTACTGACAATCCTCATTTTGGCTGTGTGAGATTCTCCAGCTTTGTTGTTGTTGTTGAGCAACCGAAGCATGAGCTGTTAAAGCTCCGCCCTCTTTTGTAAAGCAGGTCGGGAGCAGCAGCTCAATTGCATTTAAAGGGACACACACAAAAACATCATGTTTTTGCTCACACCCAAATAGGGGCAAATTTGACAAACTATAATAAATGTTCTGAGGGGTATTTGGAGCTGAAACTTCACAGACACATTCTGGGGACACCAGAGACTTATATTACATCTTGTAAAAGGGGCATTATAGGTCTCCTTTAACATAGTTTTCCTTGTTTTTATGTGTATGATTCTGAATTATGAAGGAAATGCAGTTAAAAACATTAATGGACTTTTATTTACACACAACAGACATTGCTGTAGGCTAATTCTTTTAGTAGTCTTTTTTTTTTGAGCAATTCATAGTAAGGTTTGTTGAGAAAGCAGAAGGATTATTCGAAGTTATGAAACTATCTTAACAATAAGTGACCACCAATCTTCCTTATTAGAATTTGCACGCAATGATGCTCTTGGACCGCATTCAGTTGATCAGAAATGGGTGATCACTGGTGTTCCATATTGTACTGTCCCTCTTTTAAAGATAGCAAAGAGCAGAGGCTATTCATACAAGCTATACCTTGAGAAAGCCACACAGAAAGCATTCTGAATCATGCTGTGGGCCTGCTGAACAGAAAAACCTACCAACTATTTTAATTTGTTAACGGGTGGTGACCACTGCCTAGGTTTAATCATGGATGGTGCAGTGTGGGTACAAAGGATCATTAGGAATCAGCTTGATCCATATCCAGCATTAGCTAATGCACAATTCTTAATTAGTCTTAAGTACAAGATGCATTTTCTATCATGACAAATCAAAACTTAGTCAATAGTCTAGGGCCAACCAAACAGGACATTAACTTTGATAATAAGACGCTATTGGCAAATTAAGGGCCATGTGTATTACAACACTATCTGGATTCTTTTGTTTCCCACGCATCTTTCTGATAATCCCACTATAAACACATTTGCACATGTGATTGTTTTTCATGTTGTGTATAAATGTGATCAGAGCTTATTAAAAAAGTTATCTTATGCTGAAAGAACATCTTAAACCAATGTAAAGCTGGTCTCCCATCCTGGTCAAGCTAGTCTGCTTGCACGTTCAAGATGGGATTTGGGCTGGGAGAACATAGCCGAAACCAGCAAAGATTCACTCATAAATCTTATTCGACCCTCAATTACTCCTACACAACACAAATAACTATTTTTGACCACGAAACACAAATGTGTAATTAAAAAGACTAAATGTGTCGCCGAGGACGGTGAATCTCTTTAACTGCGTTTGTCAGACACTAGCCATGGGGCTATTTTTAGAAAAAGTGACACGGTCAGCTCACGCGCGCAACAGGTTTCAGAGACGTGCGCGTGCCTATGACAAGAACTGTTGAAAGACTAACACTTCTAAATTCTGTCTAAAATAGGATTGTATTGAGAACTAAATAGATATTCCTATCCAGATTTATATTTTTAGTGATCGCAGCTGGTCATTTATCATGAATGAAAATGAAACGTAGTATGATTTATTGCAGCGCTGAACGTCGGCAAGTCACATGATAGCATAACTTTCCTAAAAGCATCGGAGTTTCTGCATGTTGCTAAAAATAGCTCACCTTCACTGAACAGGCTACCTCGCTTTCTCTTCTGAAAGCGAATCGACTCGAATGGCAGAACCGCAGCGAGGGCTGCACGAGACTTTTGTCTATGAGACTCGTCGACATTACGGATGTCCAAAGAGGCGTCAGTAGAGCTTGTGATTTAAACGAGCGATTGTTTGACAGGTGTTTAAGTCAATTAGTGGAAACCAGGGAGTGGTGCAACACAAGAGTGAGTTGCAACCACAGTTTAACCAATTAAAATGAGCTACAGATGTAAAATCATACCCTGAGGTGCAATAGAAGTTGAAAGTGAAATTTCAAACGTGGTTTATAATTTGATTTGTGATCATAATGAATATTAGATGACAGATGTATATATATAGACCTCATATGCATTTCTATATGCTTCCATTTTTTATTTAAAAAAATCACATGCTTACCATACCACGTTAAATTAAAATGTTTAAAATAAAAAGGGTGTTATATAACAATTATTTTTAACAAGTAAATTTGATTACCACAATGAGCTACCCTACTTTAATTCGTAGCATAAAAATATGGAAATATCATACCAAAGTTTATACATTTCAGTTCTCATTTTCTGAGGGATAAGAATGACAATATCCATTTGATCAGTTATGATGGATAACCCTACCTGATGTCCTTTCAATAACTCTCTATCTCAATCAGACTGCTCTCGTCGGGAACATCTCAAGTTCATAATGAAGCAACCAATTTTGTGTCCCCTATTACTGTGACTATATATTGCGCTGATAGATTCTGAGTGAGCCATTGGCTCTTTCCCACAATGTCACCTTACGCACACAAACTCATAAGACATAACTCAATACAGCTGCTGTTCTTGTCTATGCTTGCCCCATGTTTCCCTTATAAGGACAGAGAAAAAGCATTTATGTAATAATAAAGCAGAGATTTCAGTGTTCTCGGTTACACACAGTCTGGTTCACTGGGGCAAATGCGCTGCTGAATTTATCACTGCAGTGCATTGTCCCACATGCTGCCAGAGCTACTATAATCTGCCATTTTTTGAATGGAGATCTGTTTAAGGGTTCATTCTGTGGTCACACAGCTTGTAAAATGTGGAAACTGATCCCAATAACGCAGCGAGGCATGTTATAGCAGCAACAATGGCAGGGAATGCATCCGTGCTTCCATGCAAACCCTTTATGCATCCATGAACATGCAGTGGAATACAATATTTTCTGAATCATATCTGAACTCGGTCGGTTGGAGGCAATCAGCACTGCCACACAAGAGGATTCGGGGAGAGTGGTCCTCTATCTCATTCGTATGCAGCTCAGAAACAGAACCCCCCTTCTCTCTACACGTCTTTACACTGGAGTGCGGTGACTCCGTCTACGTTTCACTCTCTGTCCCCGCCCATTGCTCGGTTTTGTCCAAATCGGGCTTTTTGCGTCGCCGGAGCTCCCGATTTCAAGCCAACGTCATCAACGGAGAGAGGGGATGCTGACGTCGGAGCAGAGTCAGAGCGCAAGGGTTGGGAGGGGTGAGATGAGTGAGTTTCAGCATTGCTTACACTGATATGAGACGTATAAATCCCCCCCGGCCCCCCTTTTACTCCATCCCCCCTCCCCTCGCGCTCTTTTTTACGTCGGTGTTGGCGCGTTGGGAGCCCCCCTACACTGGTGGAGTCCCAGCCTATATAAGTTACCGGCTTGCAATGTTACTCCACCAGATTTACGGACTCCTGATATCTGGGCGAGAGACGGCTTCAGCAGCAGCCGACTGACTCAATCTCCGACCCGGAGGAAAGATCCATCAATCCTCCGGTCCGCAACCTGAGCCAGGCGCTGTGGCGGAACCGCAGGGGGAAACCCGGGAGAGGCAGGCGAAAGGAGAAGAGCAGCCGTACTCTGGACATGTGCTGAGATGACACACCTGTGAACACCCCTGAACTCTTCTGGAAAAGAGCCTCACACTTTTCTCAACTTGCACCGTAGTCAACACTATCAGCGAACCTCAGAAACAGTCCTCATCGTTAGTAACCACAATGTATCGGTCCACTAAAGGAGCTTCGAAAGCTCGAAGGGACCAAATAAACGCGGAGATTAGGAACCTGAAGGACTTGTTGCCCATCTCCGATGCGGACAAGTCTCGGCTGTCCTATCTTCACATCATGTCGCTGGCTTGCATGTACACGAGAAAGTCTGTCTTCTTCAGCCAAGGTAAATATAATTTATAAAAAATATCAAAAGCCTTCTTACATTAGTGTAATTCTCAAAGCATGAAATTAGAAGAAGCTTCTTAGATTTGAGTTTGTATTGAGGCATTGCTGTACATCACTCTTTTGTTGCCGCGAGTTAATGCAACAGGTGCATCTTTATTTATTTATTTTGCATCTTTATTTATTTATTTTGCAATATCTGAGCTGCTTTTGGTAATACAAATGAATAAATATCTTAAAATATACAAAAGAAAATGTAGTGAAAGCAGCGCTATTTCTCTCCATGGTGCTGAAACACAAACGCTGTCCATGGTGCTGAAACGAAAATCGTGCTAACGTATTTGTGGATTGTCTTTAATACAAGATGTTTTATATATGAATGAAGTTTAATAGTTTATTCAAACTTGTAATTACGTCTTTCAGATACAGCTGCAGCTGGCAGTGCTGAGGAAACCACGGGATTCCTCTCATTTCACGAACTGAATGAGTTGGTACAAGTTATGCCAGGCTTTCTCATGCTATTGACTGGAGAAGGAAAGTTACTGTACCTGTCAGACAGCGTCTCAGAGCACCTCGGACACTCAATGGTGAGTAAAACAGACATAGCAGTCATTCTCATTAAATCTTTATAGCCTTCCTCTCCCTTTCATCTCATGTTTTTTCAGTCTATTTATAAGATGTATGAAAGAGGACATTCACCTACAGTATTTTCTCTTTTGAATATTTAGGTAGATTTGGTCGCTCAAGGGGACAGTGTGTACGACATAATAGACACTGCAGACCACTTTATTATGAGGAGTAACCTGGTGCCTCCAACTTCACCTGACACAGGTAAGATTTAAAAAATTTGAAACACAGATAGATAATACATATCAGATATGTAAGTACTCATTATTTGGTATCTTTCCTCCTTAGATCGTCTGTTCCGCTGCAGATTCAACACCTCCAAATCAGTGCGTAGGCAGAGTGCAGGCAATAAGCTTGTTTTAATCCGATCCCACTGCCTGTCACCAACTCCCGATGAGTCTTCCCCAGCATCCTATTGGACTTCCAACCCAGTGTGGGTATGTTTCTGTGCTCCTCTGGAGCCTCACACTTCCCAAGGTGGAACTGCCCCGGACAGAGAACAATCTTCAGCCTCAACACTAGAGAGCAACTTCTTCCTGCCATGTTTCCGTTCTCAGCATAGCCGTGACATGAGACTTCAGGAAGCACAAGACAGGTGAGGTTAAATGACTAAAGTAATTTTATAAATGTGTAAGTACTACTAATAATACGTTTTTAAAAGACAAAATGTTCCTTACCATTTACCTTTTTCCAACTTTCAGTGTGAATGTTTATTTGGGACTAAATGTGGAGACTCTGCGGTCCCAATCTTGGTACAGCTTCCTGCATCCTCAGGATCTTTCACACGCCTCAGCTCAGCACTGCAGCCTATGTGAGTCTCACTCCTGAATGAATAAACACACAAATATTCTCAGCATCATTTGCTTGGTTAGGCCCAGCATGAACACTCTCCTATCTCACAGTTGCCTATCAACATTTGACACTCACAGTGAGCAATACAGAGCAATACTCATCTGCAGTGAAAAAGCACTTCTGACCACCCACCAAGACATGACATAAAACCTACAAGAAGTTGAATATGTTTTGACTAACCCATTTCTTTCACCACACAGTGAGAGAGGGAGGAGAAGGCAGGGCTGAGATGGTGGTTCGTGTAGAGACTGCAGATCACTCATGGATCTGGCTTTACATGGTATTGCAGCTGGAAACTGGGGAAAACCCCATTGTCAGTAACAATTACATCATCAGGTAAGGCTCAGACTACATCTACAAAGTCAAGTCTATAACCCAAGCTGAATTAAGAATATCACTAATATCACTCTTTTTCTTTGCCACAGTGAGACAGAGGCTTGGTCAGTGAGGCAGCAGCTGAGCTCTGAACAGACCCAGCTCTCCTTGGTGCTTGGTTCAAGCACTTCCCAACAAGAAAGCCTAAGCTTACAGAGTCCAGAAACACTCTCAAGCCCTGACCAAGTGTTCACGCCAGGAAGTAGTGGCCTCTCTGGGCAGTCATTTGACTTCAGCACGGCCGCATGCAGTGCAGGATCTACTGAGGAACAAGGTGGCAGCTCCTCAATAGAGCCTACACAATTGGAGAGTGGCCCACGTTCCAGTCTCTCCTCTATGGAAGAGGAGAGCTTCTTCCAGCATGAGCCCAGTGAACCTGTGGCCAGTCCATCTTCTGCATCATCTCCCATTCCAGTCACGGTTGCAACAGTGTCTGACTTGGACTTCCTCACTCAGAATATTCTGCTGCCACCGGCATTCCAGATAGATCCTCCTCTACCTGCATTGCCCCTTCCTCTTCCACCTGTGCCTACCTCCCAGGCCCAACAGACCAAGGAGTTTGTGTGCACACCCCCATACACACCTCAACTAGGTGGAAGCAATTTTCCCTTCGGGGAACCTCATTTCAGCTTCGATCCTACCGGGGCCACCTCACCACCTCCTCTTGCTTCAACTGCAACAGTAACAACAACGACGGCACCATCTCTATCTCCATCAGCGCCATCAAACCCACAAGGCAGCCCACCACCTCCAACGACAACACTCTCGACTCTTTTGCCACTCACTATAACATCACCAACCACAGAGATCCTCTTCCCTGTGGAGCCTTGCAGTGGGTCGCTCTATGAAAAACTCCCTCCTACTCCTGACAGTCCAGGTGATGGCGATTGCACGGTCATGACTTTACCAGAAGTCCGTGGTCCACTGTATGTTGACGTCCCACACGGGCCTTACCCACCAGAAGGTCTCCTCACACCTGAAGCCTCACCTGGAAAACAGCCAAGTTTGCCCTTCTTCTCCTCACTGCGTGAGAGAGAAAAAGAGAGAACGGAGATCTCGCTTTTAGCCCAGCACATCAGCACACTAGCAGAGGGCTTCTACTTAGATCCATTCCTGGCCAAGCTGGTTCCTTCCACCATTTCTGAACGCTCTCAGTCTCCATCTCTGAATTCTGCAGGACTTGATTCAGTGCCACTGTTAGGTGAATTCTACACACTCAAGTCCTGGAAAGGCCTGGACCTGCCCATCTTCTCTGATGACGAGTCTCTGTTTGAAGAGAGTATATTAGAGACCCTTCTCCAGGACCTCACATCCTCCCCTCCCCTCTCACCGACTCACTCTTCCTCCTCTCACTCTAGCCCACCCTCCTCTCCCTCCACTCCTGAGTGCTGGTGCACCCCCTTGCACTTTGACGGAGTCTCTGCTGTGAGTGCCGGTCACTTCTGTAGCGTCCAATCGGCGCACTGTAACAATGAGGCCGGGCGAGGGGCTATGATGTCGCCAGTCAACGCAGGCAACATGGCAGATGGAAAGGCGGCAGGCGAAGTTGCGATGGAGACAGAGGTAGCACCATCGCCTCTGTTCATGGGCTTACCAACATCTCCACCACTGCAGCTGACCGCCTCCCCCGCTTCGGTGCCTGTCTCGTCACCTGTCAGCCCTGCGTCGCCCGGCCTGCCCTGCGCCCAGTCCCTCCTCGAGGAGCTGGCCGCCCTGGAACCCATGTTTGGGGCAGGTGCCTCGATCGCCCCTGGCCTGGGGCAACAACCTGAGTTGTATCAACTCCAATGTCATGCGCCGCAACAGTGCTTCCGCAAAGGTGAGAGTTGGTCTTTTTTCTGTTCATTTTGCTGTGTTGCCATTTTTGCCAAACCGACGTTGTTATTATTATTGGTAATAACATGATGTCCCCTGTTTCTTCTTTTTGTCTTACAGATGGGAGTGGAAGTGATCCTCCGTTCTAAAATAAGTCTGTGACTTACTTCATTAAGTATGGCATATTGTCATATTTCATGGAGCTACTTTTGCTGAAAAGTGAATATTAATTAATTGTATAAATATATACATAATGTATATAATGCCAAAAAAAACTTGAACTTCCTCAAATCCAATGAGAGTTAACCGTCATGTTCACAATTGTTCATCTAATTATCCATTCATTTATGTTAATAATAGTGCAACCCTTTGGTAGCAATGCAATATACTAGTCTTTAACAAATCCTAAGAGGACTAAGAGATCAATTTATGTGTTTCTGCTATAATGTAACATGAGCTTATATGAGTGAGAGTTACAGCTCTGACTTTGTAAGTGTAAACCGACTTACAGACTTGCATTTGTATTCACTTGTAGTGAAAACTCAGTTGTGAACTTTGAGGACATGAAAAAAGATTCTTTAACATTTCAGTAGGAAACAACAGATAGTTTATGGCTCAATGCTCGTCATCCAGCATCACACACACACAACGCCCAATGTGTGGAAAGTATTCGCATAATAGATCAATATTTGGTCATTTCAAAAAGTGAACAGTTTGTACAAGTATCAAAATCAGCATGTTTACCACAGCTGATTCGCTTTCCTGTCTAATCTTTCACCTCAGTAACTAATGTCAGAAGTCATAATATAAATGACAGAATTCAGACTACATTGGGCTTTGAGTGTGTGAATGCAACTCTTGGACATATCATTTCAAATGTGTTTTTAATGTGATGTACAAATGTGAACAAATTCCACTTTATGTGCAAGACAAGTCAAGTTTTCACATCGTTCTCCTACTGGCCGGTGGACAAAAGCTGCAGCGGAAGCCGCCAGGGAGAGGGACAAAATATTGTGCATGGCTTTGCATGCACGGACATTACTGGACTTATTTCTAGCTACTACTGAGTGACGGAGTAACGAATCCATTCGGCCGGCTACTCTGATGGGCATGGCTAGAAGGAATTGCACTGGACATTTGCAGCATCAATATTTGTAATGCTTGCAATCTGCAGAAGCTCTTGTGTGCCTGGCACATCAAGAGGTTGCAGACCTAAGAGAAACAGCACCTTTATTCAGTGAATACCACAGTGACATCGTAACTTTGCTGTCTGCGGTGTGGAGTGGTGACAATGACTGTGTGAATGAATGATTCTTCTTTTTTGAGAGGGGTTATAAAAACGAAGCAAAGTTTTGTTTTAAAAAATGAGCGGGAAAATAGGGATGAAGTTCTATTTCTATTCAGTTACTAATCGACACGGGTTGAGAATGGTTCAATTCCCATGGTGTCGACATGCTAACGTAGAGTTCTCTACGGTCAAGTAAAGGATTGATTCCTATGTTCTAGCTATTTACATGCTAAGTTTAAAAATAAAAAGTATTTTATTGTATGTATGCTGACTTACAGGGTGCTTGGTGCACGTGCCTCTAGCTAGGCATGATGCGGAATGGTTAAAGATTGTAATCATTTGTACATTTGTACAAACAACAGTCTGTACATATCAGAGACATTTCTATCACATGAGATGAAAACATACTTGACATATGCTATTTATGAAGAATGGACATTGTGGATCAGTGTTCTTTTGTGTCGCTGATAAGTGTATTTGGTTGTCAAAACAGAGGCATTTATATTAAAGTGCACTTAAAAGTACTCATGTGTCTAGTTCCTCCTTTCCTTCCCTTTTGCTAACCACTGTCCTTTCCTCGCATTCTCCTCACTCTTTCCCCCGGAGTGCGGACTGCTCAGCAACACCACTGACGCACGCTCGCGATGAGACGCTATCTGACTCAGACTGACGTACACACTTGACACAGACCGCCAGCTTCCCGCTTTGACGCACTCACGTACTGAATGCCACACGCACGTAGACCCCCCTCCTCTCTTTCTCTTTTTCTCTCAGCCCACACTCAATGTACCTGCTATTTTGACGTCGCATGACAGCGTTATCAGACTCCATATATGGGCTTTCCTGCTCAGGGGCACCAATTTTAGTCCCCTCCTCCCTTTCCTCACAGCATCCTTCCCAATAAGGAGAGAGAGAGTATGTGAAAGAGAGGAGAGCTGTGTTGCTATGCTAATGAATTTAACGTACAAGAGCCAGTCAGCCAATTAAAGCAACTGATGTTAAGTCACCAAAAGCTGTGATTCAAAGCCTCCGCCTTATTCAAGCTATTTTATGTCAAGCACAATCTCCTCTAACTCTTTTCTTTCTCTCCCTCTTACCTTCTATTTTTAGCCACAATGCACCTTGGGGAGCTTAGAAATAATCAAGCATCATAAGTATAGTAACCATCTGCCATAAAAGAATAGAACCAAGCTGTGCGTCAGCATGGGAACATTTTGTTCCAGCCTCTCATTGCTCCTCCATTGCAGCTTATTGAGACTAAACAGTGTCACAGAAACCCAGATTGGCTCTCTTACACCATCTGGTGTCAAATAAAATGCATGTCTGTATGTAACATAGAAAACTACAGTATTTAACAGATGCTGATAGATAAAGCTTGACCAATTTAAGCTGGTATGACTGGTACATAGTTTGTTGCTGGCACCAGCTAGAATATTCAGAAACAGCAAGGAATTTTATTAATAAAAATTTTCTAGAAAATATTACTTTTTCATACTGGTGTTTCAGGGTTGGCGGTCCCTGGGTCCATAGTGCTCCTGTAGAAAAATGATAGAAGAGAAAGCATTCAGGAGTCTGTGTGTTTATACATATCAGACAGAGAAAATTAACAGTTTTTAGTCTGCAATCATATATTGTTATCAGTGCTGTTAAGAGATCAGTAAGGATACATATAATAAATTATAAAAGATATAAAACATAATATACAATAAATTAAAACTGATGCCCCCTTGTGGAAACATACAAATATACACACACACACATCAGGAAGTGGAAGCCTGGGGCCTATACTATGAAGCCGGTTAAAGGGTTAGTTCACTCAAAAATGAAAATTCTGTCATTAATTACTCATCCTCATGTCGTTCCACACCTGTAAGACTTTTTTTTATCTTCATAACACAAATGAAGATCTTTTTGATGAAATCTGAGAGCTTTCTGTCCCTCCAACGCAATTGAAATTTTGACGCTTCAAAAAGTTCATAAAGAGATAGGAAAACTAATCAGCTGAAGCTCAACAGAATCTGAATGACGTGTGGGAACAAACCTCTTCTGGAAGCTCAAACGTGCTGTGTAACACACGAAAATAAACCTCACTGGTTCTTGCTAAAGCTCAAAAGTGCACATAACACACAAGAATGAACCTCATTGGTTACACAGCACTTTTGAGCTTTAGCAAGAACCAATGAGGTTCATTCTTGTGTGTTACGTGCACTTTTGAGCTTTAGCAAGAACCAGTGAGGTTTATTTTCATGTGTTACACACACGTTTGAGCTTCTGCAAGAACCAGTGAGGTTCATTCTCGTGTATTACGCAGCACTTTTGAGCTTCAAGGGTTAGTTTGCCCAAAAATGAAATTTCTGTCATTAATTACTCACCCTCATGTCATCCCAAACCTATAAGACCTTTATTTGTCTTCGGAACACAAATTAAGATATTTTTGATGAAATCCGAGGGTTTCTGAATTGAAATTCCGAGGGATCCACACATAGGCAGCAACAACATAGTACCAAAGACATTGTTAAAACCATCGACGTGACTGCAGTGGTGTAACCTTAATATTATGAAGCGACGAGAATGCTTTTTGTGCACAAAAACAAAACAAAAATAACGACTTTATTCAACAAATTCGTCTGTCCTCTGTCATACTACTATGCTATTTTCGTTGCAGAGCTTCAGTGTTTACGTACAAATGCAGGAGCCGGCCAATATTGAGCCCGCGTTAAGACATAAACACTGAAGCTCTGCAACGAAAATAGCATAGTAGTATGACAGAGGACAGACGAATTTGTTGAATAAAGTCGTTATTTTTGTTTTGTTTTTGCGCACAAAAAGCATTCTCGTCGCTTCATAATATTAAGGTTACACCACTGCAGTCACGTCGACGGTTTTAACAATGTCTTTAGTACTTTTCTGGACCTCAAAAGGTGCAATGTTGTTGCTGCCTATGTGTGGATCAGAAACCCTCGGATTTCATCAAAAATATCTTAATTTGTGTTCCAAAGACAAACGAAGATCTTACGGTTTGGGATGACATGAGGGTGAGTAATTAATGACAGAAATTTAATTTTTGGGTGAACTAACCCTTTCAGCAAGAACCAATGAGGTTGATTCTCGTGTTATGCAGCACGTTTGAGCTTCCGGAAGAGGTTTGTTCTTGAGGTTCGTTTGAGCTTCTGTTTATGTTCCTGATCAAAGTTTATATGTGAATAAAAGCCTAAATTTAATCTGTTCATCATATAAAGTGATCGAGTCTCTTTAGAAAATTGATTAGATTTACGATCTCTTTATGAACTTTTTGAAGCGTCAAAGATGCAAGTGCGTAGGATGGAGGGACAGAAAGCTCTCAGATTTCATCAAAAAGATTTTCATTTGTGTTCTGAAGATGAACGAAAGTCTGGCGGGTTTGGAACGACATGCGGGCGAGTAATTAATGACAGAATTTTAATTTTTGGGTGAACTAACACTTTAAGGTAGTTAAGCCTCGTCAGGTATGTTTTAGTTTAGTTTGCGCCAACCATAGGTTTCAGGCACCATGAAAGGGGCTTGGCTTTTAGCAGTGTTCATCGCCATAGTAACTTACACTCCACGGCAGGTTATGTTCTTGGTAAGAGATTTCAAACTCAAACTGGACCAGGTGTGAGTGAGACAGATGCATTAAATCCCTCCCCCAGTTTCTACTCCAAATGAAAGGCTACAGAGAAAAAGGTTTTTAAAGACAAAATCGTCTGGCTTTTAGCAATGATAATTCATAATTATTTTGTGTGATTTAGATATTATGCAATTATTATACCCTCTTTTTTTAATACTATTTTTTAATTGCATTTTCTTGAACACTTACACAACAATGTACATCACATATCTGTAACAACACATAATGTACAGAAACAAAAACAAAACAAACAAACAAGCACCGGGGCTCATTTTACATAAAAAGTGCAATAGCACAAACCAACATTGGGTAATACAGTATATACTTTGGGAGTCAGAGTTAACAATAGATTGCATATAATAACCAAAAATATAAGCAATAAAGTAGGGTAAATATAGTGTCCATTAAAGTATATTTTCATATGAATATAATACCTAATTATTAAGCAGTTTGTTCCTCCTCCATTAAATTGTTAAAATCCCTGTGTCCAATAAATTATAAAAAGGGACTCCAGACACTCTTAAATTTGTCTGTGTTACCCTTAATAATATAGGTTATTTTTTCCATTGCAATGCATGAAGATATTTCTCTTAACCATCGGGTTATAGTAGGCCTTTCTGTTTTTTTTTCCAGTAAATGAATGAATTTTACCGGAGTTATATAAGTATGCATAAGCCAATTGTACTGTAACAGTTTAAGTCTGCTGTTGACAGTCTGTGTTTGGGCCTTTACACATTTTTGCTCCCATTTATCCTTATCTATCTCCAATCCAAGGTCTTGTTCCCACATATCTAATCTGGATGCAGATGACTCATGAGAACCAAATAATAGCATATTGTACAAAAGAGATATCTGTCCTCCATCTTGGCTTGATTTAGATATACATTTCTCCAAATTTGTTAGTTCTGGCTCATCAAGTCCTTGACCCCGGGCAGTACATATGAAGTTCCTGATTTGCAAATATTTATAATAATGTTTTTTCGGGATTTTGAAATACACATGTGCAATCTTTAAATGATCAACATCATAGTACCAACAAAGCCTGAGTAGATTAGTTTAGTTTAGTTTTGGTCAAAACCATGAGTTTGTTCAACTACTACCATAATGGTATGGGCCTCTGGACTTCATTTACATACCAGACAGATCTTTATTCCACCTAATACTTAATTTCAAAATTAGACCATTATAAACGTATAGTAGAGTGACTTCGGCCCAGTTTCACAGACAAGGCTTAGCCTAAGCCAGGATTAGGCCTTAGTTCAATTAGGATATTTAAGTAGTTTTTATAAACGTACCCTAGAAAAAAAGATAATACAATGGCACTGACATATTTTAAGACATGTCAGTGCAAGGTGCTTTCAGTTAAAACAGCTCAAGCATGCATTTTAGTCTAGGACTAGCTTAAGCCTTGTCTGTGAAACCAAGGGTGAGTTTCACATATTCATTTAGGTTTTGACTCTGACGTGACATGAAAAAAAATGAATTAGAGCACGCCAGTCGCGGGGTGGCATGATTTTTATTTATTAACCAGATATGTAACCATGACACTCCATTTTGTCTCTTTAAAAGCAAACGAATTTCTTGCATTCATTATGCAGAAAGAGACTTTTGAAGTTGGTAGAGGCGGCTGACAAAGGTTAGTTCACATCAAAGTAAAGCCACTCACTGGGGCTCGGACACGATCAGTCAGAAGTCAAGATCAGAAGAAAAGCGTCTGAGAAATTTGTCTCAGATTTTAGACAAAAGCATCTTGTTACGCCTGATTATAAATTATATGCTCAAAGGGACACAGATCTGACTGGTTTCTCAGGCTTAAGACTTACATTTAGCTCGCAGTAATATGCGGATCACTCTCCAGGATGTACTGTAGGGAGTTATTCAGCATGGGATGATCATCTGAGTCTGAGTGAGCAAACCTGCAACAGTCTTTAAAGATGCAGTGCCACCATGTGGACATTCAAAGAGTCCTCTGAATTAAATTGCAATTTTAGAAAAAGTTCAGAAAATTACATTTAATACAATTTTAATAATAAAATTGGAGCTCAAAAGCATGTAACACTTTAAAACAGGGATCAATTTATTATTTTTAGTTAACATGAACTAACAGTGAAAAATACTTCTAAAGAATTTATTAAAAGTTTAGCCTATATGAATTTCCACATCATTGAAATCAAATGTTAGGGCTATCTGTAAATAATTTAATGGACCTGAGCTGCACGAAGAAACAATTAACTTTTATTTTTAATTAACTAACGCTAATAACATTAATAGACACTGTAACAAATGTAAACTATTGCTTATTGTAAGTTAATCTTAGTTAATTAATTAACTAACGGTATCTAGGCTAATGGAATCTTATTGTAAACTGTTACCAGAAAGCATCATTCATTCTCCATTGAGAACTGAAATTAGAAACTACATGGAAATACCGGAATGGAAAACGTTACCAAGTAAAGATTCATATTCATGCTGAGATTACAAAAGGGGACTAATGAAAAACGCTGAGAGAAATGCAACTGGTGCAATAGAGGTGAGGTAACACGTTTCCACAAAGCCTATTCAAGCATGACTACTAGTTGCCATATCAACATTATAGAGAAAAAATTGCGCCAAAATTCAAAAATCGTTGGAGGATATCGCCGAACATTTATTTAATTAAGCTATAACAAAAGTACATGTCTTACTAAGGTTAGATTATATTTTAAATAATTATTATTATTAAAAAACACCATTATTTTATATGAAAAAAGTTAATAATTGTATGTTATTAACAAAATATTTTAGTTTGTCCCCGTTCAAAAGTTTACATCCCCTTGATTCTTAATACTGTGTGGTTACCTGGATGATCTACGACTGTTTTTTTGTTTTGTGATGGTTGTTCATGAGTCACTTGTTTGTCCTGAGCAGTTAAACTGAGCTCTGTTCTTCTGAAAAATCCTCCAGGTCCTGCAGATTCTTCAGTTTTAAAGGATTTTTTGCAAATTTGAACCCTTTCCAGCAGTGATTATATGATTTTGAGATCCATCTTTTCTCACTGAGGACAACTGAGGGACTCAAACACAACTATTAAAAACGGTTCAAACATTCACTGATGCTCCAGAAGGAAACACGATGCATTAAGTGCCGGGGGGTGAAAACTTTTGAACAGGATGAAGAAGTCCAAAAGCAACAGAAGATACTTACATGTTTCCTGGAAGACAGATTAAGTACAATTTACCTTGATCTTCAAATTCAAAAGGTTTTCACCTCCGGCTCTTAATGCATCGTGTTTTCTTCTGGAGCATCAGTGAATGTTTGAATGAACAGAGCTCAGTTTAACTGTTCAGGACAAATAAGGGACTCATGAACAACCATCACACACACACACAAAAATGTCACAAAAGATTCTATTTAAAAGAAATGCTGTTCTTTTGAACTTTATATTCATCAAAGAATCCTGAAAAAAAATATTTTGTACAATTGCACACAATAAATGTTTCTTGAGCAGCAGATCAGCATATTAGAATGATTTCTGAAGGATCATGTGACACTGAAGACTGGAGTAATGATGCTGATATATATAAATATATATATATATATATATATATATATATATATATATATATATATATATATATATATATATATATTAGAGATAGATAGATAGATTGATAGATAGATGATAGATAGAAATTCTGCCTCAGTTTTTGCCAGAAGGATGTGTGTTAATTGTTTCATTTTAGCATTCTGGAAAGCTTTTTCCATGAAGTCTCCACTTGAGTGTATACATCTTCCAATTGCTGCCATTTGGATACACTCATCCTCTTCTGCAGGTTTTTGAAGTGGAGCAGACATTATCTTCCAGCTCAAATGGCATCTCAGCATAAATTCAACAATGTGGAGCAAGTTTTTCTGATGTTTGTTATGAAAATTGCTAAATTCAGATTCAGCAGGCAACAAGCATTCTTTTTATAGCAGCGTGTACTCTTACTTTTGTACTTGCAGTAGCATTCACTGTTACTTTTGCAAGGATGGCTACTGTTAATATGCACAAGAGTTGCTTTTTTTTTATGCCTCAGGCCATTTTGTACATACAGTATATGGACTAAAAGATGAAGGCAAATACTGAATTTTTGATTCCTAATAAGTGGGGTTATTCGGTCTACTTTGTGCAATATTCAGGATGTAGTGTAGTGTGGGGTTCACTACAGGTGTATAATAATGAAGAAGGGTTGGATTACATAACAGCAAATCTCATTTGTATAGCAAAAACGCACTGCAGATCTCAAATGACCACATGACTGTGTCTGAGAAAGACTCTTGCCTCTAAATCCCTCCAGGGCTCTTGTGAGATTCTGCACTTTGACAAGCTTCATCTAATGCATAAGATATAGATTCTGATGCCTTTTACAAACACCAAATATAACAGCCATCAGTCCATATGAGTCTCAAAAGGGGGGAAAAAGCCAAGAGGCCACATGTGAAATCACATCCTCTTCATGTTATCATCTCTCGTCCTTCCGTTCTTGTGAAATTGCAGTCAGCGACATGGAGAACACTCTGTCTAGTGAAGCCTAGATAGAGTGCAGACACTGCAATCTCGTTCAAATCAAAGAGAGAGCCAAATGGTCTATTGTGGTATTCACAGAGGGAAAAAATCTCTGCCCTTCATTCACTTTCGACAAGTGTTAGGAAAACAATCGCAAATGTGCTTGACTTTTAGGAAAGTGATTCGGCAGTGCTTGTGAAGTCTCTCACTGTTCAAAGGGTCAGTGCCGGGCTACTCCATTACAGACCAAATTACCATCGATTACACATTTTCTATTTGCCTGCACAGTCTGGCAGGTTTCTTTCCCAAGTTGTATCCCAATAGTCAAATCAAGTCAAATAGTGCTTTTCACAATACACAAGATCTTAATATTATTGAAAATCAAGATCTTAATATTTGAATTCCTTACAGTTGCATTTAGCAGATTAGAGCTAATATAGTTTTGTGATGACACAAGCAATCAAGCAGTTTAGGATACTCTTGTACTATATTGAGATAAAAAAATACAAAGCGAAAGAACATTTATTCTGTTCTTTGTTCATTTAACATAACATTAAAGGGTTAGTTTACCCAAAATTGAAAATAATGTCACTTATTACTCACCCTCATGTTGTTCTACACCCGTAAGACCTTCATTCATCTTCAGAAAACAAATTAAGATATTGTTGATGAAATCCGATGGCTCAGTGAGGCCTCAATTGCCAGCAATGTTACTGCAACTCTCAAGATCCATAAAGGTACTAAAAACATATTTGAAACAGTTCATATGAGTTCAGTGGTTCTATCTTAATATTATAAAGCGATAAGAATACTTTTTGTGCGCCAAAAAAACTAAATAATGAATTTTAAACAATATCTATATGGGCCGTTTTCAAAACACTGCTTCATGAAGCTTCTAAGCTTTATGAATCTTTTGTTTTGAATTAGTGATTCGGATCTCCTATCAAACGGCTAAACTGCTGAAATCACGTGACTTTGGCGCTCCGATTCACTGATTCGATTCATAAAGCTCTGAAGCAGTGTTTTGAAATTGGCCCATAGATATTGTTGAAAAGTCGTTATTTAGTTTTTTTGGTGCACAAAAAGTATTCTTGACGCTTTATAATATCAAGGTAGAACCACTGAACTCACTGAACTGTTTCAAATATGTTTTTAGTACCTTTATGGATCTTAAGAGGTGCAGGCCTCACTGAGCCATCAGATTTCATCAACAATATCTTAATTTGTGTTCCGAAGATGAACGAAGTTAATAAATGACATTATTTTTATTTTTGGGTGAACTAAAAGCCATGGTTTGTAAATTGATGAAAAGCTTAAAATCAATTAAATCTTAAAAATGTTAAAAGAAATAAATAAATTTAAAATAAAAGCCAAATAAAACGCGTATTAAAAAAGATTAAATATTTTATTTGTTTATGCTGTGTGGTCTATCAATTTTCCATGTATTTATAGCTGCCTGACTAGTGGCTGCTTAATATTTTTGTGGAAATATTTTTCCACCTAAATATTAAGCAGCACAATTGTTTTCAACATTGATAATAATGACAAGAAATGTTTCTTGAGCAGCAAATCAGCATATTAGAATGATTTCTGATGGATCATGTGACACTGAAGACTGGAGTAATGATGCTGAAAATACAGCTTTGCCATCACAGGAATAAATTACATTTGAAAAAATATATTAAAACAGAAAACAGTTCTTTTAATTTGTAATAATATTTCGCAATATTACTGTTTTTGATTAAATAAATGCAGCTTTGGGGAGCATAAGAGACTTCTTTCAAAAACATTAAAAAATTGTAATGTTTCCAAACTTTTGACAGGTACTGTATGAGCAATAGTCTTTTAAAAGATGAAAAAGAATAAGAGAGAATCAATTATGAATTATTTGTTGCCATTTGGTGAATATTAAGTAATCAATAAAGTAACTGTAGTCTGATTTATTTTAAAACAGATGTATTTTAAAACGTAATACAATCTAATTAAAGTATTTTATTTTTGGAATCGGATTATATAGCCCAGACAACATATCAGTTATGCAAGAAAAACATTAGAAACTGTAGCAAAGGTATTGAGACAAACTTTTCTATATTTATTTTCGCTTAAAATAAGTATTAAACATGTCCTGATTTGCAATTGTATATGAACCTGTATTTTTTTGTCAATGTGTTGCCAAAGGGCAATCTACTTCAGCACAGAAGTTATAAAAAACCCTGGATTATTACCCAGAGAGGGTTAAGAGAGATGGGTAAGCCACTGGATGTGAGAGAAAGAGTAGGTGAAAGTGGCTCAGAGGTCTAAAAAAGGTTGTAGGAGGCAGAGACAAGAAAAGAGCGAGTGGGTGAAGTAGAGAAAAGACAGGAGACAGGATAGAGTCAACAATGAGAGTTACTGGGAAAAAAATACACTTCAATATACTTGGATGCAAAACATCAGCATTTTATTAGAAAAACACATCCGGAATAGTGGGACGAATCCGTGTAAATGGGGGTTTTGTACTGATAAATAACTAGCACACAGCAGCTCTTCATTTCTTCTTTACTAGTGCTGCCTCAGCAGCGGCTGCCTCCGCTTCTGCCTTCAGTCTCTGCTCACGCTCTCGGAGAAACTCCCCGTACTCCACTGGTGACAGGCTGACAGAGGGATGACAGGAGAGGGGGGGCATAGTGAGAGAGACAGAGGGGGGAACCGACAGAGAAGACGGAGATTAGAGGCATATCAACAGATACATCTACATTACATTAGAATTTCAAACATTTCTAGCGATCGATTGAAATGCAGGGCGAGCATTGCTCTTCCCTCAAGTAAAGATGATGGGTCTGAGCATTTGCACCTAGGTGACATGGTTCATTTATTAAAGAGCTTCGATTTAAGAAAAAGACTCTGCTAACAGAGCAGGCTGCTTTTTTGTCTGTCAAAATGTTGACATTTGACGTCGCTGAGAATGGTGTCGCAGGTGTCAAGCGAACACTTCTCAAATGAATAGTGTCAATAATTAAGCTAGCAGCATCCCTTACAGTTTCTCAGCGTTATTAAGGCATTAATTATACAAAACATGAATTTTATGATTCATTTTTAAAAGCCTGCAAATCAAGCTCAATTCTCAACAGTGAGAAATTCCAAATGAGCACAGGAACTGAAGTCATTGCCGAGCGTGTGGAGTAAGACTTGATTTATTCAGCCATTATTTATTCACATCTCTTATTAAGGTCTTTACTAGGTGGTAGGATGTCTGAAATATTTATACAAGGAAAAGATGGATGCTTAAAACTCACAGTAGAGACCAGATATGCAGAAAACATGAAAGAAACTGTAAATGCTTGTAAAAAATTTTGTATATAATTTATGCCTACAAACAGTTTTCATAAAACTAAAATTTTAATTATATTTTTAAGAGATACATTACCATTCAAAAGTATATGGGATTGGCAAGATTTTTAATGTATCTTATGCTTACAAGGCTGCAATTATTTGATCAAAATACAGTAAAAACAGTAATATTGTAAAATATTATTACAATTTAAAATAACTATTTTCTATTTTAATATATTTTAAAATATAATTTATTCCTGTGATGCAAAGCTGAATTTTCAGCATCATTACTCGTCTTCAGTGTCACATGATCCTTCAGAAATCATTCTAATATGCTGCTCATTATTATTATCATCGATATTGAAAATGGAACATTTTTGTGGAAACCATAACATAATTTAAAAGTCTGTCACTTTTGATCAAATAATGCGTCCTTGATGAATAATTTCTTAAAAAAGAACCTTACTGACCCCAAATATTTGAATGGTAGTTTATATTTGTTTTATTATATATATATATATATATATATATATATATATATATATATATATATATATATATATATATATATATATATATATATATATATTTTTTTTTTTTTTTTTTTTTTTTTTTTTTTCCATTACATAACATCCACTTCTGTTATTCTATAGCTTTGAAGACATTACTATTGTTATAAAATGTAGAAATGAGTTAGTGTATTGAAACATTTCACTGGTGTAGTATGTTGTGAATAAGACTCTCACTCATTGACGATTTTGATGCCGAGGGATCTGGCTGAACCGATGATGCTCTTGACAACATTCTGCATGGAGGTGTCCTGCAGCTTAAAGCTGTCATCCTGCGATTTGACCTGTGCAATCTCATATACGGCCCTCACGGTCACCATACCTGCGATCTCATGCCCTGATAGATACAGGAAAGTGGAGGGAGGAGAGGAGAAAGAGAGAGGTGATGAAACACAGCAGCACAGAAAGAGAAACCAGCAGGAGGTGTGGTTGGTCATGATTGAACAAATCGGAAGTGGAGATGGAGTGAAGGCGAGAGGTAACAGAAAGAAAGGGGGAGGGAAAGAGTAGGCGCATAAGAAAGAATAATTGAGATGGAGTGGAATGTATGAAAATGAAGCAAATCCATAATTCTCCTTTTTTAAAAATGCCACCTTCACCACAGCGCTCCCCTTAGTGATTGCACGGCTTTCTACCAGTGCAGCTCATCGTCAATATATCATCAGTCAAAAAATTCAATCTGAACCAAAACACCCCGCAGGGGAAAGTCTGTCCATTACTGAAACATAAGGCAGTGGCAAGATATACAAATAGACTGCTGAGAGATTGAAGGAAGGATGTATGGCCACAGCTGCTCTGCTTGTAATAGGGTTCGCTTACCAGTCTTTCCGGCTCCTTTTTCAATGCCGGCGGCCTGTTTCAAGAAGTAAGACACAGTGGGCTGCCCAATTTTCAGGTCATATGTCCTGTCCGACTGGAGAAAAGAAAAGAAAGGTAAGCTCAGTCAGAAACAGCATTTCAGTTCATCAATTTCAGAGCCAGGTGAAACTAAAAAAAAAAAAAATGTTCAAAAGTTTTTGGGGTCAGTAAGATTTTTTAGTTTTTGAATAAAAGCTCTTATGCTCACCATGGCTGCATTAATCTAATCAAAATACAGTTAAAACAGTAATATTGTGAAATATTATTACAATTAAAAATAACTTTAATATATTTTAAATGTAATTTATTATTCCTGTGTTTTCAGCAGTCATTATACTCCAGTGTTCAGTCACATGATCATTCAAAAATCATTCTAATATGTGACCCTGTACCACAAAAAAAAATGCCATGACATTAAATAAAGATTATGTTCCATAAAGATAGTTTGTAAATTACCTACCGTAAATATATTTTTGTGAGTGGATATGCATTGCTAAGGACTTCATTTGGACAACTTTAAAGGTGATTTTCTCAATATTTTGATTTTTTTGTGCCCTCAGATTCCAGATTTTCAAATAGTTGTATCTCGGCCAAATATTGTCCTATCCTAACAAACCATACATCAATGGAAAGCTTATTTATTCAGCTTTCAAATCCGTTTTCCTTTTTTGAAATTGACTGGTTTTGTGGTCCAGGGTCACATATGCTGGTTTGATGCTCAAAAGAAACTGTGATGAATAGAAAGTTCAAAAGAACAGAATTTATTTGAAAAACTTTTTCTAATATTATAAAATGTCTTTATTGTCACTATTTGATCAATTTAATGTTTTTGCTTAATAAAAGTATACTTTACAAAAAAATCTTACTGACTCCCAACTATTGAGAGGAAGTGTATATATTTGTATCTTTGCTAATGAAGTTTGTCTAAAATGCTGTGACAGAAATTTCCCATTCTAGTCCAAGTCCTATCGATTTGTAAATGCTGGAGATTATTTGCTTTGAATTTCCATTAAACTTTGCTTAAATTCCCTACACTCATGTCACTTATATGACTTTTTCCACTTAGGAATACAAAATGAATTATTAAACTGTACAATTTTAAATCAGACCATAAAAGAGACTTTATATGTACATAACATGCATACATGTGGAAGGAGATACAATAAAATTGACATAGTAAGAGGAAAATAAGACAATATATAAAAATAAGAGGCAAACAATGTGATAATAAATAATTATCTGATCTGTATAAATTATATAAATAAGACAAATTAATAATGATCCCTGGCTGTCAAGTTCAGTGGCAAGTTTGCTATGGTACTTATTTGGTACATATATAAAGAACCACTAAAAGTCATTAATAATGTTGTAGCATTGTTTAATAATAGTGTTGTTTTTCCCCATATCTTGTGCCTAAGGCATGAAGTGAACCAGGATTGCAACTGTTGCCCCATCAAAAGGGAGGGGTGGGGGTGTGTGCTCATTACACACACATACATTTAAAGAGAAAAATAAAATGATCCTTGCTGTCCATCAAAAGAAAATGTGAAATAAACCCATGTTGTGTGAAATGAATCTAAATTAAGTAAAATGTCAATGTCATAAAAATCACATAAAACTACATAATGAATGATATATAAATAAAGCTTACAATATTTGAAAACACCCTCATCTACTGCAGTTAATTTGAAACATTATGGATTGCATGTCAAATTTATGTTTTTGACGATTATCTGTTGAGACTGTGGGAACGAAAAGTTATTTTCATTTTTGGGTTTGTGGGCGTCAAGCTATCACTCTCAGTCTCATTGCACATAGCGGGTGGTATCACAAACACCATCTTCTTCGAGAGCGAGAAGAGCTAAAATCCTATAGCATCCAATAGAGTCTCTGGAGCCTGACAGAATCTCATTGGCATCCATAGACTCTGACAGTCTCTCTCACAGTCGAGTCGAGCGAAGCCAGACGCATGCATCCACACCCTCCATTCCCCCGGCACACACCCTCCACTGTCAGGCCTGCCGAAACCAAAGCTTTAAGGCAGGGATTAGTCTGCATAGAGAGGCTCAAAAACAATGAGAGTGCAGCAGACAGCTTAATGGGACAACTGGGACTTCACAGGCAGTCTGACTTGGGGAGACAGCCTGGCTAAAATGCATTGCAGCCATCCAGCTCAAGCCTAAAGCAAGCATTGTGCTGCAAACTCAATACAGAATTTTCTCCACACCCCCTGCAGCTAAAGATCATGTATAGCTCAGGCTAATCTTCAATCCCTGTCGAATGCTCATCAGTATAGTGAGGACGCTAGCTTTAGGGCCTAATCTGCCTGTAGGACTCAAAATGAATCATAAAAAGACATTTTCTCTTTGTTTGGCAATGGAGTTTTACATTCCAGATCTCTTAAAAGGATAGTTATATAAACATTCGTCATCATTTACTCAACCTCATGTCTTTCGAAACCCATCTGACTTTTGCTTTTGTGGAATACAAAAAAACGTTATTTATAGTAGAAATTCCAAATTGCTCTTTTCTATACAATGAAAGCTATTTTATGGCTTGCAATAAAGCACATGAGTCATTATTGACTAATTTTATCTAGCTCATTTATTTTCATTGTATTAAAATGAACAGGATGAACACTTATCAAAAAGCCTCAAAAGAAGAAAAAGAGTCAAACATGTTTGGAACCACATGAGGGTGAGCAAATGATGACAATTTTTATTTTTTGGGAACCTGTTCCTTAAGAGTTTCATAAATGCTGCAAATAATAAAAAGTATATTAAGTTTTTCCTTATCATTTTTCTTTATGATTGACTCTTCTCTACAATTATTGTATTTCTATATGCACATTTTTTTTTGTTATTCACTGCATAAAAAAAAGACACCCAACACCCCCCCCCCCCACACAAATACAATTAAAATGCAAAACTATTAAAATGCATTTTCATTAACTAAAAAAAGCTGAACTAAAATAAAATATGAATATTAGATCAAGAACTGAAATAAAATAACTTTAAGATGAAGTACTAAAATGAAAAAAAAAAAAAAAAACTGAAATAAAAAAATTACATATAAACAATACAATACAAATATACATATAAAAAAAAAAAATGACAAAAGCACAAAAAAAAATTACTTAAACGCAACTAAAAATATATTAAAATTGAAAATATAAAAAAGGTCATTTAAAATAATAATAATAAATGGTATAATAGTACATAAATAATAATAATACTAAAAATAACACTGGTAACTAGGGATCAGAATAAGGGGGTGTTTACACAACCGTTTTCAACTTAAATTGAAAAACGTATGTGTTTTGGCCGTTCATTTTCACAACAACATCATTTTGGGGGCCTAAAAATGCAAACTTTTGAAAATGGGTTTCAAAGTGCAAGTTTCTAAAAACAATGCCATGATTGTCACATAAATTTGTGAAAACTGTCACGTCATGCGTATGTGTATTATGTGTTCAGTCTATAGCCGTGTAGTTCTTCTTTACAAAGTGACATCGCCAACTACTGGCCTGGCAGCATAATACAGCGTTTTTAATAAATTTTAATTTTAGATGTCAAGGAGACTGGGGATGGGCTCTTATGCCAGTAAGAAACCACCTAGAAACCACCCTGAACACCTGAGTGTCACACCTGGCTGAGAGATACAACATTAAGGGGAGACAACACAGCGAAATTAACTGAAAGAATTTATTACATCAAAAACTAAAGAAAACCACATAATCAAAATATCAGTAATCAATAATGTGGTCAGTCATGACTGCAAGGGACAAACGAATAACTGAGTGTTGTCAAAACAAATGCATGAAGGCGAAACAAAACAAATATTCTCAAAACTGGAGCGCGGGTCTGGCAAACTGCCTAAGCAGCAGCTTAGGAGCGGCCCATACTAACAACTGCACGCTGTTTAAAAGGGTCCTATTATGCTTTTTCACTTGTTCAACTTTAGTTAGTGTGTAATATTGCTGTTTGAGCATAAAAAAGTTCACTCCAAAGGAAGATATTTTATTTAACAGAATCCACTTTCCAAGAGCTACAACAAATGGCTCGTTTGGACTACAATGCGTTTTTCCCAGGTTTTGTGAAGTCATAATCTTACTCATTTAAATAATCCCCACCCACGAAATATGAGGAAAAAAAAAGCTTCCAGAACCTAAGAAAGTACAATGCAGGCTACGTAATAATTATAATTAAAATAATAATAATAATTCCTTACATTTATATAGCGCTTTTCTGGGTACTCAAAGTGCTTTTATAAAGGGCATAGCTTTGCCTCCGCTCGCCTGCTAGCCAACATTAGTGTTGATAATGATATAGTGTTTACTGTAGCTTTTGTAAGGCTGTTCATCACCCCTTGGAAAAAGTAACCATGGTTGTGTGAGGGATTACTGTTTGTATTACCATAGTTTTCTGACAAATATCATGATTAAATGGTGTATAACATTGTATCTAAAATGTATATGAACATTACTTCACAAAATTAAAAGTCTGAATCTTGAATTGGTTTGAAATTGATGCCATCCTTAATATTTACATCTGAGTAGAGCTTGCTGTTATGGTAAGGGGCGTGACGTTTCCCGAACACGTGCTAATCAAACACACTGGGCCAGCTGACCAATAACAGCACATTTCGTATTTCGGATGGAGGGGCTTCATCGAAACAGGAACTAAACGGCGCGTAAACGGCACCCAAACTGGGGAGAGAGGTGCTGTAATAATAAATGTAAAATATGTGAAAATTTACAGAATGAACAATCAAGCATGAAAGCATATTCTAGTTCCCCCCAAAAACATAATCAAGACTTCGTAAAAAGGCATAATAGGATCCCTATATTTAAATAAGGTGCCATGACAAGATTCAGGTGCGCTCAATTCACGCCCCAGTCACCAATCAGACCAACAAAAACTAAAGAAAATCAAACAACCAGAACCACAAAACAAATGTGTCAGAACATGAGCAACCACCTAGCAACGTGCAAAACTGCTGAGAACACCTTAGCAACCATGTAGCAATGTCCTGGCAGGCAACCAACCACCACACCATAACAATGTAGCAGCAAATTTTGCATGATGAGAAATGATAAGTCAAAAATCACAGTGGGCTGTTGCATGTGTATTCAAAGAACGAATGATGAATGACAACAGCACTGAGGTGCGCACATTTTCCTCTCTCTCCCTCTTGCCGCTGGTCCTGGAACGAGAGCTGATGTACCTGCAGAGGAGTGCCAACAACAAAGGCTGACAATTTTTACCCTCGGGCAACCGCAACTGACAGGACAACACAAAGGGATGAGCTAGATGAAGGTGACATTGTTGCCGAAGATGTCTAGTTCTACTTTATGCAACAGAAACCTCTAGATTCAAACTGTGGCAGAACTGGACCACGGACACTCGCTTAATCAGCTCAAAAGAAAAGATTATGTGTTTGGATTGTGACTGAGACAGCGCATTAAACATGAGCCTGAGACATTAAAACACCCTAGACTGGGTTTGGTTGCAGTGCCGGAGCATAATGTGGCCATATAATTTCCTCACAATGTCTGCACCGCTGTCTGGACTGCCACTGCATCACCCCAATTCACTTAGACACAGAAGGTTAACTGGGACTTCCAATTGAAATCACACAAGAGCTTTTCAACACTTCTGTAATGTAAAAGAGATGGAGACCTGTAATGAGAACTCTCATTTCACGCAGTCGTGCCACTTTAAAACTTGTGATCAATGACCCCTCCATAATAAAAAGCCATTTCTCGCAACCTTCATAATGGGCCTTTGCTCAAATGCCCCTGCGCTCTGTCACCGACTCGGCAAGCATTACTAACAGCCATCAATCCATCTTTATTTAAGAGTGAGAATATGAGAAAATGCTAGATTTTGTTACAAAGGGTGGGTGAAAAAAAGGAAAAGAATAGATTAGAAGAGGCAGAATGACTGTACGAGAGAAACAAAGACTAAAAGGTGTCTGGAAAAAGCTGCTAATGCACACAAGTAAGGCATCCATCAGACTTTGAGAAACTGTGGAGTACATTCACGGTCTTTGACTGCAAACACTATGATGAAAAGTGCGCCCTTGACAAAACATAATAATAAACTTGCTGAAGCTCCCTGAGAAGGTGAGAGGGGAGATAAACCTAGGCCAGATGAACATTGCATACGCCGCATCAGTGACTATTCCTCGTTTACGAGTCACGCTCAGATTGGGAAAGCTCTGTTCTTCTGTTTAATCCACTTCGCTCAATACCTTCATTTGATCATAATGTCAGTAGAAGGCCTAATCCGTACTTTGGCATTCGAGAAGCATCTAATGCTGTTTGCTAATGCGCCTTGGATGCAAATGTAAACAAGCACCCCCCGGGACTCATAAACTGAGAAAACAAGTGGCAAAACAAACGAGAGCAAGATTGATTAAAAGAATAAGGTGTATTATGAGGCCCCCAAGACATCACATATGTGACTGATTGGTAAAGTGGTGTTGACGTGGAGAAAACGACAACAGTATTCCTAATTAGCGGTTACATTACCTTCACATTGATCTTGATGGGAAGAGGGATGCCTTCTTTGAGGTCTTTGGTTCTCTCATTGAAGTCTTTACAGAAGGCCCCGATGGGAATCCCTTTCTGAAAAAAGAAGGCATAGGAGAAACATTCAGAAAGGTTTAGACCCACATGCATTTTAAGCCTGTTATTCATTGTGGCAGTCTTTTGATGAATACCAATAGCCATTTAGACTGGCTGCATGGTGTCAATCATTCGATAACTCATTGGGGCACTGTGAATGCCTCGGCATGCTTGGATGCCTGCGTGAGTGAGTGAGAAAGCGAACGAGAGAGGCTGGTGGAAGGCTATTTACCCAAGGGTGTGAGTATATGTGTGTGTGTAATGTCAGAGTATGGCAGTCATCATGCCTCTGAGACTCCAGATAAATTAGATTCTCTTTCCTGGCCCTTGCCAGGCAGAAAGCTAAATGTATAGCTGACATTAAGTCAACACTGGCTGCCATTTCTCCTGTGCGGCTTCACCAGAGCATGAGTGTTTTCTGTGGGTTGACTGAAGAGGCGGTTGCTAATCTGTAATCTTATTACAGTTGTGAAAGTTTTCCTTGCACTTGAACTTTCTGAAGGATCCACAGTTACTGGAACACTTGTTTCATTATGTAGTAGATGTTTCAGAGCTTTATTTAACAGTTAGATCTATTAGGAAAGAGCTGATATTGCAGTTAGCAGTCTGGTTACAACTAGACACCAAACCTATTGATCATCCATAGTTAATCCACTGACCATTTGATGCATGTTACCCTGAAAAGTTAGTGGCATCAGTTATTTTGTTTGAAGCACCTTCTAAGTAAAAAAATATATATCCATGAGCAGAATTGTATTTTCGGATGTTTCAGAGTTTCAGATATCTGTGAAATAATCTGTACCTATTAATTTTGGATGGACATAAATTCCGAAGAAATATTAACATAACCACAAACACTGGAATGTAGTGTAAGATTTCCATATTGTTGTTTTCACCAAGGCTGCATTTATTTGATCAGAAATATAGTTATACAGGTACACTGTGAAATATTGCAATTTAAAATAATTGTTTTCTGTTTTAATATATTTCAAATGTAATTTATTTCTGTGATGGCAAAGCTGAATTTTCAGCATCATTACTCCAGTATTCAGTGTCACATGATCCTTCAGAAATCATACTAAAATGCTGATTTGATGCTCAAGAAACATTTTTTATTATAATCAATGTAAAAAAAAAAAAGTTGTGTTGCTTAATATTTTTGTGGTGATACTTTTTTAGGATTCTTTGATTAATCCAAAAGTAAACAGAAATCTTCCGTAACTTATAAAGGAAAGGACTTTGCTGTCACTTTTGATCAGTTTAATGCATATTTGCTAAATAAAAGAATACATTAAAAAAAATCTTTCTGACCCAAAACTTTTGAATAGTGCTGTATTTTACTAATTTTTCTGTATATATGATCATAGAGTGTGGCAGATTTATTTTTTATAGTCTTCTACTGAGCTATCAACCAAGGTTTTGTGGCATTTTGAATTCAAATGAACTGAAATTCAAAGAAATTCATATAACTGGAATTTTTAACAAAGCAAAGTCTATATAAATATAGATAAAGTGAAATGAAATTCTGAATTTTGCACAACCATATCAGTTATTTCAGATAACCAAAACTGCCTCAAACAGCATGTAAAAACTAAATTAATTGAGTTTGGTCACTTCAAATAGGTCAGACCTTTCCTGTTTAAGTAGGTGGTTCTTGGTCATAATAAGCTGCAAAATATCGAAGTTACCTCCCATATGTGATATACGGGCCAAGATAAACAGCACTTTTTGGCATAAAGTAAATTTGCATAGAACTTCCTATAAAGCGCCATTGATGTTTGATCCTAACTTATAAATACTGATGCAATCTTTTCAGATTAGTTAAAGCAAACACTGTCATGCGAGAACAGCAAATATTTCCCCACAAATCCAGAGATATACCGTTCAGCAATTTCAATTTCAACATTAATGAAATGAAAAACAAAATCCCTGGATGGCAGGCAGCCTATCTCTCTCCTGACTTGCTTATTAATAGTAATCCCATGTCAACCCCACTAGCATCTCCACAAGCCCCCCGACTTCAGCGAGGACAACAGATCTAAGTAAACAAGAAAAGACGATTGATTCCTAATTAAATATGGATTAATATTAAACCGAGGTTGTTAGGAGAGCCTCAAAAACACTTGGGCGAACACACTGAGATTCCACACTGCTTCCACTTCGGTTTTTCCACCCGCTGCTTTATAACTCCCTTTAAAGTTGTTGCTTTTGGTCTGAAAAGGAGTTCAAGCAAGCAAAGACATACAAAGGATAGCAGACAGATCTGTGAGGAAGAGGCCGTCCGACTATGGGGGGAAGCAGGCAGGCAACAAGGATGAAAGATGATGGAAGTGTATTGACATCAGACACAAAAGACATCAAACTGTGCCAAACAAAGACTGGTACAATGGAAGAAACCGTGGTAATGGCATTTTGTGTAGTGCTTTTAATATCATTAGTGAGGCCATTATAAAAATGGGAATCTGTTGTTGGTTGAAAAGACAAGGCTCAAAGATGAAGATTGCTCTGGCAATCCTTATGGAATAAAGCTCCGGATGACCAAGACGCTTTGTGTTTAATGGCAGATACATTCACTTTCAAGTGCTGGCCAAATTGCCAGTCTAGCTCTCTAAAACCCAAGATCTAATCATCCAGAAGTCAAGCGGTCCAATTAAACCTCCTCTTTCTTCAATAGCGTCTGATAAAAGCAGGACTGCGAAGAATAAAATGGCTGTAGTACATCACCTTGATGGAGGCGTGCTACCAACCTTGGACACTGCATGTTATTTATTACATCAGATGAATATTAAAAGTGTTTATCATATCAATATTCTCTAGGATAAAGCAGCCATTCTCAGTAAAGGTCCCGAAGGAAGAAAAATCCTGCCTGAATTGTGACAGACAACGAATGCTTTCTAAACAATCATGCTCATAGATCAATTTGTTATTACAAAAGGTTCTTGGGGGGTTAATATGTAATGTAGCGAATATGTGTTGTGCATGGTATCTGCATCCAAACTGTATTTGTGATTCACAAAACGTCTCCTTTATTCATTCTTTTCATCAGTTATCCCACTTTGCATTTGTTTCATTATTATAACATAAGCGTTCAGCTTCAGCAATTCTTTTTAACGAGATGGCCGCTGACATGGATGAATGACAAAAAGAGTGAGAACAGACCAGGAAAGTGACAGTTGTTTCAGATAGCTGAAATAACAGATTGAATGGCCACATATATAAAGTGTGTCTAATAATACGGCACACATGTGAAGGACAGAGAAGAACAGTGTCATGTTCAAGTCATGTCCCCTATGAGAACAATAACGAAGATCAATACTAACATTCAGGAGGTCCATTTGACAAAAGCGGGTGAAAGGCTTCAGAGCGCTGATATATGGGGAGGCCATAGGGGACCCGCAAGAATAAAGAATGTATGTGTGAGGGCTGTGAGCTCAATTCATTTAAGAGAAGCAAAAGGAAAAGGAGCACAGTGGTGGGTTCAAGTGGTTCAATCACTTTCCAGCAAAGCCTCTGAGGAGAAGGCATTAGAGGACAGTGTGACTTCCAACTAAGTGAAAACCTGTGTAATTAAATGCATGAATAAGAAATTAAGCAAATTAAAATTGTTAACAGTTCATATAAGGAACAGAACACTGTATGGGTCAGTTAAGAGGATAGAAGCTATTGGACAAAAGACTTAATCAGCGATGGGGACTGGTATAGGCCTATAAAAAATTGATTTACAATAAAACGAGACACTTAATAGAGCACCAATGTGTCATAATTTACTCTTTATTCACCCTTATGTCTTTCTAAACTTGAGTGACTTTTGTGAAATCTGCAAGTTTTATGTTTCCTATGTGTACTATGTTCTTTTCCATAGAAATAAAATCACACAAAAGCACCATAAAAGTATCATTAAAGCAGTGTTATTTTAGTATTATTTATACCGGCTACTATTAGATTTATTAATATTTTGAATTAGTTTATATTTGTATATTTTCAGTTTATTAGTTGTTTTATTTAATTCCATTTGCAATTTTATTTTAATTTCAATTTTACACTCTAAAAAATGCTGGGTTAAAAACAACCCAAGTTGGGTTGAAAATGGACAAACACAGCGATTGGGTTGTTTTAGTTCAATTAGGACATTTAAGTAGCTTTTATAAATGTGCCTTAGAAAAAAACATTACTGGTGTGCATTTTGAGACAAAACAATGGTAGTGACATGTATTTAAGATATGCCAGTGCAGGTTGCTTTCAGTTTAAACAGCTCAAACATGCATTTTAGTCTAGGACTAGGCTTAAGTACTAAATTTACTGAAACTACACTCTAATAAAAAATGCTGGGTTAAAAACAAAAAATAGACAAACCCAGCGGCTGGGTTAAATGTTTGCCCAATGTGCTGGGCAGTTTTATTCAACTTGACTATTGTTTAAAAATTACTGTATTGCTTGCTTAAAATGAACTCAAAATAGGTTGGAAATTAAAAATCAGATGCATAATTACTAGAGGCAACAATAATAATCAAAAGACAAAAACATTTATTATAAAACAATTTAATAAAAGTTTGTTTAATTATTACTAATTAAACTTATTAATAAATGTTCATTTAATAAACATATTTTGGGTTCTTTTTAAGCAAGCAATACAGCAACTTTAAACAATAGTTGAGTTAAATAAAACTACCCAGCAGGTTGGGCAAACATTTAACCCAATCACTGGGTTGAAACAACCCATTTTCTTGGTTAAAACAAACCAATCGCTGGGTTTGTCCATTTATTTTCAACCCAGCATTTTTTTTAGAGTGTAGTTTTAGTACATTTAGTACTTCAAATTTTCATTACATTTTTTAAGTTTATGTTTTTCTATAACATTTATTTGCTCGGTTTCACAGTTGAGGCTTAAGTCTAGTCCTAGACTAAAATGCATGTTTAAACTGAATGCAACTTGCACTGACATATCTTACAATATGTCACTGCCATTGTTTTGTCTCGAGATGCACACCAGTAATGCTTTTTTTTTTCTAAGGCACATTTATAAAAGCTACTTAAATGTCCTAATTGAGACCTAATCCTGGCCTAATCTAAGCCCTGACTGTAAAACCAAGCCATATTTTATTTTATTTCAGCTTTTAAACTTATGAAAACATTTTTTATAGTTTATTTTTAGTTACCAATAACACAGCATTAAAGTGGTCTGTATGACTTGTGCATTATATTCTAAATCTCATATAGTCTTCCAACAGCTTTGTTAGACTAACAGAACAGAATTTAACTCAGAATTTCTCCTTTTGTGTTTGATGAAAGAAAGTCATACAGGTTCAGAACAATATGATGGTGTGCAGATGATGACAGAATGATGAATGAATTATTATTGTAGTTTAAATTACCCTTCTACATTACAGACAATACAAAACGAATGCATATAAAGAGTAAAATGGAGAAAGAGCGAGATGAAGAATTAAAGCAAGTGAGAGAGCGTAACAACAGTTTCTTTCAGAGGGCTCTCTCAGTGTAAGATTTAGAGGACACGGCACTGCATGTTCCTTCCCCGTGTGAACTGATATGTAACGGTGAGTGAAACAGAAGTGCAAAAAAGGGCGTGTGTACACAAGCATGACAGGGGACGTGGCCTCAGGGCAGCAGGCAGGATTAATTGCCCCTGGCACCCAAGGACGGGCAATTCATTGCCCACGCCAGCGTCCTGAAAGATGGGGGTGAGGTGGGAGGTGTAGACGAGGGGTTAATTAAACTCTGCAGTGTGAGACACTCTAATTAATTACTCTGGTTCCCCTTCCTTAATTTAATGTGCTGAACTCTTCCCATTTTATTACATTCTTCCCCATAAGGGCATCATACAGCTGATTAGCCTCATACCCTCCAACCGCTCTGGCCAGTCGGGTAGCTGGAGACCTCAGGAGAGGAATGGTACAGGGAAGGGTCCTATTTGTGCGTGTAAAGAGGATTAATAGCCATTTGCTTGAGCGACGAGCGATCGCAGAATGTTTGCACCAGACACTGTGGAACGCTAACATAAAAGTTTGTCAGAATGGCTAATGGCTTTATCTTTGATCATCCCGAATTCCCCTGTAACTTCACTCACATTTAAAAACACATCACTCTCTCGCTCTCTCTTTTTTAAGTATATGCAGTGATGATTAACGCGTTCAAAGCGAACGCTACAGGGCGAGACGTGCTACTGGGGACACATTATTTTCGGGTCAATTTTATGGTGCATTTTTACAGCCAATATTGATAGCTATACCTACTTCAGTCGGAAGCAAAAATAACATGTTGCGTCTCTAAATGAGTGTGCCACCTCACTGGTGAAGCACTCCGTCCTTGAATATGGCAGTGTGTTGCCTTGAAATCAGTTTATTAAAGCAGAACAAACAGATTTATTTACAGATTATAAAATGCAGGGTGAAGGTCTGAGACACAGCATGAGGCTGTGCAGCATAGAAAAAGTTAATGCTTTGAGGGAGCCGTATCTGTGCCAATGTCTAACGTCTGATGGAAATCAGCGAGTGTGAAAAGATTTCATTAAACGTATGTTATTAAGGAGCTCAATTCTTCAGACTCACTCTTCAGAGAATTACATCGCATCAGAGGATGTCTTATCTTATCAGAGCTCTGCAACATCCCAGTCGGCTAATCAGAAAGACTGATAATTAACTGAGTATCATTATCAGTTGGCTATTGTTTGTTTAATAGTAAGATTTATAGATATTTTAAGTTGCAGACATAAAAGTATCAAGTTAAGGTGCAGATTTATGATCAAAAACAGTACATCAAGCTGTGCGCTCATTGCGAGAATCTCTAGTCAGTAAGACAGATTGTTTCTCTGTGGCTGGAGCATGTGTGGTGTCAGCTAAGTGCTCTAATGCGTAGCAGATGGATGCAGTGAGGAATGTCTTGGGACAAGCTTCTGCCAGCGCACACCTGGGGCACCAATCAGGCCCACAACATTTCCAAATGGCATTTTTTGAAGTCTTTACCAACTTTATGGGGGCGAAAGTGTTGACTGTGCACTGCTGGACTCTTGTTGTCTCATTTTCTCTGCCTTTCTCACTCTGTGCTGAAATCTAGCCAGATCAGAGTGACCTTCAACCACTTCAGCCCCACGGGGACTGAAGGGGAAAGAGTGAGTGAGAGAGGAGGCGATAGAGACAAAGAGTGGAGTGGTGGGTGGAGCTAACAAAGGCGAAAAAAATATTGAAGGCAAGGAATGGAAAATGTCTGGAAACCAGTGGTGCGCATAGCGGACTGTGACAAGAAAGATGACTTTGACTTCTATGCCTTTCTTTCCCATCTGGCTGATTAAAACTCCAAGACGACCCCTCACCATGAATAAATGAGGTGCATGTTGTAAAGAACAGATACAAGAGAAGTAACCTTTGATTTCAGTAAGGCCATAAAGAGAATGGAAACTGGCCTGTCAGAGCAGCTGTGGGAGAAATTTAACAGATAATGAGATTCAGCTCAATCTACTGTGACACTGGTGCTCTGATCATGCAAGAACAGTTCCTACCTCAAACTTATTAATAAGCTTCCTCCTCAAATTTTTCTCCCTATTCTGCATAAGTAAAATAGACTGATCCCAGCAAACAATGGACCGACGGCAACGTCGTATCCCTGGGCAAAAACAGCCGCGGTAGGTCGACATAAATCTGTAAAAATATGTAACACAGAACATTTCCTAAGAATGCATTCAGATGTTTGTACATGTCTACAATTCTTTGGGGTTGCATGTATAACTCTTACTTTGACTTTTAGCTAAGTGTAGTTCAATATATAATAATTAATTAATTAATTAATTAGATAACGTTAAAGACGTCCGTTTAAATTTAATTTTAGAACAATTTTTCAACCATGACAGGATGTGTCAGAGGGACGTCTTTTCAACGGTCGTTAAATGTCCAAATGTTTGCTGGGATGTGTGCATTTTTTTCCAATAGAGTCAGTGCATGTCAAATCGGATAGGGCTGTTGTTATAGCAAACATTATGTTCACAGCTTGCTTCATTTTTAAGCTTTTCATCTTCCCCTGAAGTATTCATTATTTCCAACAAATGTCTTATTTAGGAAGCCATGTTTAGGGTATAATATGTCAAAAATTATGATTGCTGGGCTCACAGGAATTGGTATACTTTGAAAAACATGTTCCGTTCAGGTCCAAATGGATCAGTGTTTCTTTAGGGAACAAATATTTTCATAATTGCCCCTGAAAATTGCAAAAAAACGTTCTAGGCGTGGGTAGTATTTGGGTCTTAATTGCACCCATAGACACACAGGATATTGACAAATGTGTTTTACTCTTAAAACATAAGCGCTGATAGTCATTCCCCATCATGTGGGAAATGTTAATCTCAGGCATGTATGGTACAACATTTTGGATCAGAGGAAACTGTTGCGCTCTCAATTGACAAAAAGTTCCATTTCCTTCAGGTGCGTAGAACCAAGAAAATACTTGAGCAAAACAGAAAAAAATGGCTGACTGCACACTGAATCCAAAAAAGACTGAAGAGGTCTAGAAAGCACAAAAATTATTTTTTGCACGGTGCAATAAAGTGCAGGTGAATTAAAAACAAAAGAGCATGAGCAGACGTTTCAGCAGATTGCTATTCTCAGTGCTCTGGATCAACATTTTGCTCATTTTAAAAACGGGACTCAAGTGACAATGCTAGTACCTAGAAAACTGGCATGGAATAAGGTAAATGTACATAATAAGAAAATACTGAGTGCACCTTTAAAGATTTATGCTTACAAATCAAAGACTGCAGTTCATTTGCAATCTATGCAATGCATGAACACAGCCACAGTCTTCAGTGAGGCATTCAACCCAGGGGACTGTCCTTGCAATTAGTTGTTGTAGATTAAAAAAAAAAGAAGTATTATTTGTTAAACGACAAATAACCAATCTGAAAACACCTTCTAGTTCATCTCACCACACAATCATTCGTCACTAACAGCAGGGACATCGTGGGTGTTATTTTCTCCAGGCTAAAACAATGTAATTATCATAGCAATGATTGCATAGCAGCAGTAATTAGCAGCACGGACCCATCCGGATGGTGACTCGCAGTATGCACGAGGCCATTCAAATATCCCCGCCTGCTATCTGAAGTAAAATCCAAGAAGCTTAGAGAGAAGCAACTAAGCGTTAGAGTTGGAGAGCGAGCGGAGGGAGGGGTACAAGTGCACGTAAGCTGCCTACAAATGACACACTGCAATCATAAACTGTCTCGCGACGCGTTCTTTCTCTTCTTTCGTTTGTGAAGTATGAAGACGTCGAGGTACTCTGAAAAACGGCTTCGGTTACAGATTCAGCAGATAACACGTTTGTAACGCACTTCTGACCGACTTCTACTCCTCAGCCCGCAAAAAGCTACATCGCAGCCGACTGAGACTCTGGATGGACCGGGAAGGAGCCTGCTCGAGCTCGAGTCGAGATAAACGGAACGGAATAAACCCCATGCCGATTATATAAGGGTTTTGCGACAAAGAAAGTCAGGAGACTGAAAGGCTTGCTTCGCCCAAATAAACTACATGCCAGGGCTTATATTATGGACAATGTAGCCTTTGAGCTTGACTTCTCTGGATTATTTTCCACGTTTAGTTTTGTTGAGAAGCAGTACAGTGTCATTACTGGACGAACAGCCTGATTTCGGTCAGTGGATTCAGATAATATCGTCTTGATGCCTGCAGGTTTGCGCTGGTCTTTAGATTGAGACTGCTCTGTGAAGTCTTCATGCTGTGGGGTAAATACACTCTCTACTTCATCCATTCCTGCTTACATGAAGTTGAGCTCTCTTGCAACTTGATATTCAATTATTCATACATACGTTCAAGTCCAAAAAGTTCAAATGTTTCGCCCCTGACGGGCTTATTGGTGAGATTGACACCTGCCAATTCGGAAGTGTATCCTAATGCAATGACACCTGTCGTATGGTGATGTATTGAAGTGGCACAGGTTTGATCACACGTGTGCTGCAGTAGCAGCAGCAGCACGACACTTACAAGCATCAAGACAGATGATGCCATTTATTCACGAACACTGATGCTCTCACTATGATGATCTGTTCTCTGTGTGGGAATGATTCAATGGCACATTACCGACGGACATTTTCAGTCGTTTACTCGTAAATGAGGGCATGTGGCATGCGTCCAGCAGAAAGCATCTCCAAGAATGAGAGGTAGACATGATTATGGGCACTTGCACACAGCAATTAAACATTTACAATATTCATCACACTATATTTAACCTAGACCAGTAAAAATGACCACCACTTTAGAGTGTTAATTATGAGAAGCTTTTACATTTCTCCTCACATTGTCATACATTACTTCATTACATTACTTATTATTCTCTATAAAACATTACAGACATAGTTCAAAATTCTGTCATCATTTATTCACCATCATATCATTCCAAACTGTATGACTTCTTTTCATACATGGAACATAAAAGAAGATATTTTGAGAAATGTCTAGTTTTTTTTTTTTTTTTTTTTTTTTTAAATGGTTTGCCTCCTACTATATTCTTTTTTTTTTTTTGAGATTCAAATAACTACACTTGCAAATATTAATGATTAATTGTTTTTTTTAATTTCTAAGTGTCCATATTTTGTTTTGATTCTGCTTTTAGACACAATAAGATGATCATTAGACTACAACATTAAAACAATACATATTATAACAGAATATTAATTGACCAATATTGCTTTTTAACAACAACAAAAGCTCATCTCTAGTTATAAGTTGCAAGAATGTAGTGTCTGTACATTGCACATCTTTTATTGACTTACTTAAAAGCGCAGATCAAAGCACACATTTGTACAAAGCAAAACTGCATGAAATTATGCACTGTAACCTGCGGCCTTTTAGCAATCACTTATAGTTAAGAAAGCACTGTCTGTCAGTACTGAAGTCAAGTCATTATTGATGTGCTTAGAGAAAACAACACAGTATCATCCAAGCGACTTGATAACCTGATGAATTATGTGCTGACAGTGGAGTCAAAAGATAAGCTCTGCACCTGCAGGCAAGCCTTCTGGGTTTCAATTCCTTTTTTGTCCTAAAATAACTATCTTCTATCATTTTTTCTGATTGAAAAAGAAAGATGTGTCCTTTGCTAAAGCATTTTTCTTCAGGAGCATGTGGCTCCTTCAAAGTTCAACACTCAGTCTGAGATTATTGGATTCAATTCAATTCCACAGCAGAAAATCACTAACAGAGACAAAAATAAAGTCTACAGTCAAAATCAGATATTAGTGACGCACACTCGCTTTTCATTCCAGAGCTCATAGAAGATTAATCATTCTAGGTCATTTACCAACATACCCCCTTCATTTCCTGCACACTTCGTGTAACGTGTTTAATTTCTACAGTTCCCAAGCTATGAATATATTTTCATTCCCAATCAACAGTTCTCCAACACAACATTTCCCTTTTCCCAGAGCAGGTCGCCTGCTTTTTGTGTTATACTCGTCACTCTTTCCTTCATCATTTCCCTCAGCTTATTTATGAACTATTACCATCATACCGTAACACTTTATTAGGTCTGTAAAAAGCCAAGGGAATGAATCACAATCTCCATCCCTCTCTCACCTCATTCAATTTCCATTTCACCTCACTATTTAACACTTTTCCCCCATGTATCCACACACCTAATGGGTCTTTAGAAGTTGTAAGTTGTGATGGGATAGTTCACCCAAAACGATCCTGTCATTATTTACTCTCCCTCATGCTGTCATAGTTGTGACAGTTAAGATAAAAAATCCAATAAACCTAAATGCAGAACCCTGTTGACACCCTGTATGTCCTCAACAGTAATGACTTTCATATATATATATAAAAAAAGTCATCTATCTGAGGTGTTGACATTCACATCAGACACAAATGGTAAGTAGATGGCTATAGTGCACCGGACATTGAGTTCATCCGCCTGAGAAGGCCTGCATTCGATTTCACTGTAAAGCCCACAATCATTTCTCTATTAATCAATACCACAGTTTTACAGTGTGTCTGTTGCTGAAAATATGGCTTGAGGAAACATGAATAAAATATACATCAGTATGCTGTGTTATGACAACACCTCTCGGACACTATTAAGATCGAGTGTCGCCATTTCGCAGGTGGCCCAATGCACTTGAAAGGCCAGAAAAAAAAATGAGCCAGAGGATCATACTTGATCATGTTTCATACTGAAACCAAAGACAATTAAATAGAAAACCAGCACGGAAGGCAAGCCATGAGGAAAAGAGGCTTTGAACGTGTGCCTGGGCTCCCTTTGATATAATTAATTAATAAGGGAACAAAAGTTGACATGAATGCTATATACTATACAGAATACCTGGGACACTTCCAGAGATGAAACGACTTAAAGAAATCATATTTAGAAAGATACAAAAAATAAAAAAAGGGGAAGAGAGAGATTCCAGCATATCCTATTATATTCAAGGCATCAATTGTATGGGTGTAACGATCTCCTCATGTCAAGATTTAATACATATAACGATGCTGAACTCACGATACGATATTATTGCGATGCTCCAAGACATATGGTAAAAGGATTAAAAAAAAAAAAAAAAAAAGTACTGTTGATTAAAATGCTAAATTTGGTATTACATTGGGAGTGGAAATGATTAGGCTTGGACTTGGACAATGGTGACACCAGAATAAAAATATTCATGATTCTAACACTGAAACAGATTTATTTTAGATGAATATGTTTGCACTCTGTCAGTGACTAGATATATTTAAAATAATGTAAGCCACTTTTTACTGGTAACATAAGACATTTGGCATTATCAGGACCCACAAATATTTCCCCATTGCATTATTATACATTATATTCAACATTATATATAGTAGTTTAATGTAGTACTGACACAAACTCTGTAAACATGAATTTTTTAATTTTCATTTTGGGCAAACTATGCACAACACATATTGTCACTATCCACGATACGATATTGTTGCATTTTTGTCTTGCGATATATTGTGACATGATATATTGTTACACCCCTATTCAGTTGGGAAAAATACATTAGACTGAAAGCAGAAAGATATGCTTGTATTGGAAGTAATGAAAAAAGACCCGGCCCACCCTAAAGCCCTGTCCAAAACAGGCAAATTCTTATACTCAGCACTGCCACAAACCTCATTTTACTAATCCCGTCAATGTCACTGGCTTTGTAAACTAAACAAGCCTTTGAAATGCCATGAATCGTTAAATCTCCTAGGATTGCACACTACATTTGTCAAGACCTTCGGTACAGACATTCAGCAACTACCTTTGATATTAAGGATGAAAAAGAAAAACTCTCCCATTTAAACATTTCCAAACAATGAAGATGTAACAAGGGAGAGTATGAATAGCCTATTGTTGACCTGCATGTTGTAGAAAATCATGCAAGTGCTCAGTCTGTAAAAATGGACTGTTCTGCTTTAAACAGTATTACAAACATGTACATCAAAGCCTTTGAAGATTTATAGCTAATTTACTCATTTCTCTGTATATTCCAGTCTTGTAAAAGCACATAATCATGCAGGTCATGTCCTTATCAGAAAATGAAGGATATAACCTCTAAAACCATCCTCATCTCTTTCCTTAATGAGCCTTTAGAGTCTGACTATGTCCTTGTTTCTCCTTCTACCTCAAGCATGTTGCCCTCGCCCCAGGTGTGCGTGTCAACTCTGGTGACAGTGAGCACGATGGCCGTGGTCGACCTCTACCTTCTGGAGCAGAGCATGCTGGGACCTCGAAGCGGAGCCCGTCCTGCAGTATGGCCATGTGTTGCCGTCGCACTCGGTGACCTGTGTTTCCTGCTGGCGCTGCGCTTCGTTTCCGCCGGTGTGGTTTCGGAGGCACGCTCTCCCCGTCGGGGCTTCGCCAATGCTCTCTGGTTCCTGTTCCTCTCACTGCTGCAGCTGAAGCTTTTCTTTGTGTGTCAGAATTACAGACAGGAGAGACGACCCCCGGATCCTCTCGCCCGCAAGACTCTGACACTTTTACTTTCAGTGTGCCTGCCCTCGCTGTTCCTCATCCTGACAGGAGCCGATTACATGACTCCCCTCCGTAGGAAGCAGGAGGTGCGCAGCCGGCTTCTGTGGGTGGTGGTGGACTTGCTTGATGTGTTGGACCTGCAAGCCGGGCTGTGGGAGGTGCAGGGCAGTGTGGGGGTTCCTCTTTGGGTTGAGGGTATAGTGTTCTTTTACTGTTATGTGCTGTTGTTGTTGCTGCCATGCGTGTCTCTCACGGAGCTGGGTGCCACTGCGCTGCCTGGGCTGCAGGCGGCACGGAAGGAGGCCATCTATCCATGGCTCAGCCTGGTGACCATTAACGTGTTCACGCTTGTGCCCAGAGGGGTCGGGATGCTGTGGTACAGGGACCCACGGGTGTCCACGGTATTCCTAGGCAAAAACCTGCTGGCTCTTGCAGTAAAGCTCAGCTCCGCCTGGGAGAGGCACAGAAAGGGCAGCGGAGGGAGGCAGGGAGCAGGAGCCGCCACTGGAACTGGAAACCAGACTCGAGGTGCGGCTTCGGAACAAGCCACGGAACAGGAGCAAGAGTGCACATCTCCAGTGCCGTCCTCCACGCGCTACCACACGCTTTCACGCACTCACGGACACAGCCACTCGCTCTCTCACGTCAGCCTGGACCCCACTGAGACCTCTCTGGGACCGGCTTACATTTCCCACGAGCTCTAGAGGTCACGAAAAAGCCCTGAAGCTGCCAGCAACTGGAATTTGTAGGAACATAACCATCCCTGGAGTCTCTGTGCTTCTGGCAAGATTAGCAGAGATAACTTATCGTATTAGCACACTTTGTAGTTTGTACAACTGATGATTTGAAAAGCCAAACATGAGCAGCCTACTGTGGTGTGAAGCTCCCAGACAAAATGATAATGAGACTGAGGTTGGAGCTGTTTTAATTAAGTGCCTTCTTTAAAGAGCAACAATTAATATTGTTACTCTTGTTCATTTTGATGTTCATCAAGGACTGGAATTAAACCATGTACTGTGAAGCATGACCACTGTTAATATTTCACTCTGTAATAAAAATGTTTAATAGACACCTGCCTATACCATTGGTACCCAGACGCAGCCAGACCTATAATCTGTTGGTCTGACATGCGAGACAGAAGCAGCTCTACAGTAAATTTGTGGAGACCTGTCAAACTTAATGACAACATTTCAAAAATGATATGGGACAGAACTTCACTTAAATCACAATTTTTATGGCAGGTCCTCACAAACAAATTAATCCATTCCTCCATCAACTAAATGGACGTTTCATGGTTGAGCAAATGCAATAAAGAAAGTATCTGTCAGTCACTTTCAACAGTAACATTTTCCCCACAACTACATACAGTGGAGTCCAAATGTCTGATAATACTAATGAAAAAATGCTTCTATTTTGCATTTTTCTACTTCAACAATTTGTCATTACAAATTATATAATCAGCACAGCAACTTAAGGCCAAAAGTTGACTTGAAAAATACATTAATTTTTAAGTATTTGTTGTATCCTTCTTTTGCTTTAGTGACAGCAGAACTCGAACTGCTTGAACTCCATAAGTTTGTGTAAAAGCAGCACATTTCTCCAGCACAGAAAGAATCCTAAATCTTTGTTTTCAGATTCAAATTAGATATTAGTTTCTCAGTTTCTCAATGTCATCTCAGACTTTTAGACCCTTCTGTGGGCAGCACCAGGCATTTGTACACAGAATGAACAGTAAGAGCTCACCAATCACCACCTTTAAATGTATCATAGTTACTACAGCATGAACCGAAGTGTCTTTCCCATTGTGGTTACCAATGACAGATCTGTACATACTGAAGTATGATGTTAGGGAGAGACTTTCTGACGTGGTGATAGTGAATGAATCCTGGTGCAGATTATGCTGGGGGGGGGGGGGGGGGGGGGTTGGGCATTATTCACTCTCCATCAGCAGCGCCTCTACAATCCCCCCACCCTTGCTCTGATAAACCATTATTACTCATATTAATTGAAATGGGACTCATTTTTCAAAGAGCCAAGAGCTTATAGCGCACTTCACTCATGATTTACATGGAATATTTACCGAACGTAAAAAAGGACAAACTTGCATGTCAAATGCTAAAAATAAGCCTAGCTATAAATTAATTAAATTACTGAGAGCAGTTCCTCTTGAAGCTGATTTAGCTTCAGAGGTATATCAGACATATGAACCAGACCAGAATGCCATTTCTCAGCCTTTCATCTCTCTCTCGCTCTCTTCATTTTAAATGCACACCCTCCATGTTATGTTCACTGTAACTGTTCAGCTTGCCAGTAGTGAAGAGAAATCAGTGAAAAGAACAGAACTAGCAGATCAGACACATGCATGTGTTCATTATTTGAATAAAATGGAGTCATATTTCACCCTAAAATCAAAACAAACAAGTAGTTTGCTTATTAAAAAGTTTTTTTTTTTTTCATTTATTATTATGATTTTTTCATTTTAAATTGACATTATTTTTAGGACAGTTAAGCACATTACAACCCTCTCTAAATTCTGTATTAATACTGTATTGCAAAAAATTTAGAATCTGGAGTCAGTAAGACTTGTAAATGTTTTTTTTTTAAACCAGTAATATTGTTACATATTATTACAATTTAAGATAACTTCCTATATATGTCACTTGATCCTTTAGAAATAACTCTTAATATGCTGATCTGGCGCTCAAGAAACATTTCTTTCTTTTCTTTTTGTGCTGCTCAATATTTTTGTGGAAACTGTGATACTTTTTTTTTTTTCTTCTCAGAATTCTTTGATGAATTGAAAGTTCCATTTATTTGAAATTGAAATCTTTTATAACTTAAAATATCTTTACTGTTTTGTACACGTTGGATATATACAGTACGGGTCAAAAGTTTTTGAACGGTAAGATTTTTTAATGTTTTTAAAAGAAGTCTCTTCTGCTCACCAAGGCTTCAATTATTTGATCCAAAATACAGCAAAAACGGTCATATTGTGAAATATTTTTACAATTTAAAATAACTGTTTTCTATTTGAATATATTTTAAAATGCAATTTATTTCTGTGTTGGCAAAGCTGAATTTTCAGCATCATTACTCCAGTCTTGAGTGTCACATGATCCTTCAGAAATCATTCATGCTAATTTGCTGCTCAAGAAACATTTATTATTATTATTATTATCAACGTTAAAAACAGTTGTGTACAATTTATTTATTTATTTATTTATTTATTTTCAGGATTATTTGATTAATAGAAAGTTCAAAAGAACAGCATTTATCTGATATAGAAAGCTTTTGTAAAAAATCTTTTAAAAAATCTTACCGTTCAAAAACTGGTAACACTTTACTGTAAGGTTCATTAGTTAACATTACTTAAGTACTTTCAACGCTATCTCAACCAATTCATACGTATTTTACGAGGTGGCTAATTCGTACAAACTCACTTATATGATTTCATACGATTTGTCTAAACCCCAGTGACGGGTAGGTTTAGGGGCGGGGTTAGGGGTAGGTCATTCATACGAATTCATACGAATTTGGCAACTCGTAAAACATGTACGATTTAGCAAAAACTTATGAAATCGTACGAGTGAGGTTGTATGAATTCGTACGAATTAGCCACCTCGTAAAATACGTACGAATTGTCGTGAGATTGGGTTGGTACTTTAGTTAACATGAATTAAGAAGAAGGAACAATACGTCTAAAGCATTTATTAATCTAAATTAATGTTAATTTCAACATTTGTGCACTATGAACTAACGTGAACAAACAATGAACAGCTGTATTTTTATTAACTAACATTAACAAAGATTAATAAATAGTAAATACTGTAACAAATGTTTTGTTCAAGTTAGATAATACATTTCACACAATACAACTAATGTTTACTAATGAAACCTTATTGTATTCTATATATATATATATATATATATTTCCTTTTGATTTTGAGGTGAAATGTGACGTGGGCGTGTTTTACAGATTCACCTAATTTCCCTCACGGTGTTGGTATGCTTGGTTTCGACGCTCAAAACACTTGAACTATTGTCTTAAACGTGCCTCTTTTTATTCTGTCCTCTGTTTCTCTCCTCCATCCGGCTGAGTTAATTTCTCTCTGGACTGTAATTACTCTCCTCCACAGAAGCTGTCAGTTTCCCCCCTCTCCTCCAGAGCTCCCTCTTTTATTTCTCTCGTTTGTTTAAATTTGCCCCCCGGCCGACAGGCAGCCTACCTCTATGCGCTTACCCTGTCAGGGATGGTTAGGCAGACGAGAGAAAAAACGAAGAAGTGAGAAAGCGGGAAGATTAAAGGGCCAGCGCTGCAAGCTGAAGGCACGCTGGCTGCAATTTATTTACAGTTTGATACACATAAAAGTTGAGCCAAAGATGGTAGAGCTCAAACAGAGTTGACAAGAGCATGGGTAGACAAATGTGCAAACACACGACTGTGCTTGTTTCATGGACATATGGTGCTGCTTTGCTTGACTAATCCTCATTACACCTCATATTTAGTTCACAACAGCTTTCTTCAGCAGGCAAGCTCACTCTGGAGGCCAGGTTGACTTGCGCTGGCAGAAGAAAATGTGTCATTTATTATAATCATGATGGGCAACGGACTGTAATGACATCATTATAGCTGTAATTAGCTTGTTAGTTATGAATGTGCTTTACATATAAGAGAAGAAATAAGCCTGTGTGAACATTTGACTAAACAGCTTCACATGATGACAGTCCCTACAGTGGAGAAAAACAAAACTTTTAGAGAAACATCAGATCTCTGTGATCAAGAGATAAAAAAAGATGTGGTCAATCTTTTTTTGATACTTTGTAAATATATAAATTAAGATTTTCTTTTTGAACATTTTCTTTCTGAACTCCTGTAGATGATGACAGAACTTGAAATGGTCAATAGTGAGGCCGTATTTTTGTAGGTCAAACCAGAACTTAACATCACCCTTGTTCCTTTAACAAAAATCCAATAAAATATTTCCATTGGCTTTTGGATTATTGCAGAAAATAAGCTCTGTGACCAGCAACAATTTATGATTCTTACATGATTTGTTCATCATGATAATCTTCACAAATTAACACAACTTCTATGAATTTTGGAGCTTAAATACATTTGCCAGAAGTAAAAAGCTAAACATAGGTTATAAATGAACTATACCATGGTCACATGACTTCAATGTCACCACCATTAAGCTTCGACAAGTAGCTTTTTAGTAACCGCCTTTTTTGAGACAAGTAAATGCTTTAAAAGCATCACAAGGGTGAATTTAAAGCAATAAATTAAATAAAATGTAAGCAATAATTTTGCATGGCTTTGTCTAGTTTTTCATGATTTAGTGGATAAAGATTAAAGGCATAGTTCATACAAAAAACAAAAATGGCATCACCCACAATTTGTTGCCTGTATGAGTTTCTTTCATCTGTTTAACACAGAAGAAGATATTTTGAAGAATGTTGTTAACCAAACGGTTACAGTTACGGTAGCCAATGACTGCTATATGGTCATTCAGTGTCAAATCAACCAAATTTTGGAAAGTTCCTCGGCTCAAATTGTTTTTCTATAGAAAGACAAACATAAATAATGATGAAAGCCAAAATATTAAATGTCACAGATGTACAGTCATGTGAAAAAGTTAGGACATCCTATGAATTCCATGGTTTTCTGTATCAGGACATAATAAAAAAAATCATCTGATCCTTGGCAGGTCTCAAAATTTGGAAAATAAAGATGAATAACAACACATGACATATCACACTGTGTCATCATTTATTCAACATAAATAAAGCCAAGATGGAAAAGACATGGGTGACAAAGTTAGGACACCCTATGATTCAATTGCCTGTAGATCCACTTTTAGCAGCAATAACTTGAAGTAATCATTTTTCTGTATGACTTTATCAGTCTCTCAGATCGTTCTGGAGGAATTTTGGCCCATTCTTCTATACAATATATAAACAACATTTTTCTATACTATATCTAAAATCATCAGCCCTATACCCGCATGCTTGACTTTTGGTATGAGGTGTTTATGCCGATATGCTGTTTTTGGTTTTCACCAAACTTGGCGATTATGGCCAAACATCTCCACTTTGGTCTCATCTGTCCAAAGGACATTGTTCTAGAAGTCTTATTGTTTGTTCAGATGCAACTTTGCAAACCTAAGCCATGCTTCCCTGTTTTGTTTTGTTTTTTAGAGAGAAGAGGCTTTCTCCTGGAAACCCTTACAAACATTCCATACTTGACCAGTCTTTTTCTACTTGTACTGTCATGAACTATCATTTAACATGTTAACTGAGGCCTGTAGAGTCTGAGGTGTAGCTCTTGGGTTGTCTGCAATTTCTCTGAGCACTGCAAGCTCTGATCTTGGGCTGAATCTGCTGGGAATCCACTCCTGGGAAGATTGGCAGCTGTCTTGAATGTTTTCCACTTGTGAATAATCTTCCTCGCTGTAAATGATGGACTTCAAACTGTTTGGAAATGGCCTTGTAACCCTTCTCAGATTGACAGGCAGCAACAATTGATTCTCTAAGATCATTGCTGATGTCTTTCCTCCTTGGCATTGCGTTAACACACACCTGAAAGCTCCAGACGCTCAAACTGCCAGAACTTCAGCTTTTATAGAGTTGATCACACTTGCTGGTGATCAGTTAATCAAAGACATTTGATTAGCAGTGCCTGACTGTTACTTACCCTCTTAAATTCCTATGTTAACAGTAAGGGTGCCCTAAGTTTGTCACCCATGGGTTTTCCATTTTGACCTAGCTTTTGTTAAATAAATAATGACAGTCTGATATGTCAAGTAGTGTTGTTCATCTAAGGTTTTATTTTTCCAAATTTTAAGACCTGCCAAGGACCAGATGATTTTTTATTACACCCTGATACAGAAAACCATGGAATTAAATAGGATGTCCTAACTTTTTCACATGACTGTATATTTAATGAGTAATTCACTATTTTGTACAGGGGGGGTCAAAATGACAATTTTCACCTGAGATTTGGAGCCAAATTACAGGGGTGTAAAAAAGAATTTAGAAAGATGGCAGCATCATTATTTTATTTTTACACAGAGATTGGTAGGTCTATTTGTAAAATCAGTTGACCTTAGCAATCTTTGTTTCATTATATGCCAAAGATGACCGTTCAAAAATGGCAAAAAGCACTTGTGTTTTTTGCCTCAAGTTTGCATGCTTGTAACTCAAGAAGTATTAAAGATATCTTAATATTGTTTTAGATTCTGGTTCTTAAACTTTCCTTTTGGTATCTTCATTTTAAAAGGCCCACAATGGTTCGATCCCAGAGATATGGAGATCTTAATGCAGCTCCAGTAAATTGGTAAATTGTACACTATTTATGTTTGTCTTTCTACAGAAAAATATTAACAAAATCAAAAATTTGAGCCGAGGACCTCTGGTTGAGTTGACACAGAATGACCCCATAGTATTTTTTCTATACCATGGAAATCAATGGCTACTATCAACTCTTTGATTTCCAACATTCTTCAAAATACCTTCTTTTGTGTTAAACAGATGAAAGAAACTCATACAACTTGAGGGTGAGTAAATGATGACAGAATTTTCATTTTTTGGTGAACTATCCCTTTATGAATAACGATTTTTAAATATATATTTTTTACTCACAATTTCTACCTGATAAAATATATTAGAGTTTGGCATAACTACAAAAAAAATTGATTAAAAAAAATTCCCATGGAGTTTTAAGATAGATTTGATTAAATAACATGTCTTTTCCAGGTGTAGAAATCAGTTTTATAATTATGCTACCTTGTATATTAAAGTTTTTCTAGACAGTGAGAACCCTGGTTGTTCAAAGAAAAAAAAACAGTTGTTGAGGGAGTGAATAAAATAAGAAATATCTTGATTTTCATTTGCTTTAGCTGATTTTAATGCTTGTTTTGAATTATCCCTCCTTGGAAGCTTGCTGAGGTGCCCTATGGGTCTTGGCCCCCGTTTGAGAATCACTGCATTACAATCATAACTAGGCCTGCCCCCTAATATTCGACTAATCATTAGTCGGCCAAAAATTATTAGTCGGTTAGTCTCAGGGAAAAAAAAACTTGTGGCAAAGTCACGCAGTCCGTGAAGCACAGATCGTTAACGGCAGGTTCGCCCATCATCTGTCAACCTCAAAAATGGCATATCATTTAAAACATGTAAGTAGTAGCAACTTTACAAGGCTGCTTGCTCTAACGTTAACCTAGATAAATGTACGTTATTATTAGGGGCATATCCAAGTGTTCATGTGGAGTGTGGAAGGTGAAGTATAGCGCGCTTACTGCATGACATGGAGGCGCCGGTGCGATCACTTGCATTTTTTCTTGATAACAGCGGAAACATCTTAAAACAGTCCATCATTTTTAGTCATACAGATAAGAGTAATACATCATTTGAAACAGTCTACTTATATTTGTGTAAAATCACAACAAGAAAATGTTGTGCCCTTGTAAAATAAAGAAATCAAACAGGATGAGCTTTCTGCTGTCTCTGTGAACTTGAGCGTGTCAAAATATAAACCAAAACTCAGTGTATACTTGCCTCACAGACATGAGAAATACATCTATAGAAAGCTTGAAATGTCAAGAAATTGTCAACCAATTCAAGTGGTAAACAAATATTCTCAGATTATGTCATCTGTATGAAATGTGCATATAGGCACGTCCACTACTGCGGAGATGACAAGTCATCAGCAACTTAATCTCTGCAGCCGAAAACACCTTGTTGTTTTTTCACTACACATTCATAATCATTACTTTTGCCAGCGCGCTGTGGCAAGCTTTATATGTGCACTTGTATTATATATAGGCAATTAAAGGCTCGTTATTATGATTTATATGGCTTATTTATATACTTGTGCGATTAGTCGACTAATCGCTTTAATGAACGACTACTAGTCGACTAGAAAAATCTTTATGTGAGGGCAGCCCTAGTCATAAAATAACAAACATAATAAAGAATAAAATAATGAAGTGAAAAAAAGTGAAGCTGAAACAAAATCGGTGGTAAAAACGAGAGGTCTAATAGCTTACCTGCCCCAGGATGGGGCCCAGTGGAGGCCCAGGAGCCGCCTGTCCAGACCTTACAATTGCTCTGATGACGCCTCCAGTGTCCAACTTTTTCACTGCCTTGGCCGCTTTAGATATCTTAGACATATTGTCTATGTGTCTGGCCTGCAACACGTCTGTCCGTCCCCTTTGCCTGTTGGGAAAGGTAATTATTGAGGTCCCCTTAATTCATTAAAAATTCAACACAAAAAAATCAATACTTGTCCAGAGGTTGAAAAGTGAGTTACACAAAAGCTCTCCGATCCATAAAAGCTCTCCTAGGACTGCACAGTGGCCTTATCTCGAGACCCTGTGTGTGAGTCGCGAGGCAAAGTGCTATGAAACCTCAGGACCTTCAAAGATAAGGGATAAAAGCACAGGTGCGTCGTGCACTCAAGGAGCTTCTGTGCTTGGCTGCCTTCAATGATTCCCTGCTCTCTCCTGATCCATTACAGTTAGCTAGCGCTCTATGGGTCTACATCAGGAGGGATAGAGCAGATTGGACAGCAGCCACCAAGCACCAGAACAACACCGGCAATGCACACATGCAGCGCCACACGCAAAGTCGAAAGGGTAATACCTGGTTTTTCCATTCAAGACTAAATTCAATTACATGATTCAATCAATTAGTTGAGTGGTGGAAATGGCCTGAAATGTATGCACTTTGGAAAGCATGACTCATAAAAACCACGCCCTATAATCTGATATAGACCAAATGCAATAAAAGCCGTTATGTGTTCAACGCCATTCGCCAGACCACAGCATACCCAATTACAAATATGACGAGAGAACCTGACCCATTTTGTGACTGTTCAACCCAGGTGAAAACAAGATCTCTAAATTATTCACAGCGCTCTGTTCCCAGGTTAATCTCACTTTTTATATATTCATAAATGCAAGGGAGATGAGGACAGAGGTGAAATAAACACACCTGGCTAGCCACACGTTGGAACGCGCCAATGGTTTTAATGCCAAGTTAATCCTCGCATCTGTGCACGTAAGGAACCAAGCAAAGAGAATTTCACAAGCACTGAAACGTCTTGGATCTCAGAATACACGAGCTATCTAAAGAGAGCAGAACCGGCAGATATAGGCTCAGCAATAACCAGATGTGTGAATGCACTGCGTTAAAAATTACTTTCTGGGTTTTCTTTAAAATGCCAATCACATGCCCCCCTTATTTTGCCGTTCTATTTCATGCTGTTCTCCAAACATATTTTTGCCGTTTTAAAAAGCATGTTGAATCAATTTAATATCATAACAGTGGCAGTCAGGGAAGGTTGGGCTGCTGGTAAATCTCCACTTCTTGGCAGGAGGTCCACGCATTTTAACATATTCAGAAGCAAAAGAGGACAATCAACAATCCTGAGTTAAATTGAAGCAATTTATTTGGAACATTGTGTTTACTTGGTGCCGACAATGACAGCGTTTCTGACCGTTTTGAAGAAACATGCATGAAATTTTCTTTTCCATTTTAAAGTAACTCGGTTGACGTGATGAGAATATAAAATACACGATGAAAAAAAAAGGGTGAATATGGACTTGCAGGCAAACTTCACTGTGCTTGCTGAGTTTACTTCTTTGAAGCACTCATCAGCTTTTCAAATTATATTAAATTGCTTGAGAATAATATTAGAAGTTCTCAGGAAGAAAAAAAAACATGTTTTGTTTGAAACATTATGAATAGGAAATAAGAAATGCAAGGAATACATTACCTTTCAAATGTTTTGGGTTGGTAAGGTTTTAATGCTTTTGAAAGAAGTCTCTTATGCTCATCAAGGCTGCAATTATTTGACCAAAATTACAGTAAAACAGATATATTGGGAAATATTATTATAATTAAAAATAACTTTTCTATTCTGTGCATTTTAAAATGTAATTCATTTCTGTGATGGTAAAGCTGAATTTTCAGCATCACTACTGCAGTAATGAGTCTTCAGTGTCACATGATCCATCAGAAATCATTCTAATATGCAGATTTGCTGCTCGAGAAACATATTATTATTATCAATGTTGAAAACAGTTGTGCTGCTTAATATTTTTTGAGGAAACTGCAATACATTTTTTCTTTCTTTTTTCTTTTCCTATTCTTTGATGAATGGAAAGTTCAAAAGAACAGAATTTATTTGAAATAGAAAGCTTGCAATCAACAACAACAAAAAAGTTTTGCTGACCCCAGAAGCAAACTTTGGAAAAATGTCAACACATGCCATATATATATTTTTTTTAAATGGTGTTTGATAAAATTGTTTAAAATTTTTATTAATTTCTCCATTTTCATTTGACTGTGATATTTTGTGTTATTTTGTTTCATGTGTAAAAGAAAAAAAAATCTAACCAATTTAAAAATATATTTATTAATACACAGATGATGGGGTCATGAAAATGTACTGCATAGAAGGAATGACCCAGCTGCTATTTCTGTCATCTGCATTTATTATTAAAGCTGCAGTCCGTAAGTTTTGCCTCTTTGTCGCCATCTCTGTTTGAAACCTGCAATTGCAGTTATTTGCGGAATTATCATTTTTACATGGGTTGTGCATCGGCAACGGCTCCTCAGCACAGATCTATCTAATGTTTGCTGTCTGTCACCGCACCGGTTGATACTTCGGAATCACAGATTGTATTCTCAGAAGTATGGCCAAAATAAGAATTTTCATTGGAAAATTTAACCTGAACGAGTAAAAAAATCTGCCACTTTTGTACTAACTGAGAAAAAAACAGCATTACAATAAATCACGCTGCCAATGGTGATTAAATCTAACAATCGCTTAGCTCAGATCACATCAACCAGTGCAAATTATTATAGTTGTACTTCGTTCCCAAATTGTTAATGTTAACAACATCAGCATTGCGTAACTACGTGTTTTAAGTGTGTATTAGTTTTACCTGTCGATTTCAGTTTCTGTACAGTCTAATCTCTAACGTTAATTTGTCATACCATACAAATCATTTTTAACCCAAAAAAGTTACGGACTGCATATTTAAGTTCTGCAATTTAGTCTGTGAATATAAAGCTTTGCTTGCCTTTTATGATAAAATGATTTAAGATTTAGGCTAATTTAATGTCTTGAAAACACTGAAACATCATTGCGTAGTATATTCACATTTCTTTGTTTACTAGACATTAATCTTTAGCCAAAGTGCTATTTGATTTTTTTCTGCGTTGTTCCAACAGAGAATAATGAAGTAGGTGTACAAACAACTGGTGCCTGAAAATGAATTGCTGCAGTGTTTTACACTGAAGTATCTTGGCTGTAACAATGATAAAAAAAGATATGCCAAGTTCTGGGATTTTAAATCGCACTGGAAAAACAGGGCAATATACCATTAGCAATAAATGAGCGTGGCCCAGGTTTTGTTTATTTATTTTTTGGAGCATTTTGTCCATTGGCCAAAAAAAAAAAAACCAACAACAAAAAAAAAACCTGGATGTTAAAAATCCCTAGACGCCATAAAGTGGATTAATATCTTAATGCAAATTCAGAGAAAGCCACAGTACAAGAAAAAACTACTAATGCTATTCTGTTCAAACTTCAGATCAAAGGGATAAAACCAGGTTTATGGAAAATGAAACACTCAAGGGAGTCAATGGCATTAACAGGGCTACATCATTCCTGATTTAAGATGACAGAGAGAGACAGGACTCTCTTTATGAAGTGATTTAAGAACCTCAAAATCATTCCCTCCGCAGTTTCACATTTACATATATAGATTTACAGCCTGACTTTTGAAAGCCAGCCAGTTCATTTGGAATCCAACTCTCTTGATATATCTGTTTTTGGTTTGAGACAAATTGAACTTGCAGACATGGGAAAACATGTTTGTTGATGCAAGAATAGCCATTTAAAATACTGCTGAACAAGCAATTGTCGTTTTCGCAAAGTAGACAAAAGCTGGAAAATAAATGAGGAGGAAAGTATATAAAACATTTATGCATAACAGAAATGACTGGTAAAATGATTTAGTTTCTTCTACCAGCTTGCGTTTTGCACAAAATGAGAAGATATGGGAAAATTGGCTTTCGCAAAAGGTGGCGAGTTGCTGTTTTCTAATGGAAGGTGATTGTGTACAACAGTGAATGAAAACATGTTCTCACTATAAGCAATTAAATGATCTGAGAACAAGCATAGATACGAAACTGAGATTCTGTCATTCTCTACTCAATAACAAACAATGGTCGCAATTCAGTGAGCAGGCTGGTGTTTCAGAATTCTGCTCAATTCCTTTGATGCCCTCCAGGTGCATATTGATTTTTGACAACACCGCTGAGTGCAATTTGTGATAACCTCAGCAAAGAGCTAAACTACCTCCGAATTTACAACAGCAAACTAGAAAAGGTGGGAATACTTAAATGACAATGAAGTATCACTGTGTCAGATATAATGCCATTATCACACTCAGCACTAGATTCAATGAACAAATTCAAAAACAAGATAATAAGCATGCGGGAATGTTATGGTTCGAATTAAAGGATTAGTTCACTGAAAAAAATGAAAATTCTGGTCATGAATTACTCACTCTCATCTCGTTCCAAACCCTTAAGACTTTTGTTCATCATCGGAACACAAATGAAGATCTTTTTGATGAAATCTGAGAGCTTTCTGTCCCTCCATAGACAGTCTACATGACTACTATGTTGATGCTTCAAAAAGTTCATGAAGAGATCGAATAAAAGCCTAAATTCAATCTGTTCATCATATAAAGTGATCTTCAGAAAATTTGGACTAAACCGCTCAATTCATACGGATTAGTTTATGATCTCTTTATGAACTTTTTAAAAGCGTCAAAGTTTCAGTTGTGTTGCTGTCTATGGAGGGACATAAAGCTGTCAGCTTTCATCAAAAATATCTTAATTTGTGTTCCGAAGATGAACGAAAGTCTTACGGGTGTAGAACAACATGAGAGGTTGAGTAATTAATGACAGAATTTTCATTTGTGTGTGAACTATACCTTTAATGCTAAATTCAGAGAATGCATTTTGGGTCAGGTATCTGATTAGTATCGGAATTTTTCCTCTTAATTTTCCCCTGAGGTCAACTTTAGAATGTTAGTGTTCTAAAAATAGTTCCATTTTAGTTTTGAATGACCATATTCCATTCTCTCTCTGACCATCAGAATAAAGCAATTTTTTTTCTGCTGTGCCTTTAACAAATGCCCATCTTGGCATGTAAAATGAGAAACAGCACTAAGCACTTTCTCTGGCTCTTTCACAAAACAGGTTTGCTACTAAAATCTAGTCTTTTACAACAACCAGTTCTGAAATGTGCCACACAAAATGTTAAGATCAGACTTAAATGATCCTACATAAACTTCAGCACTTTTTTTTTCTAACAGATCCTTCAGACGAATATCCAGAACGACAGGTACAAGAGTCTCTTCTTCTTTTTACCCTATTGTTTAGTCCTTGGTGGCAGAGAAAAACAGCATTTAATAGGGGCAAGGGCTTATAATGTCAGTATTTATTACAAATGATTTATCTTAATGTACGTTATTTTTTTATGTGTCCTCATAATCTTTAATTAAAATAACCTCCTCTGATGATGTGTTTACTGGCGTGAGGGCGGGACAACCTGTCATTCACATGACATCACAGCAATAACAAACCACAACCATCCAATGATCCAATTAATTCCCCATGGACAAAATCAAGACCCTACATTTTTTTTCTTGTTTGATAAGCCATTTCACTCAAATATACACCACAATAAGGAAGCAAAGACTATCGCAACTTATTACTATGACACAGAAGTACATAAACACTAACATATAAAAAAACACATCCAACCTGCTGCTGTGTCTGGATTCAAACTACCAACAAAAATGTGAAGTGAGTGAAACTACATAAAACTAGCTCTGGTGTTACTGGTTAATGGAAAAGATTCAGTTAATATAATAAAAGTAATCAATTTAATCCCACCAGTAACATTTGTAACCAAAATTTACTTTGACAGGTAAAAAAAAGTGTGACTTGATTCCTTGATTTTTACCTGACTGGTGTAGGGCTACATAATCACATGACCACAGCTGCTTAAATTCCAGTTTGTCCTTTAAAGGATGCGGACTGTAAAAACTCCCAAAACATGAAGTGTGTAACATATCTCATTATACACATACAACTGACATATTTAGTACATGCAAACATAAATAAATGTAAAGATATCTGTGGTCACATTAGTAAATAGTAAATTTTTACCCTATTGTTTAGTCCTTGGTGGCAGTGTTGGACATTATAAAACAGTAGAATTCAAGCATTGCTGTATTTTGTTGTTTCCCATTGGTTACAGTTGTCAACAGAAATAAAAGAATGGAACTTTTCGAAGAAAAGGTAGTTATAACAACAATAACAACAACAACAACAACAACAACAACAACAAAAACAACAATAATAAGAGCATAATAATCCATCATTACATGCATATAGCACATGACACTATTTTAATATAAAGATGGCTAATAAGCAGCTTCAGGTGCATATTTAAAACAGACGATAAATTTGATTGTGATACAAATAATAATAAAACTGACATTACCTGCTAGTGGGATAATATATGTTCACGTACACGCGAAAAAGACCTTCACGTTTGTATTTGAACCATGCGCGCTGCCATATTGGCTATACTGTCACTTCAGATAGTTTGATGAAAGTAACCAGATAGACTGCCCCTATATGGACAGGAGAGGCACTACGCCTCAGTATCTAGTTTTATCATGAAAATTATTTATATTGACCACTACATAACATATTGTAATAAATTGATAAGTAAATTAGGAAAAACTATAATTTCCTGAGAAATGGCCATTTCAAGATTTATTTGAAGGGGCGAAAATGAAAAACTGAATAGTATTATTGCGCTTCATTTCAACACTAGATGGCGAAGTGGCACTGTCAAAACTCCCACGTGAAGAATATTGCGTCATTTCCTCTGCGCCCCAGACTGTGCATGTTTCGTGTGCTGCAGACTGCTTTTGTTTTGAAGATATCTATTTTTGTTATTAGTTAGCAAGATAAAAAGTGATCCGAAATTAGGATAACTGCAGTGATGGCTGAAGCGATTCAGAAGAAATTACAGTCTGAGGTGGAGAAATATCAACAACTGCAAAAAGGTATATATCACAACGTTAGCTATCCATGTTAGCAATCCTTTAAACACTCTTTGCATGTGCGTATTGACATTAATTTTTCATAAAATTGTTTATATTTGACATATATATTTTACAACACACTGATAAGTGTCTGTATGTCACAGTCAGTTTCTCAAGTTGGACTTGATTTAGCTAATCAGCACCTGTCCAGATCTGTCATAGTGATCTGCTTTCTCAATAAATAAACGTTTTGTAATTCAAGTGTGTATATAATTCAAGTAGTGTACATTTTTGGCACACACACACAAAAATGATTTTCTCTAATTTGTTGATTGTGAATAATACAGAATATAAACTATTAACTCTATTTTTGCAGATGTCAGTAAAAGCATGTCAGCACGACAGAAACTGGAGGCACAGTTGACTGAAAATAATATTGTTAAGGAGGTAAGAATGAAAGTAGAATACAAGTGTCTTCTATATTTGCATTCTTATTTTAGGATTGCTACCATATATATGAATATATATATATATATATATATATATATATATATATATATATATATATATATAATGCACGAACATATGTATTTAGTATGTGTGTGTGTGTGTGTGTGTGTGTGTCATGTTTTACCACATATTTGTCATCCCTCTGTAGGAGCTTGCCTTGTTGGATAGCCAAAATACAGTTTACAAACTAATTGGACCAGTTCTGGTCAAACAAGATCTAGATGAAGCCAAAGCAACAGTGGGCAAGAGATTGGAATACATCAATGGTGAAATGTATGTATGAAAAAATGACAGCTCGTATTGCATTTGATTCTATTGTAAATGACTGAGTAGTTCACATAGGCAAACCACTAACTGATCTCCTCTTCATCTCAGTCAGCGCTATGAAACTTTACTGAAGGAGATGGAGAAGAAGTCGGAGCAGCATCGGGAAGTTCTGTCCAGCCTACAGCAGGAGTTCCAGCGGGCTCAGGGTCAAGCTGTTGGGAAGGTTTAATGGATTATAATTCAGTTCAAAGGCCCGGACACTAGTCTTATCCAGCGGAAATCAGAGACTGAATATACTTGCTAATAACACATGCTTGTTCACATGTCTATTAACAGAATTCTGTAGGTTTTTTTGTTTGAAGCTATCAATAAATTTTGTTTATTTATGTTCAGCCTCCTATTTCTAACATCAAAGTTTCTATTACAAACAGTGAACAACTTTGAGATAATTTGCTATGTCTATTTGAGTTTTGATCAGTCTGCTGTCCACTGAAGTTCCAAAAGTGGGACATTTTGGGGTTGGGGTGATACAGGGCTGAGCTGAATACAAGAAACATCTGCTTAAAGGGATAGTTCACCCAAAAATGAAAATTCTATCATTATTTACTCACCCTCAAGTTGTTTCAAACCTGAATGAGTTTCTTTCTTCTGTTGAACACAAAAGAAGATATTTTGAAGAATGTTGGAAACCAAACTGTTGATGGGCCTCATTGAGTTCCATAGTATTTTTTTTTTCATTCTATGCCATGCCAAGTCAATAAGGCCCATCAACAGTTTGGTCAAGTCACCTTTATTTATATAGCGCTTTTTACAATGCAGATTGTGTCAAAGCAGCTTTCCAGTGATAACTGGTATATAATTTTGGCTGCACAGCAGTTCTTAAAGAAAATGGTGTCAATGCAGGCAGATGCAAAGCACTGTTGAATATCAAATGTCAAGTGTCCCCAACTAAGCAAGCCAAAGGCGACAGCGGCAAGGAACCCAAACTCCAACAGGTGACATAAGGTGGCAAACAGGTGGCAAATAGGTGTTAAAATGGAAGAAAAAAAAAAACCACCTTGGAACCAGGCTTAGTCGGGGGGCCAGTTCTCCTCTGGCGAACAGTGCTTTGTTACGATTCAGGTAGCTATCATAAGTCCGATGGGATCACAACAGTCAAAGTATTTATTCTAGTTCCATCCAGTTGAGGATCGTATTCATCACGCTGGTATAGACGGTGTGTTGAGGAACCGTGCCACTAGCTGTCGTTTGGTTTGGTTACCCATATTCTTCGATATATACAGTGTTCAGTGTAAATGAGTACACCCCCTTTGAAAAGTAACATTTTAATTAATATCTCAATGAACACAAAAACTATTTCCAAAATGTTGACAAGACTAAGTTTAATATAACATCGGTTTAACTTATAACATGAAAGTATATTTTTCAGTTTTACTCAAATCAGGGTGATGCAAAAATGAGTACACCCCACAACAAAAACTACATCTCTAGTACTTTGTATGGCCTCCATGATTTTTAATGACAGCACCAAGTCTTCTAGGCATGAAATTAACAAGTTGGCGACATTTTGCAACATCTATCTTTTTCCATTTTTCAAGAATGTCCTCTTTTAGAGACTGGATGCTGGATGGAGAGTGATGCTCAACTTATCTCTTCAGATTCCCCCATAGGGGTTTGATTGGGTTCAGATCAGGAGCCATTGAATCACTTTCACCCTGTTCTTCTTCAGAAATCCAACAGTGGCCTTAGATGTGTGTTTAGGATCATTATCATGTTGGAAAAGTGCACGACGACCAAGGGCACAGAGTGATTGTAGCATCTTCTCTTTCAGTATAGAGCAGTACATCTGTGAATTCTTGATGCCATCAATGAAACGCAGCTCCCCGACACCAGCAGCACTCATGCAGCCCCACATAAGGACACTGCCACCACCATGTTTCACTGTTGGCACCATGCATTTTTCTTTGTATTCCTCACCTTTGCGACGCCATGCAGCTTTGAAGCCATCAGTTCCAAAAACATTTATCTTGGTCTCATCACTCCAGAGTATAGAGTCCCAGTAGTCTTCATCTTTGTCAGCATGGGCCCTGGCAAACTCTAGGCGGGCTTTTTTGTGCCTGGCCTTTAGGAGAGGCTTCTTTCGTGGACGGCACCCATGCATGCCATTCCTCTGCAGTGTATGCCGTATTGTTTCACGGAAATAGTCACCCCAGTTTGGCTTTCTACTTCTTTAGATAACTGCAGTGAACTTGCATGCCGATTTTCTTCAACCCTTCTCATAAGAAGACGCTTCTGTCGAGATGTTAACTTCTGTGGATGACCTGGACGTCTTTGTGAGATGGTTGCAGTTCCATCTTTTTTAAACTTTTGTACCACTTTTGCTACAATATTCTGACTGATAAGTAAAGCTTTGCTGATCTTCTTGTAGCCTTCACCTTTCTGGTGTAAAGAAATTATTTTCTTTCTCAGGTCTTGTGACATTTCTCTTCCATGTGGTGGCATTGCTGACAGCATGAAATGGGAAAGGTTTTAACACCCGTTTATAGTCAACTGGACACCTGTGTATTTTGCATCACCCTAATTTGAGTAAAACTGAAATTTTTGTTCTCTAAGTTATATTATTAACCTTACTTCCATGTTATAAGTTAAACAGATGTTTTATAAGACTTAGTCTTGTCAACATTTTGGAAATTGTTTTTGTGTTCATTAAGATATTGTTTAAAATGTTACTTTTCAAATGGGGTGTACTCATTTACGCTGAACACTGTATCAACAAATAAAGTTCCTGGGTTTTTAACTAAAATAATGAGAAAAACTTTTACTCTCCCTCACTATTTTTTATTTTTATTTTTATGCTGGGTAGGCCTGGTTAATCTTGCTTGTTTTTTTGCCTGTGATATAAGTAGCAAGGGAATATGGTAGATCTTTGTATGTCTTGTGTACTTCAGGCAAACCAGCTCCGTTAAAAGCATACCTTCCATGACATGGTCATCTACAACAGTACAGATCTGATAAAAAAGCAAAAACTCAAGTTCAGGATATGATGACACAAATGCTAGTGAATTCTACATAAGCATGCAGTAAAAAGTGCTAGATTTGTTCACAGCTTGAATGAAAACATGGTCCCACTTTATATTAGGTGGCCTTAACTATGTACTTAGTACATAAAAAATAAGTACAATGTACTTATTGTGTTCATATTGTATTGCAAATCACTTTTGCTACTACTGAGGTGGGATACGGGTAAAGTCAGGGACATGTTTGGTGGTATGGATAGGTTTAAGGGTGGGTTAAGGTTCAACAGTGTAATTATAAGTTTAATTGCAGAAATTAATTACAGATGTAATTACATGCAGATATTTTTAAAAATATAAGTACAATGTAAAAACCTTTATGTACACAATGAGTGCATTGTGTCAAATGATTAATTTAAATGTAAATACATAGTAGTTAAGACCACCTAATATAAAGTGGGACCACTATACATGTATAGCATGCATAAAACCCCCCACATTCCCAAAAGCACAAGACCTTGGTCAGGTAATACCTCACAGTGGCTGCGCATCACCATTTATCAAGGTCTTGAGAGTTAACCAGTGAGGCGACTCGTTTTCTAATTAAAGGGGCAGGCGAGTGGTGCATAAGGCCAGATGTTGCTCAGGGTAATGTCATTGAAGCGCTCGGTCAACAGGGTGTGTATCCGCCCCTGCGCAACAGGCCATCAGACGCGCAATGGAGAAGCGCTGAAGCACATACGTCCGCATTGTGGATGCTTACCTCCAATTAATATCCCGTGGAGGGGGACCTGTCCCCCTTCATTTCCCACCCGCCGGGGATTAACGCACATGAATAAAAGGCATTAAAAGAACGGCGCTACTTGTAAGGGAGCTGCATATGCTTTAAAAGCAGGTTGCCAACACACCCGCATTAAGTCCAAATCGTAAACTGTGGCGAAAAGCTTCTAAAGGGATTAGCTATTTATTGAAGCAATAATATGCAAAGCTAATTAAACAGACAGACTTTGAGGTATTATTCGCCTTTTTGAAGTAGACCTTTTTGGACTGAGTAGGGTAAATTATGCAAAAGTGGGACGGTTTTGAGCAGATTCATGATGGAGTTCTGATAATCCCAGCATTTGAGATTTTTGTGATGCCATACACAAGCCTCCATATATAAACAATAATCTAATTTATGTGTGATAATGATAGACTGTTGAAAAAAGTTATGCACTGCTTTTCACTTGAACTGTTGTTTGAAGTAAGAGTGACAGTAATTTCACGTGCGTGCGCACCTCGATCGTCACCTGAACACGCTCCAGACCTTCTGCGCGTGCTTTCTTTGTTTTTATAACCAGGTCAGGACACGCGTCGATTTTTGACAGTTTTCGACAAATGGCCATAAAGACCACATGTTGTACTAACGAAGTGAGCTGATGGTGTTGCTATAAACGTTGTTCCCATGAGCGAGGTGACAGTCAGAAAGTCAACACCTCGCGCTCGTGCGTGATTTGGCAACAGCTGATAATATGTCGACAGCGAGACCTGTCACAATAGCCACATACTTTTTTGTTTGAATTAAACATTGACCAGATTTACAGACACATCTCGTAAGAGTGTGGTAGACATCCCACCAGCACGAGCAATTTAAATGTACTGGAAAATGTCTAGCAAGGGTGTAAGATGAAGATTGCTCCAAGACGCTGAGAAAACAATAATATGACACATCCAAAGGTGTAAAATACAGAACATTTATACTTAACTATGTATAGACACTAGGCTGCGTAAAGTGTTTTCATTTTCAAATGAAATAAAGCCAATACAATATATTAAAATGAAAGTATTTCGACATTTTATTAATTTAAATAATTGTGGGTCTAATTGAAGTATAAGTTCTTAAGTGCCAAAACAGATGCACAAACTATTTAAATAGCCTACGGGAACACAAGGATCTGAGTGAAATGGACGAAAACAGGAAAGAGGAGGAAAATGCAAAAATGTACTTTGGGTGTCTAAATTAATTTGTATGGATTTTCTTTTTTAAATTAAATAAGAGCGCACGTATTCATAGTTTCAATATAGCACAAATGAAAAATAATGTTTAATATTGTAATGAAGTAGAGTTACTCAAGTACATACTGTTAAGTTTAAATGTCTTTTTATTAAAACTGGTAACAATAGCATATAAATAAAGTAGAACAACACAAATAAAACCTAAAAAGGATTTATAGTCATAATCAATAGTCATAATAAAAAAAGAAATCATTGGCCTATATAAAGTATACCCTACTTCACATCTACATTTTATAATTGTACGTTTGATACACTTGGCTGCTTGGATTGCTCTTTGTTGATCGGAACAGACAAAAGCGCACATCCGGTCTGGATAATCTATTTATACCTTTTGTGTTGAATAGCATTTGTGAGACTTATCTGTCTGTAATAACCGGTTCAGGCATCAGTCGGTGCATGGCATCTCTCAAAGGTCTAATCTCATTTCAGCTCAAACTCGTTTACCTAAGAGTTTATCCGGAGCGACAAAGCGAAACAAAGCTGCACATGAAGGTTGATTTAAGGGAGAGTACGAACGTTAAGTAGAACTAAGCCATTCTATCTAGTGGTAAATCTACTTTCCAGGTTGTTTTATGACAACTTCTAGCCTCTAAATATTGTGATATATGTAGGTATATGAGGTATTATTAGACTTACTTTAACTTTGTCAGCAGCCTAATATAAAGTAATTGTATCGAAAGTTGATCTCATGATTTAGGTCACAAATCGTTTATCGCGCCCAATGTAAGTTTCCAAAACATTTGCGCGAGCGCATTAATTTTAACATCTTGACAATATTGTTGCACCAAAACAACTGTTTAAAGGATAAATGGGAACAAACTTTTGTTTTTTATTCGTTTATTCGGATTTTTTTTGTGTGCCAAATAGACGTATTTAAATGCATAACAACATAAGTGAAATGCAAATGTAGTTTAAAAGGATGCTGGGCGTATTCTTTATGCTGGAAACTTACAGTTGTGGTTATTTATTGATCTATTAAAATAAACCATATAAGTAAAACAATTATTTTTTCAAACTCCAACCCCCTTTTTAATACGCGTCCCAATCGTTGCTAAAACTGTCCGATATGTTATTGATCTGTGACTTGAACTTTTTGTTGCTTTGATGCTTCTTGGATCAAGTCTAAATTGCTACCGATTTTTACAGGGTGACATTAAAAAACACGCCTGCACAAAGTACTATCAAATTCCAACAACGTGTTCTGAAATCAAACTATTTAAAGTGTGTTATGGCAAAGCCCGTAAAGACCACACCTAACTTCTAGCAGAAGAGCCTTTTAAGCAATCTGCACCTCAATACTTTATATCTTCCATAGATTAAAGTGCAACATCATTGAGATGACCAAATGATTGCCCAATGAAAATCTGCAAATGCCAGGCCTGTTATCAAGTTTTCAACTGCTATCACACTGGAACGCTGAACATTCACACCGAAGAACAATGCTGAATATCTCTCAGGAAATGAATATTAATTGACATGCAAATATTAGGAACGGGAGCAGACCCAGAGAGGTTTAATTCTTTGTTCAATATAAGAAAATACTTTATGAAAGAATTTCACATTCTGCCAAGAAGAAAAATAACAGCAAACAATACATTTGTTGCTATTACTCAAAGTAATGAAATTAACACAAATATGGAAATTACCACACAGGGGGAAAAAAAATAAAATTAAAACGACTTTAACTTGTGCTCTAAAGAGTTTCCACAAGTTTCATGGCACTAAAGTTCACAAAAGAACAAAACTCTTAAAACATTGATTCACCCCATTAAGTACATGATTTCTCCATCAAAAAAATGGATTTCATAAAAGTTTTGAAAGAAAATTCAGTTGATATAAAAGTATTAAAAAGCTTCAACGTTTCAACTAAGAAATATATACATCTCAACACAACTCCTGTTTGTTTGGCTGTAAGATCACCAGACAAACTATACAGGCACAGATTTGTCAATGCCTTTTTATAACAAAATAAATCTTTGGCATCTACTGTACAAAATCCACATATTTACACATGCTGAAAATTTACACAATTCACAGTCTATTGTCCCAGTGTTGGGGAGTTATATGCAGGGACTTGATCTTCTACCAAGGTCTCCAGACGGAGTCACAGAGCATAACAGGTTGCTTAGGACTTGAAGTCATGGCGGGAGCAGACAACACAGTTCTTTGTGCAAGCTTTGCACAGCCAGATGGTGTGCAAGAATTGCTCAGTTGGACATGAGTGAGATGTTGCTGTGCTGGCAGTGATGGATCCTCACAGAGATGCACCTGAGTTTCTCTGTGGGATGGTGTAGAATGTAGCATTTGGTGTGATTTGTGAAGGTTTCCACATGTTTTTTCCACTCCCTTTCCATACTCATGGCTCTTACTAGCAATAAAATGGCTGACTCGTAAGAGACATGTCCTCATTCCATCTCGGTAGCTCTGACGTTTGCAAGGTGAGCTCAGGTCCTCATCATACTCCTCGGTGCGTTCCCTTTTTCCTCTAGTGATTTGAAAAGGGTCGTTCCCTGATCCTTGTTCAGCTCTTAGGAAGTGCACAACACTTTCCAGGATTTCAGCCTTTTCCACTTTAGGGTTTTTTAGTTTCTATTAAAAAGAAGAAAGAAATTTAGGCCAGATAAAGACATGGCAGGCTACATTAAATGAGAGTCTTAGAAAAATAAAATAACTCACCTCATTGTGTGTATTCTCAAGTAATAGCGTTCTCAAAGTTTCTAGGCTTTGATTAATGCGATCTCTCCTCCTTTTCTCCATGAGAGGTTTTGGGACCTGTAACATTCAAAGTAGTTTAACTATTATGGTAAAATATAATTCTTCCATCAAACAATCTATTTTGTCATATTGCACACAAAGTAGAAACACATAATAGCCCAATAGTTAAGTGTCTAGGCCTAGTAAAATAAGTTCTTACCCGTCTCGAGTCTTTTTGTTCCGGTATGTCAACAGCTTGTTTGCTCATTTTGGCGATTCACCAGATTCCCTCCAAACTGAGATTATGAGCATCATTTTGGAGTTCACGTCACTTAAGGTACAGTCAGTACACGCCCGCTCTCCTCATAATGAATAATAAAAGAAGACGGACCAATCGCGTGCGTCCCTGAGCTAGCCCCTCATTAATATTCACATGCGTACTGGATGAAAGAGACAATGCCTAATGCCGATTGTGAAGTAAGAGCCAATAATGACCCATTTAGCCCCCCACTGGGATGTTTAAACGATGTCTATTCAGTCAAAGAAGGTTTAAGCCATTCACATGCGTTATGTTTAAAAGAACCACTGAATGGCGATTATTACCTGTTTGAATTTCAAAGAGTATGATCATCGATAGAAGTGCACAGTTTAGCCAATTGGACAAGCATAACACTGCACAGTATTACTATCTCTACGGCTTCATATAAAAAGAATCTAATATAGCCTAATCTCAACAAGTTACTGTCTTACCTCACATAGCTTTTATACCCTTGATGAATGTTTTCTTCTCATGCGCTTTCACGGATGTCGCCTTGCAAAGTCCAATCATTTTATACGTTTAATCTTACAATGAAGTAAAGTATTTTAATTACGTATTTCTGTTGGTTTACTATCACTATGCTGCTTTTCATTAGTGTATATTACTTGTCGGATAACAGTCTTCCTCCCTATACACCGATGCGTAACAAAGGAAGACGTGGTTTTGGCTTGGTCTAGGCGCTGGAATGTGGCTTCAATTGAAAGTGGTGTTTTTCCTGTTCTTTTGATGTGTGTGAGGTCTTCTCGTGTGTGCTCAAATAATTGTCCTGCTTAACGAACAAAAGCTAATTTCATTTGAAAGTGACTGTCTTATCAAAGAAAATATATACAACTGTTGTGGACTTGCCAATTACCAAGGTAAAAAATCAACTCAAACAAACACAACCTAAAACAACAAAAAACACATCAAAATAACCATTGTATTCTCTGACATTAGGCCGTTACATATATTTCAGAAGGTTTCAAAACCTATCCTTAGTATATTGCTTTGCGCAATTGGTGATCCACCATTCCAACAGTTTACGCGTGGGACAATAATGGTTGGCCTAATCGTTCACACTTCTATCAAAACACTCCCATACAACACACTTAACAGATTTGCTCTAAAATCCTGGGCATCACACTTCTTCACATCCCCCATTTCAACATAAAGCAGGATGCGCGTGTACTTTTCACTGATGGCCACGAGCTAATCTCGCTTTGGCGCGCGACTCCGAAATACATCGCTTTTTCTTGTTTTTGTGAATTTTCTTAAATAAAACCGTTTGACATCCACATTAAACTGATTTTTTTTTAATGTGGAGAAACTTCATGAAAACGTTTTAGTTAGGCTATGCCTACATTGAATTTTGTTTCCAGCCAATTTGTCAACAATTATGTAATTTCTGTAATTCAGAGATTCAACTCAATTTTCTTTATCAGTAATTAAATTGAAAATGGTGCATTTACCACCATCACTTTGATTTGGGTAACGATTCATCTGGAGTTTTCAATTTTAGTATAGCCTACTGACAAAAATGTTGTTATACTACTTTAATCACCAAAATGTCAGGACAGATGCCATTTGTCTATATGTGTTTTCATTTAGCAGTTGTGTTTTCCTCAAGCATTGTGCTCAGCTGCTTATTCAAAACCATTTGCTGATATTTGCATATTGCTGCAGACAATCAAATGGCAAACGCTTATTTTTACCAGAACAAATTAAGCCATCAAAATGTGGATAGAGTTTTTAAATATGCGTCAATGTAAAGCTTTAATTTATTTATTAATGACTGTTTTAAATATAATAACACTATATTTAGATATATTAAATTCAGTTTTGCTATAACACCTCTGTTGGATTGTTTAGCTAAGGCCAGATAAAGTGATGGGTGGAAAGTTCACGCGGCCTACGTCACGGCCACCTCTCCGCCAATCAAATGCCATTCCAGAGGCTTAAAATTCCCGTTTGGTTAGGTTCCAGCAGTTTCCCACATCCACGAATTAGCGTGAACAGCAGACTGTTTAACTCTCAACATGGCGAAGACAGAAGGCATCAAAAGAGTAAGATCTTCAAAAGCAACTTTTTCTTCCCTAGAACATTTATTTTTAAAAACTTTTACCATATTTAATCTAATCTGCACATTATTATTTGCTTCCACAAATCTTAAGCGTTGTTTAATCATAGCACTGGGAAGTTGAAAACATAATAACCATTTTCATTTTTCTTTTTAAACTTTTAAGATGTTAAAACCTGTGATAGAGAAGAAGAGAAGAGATCGAATCAACCATAATCTGGACGCGTTAAGAGATCTGCTTTTCAGGAACACTGCAGACACGGTGAGTAGGCTACCTCGGTTTAACTAGGTTTATGATGATTAATTCGCATTATTTCCATGACAAAATCCTAAAATGCCTCTCGACTTTCCGCTCTCCCTCCATTCCATCCCTCCACAGCGTTTACAAAATCCTAAACTGGAAAAAGCAGAGATTTTAGACCTTGCAGTTCAATACATCAAAAAGACCACAAGAAAGAATGAGACAAAAGGTAAGTTTTTATTACTATTACCTTTTTTTCACCCATCTGAATTTAGTAATAAAGGTGCACTATGTAACTTTTTTTTTCTTTTTTCAAAATTGTCAAAATGTAAATAATGAGTCAATACACCAATCCTTGCTAGTCAGCTTGAGATCCTTTCCATCTAAACTGGTTATATTTCTTAAAGGGTTAGTTCACCCAAAAATGACATTTCTGTCATTAATTACTAATGTCGTTTCAAACCCTTAAGACCTTCGTTCATCTTCAGAACTCAAATTAAGATATTTTGATGAAATCTGAGAAGTTTTGTTTTTTATCTCCCATAGAAAGCAATGAAATTATCACATTCAAGGTCCAGAAAAGTAGTAAAAAGACCGATAAAACTGTCAGTGTGACTACAGTGATTCAACCTTCAACAAGAATACTACAAAAATAATGACTTTATTCAACAAATTTGTCTCTCAACTGTCATTCTGCTATGCTATTTTCGTTGCAGCTCTTCCAGGTTCTATGTCCGAACGACGGCTCAATATTGGCCGATGCTGGTCACGTGAGCAGCACAAGGCATGTGTATGATGCTGACAGGAGCCAGCCAATAATGAGCGGACGTTCGGACATAAACACGGAAACACAGCACTGCTCCATCTGCGTAACAGACTGACAGGGCAGAGGAAAAATTGTTGAATAGTCGTTATTTTTGCAAACAAAAAGTATTCTTGTCACTTTATAACATTAAGGTTCAACCACTGTAGTCACATGGACTATTTTATCAATGTTTTTACTAGTTTTCTGGACCTTGAATGTGGTAATTTCATTGCTTTTCAATGAAGGATAAAAAACCTCTCTGATTTCATCAAAATATTTTAATTTGTGTTCCGAAAATGAACGAAGGTCTTACTGGTTTGGAACGACATGAGGGTGAGTAATTAATGACAGAAATTTCATTTTTGGGTGAACTAAACCTATAAGCCTAGTAGTGAATGTTTCATAAGCAGTCTTTTTTTTTTTTTTTTTTGGTTATGAGAAAGAACCATATTCATCTGCACAGTCACGCAGAGCCTAAGCACAACCAAAACAATGTTCTTCTGCAAAATGCATACAGTTTTGTTTTTTAACCTTGTTAATGTTGTTACATGGTGTACCTTTTAATATCTGTCATGTATTGTAGTAATATTTTGCCTAATTTGTGTCTAATTTTCTTCTTTTTTTCTGCAGTGACGCCTAATCAAATGGATTCTAAGGCCACTCAGAATCAGTCTAGTCCTATATCTGTTTCTGCAGGCCCCATCCACGCCAATGACTTCTATGTACTGGACTTCTACGGGAGATTTAACTCATCTAAGCAGAAGGAGGTTCTTATGAAACCGGGGATCAGACTTGATGATGTTTCCAAAGCAGAAAATGAACCAGTGGCCCAGACAGGCTTCCTTCTATCACCATCAGGCCAGAACTACCACCAAGAACTTCTCTTACACCCTGAATCGTCTTTGTATGCCTCTAAACTTTTGTGTCAGTCGACTTCTCCCTCCAGTTCATCACAATATAGTTCCCCGCCATCATCTCCTACTTTTACCAGCGTATCCTCCTCTCCCAGTTATTCCTCTGTGTATACTTTCACATCTTGTTCTCTACCTCCTCCTCCTGACCCATTGTCTCCTCTCATAACATCACGTTCACTCCATAGGCCTGTTATTGTGCCTCAGCCCATTCTGCCCCACATGGCTAGAGATTTTACCCCACCGCAGTCACCTGTCCTGGCTCTTAGACAGGAACCGTTTCCTCTTCCAACCCAGTCTACATGGAGACCATGGAGCTGAACTCTTACCACTTTGGGGTTTTCCCTTTATTTAGACAATGCTCCAATGGAGAAATGATCATGGTCTCTCAGAGGGACATATGTTGTGCACAGGGTTGTCACTTGTCACAGGGTTACTCCAGTTACTTTTGTCATGTTTTCAATGACGTGTACTTTAACTTGACTATTTATTGTTTTATCCAATGTTTGCCTTCATTGGTACCTCTAGCAGTGAAATAAATCAATTTCATCAGTTCTTGTATTATGATTGTTTATTTAAAGAAGAACTTGGCTTCTTTTAAATGAGATGTATATAGCTTTAGAGATGCATACTTTACATCAAATATAGATTTTCTAGATGTTTATAGTAACTAAAGTACACTCCTTTCACACTAAGGTCAACAACATGACACTATCAGTTTTTGGACCATATGGTTTAGGAGGAGCTCCTAAACCATTTGGATCCTAAATGAAGATGCAGAGTAGTACTATAATAACAACCCATGAATTGAATTCAGCTTAGAAAGTAATAAAATAAATACATTATATTAATTTAACCCTTAAACAGGCAATGTGTGCCCTAAGATAGATACTCTTTAGTCTCTTATAGGAGGGATAAGAGAGTTGTTTTTCCTCTTCACCTTAAATCATAGTTGATTCTGTTTTGAGTCACATTACTTGGTTCAAATTTTCTGTGCTCCTTTTGTCAGTCTGACCTAAAACCAATACATTCGCCCATGGTGCTGGACATTCTGACTTTCCGGAAAGTATTTGTATATTAATCTTTTCTTCAATAAAAAAGCACTAAAACTGCTAATGTTAATTGTGATCATTGTCTTAAGATGCTGAAAAAGAAAATTAAGTCATTTGTTGTTCATGCTGTTATTCAACACATTTTGAAACATCTGTATCCCCTGACATAAGTTGAGATAAAATTTGGGTTTGAAAATTGCACAAATGTTGATATTCACGTGTTAAACTGATATTATTATACTTTGCTGATTACATTTTTTTTTGCGGGGTTGAACAGGGGTAGACAACCCTGCTCCTGGAGGGCCATATCCTGCAGAGTTTAGCTCTAACCCCAATCAAACAAAGTCTAAAAGTCTTCAGATTTATTTGGAAATTACAGGCATGTATGTTTGATTAGGATTTGACCAGAGATGACCAGCCCTGACAGCTCAGCAGTGTAAAAACACAAGAAATTTATATGTCTCAATTTTAGGACACTTAGACATGTCATAGATTTTGCGTATTACAATTTTTTTTCATCACAAAACAGAAATATTGATAAAAGGGATAGTTTAAAAAATACTATTTAAGTCAATGGGGCCGATCAACTGTTTGGTTACTGAGATTCTTCAAAATATCTTCTTTTGTGTTCAGCAGAAGAAAGAAATTCATACAGGAACAACTTGAGGGTGAGTAAATGATGACAGAATTTTCATTTTTGGGTGAACTATCCCTTTAACAGGGCATCCTGGGAGATACAACTCATAACATTCATTTGAATGTGATTTACTTAAGTCTTTACTTAAGATGACATAAAAAGTGATATTAAATTATTTAAAACTTTTTTTGTGCAAAATCTAGAGACGTTCTTTAAAGGGTTGGTTCACCCAAAAATGAAAATAATGTCATTTATTACTCACCCTCATGCCGTTCCACACCCGTAAGACCTTAGTTCATCTTCGAAACACAAATTAAGATATTTTTGTTGAAATCCGATGACTCAGTGAGGCCTGCATATCCAGCAATGACATTTCCTCTCTCAAGATCCATAAATGTACTAAAAACATATTTTGTGAGTACAGTGGTTCAATATTAATATTATAAAGCGACGAGAATATTTTTGGTGCGCCAAAAAAACAAAATAATGACTTATATAGTGATGGCCGATTTCAAAACACTGCTTCAGTAAGCTTTGGAGCGTTATGAATCTTTTGTGTCGAATCATGATTCGGATCGTGTGTCAAACCGCCAAACTGCTGAAATCACGTGACTTTGGCGCTCCGAACCGCTGATTCGACACAAAAGATTCATAACGCTCTGAAGCATCCTGAAGCAGTGTTTTGAAATCGGCCATCACTATATAAGTCCTTATTTTATTTTTTAAATTTTTTTGGTGCACAAAAAATATTCTTGTCGCTTTATAATATTATTATTGAACCACTGTACTCACATGAACTTATTTAAATATGTTTTTAGTACATTTATGGACCTTGAGAGAGGAAATATCATTGCTGGCTATGCAGGCCACACAGAGCCATCGGATTTTAACAAAAATATCTTAATTTGCGTTCCTAAGATTAACGAAGGTCTTACGAGTGTGGAACGGCATGAGGGTGAGCAATAAATGACATTATTTTCATTTCTGGGTGAACTAACCATTTAAAACCGTCAACCGCGCCAAGAAATCCGGACCGTGAGCGGTTTTTACCTTGCCTAAACTTATGCAACCGTCCGGATGGTGGATGGTGGAAAGCCACATATTATCTTGGCTCAGTTGAACTTTACATCAGTCAGTATGCACAAAGCTCTATAAATGATATATTATTAGACAACTCAATCATAACAATAGAAAATAAAAATAAAAGCGTCATTATTATTGAACAATCTGTCCTTTTTCTGCACGAACACTTACTCCAATTTTAAGCACTCGGCTGCCATCTTGTGGTGTCTGACTGCAAGATTCTTGCAAGATTGTTAAACAATTTTCAGCATGACCAAAAATACTGAATTTTAACAAGTCATCCAAAATGATTGAAAGGTTTATGTACTTTAATGGTTACATTTAATGTTGATATATCCATTAATAGACGATTCTGCTGTAGCTATTCCACAAACAACATATTTTACTCATGTCATTGTCTTGGCAAAAATATTAATTGTGTTGAATTTCCATGGCTCCTTTTATAATTGTAAATAATCCTTTTATAATCCTTTTATAATATAAAAATGACATAAAAGATCTGCCATGTTCAACCCAATACCTACAAAAATATGAAGTGGAACTATTCTCTCCAAAGATTTACAGAGAGTTGCACTGATTCAGCCTAATGGTCAGTAGAGGGCAACATAAGATAGTACTAACAGATTGAGTCCATAACTGAGCTCTGGCTTGTAGACATGGACAGCCTGGTGTTGTGACCCGTGTTCCTGGGCGGTAAGCCGAGGATGCATGACTTCTCTCTTTCATAAATGCCAGAATTTTTCTCTCACTCCTTCAGTCTTGGATAAATCCGTAACCTCTTCCCTATCTGCCATTCACATCTCTATTACAAAGTCTGAATATTTTCTGAGCAAGGCACCAAGGGATTTGGCTGGAGAAAACAGAGTTTCTGACATGATAGAACATGTCTTTGGATAATGGTTATTTTTTTTTCTCTCTCTCTCTCTGTCTGCTTCTGCCATCTTTACATTCAGAAGCTTCTCTCTGTACCAGTGCCATTACTTATGAGATGGCCATTGTTCATTGTGAGGTAAAAGAATGGCCAGTTGGTGTCTTTCTGCAGGTTTTGATCATTGCGATGACCAGCAATAAAGGACTGAAGTGCAAATTAAAGAGGCTGTTATGCCTGGACAGAGGAATGCTGCCTCAATATTCACAATTGAGCGTCGTGGGGAAGAAATCACCTTGGAAAATACAGGACAAAAGCCTGAAATCCCCTCACAATCGTTCTCAGGTCACACTGATTAGAGCTGATCCTGTTACCTGTGTAGTCTTAGTCTTGTTAATAGTGAATGCAACACATGCATTCCTAATCTGGCACAAAGCAGGGAGGGAGAGACTTAAAGAAAACATTGACAAGCATCCAGCACAGAGATGTCACTGCTCTTGCCACGGTTTATTGGACTCAGAGTTAAATACATTTGTGTTGGCACATCTCAAAAGCAATTTGTCGAGGCAGGGCTGCTGTCAAACACTTCCATCACACGTGCACACACTTGTACATGCCCCGTCCTTCAAAGCACAGGCATCCTCGTCGGCACGCACACGCACAAATGTTGTGGTTCCATTGAAAACAGATCCCTACTTTTGTGCAAAATGCCTCTGTATAAGTCTTTGTGTTAGTGATATCCAATACGTGATGTCCCATGAATGTTATTTTAGTCAGAATCCACTGTTCTAACTTGGAAGAGATTATTTCATTTCTAAACCTTATGTCATTTTATCATGTTGTAGAGTCTGCATGTGTTCAATCTTAATGTTTAGCTGTAAGGTCAATGAGTCTTCATTAATGATTTTAACTTCCTTGTAATGTTGACAGATCTGGTTAATAGGCCAAAGGGGTCTATTTTGTTTCCTCATTCCACAGATCGAGAAAAAAACGTTTGTTAGATTATGTCAGAGCTGTGGGGAATTATGTTTAAAATGTGTTAGAGAAGCGTCTCAATAAAATGACAAAAAAAAAAAAAAGGTCAGCCATGATCACTGCCCTTGGTCTGTTTAAAACATTTATAGTTGGTTTAAACATGTTAATATTGATATATTAATCAATAATGTGGAGTTGAAGGCTGAAGATAATTGCCCTCATATAATACAGACATTAAAATGTTGTAATTTGTCCAGTGATTTTGGGTCAATGATTATAGTTTCCAAAAAGAAATGTCATGTGGTAGAATGTCAGAGCAGAAATAATAATATTAATAATTTCTTACACTTTATGTACACATCTTAATCATAATTTTTATGTAGTAGAAACACAAATTATCCGCCAGATTGTAAAAATAAATGATTAAATCATTAATGAAATTATTAATGATACTTATTAGTTACGTAATTTATAAATGTCGTTACATTTTTGAGGAGTTGCACCACATGGCATTTTATAACCTGAATGAACTTTACTCTGATAAAGTATCGTAATGTAGCTGTTTGGAACACATTTGGCGAAGGGCGCAATGAACGATGACGTAACACCCCACAGTAGCTGTTCTTATTATCGCTGATAACATAATTGTTGCAGATAAATATACATTTTATAATGAAGTTTTTTAAAATATGCATTATATATTTGTGTGTAGTGTATTCCCTTTCTGCTCTCTTTAAAACTTGCCGTCTCTTCTTTAGACCCTGCAAGTAGTCACGTTTAGTAACACTTTATTTCAATGGTCAACTTTAGGCATTTTAACTATAAGTAACTTTGCAACTACATGTCAAATGGCCATCATTAGAGTAGATTAGAGTAGACTGTCTGCTTAATATCTGCTAACATTTTATTTTTATGCTCCCCAACAGGCTACTGACTAACTTTGCAACTACATGTCAACTTATTCTACTAACACAAACCGTCTACTACTAACAGTCTACTATTTAGAGTAAGCTGACATGTAAGTTAACTCATAGTAGAATGTCTAAAGTGGACCGTCGAAATCGTGTAACCTCATATTTACCTAACATATCCACTAATAAACACATTTCTTACTTATGAAACTTATTTAAACTTCATATGAAATGTATGAAAAACGTGTGTTATATATTACATCCGGAACAAAACTACTTGAATTGTTCTGTTTATACATTAACTTGAACTCTCGTGCCATCCAGATTTAAAATGAACTGTGAGGATTCGCCACCCTGGGTCACATGACCATATTCGATACAATTACATCCTCAAAGTGACCATCGCAAGTTCACTTCACTAACAGATTTATTGAAGTGCCTTTTGTGAAAGGATTCAGTTATTCACTTTCATTTGGAATGCCCCTACAAATGGCATCCCCTTCCCAAAGTGCCCTTCAAGGGTGTTAAAATTCAGTTTAGAATTCACCCATACACCTGTTCAACTGCTCGTAAATAAATGCAAATATCTAATCAGCAAATCACATAGCAGCAACTCAATGCATTTAGGCATTAAGATATGGTCAAGATTATCTAAGGGATTTAAGTGTCTTTGAACATGGCATGGTTGTTGGTGCCAGACAGGCTTTTTAAGTATTTCAGAAACTGCTGATCTACTGGGATTTTCACGCACAACCATCTCTAGGGTTTACATGAGAAAAAGAGAAAATATCCAGTGAGCAGCAGTTCTGTCGGTGAAAATGCCTTGTTGACGCCAGCAGTCAGAGGAGAATGGCCAGACTGGTTCGAGCTGATAGAAAGACAACAGTAACTCAAATAACCACTGGTTGCAACCGAGGTCTGCAGAAGAACGCACAACACAGCCAACCTTAAAGCAGATAGGCTGCAGCAGTAGAAGATCACACTGGTGCCCCTCCTGTCAGCTAACAACAGGAATCTGAGGATACAATTCACACGGGCTCACCAAAATTGGACAACAGAAGATTGGAAAAAGTTGCCTGGTCTGACGAGTCTTGATTTCTGCTGCGACATGGTAGGGTCAGAATTTGGTGTAAACAACATGAAAGCATGGATCCATCCTGCCTTGTAACAATGGTTCAGGCTGCTGCTGGTGGCGCATGGGATATTTTCTTGGCACACTTTGGGCCTCTTACCAATTGAGCATTGTTTAAAGGCCACAGCCTGCCTGATTGTTGCTGACTATGTCCATCCTTTTATGACCACAGTGTACCCATCATCTGATGTCTACTTCCAGCAGGATAATCCACCATGTCACAAAGCTCAAATAATCTCACACTGGTTTCTTGACAATGAGTTCACTATACTCAAATGGCATCCACAGTCACCAGATCTCAATCTAATAGGGCAATTGCATGATGCTATCATGTCACTATGGACCAAAATTTCTGAGTAATGTTTCCAGCACCTTGTTGAATCTGTGCCACAAAGAATTAAGGCAGTTCTGAAGGCAAAAGGGGGTCCAACCCAGTACTAGGAAGGTGTACCTAATAAAATGGCCAGTAAAGACTATCACAACTTCTATTTCATGCTGTTTTTAAAAGATTTATTGACTTTGACACAGCCCATGAGGGTTTGCAGGGGTCCTTACTATGATATAATTTAATGTTTTTTGCTTTTTTATTTTAATTAATTTCAATTAAGAATATGATCATCACATAAGAGCTGTATCTGTCTTTGTATGTATGAATTATATTTATTAAATTAATGAAATGGAATAAAAACATTTGTGTCATGCATTGACCTTATAGGTTTAAAGTTTCATTAGTACTGATTGCAAGGGCATCATTGCGTTTTGGCTTGGTGTACCTGGAGGAAGACACCTCTTTCTGAGTCCATCCCAGTCCTCAAGAATTCAATCTTTCGCTACTCACAACTAAAAACCATTTTCCCCTCTTTCATTTGTCTGTTTTCCTTTCACAGGAGCTTTTGAAGTTACCAGAGAAAGGAGCGTGGACTGTAGCAAATTACCTGGGCTGAAACATTTTTGACATAAGTCCTAAGATGCGAGTGAGTCACTTCTCCTGGAGGCCCCATCGGGAGCGTTTAATCTCGGGCCATGAGAGGCAGCATTGCTGACAGAGTGACAGGACAGCTGGACATGCTTCCAGGCGGCAGTCACGGACACGGTAGTCTTCGGAGCAGAGACTTAAGGTACGCACTGGACAGGGTGTGGAGACCACAACTACTGTTGGAGTGATCACACCAGATATTGTTCTATTTCAGCATCAACCTGTTTAAATAATGGTTTATGGTTTATATTTACACCATTTAGAAAGCTCTTGGTCATGGCAGCCTCCTAAGGACTTATACTTCAGTGCCGAATCCGTGCAACAGAGGCCTATTTAGCCATTGTTCATTATCATATGTCAGCCAGGAAGTCTTGCTGAATATTGTCCTTATCACAGATCCCAAATCCTTAATAGCTGCTCTGTGGGCAAAAACTGTTTTTATAAGCCACTGTAGTGGAGAGCACCGCCCGGTTCTGTAACAGAGAGTAAATAGATGCGATATACTCCTCTATTCCCAGATAGTCAAAACAAAAACTTGTTAACAATAGCTTTGGAGACTAGCAATTGTGCTGCTGAGACACTATTTGACATTTTCATTCTGCTGAATAATGTCTTTCATTGGGGAGCCATACAAATGCTCTATTAATTTAGAGAGTCAATTGTTGTAGAATTTGTCTCTGAATGCCTAAAAAATAAACTCTTTCACAATGTTCAGCACAATTAGTCCTTCGTACTGTATAAATAGCTCTTTTGAAACCAACAATGTGTAATTGTGTCCACTTTGAGCTCTTTCCATGTTTATCGCTTCAAGCTGCATTGTTAAAGCATTTGGCATGAACAGAAGTTGTGGTAGACGTTGAGTTTATCATGCCCTGAGGTTGTGTGTTAACTGAGGAGTCTCTCTGGTGGCTGGCTCCTCTGACCTGGCACCCCCTGCAGTGGGTGGGCCATGACCTAGGTAGCCTAAAGCCATGCTGGGTAACAACTTCTGCTCTGGAGCTCTTGTAATCCGTCAGGATGTACTTCAGCTCAATAAGGAGGTTGCACTCTTCTACCGTCACTAACACCCTTTTTAAAAACCAGGAACAACTTAACAGTTCAAAGGTCAGCGCTGGAAAAAGCTGGCGGCAGTTAAAAATAGTGTGTGATTTCTATTTTGGCTAAAAATACTAAGAGAGATGGTTTTGATCAGGCCTGTAAAGCAATGTGAGGTGAAGTACATAAATTCATTGAAAAATTTGTTTTGTCCTATAATGGGATTTAAAGGATTAGTTCATTTTAAAATGAAAATTACCCCAAGCTTTACTCACCCTCAAGCCATCCTAGGTGTATATGACTTTCTGATGAACACAATCAGAGTTATATTAATAAATATCCTGACGCATCCAATCTTTATAATGGCAGTGAATTGGAAACAACGAGTATGAATCTCAAGAAAGTGCATCCATCCATCCATCATAAACGTACTCCACACGGCTCCGGGGGGTTAATAAAGGCCTTCTAAAGCGAAGTGATGGGTTTGTGTAAGAAAAATATCCATATTTAACAAGTTCTAAAGTAAAATATCAAGCTTCAGCCAGACCGCCTTCCGTATTCAACTTTGGAAGAAAGCGTAACTGACGCGACTTATTTTTCCATAAGTTGAAAAAGGAGGGCATAGGACGTAGCTTAAGCGTTTTGAACATTATACTTTCTTCGTACGTTGAATACGGAAGACGCTCTGGCGAAAGCTAGATATTTTTCTTTATAACTTTTTAAATATGGATATTTTTTTACACAAACACATCGCTTCGCTTCAGAATTAACCCCCGGAGCAGTGTGGAGTACGTTTATGATGGATGAACTTTCTTCAGCTCATACTCGTTGGTATCGTTCACTGCCATTATAAAGCTTGGATGCATCAGGATATTTATTAATATAACTCCAATTGTGTTCATCAGAAAGAAGAAAGTCATATACACTTAGGCTTTGGCTTGAGGGTGAGTAAAACTTGGGGTAATTTTCATTTTAAAGAGAACTAATCCTTTAAATATGCTACTCTTTTTTTTAGTCATCTTGGAAGTGTATTTGAAATCATCTTCCATTGTTCCAACAGGAAATGTTCAAATGTAAAAATTTTAACGACTTTTTACAAATTTAAATCATAGTTTACAAAGTTAAATCTTATTATTATTATTATTATTATTATTATATGCTCTGCGCAAACTTGTGTTTGTCATCCACGGTAGAAACTGGTATTTAAAAACAATCAGTTAACACCTGGCATCTTCGCTGTGCAGTGTATACTTTGAGAAAACAACCTTTGGCTTGGATGCGGGGTTTCCCAAAGCAGCACTAGTGAATCCAATCTGGAAAGTGCCATAGTTACATTTGGAAAGTACAGGCTGGCTCTGAGCCAAAACAAATTCCTTTTATTGTATTGTAAGTACATACAGCTTATCATAACCACATTACAACTTAAATTGTTTGTGCAGAGATTCAGCTGCTATGTGGTTGTAGAGGCATGTAGAGTTTTTTTTCTAGAGGGACAGATCACCCAAAAATAAAAATCCCGTCATCATTTACTCAACCTCTTGTCATTCCAAATCTGTATGACTTTCTTTCTTCTGTAATATTTTGAAGAATATTGGTAACCAATCCATTTTGGTGACCATTGACTTCCATTGTATGGACAAAAAAACAAACATTCTTCAAAATATCTTCTTTTTTGTTGCCTAGAAGAAACAAAGTCATACACTTTTGGTATGGCAAGAGGGTGATTAAATGATTACAGAATTTCCTTTTTTTTGTGGGGTGAACTATGCATTTAAAAAGAAGTTCTTTTTAGTATGATTTAGTTCTTTTGATCACACTTTTGCCTAAATAAACTCCTAATTCCTGCTTATTAATACTTAGTAAGGTAGTTGTTAAGTTTAGGTATTGGGTAGGATTCAGGGATGTAGACTATGGTCATGCAGAATATGGCATTAATATGTGCTTTATAAGTACTAATAAACAGCTAATTTCCCAGTAATATGCATGCTAATAAGCAACTAGTTAATATTGAGAATTGGACCCAGAACTAAAGTGTTGCTGTTCTTTTCTTTCATTTTTTATTTTATTATCAAAAACTTCTTTACTAGGAAAGAAAAAAAAAAAAATAATTAAGACTCTGATGTCCCCAGAATGTGTCTGTGAAGTTTTAGCTCAAAATATCCCACAGATAATTTTTTATAGCATGTTAAATTTGTCACTTTTTGAGGGTGAGCAAAAATGCTCAGTTTTTGTGTGTGTCCCTTTAAATGCAAATGAGCTGTTGCTCCCAAGAGGAAGGCGGAGTTTCATAAGCTCCTGTTAGCAGCGCCAATTACCTCATGCATTCTGACTGAAAATGTCAGAACCTGTTCAGTCTTTTATGTTCAAACCGGAGTCAGGAGAGAGAGACAACATGTAGAATGCAACAGGACGTTTCTGAATGGATAGTTGATGAATTTATGTAGCTGATCTGGGATATCTTAAAGTCATTCATTAGCATATTCTGTCATGATAATCTATAAATCGCTCATGTGGGAACTATCGTAAGATGCCTGCAGAGCCAGAGAATATATGCTGCATGAAGATAGAACAGGTATAGTTTAGTTTAATTACGGTTATAATTTGTCATGTTGTCATCTTGCTTTTATAACATGCTATTGCATTTGTCTTGCATACTGTATTGCAACAACATGGCCTCACTCCTTTGTTGCATGTTCTCGGGGGCAGGGTTTATGTAAATTTTAGGGTTAGTGATGTCACCAAGCCGGGAAGAAGCTCGTTGTAGACCCTACCAGCCATTTGTTGTAGTCCTTAAACAGAGAAAATATCTCCCTTTGCATTGAACTTTGAGCGTCGTAACTTTGCAGATGTTGTTTATGCTCTCACAGCAACACTAAAGTTAAAAAAGTGAAATCATAATCAACCACCTCTTTAAAGAAAGTAAAATGTGAGTTATTTATTTCAAATCTCAGACATTGTCATGGCTTCAGAATGCAGTGATTTTTTTTTTCTCTCCCTGCACTCCATTTAAAGAGAACTTTTCAAATGAACTTGAAACAGCACCTCCAGGCAGATCCACATTAAAACTGACAGGAAAACACCTTCTAAGAGGGGCTTTTAAACTCATGGGGGGGGCTTTGTGATCCATCTCAACCCCAATCACCTTCATCTTGCCCTCTGTGTTTACGATACACGTCTTCTAACAGCCCGCAGAGATCAATGGTCAATGCAGGATGATTGTGTTTCGGAGAAGGCTTTACAGACACGGATACTTGTCCATGAGTATGAGAGCCTCAAAGATCTCAAAGCCTGTTTAACAATATAAAATCATCCTCCAGGTGGTCCAGATGGAACACACTCAGATTGCTAGTCATGAGGCTGAAGGTGCGGCTGGGTCTTAAGAGTGTGAATGGAGCTTCACTCGTCTTTTGAAACGGCTCATGCCCGCTGTTTTTGCGGTCCTGTCTCCTTTGATGTTTGAGGTTGAGATGTTACACCAAAGAAAAGCTTTGTGGGAAGTTTTCCATGTGCTGGTATGTCAGCTGAAATAATGGCTGTTTTGACATGACTGGTGCAGAAACTTTAATCTTGGCATCATTCATGTGTCATTCACTAGAATGAAAAAATGATGAAATTGCATTTCATGTCAATTCACAAAAAAAGCACATGCTGGACACTCAGTTGTTCTGACTGTGGCCCGCATTTCTGTGACATTGTGTGTGCTGATGAAACATAGGCCTTTATTGTCCAATCTTGAAACCGACACCACAATGTATCTTTCAGCGACAAGAGTAGCGTGCAAGTGTGTGTGTCTCTGAAGATCTGCGGCAAGACTTTGTTCTATTTGTTAAACCAAGGTTAAAACACCAAGATATCCCTTTGGGATAAAGACAAGCATCATCATGCGGTATTCAGGCTAGATGTGTGGACCACCAGGCGGAGATCCTCACATACAGGAATAAAGGTAGTGTGATATGAGCCTAACTCCTTATGCTGAGAGTGATTGCGCTCTGATTTGTGGTAGAGGGACTGGTGGTGCTTTGTCTGGCTCATCTAGATTTTAGATAGAATGCAATGATAAGTGTCATGAAAGGAGCTTGTCATCAGTTTTTTGTGTTATTTTTTTCCCACAGCACCATGATGATGGCAGCAGGGGGCAGCTGAAAGGGCTTGGAGTTGGCAGAGATGCAGCATGGACTGACAGGCAGGCACTCGCTGGTGACAGAGCACCGGAGCTTCTGTCTCTTTGAAGTGTGTTCTATTCTATTTCCAACTTTTGCATTTTTTCAGTTACACTACTGTTCAAAAGATTGAAAGAGTTTTTTTTAAAATTATTATTCAACAATGAAACATTAATTTGATCAAAAGTAACAGACATTTGTAATGTTTAAAAGATTTCTATTTCAAATAAATGCTGTTCTTTTGAAATTTCATCAAAGAATCCAGAAAAAATGGATCAAGGTTTCCTCAAATATATCAAACAGCCACTGTTTTCAACATTGATAACAATAAGAAATATTTCTTGATCATGTGACACTGAAGACTGGAGCTTTGACATCACAGGAATAAATTACAGTTTAAAATATATTAAAATAGAAAATTAAAATTTTAAATTGTAATAATATTTTACAATATTACTGTTTTTACTCTATTTTTATTCAAATAGTGAGTTTCTTTTAAAAGCATTAAAAAATCTTACCAACCCCCAGACTTTTGAACATTAGTGTATATAATCTTTGATGTCATGAGGTGTGTCGGTAATCAAATACTTCCCCACTATATAGTATGCAAAAAAAAAAAAAAACAATATGCCAAAAGAGTAGTATGTCCGAATTCAAAGTATTCAAAAAACAATAGGTGAATAAGTTCAGATTAAAATGTAGTACCTACTCAGACGCTGTGCGATTTCAGACGCACACATGATGTACATGCAAAACAATTTAAAGGGTTAATTCACCCAAAAATGAGAATAATGTCATTAATTACTCACCCTCATGTCGTTCCACACCTGTAAGACCTTCGTTCATCTTCGGAACACAAATTAAAGGGATAGTTCACCCAAAAATGAGAATTCTATCATCATTTACTCACCCTCAAGTTGTTCCAAATCTGTATAAATGTCTTTGTTCTGTTGAACACAAAGGAAAATATTTTGAAGAAAATTTGTAACTAGGCCACTTTGGGGCACCATTGACTTCCATAGTAGGAAAAAAACAAGTCAATGGTGCCCCAAAACTGTTCAGTTTAACACATTTCTCAAAATAGAAACAAAGACAGAACAAAGAAAATTATACAGATTTTGAACAACTTGAGGGTGAGTAAATAATGATAGAATTTTCATTTTTGGGTGAACTATCCCTTTAAGATATTTTTGTTAAAATCTGATGGCTCAGTGAGGCCTGCATTGACATCAAGTTAATTTACACTTTCAAACGCCCAGAAAGCTACTAAAGACATATTTAAAACAGTTCATGTGAGTACAGTGGTTCAACCTTAATGTTATGAAGTGATGAGAATACTTTTTGTGTGCCAAAAAAACAAAATAACGACTTTATTCAACAATATCTACTGAAGGGCGCATGTATCAAACGATCTCAAACTGCCAAAGTCATGTGATTTCAGTAAACGAGGCTTCGTTACATCATAGGTGTTTCACAATTTCAATGGTTCATGTGACCTTGGCGGTGCTCCGAACCACTGATTCATAAATCTTCGAAGCTTCATGAAGCATTGTTTTGAAATCACCCTTCACTAGATATTGTTGAATAAAGTCATTATTTTGTTTTTTTTGGCACACAAAAAGTATTCTCGTCGCTTCATAACATTAAGCTTGAACTACTGTAGTCACATGAACTGTTTTAAATATGTCTTTGGTAGCTTTCTGGGTGTTTGAAAGTGTAAATTAACTTGCTGTCAATGCAGGCCTCACTGAGCCATCGGATTTTATGAAAAATATCTTAATTTGTGTTCGGAAGATGAATGAAGGTCTTACAGGTGTGGAATGACATGAGGGTGAATAATTAATGACAGAATTTTCATTTTTGGGTGAACTAACCCTTTAAGTGAAATTTTGAATTGAAAAATCAACATTAATTTTAGAATGTCGTTTTGTTTTGTTTTTCCTTTAATGACAAAAATGGTAAGGGTCACATATAAAAAGTCACATGATCAGTGTGACAAATTTGCTCACTTGATTTGGAAATAGTTTAGAATGTTCTAAATGTTCCTGAGACCAACTCATTCGAGTCTGAGACTAAAAGAGGGTCGAGTCCAAGACAAAATTGAGACCACAAGCTCCAGAGTCCATGACAAAAAATAAGGTAAAAATAAAAATATGGTCTCAGACTCTGCCTTGTATTTTAATAGTCTTGGTCATGGACTCGAAAGCATGTGAACTCGGCTCAATTTTCTTGTGGTTTCAGTATTGACTCTGTCTCGACCATAACGCTGTATTCAACCCACAACCCCCTAAAAACCGTTAACATCCATTGAACCTTTCCATTGCACTAAAGGTTCTATAGAGTGGAAAAAGTTTCTTTAGATTCTTAAAATGTTCTTCACACCAAGAACTGCTCACTAAAAGGTTCTTTGTGGAACCCAAATTGGTTCTTTTATGGCATAGCTGCAAAACCCCCCTTATTTTTAAGAGTGTATATGGTTTTATTCAGGTCCCATTTAATGGTCTTAAGCAACCAATTGGAGTGTACACTTTCACAAAATAAGATGTTTGCTGGTCTTCTTCTTATCTATGCTGCATAGCACAGCATTAATGCCATCTAATGTTTCCCCCATATATCCCACAACACACACTAACCCTATGTTATCAGTTTTGCATGTCAATGTCAAGCTTAAAAAGGCTATTTCCTCTTACCTAGAATGTTACCTGTATGTACTGAGGCCAATATTATAGCTGTCATCTCTGCCCAGTGCTCCCTGCATAAAAGAATCTTTTGTTCCAGTTGTAATTTAGACATTATTCAGCTCTCAGGTGCACACAGCAGACTGCAGGGTGGAACACTATATCTGCTCTTGAACATGGTGTAACTGTTTCTTGTTGACAGAGTGGGATTTCTCAGCAAGACATCACTACATGTTTAATTCCATGCTTGTTTTTCTTGTAAACGCTTCATGGTCACCATATACACGGAACTGCACATACATGAATAATGCTGGTAAGGAATGTATTCCCATGATCACTAATGCTTTCAGAGAACAGCTAATAAAAATTCTCGCTGCTTTCTTTTTTGACAAGTGCTCAAGAATGTAAGCAGAATCACTGAAAAGAAAAACATATGATGTCTTGAAAGTGACAACATAAACCTACTGTTTCTTGCCTCAGGCAATGGATTGTGTACACTGTTGTGATTGGTCACCATGGCTGAAGCTCATCTTGGAGCTCACACCCCTTTCTCAAGAGAGAGAGATGCTTTTGTTTGATGGTGACAGGGGGAATGTCAGACTAAGCAGCGCTTCAGCTCTTCAAAACCTCTGAAAAGCCTTAATGTGCACACAGATCGACTTTGATCTGCTGTTTCTTACACATCTACAACAAGCTTGGAATACATCTGAATAGCTGCCACTCTTCTTCATGTTAGCGTGGCCCATGTGAAGTCAGAGCCCTAGATTTTCTGGAATTATTGGCTGTGAGATGGAACATTCCTGCAGTCTAGCTGCTTTTTGGACTGATAAAAGAGTTTTTTTTCATTAAGACAGCTCAAAATCAGCATAGTTTGGTACTATTTATGGCACCGAGCAATTTCTTGGGATCAGTGTTCGCAGAATAAAATCATATTTTTTTATTTATTTTGTTGATCCTACACAAATTATCAGCTTTTTTTGTGCAAAATATGGTGTCACTTATTCCCTGAATCTAATTTTAGGAATGTAGTTGTCCGACCTTTATTTATTTTTTATTCCAAGCAAAGACTGTTCTGTCTATCATGTTAAAAACATTTGTATTGTATACCTGTAACTGGGTGAAGATGCCCAGGCGGTGACAGTGGAATAATGCCTACATTAAAACTAATTTTATTTTCATACACCTGTGCACTGATTTTTACTACTTTTTTTTTTAGTGCTAAAATAAATGTGAATAAATATAATATACAAACATATCTATAAGAGATATTTATGGGGCTGTTTACACGACACCGTTTTTAACTAAAAACTAAAACTTTTTATGCGTTTTGGCTGTTCATTTACACGACAACAGCGTTTTGTAACTTTGTAACAACAAGTTTTTCAAAACGATACCGTTATCATCTCTGTGTAAACAATAAACAACACGAATCTGTGAAATGGCAATGGCATGCACATGTATTACGTTTTTAGTCTATAGGCATGCGCGTTTGGCGCAAGTAAAAGAATGCGTATGTGCACAGGTGTGTAGTCTTTCTTTACAAAGTGACATCCCCAACTACTGACCTGGCATGCATAATACTGCGTTTTTAGTTGTTTTTCGTTTTTGGTGAGAAATCGAGTCCCCCCAGGAATTGGGTCTCCTTTAGGACCCCGAATGATCCCATTCAAGTTATAGGTTGTGAAATCAAGCATTTCTTGTTCTTACTGTTTTTTAGTTAGCTTATGTACTAGCATAGCATACATCTACCTGATTAGCCTGCTAGCTTAGCTTCTATAATATTAGGTATGTTTTTTGCTTCCAGTATTTTATTTTAAATATTTATTAAAATTGAATACAGAATTATGATATACTATATCACATTACTATTATTCTGTAAAATTAATATTAAATTACTTTTATAGAACATTGTATGTTGCAACAATCCTTATCCTTATTAAAAATACATTGTTAGGCATGGTTGTGTTTCATTATGCAATACATAGGCAGCATTTTATATTTCAAGTAAGTTGTTTGTGCACTTAATGTAATAAACATCATAAAATAGTTAAATAGGTTAATCAAGACAAGAAAACAACTTTTGATCAGGCATTAGTACCTGGGTCCTAAAGGAGAGCCGATTCCTGGGGGGACTCGATTTCTCATGACACTGAGAATCCACTGGAATCGTTTTGACAGCATTGTCATCTATACAAAAAATTTTTATTTAAACTTTTTTTTTTTAACATCGTTGTCGTGTAAACATACTCTTAGAGAGCTTGGATTATTCATTTGCCTGTTTTTTTTTTTGTTTTTTTTTAAACTACATTCACACAGAGAAAGGTTTTTTTTGACAGGGAATGGCGGGGCAGAGGGCAGAGGGGGTGTGCATATATTACTGTGGGATAATTAACATCTAAAGCACTGGGTCATTCTGAGCCCTGCTGTGTAAGGAAACGCTGGCACATGCATTCTTCAGCTGCTCACCCGTCTTTAATCAATCGCGATATCTCCACTGGATCTATAGGAAGGGTATTAAAAGATTAACTGAAACTTAACCAGCATAATGACTTTTGATTTAAAATCTCTATTTGAAGGAAGAGGATGTCATTTTACCGCTTATCTATTACCCGGAACCATAGCACTACATGTTGGTGGGAACTCCATCTATACCTGTCTGCCTAACAATTTCCCCTCCAGATAATTACGGTTGGGGTCAGATTGGTCTCAGGAGCCAAACTTCAATTCAGATGACAGGAAGTTTTTCTAAGCACTTCACAGAAATAACATTTTAACCCCCAATTAAAGCAATCCAGTTCAAAGGAAGAAAAACACAACAAATCTAAATAAGCTTTTTTTGAATTACTGGGTAAAAATCTCTACCTATTTATTTTCTTATAACCTTATAGCCAGTGTTAGTATCTAAAATATAGAAAAATGCTATTTAGAGCTGCTTATGCCTACCACATATTAAATACAATACTGCTAAAAAGTTTGGGGTCTGTGAGATATTTTAATGATTTTGAAAGAAGTCTCTTATGCTCACCCAGGCTGCATCTTTTTGATCAAAATATAGTAATAATGTGAATACAATTTAAAATAACTTTGAATGTGGATATATTTTAAAATGTCATTTATTCCTGTGATTGCAAAGCTGAATTTTCAGCATCATTACTCCAGTCTTTAGTATCACATGATCCTTCAGAAATCATTCTAATATGCTGATTTGCTGCTCAAGAAACATTTTTTATTATTATCAATGTTGAAAACAATTGTGCTGCTTCATATTTTTTTTGTGGAAACCATGATACATTTTTTTTTCAGGATTCTTTGATGAAACTTCAAAAGAACTGCATTTATTTAAAATATAAATCTTTGCAACTTGTAACATTATAAATGTCTTTACTGTCACTTTTGAATTGAATGCATCGTTGCTGAATAAAAATATGAATTTGTTAAAAAAATCTTACTGTGTTACTTTTTAATTTACTTTTTAAAAATAAATATGAAGTTATTATTATTTCAATTACCTGAAATTGAAACCCCAAATGTAGATATTAGGCTGGGAAATACCCTTAGAGAGACCTGAACCTGACCTGAATTATATCTAATGAGTGACCTTTCCATATCAGAATCTCGCATTTCTAATTTACCAGATACCCTTCAGAAATTTTTCTGCATGTCAGATGGTATACGTCTTATCACCTTGTGCAGCATCTTGTTGTGGTAGCTTGTGTTGCCTTTGATATCGGAGAACATGGAGGTTTCACCAAAATAAAGGCCTCCTTTGTACTCTGCTGATTAACTTCTGTACCTGAGCTCTCTGATAAGGCCCGAAAAAATCCATCCACAAGAAGCCGACAACCGTGAATCCTCTTGGTTTTATTTATTGAGTTCTCTGTGACAGCTTTGATTTTGTTCAGTACGTGAAAATGCCACACTGTGTTAGGCCACTATTGACAGCTGATGTCCATAATGTAGCTTATCAGCTTTTATAATATTACATAACTGTTTTCTTTCTCATTGAAAAAAACTTTTATGCATCTTTCAGCTAATATTAAATTATTTTCTACTTAAGTATGCATGTAGTCTTCTGAGCTCTTTAAGAGACTTTAATGTGTTATGAACTACATTCAACAGATAAAAACTACAAAGCACACTTAAAAAGAGCTCCTTTGATAACCTGTCTGTGCACATTTGATCTCAAGCCATTTGAATTCGCCAGTGTTAGTCGTTCCAGTGAAATTTACAGGCCTGAGGGTATGTACTCCAGCAGCACAGCACAGAAGGGAAATCACATCAATTTTATTTTGATGTTGGTTTGTCAAAAAAGCCAATGATTTTGGCTTGTTTTTTTGTTCTATCTTCTGTTTTACAAATGTTTCTTGACAAGATGAGTATAAATATTGATGTCAGCGATGTCAGATTGGTTTGGTGGGACAACCTGTCACTTACATGATATCACAGCAATAGCAAATCACAACAATCCAATCGATTCCCAAAGGAAAAAATTAAGTTATGCCCTTAATGTTTTCTTGTTCAAGAAGCCGTTTCACTTGGATATACATGACAATAGGGAAGACTCTCTCAACTTCCGTTTCATGCCGACCTTAAATGTGACATGTTTGATGCACAACAACTTGTGATCAGGATGATAAGACTCTTATAGTGAGGGGATTTCCTTTCCTCTGAAGGCCTCCAAATTAATGTGAAGTGTCTTTTTGAAGTTCCTCACAACATCAGGTACAGATTTAACTCTTACAGGTCACAACAAACACAGCTGAATATATTCTGGACATTCAAGTCCTATATATTCCAATAATCCACCCACCCATCCATCCATCCATCCAATAACCCACCCATCCATCCATCCATCCATCCATCCATCCACCCACCTATCTATCTATCTATCTATCTATCAAATAACCCACCCACCCACAGCAAATCTTTAGTAAAATAATAAGTAAGCCACTGATTAAACTATTCCAAGCACTAAAAACAGTGATAATATCATCAGGATATTATAATTTAACCTCTGACCCCTCAGCCATCTTCCCATGCAGCCTCTGATAGTGTTGTCATACACGTCTGATGTCTTGTCAGAACCTGCAGTGCTCAGCCCTATGATTTATAAAGTGTCTTGATGGGAGCGTTTTAATTGCATATGTACACACTGACAGGTGGCCGCTCTTTTTGATTTTTACACTTTGATCTCTGTATTTTTGATCACTGCAGGCCATGTCAAAGAAACCAAGACTGTGCACATGGGATTTCACCAAGTAAAAACATCCTTTGGATTTCAGGTGCCACTACAGCTGATGATGATGTAGATGGAAAAGACAGCAACATAACATCTTGTGTTTTGGTTTAATTAAATTGAACTGAGCCATAACAATCACTGTCATCACAAAGGCATGAGCCTTTTTTGGTTTTGTACATGCATTCTAAAAACGGATTGGTTAAACCAACCCAATTGGTAACCCAGTGCTGGGTAAATATTGGACAGAACCAGGGCTGTAACCACCATAGACAGTGAGGGGGACAAGTCCACCCAATAATTAGAAATAGCCCTATTGTTCCCCCCTAGTATTTAATATTATTGATGCTGCTCTGCTGTAAGATAGGATAGGATAAAACAAAAAAAGTTTTAAAAGTTACATTTTTAGGCTGGTCTGCCTTAGCAGTCTAACAACGCTCATCACTGTCAGAATGAGTGAGCTGGCCAGTCAAATAAAAGAAGGCGGGGCTTACTGTCCACAGAAGACTTGTGCGAATTCCAATGCAATGCTTTCGTTTTAGCAGTGAAAGAGTGTGTGGTGAGTAGGTAAACATTTAATGTTTGACGATATTGTTTTATGATTGGACAGTAATATCCAGTGATGCAAACTACAGTTTTTAATTAAAAACATGCTATTATTTGATTAATATGATATGATTGATATAATTCATATCTGAATGTGACGAGACAAGAAACGTTTTCCATTTCTGACATATTAGATATACAAATAAGAGTGAATATATTTTTAAAAAAATAAATTGATTACTTAATAACTACAGTAGACCTGGAACTTTTACCGTTCTTATTTCTATTTCATTATTCCCTTAAATTTCTTTTAATTATTTAATTCCTTTTAATTTAAAAAAAAAATACCAAATAACACCCACCCCTGGGGAAAAAAAATCACGGTCCCCCCCCCAATGTTCAAGACATGGTTACGGCCTTGGACAGAACACATGCTGGCTTAAGGTAACCAAGAAATTTAGGTTACAAATTTAAAAAAAAACATTCTGGTTGTGCACCTAATCCAATATCAGCTCATATTGACTAAAAGCTGGGATAATTTTATCTCATAAATGGTTATTATTAATATTTTTCTTGCAGCAAAATCTGTAAAATGTGATAGATGATATCTATTCTATATTTTTTAGAATATAGTAAGAGAATAAGTACTAGAAGGAGTGACTGATTTCTCGCTGAACAACAAAATCAACCACCGGCCCAATAAAGGAGGAGACTATTGATTTAGGCAACTGGAATCCAGACAAGTGCTTGACAAGCGGAAATAATTTCTCCTCAAGAGACCTCAATAGGTTCTGATGGGGTTATTAAGGGGAATCAAAGATATTTGCATTTAGACAACGAGCAATTTGTCATGTAAACCGAAATCTCTTCTCACCCTTGAATGCAAAGGAACCAAATGAAAGTTAATCAGGAATGTATGGCACAACACACATGATGAATGAAGTGCTTTAATGCCGAGCTAGGAAAACAAAGTAATCTAGTCTCAACATCCTCATCCATGTACTGCGTTTATAGAGGACCACACAAACAAACAATTACAAGTAATTCTTGAAAATTACCCTTGGGGTTTAAGGCCAAAGTATTTATTTTGTACGCCTACAGTATAATGTGTGCATGCTAGCAGTTTATGTACTAAAAGGGAAAGATTTTAAAACAAAATCACAAAGGTTTCTTCTGCCGTGCACTCTGTTCATTGCAAACCTAGATGCATGACAAATTCCTCACACCTATCAGCTTTCCTTGGCCTACAAGGCAGTCCTCTGCTAAACCCTCTTTTATTTTGCGCTCTTCTTGTTTTGTTATTTTACCTGGCAGTCCAGGTGTGAAGGGGTGAGGCCATGGAAAAACATTCAATTCTGCAGGCTTGTCATGAAAGAATCCATTGATTGACCTCTACATCAAGGAGCACAATGACAAATGGGTTAGCAATTTTCCGCCTCACTTATGGCCAACAATGCACATTTCCACTTTCACTTGCTAGCATTAAGTGTACAGTGCACATACTATTCGTGGACTTTTCAAACTCTGCAACACCGTCTTTACCAGTTTTCATGAATAAACCTAAACTATAGCCAGGTTTTAGTCTCTTATTCTTGTCATCTATATTTTTTCAATGACCTCAAATAATGACGAAGTGTTAATCTCAGTCATTTTTGTCTTAGCATGTAAAACAAACACTAATGATTTTCTGTTTCACTCAAGGATGTTATTGCATGTTAGCCACTGATTGAATTACTCAGAGTGCTTTAAGAATGTTTTGGGTGGAAAGTATGGAAATGAACCAATTGACCTTTGTTTTGACCTTTAGGTTAAGGGAGCTTTGTGGGAAAAGCTTGCTGTGGAGAATCAAAGACATCTATGATGCCATTTCAAATGCTCACAGACACCCCAAAACATTTTTTTTCATGTGGAAATGGATGTATAGCACATGAATAAATTATAGAGCGTGGTATATTAAAAATAACTTTTCAAAAGCTGATTTATCTTATTAAGTTGAGAAGTGCCCACAAGTCAGTGAATATCCTTCTGAGTGCAGCAATTTGCTTATATGGACATGGATCTGGGTGTCTGTGTCCGGACCAGTCAGGCCGTGAGCAGCTTCTGTCCTCAGATCAGACATGTCCTATTGGGATAAGCTGTCACACTGCTGGGAGCCTAATTGATGCCTCATGCTTCTGAGGAGCAATTATGGTGCCCAAATGTCAAGAGCTAATTTGTGGCTTTATAATGTGGACACATGGGCCAAGGAGAGGGCCAGATCTGGGCCCCTCTGGGAGAATCGGAATAGTTTGCTCAGCAGATGTGAGAAGGTCTCCATAAAAAGTCTGGGGGTGGGGAAGAGCCTTCAGAAGATGTGAAGTCTACTGCTAGAGGTCTCACATGACTGCAGAGATGCTCAAAAGGACCATTTTTAGGGATGTGTGAAAATATTATCATCATGACATTGATCTGAGCTATTTTGCTCATTATGATCTTTGGTGTTGAAACACAATCTGATCATTTTCACACTCAAATAAGCATATTGTTCATCTGTTTCTTAAAGACGTGCTTGTTCCTAAATGTGTGATAGAAAAAGATTATAAGAGCGTTATAAGAGGTGTTTACAAGAGTCTTAAAATGCGTAACCACTAGTTGGATCGTGCAAGTTATTCCTGATGTTTCCATAGTGATGCAAACACCAGAGCAACAATTTAACTATAGTTGACAGCTTGAAAGTCACAAGTCAATATAAAAACATCACATCTTCATTGCCTACTTGCAGAGTGGTAAGACGTACACCACAAAATGAGGCAAGATGATGTGCCAAAAAGGTGTGAAAGGATATTATTAACTCCTCTACACCTACAACGTGTTACTCTACACTGAAGAATCCTCAGGAAGCTAGTTGATTCAGTGTTTTTATTCCTTTTATGTTTTTATTTATTATTATTTTCAGGGTCTGACATAATACAATATTATTATATACAAGTTTCAAATCATATTAAAGGAATAGTTCATCCAAAAATTTAAATTCTGTCATTTCATCATTTACTCACCTTCATTTTGCATATTCTTTCTTTTAAACTGGAAAGATTTGACTTTAGAAGAAGCATTCATTCACAAATCTAACATAGCTTTTTTTGTCTTATGAGCTCTTGTGAATACATCAAGAGAGCTAGAGTCATATGAACCACTTTTATGAAACGTTTATGTTGCTTTTTTGTTTTTTGACTTAATTAGACAGTCCCATAATCATTCACTTTCATTGTATTGAAAAGATTGGTGCTCAATTATTTAGTTGAAAATGTTGCGGAAACAGTGATACAAATTTTTTTCAGGTTTTTTGATTAATAGGACGTTTAATGAACAGCATTTATTTGAAATAGAAATCTTTTGTAACATTATAAATGTCTTTACTGTCATTCTCTATCAATGTGTCCTTGCTGAATAAAGATATTAATTTATATATATATATATATAAATTATAAATATATATAATCTTACCCCAAACTTTTGAATGAGTGTCACAATTTTCTCAAACATAAGCAGCAAAAACGGTTTTCTACATTGATAATAAATAATAAATATTTCTTGAGCAGCAAATCAGCATATTAGAATGATTTCTGAAGGATCATGTGACACAGAAGACTGGAGTAATGATGCTTTGCCATTGCAGCAATAAATTACATTTTAAAATATATTCAAATAGAAAACTTCACAATATTACTGTTTTTGGTCAAATAAATGCAGCCTTGGTGAGCATAAAACACTTCTTTCAAAAACATAATCTTAATAATTATTCCAAACTTTTGGACCGGTAGTGTATTATCAGTTTTTTTAAAGAAGGTCATTTATGCAAAAGAGCTCAAGATAAACAGTTGCTGAGAATATTTTCAGACACCACCCTTGTACAAACACAAATCTGCCCTGAGACTACAACTTAAAACACCAGGTGAGACTTTGCTACTTCCCCCAGTCTGTAAAGATATGAATTATGGACTATTGTAATCCACACGGGACTACAAAGCTACCGAGTCTGTATTTCTACAGGGTTGTGTGAACTCCTGCCCCATATTCGCAGCTGACAAACACAAGGCCTTGAAGATCAGAGACCCAGGACATGCTGACATGTGCTGTGGGAACACCTGCAATGTCCACAGAGACAGATCCCTCACTTACACACCTGTCTGTGGACCCATGCCACACTCACACACTCTCTCTCTCCGTCTGTCTTTCCATCCTTAGCTCTCTCTCTCACTCACACACGCACACCTATCTGATAGGGTTTCTTTGAGTGCTCTTTGAGGCCACGTCTGAGGTGATGAAAATAAGGGTGCATCCATTAAGTGCACAAGGCAGGGCTGAGAGAGGGCATGGATGAAGGATTTAAGTGTTGCCTGTAAAGTGCCTCAGACCACCTGCTAGAAGGACAGACAAAGGTTCTATTTCAGCCCAGACAGACGGAAAAATATATCGGTTCTTCATGTGCCAGGGAGTATTTCGTGACATGAACTCTCTTACATTAAAGCGGTGACCTAATAGCTGCGGTGACATTTGCACAAAACAAACAAAATGATTACATGAAACTTGGGGAAACATTGACTTTTTATTTGTTAAACCATAAAAATGTTTTACAAAATGAATCAAACTATGATAGAAAACTTGTGATTTAATTATACAATTGTTTATCTTCATGGAGTGAGCTCCACTCTCATATATCTGTTGTTAACAATCACAGTTTTAAGATGGGGAAAATCCCGCATTGTAAAATGTTGCAGGTACACTCCCCTCTTAAGACAGACACTGGCTCACCATCACAGAGATACTGAGATCACAGACTGTATCTTCATGCTTCAATATAAAATGTCAGTTTAGAAACTGTGTATAGATTTGCCTCTTTAGTCATTGTTATGGAAATGTCTCATTCAGCCGTTAAACAACATTTACAGTAGGAAGGTTTAGCCCGTGGTGTCTAAATCTCATATCATTTTCCCCAGAGCGTCTTGCTTGGTTTCATGTGAAAATACTGGTACTGTCTGTCAAAGAAAAGACAACACCTTGTGCTTTGTATGCATGATGAATTAAAATAGTATTTGATAAATGTTTTTCTGTTTTTTTTTTTACCAATTATTTGACTTATAGACCGCACAGCAGACGCATTTTCTCTTTGCCTGATGTATTTAGCAGGCATCATTACTAAGCATCAGCAGAGATTACTCTAACTTTGGGTTTGACCCAAAAGAAAAGGTCAGTTTTTATTTCACTCAGATTCAGTCATTGTGTAACTGTTACCTGAGAAGGTCTCGCAAAAGAACTTTGATGCTGATGAGTGCAGGACAACCCTGGGTCTAAGCTAAACAGCAACTTAAAGGGATAAATGAAAAAAAAAAAAAAAAAAAAAAAAGAAAATTCTGTCATCATTTACTCACCCTCAAGTTGTTCCAAACCTGTATGAATTTCTTTGTTCTGCTGTATAGAAAGGAAGATATTTGGAAGAATGTTTGAAAACAAGCAGATCTCGCCCCCCATTGACTACCATAGTAGGGAAAAAAATAGGGGGGTGAGATCTGCTTGGTTTCAAACATTCTTCCAAATATCTTCCTTTGTGTTCAGCAGAACAAAGAAATGTATACAGGTTTGGAACAACTTGAGGGTGAGTAAATGATGACAGAAATTTAATTTTTTGGGGGGGAGGATGAATTATGCCTTTAAAAAGAAGACAGCTTTGGTTTGTTTCCTTTCCAACCCCGTCCCACTATGATAGTCAGAAAGCATCATTTTCCAGATTATAATCGTTACAGAATTAACAAATGATATCAAACAAAACAAGCTTGTTATGATAATACTTGATTTAATGGCCTGTAAAATGTACTGTGCAGCATGCCATTTTGGGAAATCGAGCTTGAAACAAATCTATTAAAATCACAGAGTCTCATGGCATTCTTCATACATTTGTAATAGGAAATCACAATCTTTCTTGCCCTCTGTAATAGCATAGCAGTGATAATAAGTAACTTTTACAGTTTCCGTCATATAAAAAGAACAGCTTTGCCACTATTTCAAAGCACCTTCTACTGTTTGGTCTAATAAAAAAAATCTACTTTTAGATGTAAAAATATATATATTTATATTTTCAAATAAATAAATACATACAATAAATATGTGAATCAAGAACTGTATAAATAAAATCGTGTGAGATGGCATCTCCTGCTCTCCACTGTCCCAGTTCTGTCATCTCTGAGCATCACTTGTTCCTTCAAGTCCTTCTTAACCCATATCGAATATTTCCAGAGCAAAGCAGCACCATGTTTAAAACCTCCAAAACTCTTGATTTTCATGGTTATGCTACTAGTCAGTTAGAACCAGCAACAAAGACACCAACTACGGCTTGGCTTTCACACTTTGGGAGTCTTTTGAGACTGTTGTCTTCACCGTCAATACTGGCCAGTGCATTTCCAGAGCAGATCTCTAGTTTGGATGCTGTGGCCAAATGTTATCATATCCTCCTCACGCAGAGAAGAAACTGGGCACCTCTTTCACCCCGTAATTGTGACTGACGGTCTCAGCTGTGTCCAAGCACCTCTTTGTAAAGTTCTGGAACTTTTTCAGGGTCCACCGGTCTTGGAAGAAAGTGAGTGAACTTTTGATGTCTCCTCGATTTTGTTCCATCTCGTGGCGTGCCGTCCTTGTTGAGAGCCACGAAATATCGTGCTCCTCTCTCCCCGTGCTTGTAGAGATTAGAAGAGTATGTGTTGTACCAGTTCTCCTCAAACTGCTCACGGAAGACACATTCTGCTGTGAGTTTCTCCTAAGAAACAAAAAAACATGTTGGTGAAATAATTCATGTGGTTTCCTTGTAATTAATAACATGGAGAGAGATGTGATAAAACATATATGCCATCTACTGGGCTTGAATAAGAACAACAATTGTGCAGGATCATTCTTGGTGGTAAGAAGAGATCTTAAAAAGTCAAAACTGGGTAAAAGTCTGCTTACAGAGCCATAAAGTTCTCCCTTGTCGTTCATCCCAAGGTAGAGACCACTGTCCACTCCACGGATGCTTATTAATCCAACTGCAAGGCTTATGAATTCCAAAATACCTGGAGAAGAATAAATCAATTGTTCAGGAGATGTTCTTTGAAGTCTAAACCCTCATAACATATTGTGAGAAAGTTGAACTGCAATGCATTTTTCATCTCTATACTTTATATATATATATATATATATATATATATATATATATATATATATATATATATATATATATTAATGCATTAATAATAATACATCCATTTTTTTTTTTGGCTGTGAAGTGTTTAGAAAATAAAAAGGTTCTACATTGTAGGTTCTTCATATTCACAGTATTGAATGTTTGGGTTCTTTAAAAGAGAACAGAACATAGATTTAAAAGTTCTATATTCTAGAACTTTGATTTAAAAGTTCGTAGTTCTATTTTAGTTGATCTATATGAACTATAAAACCAGAGAACCTGTATTTTTAAAAGTGTCACAGTGCTATTGAGTTCATACTATGATTCAGGTTCTGTTTAAACAAATCTAACAAAGTGGGAAAATTACCAAAACGACTGTGGTCCTTCCTCGTGCCCTGTACACTGCCATCCGGGAGTATTTCAAGGTGAAATCCAGTCCTGCAGTACAACTGTCTTCTCCGCAGGATCCCTTTCAAGTGCGTTAAATCTGCGGAGGTGCTCCGTGACAGTCTCTCTGCTGGAACTAAATGATCATTCAACAGCCCGAGGTTTTCTCCTAGAGGCGGTAGAAAGAACTGTGATCCGACCTGTCCGAAACCCTCCAGGCTCTGTAAAAACGTCCCGATCTCTCCCATAGCTGCCATCACAAACCTCCAATCCAGCAAGAGCGGTCAGGGAAACTTGATCTAGATGAATACGGTGAAGCAATCGTCCAAAGCTATTCGTTACGACGAATAATATCCATGCGAGCACGTCATTTGTAGTGGATCCATGCTGAGTGAGCGCATATGAAATATCACTTGACTCCAGTTGATTATACAGACATATCCAGTGGGGAAGAAATAGTAACTGCAAATAACTGACTTCAGACAAGTCCCTTTAATTTCTGCTCTCATGCCTCGTCCACATGGTGGCTGGTGGTGCTTTCTGACATGAATAAATGTGCAGCAGGTATTGAGGCAGCAGGTATGTGTTGTTGTGGGAAGTGCTTTGCGCAGTGAGTGGCTGCTGCGTGCGCGGGGCAGGTGCAGAGCTCGGGCTTCTGTGGGCGGGACATCGGTTTGGTCCAGCCTTGAGTTTTTGCGCACAATCGCAATTGTCTGTTTTCGTTTATGCCTATGTGTTTGTGAGGGTCAGGTTTTGCATACATTGTGGGCAGCAAATCTCACAAGCATAAGGGAAGCAGGAAGAAAGCAGCAGTCAGGCTATATGTCCCAATTATAATGTGGTTTAGGTTAAATATAATTAGCTCAGTATTAAAACAATAGATGTCAATGTGTGTGGCTGAGGTAGACATTTACGGAGGTGGAGGGCATTTTACAAAAACGAGTTACAGTGGTGAAATAACAATTAGGCTAATCTAATGTAGCCTACTTCTGAACTCACAAAGATTTGTGGAAAGTGAACAGTCATATTTGACACAATTATGAGATATCCGGGGGATAATAAAGGCCTTCTGAAGCGAAGCGATGTGTTTGTGTAAAAATAAAAAATCTTTTAATAAAAAAATATTTAACAAGTTATGAAATAAAATATCTAGCTTTCGCCAGACCTCCTTTCACGAGTCAGACTATAGAATTTCAACAATATAGTGATGGGCCGATTTCACAACACTGCTTCGGAGCTTTACGAATCAGATCAGTGATTCGGAGCGCCAAAGTCACGTGATTTCAGCAGTTTAGCCGTTTGATAAGAGATTCGAATCACTGATTCGATTCGTAAAGAATCGGCTTATCACTATATTGTTGAAAAGTCTTTTTTTTTTTTTTTTTGGCGCACAAAAAGTATTCTCCTCACTTTATAATATTAAGGTAGAACCACTGAACTCAAATGAACTGTTTTAAATATCTTTTTAGTACCTTTATGGATCTTGAGAGTTACAATGGCATGTCTATAGAGACCTCACTGAGCCATCGGATTTAATCGAAATATCTTAATTTGTGTTCCAAAGATGAACGAAGGTCTTACAGGTGTAGAACGACATGAGGGTGAGTAATAAATGACATTATTTTCATTTCTGGGTGAACTAACCCTTTAATTTTACAGTCTCGTTCCCCATGTATTACATACTATGTACTTATTATAGTAATTACAATAACTGGATAATAACTATGTACTAACCCTGAACCTAAACCTAACCTTTACCCTTGTAGTTGCCTTATATTACCCAATACTTTCTTAGGTAAGTACACTTAAGTACACATAAGTGCACGTAGGCTACTGTAAAATATAGTGCAACCAAATTTTTAGTAGACAAATATAAGAATAGGGCTATTATATCAAAGTTTGACACACACGGGCACAAAAAACACTTATTTCCAGACGTTGAAGATCATGTCAAAGCATAGCCTACAAAAAAGCGAGAATAATATGAAATAAGTAGGCTAACCACTTTTTGAAGGACGTCTTCTCAGAACGTTATTTTAAAATATAACATTTGAAGTCTGAATTCTTTAACTATGACTTTTAACTATGACCTGAAAGGAAAGGGACAAGTGATTGCAAATATACAGCTGCTAATGTGTTAATGCACGATGTGTTGTTGCGAGGTCCCATCTCGCGATGAGTGAGCTCAGTCTCCCCGCGGTGGTACAGTCATGATGGCCGCCGTACGTCGGTTTCTGCCTCTTCGAAACAAGTTCACCAGCTTAACAAAGGGTTTAAACCTTTACTTTAACAGCAGAGAATCGTTGAGGGAAAGAACAGTTATAAGACATGTAGGGACGGGGCTGTGTATAACTCTCGGTGGATTCGCTGTTGTTTACTACCAGCACAATTCGAGTCCGGATCGGGGACACGCAGCGAGTCTGCGCGCATTGATTTCTCCTCTCCCAGCAGTGGCTGCAAAAGACCAGGTAGGCTATATCTACATTTTAGTACATTTTACAGTGTTTACGTTTGTGGTATATTACTATAGCATCCTGGCTTTTATTATTCCTAAACTCTTAAAATCGTTGTACTTCATGTGCCATCAAAACAGTCGCTCTCCACCAGAGAGGTGCTGAATTCATTGTCTCAGTTCATCAGTCAGGCGATGATGCACTGTGATTCTATGAAAGTACCAATAACAGAAATATTGGAACAGATATTATAGACACTACTGTACATATTAGACGGGTTTTGCATGTTTAGTATTGACTTGTGTTTTGCATGCTTGCATTGGCTCCAAAAGGGTAATTTTACTAGGCATGCAAATTCAGTCAACAAGCTTTTCTCCTCTCAAAATCTTAGTTGGCATTTGTGTTTCAGCCAGATTTGTTGGACAGTGATGTATTTCAGTGTTTCCTAAACCACAATATATTTCTCAGACTCATATTGTGCTTGAAGTCATTATTTTTTTTTTACTATTATTAAAGTCACTTTAGAAACAATCATTACTGTGAGAGAAAAACAAAATATTCAGCTACAAGTGTCATCCACACAAATGTACACATTACATAAAAAACAAAAGAAGGAATCCACACAACAAATAAGTTCAAAATCCAAGATCTTTGTTATATACAAATTTGTGCAGGTCTTTTCTCATATTTTTTGCACACAATACACAATTCCCCCCCCCCTTAAAAGGAGCTATAAAAATATGAGATTAATCATGAATAGTTAAATTAATTTATTATTTTTGTCTATTTTATATGTTTAACCAAGCAAAAAAGGTAAACTTACTCTTGGTATGACTATCAGATTGTTATCAGATTGATCATTAAACCATACAGGATTGAATCAGTCTTGTGCGAATGTTCCCTTTTGTTTTTGTACCCTTATCTGCTTGGGTTGGACATAACCTTGACTTGTGGATTGAGACACAGGAATCCAGGGTTAAGGTAACTGGACACGGCAGCTTGGCAGCCGGGTGGACGTTTGATGGGGGTAATAGTTAGCAGGGCACGCATTCCCAGGGTGTTTACACAGTGCCCAGTGGGCCTGGCCGCCGGCCACAGTAGAGTGAGTAAAACACTGTCCTAGTGAGTTTAGCCCTTGATATATCTGCTTGTGGATGTTTGTGTGCATGTTTTTGTACAGGAACGGTAGCGATATTAAAAACAGTGAGGAAAGGAAAAAGATGACTAGCACTTTCTTCAATGTCACACTTGTCTTATCTTGTATTTATGTGTATTTGTTTGATTATAGGCCAGTGCATCTGCTGAAGATGAAGAGGTGTCGATGTCAGCCCATGAGCACAGGTTCAGGCTCTTCAGCTCAATGGAGTATGATGGACAGCTTTACATGACACCCCTCGACTTCATTGAGTCCGTCACTATGAGCGAACCAAAGAGTGAGTTACACAAACAGTTAATCTTCCTTAGCAGAATATAAGAACTCGACATATGATTATGTAAGTGTAGATTACCACTTGAAGCTCTCAGATTTCTAGTGTCTGACAAATGGCAAGTAACTGTGTAAGGGTTCCACTGAAGCTGAGCTGGTTTTCTGAGCCCAAATGCAGTTTATTTCATAAGAGTGAATAAACAAATATAAAACTTAAATATAAACTTGACTAGATGGCATGGACATGAAACTCAAAGCAGTGGACTACAGCATGACAAAGTTAGACCAAGACGCATGGCAAAATCAGGGCTATAAATACACAATGGACAAATGAGCAACACCTGAATGTAATGAAGCCAATGAACCAAAGATAACATAACACAAATGAAAACAAAAAACACATGGTATGTACACAAGGGAAACGTGGGAATCACATGACGCATGAATACAAAGAGTCCAACCAAAAACCAGCCTTACATACTGATTGAGATAAATAAGTTTTATGGACTTTCTCCTGTTGACTTAAATTTAGTTAAAAGGATTAATTCACCCAAAAGTAAAAAATCTCTCATCATTTGCTCACCATCATGTTGTTCTAAAACATTTTGACTTTAATTTTCTGTGGAGCACAAAGGAGAAATTTTATCTTCAATGGAACATTCAAGATTCAAAAGAATGCAGAAGCATCATAAAAGAAAATTAGCAATGGCTAATCATTTACAGATCATTTACAGATGTGCTTTTGTGAACCATATCAACTGATTCATTAAAAAATCAGACTCAAAAGGAAATATGAATAGCATATTCTTCAAAATTTCCCCGTTTATTTCTACTTTTGTGTATTTTTTCTTACAGCTTGACTTGAGCATGAGTAAATAATGACAGAATTTTCATTTTTGGGTGAACTATCTCTTTTAATACAGATCTTTGCCTTAGTGAGATATAACCTTTTTATCTTAAAGTCCCTCTGTGGTGAAAATCAAGTTTTTAATGTTGTTTATATGTCTATGTGGTGTTTAAAAACAGTGCTTAATATGCTTAAAGACAAACCATGTGCAAATTCATAAGTCAACACCAAAAATCACTGGTGTTTCTGACGTCACAAAATACCTTGTAACCAATCAAGTCAACGCGCCGGCGGGCTTTGGCATATCATTAACTATGACCGACCTGAAGCAGGGGAGTCTCAAGAGAAGGTTATCCTGGTATATTTTTCTGCTGATATGAAAAATTGGTAGATTTAGCAATATAGTGGGTGTATGATGTATATTACGATGTTATAATGAACTATATGCCTCCCCTGACATTCTAAGGTGTTCATAGAGTTTGTAAGGATACTGATTTTTACAAGACAGCAGTCTGACTTTGGTTTGTGTAACATCAGCAACACATTATTAGCTGTTTGATAAAATAGTCAAGCAAAAGGCTAATTATATTAATTACCGTTATGTGGCCGACGTTGTAAAAAGCGATGCCATTGTGCATTGTTTACCTCAGTAAGTTGACCGAGAGGATCTCTGAGTTCGCTTGAGTGAGTGGAGGCGGGGCTAATTAGCATATTCATATTTTAAGGCATGAAGAATTTTTTTCACAGGAAAAACATTTAAATGTGTCATTGTGGTGATCAAAGATGAGTTTTAAGGGATAAAACTGTCGACTACAGGGGGACTTTAAAAGCAAGTAACCCTGCAGGCATTAAATCAACATATGTAGCCGTAACACCTGCATGAAGATAGTCATCTCTCTCTGCCAGCATCAGATTTATGACGTATTTCTGTAACTAAAATCTGAAACAAGCTAGACAGACAACTTTTAAACGTGTGTGTCAGGTAGTGGATCTCTGCTAAACTGAAGACGTTAAGTTTTCATCTCACATAAATGGGAAACGGCACCGAGATCACTCCAGATGGTAGAGTTGATATGCTCTATATCTGTATTTTCACGACCCAGCTATACTTGTATAGGGGTTGAGTTTCAACCAGTCATGTTTGGTGCTATCTGAAACTTGGACTTCCTGGAATGTGCAGACGGTAATAAAATGTGAACTCTAATATGGCAGGCAAACATTGCATCACCATCTTTAATGGCATATGCATGACGGAACGAATAGTGGTATTTATGGTTTTATGCAGTGGCTGTAAAGCACACTTTGAGTGCATTATATAAACAGAAGCTACAGTTCATATTTAAACCTTACAGTTGTTTGGATTTTATACCAACACTCTTCTAAAGTTAATTGGACTTTTTTACTTATAGCTATAAATATTTGCTTTTTTATTTTAATTTCTATATGCATCAAATTGTTTTAAAAACAAAAATGGAGTATAAAATGTTATCTCTTTTATATAATAAAGAAAAATTCTAGCCAGGCATTATAGGCATAGGTATAGTCAAACTGCTGAAAAAGGGGAGACAGATTCACCCAGTCAAAACAAGTGTCTGCTTCACTTGTAACAGTATCTTTTCATCCTGAATGACATACTCTACAAAAACACAGCAACAGATTTTCTGTATTTTGTCAGTATTTGAACTTTTGAATAATATTTTTTGAATAACCTAAGTGCAATTTTGTTATTAATACAGAATTTTGGTACAGTGTTACGCTTATTTTGACCATTTTTTATTTATTTTGGCAACATTTTTGGTCAGCTTTCATTTAGAAATAGATTTGACAATACCACTTATTCTTATATATCTTTTTTTTTTTTTTTTTAGAAAAGAGATTTTGGAGATCCCTCTCGAAACAGGTTTGATATTTTTTTCTTTTGTTTAATGAATATCTTATAAAGTTTATAAAATCTGAATGATTCTGAGTATATGTGCTCTTTTAAAAGGATCTAGAGAAGATTCTGTCAGATACGCCACCTGTTTGGAAAGGATCATCCCGTCTGTTCCGAAACCTGCGTGAAAGAGGTGAGACCTAATAATCATGTTATGTATATCGATCTGTATTGTATAATGCAGGCTTTGTCATTTGATCATTGCTCACTAAAGTAAATCCCTCCAGGCAACTTGAGTTTGAGAGGATTTGCTTTCAAAGTGCCACTTGTGTGCCTAGCATTCTAAATACTGAGCAAATATACAATGATGGGCAAATGATGAATGATCTGCATGAAGCCAAAACATCTCTAATTAACAGGTATTGTGATGTAGGTACAATTAGTATACAGTTTTTAGAGTGTGCAGATGCTTAGACCACCCACATGCATGGTGTTATGAAACAATCGGGATCCTGAAACTTGGCCTCATGCGGGAGGAGAGTGCACAGGCTGTAAATGGTCTCTTATCTCTCAATCAGTCTGGCATTACTGTGACTTTGCTCTGGGATAATTACAGATAGGAAGGTGACAAAAAACACCCAATGCATAATGTGTGGTATGTTGTTTTGAATAGACAACAATAATGCGCTCATCTGAGGGGTGTGCCATGCTCACACAGTCACACTAATCCATAAATTACCTAGCTTCATATTGCCCTGAGGTCTTACTTTCTAGACATGCTTTAAGAAAAAGTGTTTGCTTATTGTACTTGATATATTAACAATAATTTATGCTATTGCAAGATTTCTAAAAATGACATTGCCCACAGTGTTAAAATTTTTTTTTATTAATCAAGGATGCATTAAATTGAGCAAAAGTGACAATGACAAAGTTAAAAACAGATTTCTATTTCAATTAAATGCTGTTCTTTTGAAAGTTCTATTCATCAAAGAATCCTGCAGTTTCCACACAATATTAAGCAGCACAACTGTTTTAACATTGATAATAATAAGAAATGTTTCTTTAGCAGCAAATCAGCATATTAGAATGAATTCTGAAGGATCATGTGACACTGAAGACTGGAGTAATGATGCTTTTATATAATTTTGTCATTTAGACTAATTGTCCCAGTCACTAAGGCCCTGGTTATACCTGGTATTAAGATGCCTTTTGGTCGATTGGATCACAAGTAGACGAGGGAGCCACATACCCGTTTACACCTGGTGTTTTAATCCGTCTCTTTTGTCCACTTTCAACCACTTCTGTCCTGATTTCTTTGAGGGGAGGGTCTATGGGAGGGTAAATGTATGGGTTTTTCCAGATCTTTCAATCTAATGGACAAATTAAGCTTGTGCAATTTACATATGAACACGCACGGAGACGACGGAAGAACATACAGAGAGCATCAGTTACAAGACCGGCCGAATGCAGTGAGTGTGTGTTAGAAATTAGTAATAATGAGAGAACATTGTGCTTGGTATACTTTTCGTCTTCAAACCAAACTTGGGTCTTCAGACGAAAAAGTTTAAATCCCGTCTGGCTAGCGCGCTTCCCATAATGTTTATTGTGTCAGTAGGCGGAGAGTAGACGTCTTTTGTGGCTGTTTGAACACATTTGACCACATGAGCGTTTCCACTATGAAAGCAATCTGGTCGAATGCGTTTTCGACAACCTCTTGAAGTGGTCAAAAGTGGACAAGCTCAAAACGTTTTAGACCCTGTTTACACCTGTATTTAGCGTCGTCCTCTTGTGATCCGATCAACCAAAATGCGTCATAATACCAGGTGGAAACAGGGCCTAAGGGTTTAGAAAAAGGAGAATATTCATTTAATTTATGAGAACAATATCAGCTTTTAATGTGTGGGGCTTTCCAAGATGCTAACAGTACTTTCCTTGTAGTGTTCTTTCTTACACTTACAACACTAAAACACTCCACATAGTGCATGATATCTCCTTATTTTCTTGAGTGCCAGTGCCTGGGTTTGGGTTTTTAATCCGGCTGTTAAATGTTAAAGCTGCACTTAGGTTAAAAAAAAAAAAAGAAGATAGGCTTGATCTGTGAACAAAGCCTTACTTCAGAAAATGAAAAGAGCTGTTTGAACTTTGCAATGTTGAGACTTGTCCTAGTGGCAGCCCCGTATTACTCTGGACAGTATGAATTCTAAGAATGGCGTTGGATTACATCTCCATCACTGACACTCTATAGCAATTGTTTCTGTGGAATTCTTTGTGTTCTGACAACTGTTTGAGCTCTTGGGCTGGATTTCTTTCTGCAAGACTGAAGGTGTGTGGCTCTAACGAAACCTGTCTGGGGTCCTAAAAAACTAAATGCACAGGCAGCTGTGGATGTCTTAAATAAGTTTTGAATGGTGTAGTTATACATAGAGCAACCAACTGAAAAATATATGTAAATGAATTGGATGATATGAATCACACAAAGACATTGCTGTAGCAGATGAGTAAAGTCGCTCAGAGACATTACGAAAAATTGTAGTTCTGGCTTTAATTGCTCGATGGCATTGACTTACAAGTCTAGGGTCGTGACTAAATACATTTGTAAATCATCTTAAGTTCAAAAATATATATTTAAAATATAAATTAGAAAAAAGATACCATGTATCTATAAAAATAATTAGTAATATAATTTAATTTAAGTTTTCAGTAATTATATAATACAGAACTAAACAATATAAAAATATATCATTAATATATTATTTTATTTTTATGTAATTAATTATATTAAATTACCACATTATTCACAGCCCCATATATATATATGTACTACCATTTAAAAAAAGGTTGGGATTTTGTTGTTTTTTATCTTATGGTCAGTCACCAAGGATTCATTTATTTGAATAGGTAATATAATATTAATATATATTTAAATATGTATTTTAAAATGTAATATTTCTGTGATGACAAAGCTGTATGTTCAGCATCATTACTCCAGTCTTTAGTGTGACATGATCCTTCAGAAATCATTCCAATATGCTGATTTGATGCTCATTATAAATAAATTATTTAATAAATATATTATTTTTTCAGAGTGTCTATTTACACTAAGTGCAAATAGCATCCCTTGTTGGCACATGGTATTTACACTAGCTCCGCCCACCAATGTCAGGTTGGGCCACTCAAGTTTTAAAAAAGATGCGTAGAATTCAACGTCTTCAGTGGCAAGTAAGGCTCGCAGACCTGGCCTTTAACGCGATCAATGAGTAAATCTATTTGTTTCGCATTTATTTTCAATAAAAAAAAATAATGTTCTAAAAGTGGAAATAAACTGCGAATGAGTGTTTAATAATATTAAAAGTGTTTATTGGGTAGGGTTAGGGGAAGGTGTAGGGAGGGTTTTTATTCTCCCAATAAGGCAGCATCCATTTAATAATTTTAATAAATATAATCATTTACTGATGATATTATTGCATCCTGTTAATGTACAAAAATACTGAGATGCAAATAGTATCTGCCAATATAAAGTATCAATAGCATCTAATTACTATTTACTGTAATTGTAAAGAACTGATACTTTTACATGCTGTAAATAGAATCGATCGCTATTTTCACCTAATGTAAATAGCATATCGCAATGAAAATGCTGCTATTGTCACTTAGTGTAAATAGAATATATTGCTATTTTCACTTAGTGTAAATAGCATCTATCGCTAAGAAAATATGCTATTTTTACTTCGTGTAAACAGCATCTAATTGCTAATTGTCGCTGCCTTATTTTTATAGGATTAATTATATTAAATGAACACATTAAATTCCCAGCCTTAGTTACAAATATAAAATGGTGGTGAATCAGTCAGCAGATACATCAGGGATCAGGGTGGCCTGTGAAAATGTATCTTCTCTATTTTGTTTTACACACACCTTTCTTTATACTTTTCCTTAAACATTCCAAAGTCCTTTTCCCACAGCACTCAAAGAAGCCCTTCTGAACTATCTGTGTCCAAGTTACTATCATCTCCTTTAAACAAAAGCTTGGGAATGCTTTCAGTGGTAGGAACAATTCTCCTTAAGTCTCTCCTAGACAGAGACCTGACAGTTGCTCTTCCTTTCTTCTCCTCTCACACAACAAAGGACTAACAGACCTCAAAAAGGAAAACAAACCCACATCAGGCATCTGCAATCAGTTACAGATCACTTGAGAATGTTTTACACCTAGGAAAATAAACAGAGGGGAACTCAGGAACCAGTGGCCTGGTCTAATTTTGTTTGGGTTTGTGTCCAGCCTGGTTACTTTACGTTTTAACGTCTCTGTTTGTGCAAAGAGAACACCAAACAAGAGTAAAGAACAGGATCCTCTTAGATCTTATCAATGTAAAAGAAGAAAGGACCTCTAGTTTAAAATGACATTTGATAGTAAAATATATTTTGAGGACAAGTTCTGGGATGTTGGAACACAAGCTTTATTTGAACTCTTAAAAGGAAATGTTTATGTGCTGTTTTTCAGGTGTCATCGCTTACACAGAGTATCTGTTTCTGCTTTGCATTTTGACAAGTAAGTTTGTCTTTAGATAATTCTCCACACTTGTTTAGCACAAACGTCACAAAAAGTATACATGCATGAGGATGTCCCTTATATGTCTTTCTTTTGTCTTCCAGAGCCACATGCAGGTTTTAAAATAGCTTTCAACATGTTTGATGCAGATGGCAATGAAATGGTGGATAAAAGAGAATTCATGGTGGTATGGTTGTTTTTGTAGTTGTTTATTATTAAGCTGAATGTTAGTATGCGTAAAGATAAAGTTCTGCTTTTTTCATTTAGCTAGAGGAGATATTCCGTAAGAAAAATGAAAAGAAAAAAGAGCGAGATCCTGACGGTTCATCTCAACTGGTAAGAAAATTGTGTCTGTCTTTTTATCAAAAGCATTTTACAGTCCTCAGTCGCATGAGCATATTCTATTGCCACCTGCCATATCTTGAATCCATGTGCATTATATTTGAAAGTGATTTAAGGAAATAGTTCACCCAAAAAATAAAAACTCTGTCTTAATTTTCTCATTCTGTACAAAACTGTAAACCAGAGTAAGTGGGCAAAACTCAAAAAAATGTGAGGTAATCAGTTACAGTAAGCAGAACTGGCAGATTTTAATGTTGATTTTAATTGCTCTTAATGTGACATATTTGAGTAAGTTAATTCATACATTTAAAAAAATGATGTGATCTGAACTTAAATGTTTTTAGTAGTGGAAATTTAGCTTGCTATAACTAGCTAATTCAACAAATGGTAACACAATGCTTTGATCATTACATATATAACACAAAAACATTATATAACACTTAATTTTAGCATTTACTCTCTCCATTTCGAGTGTCATGGCAAAGCATGCTGGGAAATTCCAGCCCAGTTTCAGGTAGATTTAAGTTGGTCTAAATTAAAAGAAACAAGTTCATAAAACTCAAAACAATGAAACAATTGAGATTACTTAAAATGTGTCAGTTTTGTGAACGCAAAAGAAAAAGAAAGTTCTAAATACTTAATAATTTGATTAACTAACTAACTTTGAACTAATTTGTTTAATCTGAGTTTGCCCTACTCAAACCAATTAATTATTTTGAGCGTTAGGGTTTACAGTGCACATAATTCTTTCTTATCTGTGTAACACCAAAGGAGAAGTTTTGAAGAATGTTCACTCTGCTCTCTTCCATACAGTAAAGTTAATGGTGCTCCATAAAAGCATTAAATATCAAGATTTCTGATTGATTTGTATGGGGAAGAGACCAAAATTGCTTGGCAGCCATGGCCACCATTCACTTTTAGTACATTTGCTTTAAATAAATATTTAATCATTTATATTCAATAATAAGTAATATATAAATAAATTGCTATAAAATATATGCTCTATCTATCTATAATTTGTTATAAATTTCTCATTTTGTGTTCTATGGAAGACTTTTGGATGAACTATTCCTGTATTTTTTTAACACATATGTTCGAATTGAAATCCATGAGTAGCCATTGATTTTATTTACTTTGAGATTTATTGTTGCATGTTTTCAGTCGCATTTAAATTTGAGAGATGATGTGCATGATGCAATGCATAATGTTCCTTTGAACAAATTTACATGGTAAAAAATATAATATTTTTCTGCAGAGTGCAAAACTACAATGAGTCTTTTGTCTCTCATGCTGGGGAAATGCTGATTATTACAGATAGTGTTTTGAAAAACACATGAGAGTTTATTGTCTTTCACAATCCTTAGTGAAATATGACAAATGCTGAATGGTGATTTGATTTGATTTTATCCTGTTTTGCACGCTATCATAATCTTGGCTGTGTGAGAGTGTGGAACTATACGGCTATCAAGGATCTGTCAACAGCAGTGTATGTATACTGAATACTAAAGATTTTGACGTGTGTTCTTAGCATGGCTGTTAGTGTGGTTGGTGCTTGATTGAACGTGTACAGTCATGGTCAACTGCAACCGTACATGTCCATCATAACCACTAATGTTTATGCAGCTACACCCTAATTAGTGCTCAATAAACCAGAAGGGTTACATCCACATTCAGTGGCTTCTTTCAGACAATCAGGGAGCAATATTATTTTACATACTGAAATGTTTGGATAGGGCGTAACAGAGTGACCCTCATGCATGGCTCACCTCCAGAGAAGAGGGACAATGCAGCTCTAATGGGGCTCAGTCAGACGCAGTCTGAAATGCAGCTCTATTGTCTAAGGGAGCAGAAAAATCATCCAGAGTCTACGACAGATGATTTATGTTGCTTGTCTACTGTCAGGAGGTTTTTGCCAAAGAATGGTCTCACAGAATCACGTTAAAAGGCCCTCACCTGAAGAATGGCAGCTCTACCTGGACCCCCATGTTTTATTTTTACAGTTGCTTGAACAGTGGTATTTGGGTTTGGGTTACGTCTTGCGATGGCTTGACCATGAAGAGTTTTGTGTCACTAAAAGTTACAGCTGAGGAATGAAACAGTCTCAGCACCAAACAAGAGAGATGAGGAGCTTTTTCAGCTCGCTGTCAAAGTTTTTCTGTGCACAGTAAACTATAGGAATGATTTGGAAGAAAAATGCAAGGACATAACTAGTTTCATTCAACAAATCAAACAGAATGCACTATAAAATTACTGAAGCACTAATGTCCCATTGGAATAATTATGATTTTTTTTTTTTTTTTTTTTGTAATTAAGAAGTCTCTTATGCTCACCAAGGCTGTTTTATTTTGATTAAAAATACAGTAAAAACAGGAATATTGTGAACAATTATTACTTTTTAACACAACTGTTTTCCATTTTAATATATTTTAATTATTCCTGTGATGGCAAAGTTAAATTTCAGCAGTCATTACTTTTCAGTGTCACAGAAATTATTCAAATATTCTGATTTGCTGCTCAGTTATTATCACTTATTATTGGTACTCAATTATTAATAATGGTTCTCATTATTACAAATTTTTTTTGCTGCTTAACATTTCATATGGTTTTGTATGTGCATTAGCCTTTCACTGCATTGTTTGAATCATTTTTGGTGAATATTGTTAAGCCTTTAATATTTTCACCTCTGCTATGCAGGTACTTAAAAAAGAGCAGCATCAGTCTGAACCCAGAAGTTTCTGGGATGTTCTAAGGCATGGTGCAAGAATAGTTCTCTTTTCAGATCTGATGGAGGTACAAGTATCCTAGAGCTCACATGCTTTTTCATTCGAATCCCATAATTCCCTTGACCATTCCCTGTCCCTCATCCCATGTGAGGTTCTGCCCATTGTTTTATTATTTATTTTTTGTGGTATTGTCATTTTCATTCATTAATATCACTACACTTCATGTTGTTACAGTTAGATATTAATATATCTATTTCAAATCCTTAAGATTTATACAATTGTAACTGAGCGATACAACAATACATCATGGCCTTATTCATGCATCTCAATAACATTATTATTATTTTTATTTGATGTTGGTGCTTAGTAAATGGATTTGACATTGGTTTTGGATGTTAAGATCTTGGATGTTAAGATATACTTCTAGTATATTATGAAAACACAAGTTTCCAAAATACTTTCAGTTGACATTTTAAGGCATCTTTGTGAAAAAATACCATCAGATACAGTATGCCTCTTGTTTTTGTAAAGATACATAGCTGCAAAGGAACACTGAGGTATATCTGGTATACAGATTTCTGCACGAGCAACCTGTTGTTTGCGTGGCATGGGATGATGTCGGCTGCTTCATGATGTATCTTTGCTCTGTCAAACATATTAAAGGCAGAATATGTAAGATTTTTGGATTAAAATATCTAAAAACCACTAGAACAATGTTATATATTTTGTTGAGTTATGTACTTACATTATCCAAAATGTTTCCAACAATGTTTATATCCAGAGAAATCAGCTATTTTAACCAGTATAACGGTCCGTGTCATTGCATCACCTGTCAATGACGTCATATCAAGTGGCTAACATAGCATAATCAGAAAGAGCTTTATTCGTAGTAACAGTAATACAGCATTTTGAATCGCATGCCAGTAACTGTAGCAATACAAGTCTACCAGCTTTTATTAATATGATATTCTAACATCGATCTAGTTTACTGCAGTGTGCAACAAGTCTCTTATACCAGCCACCGAGTGAACGCACAGAGTAACGTTATAATATAACTTTCAACACACTCAAATGTATTTTTAGTATGACTGTTTTGACCAAGTAAAACGGCGCTGCGTTACCACATAATTTTAGTTAGTCCAATAAAGTGACCTGTATGAGTAGTAATTCAGCACTCACGGCTGTTTCATTAGAATGAAATAAAATAATGTAAATTTAAGCGATAAAACATAACTGTAACCAAGTTCAAGTTCAGGGAAGAAGGAGGCTGATGTTAAACGTGACTTTAATTGTAAAATATGCATAAACAACAAAACGAAAGGAGCGGTAGCGGCCGACTGCGGCATACTGGTCTGAGCATAATAAAAACAGCAACATAAAATGTCCCATTAGCTCACCCGTGAACATGATTTTTGCCTGAGTCCCGACACCAACTCCCATGATTCCACGCTCATTCGTGGATCATCAAGCTATGCATTTGTTATTGTCTTGATTAAGTGACCTCTAGTGGTGAAACTTACATACGGTGCCTTTAACATATGAGTACATGTGCATAATAACTTTTAATGGAATATTTTAACCAAAATGAGAATTCTTTTATCATTTATCCACCCTCATGTTGCTCTAAACCTGTGTGATTTTCTTTCTTTGGTTACAGTGCATGTGGGGACAGGAGCTTTTAAACTTCAAAAAAGATGCAAAAAGTACCATAAAAATTTTATGGATGTGCTAAGGAGAGCTAGAGTAACAACATGAGTGTGAAATAAATCATGACAGAATATTCATTATCCCTTCAGTTGACAGTCACAGAAGGCCACCAAGTCAAAGGACAATTGTGTTCATGTGTGATTTTAAGATGTATGATAGAGATGCCTTTTTCAGATCTGATCTAAATGAATCAGTTGCTTTTAATCAGTCATTTACATTTTACATTTATTTGTGTTTGTGTCTGTACCTGTGTTGTTTATTTTTGTTTATGGCTGCACATCCTCATCAAGCTATTTTGGTGTACACTTATTCTGTGACCAATTTTGCTCTCTTGTTCAGTTTTTACAGCTGAATAATGTGTTTTCATTATTTGCTTTCACAGCACGAACCAGAAAATGTCACAGACACAACTCTGCTGGTGCATTTCTTTGGAAGAAAGGGCAAAAGTGAACTTAACTTTGATGACTTCTATAGGTGAGAGACAGATTTGATGACCATGATCTTGAATATAGGCTTATAGTCTTAATTTAGGATCAAGTTTCTGTAATATATATAAAAAATAAAAAGGGAAAGAACCTGGGGCCATGTTATTAATGCATGACCCTTAAAAAGGAAGTTGAATGAATCACTGAGGACGCTTTATTTTTATTAAAGCATGTTGGGATGGTCCAGTCACTTAGTCTAGTGTCCTACTGAGCGAGTGATGGCATCTCCTCTTAACACTGTGTCTGTGTCACGCTCTATCGGCAGATTCATGGACAACCTGCAGACAGAAGTCCTTGAGATTGAGTTCCTCAGCTATTCCAAGGGAATGACCACCATCAGTGAGGAAGACTTTGCTCGTATCCTGCTGCGCTACACAACAGTGGAGAACATTACAGGCTACCTTGAGAATGTGCGTCAAAGCATACCTGATGAAAAGGTAATACGTACTCTGGACTCATACACACACACCAGTATTATCACTCAAGAAATCAGGAGCTTTTCCAAACAAGCACCACAATACCAGATTCAGATTTTATGCCAATTTTATGCATATTTATCTTACCAACAAAATGGTAAGATATACAAACACATTGTTTTTTTTGTACCACATCCCGGCTAACAAAATATGTTCTAAGAACATTTTGCTGACATTCCCTTTAAGTTATGAAAACTTTATTTCTGAAAGTATTTTCCACTATTTTAAATGTTTAAAAAAATGGTTTTGTTTCTTTTTGGTTATTTGAATGTTAGAGAAAACAAATGTTCAATTTTAATCATTTTATCAACATTATGGGAATTTTACTTTCAAGTAGTCAGTAATATTTTAAAAAAAATGCTAGACAAACTTCCAACTAAAACTTTCCATTAACAATAAAAGCTGATAGCTCCTTTACATGCAGTCTGCAAGCAAGCACATCATTCCCACATGACACAGGCTGATTGGCCTCTGCTGATCCCGCAGCCAATGAGATTGCTTGCTCAACATTTAAAAAGTCTGGTTCTTTGTTTGCTGTAAGCTGGTCCTGCAGCACCTTATCAGAATCAGATTAAAGGATTAGTTCACTTCTGAATGAAAATTTCCTGATAATTTACTCACCCCCATGTCATCCAAGATGTTCATGTCTTTCTTTCTTCATTCAAAAAGAAATTAAGGTTTCTGAGGAAAACATTCCAGGATTCTTCTCCAAATAGTGGACTTCAGTGGGGTTCAATGGGTTGAAGGTCCAAATTGCAGTTTCAGTGCAGCTTCAAAGGGCTCTACACGATCCCAGACGAGGAATTAGGGTCTTGTCTAGTGAAATGATCGGTCATTTAAAAAAATAAAAAATAAAGATTTACATACTTTTTAACCACAAATGCTTGTCTTGCACTGCTCTGCGTTGCATCACACATTGCGTTGAAAGGTCACATGTGACGTAGGCGGAAGTGCTGCGGTAGTCTAATCTAATTTTCTCCTCCAACTTCTAATTTTCTCCTCCAACTTCAAAATCATCCGATATCATTGTTTTACCTTTTTTTTTGTAAAGGGCATTAGGCTTAATCTTTGCACGTTCACTTTGTCACACATGACCTTTGTAACATGATTATGCCATGCAAGACGAGCATTTGTGGTTAAAAAGTATATACATTTTTATTTTTTTTTAGAAAATGACCGATAGTTTCGCTAGATAAGACCCTTATTCCTTGGCTTGGATCATGTAGAGTCCTTTGAAGCTGCACTGAAACTGCAATTTGGACCTTCAACCCATTGTACCCCACTGAAGTCCACTATATGGAGAAGAATCCTGGAATGTTTTCCTCAAAAACCTTCATTTCTTTTCGACTGAAGAAAGAAAGACATGAACATCTTGGATGACATGGGGGTGAGTAAATTATCAGGAAATTTTCATTCAGAAGTGAACTAATCCTTTAACTCTGAAACCCTCCACCTCCCCCAGCTCCACCTGCCTAGATCTGCTACGGTTTTATGTATGTCTATTCATGCAGCAGCAGCATATCTTACCTGCTCACAGCAGTGTGTTGGTGTATATATTAGCAGTAGCAAGTCCCGTACTTGCTCTGCAGCAGCAGCAACAATAATCAACAGCAGTAGCAACAATAATCAACAACAGCAGCAGTGTAGCAGATCTAGTCTAGATCTAATACATTAACGCTGCCATATTCAAGATAACATGCAAAAACTATTCAGAGAGTTGTCATGATTGAAATAATGTTTTTTGTGCTAAAGTTATTAAAGACCATATAACTTTGAACGAACATTCTATTAACATCACTGCAAGAATGTTTGTTCACCTTGAACCTTGGTAAAACGTTAACCAAAGTTCTGAGAATGTTGCCTGTTAGCTGGCAAGTACAGAAACAAAATTGGAGGAGATGAATTAGAATGAACGTAATATTTCACATCAATACATCACATCAGTTTGTCAGTATTCTAATGTTTCTACTCCTTTATCTTTTCATGTATTATAAATTAGTCTATTCAAATCATTGCATAGCAAAACAAATACCACCACAGATGTGGAGAGAGGAGGATATTTATAATCTGAGTGATGTTGGTGTCTTTTTTTCTTTAGGATGTTTCCCCTTTTGCACACTGACCCTCACATTATGAGGTTAGAGTCTTTTCAGTTGCTCGAGGAGGCTGTTGGTGGATGGCCATTGATATATAAGTGGTTCTTATTCTTAAGTTAAGAGATATTGCAATACAGCTTAACTTGTAAAACCACCAAAGCGTCACATATTACTCATTAGATCATTTGTAAAACAGTTGTTGTTGGTTGCAAGAGCGGCTTCAGAAAAAGACGTGGGTCTAGTGCCTGGAAATGGATGAGTGGAAATCAAAAGGACCGCTGTTTGGGTAATCTGCTAGCGGTGAGATATTTTGGACACATCCCCTTTTGTTTTTGTGTATGCAAGTATCAGGTTAATCTTCTTTAGAAGAGTCGACAAGCTACCCGACCTCTCCTTAAACAAAACAATCTAAAGGTGTCGACAGCTCCAGTTGTATAGATCGGGTGCGGGAGCTGGAGAGATGTATGCTGGGATTGTGTGACTTTGCTATTTTTTGGGGATCTGTTAGTTGCCCTTGTTTTTGAAAAAGTGAGACGATATGCAGGTTTGCCTTGTTTAGGGTGCTGCATTTATTATACAGAGAATTATTCTGAGAATATCTTTTGAAATTCATCATTTTATATACTAGCTCAGTGCACGAGTGCTATCATATTATAAAGACTCTGACTTAATTATCTTTCAGTTGCCAAAAACGTTCTGTTTGACGATTTCTTTTGTAAGTCACTGATGTAACACTGATCTTCTCTTATAGGGCATCACTTTTGAAGAGTTTAGGTCCTTCTTTCAGTTCCTCAACAACTTGGAGGATTTTACCATTGCCATGCAAATGTACAACTATGCAAATCGCCCAATTGGACAAGGTAAATATCCTCATTTAATCCATTTACTCCCCAAAGTCTATGGCTAATGATGTTTGCCTCTCGGCTCACAGATGAGTTTGCCCGTGCGGTCTATGTGGCCACTGGCCTGAAGCTGTCACGACACCTCGTGAACACTATTTTCAAGATCTTTGATGTGGACCATGATGACCAGCTAAGCTACAAGGAGTTCATTGGGATAATGAAGGATCGGCTGCATCGTGGCTCTTGGGTAAATGTGCTAGGAAGGTTGACTGTTCTCTCCATGGTTGTTTAAATGCCTATTTTCCAAACCTATAGGTAGTTATGAACCACTGGTGAGCCTTAAAACAGGTTTCTGAGATTCAAGCAGATGGTCCAGAAATCTGGTTTGAGGTTTTGAATGGACGTTTGTATTTGTATTTAGGAGAGCGTTTCCCAAAAACTTTTTTTAAACTATGTTCAAATCAGCTGTCATATCACCATAACAGATTTTGGCTTGTGACAGGATAGATATTCCTGTAACACATTTAAACACAATTTTAGCTTCAAATTAAAATTAAAATGAGTCATTATCACTGTACTGTTGTTATTAGTTTTACTAATTAGTGTTATTACACTACCTTTCAAAAGTTTGGGTTCAGTAAGATAAAAAAAAGAAGAAATTAATACTTTTATTTAGCACGGGTGCTTTAAATTAATCAAAAGTGACAGTAAAGAATCCTGAATTTTTTTAAATTATTGTTTCTGCAAATAGAACGATTTCTGAAGGATCATGTGACTGAAGACTAAAGTAATGGCTGCTGAAAATTCAGCTCTGTCAAATTACATTTTAAAATATATTACAATAGAAAACAATTATTTTAAAGTGTAATAATAATATTTCACAATATTACTGTTTAACTGTATTTTTGATAAAATAAATCTTGGTTAGCATAAGATGATGTTTTTTAAAAACATTTTAAAAATCTTACTCACCCCAAACTTTTGTATATACAAAGTACACTATATTGTTGCCTTGTATTTCAAAAGAAAAGTAAAAGCTCTCTTGTGGGTGCAATTTTGCTGACATCTAGTGGCCATGTATTGCCAATTCAGTATGCTAGTTGTCTCATTGACTAGCACAATTAATTTCAATTTAATTAAAAAATATATATATATTTCTGTTGATGACATAAAACCATTTTCTCTTCATATTATCATTGTGAATTCAGGGATATAAAGGTGAAGAGAGATTCACATCCTTTAAAGCCTGTATGAAGAAAGAACTCACTGCTAAATAGGTAAGTTCATGGTTGAATAGAAAAAAATGTAGTAGATATTATCCAGTATTTTGGGTTTAGCTTCATGATATTACCCTGGAGAATTTGCAATTAATGATACTGAACTACAGCGATAGCACTGCTCAGCATTCAGCCAAAGCTCTTTCTCTAGCATCAGATTACTCTGTAAAATTAATGTCGGCTATCCAGAGATACAAGATACCAGCCTAACATAGTGTATTACGACTTAACAAAGTAACAGAATACAGTGCCCAACCCACACAATAAAACACCTAGAAACAGAGAACAATTAGACTCACTCAGGGTGTATGAATAGAGTAAATGTAGTTTGAATGAAATAAACAAGTGTTATAAAGCACATTTCTATTCTAAAGGTATTCAATATATTACTTGTTGGATTCAGTCGTTTAGTTTGATATGCTATTCTTCTGTTATGTCTTAGATTTGTGCAGGTGAAAGTCCCGCTGAGTGTTCCTCTTCACCCTCACGTCTCAGTGAAGAAATCTCAAGTTGGATTAAAGTTCTCAGTGACTCAATGCAATTATCTACCTGACCTGTGTCAAACTCTGTAAGATACAAATACTGCCATAATTAGATTAACACATGCTACCTCGCTGGACTATAGTTACCGCTTTGTCACTTGGCAGGCACTTTCTTAACCCTATAAAAGCCATTAACTAAAAGGGAACACTTTAATGAAATAGCCATGATACTTTTATTAATCAAAAAATTATTTATTAAAGGTCTTATAAATTTAAATGGGACCAGTGCCCACGTTTTGAGATAAATTATGTTATTTAATGAAGTGCAAAGTAGTGTCTTTATATTACTGTATAAATTTAAAACTGTACATTTTAAAGGAAACTATGTTGAAGTGGAGTTTACAGTTATTTATTCTATTTATTGATCTATTTTGTATTGTCTTGAGATTTAATAATTTTTTACTGCTGTATTGGCAGTGCATTGATCTATTTGCTTCTCTAGGAGTTATAAGCCAGATAATCTTTCCTTACAATGAGCACATTGCTAACATAGTTTCTCTGAGCTTGTCCACTGCCCACCACCCAGATCAGCTTACACAGGGCCTGACAGTGCTGAGTGCAGAGCAATAATGAGACCTCAGTAATCTCACAATGTGCTACACATACAGATCCCTCTCTCCTACTCTTTTATGAGTTTCTTACACTGCCGCTCCTTTAAGAAAAATCTTGCGAAGGCAAAACAACAAACAAGCAGAAACTGAATCCACTCGTTTTACTCCAGAGAATATTTCTCATGGTATGTTTATTTTTTTAAAGTTAACATTTTGTGCAGCCTTGCCTATAAAAAAGCTGTTGCACATTTTCATTTTATTACCCAGGAAAATAAGATACAGTTCATTAAACAAACATTGACCTAGCGGGGCATGTCGTCACATATGTTATAATGGAACCATTTTCTCTTATTGAAAATTTGACTCAAACAATTAAAATATAGCTTGTGACAACTGTGTGATAAGTAGTCTCAACCACCATACTTTTCTTCAGAATACAGACCATGTTTTAGATCTGTGCATCCTAAAATTGCATTTCATGTAACATTTTTGCATATTACAGTTTGTGAAGTTAGCATTTTTATGCATTAGGCCTATAGTATTCAGATTGCTTAGAGGGTTCGAATAAATTAAAAACACAATCAAAATAATAATTTGTCTCATTCCTTCTGGTCTGTGCTTCCTTTCAGAAGAATTGATTTTAAAAAACTCTCGAAAGTGTCTACTATTGAACATTTTAGATTAGATCTGCAGTGTCAGGGCCCTATTTTAACAATCTAAGCGCATGGTCTAAAGCACATGGCGCAAGTGCACTTAGGGCGTGTCCGAATCCACTTTTGCTAGTTTAACGATGGGAAAAATGGTCTAAAAGGGTTGTCCCTATTCTCTTAATGAGTAATGGGTGTGTTTTGGGCGTAACGTGCCATAAATCAATCAGAGTCTCATCTACCATTCCCTTTGAAAGCCAGTTGCACGCTCGCGTAATGGCGGATTCGCTATTTACATGGAATTTGCAAGCTTAAAAAGTGCTTCTCTAGCGAGGAAACGGATATGCGCCATTGACTTTAGGCCAGGTTTCGGTTGGTCAATGGCGCAGTTGATTTCGGTTGCCTCAAAATAGCAACACGCCAACAATGCGCCTGAACACACCTCGTTTTCATACCAGCACGCCCATGGGCGTATAAATGGGTGCAAATGCATATCTTAATTTGTGTTTTGAAGATTAACGATGGTCTTGTGGGTTTGGAACGACACGAGGATGAGTAATTAATGACAGAAATTTCATTTTTGAGTGAACTAACCCTTTAAGTGAACGTAAACAGTTGACAAAGAAAACGCATGTGTAACAGTATATTGGATCCGTGCAGCTCTTAAAGTGACAGCAGCCTAATATTCCTGCTGCATCTCTATAATAAAGTTAATCAAACAATAAAAGACAAAGAGAACATTCACCCACTGTTCTTGACTGAATTACTTTTGTAACTATATTTGTAATGTATATTTTATTTATAAAGTGCAGTCATTTTACATTTGATTAGTTTTTGTACCTGAATAGTCTACCTGAAAATCTTAAAACACTGTTTATTATAATCGTATCTTGGTTCAGTTTTATTTGTGTGATTGCTAATTTGTTTATTTCTTTTTAAATTACTGAGTGTTTACTTGTCTTTAATAATGCTTGAATTTATATTAGTTAGGCGAGTTGTTTTTGCTGTGGTATGGTAGGCTATTTTTAAACCACAGGCAAAAGTTCTTTGTGCAAAAGTGTTCTTTAGTCTGTTGATTTTTGTTCATGGTATTCAGTTTGAATGAAATGTTTTGCAATAAGAGTAAATGTGAACCATATCTAAGTTTTTTTTTTTAACCTTATTAGAATCGAAAATAGGAATGATAAGAATCTGAATCAATAAGCAGCCAGCCCTATTCCTCAGACAGTAATACTAAAGCTGGTTTTATGGTCTCACAGCAGGTTTTCAGCTAGTTTGTCTGGGCTGCAGGCTCATTTTCTGTAGGCTACAAACTGCTGAAAAGTGTCCAAATCTCTTTAAAAAACAGTCAGAAGACCAGACTGGGTGACCATCTAAAACCAGCAAACCAGCTGTTAATGAACTACTTAATGTGTATTAACCTTGTGCTGCTTCCTGTAATCACACATTTTTTCGCTATAATATTTAATGATAGTGTAACAATGTGTTATTGAACATTGCTCTGGTGTGACATTGTAAATAGGCTATATAATAAATATAGCAAGTTTTGGCAGACTTGCTAAATTACAGCGGTAGAATCATGCTTTAGTGGAGTGACACCTCCACCGCATCGCGTGAGCATCATGCAAGTTTGTAGAAAGGGGCGGTACCGATGTGCTACACACTGCAAACAAGAGCGAGCGGAGAACCGGAGGATGGAGGAGCAGACGAACCGCAGCTGCACACGGAAGAAGACATGATGTTTTAGCAGCAGTGCGGGGTCGGTGAGGCTGAACTTGTCGTTTTGACCACTTTTGGTCTTCAAATAGAAAGATGGCGCCGTCGGGCTCGCGCAGAGATGATTGCTGGAGAGTTTTATACTGGGTCCCTGTGCTGTTCATCAGTCTGATCGTGGCATGGTCCTACTACGCTTATGTAGTGCAGCTCTGCATAGGTAAGACTGGAAGCAGCTCTCTGAATGAAGTTGGTTTGAAACGGAGAGTGTGAAATGAATTAATGATACCTGGCTTCGACCATGTGCATATGTCTGCTTCTGTTACTAAAGCAATATTTCTGCTATTGATGGGGTCCTCTTGCTTATAAACAGACTGACTAAGAGTAAGACATAATTAGTGACAATTTGTATGAGATTAATTTAACCCTTCTCTTATGCGCATGTGTGTCTGTAGCCATAAGGGCCTCTTAATATTATAATATTATGCATCTTAATTATAAAACTGAAAAACATATATGGGTCAGTAACTAATAAGCATGTGTGAGATGATAAAAATACATATGCGAAGATCCAAGAAGTGTAATATTTTTATGTTAATTTCATACATTTTGGAAAAACATTTTTTTTTCTGCAAAAAAAAAAAAAAAAATGATTTAATGACTCAGCGATGTCAAGTGATGTAATCATCAAGTAAAAAGTACAAACATATTGTCCTTGCACCTTTCATACATGGGGATGTCTACAACTTAATCAATATATTTCAATAATTGTTTATATATTCATATAGGGTGAATTCAGGTTGATTGGGACACTTTTTCCCAATCATCTCAAAGGCAAAACGTGTATTGTGTAACAAAACCTGAATTAACACAAACACACACACACATTATATATATATATATATATATATATATATATATATATATATATATATATATATATATATAATGAATTTTGAAGTAAATGTTTTGGTCTATTGGTACCTGAATAAAATATGGTCACAATATGTTATATTTTAAAAGATCTCATGAGAGTCATAAGGAGTCCATCCTCAAAATATCAACTATATTAAAAACAAAACTGCTTTATTGCTTTTTTTTTTTTTTTTTAAATAACACAATTATTTTTAATGAGACTTTTTTATTACAATCTTTTATTTTATTACAAGGACAGTTAACACCACCTACACATTTTTACTTTAACCCCACACATATTAATAATAGCAAAACTAATAATAATAATTCAGAAAACGTGTATTCAAATATTTTCATGAATTTAATTTTTAATGCATTTTGGAGTAACTTAACACTGTAGATCCACAAAAAATAGCATCATATCATTGACTCGTATGCAATACTGTATGGAGCTATTTTGGCATCACTCTATAACTACTCCATGGTGGTCATTAAAACGTTATACAAAACTTGATTTCTCCCCTTCCTTTGTTGCTGTAAATATGAACTGTTACCACAGTAAAAAATATCTTCAAGCTTTATTATCTGCTGTATCATTTGTTTAGACTCTGTCTTATTTATGTATCCAACAAGCAAAGGTTTGTGTTCACATTAACATCATTCATTCCTTTGATAAGATCTGCTATCATCTTCCCATAAAACAGAATGAAGAGGCTTTATTGTTCTCTTGAATGGTGGATGATCATGAGGATGCCCTGTTTTTCACGGAAGACTAATGATGTGTGTGTTTGGTCTTCTTTAATAGAATCAAATGACGTTTATACATTTGTGCATAAAACAGCTGCTTTGTGATGTTCCTTCAGAGACTTCACTGAGTGAAGTGTCAGTGGCCAGGCCTTCTAACGGCTGTTCCCACTGGCAGTTTATAGTGGTTTATGCTGAACTGCAGTCATTGGATGTGTCTCCATAGGCACCCCACCCCTTGCTTTGCACTTAAACTGACAGAATGAAAACCAAAGTGCTATAATGTCTGAACTTGAGCATGAATTGAAGGCTATTAAATGGTTAGTTCACCCAGTTCATTTATTACTCACCCTCATGTCGTTCCACACCTGTAAGACCTTCGTTCATCTTCGGAACACAAATTAAGGTATTTTTGATGAAATCCGAGAGGTGTGTGACTCACCCATAGACAGCAATTTAACCACCACTTTCATGGCCCAGAAAGGTATTAAAGACATCGACATGACTACAGTGGTTCAACGTTATGAAGCGATGAGAATACCTTTTGTGCGCAAAAACAAAACAAAAATAGTGGCTTTATTCAACAATATCTTCTGTGTCATTCTTGTACGCTGTTTACGTTCAACGCTTCCAGGTTCTATGTCAGAACGCTGACTCATTATTGGCTGACGCTGTTCATGTGAGCAGTACGACACATGCGTGTACAAAAAGTATTCTCGTCGCTTCATAAAATTAGGGTTGAACCACTGCAGTCACATAGACTTTTTTAACAATGTCTTTAGTACCTTTCTGGGCCTTGAAAGTGGTGGTTAAATTTCTGTCTATAGAGGAGACAGAGAGCTCTCAGATTTCATCAAAAATATCTTAATTTGTGTTCCAAAGATGAACGAAGGTCTAACAGGTGTAGAACGACATGAGGGTAAGTAATTAATGACAGAATTTTCATTTTTGGGTGAACTAACCCTTTAAGTTTACATGGGTTCAGTGAGATTATTTATCCTGATGAAAAATCCAGCATGGGATGCAGGTTGGTGGTTGCTGGACCAGCTACACTTGCTCAGTTTTGCTTGATAACAGCATGATTATGCTGGTCCACCAGCTAGACCAGTAATATACCAGCTCTAACCAGCATAAATCAGCCTAAACCAACACTGAATTCATGCTGGTTTATGCTGGATTTTTCAAAATGGTATTTGGCTCATTGCAACATACATATAAATACCCAAAACCTTAACAGACAGTGTCAGTTTAAAAGAAGATCCATTTACTTGTTAATACCAAAGTCCCTTTAAGACAAGTCATTTCACTCGGCGGCCATCTTTGATACGCCTCTCGGGCATCCAAGTGCAGCTCCTATCCAGAGGGAGATGAGAGGGTCTGTATCTCTTACCATTGGAGAAAGCGTAACAGCTAACTTAATCACGTGCTCACCTCTTAGCCTATCGTGTAATGGCAGTGACATCAGTCGCAACATTCCCTAGTCTGCCTTCTCTTAAAAAAATACATTTTTATAAGGTTAAAATCTACATATAGTTCCCAACGAAAATATTGTGTAGTGTAAAACATGCTGAAGATTAGCGAACAGGCTGTTGATATATTAAATGATTAGCTATTTCCCCACAAAAGCTGTTTAATCAGCATAGTGAAGCCTCTCATCCATTGACATCCATTCAAAAAACAGCCTCTGGTCTCCTTCCCTGCGTACCGCCAGAGGCGGAGCGTTAGCATTAGCCATTACGCTTTTTTGGCTAAAGGTTGCAGGCTTGCCTTCCAGTGGCTTTGTACTATCTCTTTGAATGGGGAAACATCAAATCCTCTAAAGCTGTTTGCCAAGCTTTCGATTAAATTTCATATTTGAAATCACCAATGAAATCTGACAACAACTGTCTCATAAATTTTGTTTCTAAATGCTCGAATCATGACAAAAAAAAAGGGTTTTTCAGGCTGGATCAACCTAATGCGCATGCGCAGTCCTAAATGCACGTCTCTTGTGCCTCATTTCGGAGGCGCGCGTTTCTATAGAAACCCGAGCTTCTAACGGCCGCTGCAGTGACGCGATGACTTTACCAATCAGCGATTGGCTCTTATTTAGGCTGGAATACACTACACGACTTTTAAAATCTGAATGGATTTTTAAACAGCAGGCATCATACACTTGCCGACTTTGTAAACGGTTACTGAGAAAAGATGGGCATCATACACTACACGACTGAGGATCACACACTACCAGACTTTGAAATCGTTCCGAACACAAACAGAAACACGCGCCTCGTTTCAGGCGAAACAAACGCAGGAGATTAGATAACCCGCGGTAGTGGAAGATGCGAGCCAAGTGCGTTTGGAGATGGGCAGGGGTGGGTAGACACAGTCAAGTATGCAGTCAACAGATTACAACAGGAGTTAGCGGTAAATGGTGTAGTTTTATCTATGTTGTTATCTTTAATATAATCCATTATCAGTTGCTGTTTACATTTAATGTAATATTATCAATCATTTGCAGCTATTGACGTTTTAATCCGGCTTCTTATCCAGGATAAAGTGTAAAGGTCGAGCCCTGGATAATAATAAATATTTACATAGTAAATAATGAATGAAACCGGATTTACCTCAGAATGTGTTTGCTAACTCTTTCAAGACAAAGCTAACACTACAGTAGCCTACTTACTGAAGCAATTTTTCCTTCACGGTGGAGTTCCACTTAGTATTCTTCTGTGATTTTTCTGTATTTATGAGAATTTCCGTATTTTTCAACCTGGGAGCAACGTGTATTACCCGACAGAGTGACGAAACTGCCGCAAAACTAAATTACTAAATAAACGGCAGATGTTTACTTCATGCATGTCATGCGCGAGCTTGCGGCTCCATCTAGCGGCTGTAAGCGGTATATTATAGTGTCACAACATGATCACTCGTCAAGCGGCAAGCTTGTGATCCGTGAGCTAAATAATGTTTTTTTTTCTCGATCTTTGTGTAGTTACTGTATTTATTAGCAGCGCATCATACACTGATATGTGTTCTAAAATCGGCTCAAAATATCAAACATGTTTTAAATCCTCCGACTGGAAGGAAGTCTGAAGTTAAAAAATCGGAGTCTGTGATCATCATATACTACGCGATTTTCCATGAAATCTGTCAGCTCAAATCTGCAGACTGGCTCTGACTTTTGGCAACTAGCGTCAACTTGTTCAGACTTTAAATCGTTGGAAAAATCGGGGCAAAAGTCGTGTAGTGTATTCCAGCCTTAAGGCTGGAATTATTCCGCCATATTGCGCGTTGCACTTTCTCCCATTCATAATAATACGAGTGATGCGTCTTGTGTTGTCTTTGTTAATACCACTATTATGCTGTCATTGCATCTATTTTAGCAAGCCATGTAATGGGTAGTCAGTGAGTCCTTAATTTTCCCAACACAACCCATGGAGACAAAGGTTGTTATTAACGTACTGTCTGCTGATCCTTATGTCTCAAAGCTAATCTCAGTGCCAAGCTGTCATACTCAACCTCACCAATCTCTACTTGACCTATTTCTGCTGTCAAATCACTTGAACTGCACATTGAGTTTAGCAACAAACACATTTGACATTTCTCAAACAACAACACTGATGCCATCAGGAGAAGAAACAGTTTCATTGCTGAAATTGGTCATAATGAGTCTTGTCATCTGTTGACAGTTTTTATTGTTCAAATTCAGAGGGTTGTATACCAATGATGAGGTGTTATGATAATGGCCTTATTACAGTATATACTGTGATTGCCGGTTGCACTTACACTTGCAGTTATTCTTTACACACCTTTTGTGAATTGTTACACAATTATGAGGATTTTTGTAATGCCTCAAACTCATCACAACTTTTTAAGCACCCGCTGAAAGTGCTCCATGGGGTACACATACTCAATTAAAAATAGATGCACTGCATTCTGGGATTTTGCTTCTGTTTTGTGCTTCAGAAGGTTTTTTTGTTTTTTTTAACTTATAAGCATATTTTGGATAGAGAGTAGTGCAGCCCTCGTCACATTAGATGAGGCTAATCTAATGGGGCTTTTAGGACACTGCATTTTCAGTACTAGATATTTATTAAAGAGTCTATATGCTTTGAATGTGTCAAACCTCAAAAGAATATTTCTTTAAAAACACACTCTGCAAAACAAAAGCTTCCTTCCGTGCCATCTGTGTGGGTGGTCCTATCTTGATTTTGAAGCAGAGCTTTTTTTCTGCATGTTCCTGTGTGGTTGTGGTTAGTATCTATAACCTTGTCACCACAAAATAGCTCATGGTTCTGAAAGAGCACCAGTTGAAGTGATGAAATTAGGTGCTAGTGAATTTGGGCATCTGATCAAGAGTCTCCGTACAGCGTGAGTTCCAGCAACAGCGATCAGAGAACTGTGCTGAGAACCATCTGCTGCTCACTGACCTTCTAAATGCACAAGGAGTTTCTGACCTACTGTTTATACAATAATAGCCAGTACAGAATTCAGATCATACAGCATTAACAAAGTTGTAGAGACATTGTTACATTTTTCTTTCTCTTTTCTCTGCAGAAACTATTGAAAATATGGGAGAGCAAAGTAAGTCAGCTTTTTCTTACAATGTTTACTTGTTTTACATTGTTTTTTACAGATAATTTCAATGCCAATGATTTTGCTTTAAAGGTACAATATGTAAGATTTTTGGATTAAAATATCCAAAAACCACTAGAACAGTTATATATTTTGTTGACTTGTGTACTTACATTATCCCAAATGTTTCCAAGAATGTTTAAATCCAGTGAAATAAGCAATTTTAAGCAATTTTAACCGCCTATCAGTGACATCATACCGACAATACCCTCGATTTCCATTTTTATTTGATAGAAACCATGGAAACGCCAAAGACGCTTTAATATATAATGTGTTTTATTAGACAGGTGAGCAACAGTTTGGATGGATACATCCATCGACAGAAAATTAATTATTGTTACATAGCTCAACACAGTAAGTCTTGTTGTTTAAATCTTGTTTTCTTGATTTACAGCGATGTTTTACCATTCCTAGCTAGCTTACTGCAGTATGCAACAAGTGTCTCATAGTAGCTGGCGAGTGAACGCACTATAACAACTTTCAACACACAAATGTATCTAATATGATAAAGTAGTGCTGTGATATCTCACATACGCTTGACCGGAAGAAGCGCAAGCGGTCGTCTGCGGCATAATAAAAGTTCTGCTGCTCTCGAGTCGTGTGGCGCGCTTGTCTCTCATTAGCAGTCGGTCTAGCGGCCTCTTTCCGCTCCAACGGCTGATTCATACTACAGTAATGTTAATAAATCTTTAATACATTAGCTCAACCATGAATATGATTTCTGCCCGAGGCCCGTCGGATTCTACCAGCTGTAGACGTGAAGACACGTCTCCTATGATTCCGCGAAATCAAGGCGAATAAGCGACCTCTAGTGGCGAAAATTACATATTGTGCCTTTAATTGGAGTGAATATTTACAATGATTTTTGCATTTTCTGAATGTTTATGAATGGTTGAATGATTTCTGAAGGATCATGTGAAACTGAAAACATTTATTTTTAATTATAAAATATATTTAAATAGAATAAATACAATAAAATTGTAATAATATTTCACAATATTACTGTTTTTACTGTATTTTTTGATCAATTAACTGCAGCCTTGGTGAGTAATTTCAAAAACACTTCTTTCAAAAACATTTATAAAAGCTTACCAACCCCAAAACTAATGGTAACAGTAAGTCCATGGGATATTTTCACCCATATTATCATTCGCCTTGTGAAAACTGTAAAAAAACACATCTCCTCAACCAACCACATGATTTGAGTTACCATTTATGTTTTTAGCACAAACAGTGCAGTAAGAGTTATGCTACGCACCAAAGTTTAATAAGTTTAATAATCCCTCACCATAATCATGAGAAATAATAATAATAATAATAGTGATGCTTCCCTTTTTTTTTAATAACCTTTCAATATTTCTTTTGTATCACAGTAGTTTACCTCTTGGTATATCATATTCTTTTCATCATGTTCGTGTGGTCATACTGGCAAACCATCTTCACAAAACCCATGAACCCACTCAAAGAGGTGAGTAAATTTGATTATAGAGATAAATTATGTATATTAATAACTATTAATTTCAAAGTAAACACCAATAATTAATAGCAGACAACTGAAGTCATCAGAATGTGGTGTAAACTGTGTCATCTCTAAGTAATAAGTCAATTTAAATGTTATTGCACAGCATATACTCAGTGTGACTCATGAGGTGTTGGCTTATAATGAATATTATTTGCCTGTTAGCAGTGTAATATTTGTAAATATATGGTATGACACCCATTAGGATGAGTTGTTGGTTATGCCTATTGAAAAAACAGCATGTTGGGTTGTAAATTGCATGTGATCGTAGGTGTAACTACAGCACCTCACTGGAAGCTGTTATTATTTCAAGCTGAGAATGAGAAACAAACTGTAATAGAGAAACCACATTTGGCTCAAACTGGCAATCAGTCGTACTCCTCTCAATGTCTGAGTGCAGAACGTGCTGCTTGTCACACAGGAAATATCAAAATGTTTTGCGTTTTGTCTGTTCCTATCAGTTCCACCTGTCACATCCTGACAAAGAACTATTAGAGCGTGAAGATCGGAGAGAATCTCAACAGGAGATCTTGAGGAGAATTGCTAAGGATTTGCCCATTTACACACGCACAGTGTCAGGAGGTGGGCACTTTTCTTTACGTTCAGCACATCCTAATTGTGCCAAAGACATCACTGTTAGCAGGCCGAGTCTGTAACAGTCCATTCAGCCCAGATTTAGGCTCAGTAACAAATAATGGCCACAGACAATTACATTTGTTTCTATCTGTCTTCAGTCTAAAGTGAATCCTATCGATCTGTATTTTAACAAGCTGTCTTGATACAGCTATCCGCTACTGTGATCGCTGTCTGCTGCTGAAGCCTGATCGATGTCATCATTGCTCTGCCTGTGATATGTATGTCTTTCTCCTTTTTTTAAAGACACAACACATATTAGATTTTGCTGTGTTGCATTTCAACAGCTCCTGCCTCTGCTTTTTTACAGGTGCATTTTAAAGATGGATCACCATTGTCCGTGGTATGCACTAGCTCAGTAGATTAAATGCAAAGCAAGAATAAAAAGATTTTTGTCTTGGGAAGGAAGACATGAACCAAACATTTCTGGGTTTCTATTAGACCAACAAAACAATATTTTTTTTCCAACACACATTGATTTTGTCATTTAAAGCTACATTATGTAAGTTTTTTTTGTTAGAAATAAAATAAAAATTTTAAGAATGAGATAATACATCAAAAATCCATCATCAAATCTGCCTTACCCCAAATCCTGAGGGTAGCCTAAAAATTTAAATTTTTTTGTGGTATAATTTTACATTTTAGTGAATTGGTGACTTTTTAAAATGAATTTCTATTATATGATTATGATTTTGTTATGATTATGATTATGTTTTCGTATGCTCTGCTTACACGTCACTGATGGTTAGATTTAAGGATGGACCTTCATGCTTACATTTTTCTAAAAATCATACTTTTCCATAAAAATTACATTGTACAAATCATATGGAACCAGACATGTTTTCTGTGAGATAAGGTTGACATTCCATTGGTCAGAAAAAGTTTGGCTAACCCATATATTTTGTACGGAGCCCCTAAAAGGACATGGTGGTGGAAAAAAAAAATGAGATGGGAGGATAAATAAGTCGTCAATGCTTTTGTGTTCTCTTGCAAATGTTTTGCGTTCCTCCAAAAAACTTTGCGATCGCTTGCAAAACTATGGAAGCTTGTTTCCGCCATGGAATAAAACAATTTAAAAGATAATTGCGACTTTTTATCTCACAATTCTGACATTTTTTCCTCACAAATGCGAGATATAAAGTCAGAATTGCAAGATATAAACTTGCAATTGCGAGTTATAAAGTCACAATTTTTCCCTTGTTTCCCTTGTTATAGCGTATACTGGGCAGTATTTTGCAATCAAAATAGATATTACAGTTAATATCCAATTTTATTGAGGCTAATAGGTGCATTTTGTCTTCTTTGACAGGGTAAACAATTGCGTGGGATTTGCCAACTACAAGTTTTTCATGCTCTTCCTAGCATATTCTTTGTTGTATTGCCTCTTCGTCACTGCCACAGACTTGCTGTATTTCATTCAGTTCTGGACTGTAAGTATGAATGAATTATTAATTTCTTAGGCTTATATTTGGAAACAGATAATTTGAATGTTCAGATAGGCTGTCTAAAATTTAATAACTGGAGTTATATCATGTTTTTATCATTGCTTTTCAATAAAAAAGGGTGTTTTTATTTTGAAAGGTTGATGGTAAAACACACGAGCGTCTAATCCAATATTTGGTAGGACTGAGTCAATCACTGAGATTACTGATATGCTTTGATTGACCTATTTATTTCTCTAGTTCCTGTAATTTTGATAGTTTCCCTCTGCATAACACCTTAGTTTACAATTTCTGTTAGATCCAGTAGACAAGCAAATGTAGGCTCATTCAAAATGTTAGTCTAGTCTAGAATGGACAATCCATGGACCATGTATCCCACTTCTGCTTGTTCCCACTTCTTCAGTTTAATTCTGCAAACTTTATGTAATAGAGTATTCCAGACATATTAGATGTAACCCGTGCTGGCAAAATGAGCCGGAATGCACACAGGCTAATTATGAGCTACAGGCAAAACAAGTCAAAAATGTCTGTCAGGACCACTATCGTCAAATATGATTGATAATTGCATAGAGTTTGTATTGGCGGATTGGTTCTGTTCTGGGCAAGAACTCCCTGCGCATCCATCCAGCCTAGCATGGATAAGAGCAGGGAGAGCAGCAATAACCCCCCTAGGGTAAACAGAACAGAACCAACATATGCAGATATAATTAACATGTACACATATTTCAAGAATTAGTCTGATTCAGGGGAATCATACGGCCAATCCTGACTGAAGAGAGGAGGAGCTGGGGATGGAGGAGGGTAATTAGCTCCTGAGAAATGCAATAGCTGCTGATAATACTGAGGAGCTTATATATGGATGCTGTGATAGGCGTCGTATTCCTATAGGTAGACGTAAGTCACCTGGGAGTCAGCTGATGCGAGCTTGACTGACGTGACCTGCCAGAACTTTTTCACAAAAAATGAGTTCATTAGCCCTCATCTAGCGATCCAAATGTTTCAAATAGCAATTAAACATCTAAAATTATCTTTATTTGTATGTTTTCTGAGACGAGTACCTTTCCTTTGTCCATGAAAAATGCCGTTTTTCTCTGCTCGCTTCACCACTCGTGCTTCCCCTCAGCAACTTCCTCATTAGTCCAAGTTTTGTATCGTTTTAAAGCGCAGCATTCCAACTTTGTGAATATTCATTACGAATTTTTGATGGCATGAGTCTGAACCAATGAAATGTGATTTTCAAACTCATGCTGATTTGTAAACAAATCGATCTTACTCGCGCTGACTGACAGATCCGAATCGCTCGCACAAAGACGCCTCGGACAGCGCGCGATCCCGATGTACACAAATAACAGAATTACAGTACTTCAAAATATTCAAGTAAAATACTGAAACAAAAGTTGAATATATATATTTTCCTATAGCCTAGATATTTGGTTTTGATGAGGTGTATGCCAAATTAGGTGTTATTTATCAGGGATTTTAAGGTAGCCTATGGTTGCTAGGTGATTTTGTTTTGGACACTTTAGAAAACTTCTCAAAACTGACTTTGCTGACTCTATCGAATTCAAATGTCATTTTTTGTCAGATTCCAACAAATCATAAATCATTTTGAAGGTTTTTTTAATAACTCATTTTTGAAAATTTGCTCATTGCGACTCATTTTGCCTGAACGGTTCACATATTCTGTAAAAAATCAACTAGATAATATAGCAGGCAATAGCTTAAATTAGGCCTGGGCTTGTTTGTTTATTTCAGTCCACGCCTGTTTGTGGTGTTTTAAGATTCTTTCCCATTTTTCTCACAGAATGGTCTGCCTGATACCCAAGCCAAGTTTCACATCATGTTCCTGTTTTTCGCTGCCTCCACGTTCTCAGTGAGCCTAGCGTTTTTGTTTGCTTATCACTGCTGGCTTGTCTGCAAGAACAGATCCACATTGGGTGAGTGGGCTGTGCTGTAATTACCCTTGGATTTCACTAGTAAACATGGCCTCATCAGTAGTGTGTATTTTGCGTTCTATGATCATCTGTCTGAGTTGCCTGGTCAAATACGTCTCATACCACCAGTGACTCAGATCTGGGGCAGGTGGTGTTTAGGTCTTCTGCAGTCTGCCCTCTGTGGCAGATCCTCAAGGGAACATGTATCTGTGACAACATGCCCAGTCTTCTGGCAAAAGCAAGTGTGTCAAGATGCATTATGGTTGAAAATGAATCTCAGATTCAGACATATCCTATTCTTAACCCTGTAAAGCCTACTGTATCATATTTGATATGCAAATTTCTAAGGACTCTTAGTGATTCATAGTTCATACTTAGTCTTTTTGCTGTGAATTTTTTACTGATTTTTAAAGAAAGAATAACTTTCATATTTGTTATTGTTAGTATTATTTCAAGATGAACTTTGGTTGAAGTTGAAGCAACTTAGGTTTACTTTATTATGCATACATCGTTTTTTTTTTATTTTTTTTTTAGAAAAACTATGTTATTATTTGAGTTGGCTTTTGAGGAATGTTTATTTGATCATCTCTCTGTTATCATTGTATTGCATTGCATTATATGCTTTTAACCAACGATTAAAACACAGAGCTTTGATAATAAGACTAAACATTTAAATATCATCTTACTCAGACATATTATTGCGAAAAAAAGTGTCAATTGATATTTATATGCATTTCGTGTACAGTAAATAGTCTGCTATACTATATACAATCTCATTGATTTACATTAGAAGCTATGAGAATATAATCTTTTTTGCCATATAAAATCAGCAATAGCACTAAAATGCAAATGTTTGCTAAGATTGGGCCTCTGAATAAAATGGAGGTGTTTTTTTCCATATTCTCCAATATCATGCTATATGAGCCGATCTAATGTATCAAATATGATACTCAACAAAAAACACACACAAACTTTATTATTATTTTTTATTCTGTTATATTATTTTTATTCTTTATTATTTTCTATTCTGTCTAAAGGCTCAATAAACTGTTCTATTTCAAAACATTGGAACTGACTAGTCTGGCCATTTTCTGATTATGTAAGCTTTACAGGGTTAAAAGTAAAGAGGAAATTGGAAATCATGTTAGAAGGATTGTATATGAAGCATCTTTATGTATTTATGTGGTTTAAATGTTTCTTCTGTCAGAGGCTTTCAGAGCTCCTGAGTTCCAGCATGGACCAGACAAGAACGGCTTCAGTTTAGGAACAAGCAAGAACTTTCGCCAAGTGTTTGGAGATGAAAAGAAATACTGGCTACTGCCTGTTTTTTCAAGGTATACGTCATGTTCAGTAGCACTGGAAATATTGGTGTCAGTGTTTGCTGATCTCATTCCCTCTGTATCACATTGTGTTTCTGCAGTCTGGGCGACGGCTGTTCATTCCCCACATGTCTAGTGAACCCAGACCCCGAACAACCCTCCTTGCCCCCTGGATGCAGCCCTTCCATCAAAAGGTTCATGTCTCAGATGAATTATTCATTTAGGAAAATACTGTATAACAATATATATATATAAAAAATACAAAATAATAATAAAAAATATATAGGAAAATTTGACAGTCCAATCAAACAATGAGTCAAGAATTTACAGTAGATATTACTTCTGGTTCCACTGTCACACTAGAAATGCGCAGTTGCATTGTGAGATACTGTATGGCTGATATCCAGAGCTTTCCATTCATGCCCTTTTCATTCTTCCAGTGCGGGAGAATCCCATCAGTTTCCACCTAAACCTCTGAGAGAGTCTCAGAGCCGATTGCTGAATAACGGACAGTCAGAGGGAAGTGAAGACAGAGACAAGCGAGGTGACAGGACAGTTATGCCACATCTTATCACAAAACTATTGCTAATTTGGGTGTTTAGTGTGTCCTGACCATAAATATGAGTAATAGATATGGGCTAAACCTGCAGCTATGAATGTGTAAGTAATGGTAATAATGTGGTAATTATATACTTACCATTCTGTGTTTTCCTAACAGGTACAAGCAACCCAGCCTTGACTATTGAGAAGGAAACTTAGGAACATGTTAATGAAACAGGTTTGTTACTTTTGTGTGTACATATTACTATAACATTTTACTTATTTTCTGATAAAAATACTTTAAAGTGTTTCAAAATTATAGCGTTGTAACATACACTATCATTCTAAGTTTGGGGTAAGATTTAAGTCCCTTATGCTCAGCAATGCTACATTTATTTGATCAAAAATACAGTAAAAACAGTAATATTATTAAAATTTTTAATATATTTTAAAATATAAGTGATGTGATTATTCCAGTGTCACATGATCCTTCAGAAATCATTCTAATATGCTGATTTTCTGCTCGAGAAACATTATTATTATCAATGTTAAAAATTGTTGTGCTGCTTAATATTTTTGTGAAAACCATTTTTTTCGGTATTCTTTGATGAATAGAAAGTTCAAAATAACAGCATGATCTATCAGCGGACCGGTCACGCTTCCACTTTCAAAACGCTTTCAAATTCAAACACTTCCGTGTGCTTTCAAACGTTCCCGTGCATTGATAATTGTAGCCAATCACAGACATATATGTTGAGCGTGTGAACACAATGGCCAATCAGAGGTGTTTACGAATCCGCTCAACGGCGATCAAAGCGTCACCTTATTAAAATGTCAGTACCGACTTGGTATCGAAGTTGATACTTTTGACAACACTATTTGAAATATAAATATTTTGTAACATTATCATTGTCTTTACTTTCACATTTAATCAATTTATTGAATCCTTCTTGAATAAAAGTATTAATTTCTTTAAAAAAAAATCTTACTTTCCCTAAACCTTTGAATGGTAGTGTACATACCACATGTATTATATTATAAATGAATTCTCTTTAAATTCTTTTCCACTAGGAGTTTTGTATTAGTGATGTTTGTTGTCAGTGGAACAGTGAGGATGTCTCTGCTGCACAGACTTGCACTGCCCTTCCACTCTCTACCTAATGAATTGTGATCCTTCACAAGCGCTAACAGTGCAGGATTTATGGAGTGTACATTCATAAAGGGCCACAGTTTCTTCTCTTCTTTGGAAACCGTATGGCTGAGATATCTTCACGTGCCTAAAGCTACCCACAGATGTGGCTGAACATAGTAACATAACCGTGGTTCCTGGACCCACGTTTTAAAAAAATGTAGAAGTTTGTACGGAAAATGCCTTGAATATAGCTTGTGTGGTGTAAGCGTTGCTAAAGAAGGTGACATATTTTGTTGCCTGGGAAACGTGAAGTATTTATGCATGCTGTGTGATGGTGGTACATAGTCGTTTGTCATTGTTGAAATGTGAAAACTAAAAGCCCACTACATTACAATAATATTGTTAACCCTGTTTTTGATCCTGCATTGTTAAATTTTTTTTGTTCATTAATATGCATCTGCAAATCATGTTTGTGATCTGTTTTATTTGACCAAGTGTCTTGTCCATCACCCTTAAGTCTGGATCCCAGCTGTCCTGACTTTTGCAAAGGTCATACACATGCAAAAAGACTGATGTAGCAAAACATTTTAGGCCATTTTTAGCACTGCATATCCAGACAAAACACTGTTTATTCAAGTTTTTACCGGACAAGCAGAGGGAAGACAAGAATACTCTACATGCACTTTGAACAGCGCTTAAAGCTACACATTATTTCAGTTTTTAAATTGTCTTCGTCTTGATGGTTCTGTCGAATCAAGTATGCAATTAAGTATGCATTATGATACTGCAGCTGCAATGAGCATTTCACTATAAGTCAGTATATTGATTATTTTGTATCATACTTTGCATAACCCTGTTTGCACAATTAATGCAAAACTCAAAGATGTGGTTTTGTATCGCATCTGATTTATCTAAGGGCTCTTTTAATGTACCACCATATTTCTATCCGAATTTGATTCCACAGTTATTGCATGTAAATGTATGTGTACTTGATTTTGACTGAGGTGTGAACAAAACCTCAGATATGCCAAGAGCTGTGGTGTGTTGTCTGTTTTGTAGCTTTTATGGAAATGTCATATAGAATTTGTTATTTTGTGATTAGGTTCACACACCACATTAAAAATAAACTGTGATACAAAATTTCTACTGGTTCTTGCTTTGTGTATGTAGACGAGCTGACTGTTGTTGTTGCTGCTTTTGTTCTCTTTGAGAGTATGTGAAATTCTGCTGGCTCTAGCGCAATGTTTTCATATATAGTCAGACTCCGTATGACAATGCCAATGAACGATATGCCTTGATGAATGTTACTGTAAGAGAAATAAAGTGATATTTTATTAAGTGCTACAGTGTTGTTTCGGTATTGTTTCAATCTAACACTACACTAAAAAATGTGGGGTTAAAAACAACCCAAGTTGGGTTGAAAATCGACAAACCCAGCAGGTGAGTTAAATGTTTTTATTTTATTTAACCCAACTATTGTTTAAAAATTACTATATGTCTGGCTTAAAATGAACCCAAAATGTGTTGGAAATTAAAAATCAGACATAATTATTAGAGGCAACAATAATAATCAAAAGGTGAACATTTATTAATAAGCAATTTAATAAATGCTTGTCGTTTAATTATTTTTCATTAAACATATTAATAAATGTTAATTTCCAACATACTTTGGGTTCATTTTACACAAGCAATACAGTAATTTTTAAACAATAGTTGAGTTAAATAAAACTACCCAGCAGGTTGGGCAAACATTTAACCCAATCACTGGGTTTGTCCATTTTCAACCCGACTTGGGTTGTTTTTAACCCAGTATTTTTAAAGCGTGGTAACTGTCCTTTAAGCACAATGTAATGAAACCTTAATACAGCATACGCCTGAACAGACTTCAGTTGGAAATGTTAGAAAAATCAGGCTTTTATTTTCCAAAAGCTCTAAAAACAGTCACTCTATATTGCATAATACCAACGTGGATACTGTACACATCAAGATGATAGACAAATGGGAGGAGGGAGGTTAAGAGCTACCAAAATTATTCACCAAATCAGACATTCAAAAGAAAAGAAAAAGCTGTGTTCATGCGATTCACATGTCTATAAAAGCTCAGATTAGTTAACACAGCATTTATTCCAATATCTTTCAGTACATGCAGCAGATCTAGGCAACACAGAATTGTAAAGTAATACAATCCCCAAAAAAAAGAAAAGAAAATCAGGAGAAAAACCCAAACAGCACAAAATGTGCACCATTCAAAAAAACCAGCACTACAAGTAAAACTAATTCCACTGATACCGAGTACTTGAGTTGGTTAAGATTTCCTTTAAGAGTCATTATTTCTTAAATGAATAAAAGGCTTTGAACTTTTTGCTACTAAAATACTACAAAACCTTTACATTTCTTTTAAAAATGAAAAAAGGAAAGACAATTTTGATGCAGAAGTATGAGGTGACCTCAGTTCACTTAAATAGTGGCAGTTACATCATCACTCTTAATTTACTCGTGTGGTAAAATCTGTGCTAACCCAACATAAAGAGTAAAATCAGTGCGAGGCTTCGCTTTACAATTAAGTGCCTGTATTTACCTGTGTGTCTGTGAGATCCTCCATCTGTCTAAAGCTACTGCGAAGTGTGAGAAATCAGTACTCCTGTAATCAGGGAACGACAGTTCACGTAGGTGACTGGTGTACTCGCTAAATTAGACAATGAACTACGCAACAGTACACAAGAAGAAAAGAATGCAATAAATTAACGATAAAAAAGAAGAACATAAAAAATAGCTTAATATTAAGGCTGAGCTGTGGGGGGGGGGGGGGGAAACTAAAACACCAAATGGTTCCTCTTCTTTAACTATAAAAGATGAACATTGTGTGAAAAGATTTAACCCAGAGAAGGCAACAAAGGGAAGAAGTTTTTTTTTCTCTGTTGGATGGGAGCTTTAAAGTGCAAATTACTATGAAATCTCTCATGGAAAACAAAACAAGAACAACTAAAAACCCATGTTTTGAGCCCTGTATATGAGGTTCTTTATGGTGAGGGATTCTTGTGTCATGACTGCTGCTTGTTGGCCTCCTCCTCGTAGGCATTTCCGGTGCCGTTCTGGACATAGGATGAGCCCGAACCCAGTCCATACAAGTGACCACAATACTTGGCATCATCGATGTGATCCTCAAAAAACATCTGCAACAGCAATGATGTTACAGTCAGTACAAATGCGGGATTCGGTGGCATATTATAATCTTTTGTGTGTAGATGAAGGCACACCTCTCTCATCTTGAAGAAAGCCATTCCTGTGAGGAGTGAATCAGACCCTGCCTGATGCTGAGGACCAATTCTCTCCAGCTCAAGCTGTTCTGCCACCTCCTGCAGACCGCCCTGCACATCACATGATGAAAATCAGACACAGATTCCTTCTATTTGCACACACTGCTACAAATGAAAGTAACCCCTGGTATACTTCACGGCAAATGCTACAGTGACGACTCAAAATGATAAAATAAGAAATCTGCAATGGCTATATACACATTCACCCCCAGTTTTCAGGTTTTATTGTTTTACAATAACATTGAACCACAGAAAATTTTATTTGTATTAATCAACAATGTCAAAGTCAAAAAATATTGTTGGACACACACAGACAAAGAAGAAAAACAAACAAAAAATGAAAACAGATTCAATGCTGTAAAACACTGAGGAAAAAGTCCACGGTCATGAATACTTCGTAGCCACTGTATTTCTAATGGCAACATCCTCATGCAAATTTCCAAACACTAAAATACCTTCAAGTTCTTACAGCTCTTCATGAGGTATTTCACATCATAAATGATGGGAAAAAATAAACGAAGAATCTCGAAGAAGTCAACCTCTTCCTCTGGCAATTTCGAGTTGGACAAAATTTTAATCAGGTACCCAAAGTCATAGCCACTGTTTGGAAGAGACACAACAATTAGCTTGAAAATAAAGGGAGTATAGTTCATGAAGTTTTAGACACAGTTTTTGACATTTTTAACATTACTGCACATTTTTTGAAGCTTTTGTGGCTTGAATCTTCACTGAAACACTGTATTGATTTCAGTATGTGAATATTACTGTAAGATTACCTATGGAATGAGAGCCACTTGACCCCCTCACAAAGCACCACACCTGAGGTCATAAGCAGCTCAGCAAAGTACAGTGTCTCAATACCCTCCTCCTCATGCTTCTTAAACTGGATACCTGACGAAGTGAGCAGCTCAATGGAATCCTGTGCATACATGTCTTCCCTGCAAAAGACAGTATGTCCAGCTTTCATAAAGAATCACACTGATGGCTATGGTTACACCTGAAGATGAGAAAAGTTGTCTTGTTATGTCTTCAACATGCACATAAAACAAGGATCATGGATTGATGCTTTGTTGTTAAAAATGAGTGCCATTCCTCTTTAACTACAAAGTGCAATGCTTACGTGAGGTTAAATTTGAAGTTGAACTGCCATGTTGACGTTCCTGGTGGGTATTTGCCCTCTTCGTTCATAAATGTAAGGCCAAGCTGGATGATCTTCAACAAGTCAACATTACATCGCAACAGCTGGTACTGGTAATCTGCATTGCTTCTAAATTCTCCGATTGGTCTTGCAACGACACCTGGAAACTCTGTGTCCTACAAATGTAATAAAATGCATTATGAGTGTTATGGTTACTTGTATATTTATAGTACGTGATCAAAAAAAAAAAAAGAAATCAGACTAAAAATCTTTATATGCACTACCAGTCAAAAGTTTGGAATCGGTAAGATTTTTAATGTTTTTAAAAGAAGTTTCGTCTGCTCACCAAGGCTGCATTTATTTAATTAAAAATACAGTAAAAACAGTAATATTGTGAAATATTATTACAATTTAAAATAACTGTTTTCTGTTTGGATATATTTTATAAAGTAATTTATTCCTGTGATCAAAGCTGAATTTTCAGCATCATTACTCCAGTCTTCAGTGTCACATGATCCTTCAGAAATCATTCTAATATGCTGATCTGCTGCTCAAGAAACATTTATGATTATTATCAATGTACAATATACTATCAATGTACTTTTTTTTCAGGATACCTTGATGAATAGAAAGTTCCAAAAGAACAGCATTTATCTGAAATACAAAGCTTTTGTAACATTAAACACTACCGTTCAAAAGTTTGGGGTCAGTAAGAATTTTTATTTTTTTTGAAAAGAAATTAAAGAAATTAATACTTTTATTCAGCAAGGATGCATTAAATCGATCAAAAGTGACAGTAAAGACATTTATAATGTTACAAAAGATTATATTTCAAAAAAATGCTTTTGAACTTTCTATTCATCAAATAATCCTGAAAAAAAAACTGTATACTGTACACAAATATTTTGTACAATTGTACACAATAAATGTTTCTTGAGCAGCAGATCAGCATATTAGAATGATTTCTGAAGGATCATGTGACACTGAAGACTGAAGTAATGATGCTGAAAATTCAGCTTTGATCACAGGAATAAATTACTTTATAAAATATATTCAAACAGAAAACAGTTATTTTAAATTATAATAATATTTCACAATATTACTGTTTTACTGTATTTTTAATTAAATAAATGCAGCCTTGGTGAGCAGATGAAACTTCTTTTAAAAACATTAAAAATCTTACAGATTCCAAACTTTTGACTGGTAGTGTATATATATATATATATATATATATATATATATATATATATATATATATATATATATATATATTTTTTTTTTTTTTTTTTTTTTTTTTTTTTAATGTTTTTACATTTCATTACTTCGACTTTCAACTTATTAAGTAAGTTTTTTTTTTTTTTAAGTTTAAGCTCAAAGTTAAAATTTTCCATCTAATATCTATATTTTATTTTATTTGATTTGATTTTATCCCCCTATTTTATTTCAACAAAATAGTTTTAATTTTTGTTAACAATAACAACCCTGGAATGGTCAGATTGGATTTCAAATTAATTTTAGGGATGCACGATATATACATATCACCACATATCAGTATCTGCCGATAAATAATGGATTATTTCCTTCAGCTGAGACACTTCAGATGCGAAACTGTCCAACATGATGGTTCTGAATTGCTTGAAATATGATTGAAATCACTTCTAAAAGGAAAATACAGTTAACTGCAATGTACAGCTCAAGTCTGTCATATAGGCTACATAATATTAAAATGAAAACATTATAATTGTGTGCTTGGGACATGGCTTTTAATGGTGAGACTTTTGTTTTTGTAATCAGGCTTTCAAAAATTCTATAAAAATTTGGATTTTGATTTATCGGCCAATATATCTGTTTTCTGCTTTCAAATATAAAGAATTATTGGTTATTGGTATCGGCCAAAATTTTCATATCAGTGCAACCCTAATTAATTTATTTTTGTATCATTTATTATGCGATGTGACTAATGTTATTCATAGAGAATGAATTCAGTCATGTTGCTCATGTAAATCATTGTGTATTTAATAATCAATAAATTAACGAGTGAACAAACAAGCGGTTTTGGCATTTGATTTTTTTTGTTGTCTGATGTGCCTCATGAGTTAAAATGTGAGTTAATTTTTGCAACACTGAAAAAAAGGAAATCTAAAAATTCTAACTTCTAAAATAACCGGTTTTGTTCAAGTCAAAAATATTACCTAATATTGCTGAATCAACCTATACCAACAAAATACATTTTTATTGGTTTAATCAAGTAAAAAACTATGAAAGCTTGTTTTCGCCACTCAAAAAAAAAAAAAAAAATAAAAAGTTAATTGTGAGATATCAATTTGCAATACTGAGAAAAATGTCTTTATCTTAAAAACTTCTCATCTCACAATTCTCACTTTTTTCCCCTCACAATTGTGAGGTATAAACTCACAATTCCTAGAAAAAAGTCAGGATTGCAAGATAAATGTCAGAATTGTGAGTTTACATCTTGCAATTCTGACTTTATAAATAGCAATTGTGAGATAAAAAGTCACAATTATCTTTTCAATTTTTTTTATTGCGTGGCAAAAACAAGATTCCATAAAAAAACCCAGCTCTTTAAAGTAACAACTGCAGGTTGCCAATTTTTACAGTGCATCCTCTCTTTCCACAATGACAGGAACTCTTGTATGTCTCTCACCATGAGGCTGACACTCAAGTCATTACTATGGAAACTGATGTAGACATATCAGATATTAACTGCACTGTCTCAACATATGGATCTAATTTCATAACTTGCAAACTGACAATTTGAAAAATGAAACTGTATTGATTTGAATAAAACCTTAATGTTTCAAACTCACCATTGCAACATAGCTGAATTTTCGAGTCACCTGTCGGATCCTCTTCATCTCCTCCTCCAGGTTGCTGGCCCAAACCTCACATATTTTTTGGCTATGATCCACAGTGGCTGCGGGCATAGTGTCACTCTCAGGTGCACGGCATCAAAACCAAAAAAACACTCCCCAGGGGATATTCTCATGAAATTATAGTCGCTTGTTCCCTCTTTTTATCTGGAAGAGATAAAAATAATCACACCACAATCAGGACAATTTATATCAAATCACTTTATTGTCACTACACTATAAACAAGAAGGTAATAGACACAGTGTACAAAATAAACAATATGCAAATACACATAGTATAGACAGGGTAACTTGAGACAATTAAAATGTGCTATTGAAAACAAATGTGCAAAAAACGTAGGTAGAAAATATGGTAAATGCCAAACATATACATCACCATACAAAGCTCTCCTGTCCAATTAAAAATGAGCATGTTGTAATCAAAGCATTATCCCTATATTGTTCCCTTTATTTGTACCTAACTGTATTTTCTTCTATGGTCAATAACTTCAGGTCTGTATATATTTTCAAGTTTATATCCACTGTACATGTCTATGGATTGTGGATAATTCTTCTGTCAGGCCCTGGCTGGTAAATCATTAGTCATGTGTTTACTGACTTCAAACTAGATGTTAGATGAGTGTATCCTTCTCATCCCCGGTAGACAATAAACAGAGAGAGACTTTCTGCAATACTTCATATGCTTCACTTTAGATTCTACTAAGTACACATGACTACTCGTCTACTATTCTTGCATCATGACAACACTGAAAGGATAATGATTCAGACATACTCATATACCGCACAAAAAAACTGTTGTAATGTGACTAAACATTACATCAAGTGCCAGATGAGTCAAAACGGTCGCAGGCTAACAGGAGCAGTATTCACTTCAAAATGCTAACAAAACAAGTAGGAAGATTGGTCGTGTGCCAGAAAATGCTTTTTGGACATACATGTACATTAAAGTGCCTTTATAACTAATTATCTGTTGCTTTATATGTCCTTAAGCTATTAAATCAGTTGTTGTTGTTAAGTTGACAGGTTAGCAGCACCAACTAGCACAACATCTGCTAAACAGCTAAACAACCCCGCAAACGTCCTGAAGTCATGTCTACAGTCAGCTTTTGGAGGTTTGTGTAACTAATCTTCTTGTAAGATGTGAATGATGCTGTTTGCTGTCGGGGTGAGTGTTTATTTGTATGTGGCTAGCATGTTAGCTATTAGCCTATCCACAAAAGTTTGTCCTGTTATTATGATCAAAGTTCACTTTTTCTGTCAGGACTTACCTTTCCTCAAACAAGGTAGTTACACTTAAAGCGTATACTGCTTCAGTAATGCACAATCACCTTGTTTAGAAAGGACTGGGACCTTGCTATTTACTTTTATATAGTTTTATTGGGCTAACACCGATATCAACAACCAGCTGCCACCTCTGAAACTACATCACAGCGCTTCAGCATGACGTCACGACACGACGACGCGTGACCTTTGAACCTTTTTTTTTTTTTACATATTTGAATTCTTTAAAGAACTATAAAAAAATCAATTGCTTGTAAGAATCTTCAATGGTGAGATACTTAATAGCCTATTTCAGAATTTCACGTATTGCATCTTGTTTCTTGTAAATGTAGTTTTGCAATAAAACAAGAACTCTGAAGGATAAACGCATTTGTTTCAGTTTGAGTAACTGAATATATATATATATATATATATATATATATATATATATATATATATATATATATATATAAATGAATAAATCACAATCACCTGTTGTTTTGAGACCACTGAATTAAAAATTTATTGTAATGTTGCCTTTATTTTTGCTTACACACCTTATGACAAAGGGAAAGGTTAAAACATGAAAATATGTGAGCAAATTTGCAATATGGATCTAAACTGAACAAAATCTGAAATGCATTCTTTTCCTAAAAAAGCATGATGCAAATATCATAGCATGTAACAAGAAGTATTTATACTCTTTTTTGCTTCATTTAATACAACATATCTTATTTGGTCTGGTTTCTTTTGGTTCTTTCTGTTTCTGTGAATTTATTTTCATACAACTGCCAGGTTAAAGTGTACAACATTATGCACAAAAACTGTGGTTTTATAAGTATGCTATGCAAACTATCCAAAGACTGACCGGATCCCCTTAAGAATGAGTAAATGTTACTTTTAAAGCACATTTAAAGATGTAAATATCAGATTCATTTCATAACAAACAGAAGTTTCATGTATGTAGTCAAGTCATTGCATAAAGTGCAAAAAATTAAGATGAGATCATTTATTGCACACAGGTATTTAATGTTTTGAAAGATTTCATGCTAAAGAGAAATTATAAATATATATATATATCAGAATAAAACATCGCTCTTTACATCGTACACCCGTAATACACATTCATATAGAAAGACATGCTTCTGTAGTGCCATTCACATGAGACACACGTCCACGTTGTCCAATAGCTATGCATAATTTGAAACCCACTCTCTTATCTTGATCACATACAGTAGATGCTATAGCTTTCTCATTTGTTCATGCTTTGCTGGGGCCAGTCTCATCTGAGTCAGGATCCTTCACACTGTCCTCACTTGGCAAGGACTCTTCACCAGAAGAATGGGAGCTGAAATCTGCCACTCCTGACTCCTGGTCACTATTGTCAGCATCAGGGCATTTTGGTTTGTCTCCAAACAGGCTTTCTCTCTCTCCTTGTTGTGAGGAGAAAACATTGGGAGCAGCACCTATAAAGCCACCAATGTAATCCTGAGGAGTATTGACCAGACTTGCATCTAAAGGGAACGACCAAAGCGTCTGTTTGCTGTCCAACACACCCTTCTGCATGTAAAGTGTTTTTGCTCGCTCCTTATCCAGAACAGCCAGTTTCTACAAGGGGAAAATATTTGATCACTAAAGTTAAAATGGCACACATTGTGTGACTGCATTTGTAGAACATGCATATTAAATAAACAACATGGTCTTTGTGCAATTTTATTGTAATTCAAAATAAAATGATAAAAACTAATGTGGAAATATTTAGGCAAATATCTGATGTTCTACCTGTTCATAGAGAGCCAGTTCTTCCTCAAGTTGCTGTGTTTCCTCTTTTACAGCCATCAGACAATCCAGCTCAGACTGGCGTGGGTGCAACTCACGATCAAATCGATTATACAACCTTCTCCAGTATCTAAACACAGAAAAGACAAACCTGTAATAGCTGTATTTTTAACCATTTCTACTGTCTCAACTTTTATAAATAGATAAAGGCTGTGCATGAGAAAGGGAATCAAAGAAAGAGAAAATATGTATTGTCAGGTCAAAATTGTGAGACAAAGCTAATATAGGCCTACAGTATACAGGGAAAGAACAAAAAAAAAACTGTTAACATTGACATACTTAAAACAGAAGGGGGCGGTACTAGGCCTTAGAAGTCCCTGATCTGGTTTGAACAGAGGGTTCATGAAGTCCATCTTGTTCTCCCATAATTGAGGCCATATGGAATGAGTTTTCTCTTTGATGCTACAGAAAAAAACAACATGCAGAGAATTGTAACATCTGAAATACCCCAAATATTGACAACAAAATTAAGTTTGTTCATTCATGTCTTTATACACAGGACAATTACCACAGATCTTTCCTCTCCTTCTGGCTGTTACAAATGAAGTTGCCATAGTGACAGGAGTAAATGTGGTTGTGGATGCTGATTAGAAACTTCTCATTGTACTCAAAAGAACAGGGAAACTGATCCATGAGCTGCCATACACATTCCAGGAACTGGTCCATAACAGGGGACACTTCCTTGGCTTCTCCATCTAGATGGCCGCATCTGAAAAGCCATGAAGTAAATTACATTTAGAATGAGCAATTTCATCTAGTACATCAGAAAACCTGTGTAAATTTTAAAATGAGGGCTAACCTGTGTGAAAACTTGTGTCCAAATGAAACCCAGTCTTTCTCTATCAGCACCTACACATCAAAATAAATTTACTTTTTACTTACACTACTCTTCAAAAAATTGGGGTCAGTCAGACTTTTTTTTTTATTTAAGGAAACATTAAATTGATCAAAAGTGACAGTAAACATTTACAAAAGATGTCCATTTCAAATAAATGCTGTTCTTTTGACTTTTCTATACATTGAAGAATATTGAGCTATATTAAGTTTCCACAAAAATATTAAGCAGCACAACTGTTTTCAACAGTAATAACAAGAAATGTTTCTTGAGCATTAAATCAGCATATTAGGGTATGTTTACACGACAATGATGTACTAAAAACAGAAAAGTTTTTTCTTTGTACAATGACAACGTTATCAAAACTATCCCCGTTCACATGAATCCGCGAAAAAGACTAAAAACGCTGTATTATGCATGCCAGACAAGTAGTTGGGGATGTCACTATGTAAAGAAAGACTACGCGCCTGCGCACACGCGTTCTTTTACAGAGCACTCGCGCCAAACACGCAGTTTTTATTTCCCTATAGCGGCTAATAAATCAGAAGTCTCACACATTCACAGAAAACACATTACCTTTGTGTTGCAAAATAAGGTGGATAGACTAAACACGTAATACGAAAATACAGATATTTTCAGAGATTCGTGTTTTTGCAGTTTACACGGAAATGAAAACGGTATCATTTTCAAAAACTTGCACTTTGAAACCCATTTTCAGGCCACCAAAATGCTGATGAGGTGTAAATTAATGGCCAAAAGACATAAAAAGTTTTCTGTTTTTAGTTGAAAACGGTGTCGTGTAAACAGCCCCTTAGAATGATTTCTGAAGGATCATGTGACACTGAAGACTGGAGTAATGATGTTGAAAATTCATGCCATGACAGAAATAAATTACATTTATATATATATATATATATATATATATATATATAAATATATATATATATACTTATTAAAATCGAAAACAGTTATTCTAATTTAAAAAAAAAAAAAATGTTACTGTATTTTTGATTCAGCCTTAGTGAGCATAAGAGACTTCTTTCAAAAACATAAAGAAATCTTGTAGTAGTAGAGTACTTGAGAACAGTTTAAAGGTAAAATTTCAATTTCCAATGTTAAAATACTTCTTTATATCCAAGTTTCATAAGCAGAGACAACTAGAAGTAATTTGTAAGCTGACTTCCTTTTAAAAGTGCAAGCACTGTGGCACTAGCACAACATTGATCTATTTGTTTGAGCGTTCTGACCATCTTGTTTAGCTGATCGATAAAAAGGCAGAGAAACTGAATGTGAAACCTGTTTAAAAACATGCAATATTTTTGCAATTCCATTTGAAGATGCACTTCATCTTTTAAAATGGGTTATTCTATGCATCTGCACAGACCTACTACTAGTGTATCAGGAAATGAGATGGTATTCCCAGACAGACTTAATCTGTGCTAGAAAGTATGATGTTTCTTTTGATGTTGACCCCTTATGAGGGTAAATTTCTAAGTAGTAAGAGATGATTCTCTAAACTGAGCTCTGCTACTGAATGAATCCTCTCCAGCAGAGATCCAGCCTGAGTCAATCCGTATGATTAAATGAGTAAGACTCATGGGCAGCCTGTCAGTTATGCATCTTCTTACATTGTGAACTCAGTGACTTGAATGAAAAAGTTGATAAACCACTATAATGTAGCATGCTGCTATTTACCATGAGTCCCTTGAGGGTCCTGTAGTAGGGGTCCAAAAGCACACTGGCCACAGAGCAAACCTGAGCCGTCCTATCCCAGCCATCAGAGCAATGAACCAGGACACTGACCCCTTCCTCTGCCACGGCCTGTGTGCGTGTTCGTGAGAACATGAAATCAGTACCGGAGCACTCACACATGGGCTGAAGAACTCTCAAAGAGATTGTTTACCTTAGATATGAAGATTCCAGCCTCCATGATCGATTTGATGTGTCTCAACCAGTCTGAATTTTCAAGCCCCAAGAGAAATTCTCTCATGGAAGGAGAGCGAAGTGCAGAAACTAAAAAAGCCACCATGACAACAGACATTTTGAGAAGATCCAGACAAACTCACTGCATGGTAAATTTTATATACAATCCTGAAAAAACAATGATGAAAACCAGGAGCTTTACTGAGAATTTACAGTAGGGAACTGATATGAGGAATATTTTTGGATATCCGTAGTTTAGACTCTTCTTTAAAGTGCTCAATATTTACTTTGGCTTTGCAAAGAAAGCTAGTGACTAACAAAAGTGTCCTTTTTATTTATGTTACTTAAAATACGCACTAATGATAAATTGGCTTGATGACATTTCTGTCTTATGGCTCATTAGTTATTATGACAACTAAATAAATAAATATGTATTTCTATAAGTGGCATTGATTCTTTTTCTCCAAACCAGCATAAACATTCTCTGTGAGCAGTGTAAGATTTGATATGTCAACAGTTCAAATGTGATAAGAGTATTTAAGGGTTGGTGACGTCCCATGAGAACACACCAGATGAGAGCTCAAGCCAATATACTGACAAACCCACTCACTCTTGGTGGCAGAGACCAAACTAAACTAACTTTATTTCAAGGAAACTGCCATTCTAGGAAGAATAAAGCATGCTGTAATGAGATCTTAAACAGTCTCTGCTGGAAGCCTATAAGATTATTCGACCAGATGACTCCCTAGTGTTTTCTGAGTCAAAATGCTATCACACCCAGTACCGCTATTATTTCTTCAACACTGGAAGATATCATTCTCACGCCCTGCTTTTCTCAATAACGGGAAAAAAGGTCCCCAATCGTCAAGTCAACAAAACAAAAATAGGCAAGGAATAAAAGCCAGATGGATTCAAAGCACCCCAACTACACTATCTGCTTTGCCAAGAAACTCTCCTGTGGTACAATCTACGGCTTCATTGCAGAACATCTTTATTATAGATGATAAAACGCTTAAAATCTCCAATAAAACTGAAGGGGAGCTGTTATATACTGGTCTAACAGAAGGATCTTTGGATCTAGCACACTGGTTAATATGGTGCAATTCATTTTCTCACTTAACAAGATGGAGACAATACCCTCTATGAGTTTCTGCTGACTGTTCCTCATCACGTGGATGTTTTCAATGCCGATGAACTGGAATTTAATGTTGCAGTAGTTGTCCTCATTTTCGTAGCCTTTGCCTGCAGCTCGGTTTGCCATTGCGTTTAGCTGGAAATACATGTGATACTCAGACACAGCGTCTTTCATGTGTTATTCTGATATCTGGTCCATCGTATACTGATATTAAGTGGACTGACCTTGGGTCTGGTGTCTACAACATACATGAATCTGCTGCCAGGATTAGACTTCATGATGGCCTGCAGCATTTGCTCGTCCTCCAGGCAGCGAGCGCTGAAGCCAGAAAGAGGCTGACTGCTGCGACATATTGTGGCCTAAATAAAACACATCATATGAGTTGGAGTTTGCATATGTTGGTATTTTTTAAAGGGGCAACAGTGATGGTCCTTGCTCATTAGGTACCCAATGCAAGATAAGACATGACTGAAAAAACACTGAAAACTACTATTTCTTCAAATTTGTGTAGGACAAGATCCAGTGGTATAGTGTTTAGTGTGAAAGTGGCTTAAATAAACCAATAAAAATAGTAAAATAAAAAATTTATACAAATGCAAATTTAAATTTAATTTAAAAATAAAAAATATATATTTTAATACATTCAATAAGCTATAATAAATTCTGCTCTAGTAAAATGCAACTATCGTCCGACCTTAAAGTAATTCCCAACCTGATTCTTTCATGCTCAATATATAAATTTAGCTTGAAAAACAAAGGGGTAAGGGGACCCAGGCTCAAAAAAAAAAAAAAAAAAGCCAAAATATATTAATGTATAAAAAAAATTAATAAAAAAAATTATATTTTCAATCTTTAAATGTAACTATCGTACAGCCTCAGAATAATTCCCAGTCTGATCATTTCATGCTCGATAAATAAATTTAGTTTGAAGAAAAAAAAAGAGGAAAGTGGACCCAGGCTAAAAAACAAACAAAAATGTATATAATTTAATTTAATTATTAAAATGTATAAAAACATACATTTTAATTTTAATAACTTTAAAATCAAAATTATATTTTAATACATTAAATGCAGCTATCATACAGCCTAAGATTAATTCCCAGCCTGATCCTTTCACAAATGATTAATAAATTAAACTTAAAAAACAGCAGATCACAATTTCCTCTCAGTGGAATGGGCATTTCATGAGAATTTGGCCCTGGCCTCATAAAACTATGAGCTTGCAATATTACATTTTTAGACACTGTTCTAATCATATTTTGGGGTTAACGAACCATGAATTGGGGGATATTAAACTGTAACTGACCCCTTAGGGCTTCACCATTAAGATCCTTATGTGGAGGTCACAAGCTTCTTCTCCATGTGGTTTGAATTCATGTGTCCAAAAGAAAACACAAAGACTCCAAGGGGAATATTTGACCTCAGTGAAATGAAATGTCTTTTAACAGAGTGCAGAACCCAAGAGGGTGCAGAGGGGGCTTGACCACGCTTTTAAAATACCCATTATATTGTAATTCATCATGCAGGAATATGCTGCATGACACATTTAGTAACTTGACATGGTAAATGTACTACAGTTTAATGTTTAAATGACTGTGAGTTGCATTTGTTTTGTGGCAAGCATTTTCTTTGTAAAGAAATCATATCAAGCTTGAGTTTAGTACTAAATCAAGCTGCATCACATTTATGGCTCTTCAGAAATTTAGTGTTTTTATATATAAGAGCACTCAAGTCTGAAGAACACTGTGTTCTTGAACCTTGAACTTGCATCCTCAATCTGATTACAAAGTATTTGGCAGGCAAGGACATAAAAAGGACAGGACCAAATTCTCCACAGCCTCATTAAAAGGGGCAGATGAATGTTAAGACTGCAGAGAGAATGTGCCAGATGTGGAGGCAGACTTACATGATTTTCCTTGCAGTAGTATGACAACGTGGGAAATCGACCTCTGCTACGAAACTTAGAGCTCCCTACGATGACAGGGAGGGTGACGGATTTAGGCACGAACAAGTCAGATGGGTAAGTATCACACACCTGTGTCACAAAAAGAAAAGTTATAAAAACACCAACATAATATACTGATTGTGTTTACATAGTGTTGGTGGCTGATACACTAACTCTGTACTCTCGGTTGATTGGGGTGACATGCCATAGCTTATTTGGAAGTCCCATTCGACTGTACTCGGCCTTAAAATCTAAAAAGTCCCATGAGTGTTCCCGTTCCGCTTTGTCAGCATTAGGATTGAAGGAAAAACAATACAACTCTTCATATTTTTCTGCAAGACATGGGAAAAAACATGAGAAAATGTCCTGGTACTCTGAAATATAGAAACTATAATTAATTTGAACATTATATTAAACATACAAATGCTGATTTGTCTGCATTGATATTGCAATCACAAGTTGCGTCCAAAATGCACTTATAGTATACTATGCACCAAGTACTCAACCATGTAATGCAGGGCGAGATCCATTTTCCGGCAGAGTTTAGCTCCAACCTTGTTCAAACTCACCTGCCTGTAGCTTTTTAGTAATCCGGAAGACATTGATTAGCTCGTTCAAGTTTGTTTGAACAAGGTTGGAGCTAAACTCTGCAAGAAAAATGGATCTTGAGGGCCAGAGTTGTCCAGCCCCTGTGTAGTGTATGAATTTTATTTTGTAAGGTTATTTTATACAGTTATTTTGTAATCCAGCATCAGTCTGACAGAGTCTGGCAGTCTTTCCTTTTCTCTGGTTCATTAGAAAACAGTTGAGTGCATGAAGCGTCCAACATTCCACATTTTGTTTTTTCGGTTAATTAAAGGGTTAGTTCACCCAAAAAAGAAATTTCTGTCATTAATCACTCACTCTCATGCCATTTCCAAACCCGCAAGATTTTTTTAATCTCCCATAGAAAGCAACGAAATTACCACATTAAAGGTCCAGAAATGTAGTAAAGACATCGTTAAAATGGTCAACGTGACTACAGTGGTTCAACCTTAATGTTACGAAGTGACGAGAATACTTATTGTGTGGAAAAACAAAACAAAAATAACAACTTTATTCAACAATTTCCTCTCTACCCTGTCATTCTCCTACACAGTTTACGTTGAAGACACATTGCAGAGCTTCCGTGTTCTACATCAGAATGCCGACTCTGTATTGGCCGACTCCTGTTTCAGCATCACACATGCGTCGTGTTGCTCACGTGAACAGCGTTGGCTAATACTGAGCCGGCGTTCGGATGTAAACACGGAAGCATGGCACTGCATTCACTAAATAGGAGACTGACATGGAAGAGAAGAAATTGTTGAATAAAGTCGTTATTTTTGTTTTGTTTTTGTGCGCAAAAAGTATTCTTGTTGCTTAATAACATTAAAGTTGAACCACTGTAGACACGTTGACTATTTTAACGATGTCTTTATTACTTCTCTGGACTTTGAATGCTGTAATTTCATTGCTTTCTATGGGAGATTAAAAAAAACCTCTTGGATTTCATCAAAAATATCTTAATTTTTGTTATGAAGATGAACGAAAGTCTTGCGGGTTTGGAACAACATGAGGGTGAGTAATTAATGACAATTTCATTTTTGGGTGAACTAACCCTTTAAGTGCCTTTGAAGTGCACTTATTCTTTTTAGAATTTTCAGTGTGAACACACTAATCACGCTACTACAAAATAGTATAGAATAGTCCACAAGCATGCAAATTGGGATGCATTTACAGTATATTCTTAAAATGTATGCTAGGTGACCCACCTGGCCTAGACAGACGTGAAAGTGAAATGTAAACATCATGGCAGTCGCTCTCTTGAGGAATAATAAACTGTATGACCTGAAAGTTCTTGCAATGGATTAATAAAGGGTATCCACTCTGAGATGCTTTATGCTTTACAACATTACACACTAAACTGTGCAGAACCTGTGAAAAACAAACATACCATGTCAGTTATTGTACTTATAAGAAGATTAAGAAAGTATACATTTTTAGAGCACAGAACTACTTGACAATGATGATACACCACAAACATCAATGGCAATAGTTTATATATCTGACATGGCAAGCACTTACCCACAGCTCATTTCTGTCCTCAGATCCTTTACCTACAAAGATAGTGTGTGTGGCTGTCAGGTAGAGCGTGCCTACTTGAGTTCTTCGAGACAAACTTCTGTCGACTAACCGGACATTTTCAACCTGCAAAATATAACCAAGTATATTAAACCAGGGGTTTTTAATGCCACAGATCCCAATATATGATCACACTCGTGTGAGGAACCCCCATCCTAAAATTTAAAAGGCATCCATCTTTTATAAACTACCAATTTATACACTGAAAAATAAACATTATAGACCTAAAATTAGTTTCTATTAAGTTACATTATTATACACATTTTTCTACTCACTATAGTAATGTGCTGATAAATGTATTATTTATTTGTGTATTTTTTTATTTAATTTTAATTCATTTATTTTAATCTAATTGAATCTACTTAGTAGATTAATACCTAACTAATAATTTTAATAACATTTTTATTCATTTATTTTCATCTAATTTATTTATTATTTTATTTATTATTAGTTATTACTTATTTATCTAATTATTTTCATTATATATATATATATATATATATATATATTTTTTTTTTTTTTTTTTTTTTTTTTTTCACTCTAGACTTTTCCACAAAATCCCTGTCACTTTCTTGAGGCCTCCTGGGAGTTTGAAAACCTCTGAATTAGACAACATTAGTATTCGTGATTCACTATAAAGTACCATACCACAAACACATATTAGTGAACATCCCTCTGGCCTGAGGTGATACTGTATGTTTAAATCATCTGCAATCAATTGGCCCACAATAGCAATATTCAAAATTCCCAAAGTGAATATGGCTTTTCAGTCATTTTCTTTAAATAATAACTGACCAGATGTAGGCCTTTACTTTTTTCCTTGAACATTTGTCTTACTGTGTTGAGTTAATTGATTCCAATGACTGAATCCATTTCATTTACAAGTAATAAAACCTCAAATTACTAATGTTTAACATGTGGAAGCAATGAATGGAGATGTGAGGTACATGGCATATAAAGGGAATCATTGTATCATGGATGCTGGACATTTACCTTTGGCATTCTGATGTGCTCCATCTCTGACCACCACACCTCTGGCGCGTGCAGCTTATCAGGGTACAGAAATACTTCTCAGTGTCATGCTGAACGAGTGTTATTGTGTTAATTTAAACACAATAATAGGCCTATTTAAAGTACTGTTAGAAACGCTGCTCTTCTTTAAATCCGGGTTGATAGGGATATATATGGCTCCTCCCGTCATCTGTAGTGATTCACCGTGAGGTCTCTGCGCTGCTGCGCGGACCGCTGCAGGGTCCTAAAGCCGAAGAGTTTGCTTCAAAAAGCACGATGCATTGTGATTTTAGCTAAGAAAACATCATTATCGGTATTGTTTATATCTTTACGCAAAAAATATAAGGGTATTCGTGTGAGTATATGCCGTTTCATTGAAATTTTATGCAATTAGCCTATGTTTTATTCCAGTGAATAGGCCTACTATTAGAAGTGATGTTTGAAATCCAGGATACAAGAAATCTAAACATTTTCATTGTAGCGTATGTTTACGTAAGTTTTACGTCTTACAAACGTAGCTTATGTTCATTTATATATTACTAGTCAGTACAGGAGATTAAATATTTACTAAAAATTTGCAAAAAAGCTCTCCCTGATGAAAAAAACCAGCATATGCTGGTTAAGGTAGGTTTTGGAGCTGGTTTATGCTGGTCCAATGCTGGTCCATGCTGGTCCTAAGCTGGCTCGAACCAGCATGCCAGCTCTAAAACCTACCTTAACCAGCATATGCTGGTTTTTTCAGCAGGGATGACATGTCAGGTTTCTTTTCAGATTTGTTATCAAGACAAAAATGACAGTTTACCAGGATCAAATAGGTAGTATGCAGGTTATAATAACACTGAACGTTCAGATGATTACGTTCTTGAAAGTGATTTTATGACAGTAGTAAACTGTCATAAACTATGATTAATTGTATAAAAGAAAAGTGAATTGATAAACATGGCCCATATAGCCTACTGCCTTCTTGGCTTTTCCCCTAATGAATCTCAGTTTATTTTACCAGTTGATATTTCTTTTCCTAAACTCCTGTCCTGTTTTCACAGTTAATAATAGTTCAAATTAAGTTCACAGATAACCATCTTTCATTCTTAAATCCTCTCTCTCTCTCTAAAACCTACCTTCACTGACTCTTTCCACCATCTCTCTACACAAAGTACATATTGACACTGTTGTGACGTCATATCATATGAATCTTTGAGTTAATCAGTGAGCCTTTTAGACAGTTGATTGTGCAGTTTTGTTCAGTACATAAAACATTCATGTTGAGGGGAAAATAATGTGATGGACTTTAATTTGCCAATTGACCATTTCAAGTCTAATCACCATGATTTAGTTCATTACTGTTTAACATTTTAGTATGAGGGTTGTTTGTCCATTCCAATAGATTACTCCAGAATGCAAATATGCGTTGTATTGCATTTAGCAGATCTCTTTTTCCATACAGTATCGTAAGTTTACAATATAACGTATACATCTAAACTTACAGTGATCTGTTTCACCAAATGGTAGATTTTATACTGTAGCCTCCCATCTTTCCTGTTCAAGCTTGCAGAATCTGAGTAGGTCTACTATGTATTATATGCATTTTGCCTGAAAGCATATATGTAGTGTTTCTCTCATTCGCTCATTCTCTAAATATGCCTCTGATAACCACCCATGTCCCAGATTTTAGCAGTACTTACAATGAACTCAATAATTATCACCCTTATCAACCAATAGTACACTAGATCGTATTTTATATGAAATGGCAAGGGCAGACCCTCAGGACTCACGGCCATAAAGGTAATAAAGCAGGATTGTGACCTCAGTAATGGCCCAGTTCTTGTATCTAAGGACTGATCCATCAGCCTTCAGAAGATTATTCATTATATCATTACCTGACATGCAAAAATCAACAAATGTATTCAATGTCTAAAAAAACTTGTGGCCTAATAACTGTAGTTTTAAAAAAGGAATTTCTCTGCATGGTTGTCTAAACTAGAGATACCTTGGGGCAGTTTCTCACAGGAGCAATGTGCTTAAGAGGATTAGGAAAATCGAGCACTTTTTAATAAAGAAAGCATTAAGCAGATACACACAGGTGATCATTTCAGCCTTCACATTGGCATTCAATATAAACAAGATTATGGGCATTAAGGAAGATAACTGGGTCAGTATGCCACTATTCAGCATGTAAGTTTATATATATTTACCTTCCTATTGCACGTACTGCATGTTATGATACCAGATGAAGCTTTTTAGCATAAAAATAAAGCTTTTATTGTCTTACCTCCACCAAACTCTTCTTAGGAAATGCAGTGATGTCATAGCTGACAGGTTTCCCATGCTGGTATTCACTGTAGCAGATCAAACCTATCTAGATATTCAACTTTAGCAAAATCAGCACAGGATCATTCAAGTCTAGACTTATAATCTTCTAGCAACTAAGTTTAAGGGGAGTAAAAGATCATTATTGGTCTCATTCCTTCAATCAAGCTGAACATTTTAAAGATTCTCTTTGTCCTTTAATGTAGGACGGTTAACAGGTAACTGAACTCTAAGGACTCTGCCAGTGTCCACCGTTGGTGCGTCATCAAAACAAAAGCAAGCACAAAGTGACGTTCATTGCATAAAAGTTATTTGTTCTCATAGATAAAGAGAGAGAGAGGGCAGTTCATCTTCGTAACAGCTGCAAGTGTTTTGCAACAATGACACTGCATGAAACTAAAGTTGATTGCACAGCAGTTTTATGGTTTGCATCAATGTATACTTATCTGCAGACATTAGCTTGTACTGTCCTATGGTCTTCCCACTAATAATTGACTTGAACATTTCCTGGTGACAGCTCTGTTAAGTGGTGTGGAGTGTCCCTATGACAAACAGTGCTGTATTGCGGTGTTGACATTAGAACCAATATTTTTGCATTAGGCGAATCAACTATGGTCATGTGCGTGACATTATTTGTGTCAGCCTGTCTTGAGAAGCATAGGAAAACCCATTCAGAAAACCCCTCACTCATTTTGGTAAAAGTTGGCGGTATGACCTAAAATGAACGTACAGTTCAACAGGTTTCTTCCCACTTCTCAAAGGATCTTGTCTTCTTTTGTTCTCTATGCTGTGTAGGACTACAGTATATTGGCAGATGAATACAGTTGCTCTTTGGACTTGATTTTATGCCCGAAAAAGGCCTTTGGGTTTCAGACCAAAAGTGAGAGATGTTCACCAACGCCTATTCTCTGGTTTTTATGCAATTTAGAGGCTGTAAATGTGAAATTAACCAACCCTTTCTGTTCTATTTATACACATCTCATGATGTTTCAAAAGTTCATTTAGCAAGAAGTTGCATCAGCCTTTTGGTGTAATTTCTTTTGATTCATGTCAGGCCTGTCTTTACCTGATGGCTGTGCCAGCATTGGCAAATGCAGTAAACCACATTCCCTAAATGTCTTTAAAGCAGTCTCTTCTGCTGTTTCCCTGGACAGTGGATGAATGTTTTCAGTGGTGGCTCTTACTTATCCATCCATTCAGGGTGGCATTTGCTTTCACTGTGGTGTTCAGATAAATAAAGGGCACAGAATGGACACAGCCTTTCAACTGATGATGAACTGATGGAGAAGAACATCTCAGTCTGACACATGCTAGAGCAGAGTGACTGGAGAAAGACTCATTGTACCACACAGTTACACCAGATGCTTTCACGAATTCTAAAGTAGATTGGGTAGATGCCACGCTGCATAAAAGATGGAATTAAATATTGTAAATTTACCATTTTTCATGTAACAATTGGAGTGGTATGCAAAATACTTAATTGTAAGGTTAATTCTTCACTCCTGGCCTTTAGTATTATTAAGTGAGCACATCCATACCCCCTTTTAAGTGTATAATATATACTCACTAGTCACTCTATTAGGTATACCTGTTTAACTGCTGGTTAATGCAAATACCTAATCATCTAATCACATGGCAGCAACTCAATGAATTTAGGCATGTAGACATGGTGAAGATATTCTGCTGAGGTTCAAACTGAACATTAGAATGGGGGAAAAGGGGATTTGAGTGACTTTAAATGTGCAAGACGGGTATTGTATTGTTGATTGTTGATGCCAGAGGTCAGAGGAGAATGGCCAGACTGGTTCGAGTTGATACAAAAGCAACAGTAACTCAAATAACCTCTTGTTACGACCGAGGTCTGCAGAAGAGCGTATCTGAACGCACAACACGTCCAACCTTGAAGCAGATGGACTACAGCAGCAGAAGACCACTTCTGTCAGCTATCAACAGGGAACTGCACGGACTCACCAAAATTGGACAATTGAAGATTGGAAAAACGTTGCCTGGTCTGATAAGTCTTGATTTCTGCTGCCGCATTCAGATGGTTGGGTCAGAATTTGTTGCTGCTGGTGGTGTAATGGTCTGGGGCAGGGGTTCCCAAACACATTCCTGGATCCTCCCCAACACTGCATGTTTTCCATGTCTCCTTAATCAAACACACCTGATTCAGATCATCTGCTCATTAGTCGAGACTCCAAGACCTGAAATGGGTGTGTCAGACAAAGGAGACATGCAAAATGTGCAGTGCTGGAGAGGCTCCAGGAATGTGTTTGGGAACCCCTGGTGTGGGAGATATTATCTTGGCACACTTTGGGCCTCTTATTACAAATAGAGCATCATTATACGCCATAGCCTACCCAAGTATGTTGCTGACCATGTCCATCCCTTTATGACCACAGTGTACCCATCATCTGATGCCTACTTCCAGCAGGATAATGCACCATGTCACAAAGCTTAAATAATCTCAAACTGGTTTCCTGAACACAACAATGAGTTCACAATACTCAAATGACCTCCACAGTCACCAGATCTCAATAGAGCACCTTTGGGATGTGGTGGAACAGAAGATTCACATTATAGACATGCAGCCGACAAATCAGTCGACAAGTGCGTGATGTTAAAAGCAGCACAGTGGAAAGTAAAAACATGTTCTATGTAAATGGCCTCTTAGTCAGTTTAGACGCCATATTGAATAAACGCAGATAAAATTGAGGCTGTGAGTGATAGATTTAAAGTCCGTGGCATGCGCTGTGTAAAGTTCCTAGCTGTTCCCAGCTGAAACAAAATCATCATTCATCAGCGGAACAATCTTCATGTTGTTAAACAACAGTACAATCCATTGAATGCACTGTACTTCTATTCCTTATACAGCCTTGTTTTCATTCCTGTCAATAATGAACTACGATGCTACCCTGACTTAAATCTATGGGAATCTGCTATAAAATGGTATATTACAGACAACCTGCTCTGATCTTATATTTAGAGAATTAAACATTTTAGAATTCAAAACAAAAAGTAAATTTAATTTAAGATGACATATTTGTGTTACTACATGTACTTACTATAGTAATAATAGTAAATTAATCATAATTACAAGTAACCATAACCCTAAACCAAACCCTAACCCTAACTGTAACTCTATTTTAAGTACATGTAGTTAATTATTTTACTCAGTACTAATTTACTAATAACTATGTTACCTTTAACTGGACTTTTGACTGTGTTAAAATTCACAAAAATGACACTCACCCTGTGAAAAAAATCTATTTGTGATATTAACACTGCTGCAAATTTTGAAGAGGCCTATTGACCCAGTATCCTTGTGCTCATGAGCTTATATATAAGGGAAACAATCATCCATTAAAACCCTTTACCTGTGATTGCTCTTGCAGACCTCTTTGTCCAATCAGCGTCCATGCTTTTAGCGACTCTTCCGGACTGCACTGGGCAAACAGATCTGTCTGTCTCAATGTTTGTCATTGTCAGTTGCTTAACTGTTTATCAGCGGTCAGTAAGTGCACTGGCAGGTGGGACTTACTCGGCCATGAGGGGGTTTTCAAAAAAAAAAAAAAAAAAAAAAAAAAAAGAGAGAGAGAGAGAGAGAGAGAGAAAAAAAGAAAAGCATTATTAACACAGTTTTTTCATAAATCCTATAGTGACTGTTTGAATTGGGATATTAGCATTGCCTCCCTCTGTGTGAAGACTCCCTCCTCCTTTTTGGGGCAGCACACAGCTGCCAGACCAGTTATCCTCATAAGGGGCAGGGCAAGTTTAGACGAACCAGGACAGAGTAAAGTAGGCAGTAAAACTAGTGTGGTTGTGGGCTGACATGTCATTTGAGCTAGGGAAAGTAAGGGGCAAACTTAAAAACAGGATTTGGGAAGGACTGACTTGGATCTTCCTGCACTCGTGAGCTTTTTAAAGACATCAGTGGAGATCCCAGTGTGTGGGCGTGTATTTGTGTGTTTGCATGAAAGCTGTAAGAGGAAAAGCATTACTTCCATAACGTGATTCTACGTCTGCCAGTCTCTCACCAGGTGGTAAGTTTTAATGTCTTTGTTTATGAAAATACATAATTTTAGATGATTGCTCATGTGCATTTAAACAGTCATATATTTAAATACTTTTATCAGATTCATTGAAGACATATTATTCCAAAAAAAGAGTAATATATGAAAGTAATTTATGATCAGTCTGTACCTGTTACTGTATTTTTAATGATATCCACTTACTCATTACAGTAAGACAGAATAAAGTCTGATTCAGATATTAAATATGCTTTGTTGTAACTGAGCTTCAGAGTTGCTTGTCAAGTTATGCTCCATAAAGCATGATGAGTCCTCAGGGCTACAGCTCACAGGTACAGCATGTCAGTCTTCTCTGCCTGAGTGACTCCTTAACACCTTTTACAGGTTGTCACCAGATGCAATGTAATGCTAATGCCCAGCCATTTGCTCACACACATCACAATGTGCTAAATCTTTTTATAAAATATGCCTGTTTTACATGTAAATGAAGTTATTTAGGAAGCAGCTTTAGTGCAACTTTGGTCTGCAACCTCATTTACAAGCAAAATGAGACTGACAAAATTAGATCTGAATATGTATGCTGTTTGTATGTGTGTGTATAAAAATATGTGCACTACAATTCAAAAGTTTGGGGTTGGTAAGATTTTTAAAATGTTTTTAAAGGCCTTTATCAAAACAGAGTAAAACAATAATATTGTAAAATATTATTGCAATTTAAAATAAGTATTTTCTATTTGAATATCTTTTAAAATGTAATTTATTCCTGTGATGTCAAATCTGAATTTTCAGCAATTTTCAGTGTCACATGATCCTTCAGAAATCATTCTAATATGCTGATTTGATGCTCAAGGAAAAATGTTTTTTTTAAAATAGAAATCTTTTATAACATAAATGTTTTTACTGTCACTTTTGATCAATTCATGGTGTTTTTGCTGAATAAATGTATTGATTCATTAAAAAAAATACTGACCCCAAACTTTTGAATGGTAGCGTATAAAGATATATAATCAAAATATGTATATTTTTAGATTTTTTTTAAAGAGACAGTGCTATAACTAAAATGGTTTTAATTAACTCTGTAAGGGTAACAAAATTTCATTGAGAGAGGAGCCTAGTATTGTCCTCAGTTTGTATATCAGTCTACATACTTTATATAAACGTTCAAGTCTGCTTTATATAAACTCTATATAAACCCATTATACTTTATACATTTATAATGAACTTTTATAAAGAACTTGTAAGCCATTAAATAAACCAACAAACTTAAAGCTTTAATTGCACAAAAGTGCTCTGGCCAATAAGCGATGTGCCAAATACCTACGCCTATCAAAATGCAAGTACTTTATCCTACTATTATGCAATAATGCCTAAGGCTTTTGCATTATTCTACATTGGGCAATGCTAAAACCTGCTGCTTAAACTGCAGATATGTGTAAGTGCGAACGAAGGCCAAAAGTGTTATTGAACAATACAGTTGTTCTTTTACATGCCTCAAAACGGTTCCTGATCTTGTAGAATCAAATCTTTATGTTGTGCATTTATTCTGTGCAGTGTTAGTCAAATCATCTCCAAAAATATTCACCCGACAGATTGGGTCATGAACATATAAAACATAATAAAGAAAATAAATCGTACTTTCTCTTGGCATATACTCAATATACTCATCTATTTTTCCCCATTGAAAATAATACACATTTTTTTTCTAATATATATTTAAATAATTTTTCAATTAAAGCAGTATTCCATGTTAAAATAGAGACATAGCATTTAAAATCCACTTTTTTTAAAGGTAGATTAGTGCCATCTGGTGGGAGTAAAAAAAGAAAAACGTATGTAATGCCATAGTGTAACCACTAGATTCCTAAATAGTTCTATATAAAGTGGCATATAGATTCTCTAGTGGTTTTTAGACATAAATACTTATTTTTATTAAGCTGTGGGTTTGGATTTATACTTTCTCAAAGACTCAAAGGTTTAGTTTTTTTTTTTTTTTTTTTTTGGTTTGAAATGTTGATTTGTAGTGTCAGTTTTTGCATAATTTTACTACAGTCAAACCTGAACACAGAGGAGGACATTTTGTTACACATCAAAATTCTATAAAAATGTTACAAAAATGAACAGGTATGTTTTACCACAGCTTAATAGACTTTAGAGTGTCACCCCTTCATTGCTGTGTACTTTTTTTCTGCTCAGTGGCTGATTTGTAGTTTGTACCACCAAAAGATTCTCTGAGTTTTCATATTTTTACGTATTTCCCATTCATTTCCTAGGTCATTTTTGACCGCGAAGGAGCCAAGTGTGAGTATTTTTTTGACCCTTAACATATCCGAATCATGTCCATGATTTTTTTTGTGTGTGTGTGTTCACATAGCTAATGTGACAAAAGTCACCAAGTGTCATCCCATTCCGATGAAGCAAAAAATGTTAATGTTCAAAAAGTAAATTTTTTCGGTCATTTTTGACCGAAGAGGACCAGAGTGTTATTTGACAAAACCTGTCTTGACAGCTTGTACTTACAGGAAAAATGCTGGAACATTGCCTTACATTTTGCCGCTCCCTTGTGAGGAGGAAGAATGTAGATCAGGACTGTCTGGAGGATTCCAAGCTGTGCCGCTGTCTCTCCACTGTTGATCTCATTGCCCTTGGGGTGGGAAGTACACTGGGGGCTGGTGTCTATGTTCTCGCTGGGGAGGTGGCCAAAGGCAACTCTGGTCCCAGTATCGTGGTGTCCTTCCTCATCGCCGCTCTTGCATCTGTGATGGCCGGCCTGTGTTATGCTGAGTTTGGTGCGCGGGTACCCAAGACGGGCTCGGCCTATCTGTACAGCTATGTGACCGTGGGGGAGCTCTGGGCCTTCATCACAGGATGGAACCTCATTCTGTCATACGTCATTGGTAATTATGAATTAGTAATATGTCAAACCAGTAATATAGCAAATAAAAGGATATTTTTAAAACATAAACTGATATTCTGTTGGGACAGGAACCTCTAGTGTGGCACGTGCCTGGAGTGGGACATTTGATGAGCTTATAGGGGGCCACATTGAAAAGTTCTGCAAAATGTACTTCAAGATGAGTTTGCCTGGCCTGGCAGAGTACCCTGATTTCTTTGCTGTCTGCCTGATCTTACTGCTGTCAGGTAATAAAAAACTATTTCACTATTTCTTATATTCCTCCTTGATCTAGCCTGTACTATTCTGCACAATGATTAAAACTTTTTATTGTTAGCACTTCTCGTGTTATTGGCTTCTTAATAGATTCAGTGTTGGGTAAGTTACTCTAAAAAAGTAATTAATTACTAGCTACGAATTACATCTTTAACAGTGTAATTAGATTACTGTTCTAATTACTGTCTTTTAAAAGTATTGCATGCTTTCTAAATCCCATATCATCCTCAAACACTACAATACAAGGATAGACATGAAACTGCTCTTTTAATTCTTTCAAATAATATAAAACTGCATAAATTATTCTTGAACTGACCAATGCATTTAAAGGTTACATTAAAACATACATTTTAACATTAGGTGTTAAATTTTGATGTTAAATCCACCATTGTTTTATACAGAATAGTTCTATAGTCTATACAGTATTCAATGCATTTACAATATAAGTAATTGTAATCAATTCACAGAAAAATTTTGAGTAATCTAGGGCTGCACGATGTATCGTTTTAGCATCGATATCGCGATGTGCATAACCGCGATAGTGACATTGCAGGAAGTATGCTTGTCAGGACAGGAGTAAGGTGGATAGGGATCGTTAATCCGTACAGACCAGGCAACGCACGTGATTTTCGGATTAACTGCAAAGTTCAACCATCATAGAGCGAGAGTTCATCGTTTGCACGTGTTTTAGGTTTTCTGTGCGCACACACACAGAACACAATACCGTTCACTTCCACGTCTATTTGTGCCTGAATGGACACATACACGCAAAATTATGTCAAAATGTCAGTCTCTGCGAGTATCCTTGTAAACACAGCTGCTTATGGCAAGTAACGCAAACAAAGAAAACGGATGTGTATAATTATATTGGATCCATGCATTGGGTCATAAAGTGACAGCAGGCTAATATTCTTGCTGCTTTCTGTGTCATGAATGTTATCAAACAACAAAATACAAAGAGAAAATCCCTTACTTTACTTTTCAAGGAAAAAGTAATTAAATTACAGCAATTAATAACATAGTAATGCATTACATGCAACACTGGTTAATTCCTCATTTGAAATTAGCTTTGCATAAAAGCATCTGCTAAATGAATACGTGTTTACACGTCTTTTATCATTTAAGTTTAGTAGCTTTTTAAATTATTATATAAATTATTTCTGAAATTCACATACATTTTCCCTAAATTGAATTTCAATGTCTGTCACTGTAATGTTTTTCACAGGTCTTCTCTCATTTGGGGTGAAAGAATCAGCTTGGGTCAACAAAATCTTCACAGCTGTAAACGTGCTTGTGCTGATGTTTGTCATCATCTCTGGATTCGTCAAAGGAGACGCGCTCAATTGGAATATTTCAGAAGAATCTCTCATAAACTTCACCGTTGTCACAAGGTGAAGAATATCTCTTTCTTAATCCTCCTCTTCTTTTACATGTTGATGAATTATGCCAGCCTGATAAGTGAATTTCTGGGGATCATAACCATTCAAATATGAAAATACACTTCAATCTCATTACAGGAATCTTTCACATGCTGCTAATGTCACCAGCGATTATGGGGCAGGGGGCTTTTTTCCTTATGGCTTTGGTGGGACGCTTGCTGGCGCAGCAACATGCTTTTATGCCTTTGTGGGATTTGACTGCATTGCAACCACAGGTATTCAGTCACTTATGCACATTTATTTTTAGATCCTCCAATCTGATCTTGAGTTCCAAATGTACTGATATTTGTGATTCTGACCAGGTGAGGAGGTGAAGAATCCCCAGAGGGCCATTCCCATTGGTATAGTTGTTTCCCTGCTGGTCTGCTTCCTTGCCTACTTTGGTGTGTCAGCGGCCCTAACCCTCATGATGCCCTACTATCTGCTGGATGAGAGGAGTCCTCTACCCTTGGCTTTTGAATATGTGGGCTGGGGGCCTGCGAAATATGTAGTAGCGGCAGGATCGCTCTGTGCTCTCTCAACCAGGTAAACATCTTTCTTTGCTCCCATAATGTTTTTCTGCTGGCCAAGACTTCTTACAGGACTGTATATTGAGACAGCATGCTCAAATCAAACATTGTGAATAGTTACATAAAAGTGCATTTATTTATTTTGTTATTTGTTTGTCATTCGGTTAAACACAACACTTTCCTAATTAATTTTAATGGAGTTCTTAGTTGGATCTGTGGTGGACTATGCTTTGCATCTCTAATGACTTTTTGATGGTGATTTGTTTGAAAGAGAGCCATATAAATAGCATTTCGTTAATCACATTATTTTATTATTAGCTTTAAATTGATCCAGGTTTATACTTGCTCTCTTTCAGAACAAAATTTTCATGTGTTTCTGTTTTTTCCTGGTGATAAATCAGTAAGGACTATTGTTTAGCATTTGGCAAAGCTCCTTGAAACTGCATGAATTACACTCCACTCATCCCAAAAGTAATTATGTGATGATTATTGGATTTTCTCTGATATTAGCATTAATTATGTTCAAAAACATCCGGGTGTGTGAATGGTAAAGTATACAACCTCTTATGTTGACCCTATAGAGTGCACACAATTTTTCAGCAGCGTTGGTTCCGGAAGTATTTTTTCCATTAATTTCTCTAGTCATATAGGGTCAAAAAAGTCTTCGTTAAAGCATTTTAAGCCATAAAGCAAGCCAACCTTCTACGAGGTGAATCATAACATTACAAACTTTGATTTGAAGCAAAAAAGTATTTGAAAATCAGACAAAATTACAAAGGTACAAGACTGTGTAAAATTATCCCATGATTTACTCACCCTCAAGCCATTCTAGGTGTATATGACTATCTTCTTTCAGACCAACACAATCGGAGATATATTTAAAAATATCCTGGATTTTCCAAGCTTTATAATGGTAGGGAATGGGGGGCGAGATTTTGAAACCCAAAAAAATGCATCCTTCTGTAGCCCCTCCAGTTCGCACCTGCCTGCTCCAAGCGGGACGCAAACCTGGGCCTGTGGTGATAGAAAGAACTACAATCCCATAAAGCTTTGCAAACAGCATAATTGAATTAGAGAAGATGGAGAAAAACTACTCATTCAAAAATGTTGACTATATAAACAATATTTTAAGTTTATTGCAAAATATGCATATATATTCAAATATTTAAGTATTTTGAGAGTGTACAGAGACTGACTCGATTGCATCATTTGCAGTGCTTCATGGGAGTGGGTGGAGCTAACGAGATCGTTAGACACTGTTTGTTTGTTTCGACTCTCTGATTGGTGGAATTTGAAATAATGCAGGCTGACATCTTCAATAGAAGCAAATATCATTGATTAACAACCTCATAGCTCACAGTAAGGTTATCTTTAAAGGTTTATAAGTAAATGTTAAAAATCAATTTTGCTATGGAGAAAATTAATGGAGTTTTTACTTCTGGAACCCGACTGTTGCACTCTATTGCTATAAAAGTTTTATATATTAGAGCTACTTTTCTTTGAACACTTGTGGCATATTTTGAATTTAATAAAACATTTGGATACCATAGCCTATAGGCCTCGTGCAACACTCCCAGGAAAAAATGAAGATGATTTAACTGTACGTCTGTCCCATTTGCTTCATTTGCTAGGTGCTATACAGTGTGCTGTCAAATTTTAAATTTCCTAAAGTCAACATGAAACAGCATTTGGCAACCTGTATTACTTCTGTAATGTGTTGTTTTTTAGACTCAAACAGAATATTCACAAAGAACAAAATGTAGAGCAGACTTAATGTATCCACTGGGAATTGATTTAGTGAAAAATGTTGTCTATATATCCTGTGATTGAAGTGGAGGAGTTGAAAACGTAAAAGAGACCAGTGATGTCAGTCGAAACAACACTTTTGTTTTCTGTGGAATAATACACACTCATCAATCATGCACAAGAAGACCAGAAATGTGGGTTAAGAAAGTAAACGGGGTTCATTTTGATTTCATGTTGACTTTAAAATAAAAATCATTGTTTGTGGAGGCCTGTATAGTACACAGCAGTAGAAGTGTTTGGGATCAGATCTGCAGCATGTAATTAATTGACACTTTGCTTCTGCTGATGTGTTTGCCTCACATGCAGTCTGCTGGGTTCCATTTTCCCAATGCCGCGTGTAATCTATGCTATGGCACAGGATGGGGTGCTTTTCAAAGTGTTAGCCCAAATCAATCCTAAGACGAAGACCCCTCTTATTGCTACAATGTCTTCAGGTGTAGTTGCAGGTGAGAGATGGAAGCTCGATTGCTGTGCAAACCACCAATGTGATCCACCAGGCAAATGTGAAAAAGAGTGGAAATGCGAAATATAAGAAATTATTCTATGGGAACATACTTCAAATTCAGGGTTACAGGGTTCCAACATTCACAAAAAAAAAAACCTGGAAATCTCAGGAATAAAGCCAGGATAAATCAGGGAAATTAATAAAACCCTAAAAAGTCATGGAAAACAATGCAGTTCATTTAGTGAATATAAATTCAGGTAATTTTATGCTCATCTCCAAAATATTTTATTAGCAAGAAAATGCTCTTTTTTGAGCTTAATCTTTATATAAAATATATTTTTAAAATTTCATTTCCAATGACTGAAAACCCCTGCATGTGAAAAAAAAGTTTATAAAACCCTGCTATTTGCTCCTTCACACTTGCCGGTGTTGGTTAATATGTTCTTTTCCCTCCAGAGTTGCAGGTGTCTGAACCATAACTCCTTTTTTGTTTTTAGCCTGTTGGGTTCTATGTTCCCTCTTCCACGCATTCTGTTTGCCATGGCACGAGATGGCGTGCTATTCAGATTTCTTTCCAAAGTGAGTAAGCGTCAGTCGCCAGTGGCTGCCACTATGGCAGCGGGCACTACCGCGGGTAAGCTAAGACCGAGGTAGGCCTTGCATGGCCTGCTGTCCTGTTTGTGTCAGCCTGGTGGAGGTGCAGTGTGCCTGCTTAATTACCCTGTTAATGGAAGCATGCTTTCACTGTGGTGTTGGTGGTGGTGATAAAAATCTGTGGGAATATACAGGATATAGTTTAAATTTCTGTAAAAGCTATTTATTGCATGCAAAAGTGATATGTAGAGTGCTTGGTGAAGTTTGCTGGAAAAAGAAAGGAAATTACTATTACTTTATACATGGCTCGACATTAACGCTTGCCAGTGCAGGCTCGGAAAAAGTGCGCATCGAGGGCATATATCGACCCGCTCAAGAGCACCTTTCTGAGACCTAAAATTGACAAATGGGACACCCTACGGTCTCGTGGACTTATCGGACACGGGCACGCGGCAGCCATTGTAAGTCCACGAGACCGAAAGTGCTATGAAGTGTGCCATTTGGGACAGGGCCTATAATGTACTGCCGGTAACAAAGCTGCGCCGTTGAGGCTCACGCTGCCTCATCTCGAGGAGAAACGGAAACAAATGAGTGCAGCACACACAAAGAAACTCAGTTAACATACTGCGGTAAAAATTACAAATGTGGAATTTTCATATTTATAATATATAATACAGTTAAGCAACATCACACGACCAAGAGTGCTGTTTTCCTGAATACCATCACAATTGAAATGTGACACTGATTTCATACAACAGTTCAATAAACAAGTAGTTAAAATTAAGTCACTTACATTTTAGACACAATATTGGCTGTTTTTGTTCTGTTTCAGCAGCGAAAATAGTTCCAAATGAAGATCACAGCAGAAAAATACATAGCAACACTCAACCGTGTTTTCATTCATGAATGATTCAGAGTTTTGAACTAATCGGTTGAGTCAAAGATATCATTGCACCTGCTGCACCCATGGTACGGCAGCAAAGTTCCTTGATTATTACGCTGGAATGAGAGTATAGTTCTTAGCCATGTCGGCCTAGAAAATCGCAACTTTTCATTTTCCGTCGGTCTTAGTACACAGTGTAACTACAGAAGAGTCAAGTTTTAAATAGGAAAAATATCAAAACTCTTTGATCATTTTTGAGCGAGATGCTAACGGTCTAATCAGATTCAATGAACTATGCTAAGCTGCAGCTAAAAGTGCTACCGCCAGACCCGGAGATCGGCTGAATGGATTCGAAAACGGTAAAACTCAACTGTTTAACTCGAGGGGAGTTGGAAAATGAGCCTGTTTTCAAAAATAGTGGTGTGTTCCGCGGTCAACTGCCGGTTTAGTTTCATGTTTAAAAGTATAATTCTTTCCAAAATTCCTTGTTTATTTTAAATATTTTTTTAATATACAATCTCATTATTTAATGCAGTTGTACTTTTTCAGTGTAAATGATTTGATTGGTAATAGCCAATTTAAAATGAAAGATGAAGCACCCATTAATAAGATTAAGAAAAAATGCCCTTTATAAAGGTAAAAAAAAAAAATGCTCTTGGGGTAAATATCACAAATATGCATATTTAAATACGTCAAAGCTGATAGAACACTGATGAGAATAATACATGATAATAAATTTACACCACAAATTTTTTTTTCTGAACAAGCAACTTTTTTACTTGAACAAGTAAATGATAGATTTATTGTCTGAAGGACAAGCAAATGACAAGGCTTAATGTCGAGCCCATACACTAATGTGTCAGGTGCAGATGTCTAATGTATTGATGACAGCTGCAGGGAGAGATTCTTAGTACTTCCCCTACAGTGTGTTAATACAGCACTTTGATGCTAGCAGGGTTACTCAGTGGATGCTTATGGATTCCAAGGACTTCTAAGGAATGAGAAAGCAGAGGGGAAGCTTAGTCGGGGGATGAGGACGCAGGGCAGATTTGATTTTTGGAGCCCCCTGAACATTACACATGTTAAGCCCATAGTGTAGCACTGTATGTTTGTTAGTACACTGCTTTCTTACTGTGAGGGAAGTCTGAGCAGCTGTATATGAAGTCATAGGGCACATCTGGCGTGGATTTCATAAGAGGATACCAATGCTATTGCATCCTGAGTTTAAAGTCATCCACTACTGAGGGAATCTGTATTAATTATTGAAAAAGACCCACAGTATCTGTATCTCATTGATGATGTACAATACGCTGTAGCTTTCATTTACACTTGGATTATTTTGGAAATTCCATAGTTTTACAATCAGGCTATTCAAAATAGGAAGATTTTTATTCATTAAATGAATACAAATGAAATAATAAACTGTGCATGCTCTGTTGGTGTGTTTGTGGGCTTTTGACAACCAAGCCACACTTATAAATGTATGAATGTCATTGCATTAAATATCAATATAATATGAAACAGATTGGAATTTATTTGATAAGGCCACAACACAATTTTCAAGCAAAACATTTTAAATTATGCAATACAAAACATTAGATATACTGTTCACTTTCTGGTTGTCAACTTTGCAAGTAATTGCAAAAAAATGCTAAGAAAATTATAGTTATTCCATGAAATGTGTGCATTTTAAGTGTGACTTAAGTGTCTAAATACTTGGAGCTAATGTATGTAAAGCATTTAATGCAAGTTCCTATAGTTTGTGTTATGCATTTGATGTTTAGTTTTAAACTCCACCTGATCGGCTGTTGTTTCATACCTACAGCTATCATGGCTTTTCTGTTTGACTTGAAAGCGCTGGTGGACATGATGTCTATTGGAACTTTGCTGGCGTACTCATTAGTGGCTGCTTGTGTTCTTATCCTCAGGTTAGTAAACATTAATTTTCAAAAAATGAATTTCAAGAACTTATGTTGTCTTGACCAAAAATGACAGCATTGTTATTTGTTAATATGAGAATGCATCTTAATGATGCCTCGATTAGTGGAATTACTAATCAACTGGTCACCATGATTTCTGTTCCTGGATAAACATTCCTGTCTGAAAATTTAGTCCTAACCCTATCCATACCCCTAAACCTAACCCTACCCATAACTTATCTTTAAAATCAGAGGGAAATAATGACACTGACGTAGGAGCATCAACCCTTAACAAGTCTAAGCTTGACATAAACTGTAAATTTGTCCCTCAAATCTGATTGGTTGATTGGAATGTTGCTCCAGGAACATGCTGTACTTGGTGAAATCACACCCTAACCCTAGCTGGTACAATGATGAGTGTACAGTAAGTAATCTGCCATCTAGTGGTTATATGTCAGTTCTCAACTGTATAAAAGTATGTTTGACAGATTTTACATACGTAGACAATTTTCTTGTGATAGTCTCTGTAGAGCTTAAACGATACTGTCACATTGAATGATTTATTGATCACGTTGTATTAGTGTTTTAATCATGTTTCCTGTTTCTAGTGGCATAATCAGCTATTTTAATACAAAATATATGTGTCAGGTATCAGCCAGATGCTGTGTTTGAGAGGTCTAGGATCAGTGAAGGCAAGGAAGAGGTTGGCGAGTCTGAGCTGACAGAGTCTGAGTCTCATCTGAACATGCTGAAGGATGGAGGCGTAACCCTGCGCTCTCTGCTCAACCCTCCACTGCTGCCCACTGAACAGACCTCCACAACCGTCAATGTGTCTGTTATCATCATAGGTTAGTACAGCAGCAGTTAGAGATTGGTTTGACAACTTTAAAAGTCTTTACTGCAGCTTTTGAGAGTTAGATTGTCATCCTGATCTGTGTCTGTTTTCTCTGCAGTGCTTATTGTGTGTGTTGTGAGCACACTCAACACATACTACGGACAGGCCATTATTGCCATGGAGCCTTGGGCCCTGGGAGTCTTGGCCGCATCTCTGTTCATCTTCATCATGTGCATCTTTCTAGTATGCAGACAACCTCAGACAAGGAAGAAAGTTTCCTTTATGGTATGTAGGTTTGAAATCCAAAAGTTTACCTAAACATAGTATATATAAACATATATATATGGTCACAGTGATTTTGCCAAGTAAGACATGTTCCTGGATCAACATCTTTCTTGATCCTGGAACAACATTCCAATTAACCAATCAGATTTGAGGGACAAGTTTACTGTTTATGTCAAGTTTAGGCTCACAACCAGGGTTAGGTGCTTCTACATCAATGTTATTCTCCTATCTTTTCCCTCTGATTTTAGTTATGGGTAGGATTAGGTTTAGGGGTAGGAATAGGGTTTAGAATAAATTTTCAGACTGGAATGTTGTTCCAGGATCAACAAAATATGTTGATCCAGGAAGATGTCTTACTTGGCAAAATCACGGTGACTAATATATATATATATATATATATATATATATATATATATATACACACTGCTTAAAGGATTAGTTCACTTTAAAATGAAAATTACCCAATGATTTACTCACCCTCAAGCCATCCTAGGTGTATATGACTTTCTTCTTTCAGATGAATACAATCGGACTCGGAATTATATTAATAATCACCCTGATGCTCCAAAGCATTATAATGGCAGTGAACGGAAACCACCTGTTTGAAGCTCAAAAAAAAGTGCATCCATCCATCATAAACGTACTCCACATGGCTCCAGGGGTTAATAAAGGCCTTCTGAAGCGAAGTGATGCGTTTGTGTAAGAAAAATATCCATATTTAACACATTATAAAGTAAAATAACTAGCTTCTGCCAGACCGCCTTCTGTATTCGACTTACGAAAAAAACGACGTCAGTTGGGCTTGTTTTGTAAGTCGAATACGGAAGTCTTAGGACATAGCGTAAGTGTTTTGAACTGCAAGAGATTTGAATTTGGAAGGCGCTCTGGCGGAAGCTAGATATTTCATTTTATAGCTTGTTAACCCTTTCAAACGTGAGTTTAAAATATTCTAACTGGCCCCCCAGAGTGAGTTTTTTTTTAAGGCGACCGTTATTTTAGAACGTTTGCCCTTATTGTTTCCATGGCGACGCGTCTTCAGTGTCACGAGCGCTGAACGCAGCCACAATAACACTGTATGACAGATGGATCGCTATTATTTTGTTTTTCCTTTTTTATTTAAAATATTCGCAAACTTGCTTACCATGTCATCAACCATATGATATTCCGATTCTCAAATATGTGTAAGTGAGTGTGTTCTGTCGTTTAAAAACCTTTATAAACGATCTTTATCTTGATCTATAATGCGAGATGGGCGCCGCCATCTTAGTTTGCGCTGCAGTTCACAGAGTCCTGTCAGTCGGATTTACAGCATGTGAATTCATCAGTTTCTCCCGAAATATATGCAAGTAAGTGGCTGGTGAACTGGAAGAATATTAGAGTAAACTTTATAGTTACTTAGGCCCATTATGTGTGTCTGATATAAATAAATATCGGCAAATTATATTTGAATGGATTGTTATTACTGCTTCCACTGATGTCTGACATTAGTGTGTATTTTATAAACTCTAAATGTATTGTTTTAATGGTGCTTATGCGTATTTAAATGTCTGAAACCTTAAAAGAAGCATTATGTGGCTGAAAACACTGCATAGCATTGGTATATGACAAGAGCTGCGCGCGTCCATCTCACAGCCAAAGCGCGAAAGCACAGTTTGAATCTGGCAGTTATGTGACGTCGCTGAACGTTCGAAATCCCATATGTGGGACCGTACCGCTCAAAGGGTTAAATATGGATATTTTTCTTACACAAATGCATTGTTTCGCTTCAGAAGGCCTTTATTAACCCCCACAGAGCCGTGTGGAGTAAGTTTCTGATGGATGCACTTTTTTCGAGCTTCAAACAGGTGGTTTCCGTGCACTGCCTTTAGAGCATCAGGGTGATTATTAATATAAATCTGATTGTATTCGTCTGAAAGAAGAAAGTCATATATACCTAGGATGGTAATTTTTTATTTTAAAGTGAACTAATCCTTTAATATGTTTGTTGAAACCATGATATATATTTTTTAGGATTGCATGATGAATAGAAAGTGTTAAAAAAAAATAGCATTTATTTGAAATATTTAAAATCTTTCATAACATTTTTAATGTCTTTGTTTGGTCAAATTAATGTGCCCTGCTGAATGAAACCACAGCCGTAGTAGATACAAGTAATCAAAATTTTTCAGTAATCAAAATATATATATATATATATATTTTTTTTTTCTGTAGAAATACACAAGTCATTCACACTCTTAAAGATCCTTAGAAACTCCAAACCTGTATATTAACACAAAAAAGATGTTAAATGTGATCTTTTCCATACAATGAATGTGAATGGTGACTAGTCAATCTACTAAAAGTAGTCATAATTTTAGTCACTTATGCACAAAAAGCTATAATATAATGACCTCACAAGACTTGCAATAGTACACAAGTTGTATGAACTGCTGCCTTTCACTTTTATTTTATGGAAAACATGGACATTCTGCCTAACATCTCTTTTTTAGACTTTTTTATGATATAAAGGTGAGTAATGACAGAATGTTTATTTTAGGGGTACTATCCCTTTAATAAATGTGCCTCATGTTGCACCTGTGTTTATCTTTATGTGTATTCAGCCCAGAACAGAGTTTTAGGGTAATAGCCTGTATAAAATATCTGTGTTTGCCAAGCACTCTGTGTTCTTTGGAGGGCCGTATTGTGTGCTATCCTTATCTGGCTTGAAAAACAAGTGATATGACCCGAAAGAGTCTCCATTCATCGTGTTGTTTCTTTTTTAGTCTGGGTCATTTCATTAGTGAGTGCTGAGTAGAGTGCAGTCAAGCACATGTTTGAATCAGCATGTATTTTTTTTTTTTTTTTGCTTCAGGTTCCTCTGTTGCCCTTTCTACCCATCGTAAGTATATTTGTCAACGTGTATCTCATGGTTCAGCTCAGCGGAGACACGTGGATCCGTTTCTCCATCTGGATGGCCATAGGTACGTGCAATCTTTGGGTAAACACACAAACGCAGGATGCAATCCTAAACCACATTTAAACAAATCTAAAGGTCTCATTGCCGTTTTTCTTTTCCTTTTTTTCCCCTTTTCAGTAAATGAATTTGACATGCAAATTTGATCTTAACTTTGATATCAATCCACAGGCTTCCTTATTTATTTTGGATACGGAATGTGGCATAGTGATGAACGCAAGAGGCATATACAGAACTGTGGTGTTGCAACGGAGAAAAAGATACTGACAGGAAATGAAGGCACTGTGGAGTATGTGACACACATAGAGAAGACTAGCCCATGTTAAAGATCAGCAGATAAACTCTGACAGTAACTATCTGTTTCACCAACTAGCTGATAGGCCTGAGCTCTGTGTTTACACTCACTGCCATCATGAACAATCAGTGCTGATGCTCTCACCTGTGATGTGATCATATCATGTAATAGGACATTAGGGGTGTATGATCTGACAATGAAAATTCAATGTATTGATTATGGAATTGACTCTATTTATACACTCTTAGGTGGTTTTCAGAACTGTAGATTGCTTGCTTTGTTCCGAAACAGGGATTAAAAGTGTTACAATGTTGCAAATTCTTATTGCTTTCACAAGGCAACATTTCTAATGTAAATACGAGTTACGTGACCTCTCATTGGTCAGTGTGCATTTGACAAACTTAGCTTTTTCATCTCCTGAACTCTCAGACTTGCAAAGTAAATATCAAACTTTTATGTAGCCTATGTCAAAGTTTTTTAGCCTTCGCGCAACACTGTTCTATGGTGCGATTAAAGCTCATCTTTTTGAGACATTCGCTAAACACATTGTAAACTTTTTTTTGTGTATTTTGGACAGTAGTTCTGAAATGTGTTCGGCATTTCACTTCGTCTTTGCTCCAGGTTAACCCACGATTCGTTTGGAGAGAGGCATTAGCAAAACAAACACTGCTGCTTTTCACTCAACGTACGTAACTTTAATTCTTCTTCTTCTTTCGATTTAGTGGCGGTTGGCAAACAAACGTGTTGTGCATTTCCACCATCTACTAAGATGGAGTGTGGAGCATCAAACAAAAAAAAAAAAGGGGGGGGGGGGGCAATCTTTGAATTGAATTCTTATTATTAGATTAGTTGACTTTAAAAAGTCTAGTAATCAAGTCATTATACTTAATGACTTGTTTCGATTTTCTAACATGAACCTTTCATTAGTTTCATATTCATATTTTTATTAGCCCCTTTTTTTTATTTGCTTAATGTAATATTTAATCCTATTTCTGAATTTTCTAAGGCCTTCTTGGCTAAAGCATCTGCTTCCTAATGTAACCCATCATATGTTGTGATACAGCCTGGTTCATTGGTCCGTTGATGGGTCACTGGGTCGTATCGTTTCCTCACCACAAGCGAATCGGTCCAGAGTTTATTTTCAAACATGCCGAGACCTCCTCATTCAGGCAATCTCTAACCGATTTTGTGTGTGTCAATCCAAGCGCGACTGCCATTTTTATATAGGCCTAAACAAACCGAGAGAGAAAACGCATCAGGTTCCAGGGAAAAAAAAAAAAAAAAAAAAATTCTCCAAACGAGCCAGGTGTGAAAACACCCTTAAAAATAAAGGTTCCAGAAGGAGGATTTCACTTTAGAAAAATAATTTTTGGTTTTCCAAAGAACCTTTCAGTGAACAGTTCTTAACCATTTTTTTTTTCTTAGTATGAAGAATATTTTAATAATCTGAAGAACTTCCACTTTAAGGGACTTTTTGTGCAATGGAAAGTTCTATGGATGTTAAAGGATTAGTTCACTTTCAAATGAAAATTACCCCAAGCTTTACTCACCCTCAAGCCATCCTAGGTGTATATGACTTTCTTCTTTCTGATGAACACAATCGGAGTTATATTAATAAATATCCTGACGCATCCAAGCTTTATAATGGCAGTGAATGGCATCAACAAATATGAGCTGAAGAAAGTGCATTCATCCATCATAAACGTACTCCACACGGCTCCGGGAGGTTAATAAAGGCCTTCTGAAGCGAACCGATGCGTTTGTGTAAAAAAATATTCATATTTACCAAGTTATGAATTAAAATATCGAGCTTCCGCCAGACCGCCTTCTGTATTAAAAATGGATATATTTGCACACAAATACATCGCTTCGCTTCAGAAGGCCTTTATTAACCTTCCGGAGCCGTGTGGAGTACGTTTATGATGGATGGAAGCACTTTCTTCAGCTCATACTCGGTCCCTTTCACAGCAATTATAAAGCTCGGATGCGTCAGGATATTTATTAATATAACTCCGATTGTGTTCATCAGAAAGAAGAAAGTCATATACGCATAGGATGGCTTGAGGGTGAGTAAAGCTTGAGGTAATTTTCATTTGAAAGTGAACTAATCCTTTAAAGATTCTTCTCGGGACCATCAATGCCAATATAGAACCTTTATTTTTAAGAGTGTATACCCAATATAAATTATCCTTCCACTTATATTTGTGATTTCAGAAAAAAACTGAAGATTATTCGTAACCAAATTTTGTTCTTTATAATCCTTAATTTTGCATTGCATCATTAATAAATAGGCTAATTAGAATAGCATTGAATTGTTGTCAGATATAATATATACACCCCTGTAAGATAGGTGAGCAATTTGCTTTTAAATGTGTTTGGAAGTGAAAGGGAAAGCATGTTTTTTAATTTCTATAAAGTATTAAGATTTCCACAGTCAGTATCTCAAGGTTACTTCCCATCTAAATAATAATAATAATAATAAAAAAAACATATATACTTATATATACTAAAGGTATGAGACGAATTTGAGGTAAAGTGGCATTATCAAATAATGTGGAACATTAGAATAGATATTGGGAAAACTATGAATTGCAGATATTGGTGAACATCCAGCTTTACATGTTTGACTGTCTTGTTAAAGTGTTTAATTCTAAGATTTAGGATTAATATATTGACTACATCTTATTTTACGTGCCAGAGATGTTAAGCTGCTCAGATAACACCATTTCTTGTATTCTGATAAACACTATACTTTTTATTTTTATCCATGTTACATGTATTTGTGTAGTTATTGTTAAATGTTCAACATGTCCAATGTACAGTATTCATAGGTCACCCTGTTGTTTAACATCCAGGTCTGATGATGTTGAAGAGGAGCAAGTTATGTATGTGTTTTGTCTTGTAAAATTACCTTTTTATTCACTTTATTTACTTGCTATATTTTTATAGACTTTTTCAGAAACTACTTTTTTCAGTCTACAGTACATAGTTCACTGCAGTCATTCAGTATATGACAATTTGTGTAATCCAGTTAAAGAAGCCAGCAGTGGTCCAAGAATGGACAACCTGAGCATCTGAAAGTGTTTCTTCTGCAAACTAGCACTCATGTTCTTCTCTGCCTAAAATACTCGGTGTAAATGCATCATGAAGAGGCTAAGATTGTGGATTAATAAAAGTGTGTTAATGTCTCATTAAAAATATTGCACATCAACTATTCTGTTTAGAGCCTTTGTATAGTTGTATTTAATTTTTTTCTTTTTTTTTAGTAATGATGTGTGTATTATGCCATTGTCAAAACTTTACAAAGTGGTTTCATACAAAGCAATAAAGATTTCTCCCCCCCTTTTAAACTACGTTTTCCACATTATTGTAAATAAATATGCATTAAGTAATTTTATTTTAATTGTAATGGATAATTCTTTTTTGGTTACTTGGTCTGTTAAAACTGTACATCTTATCTATTAGAACATACTATTTCATTTGAGTTCTAGTAAAGTTCAGTGTCCTCAGCAAAAGACGTTAATTTTTGATATTATATTATTGCAAAACTACATAAAGTAGCTGGCACCCCTTATGAAAAATAAGTATATTTCAAGTTAATTTGATGAAATATATTTAAGTAAAGTTCAAGTATATTTTTAAGTATGTAGTAAATATACTAATATCAATGTACTAGTAAACTTGGAAGTGTACTATTTCAATACAGCTTGGGACTGGCCCACTTTTTTAGTATATAAAAGTGTACTATAAGTGTAACAGTGGTAAACTTTAAGTGCACAACTAGTTCACAACTACGTACTGCATCTGTACTACTTATAAGTATACTAGTAGTTTACTATTTTAATACTTGTAGTACTTTTTTTTAGTTTATGAAAGTGCACTTTGAAGTATATGCTCAGTAAACTACTAGTTTAGTAGTTTAATACTACAAGTATTAAAGTTGTAAGTTTTCTTTAAGTGAACATAGCATCATACTTATAGTTTACTATTTATTTATTTATTTTTTATTTATTTATTTATTTTTTTTGCACTTTAAAGCTGCAGTCCGTAACTTTTTTTTGAGCAAGTACATAACCAGCCAGTGTTCAAGCTATCTCCTTATATTTTGAAGGATGTGGTAACCAAACAGTTAATGGACCCCACTGACTTCCATAGTATGGAAAATAAAATACTATGGATGTCAATGGGGTCCCATTCATACAGGTTTGGAACAACTTGAGGGTGAGTAAATGATGATGACAGAATTTTCATTTTTGGGTGAACTATCCCTTTAAGGTTTGAATGACATTTGTTGGATTATCAGGCCAAGAGCACAAATACAAAAAAAGTTACAGTCCAGCAGAGGGCATTAGAGGATCATTGGAAGGGGCTCACAGATTGACACTAAAGGGGGAGTGAGCAGAGGGGCTGGGGAAATTCCTTTTTTCACAAAGGATGGAGCTGACTGTGTAAACTGGGTAGACGGTGGACGAAGAGTTCCTGTGCTGCTTTCAGGCCTCCTGAGCAGCAAGAACAGCCTCGCTGAAACACTCCACTGCAGCCATCATGAAGCTCTGGCTCTTCTTCACACTGGCATTGCTTTGGCTGGAGGTCCAAAATGGTGAGCAGATTTCTCTTTGTTTCTTCTGCCTTATTCTTTCTTCATAAAGACAAAACTTCTTTCTTTTGCTTGAAATAGTAAATAAGTTGAGAGATGTTATGGATGAACATGAATGGTGTGCCAGTGGGGACACTGGTGTCAATGGAAACCAAAATTCCAGAGCAGATCAAATCAGGACAGAGTTTTACTTTAACCTATGCTTAAATTATACAGCAGAGACAAAAGACTGAGTATCAGATCTGTTTGAGCTTAACAAGGGAACTTTTTTATGATTCTATGATTTCTCCATCCAAACAAGGAATCAAAATATTTGTAGACAGTTATTCCTCTAGATCTCATAATCCTTTCATGTGTCAGAAATGAATTTAAAAGGAATTTATGATTCAGTAAACCTCTATATTGTTCAGCTTTTTACATATTCACACATAGAACAAGAAAGGCATATTTCTACAATTGCTGTTTGTACAGCTGTGAGCTGCAGTAGCAGATTTCCAGATGGCAGAACACTCTCTCTCTCTCTCTCCTTCTCCTTCTTTTCTTTGGCTTGGTCTTAGGAGGCAGAGTTATTAAGTATCCCAAACAGAGAAATGAAACACACATGCTGTATAATATTCATGACCTGCTCACATAATACAGAGCAATGAATGTTTTTGCTCTTTAGCAGCTCCCCAAGCCACTTTCAAAACTGTTTTGGTTTACCCAGGTGTGTGTCAGCAGGTCAAGCGTAAGAAAGAGGCTGGTGAGAACCGCATAAGACCAGGAAGAAAGAGGGTGAAGGTTCGCTATCCCAAAGTAAAAGAAAAGGAGGAAGTAAGCAAGGGCCAGTCTATTCTCACCCAGGTCCTTGATAAAGGCCGTTTTCTCCGATTGGGCGAAAGCCTATCCTTGAATCCCGGCAAAACTCTGGAACTGAGATGCAAAGGAACTAAGATTGGCTGGGCATATCCCTCTTACCTGGACACCTTCAGTGATAACCGCCTCAGGTATCCTTCCTTCTCACTTTATCCATTCATGTAACATGTTTTAATGAGACTAGTTTGGCTAAATTCCGCAAATTAACAGCTACTGGAGTATTTCATGTTTGGAACACAAGTGTTTCCAAGATGCAGGATTACATTGTCACATGTTTCCATTGCATGTGGAAGGTTTTGTAAAAGAATTAAAATAGAGATGTTAAAAATCACGACTCTAACAATATGTTGTTGTAAACAAAATGTTTAAAAAATGAGAGGACACTTACAATAATGTGCTCAAAAGCAAAATATATATTTTTTAATTAAATTAAAAATCTAAAAAAAAAAATAAACAAACTAATTTTTAGAGTATTTAGTAGTAGAGTTAAAAATACATTTAATATACACTACCAGTCAAATGTTTGGAATCGGTAAGATTTTTAATGTTTTTAAAAGAAGTTTCATCTGCTCACCAAGACTGCATTTATTTAATTAAAAATACAGTAAACAGTAATATTGTGAAATATTATTACAATTTAAAATAACTGTTTCTGTTTGGATATATTTTATAAAGTAATTTATTCATGTGATCAAAGCTGAATTTTCAGCATCATTACTCCAGTCTTCAGTGTCACATGATCCTTCAGAAATCATTCTAATATGCTGATCTGCCGCTCAAGAAACATTTATTGTGTACAATTGTACAAAATATTTGTGTACAGGATTATAGAAAGTTCTTTTGAACTTTCTATTCATCAAGGAATCCTGAAAAAAAAAGTACACAACTGTTTTCAACATTGATAATAATCATAAATGTTTCTTGAGTGAATGATTTCTGAAGGATCATGTGACACTGAAGACTGGAGTAATGATGCTGAAAATTCAGCTTTGATCACAGGAATAAATTACTTTATAAAATATATTCAAACAGAAAACAGTTATTTTAAATTGTAATAATATTTCACAATATTACTGTTTTTACTGTATTTTTAATTAAATAAATGCAGTCTTGGTGAGTAGACGAAACTTCTTTTAAAAACATTAAAAATCTTACCGATTCCAAACTTTTGACTGGTAGTGTAGATAATTTTGACTTTAAGAATTTTATTATTTATTATTTTGAACCGGGGTTATTTTAGTATCATTGAAATACTCTTATAGTTTTTATTAATATTTTGAATTCATTTTTATTTTCTGTTTTCGTTTTAATTGTAGTTAACTATATCTGTTCTGTATAGTATGGAAGCCTGTTTCCACCAAGTGATAAAACAATTCAAAACATAATTGTGACTTTTTATCTCACAATTATGACTTTTTTCTCACAATTGCGAGTTTATATCTCACAATTCTGACTTTTTTTCTCGCAATTCTGACTTTTTTTTTTCTAGCAATTGTGTTTATGTCTCTCAATTCTGACTTTATAACTTGCAATTGTGAGTTTATATCACGCAATTCTGAGATGTAAACTTTAGTCAGGAAAAAAGTCAGGTGGCAAGGAAGGCTGTCTCCCCTCAAAAAAAAAAAAAAAAAACTGGATGAAAAAATAATTGACATTTCAAAAATAAAACAATGTAAATATTAAAAAATGACATTAAAAAGTGTAAAAGTCAATTGTTTTTCTAAAGTAACACTGTCCAACAGTGACACCCGCTGGTAAAGTTATAACGGGAGACCACATCTCTCTTGCCTCCCCTGATCCCATTGCCTTGTAACAGACCCCCTAAAAAGTGCACTGGGTTTAGTGGGGGGTAATTGAGAATGAATAGGGGAAAGTCACTTGAGTGGAGGCAATACCTCCATCGCGCTATGATCGGTTATGATTAGATATGATTGGTTCGTGCGATAATTCCCGCCTCTTGTTTCCATGCACGATCTCGAATCGGCCTGAATTCAGACAATGATGGCGTTAACGGGAAGACTAATTAAAAAGTAAACAACTCAGCCACTTAGATATCACCGCTTTATGTCACATCAAAATCAAACCTGAAATGGCCTGAAAACATGATGACTGTGGGGTTTTTAGTGAGCAATCAGCTTGATGAAATTAAAGGTACATCTTCATGTCTGTGTCTGTGACCAGTGGGCACAAGCTGGAAAATAAGTTGACCATTAAAAAGAAAAGTTAGTTCACAAATAATATATATTGTTTACATTGCCTTTAGTTATTATTCTGGAATAAATGTAAAAATGCGTAAAAACATTAAGTTGATTAAATTTATACTTGGTTTTAATAAAGAAAACATTACATAATGTAAAAATACAAAATAGTATTGTATTTGGTTTCTCTTTTTTATGTAATGTTTATTTAACCAGGAAAATTAAGTGTAAAAGGGACATAAATTTACATTTGATATAAAAAAATTTGAGGACTTTGCCTCCTCGTTTTAAAACCACCCACACCACTGATATTGTTGATTCTGCTGTTCCAGCGTCAAGCAGCATGAGCGGTACAGTCAGTTGATTCTCACGTCGCCCTCTGCTGCTGATACGGGAGAGTACAGCTGTTGGGTGGTGCTCTGTGACGGACTAGAATGTGAAAAGGATGGAGACACCACCTCTTCTACCTACATATACTTCACAGGTACAGCATCTGGTCACATACCACACAACGAGACCAATATGATCTTGAACCTCCAAAGACATTGTTACAATTCTCTTTGTATCTAGACAAAGATGAGCTGTTCGTCCCCTCTGCCATCCATTTTGAGATTATCTACCTGCGCCCCGACAAACCCGCCACCATCCCTTGCCGGGTGACCAACCCCAAAATCAAAGTCTCGCTGCACAGGGAAGTTCCTGCGGAAGAAATCGCTGTGGATGGCACCCAGATATCTTACAATCCCACTAAGGGCTTCATCATCCAAAACCCCAGTCCAGAACATAAGGGAGCTTATTACTGCAAGGCCAACAGCACCACCAAAACCACCTCGCAAATATCCACTAAATACCAGCTGCTGTATGTGGAGGGTAAGAGGAGAACACAATAGCCTTGCTAAAAACAGTTAGTACACACATTTTACATTGTGATTTTGGCATTGTGTGAATCTAAAATATAAAAATACTTGGTGTTTTCCTCTTCATAGTGCCTGGTGGCCCCCCTTTTGCCACTATTGAGGCTTCTTCAGACAAAGTGAGTGGTGGAGACATCTTTAACGTTACATGCACTGTCCTTGGCGAACCTGAGGTGAACGTCAGCTTCAGCTGGAGGTATCCTGGCCAGGTGAGTGTTACTTTCATTATTTTTCCCTTAAGAAAGGATGATTTGGTTACAAGATTTGCTTATCTGAGCTCCTGATTCATGTTGATCGAGACTATAATTTTTTATAATGTATTAATCACAGTATTATGCCATTTTGTGGATGCTACAGCTTTGCTCATGATAATTATAAAGAAACATACTATCGCTCAAAAGTTGAGATTACTTACGATTTTTTTATGTTTTTGAAAGAATCTCATACTTTGACAGTCAATATTTGATCAAAAATACAGTAAAATATTGTATATAACAACTGTTTTCTATGTGAATATATTTTAAAATGTATGTGATGACAATGCTGAATTTTCAGCATCATTACTCCAGTCTTCAGTGACACATGATCCTTCAGAAATATAGATCTAATATGCTGATTTAGTTCTCATTTATTACCAGTTATTATTGGTTGGCTACTCAGTTATTAATAATGATTCTTATTATTATCAATTATTTTTAATATTTTTGTGTAAACCGTCATACATTTTTTTTTTTGATGAATAGAAAGTTCAAAATAACAGCATTTATTTGAAATAGAAATCTTTTATAACATTAAAAATGTCTTTATATATATATATATATATATAAGACTTCAGATGCAAAAGCCTCTAAGTGCCATCTGAAATTTTCTTCTAAAATGAGCATTTTTATTAAGCTCGTATGTTTATGTTCAGTTATTTTACTTTAATGGCAATGAAAATTACCTATTAATTGCCATTAAAGTGAAATTACTGAACTAAAACAAACAAGCTTGATAAAAATGGCTTTTGCGTCTGAAGTCTTCATATATATATCTTAAAATATAATATAAACATTTCTGCATTTTATTTATAAATAATATAAATATCTTACTTACCCCAAAAGTTTGAATAGTAGTGTACCACTGTTTCCACAAAAATATTAAGCAGCACAACTGTTTACAACATAATAATAAGAAAAGTTTTTTGAGCAGCAAATCAGCATATTAGAATGATTTCTGAAAGATCATGTGACACTGAAGACTGGAGTAATGATGCTGAAAATTCAGCTTTACCATCACAGGAATAAATTAAATTTTTAAAAAGTATTCAAATAGAAAACTTTTAAATTGTAATGATATTTCACAATATTAATGTTTTAACTGTACTTTTGATCAAATAAATGGATCCTTGGTGGGCATAAGAGACTTTAAAACATGAAAAAAATCGTAATTATACCAAACTTTTGAGCGGTAGTGTAGATTCAGATAAATAGGTTTCAGTGTGCTGTCCTTAACGTAACGTGTGTCTCTCTCAGGGTCAAAGGCCTGTGAGCATTCATGACTCCTGGAGGCTGATAAACCGTGGCGTGGGACACACCACACGCATCTCCCAGAGCGTCATGATTGTGGATGACGTTGAAACAATTGACTATGGAAAGTACATCTGCACCACCAAAAATAAGAACGGAGAGACATTGGTGGCCACATCAGTGAAGTCACATGACTAGAAAGAACATTAAGATTATATATTGAGCTGAGCTGGACTTTCACACTTCAGGCTTCTTGCTGCGTAATTAAATCATTATAAAAAAAACATGCATTCTATATATGACTTGGAAATAAAGTGCTTCTTGTTCAATGGTAAATCAACACTATATACACTATTACCAGTGAAACAGAATCAGTTACTCAAAATGGAAAGTGTTAAGGTCTATACGCATATTTTTTTTTACACCCATGAAATATGTCTGAGGAGCATGAAGGCTTTGTGCTCCGCTCTAATGGACTCCGTATGTGGAATGTGCAGCGGGAGCCCAGTGCTTATTTTGGTTCAGTGTGACAAAATGTTTCTCCTCTCGCAAATATTTCTGATATTGAATTATTAGTAATTCTAGAGTAAGTTATAGTAGAATTCACCACTCAAAAGAGAACAGATCATAGTAAAATGATGCCATATTTCACAGTTATTTACTATACAGTTCTAAGTGCTGCATTAGACATATAGCCAGATGATGATGAGCATTAAGAAAACCAACAGATACAACAGGTTCCTGCACGCAATCACACATTATAAACAGTGCAACAAACAGGTGACTTTTAATGTCTTTATTAATTGCATATTTTTAAGTCGGTTTCACACCAACATCCACACAAACAGCTTTAGCAATACATATCAAAATAAAAATAATTAAAAAAACAAAAAAAAACAAAAAAAAAAACAACTTCTTTTGCTTTTTAACTTCTTTGTAAATAGCTTGCATGTAAAGCTGCAGTGGAGGGATTCAGACAGAGGGGGGCGCTTCTGAGGCCACTGGAACATGCTCAGTCAATTACATTGGTCTCATGATCAGACATAAATATAGAAATAAAGTCAAACAAACTCTCAAATCTGTCCCTTAGGGTTCAATCACACTGAATATACAAAACCCGTATTCAAGAAAATCTTTATGTAAAAAAAAAAAAATCAGATTCCCAATAGTACATGCCTTCAGTCACAGGTCTGCCTAATGACATCCCATTTCAATGTCAAGCACTCATCCGTTTTCAGCATACCATTACGTTTAGACTGCATCTCAGATTGCCAAGAAAGTGAGGAAAAGGGATAATTCAACCCTTATACAGGTATTAATCAAAACATTCAAGCTTATTAATCTACTGTTAATAATTCATTCTGCATCGGTCATTGTATTGTTTCCTACGCAATATATAAGTGATATGGAGAGCATCATCTGTGATGAAACATGCAACATGATCTGAGTGAAGCTCACCTAAACCATGTGATGTAAAAAAAAAAAAAAAAAATACCATTTACAAAATCAAAAATAAAGGCATGATATAGACAAGACAATGTTGCATAAGGTTTTGAGAACACCTGGTTAAGTCAGTGAATATTTCCATTTGAGTAAATCGTAACAGTCAGTTTATTGCATGAGATGATCTATGAAGTGCTGCTTTAGAAACTTTTACCTGGACTCTGAGGTCCTGCATTAAATAAAGGGAAACCAATTGCTACACAAGCAACAGCATCTGGAAAATGTCCACTGTCCAGCTGGCATTTGGGCATTTGTCCCTAGGCAATGACAAAACTAGGTTTATACAGGTACACTTCAAGGTGTCTGGTGGAAAAGCTTCAGAAGTTGACAAAGGCCTCATTCATGGATTCTGTAAGTCCTCCAAAGTCAGGAACTTCAAGCAACAAAGCAATTCAGGAGGGAAAAAAACCACTACTTTGAGAGAAACTTTCTACAAGCCCTGAGATATTCCTTTTTTCTCTCCATAGACAGACGTGAAAGGCAGAAGTACGAGGGTGGCCTCATTGGTAAGTGCTTTTGTGCAATATAGTGTTTTTTAAGTGTCTGTACAAGAGAGTTTATTCTATTTTGAGATCCACTGACATGGTCCAGACCAGCTTCAGCATGCAGGAAGTGCTCCGTCCTATATGAAAGTGCTTCCTGGAAGCTGAAGGCCACTGTTATCTGGGCGAGACGGGAGGGCTGGAGAAGATCCCAGAGTTCCGTGGTGACTGAAGAGTGAGGGACGGGGAAGGGGAAACCTTGCGCGGGCTGCTCAGATCACCATTGTTAAGCTTCCAGAGCAGCTCTTCATTCTCCATAGACAGACGTTTGTTCACTTTGGACTCCTTCTGGAGGGATTCCTGCAAGACTGCCTGCTCTGTGGACAGTTGTCTGAAATGAAACAAGGCAGCGCTCCGGTAAACTTGATTAGAAGAAGAGAAGGTAGGTGTCACAGCACAAAGCTTTGCTGCAATGAAAACACTCCTGCCGCCACAATAGCACAAATAATAATCAAAGTAATTAAAGTCTCAAAGCATAGCCACAAAAGCTATTTTGTGGAATTTCTCTGCTACCCAGACCAAATGCAAATACTGTGAAAATTCAAAGACTTTGGTTTGCCACATGTCTGACTGTCTGAAGCCCACTGGGGAAAACACCAAAGTGTTAGAAGCTAGACAGGTGGATTGAGTAAAATCATTTCTAAAAGCCTAAGGTATCATAAGTTTATGATCATAATTGGTAACACTTTAGAATAATGGTCCGCTGTTAATTATTAACTATGCAGGACAAATGAGTAGTCCTACATTAACACTTTGGCTACAACTAATAAAGGATTAGTTCTCTTTAAAATGAAAATTACCCCAAGCTTTACTCACCCTCAAGCCATCCTAGGTGTATATGACTTTCTTCTTTCTGATGAACACAATCGGAGTTATATTAATAATATCCTGACGCATCCAAGCTTTATAATGGCAGTGAATGAGACCAATGAGTATGAAGCTCAAGAAAGTGCATCCATCATAAACGTACTCCACACAGCTCCGGGAGGTTAATGAAGGCCTTCTGAAGTGAAGTGAAGCATTTGCGTAAGAAAAATATCCATATTTAACAAGTAAAATATCTAGCTTAGGCCAGACCGCCACGTCAGTTACTCTTTTTCCCGTAAGTTGAATAGGGAAGGCGTAGGACGTAGCGTAAGCATTTTGAACTGCGAGAGGAGTTACACTTTCTTCCCAAGTTGAATACGGTAGGCCGCCTGGCAGAAGCTAGATATTTTACTTCATAACTTGGTAAATATGGATATTTTTCTTACACAAATGCATCGCTTTGCTTATGAAGGACTTTATTAACCCCCCCAGAGCCGTGTTCAGTCCCATTAATAAAGCTTGGACGCATCAGGATGTTTATTAATATAACTCTGTGTTCATCAGAAAGAGAAAGTCATATACACCTAGGATGGCTTGAGGGTTAAAATGAACTAATTTGTAAACAAGATTAACTAATCAGTACGTAATATCAAATTTAGGACTGAGATGGTTCGTTATTAGGTAATCAATTACTGAATGAATTTAGCCTCATTAAGAACTATTAACTATGTCAAATTATCCCCTTGGAATTATGAGCATTCTGAGCAGTTCTGAGATATTGAGCTTCAAAGTTTTTGCATTCCATTGGACTTTGTAGATATAACCTTTTTGTTTTCTAAATAAAAAGTCCCGAAATGTACTCAACATCACCAAAAACATCTCATAATGTAAATAAATTGTCAAAGAATAAGAATATATGAGTAACTCAATTTTGACAAAATTGTCAGATAGAACCTTATAATTCCAAGGGGAGAAAATTATAAAAGAATTACCAATTAATTACTAATCACAACATTAACCTTTGTCTGAGACTTAATTATTTTTTGTTTTGAACATGTTTTTCACTTTAAAATAATGGTCCATTTTATGACCATGTTCTGAGTAAAACAAAATACAATCTTCAAGTACTACTAGTGACTTGGTCCATTATTTTAAAGTGGAAAACAAAGAAAAAAAAAAGTTTTCCACTTTAAAGTAATTTTTCAAATCACTAGCAATTCCAGCAGAGTAACTAGATAACATGAGTAATTAGTGATGCATTTTATGAACATATTCAGAGTAAAAAAGTGTTACCACAGTCCAATAGTACACTACCTAGATAAAGCAGCATGTTTGTCCATTCTGGCTTTGAGGTCCTCATTTTCCTGTTGCAGCTTCTTAAGACATTCATCCAGCTTCACATTCCTCTCCATCTAAGAATAAATCAAAGTTTTAGTGTTTCTCCAGCACAGACAGGTCATCTCTTTACTGTGATGAGAATGAACACAAAGGAGAATTTCTTCTGCTAAATGCTTTATTCAAAACAAACAATTGAGCTCACCAGTTTGTCTATCTGCATGAGTTTCTTGTCCTGTTCATGGATCTGCTTGTTTTTGATGTCCAGCACTACTTTAAGGCTTTCAAGCTCCTGCTCCAGATAAAGTGTGTGGGAGTCCTTCTTCAACATAAGAAAATAAAGAGATCAGGGATATATACTGGCTTTCCTAAACTGGATTCATCATTAAGAAGAATTTTTACATTTTCATGTTCACATTTGTGGGCATTATATAACAAAACACTGCACATGGAGGTGTTTCTTCAACTTCAGACACTTTTATGCCCAGGAGTTGAGTTCTATTAGAATTAACAGAATATTTTGTTACTTGAAGACCACATTAAAACAGACTTGTCTATCATGCCTTTACTATTTATGTTTGCTACTTTTCAAGTGCATTTTATATACAGTATAGTTATCATATAGTTTTACTCTCGTCCCAAAAATTTTTAAAATATGAAAATCAATCATACATTATCATATTTTTATATAACAGCTACTTCAGCCTGGAGAAAATGGCGGACTGTGTACAACTCGCTCAGGACGGGGTCTATGCTAATACGGCAGAGTCCGTCAGCAGTCGTGGGCGGGGCCAGAGAATCTGCAAGTGCCTTTTTCTGAGACTTATGCTTATGATTTATGATTTAAAAAAAAAAAAACAGTGGGTGGATTTTTATCATTATAGGGTGGTTGTGTACACACACTGCCAACACACATATATGTTCAAACAACATGTAAAAGTGAATTTTGCATAATAGGTGCCCTTTAAGAGCATTTGCTAAATGCATAAATGTAAATGTTAATTTATTTTCTACCAATCCACAGGGTCAAAAGTATCCATAGTTCAAGAAACACCCATATATGAACTTTGCCTGTACTGCACACTATTCATAGGGCAGGGTCTGGCAGCATTATACAGGGTAGTTATCTAAATTATTATCAGAATGTTGAGAGTTCAGGAATCTTCTAAACCCTGATCGGAAAGACCCGTCTAATATTAACCTGCTATTCTTAGAAAAAACACCGTCTACTCAAAGCAGAGATGCATTACTATCAGTGGCACTGGTTTGATAACACAGATATTTGGGAGCAACACACCTGCGTTTTCTCAGCCAGATCCATCCTTCTCTTCACCTCAGCGTTCAGTTTTTCTTTGAGGCAGTTATTCTCTGTCATGAGCTCCTGAATTCGATTCTGTTTGAGGAGAAATACACTAATATAAAAATGTTTGCTAAATTTCAACAGGGCAAAAAACAGGGAACAGGAATGTTGTGATGAGAATTTTAGCTTTTGGTCACTGCCTTACAGATAACGTGTCCTCCGATTCCTTCAGTGTTGTGTTGAGTGTCTGCATTTCCTTTTCATGGGACTGTTTGAGTTCTGAGAAAGTTAAGTCAAGATACATTAATGTGTGGGAGGTAATGTTGTTGGCTTTCAAAATGTAAGTAACAGGTGCAACATTTACACACACATTTTAGAGAGAAAAATAAAAACAAAGCCCAAGATTATTTACCCTTAAAGGACTCCTCAAAGTGTTGTTTAAGGCCGTCCACCTCCTCTATATGGCTGACTTCCAGTTCCTTCTTCAAAGCCTCATGTTTTGATCGTAAATCTTCTAGCTAGACAAGTACAAATAGAGCAATTTTGTAAAAGTCTTATTGGTTTATTTTAGTGTGTAAGTGATTAAATATATCATTATGTCCAAACAACTAAAAGGTCAAGGCTCATATGCCAAGATACAAGAAAAACAAAAACTATGAAATTACTTCACATTGTTATGGGAAGGTATTATGAAAGGATCATGTATAAAGGGGTCATGAACTGTGTTGTTTTATTGTTTTATAAGGTTTCCTGGGGTGCACTTATAATGTTAGTATGCTTTTTACATCAAAAATTGTCCATTTAGAAATAAAAGGCATTTTTTTCTACCCTGATTTTAGCCCTCTTATTTGAACGCTCTGCTTTAAAGGGCGTGTCTGCTGTGAGACTTCAGTGTAAACGCCCACTGCTGTGATTGGCTAACATCTTTGCAGTATGAAATGGCTCTCAAAACTTTTAGCACGTTTTTACTATTACAGTTGTCAAGATTAACAAATCGTGAAGTGTTGATTATAGTATTACATTTAGATCCATGCCATTATATTTAGATCGTGGCATGAAAGGTTGCAGTGATGAAAATTATAGCTGATCATAGACATGTTTGCTGAACGCATGAAAGCAGCAATCTCGTCATTGCAACTCAATTTCTGCACACTATCGAATGCTTTCATCAACTAACAGTGCAAACTAGATGTAACTAAGAGATTTGTTAAATAAAACAGGAGTTTTGGTGTGAGTCCAGATCTCAGTCACTGATAAACTTGTGCAGTTTGATTGACAGCTTCAGCGATTGTAAAGGTAGCGTTCTTTGAACGCTTTCTGTATGTAATTTAATCACCATTTAAATAACAGACTATTTTCATCCTACTAAGAGAAACAATGTGAAATTGACCATTTAGTCACGGATTTGATTTACTGTATAGACAAAGGACATCTGACTGTACATGAATCATATCAGATCAGGCATTAGAATTAACAGTTACTTACATGTTGTTGCATTACTGTCAAGCCCATATCATAAAAGTCTGTTTGCAAAGCCTGCGCCGAAATGCGATTGATTTACCATAGAATCCACTGTCAAATGTACGGAATACAAATAAATTAAGCTCAACTGAGACATTCACATTGTTGAAAATAAATAACCATATTCCTAGCATTAGGATCCTTTGAAAGGATTTTTAGTCCTGTATCGCTCTCCTCGTCATCTCGCTAACACGCGGGGCTAATGTTGCAATGATGAAGTTTTGATGAAGATGTTGATTTCTTCTGTGGAGGAGGCGTTTCACCTATCGATAGGCACATTTCAGGATCAGTCATTCACTGGGCCTGGTGTCAATAAAAGCTTTTATTGGACTAACAAGGACGTTTTCGGTTCTGAAACTTACAGGATATTCTTATAGTACAATGACCTCTTATATATCAAAAGCTCAAGGAAAAGTTGATTTCTCAATTCATGATCCCTTTAAGTATTAATATGACAAGTGAAGACATCCTCTTTCCAACAAAATGTGTGGTAGGACACTGGAGAGCAAAACAAAAAAAGGCCCACTGTCCTCCATACCTGCTGCTCCATCTGAGCTTTGCACTTATCGGCCTCCTCCTGGTAGGTCTGATGGACCTTCTCCCACTCAGTGGAGTAGAAGGTCTTCAGTCTCTCCTCGAGGTCAGCGAGGTCCAAACGGTGCTGCTCCTGGACCTTCTGCAGAACTCCATCAAAGGCCCCACGCAGCTCTTCCTTCTCCTGCTCCAGACGCTCACAAAAGTGAGCTGAGCTCACTGGGGAAAAGATCAGATCATTTGGACATTAGAAGATTGACTAAGTGATTCATTCAGTTAACAAACAAACAAACATCAACCCTACAGAGCACCATTTAGAATGTCTTTTTTTGGAATGATGACACAGCAACCCTCTAACTTAAATAGAAAGAAGTGTAAGGACATCTAATAATCCTTTTTTTTTTTTTAAGTTGGAGTTTTGCGGTGTCATCATATTACAAAACTCAGTAGGACATCTAATATCTAATGCACCAGTTTGTGATATGAAAATACAGATATGCTATATGTAGACAGCAGTGGAATAACCAGAACAAATGCTGAAAGGCCAACACGTCCATTTGTTGCTTTGACTTCAAGCCCTGCCAACACCAGAAGCTATGAATCATTACTCAAGTATTCTGCATTGAATCCCAGTTGTCTCCACAGTTATGGTATCTCCAAGAGTTCTGTAAATAAAGTGTCAACTGTTACACAAAACATGTCAAAGTACAAGTGAAGGAAAGTTCGACAAAAGGAACACTAATCCACAGGGGCATAATGAACAGATGTTTCCTAACCCGTCAGTACGCTCTCTCAATCCGAACTGTGTCACAGAGACTGTCCCTCTGAGCATTAGCTATCTTTGCCCAGCTCTTAGAGACAGATGACACTTCACTGCACAGAACACATTGGCACAGGACTGCTGTGGTTTACACACAAAAGTGGCAAGATGAATGCTGCAGCTGCTCCTGTCTTTATAGTGTACAAGTGTGCTGTCAAATAATCCAGCTCATGAAGTAACAGGCTAATCTGGTGGGACCATTTGAGGATGTGATTTCTTGCTGAACGGGCACCCTATTGTTTTCTATAATTAAGGTACATATATAAAAGAACCCATTATAGACAAGTCAATGAAATTACTATATTAATTAATTTATTTAAATATCTTTATTATTTTTTTTTATTTACTTCAGTAATTGAAGCAATTGAAACAAAATGTATTTATGTATTTAAATAAACCTGTACTGATTTTATGCATTTAAATATCTGTATTTACTTATTTATCTGTATTAAAAATCTGTATTTATTTATTTATTAAGTAAGTGAATGAATAAATCTGTATTTATTTAAATATCTGTATTATTTATATTTATGTATTTAAATGCCTGTTTGTATTTAAATAAACAGATATTTAAATACAGGCATTTATTTATTCGTTAAAATATCTATTTATTTATGCAATTCATACATACAGAGGCTTGCAAGCACCTCTTCTATGATGATCATGTTTGTAGTTTTTAAGGAGGCATGTGATACAACAGTCCTGATATCACATTGAAGATAAAAGAAATCATTAATTAAACAAACATATCTTAAATAAAAATAAAATCCCTGGTTAATGTCATGTGATGCAACCAGCATGCAAAAGGCCAATAAGTCACTTTATAAGTATAATGAAATATATTGAAAATATAATGAAATAACAGTGGGAAAATGAAAACGAGGCAGATGTTTCAGACAAAGCTTTTCAGTCCACTTGCTTCATAAGGTGTAAAATGAAGCTTCATTTTTTGTGAAAAAAAAAAAAAAAAAAAAAAAAAACCTCAATGGAGTATGCTGGAACCATGTATGAGTGTTTCATAGGTTTATGTATACAAAGGGATGTAGAGTATCAGGCTGCATTTCACATTAATGTGTGAAGCATTTCACGTGTTTGAGCATTCAGTAATATTTGACTACTTAACACGTGCATGCAAGTGTTTCATACATGTATGCGTGAGTGGAGTTTGATTTAAGCCCTACAATGTTTAAATTCTGTGCAAAAACAGTTTATTTTTTTAGCTCATCTCATCTGTTTACTGGTGCATAAGTAGGCGTTTCTGAACTTTATTATCAAAAGGTCGAGAGCATGTCAGCAAATGAATTACTTGAATGAGTCACAACACAAGAACGGCTGTTGTTCTCCAGGGGGAAACTTGGGTCATATCCCTTACTGGCGCTGCAACCTAATCATCTGTATTCTAAGATGAAAACCACAGATTTTTTCCTTTTTAATAGACTCTTAAAATGAGTTACAATCAGAATCATTATTAAGTTGCATTTAGGGGTTAAATGAGAACAGTATCTAATGACCCTGCTGTATAAGGGACAGTTAGCAGAGCTAAACCATGATCAGATCCATCCAGAGATGATGAACCAGACCCAGAGCTCACTAATGGCTTGATGCATTTCATCAATCTTCAGCGTAATTTTATTATAGGTTATATTTATGATGCAGAGCAAGGCTGAAGGCCTATAAATATTCCAAATAATGCAAACAAAAGGAAAAACAGACAGACAGGAGGATGATGCACTTTTTCCATAGAAGAAAAAAAAAAGAAAAGAAAAAAGAAAAGTAAAAAAAAAAAAAAGATAAACAGGTCATGACTCGACAGTCAGCATATGACTGCACATATGCATCCAAAAATTTTGCTCATTTTAACAAATGTACTATGTACTGTATGTGCACACATTTTCACATCTAATCTCTTATTAAAATGTAAAACTAAATGCATTTAACAAGCCTGGTTGAATTTGCCTCACATAAATGATGTAACATTGTCTAGACATGCTTATCTTGAAAATAACATATGTTTTTATATTAAAACTATTCTCAAAACACAAGGCTAGTAGCAGCAATGAAGTTACAATTCTGCAGAGAAAAGCTAATAAGTCACATGCCAAATAGCAAGCTAAATTAATTAGACACAGTTGTAGCAGGTTTTGTGTGAAGACAGCACTCGCTTCACTGGCAGAGAGCAGTTGTCCTCTGTTAAAAGACACTTTTGTTTTATAAGAGAATTCTGGGTGTGTGCCAAAAAACATGGTACTGACATCACTTGCGTCATACTAGGGGGAAAGCTGAAATTAATATTTGAGGGTGTGGGTAAATTATGAAATTTTGCAGATATTCCTGCAGCTATACTGGGACTTCAAAAGGTGGTCTGGAAATTCTTACAGGGGTCTTAAACATGGAGTGCTGGAATGTGCTAATACGCTCAAGCAGTGATTATAATAGTAAAGAAAGATCATGTGCAGGACTTAAAAGACTGCAAAGTGACAGAAAAAATAATGAGCTGATACTATACATCATAAGTCCCTTGCATATGCTCAGTTTTCAGGTGGTAATATAAGCTGTGAAATCAATGCATCAGACGTCTCTCAGAGGGAACACATGTTACTTTGCCCATCAGACTGTGAGAGACATCAGACTTGTCTGACCTTGTCGGTATCTCCTTCACATACCAGGAAGGCTTTGCGGCCTTGAGCTTGTGCTTTCTGGAGATGCGTCTCCTAAATGACCCCTATGGGAGGGAGGAGCCCTTCCAACAGGACCAATAAAATAAACAGACCATCCTCCTCATCTAAAGCCACATGGTAGTTCATGTACTAGTAAGCATGCTTAATTGTAGGTAAATTTAAATACACTACCAGTCAAACATTTGGACACAATATATACTTCTTATTAGTGTTGTCAAAAGTACAAACCAAGTTGGCACTAAAATTTTAAACATTTTTAAAAACTTTGAGCACTGTCGAGCGGATTCGTAAACACCACTGATTGGCCTTTGTGTTCACACGCTCATCAGATATGTCTGTGATTGACTAGAATGATCAATGCACGGGAGTGTTTGAATTTGAAAGCGGGAGCGTTTACAGACGTCTGCTTTCAAATGCTCCAGTGTGTATCTGTGCAAGCGCTCTGTGAAGAGCGTCATTGATGTCTATTTACAACATGTTTTTGAAGCGTTGATCTTTGTAGCCAATCACAGACATATCTGATGAGCGTGTGAACACAATTACCAATCAGAGGTGTTTACGAATCCGCTCCACTCAAAGTGTCACGTTTTTAAAATTTCAGTACCAACTTGGTATCGCGGTCGGTACTTTTGACAACACTACTAAAAGGTTAAGCTTAAATGCATTTTTTGTCGACAAATATAAATTGTGCTTATGCATTTTTTTTTTTTAAAATAACAAAAAACATTGAAGATAGGACAGAATAGTGAAGCTAAAGCAGCCAACAAGCGCTGGCATTCTAAAAATGGTGGGTTGTCTCAACCTAAATTTGGGTCAAATATGGACAAACCCAACCATTGGGATAAAAATTTTATGGCTGGGTTTGTCTATATTTAACCCAAATTTGGGTTGAGACAACCCACCATTTTGTAGAGTGTAACATACACTACTGTTCAAAAGTTTTGGGTCAGGAAGATTTTTTACAAAAAAAAAAAAAAAAAAAAAAAAAAATCATCTTGTTCACTGAGGCTGCATTTATTTGATAAAATACAGTAAAACAGTAACATTGTGACATTTTCTATTATAAATATTTTCTATTATAATCTATTTTAAAATATAATTTACTCTTGTGATGGCAAAGCTACATTTTCAGCAGCCATTATTCCAGTCTTGAGTCACATGATTCTTCAGAAATCATTCTAATATGCTGATTTATGGCTCGAGAAACATTTCTAATTAGAATCAATGTTAAAAACAGTAATTAGTATCGATGTTGATGTATTTTTCAGGATTCTTTGATGAATAGAAAGTTCAAAATAACAGCATTATTGCTGAATAAAAGTATTAATTTCTTATTTATTTATTTATTTGTTTAATTGGTAGTACATGGAAACTAATACGATTTTCAACACACCCCAGAATGCACTACATGAATTTGTAGGACAATTCCAGATTATGTATAGCTAAAATAATATTATTTAACCATATTTTGGTCCCATATTTCTTTTTTGAAGTTTGTCACTACTTTTCTCTGCATTCTACAATACAAGTACATGTGTCCAAACTTTTGACAGATACAGGTAGTCTGCGTTTTATAGCAAGAAACAGCTCACCTATCGTTTATCCCACCGATTACCACTCATGACAATCAATCCAAATATTACATTAATTACAAACAGCGTAATTTTGGCAGCTCTCTCCATTCTTTCCGCAGGCAGTGAAAGCCAAGCACTCTACAGTGACTCACACACACTTACCCAGCTCCTCACGCAAAGTGACCAGCTCCTGAGACAGCTCCCTGCGCTGCTTCATCACCTCCTCATGCTGCGGGAAAACAAGAAAAAAAAAAACAGTGCATCATTTCTCAATGCAGCGCATGCATCACATTACCCAAATTACACAAGAAACACAATCTGCCAAAAAGTATGTTGCCATGGAGCAGGGCAATGCCAAGTGCAATCTAATGTCATGATGAATGAACATCTCTGGAAATCCTTGTGAAGACATGAATTATGTTCAGGATGAGTCGGAAACAAGCTTTCCTCTAACTTATTACTGCCACAAGAAAACACAATTGTTGTGCAACAGTCATGACAGATATTTGCACAGGCATGCAAGAATCCCACAGCACAGCTTTGTGGTTTACACACCACTATGACAGCTCTGCAAGCGTTTAATTTAAAAAAAAGCTAACAAATGAATGACATCAACAACCGAATGTAGAGCAATGAAATCAGCAGTCTCTCTCTCTCTCTCTCTCTCTCTGTGGAGGACAGCCAGTGCCACAGCTGCAGTGCTGTCAGCCTCCCCAACCAACACAAAGACGCTTCAAAAACCGCGTGCTGCTGTCCTGACCTGCCCCTTCCCCCAGAGATAAATACAAACACTGGCAGAGTGACATTTGCACAACAGTTATGAACTCCAAAAATGAATTAGGATAAATCAAACAGTATACCAAACTCAAATTTAAAGACAGCTCAAACTAAATCATACACAATCTCATCTCACTGAAATGACATGCTTTGTATAGGCATCCACAGCTATCCCATTTCAAATGCCAATCTATCCCGCCCTGCACCCTGCGGAGAGGATAATGTCTTTACCCTGTGTCCAGCGCAGGGAATGTTAAGGCACACTTTGCTGCTGGAGCAGCCCATAGTCCCGTCTCTGTGACTTCAGTCCAGAATGCAGGAATACAGCAGCCCAGATGCATGAACCTCTGCCACCTCTACCTCCTCTCTCTGCCGTCTCGCTCTACATTGGAGAGACTAGTGGAATAAGCTCATTGGCTCGCACCTCCTCCAACCACTTGCCTTCTCAGTGGTGAAAGGATACCGTAATACATCTAAAAGAAGGGCAACGGAGGGAGGCGGCTATATTGCGCTTGGGAGAAAGCTACATAAACGCAGTATTTTAGGACACTCACAGCAAGAAGAGCAAAGAGAGCTGACAGAAAAATGACATGTCTGACATTTGGTTGATTGAGTGGCACTTAATGAAATGGTGCATGTTACAGGAGAAGTGTGCAGTGACCTTCCCACGGGACGAGAGGACTGAGAAGGACTGCTGTGTTTTTCATGCTTTCCTTTCAGCACCTCCTCAGAATTTGCTAACTGGAAGTGGTGCAGTTTACAAATTCACATTCATAATTACTCCTATTAAATGTTAAAAACTGGACAATACACTTTAGTTATGGATGTTACTTGATACTAATAAAAACAAGGCTGACAGAATTACATTTGGTGTCAAATTAAATAGAGTCGATCCTGACTAAGATCCAAACCTACATGATAGCAGTTTGTAGTTAATGTAAGCCAAATAAATTTATATGCAACAAAAACTACAATAAATTAACAACAACAATAAATTGACAATTAATAATAATAATAATAATAATAATAATAATAATAATAATAATAATGAACGCCTTTACCTAATCCTAATAATGTTAATAATGTTAATAATAATAATAGTAAAACTAAGTTATCATAAGAAAAGTTACTTTTATATTATTATTATTGCTGTTACAATAATATCTGTATGCAGAACAACAGACGATTATTGGTTACACTTTATTTTAAGGTGTCTTTGTTACAATGTAATTATACATTTAAGTACTAAGTAATAATAAGTATCTACATGTGTGACCCTGGACCACAAAACCAGTCATAAGGGTCAATTTTTTTAAATTAATCAAGCTGAATAAATAAGTTTTCAATTGATGTATGGTTTGTTTGAATAGGACAATATTTGGCTGAGATAAAACTATTTGAAAATCTGGAATCTGAGGGTGCAAAAAAAAAAAAAAAAAATCAATATTGAGAAAATCGCCTTTAAAGTTGTCCAAATGAAGTCCTTAGCAATGCACATCCACTCACAAAAATAATTTTTTGATATATTTATGGTCGGAAATTTACAAAATATCTTCATGGAACATGATCTTTACTTAATATCCTAATGATTTATGGCATAAGAGAAAAATCGATATGTTTGACCCTATGTATTGTTGGCTATTGCTACAAATATACCCGTGCGACTTATGACTGGTTTTGTGGTCCAGGGTCACATATACTGACTATAGGGTTAGGATTAGGGTTCCGTTTGGTTTAGGGTTAGTTGCATGTAATTATGCATAATTTACTGTTATTACTATAGTAACTATATGTAACATATGTAACAATGAAATAAAATAAATGAAATAAAGTGTTACACTATTATTTTTGTATTGTAAATGAATGTATAAAATAAAAATCAAATAAAATTTGATAAAAGAGTGTTGTAAAGTAATGCTAATTCAGTCCCTACTGCTGTATCAAAAGCCATATCACACTTTATAATGATGTCATCATCACAACAATAACTTTACTGGGAAATGATTAAAAACACATTAATTTATCATTATCAACTATGTTAATGAATGACACAGCTTCAGGGAAAGCATGCGTAGCCTCTTGTAGTGAAATTATGGCAATGTACACAGTGTGCTGACAGCTCATTGCAAACAAAAGATATGAAGCAGTCCTCAGCAGCTCTCTAGGCATCCCAGAGTGCTTCTGACCATATCAAGGCAGCAGCTGGTACATTCTCACACAGACATGCTGAAGACCAGACTCCAATTATAAAGCTTAACAGATTCCTATATGGGACACCACGTTCCTTTAACTCTACACTCTCCTTCAAGATCTACAAATCTGAGTTTCGTCATGAGATGTTGCTTGTAGTAGCCATATAGAGAGATGAAGATTTCAGATTCATTCATCCGTTTACAATTAATATAGAAAATTGAACTCTCAAATGGGCACAAGCTGATATTATACCTCATACTTATAAACTTAAAAGTATTGAACAAGAAGCATCTACAGGAAAGACTCTTGCTTTAATTGAACTGAACAGCTAATGTCATACTCTCTTCTATAATTTGCTCTGTAAAGGTCTGTGACCTCTCAAACTAGAAGAAAACAATAGGAAAAGTAAAAAGCAGAGTGGGAAAACATGGAACAACTAATGTTACAATCAATGCCCTATTTAATTTAAAGCAAATTAAAAAAAAAAAAAAAAAAAAAAAAAAAAAAAGTTGAGCGGTATAAAATTACAGTCAAATGTTTAATTGTTGTGTACCTGAATGTTAAATAAGCTATTGAAACATATTTCTCTCTTATTTCCAGTGGCCAAAAAACAAACAAACAAAAACCTAGGACTGTAAAAATGTGAATCTAGGACCTTAAAGGGTTAGTTCACCCAAAGATGAAAATTCTGTCATTAATTACTCACCTTCATATCGTTCCAAACTTGGAAGACCTTTGTTCATCTTTGGAACACGAATTAAGATATTTTTGATGAATTCCGAGAGGTATCTGACTCATCCATAGACAGCAATTTAACCACCACTTTCAAGGTGCAGAAAGGTACTAAAAACATTGTTAAAATAGTCAACGTGACTGTAGTGGATTATCCTTAATTTTATAAAGCGAAGAGATTACTTTTTGTGCGCAAAAACAAAAAAAATAATGACTTTATTCAACAATATCCTCTCTTCTGCATCATTCTCTTACGCCGTTTACGTCCAGCGCTTCCAGGTTCTACAGCAGAACACTGACTCATTATTGGCCGTGAACAGCATCGGCCAATACTGTGATAGTTAAATTGCTGTCTATGGAGGAGTCAGATACCTCTCGGATTTCATCAAAAATATCTTAATTTGTGTTCCGAAGATGAACGAAGTTCTTACGGTTTTGGACCAACATGAGGGTGAGTAAAGCCCAAGGTATACTTTTTTTTTTTTTTTTTTTTTAAATGTATACAGACGAACACACAGCCTTGCAAAGTATACTTCACTTGACTTGACGCCCCCAAGGCATGGTTGCTGCCTTGTTTATAAACCAATTACTGCAAAAAAAAAACAAAACAAAAAAAAAAAACGTTAAATGCGCATGTGGTGGTGACGAAATTGACCCTCCCGTACACGTACAAAATGAAGTATACTTTGGGCTTAATTAATGACACAATTTTCATTTTTGTGTAAACTAACCCTTTATAAGTAAATAAATATAAATGTTTCTAGTCCAAGATCTATAGTACGAAGACATGATTTCTTTCTTTCCTTCTTTCTTTATTTTAGTATATTAAAAATATACACCCTTTTTATGAACTGATTGTATAAGTGCCACGACTTAATTATGGTAGTGCCTTTTAGTTAAAGTTGGTCTTGATCCAGATTCTGCAGGATCAGACAACACGCCCTCCAGAGTATAAACTGTCAGCTTCAGCTCAAACAAACACCTTCCCTTCATTTGTATAGCAGACAAACTGTGACAAACTCACTATTTACTTTAAACATGTACAGCCAACCAGCCTTCATATTGCCAATTTATCAAGGACAAATCTAAAATTAGTTATCTCTAATCAGTCCAGAGTCAGGAGAGACGTCTAGGATGGATGGAAAGTGAATTGCAACCCTAGTGAAAAAAAAAAAAAAAAAAAAAAAAAAAAAAATTATATATATATATATATATATATATATATATATATATATATATATATATATATATATATATATATATATATATATATATATATATATATATATATATATATATATAGACACACACACACTAAAATGGATTCGAAGTACATTTATTTTGTGCCAAGTATAACTACAAATACATTTACATATTTGTGCGCTTAATAAAAACACCCTGTAATTGTACTTTTGGTATACTAAAGTGGTATACTTAAAGTCAACTAAATTGGAACAACTAATTTTGTACTTAATGCGCTTTAATAGTGCAGAAGTAGTGCTGAAGTCCAACTAAAGATATACTTAAGTATTTCTGATTGTGCTAAAGTGGAACTATTGAAAGTATACTTTAAAAACACTTTAGATATCTTGCATTTAAAGACTGATATTATACAAAAGATCATACAATCTTTATTAACAGGGATATTAAAGCACTTTTAGACATATTATTAAGAAATGTGCAGTGTGCAATAAAGAAATACTCCAAATAAAGTTAAATTATAATTTTATATCAGTAAGTCTTAAGTGATGTCAATAAATATGTTAATGGATTTGAAGTATAATAACAAAACATAACATATGATAACAATTGAATAAACTGCAAAGAAAAGCAAAGCTTTGTAATGTTATTTAAAAAGCATCACATATGTAATGAATTTGAAAAATGTTGTACATGTGGCACAAAGCCAGTTAATTAAAAAGCGCTGTCAAAGAGGTAAACTGTTAAAAAAACATCACCAAAACAAACAGAGCACCAGGAAGTAGTACAACACTGTCTGACTGCAAACACATGCAACAACACTACAAACCAATACAATCAGGGCTGGGCTGTCAGATCACAACTTGATATCTAGATATCTAACCCTAACCCAAGAAATATGACCCCAACTTGACAACTGATCAGCACAGCTGACTGAAGACGCCATCTATTGTATTATTCATGTCTGCTGTATAGCCCAATGATTCATCATGAACATAAGCGATATAATCTCATAATACTAACCTCAGCATATAGATGCTTTATGACCACAGCAACAGCCTCGAACCTGCGGTTGTTGGATCGGAGCGTGTTCTCCAGCTGTTGGATGGTCTGGTTCTTCTTCTCACACAAGGCCTTGTAGTACTCCACATTTCTGGACTTATTCTCTGAAGGTAACAGATCCGGTTGCCCAGTTGTAGGCGTCTGCTGGTTGCGGGAACTTGTCCTTGACTTGTTCTTGTCAACTGTAAGAGAACATGCATTTAGTGCAGTGACAACATTCAGCATTATTTTCCGTCAAGGTGCTCGTCCAGTTCATAGACCGAACTATGTCACAGAATACCAGAGAAATAGGACCAGCTATCCACCAAATGCAACCCTGAATGAGATAAGAGCTCACCCCATCGCCAAATAATATCTTCCCTTCTGTGGATCCAGCCATCAGAGGCCTCTTATTTTAGCAGGGCTATGCCACTGTGGTTTTCATTTACATCATCCCATAAATATAACACCAGGACATGATCAGGGCACAAATCCCTCTAACAAAGTGGCCTCACTACTAGAGGAAGGGTACCTGAAGTTAGCTGCAAACTTATAAATGGCACTATTTAAAGCTGTAAAACCCTTGTGAGGTACATACAGCTTTTATATGAACATTTTTTCATATGCCAACACCTAAAGTCTTTATGTTGTTAATCCAGTTTGCCCTAGAGTGATTACATAACAGCTCAGTGTGAGCAACCTCAGGCATTTCTGAAATACCAGCTTTCATAAAGCAGGGGTAGGAACACAAACTTCATGAGGCCTTTCTCCTGTAATGTCACTCCAGTGGCAAATGATTTACAGCTCCAAATTTACACACACACACACACACACACACACACATACATATATATATGTAATGTTATGTAATGTGTATGTGTTATGTAAAAAACCTGAGCAATGTAAATAAGGAAAACACCAAATATTATGTCAAACCTGCAGCCTGAAATGTTTAAATACTGGATTTTACAAGGGGAAAAAATGATGAAGAACGTTTGAAACACTTTCAGTGGGAAAAATTATTAGCAGTGATTCATTTTATGCATATTATTTCATGCCTTAAGAATGCAATAACACAAAAAACAAAAGCCAATAAAACACATTGCAATGCAAGTTCGTTCACATTGCATACAAACATTTTTACAACTTTTAATCACTATGAAAGACAAGCCTTATGAACATACATTTTTAAATTGTGCAGCTAGCCAGCTACTAAATGAATGCTAGCTGGGATGCACAATAGTCCTTTTTTAAGATTCACAAAACGTGCATTGTTTAATACTATTAGGAAACAGACCAGATTGGTCCTTTGAAAAACAACTGAGAAATAAGGATGCCATCCACCTCAGGAACTTGATGCAAATGTCAATAAAAGACTTCCAAAAGACATTGTCTAGAATGCAGAAATGTACTGCTGAAACAGACCTTTGAATATAGATTCAGAATGCATACAGTATATGAATGTTCTTCCTATCCAGCATCCTGTTACACTGTCGCAAACTACTCCAGCTCTGTTAGTTCACTGTACCCACCCATAAAATAAATAGAGCTGTTGAGCTTATCACGTAGATTGAAGGAACTTGAGACATTACAGTCCGGATTAAAAACTAGCCTGTACAGACTTATGAAAGTGGTAGAGATATTATGAACACACTTTACTGTCCTTGACCTCTGTTTGTGCAGATCCGCCTTTGCTGGAATGATATTTAATGAGCTAATGAAATGTAATCCAGACAGGCTTTTCAGAAACTTTTATGTGCCACATATTAAACAAAAACTTCAAAAAAACCTTAATCAATAGCCTACATAGAAGTCCGAATAAAGATGGGGTTTTGTCTCAAAATTTGATTATAGTGGTCTTAATTTGTACACATGCCATTCTCTTAAAAATAAGCAAAGCATTTTTAAAAGGCAAAAATGTAGGTCGTCGGCTTGGTGTGGCACATTAGAAATAATGTTAGCCAACATATTAGAAATGCAGTATAATTCAAACCATAAGGTGTCATTGCTAGGTAAACATTTGTGTGGCTCCCTCTGCTGGTTAACTTGTATTAAGAGCAAACAGCAGGTATATGAAAGTGCAAGCACTGAATGTTAAATCTAATCTAACCAGAATAATGTGTGTTATGCAGCTGGGGAAAAAAAATACATTCATTAAATCAATCCACCCTGCAACCTTATATACTTTGAAACACTCAACTACTGCCTTAAAAGGCTGCACCAATTTCAGTCTAGATTAAAGATAGATTAAAGATGCCAAGTCACTGTAAAGGTCAGTGCGGTTGAGAATGGAGTGTTCTCAATTTAGTCTCATTGCTGTAATTCCATCAGTGGTCACTAGAGGCCTCTGTGGTTAACACACACACGGTTTTCATGTTTTATGGGGACATTGCACAGACAATGATTTTTATACTATACAAACTGTATATTCTATGCCCTAATCCTACCCCTAAACCTACCCATCACAGAAAACTTTCTGCATCTTTACATTTTCAAAAACCATCACTTGGTATGATTTATAAACCGTTTTCTCAAGGAGACCAAAAAATGTCCAAAGATTTTAGACTATCTTTTTGGAGACATTCTGTCCCCATAACGTACCAGGACAACTTTATAATGGTTTTGCATTATCATCATTTTGCATTACATAGTTTGCATCATCAATAAGGTGCATATTGAATTTGGTCTTTTAATATTACGGTCTTACTTCATTAGCTCTTTGTACAAACCCGGTAAAAAACAAAAAAAACTAAATCACTGAACGACAATATAGAGGAAAGGCTTGTTTTGCCCTCTAGGTGGGCGTTCCTATAAGTGTGTGACATCATGTGAAAACTATGAATTGATCTGTTTATTTGAGCATCAGGACCAGACCAACAAAGCAACACTGGCTCAATGAATAGCTTGAGGGTGGGATTACTTGTTTGGCTAGCCAATTGAAAAAAGAAAAAGTGTGCAGAAAACCTTATAAAAATATTTTCACAATGTTGCTCTTTTTTGTTGAGAAGACCTCAGTTACTCACCTTCCAACAGAGCAGGTATTAGATTTTTCAATATAAATCCCATATGAGATTAAGTGAAGCCCCCCGCAACGTTTAAGCCAAGCTTAATTATCCAATTTGTAATTACAGTGGAGTTAATTAGTCCCATCTCTGAGTTATCCAGGGAGCACTCTTGAATCCCACATTCAAAGTGATGCAGACTCAAACTGTAATGCATTTGCATACTATTAAAACTAACAATGGCAAAAATGTGACAGACATTTCTTGAATCTGAAGTTATTTACTATGGTCAGATCTTCATACAGTAGTACACAACACATCTTGAACATTTGCAGCTTGATAGCCTTCTTTAGAAATTAAACAAAACTCCACGTATCACAAAAACTGTTGCACATGGTATGAGCCCTCTGTAAGCCATATAAGTCAAGTGGACTCCTTTAAAGACTTGGTAAAGATCTATGATCTATTTAGGTAAACATTCACAGTTTTTGATGTGAAGTCAGTTTACACAACTATAATATTTGTGTGAAATCCTTGTCCGTTATTTCAATACCACGGATAATATTTGCAATAAAAGGTTTTTAGGAATTGAGAATAGATTGTTCCCCTTTAAAATAGTGCTTGGCAACAAAATACCTAAACTAATGCCTAAAATAATCTGTAGTCTCAGATTGCTAAATTGAAACATGAATAATATGATTGTATAAATGTAAAATTGTAATAATGAAGTGCGTTATGCTTTCAGTATGCTGTACAATAATTATGCGCAATATGAAAATCACTGTAAAGATTCATATATAACATCTGTGTCCTATCAAAGGTAGTACATGCAAAACAAACTTAAACATCAATCAGGTTATCATTAAACCGATAATACTGATTTATTTTTGGAGAGATATTTTAACAGGTGAAACTTTACCCAAATACTTAATGAGATTAAATATAGTCCTCTGTGATATTACAGACATGGAATAAATAGTCGTTTCCTTATTTGTTATAGTCCTTATTTGGCCAGTCACTATAAAAAGGAGCCACAAACATCTGTACTGCATCTCTTCGGTGGGAATTTAGCTTGTCAAAATGTTTACAAGTTTACATTCAACCTACAACCCAAAATAACCTTTGAGCATTTAAAATGGGAAAATTAGGTTCCTAGACCCGTTAACTAGCACGCTTGAAAGGATAAATAAGGTAAAAATGAACTTACTGAATCTACCAACTTGGTAGGTGATCACCATAACCCAAATTGTGGCACAAATATACATGTTATTTGCAAAAACAATCCCAGGCTCTATTTGTAGTTAGCAATAAGAGGCCTACTGGCCAAGTACAAATATCAAATACTCTTTGGCAGAGAGAGAGACAGTCTAAAGATAGAATCAACGCCACATGAGTGAAGACGGCACCTTGAGATCTACACAGAATCACTCTGAAACGTCTGTCCAGAATGAAGGAAAAGCCATAACAACAACATTTTCTGAGGAACAGACCTGCCTGAAACACCACAGTGCTCTTGCATCCTGACAGCAGCTGGAGGTTCCTGAGCAATCCCTTCGCTGTCAGCCTCACATGGATGTTGGACAGAGAGAATTTGGGAGAGAAAAACATCTTGCCGAAAAAACAGAGAACTCTTTTTAAGCAAAACAAAAAGAGTCTCAATTCGCACACATTAAGGCTAAAGCAAAAAAATATATCTGCCAAACAAGCGGCAAAGAATGTGATGAAGGGAGGGGGAAGAAAAGATCTGTCTCCCCCCGTCACACTTTAGCAGCCTGGATTAAAGAGGGGTAGGAGCCCCTGAGACAAATGAGGCAGAGCAGAAGGCATTAATCCACTGTTTTGAGCTCTTGTCCACTGGCGCTCAGCATCTCTCGCTCTCCGCTGGGTGCTAAGGAGGTGCAGGATGCTGGGTGAAAGGAAGGAAGGAGAGAGGGAAGGGAGGGCGCTGGGAGGAGTAAACAGCAAAGCAGGAGTGGGTGGGCTCACTCTCTCCTGGCGCTCTCCATTCACACATGGGGGAGGGTTAAAAATGGCGGGAGAGAAAGTAACAGCTTACAGCAAGATGTTTGACAAGAAATGCACTGAGCAGGTCACCTAATCAAGAAAAGTAAAGTAGTTTTTTTTTGAAGAAGAAGGGTTAGAGTTTAAAAATGGTAAAAAAAAAAAATAAATAAAGAAGAAAAGAAAAAAGAAAAAAGGTGTTATTTGTCCTGAGGTGTAAATTCCATTTTAAACCTCCATAATAAGAGCTCTAACAAAGCAAGGGAACAGATTTCTTTGCAGTCACAAACAGACCAGTGCCAAGCAACCACAGAAACTGTCTAACACAAGCCTTTGATGCCAGCAAAAATTGAAAAAACAGTGTGCCACCCACAAAAGACAAAATTATGTTTGAAATGCAATTATGTTTATGAAGGGCTGACATCAGCAGACAATGCATGTCTGCACAGCTCGGGCTGTGGTCCAAATACTAGAGGCTGGAGTCATAAAATCTGTTCCAAGTAATATCAGGCTTTCACTTGAATATGTAATTTCACAAATTCTAGAACATACAGAGGGGTCCAAAAGTCTGAGAACAACAAGTGAAAATGGTTCTATTTTTGCATTCCCTAATTTAATAAACATTACAAAGTAAAGGTGCAATATGTAAGATTTCTGTCCGCTAGAGGTCGCTAGAGGCCTATTCAAAACAAAGGCGTAGCTTGATGGTGGCAAGTTTGAGCGCGGAATCTTGGGACATGTGGTCTTCACATCACAGCCGGTGGAAACAATCGGGATAGGACTCGGGAAGAAATCATGTTCATGGATGCGATTATTAACGTTACTGTAGTATGAAGCAGAGCAGGACCGAGGGTTGTGGGAGCTAAACGAGGCAGCTGGAGCGATTGCACAACACACGCCGTGAGCAGCCCAACTTTTATTATGCCACAGTCGCGGCCGCCGCTGCCGCTTTTCCGGTCATGAGTATGAGGTTACACAGCTCTGTTTATCATATTAGATATATCAGAGTGTGTTGAAAATGATATTATAACGTTACTCTGTGCGTTCGCTCAGCGGCTGCTGTGAGACACTTGTTGCACACTGCAGTAAACTAGATCGATTTTAGAATATCATATTAAATGCTGGATGGCTTGTGTTGATAAATGGCATGCAATTAATTTTAAAACGTATTGTATGACGGAGAAAATTCTGTATTACTGTTACTAAAAATAAAGCTGCATCTGATTATGCTGTTAGCTACTTGACAAAATAGTGTTTTTCTCTGAGGCATGGTAAAGCAGTGGTTCCCAACCTGGGGATTTTGCAGGGGGGCGCGAGAGTTTTTAAATGCTCTGAGGTCAAACATGGATATGAAAACCCTTTTTGTATAGTTTCTAGGAATGCTCCAAATGATCGGCCACTTATCCAAAAATGTTGTCAATTACTTCCTTTGATTCTATACGTGGTCTCTTATTTAAAAAAAATAATGTTTCTGTTTGGAATCTTGTTTCTTGTTACTGTCCCAAACAGAAACAAGATTATTTTCTTACCCCATTGGCAGCTAATTTAGCTTGTTTTAAGCAAAAACTCTCTTCATTTTGATTTTATTTTCCAGAAAACAAGAAAAAATATCTTATGTCATCTAGTAAAAGCATCTTGATTTAAGATTTTTTAGATATTTAAATACTAAGAAAAGCATTTTTTGCAGTGTATTGCTGTTGTTGGGGGGGGGGTCTTATATGTATGGAGGGGGGGCAACCACTGTGGTAAAGCATGGTACTCGCAAAAAAAACAAACAAAAAAAAAACAAGAAAATTAGATTTAAAACAATAAGACTAAATGTGTTGAGCTATATAACAACAAAATTAGTTTTCTGTCTATAAACGTAACCAGTTGTTCCCTTGTCTATTAAAACATGTAAATATTAAAGCGTAAACCGAGGGTAACGCGGGTATGACGCAATTGACAGGCGACTCCTCACACATCCTAGAGCCTTGGTTAAAATTGCAATTTTCTCACGATTTACAAATAGTTGGAAACATTTGGGATATTGTAAGTACTCAAGTGAACAAAATATATAAAACTGGTCTAGTGGTTTTTGGATATTTTAGTGCAAATCTTACATATTGCACCTTTAAGGGACACTTTTTTTTTTTTTTTTTTTTTTTTTTAACGGTAAATTCGTTATTAGCAATTCCAAAAAAGCGCAGATGGTAGTGGAAAGTTCTGCGCATGATCTACTGAAGATGTGCAAATTAAAAGAACACAGAGGCAGCCGGATCATTTCCATAATGACCAACACAATCTACCAAGAACAGCGCATATTAGAGTCTGGTTTAAGATGCTTTTTTTGGGCGTTAAATAATGGTGCAAATACCAGTAAATTGACTAGGGAAAACCTTAAATCATGTTGCATGATTCATTTAAATACTCTCCTCCCATAAATTTTGTGTCTGAATAGGAAACTCTTACAAACGCATATGCAATAAGGTCAGTGGCAAAAATAACTGTCCTCGCTGGCACAAGCTGTTAGTAAATCTGGCCCTAAATTACCAGCATAATTTCAGTTAATTCAGTGTCAAAATTACCATAAATTAAAATATTGAAATGTTACTTTTTTTCCTCAATTAAAAAGAACACAAAACAAAATAATACTGGCTTGCATTACATGTTGGATGCAGTTTAAATATTTATTAAAAGTAAAAAAAACAACAACAAAAAAACCCCATCTGACTAATATGTTGCCTGAATCTCTTTTCAATATAGTATATTTCTATTGGGTAAATGAATTCAAAATGATTATGTGTAGGATAACACCATTTATTGTAAACGTCCTTTGGAACTAAACATATCCTCATAGATTAATATACTGGCAGGGTCCAGTCTCACTGACTTTGAGGCAGTTGGGCTTGCCAAAAACGTAATTTCTGAAATCACTTAGTTTCATGCAAACACACAAGACTTAATCTATGAAAGGAATGCAATGGCCGTTCTTAATTACAGTACTTAAGGATGGTAAGAAAGCACACATTACATGTACCAGGCTGAAAAAGGCTGACTGAGACAAAACAGAGACAGTCAGCTGTGTTGAACATGGCGGTGGTAAAATATTCCCGCATTGCTGAGAGGGTGTTTCACAGATCAAACCAACTGACATCCCGCTCACAGAGAAGATGCAGTATATGAACGAAATTTATTTCAATTAGAGAAGGAATTTATCTGAAACCAACGCTATATAAATAAAAAATAAAAATAAATTAACATTTAATTTAATTGTTATTTCCTTATTAATGGCTTAATTATGCCATACGTTCCCATGTTCTTTTCTTCCTGCCCATATACTGCAGATGAAATTGAGCTCTAGAGCTAATTCTGGGGCAGTCTGTTAAATATATAAAGTATAGGTATTTTAAACCCCTAGTCTTTCAGTGAATTGCTTATAAATTGGGTCTTACCTGTAGGAGTAGTGGCAGGTCTCATGGGTCGGGCTGTGGTAGGGGTTTTCAGAGGACTGCTTGAAGACCTCACGGAACTTGATGAGGGTGTGTTTTTGCATCCTGCTCCCACAGTAGTGAAAATAAGACATAACCATATACATTTTCTTTAGTCTAAACATACCCAAACAGATGAAATAGTTGAAACAAGTAAAAAAAAATTTTAAATCAGACTTGAGTGTCACAAATCTGAATGGAAGCATTAGCTTTTTTTTTTTTTTTTTTTTTTTTTTTTTCATTTTTTTGATTTTGGGAGAATTGACTCAGACATGCCCTAGCCTGTTTGTGTATTAGCCCTTCATCTGAGGTGCAGTTAATGCACAAAATATTATTGAATGCATGACTCATACCTGATGATATACTCCAGGTAGGTGGACATTGCAGCTTGCTTCTTAACAACGTGGTCCTGTTAGATGGAGGTTTACTTAAAGTTCCCACAGAGGGTTCTGCATGGTCTGATTAAAAAAAACAAAAACAACTTATATATATATATATATATATATATATATTTATATTTATTTATATATATATTTTTTTTATTATAATATAATATAATATAATATTATATTATACACACACACACACACACACACACCCCTACACACAACCAGTCAAAAGTTTGGACAAGATAAGATTTTTAATGTTTTTAAAAGAAGTTTCGTCTGCTTACCAAGGCTGCATTTATTTAATTAAAAATACAGTAAAAACAGTAATATTGTGAAATATTATTACAATTTAAAATAACTGTTTTCTGCTTGAATATATTTTATATATTTTTCAAATTATTTAAGTAATTTGGTCAAACTGTGATCAAAGCAGAATTTTCATCATCATTACTCCAGTCTTCAGTGTCACATGATCCTTCAAAAATCATTCTAATGATCTGCTAATCTGCTGCTAAAGAAACATTTGTGAACAATATTTTTTTTTTTTTCCCCAGGATTCTTTGATGAATAGAAAGTTCAAAAGAACAGCATTTATTTGAAATATAATCTTTTGTAACATTATAAATCTTTACTGTCACTTTTGATCGATTTAATGCATCCTTGCTCAATAATAGTATTAATTTCTTTAATTGCTTTTCAAAAAAATAAAAATAAAAATTCTTACTGACCCCAAACTTTTGAACGGTAGTGTATAATGTTACAAAAGCTTTGTATTTCAGATAAATGCTGTTCTTTTGAACTTTCTATTCATCAAGGAATCCTGAAAACTGTTTTCAACATTGATAATAATCATCAATGTTTCTTGAGCAGCAAATCAGCATATTAGAATGATTTCTTAAGGATCATGTGACGCTGAAGACTGGAGTAATGATGCTGAAAATTCAGCTTTGATCACAGGAATAAATTACTTTATAAAATATATTAAAACAGTTAATTTAAATTGTAATAATATTTCACAATATTACTGTTTTACTGTATTTTTATTTAAATAAATGCAGCCTTGGTTCTTTTAAAAACATTAAAAATCTTACCGTGTCCAAACTTTTGACTGGTAGTGTATGTATGTATGTGTGTATGTCTATTATATTATATTATATTATATTATATTAATTATATTATATTATATATAATGAAGTGAATGACCAATATAAATCTTCCAGTCTTTTAGTGGATTAATTAGTTTGCAATGGAATTTCCTGGGGAGGCTTGTATGGGAATGAATATTGATCAAAGCAACAAAAGATAAGCAGCTTTTATTATCATATCTCTTTTTGATGTCAATCATGTTGCTATAAACAGATGATCTCTCACTGATATTGCACCTTCTCTGATAGGCCGCCACTATTGTGGGTTGATATGACTTTTGAAACCTTACCATGCCAACAGCAGCTATAATACCGAAAGACTTGTTACCACATTAGCATATAGCATATATATACACTGCTATCTGATAAAACAACAAGGTATCCTTGTTATTGTCGTTATCACAAACTTGAATATATTAGGATCAAACTTTGAAATCCACATCTGAACATTACAAAGCAAAAAAAAAAAAAAAAAAAAAAAAAATTCTCTACTTACTTTGCCATAACAGTGTCTTAGGTTTTCCATGAAAGGCAGACAACAAAGCAATAATACAAAAGCGATAGGATCCGATAAGGAAGCATGTCAAGAGAGTCAGATAACACTGAGCACAAGAGCTTGGCTGCTGATTCAAGGTTAAATTAGTAAAAACTTGCTCTGGGATTTCAGTAAAGGTGCCTCCGTGTGCAGCCATGACCTTCCATATAGAGTTAAACATAATGAAGAGAAAATATCCGTTTGCATTAGTAGATCCTCATTATTTTCATGTGGATTTCTTTCTCATACCCTTCCAAGTGAACTGAGGCAGAACAAACCCTGCCCCACAGACATCTGGGACTGAGTGGCACGATCCATACAAACATCATGTCCATCAACCAATAAGAGCATCACTGTCTAGACCGAAAAAGCGGCCTATATTTTCATGTTTGATTCTCCTGATCAAACCTATTTCATGTCATTGAATCTACTTAATACTTAAACAACTTTATTTATTTAAGCTGAAATCACATTCCAAAAATCAAGATGTTTCAAAAATCTAGTCAGAGTAGATTGAATCATTTAGAGGGGATTTAATTTTCAGGCTTTGGATTTAAGGCACCACTGACCTAGAAGGAAATGTGGGTCAAACTGGATAGTATGAGGTTGATCTTGTCTGAAACAGCCACTTTTATCCATAATTATTTTTCTAACCTTCCTCCACAAGGCTGACAATCTGGGTTTACGTTCTACATAATGAAACACAATGGAAAGTAGGGAGATGAGACAGAAAGCTCACCTTGCTTTGAATGTCCACTTGTCTGAGGAGTGCTGAAACTCTTGGGCTGTATTTTGGGCTTCACGGGCAGTTTGGAGGTTGATGTTGGAGCTGCGAACACGGCAGGTCTGGACTGAGATCCTGAAACTGCATTTATGCCTTCAGTTAAATGGATTTTGAGCTTAACTGCAGTGGGAAAGTGACAAACAATAAATCCATTGATATTGAGGCCATGTGTCACAAATAAGCATACAGATGCTTGTACTGCAAATGTTTGCACTGCAAACAGAGTACTATTATAAAAACACTGGAAAGATAATTTTAACAAAAGCCTCCAAAAACACAACGAATGCTGTGCTACAAGTCCATGGTTATAGGAATTTGAGTGTTTCCCCCCACTATAGACACTTAATCTATAATATACAAAATTTATATACTAACGTACCAAAAATCAAAATGGGTTCTAGAAAAGAATGTCTTAAATTCTAAAGGCTACTTTTTTTTTTTTTTAAAAAAAAGAAATAACTATACTTTTATTCAACAAACATGCATTACATTAATCAAAAGTAAAGACATTTATAATGTTACAAAAGGTTTCCATTTCAAATAAATGCAGTTCTTTTGAACTTTTTACTCTAAGAATCTTGAAAAAAATGAGAAATAAGAAACGTTTCTTGAGCAGCATATAAGCATATCAGAATTATTTTTGAAGGATCATGTGACACTAAAGACTGGAGTGATGATGCTGAAAATTCAACTTTGCCATTAGAAGAATAAATTACGTATTAAAATATATTAAAATAAAGTTATTTAAATTATTTTTTCACAGTATTACTGTTTTTATTGTATTTTAGATCAAATAAATGAAACCTTGGTGAACATAAGATTTTTTAAAAATGTTTTTTAAAGAAGTCTATGATCTGAAATGGTAGTGTAGGAATAAATTTAAAAAACAGCAATGTCAAACAATCAAGTGCTCCTTGAAACTATTTTCACTGATGAAGAAACAATGAATGTACATTATGCATTTAATTCTACCACAATGTGGCGTGTGTCTAATGGTTCTACAGTGGATGCACTTTGAATCTCTCAAAACTTTGATCATTAGTAAGACAATCCAGCCTGTAGTACAAGTACCAATTCACACTGTAAAAGTGAAAGTTGACCAAGGAGTGCACAATGCCCTTACCATCAGATGCGCTCAGTTTGCTTCTGGGTGTAGGCATGTCAGTAGCACTGCTGCCATCTTTTCCTGATGTGCCAGGCTTGAGCTTAGAGGCTGAAAGTGGCGGCCGAAGGTTTGCAGCTGGAACATGAGCACCAGAGGCACCTCCTGTCCGGGCTGGGGATGGCTGGGGGCCAAGCCTGCCTCTGCTCCACTCACATGCTGCTGCCGGCCTGGCAGACACTGCCTGCAAGAGAAGTTCCCTTTCAGCAACTCGCTCCCACACATGCCGCCCCAAAACTGTGCTCCCCACGCTCACGGCAGCGTTGGCCATAACAGAGCTGAAGAATGGGATTGAAACTCACACAGACCAGAGACGGGAGCAGCTATTGTAATGCAGTCCCCATGGGAATTCTGAAGCCACTGCCAAGTTTTTTTTTCATTACCTTCCCCAGCTCCGTAAACATGATGTGATGTGCACATGGAACACATTTTCCAGAGACTCAGCTTGCTGCCCTCTTGCAGCAGTAATTAAAACAGCAATTACACTGCGTAAATACTTTCTCTTTAGACTTTGGTTTGTGAATTTGTGCTTTGTTTGAGATGGTGAGCTTATAATGATTTGTGTCTAAGGATTACATTTTGATTACTGGCCAATATTAGATATTTAATTTATCTGTATCAGTCAAGATAAGTTGGCGATACTGAATATTTAAAGGAATAATAAATAGGAAAAATAAAAATTTGGTCATTTACTCAACCTCATGTCAGAATTCTATGGAAGCTTTCTATGGAAGTTTTTAGCTCACAATTCTGAGATTTTTTCCTCAGAATTGCGATATAAAATCAGAATTTTGTGATATAAAATCAGAATTTTGTGATATAAAGTCAGAATTGCGTGATATAAAGTCAGAATTGCGTGATATAAAGTCAGAATTGCGTGATATAATGTGCAATTGTGAGGGAAAAAAGACTGACGTTTTTTCCCTCAGAATTGCAATTAAATCTCAAAATTCTGACTTTATTAGACACAATTGCGAGTTTATATCATGCAATTCTGACTTTATATCACACAATTGCATTATATCACGAAACTAAATTTTGCAATTCTGAGAAATAAAGTCAGAATTGTGAGATAAAAAGTTGCAATGACCTTTCTTATTTATTTTTTTTTAGTGACGGAAACAAGCTTCCATAGATTTCTGTCCCTAATGCTCACTTAAATTTATTTAATCTTTGATAACACAAACAATTCAATATCACTGTGATATGAAAGGTAACTTTTAGTAAATCTTATACATTATACACACTATACATTATGATGATGTATTCTCAAAATCCACTCGTAGCAATTGAAAAGATTGATTTTGGATTGATTATCATTTTACTTCATGTAATTTTAATATCAGCCAATTATCGGTAATTGACCATAACATACTCACCAACAAACTGACTCTCTGATTCTTCCCACGAACCTTGAGAGACTCATTCCCCTGCACGTCTTCTCTAGTGGACTCATGTGTGTCTGCAGGTTTAGTCTTTCTACCCTGATTCTGAGATCCTCCTTTAGTGTTTTTTTGTGGTGTGGTGAGGTTGTTCAAGACCCTGTTGACTTGTGGATTCTTCTCTTGTGACCCATCTTTACTAGTTTTGAAAGAGGTAGCACTTTCAGACCATCGGCGAGGTCGAGATTTTGAAGCTGGACCACTTTCTTGGCAAGTGGAGGAGCGAGTTCTTTTAGCTGCACTAGAGCTCTTTACACTTTGAGCTGGTGTGGCAGAAGTGCTGGTTACTGCATTAGAAGTGGATTTGGTAGGAGATGACTTCGGTTGGTCCATAGTCTGGCTTTCATTAGTTTGAGGGATGGAGCTTGATGAAGTCTTTGGTGTCTTGAAGGGATTGGTGGCACGTGACATAATTTTAGACTTTATGTTACTGAAGTTAGGCTTAGGAAACCGTTTTATTTCTACCTTGTTGCTTTTACTCGCTGACATCAAGGATGTTTTGGGCTTTTGAGAGGCAGTGTCTTGCTGCTGACTTATAACTTGAGCCATTGGACTCAATGAATCCCCTTCATCTTTATTCAGAGGTGACTCAGAAAGAGATGGGAGGCAAAACGTCTTGTTACTCACAGACTGCACTGGAGTTGAGGTTTGAGCATTGCCACTGATGTCTAGATCCTCAGAAGCGGTAAGAAGCACCGTTTTCCCCTCCCCTGGAGTGAATGAGTGATTGGATCCACCGGTGTTGCATGCCAACTTTTGCACATCTTTATTAGATTTATGATAATGAACAGGTGTGACACATTCAAGTTTCTCAGTGCTCAATGACTTTTCATCTATGAGAAAGGTCTGATTGTTTGGTTGGATGTAGGTACACTCCAAACCTTGATTCTTGGGCTCTCCTTGTGGCACCTCGGCTAGGCCCTCGCACACATCCGGCAACATGCCCGATACCACGCCGAGATCTGAAGATATATCCAAGGAGGTTCTGGACTCCACGATCAGCGAAATGCTAAGGGGCTGGTCGGTCTCGTGCAAGACAAAGCTGTTATTTCTCATCACCATCTCACCAGAGCTCACAGAGCAGCAGTTATCACTGGATCCACGCCGTGATGGCTCGCAGGAGTCCACTTCAGACAGCTCTCGCTCTCCACTGTCAGGGGAGGCTTCTGAGCTCCTGTCACTGCCTCTTTCATTGCATTCAGTGTTTTTTGGCTCCACTATTAAGAGAGTCACATTCTCATTCCAGTTGTCAATTTTTGATTTGGCAAAGTCCACAGCAATTGTGCCACTTGATTTCACTACCTTTGAAGTCTCAACTTTTGCAGGGCAAGTGATACAGTCCTCCATTTCTACATCAAGAGGACTGTCCGTACCGCCACAACTCAAGCTGCCAGCGCTCCTCAGTGAATCGGGGGAATGCTCACTGGGGCAGGTGATGTCATTTCCATTTTTGTCCTCAATGGGGAAAGTAAGATTCATGGATCTACGCGTGGTCTCCATGACAATTTTACATCCGAATTGTCTGAAAAACTTTTTTTTTTGTATTGTCTTCTGAACTTTAGCACAGGGTTATTTATTGAAGCACATTGTGTGAATGTTCCTAAAAGAAAAAAGGAAAGTTGTAAACATAAATGTACAGAAATTCTAAACAATCCATCTATTGTCTAGACTGATGTGAGAAGTTATACAAGACAGAGGTGACTCAATGCGCTGTAGCTAAAAAGAGGGTATTAGCTATTGTAGATATAACACTGAACAAACACACAGCCTGGCCAATTACAATTTGGGCAACCTGTTGTGTTGTTGGTCGCAATAAGTAATGCAGTGCACTTTGTGCAGACGTTACATAATCTACTGACCAATTACTTTTAGAGTAATGAGAAAATGGATCCCCTGTTTAATTCTTTATGACTTCTAGAGAAACACCATTAAATATGCAAGAGCTTACTCATAGGTTATCAAATACTAGTTCTCCTTACTGAGGAACTGAAAAACAAATTTGGAAGTGTTTTATAAAGCATTTTGAAAACTTTGAATGTACACTACCCTTGATTTTGGGAATTCTGCTCCAGTGTTTTTTCTTTTCTTACTTTACCATATATATATATATATATATATATATATATATATATATATATATATTATATAATTAGTTGCGCTACCATTCAAGTTTGGTTACACAAAGATTTTTTTTTATGTTTTTGAAAGAAGGCTCTTATGCTCACCAAGATTGCATTTACTTGATAAGAAATACATTGAAAACAGTAGTGAAATATTATTGCAACTTAAAATAACATTTTTAATATATTTTAAATGACAATTAAGACAGAGCAGTCTAGTGGCCTGAATGTAACGTGTTGAGTTTCAGACAAATGACTGGTTAGATGGAGACTGGTGTGGGGTCAGTGGGAGCACATGTATTTAGATAATCAGTCTTCAGTGCTAGTGAAAACACCTTGCTGTGTTTAGTATAGGAACAGATCTAGCTCTGTGACAGGGTGGCTCACCCTTGCAGACATGCCTTTTTAAAACACAGAAGGCTTGCTGTGACTTAACACAAACACTAATACTTCCAAAAGGTTCCACTTATTTTTGGTCTGATGGCCAATAATTTTCATTAAATCTTGAAGAAACTAATGAAAAATACAGAATGACCCAACATATTTCTGAAGGCCAGACTTCTAGGTATCTGTTATTTTTTGGGTTCTGTCTCCCTACATTAACATCATTGCACTACTCCACGGGGGTGGAAGAGGCATGGCATACTTTGCCTCTGCTGAGGGAAAGGTCTTGCATGCTCTAATGCACTTCTGTCTAGTACAATGAGGAGAGAGGCCAGTTCATGCAGATGCAGAGACAAGCCCTCTGTCATGCTTCTTTTGAAATAACAAAACCTGCATACAATCACTGCATGTGAACATGCCACTTTAACGATCAATATAACCCTAATGTTATGGATGAAACTGTACACAAACAAAAAGCAGTATCACAAATGACAATCAGAATCTGCTCATGAGGTGAATGATCACACAACAATGTAATTACCACTCTGAATTTGCATTTATTATGTCAGCTGTATCAATAATAGATATTCATCTGCTGTTACTGTTGAAAAATACTAATAGCACCAACTTTGGATTATAAAATCTTTCAACAAGCTGTTTTGTCATAGTCATGCAGTAATATTACACTCTCGCAGGATTAAAAATGAAATTTCTGTCAATAATTACTCACCCTCATGTCGTTCCAAACCCGTAAGACATTTGTTCATCTTCAGAACACAAATTATTTTTGATGAAATCGAAGAGTTTTTTTATCCTCAATAGAAAGCAACGAAATGACCACATTCAAGGTCCAGAAAATCAGTAAAAACATAGTTAAAATAGTCAACGTGGTTCAACATTAAATGTTATGAAGCAAGGAGAATACATTTTGTGAGCAAAAACAAAAATAATTTTATTCAGCAAATTCATCTCTCCCCTGTCATTTTCCTACTCTATTTTTATTGCAGCTCTTCCAGGTTCTACGTCAGAACGCCAGATCAGTATTGGCCGACGCCTGATCATGTGAGCAGCACTTTCCAGCTTTCAGACGTAAACACGGAAGCGCTGAACTGCGTTCACTGTGTCAACTGCGTGCGAGTCTAACAGGGTAGAGAAGATAAAGTCGTTATTTTTGTTTTGTTTTTGCACACAAAAAGTATTCTCATCATTTCATAACTTTAAGGTTGAACCACTGCAGTCACATGGGCTATTTTAACAATGTCTTTAATACCTTTCTGGACCTTGAATGACGGTAATTACTTTGCTTTCTATGGGGGATAAAATAAAATAAAAACCTTGGATTTCATCAAAAATATCTAAATTTGTGTTCTGAAGATGAACAAAGGTCTTACGGGTGTGGAACGACATGAGGGTGAGTAATTAATGACACAAATTTCATTTTGGGTAAACTAACCCTTTAAGCAAATCCCTATTTGGCTGTTTGAACATGAAAAATTCACTAAATTTTCAAGTTTATTAATTAAACAAAAGGTACCAAAACCATCCATTTCCCAATATTTCCTCACATAAAAGCATAATGATAAATACATTCACTATAATTCTATTTCTCTCCCAAATATTCCGATTAAAAAGGCAGTGCAGAAATTCCTTCTTCGGCTCGCTGACTGAGTGAAAAGTTACCTTGGGAACTAACAGTGTGCTTAGTCATTTACAGTCTGACTGCTCATGCAAGGGCTGGGCATTACAGAAACAAGAGCCCTCTGTTAATACTTCACTACCGCTGGGAGAATTATTGATGGATGCGTCTTATTTCATCTTTAAAGGAACATAAAACATATATTGAACACTCATAAAAAACAGTGAAATACAATGAATCATTAATTCTTGAGGGTTATAGCAGCCTAATTGTTAAGAGCCCAGTTTGGAAAAATGTCATGGAAAAATGTCATACCTGGGGCACTAAATCAGTTTATGGCATAACAACAAGGCATATGGCATAAACAAACTTATAATTTAACAGCATGTCTGTTAATGTTAAATAAAACAAGCAAAATGAAAACATGCAGATGGATTGCAAAAACTTTATCAAATTTACTTTTAATTTATTTCATATCTATAGTAAAAAAAAAAAAAAAAAATGAATTTCATAAAGTCATATCTCCTAAATCAAATGTCCTCAGCTTGTAACAGTTAAAAAAAAAAAAAAAATAACTATGGCTTTCTAATAGCATTTTTGCACTTGCTGTGAAGCAAATTTGTCTTTATTTTATATAGCAAGTAATTGATAATCTTTTATGAATAGATAAAAAACATAAAATTCAAGTCCTACCAGGCAAAACATTATGTCGGTTCAGCACATCCCATTCAGGCTCCTGCAGCACTCACAGCTCCATGTCTCGGGATCAATCCTATTAGTGCTGTGGTAAACACTACACCACACTAAACGCACGTATATAAAGATTGCCAGCTCTAAAATACCCATCAGCCCCAGCAGTCCCTCCTTCAGCACCACTCGTGGCTTGCAGCAATGGTCTGTCTCATAGGAATGTGGCAGTCCAGGCTGCTGTCAGCACACTTTTGGGCTGTCCCTGCATACTAAAACACGCCTCTACTCGTAGAGCGCTGTTCAAGATCCAGCCTAGGCCATGACTAAACCTATTGCGAAGCCTCAAGGCTAACTTTACAAGGGACAGTGGCTGGTTACCCTATCCCAGACAAGCCCTACATAAGGGGAGTGGCCAGGGCATGTCAGGCCAAAAGCAGTAATCGCTGCTGCTAAGCAGCCAATAGCATTTTTGAAGGGATTTGTGCATCACAGGGGATAAATGAGGGGAAATACTGCAAAACTGGATGTCAACTACACAGTTATTTTCTGCTGAAGAAAACCTTTAACATAAAACTAAGTGTAAATATTAATTATAAAACAAATATATTCAAAAAAGTTGATTTTAATGTCATCTATTTAGAAAAGCAATCCTTCTTTGAGACATGACAATGAGGCATTTACTATAAAAAGCTGCAACACTTTCTTTGTATTGATAAATACTTGTAACAGCAGGTATGAGGGGTATTATATCCGGTCATTGAAAACAGTACCATTTCTGACTAAGCCATCTTTAAAAGGCCTTTAAACTAGAGAAGGAATCCATAATCTTGGTTAACAAACAATACCAATAAGTGTTGGACACCGAGTTAAATAAAATCAATCAGCCTTTTCTCATTCAGTCCATGTTCTTTTGAACTTTTTATTTATCAAAGAATCCTGGAAAAAAGCTGTATCACAGTTTTAATTAAAAAAAAAATGGCTACTGAAAATTCAGCTTTGACATCACAGGAATAAATTACATTTTAAAAGGGTGGTTGATCATGATTTAACTTTTTAAACTTTTAAAAGTGTGTAATTTGTGTTAGTGTGTAATGTTGCTGTTTGAGCATAAACAACGTCTGCAAAGTTACGACGCTCAAAGTTCAATGCAAAGGGAGATATTTTCTTTTAAAGAATTCGCTGTTTAAGGACTACAACAAATGGCTGGTAGGGACTACAACAAGCTTCTTCCCAGTTTAGTGACATCACAAACCCTAAAATTCACATAAACCCTGCCCCCCGAGAACACACAACAAAGGGATGAGGCCATGTTGGGCTGCTTTAGAGAAGAGGAAGAGTTGTTGTAGTAGAGTGTTGTTGACATTTCATTTTACGCCGGACTGCTTCACAAACGAGGGTCAATTCAACACACAAAAGATTAACATGATGACACATGCTAGTCGATGGGTTGAATCAACTCCACAGCAACTACATAAATGTATAACCGTTCAGAAACATCCAGTTGCATTCTATAAGTCGTAACTTCTTCCTGAGTCTCTCCATCAGTGTCCGACTCCGGTTTGAACAATGTAAGGCTGAACACCATTGCTGACAATCATCATTTTAGCTGTGTGAGATTCTCCAGCTTTCTTGTTGTTGAGTAACAGAGCTGTTAAAGCTCCGCCCTCTTCTGGAAAGCGAGCCGGGAGCAGCAGCTCATTTGCATTTAAAGGGACACACACAAAAATGGCGTGTTTTTGCTCACACCCAAAAAGGGGCAAATTGGTCAAGCTATAATAAATGATCTGAGGGGTATTTTGAGCTGAAATTTCACAGACACATTCTGGGGACACCAGAGACTTATATTACATCTTGTTAAAGGGGCATTATAGGTCCCCATTAAAATAAATTAAAATAACAGTTATTTTAACTATAATAATATTTTGCCATACTAATGTTTTTAATTTATTTTGTAAATGTAGCCTTGATGAGCATAAGAGACTTGCCAAAATAATAATAATAATAATAAAAAAACTTATTATGGCTAAACAAATTCTGTTCTTTTCCAGATGCACCATTCTACTTGATACACAATATATTTTTAAGCAAAGCTTAAATAATCTGATAATTCTGCACCTACAGTATGGAGTCTTGAAGGGCACCTGCAATATAACCTGCTGTGGAATTCAAAGCTTGTGCCCTTTGAGCTTTCCACTGTTTCTGAACACTATATCTGGTCAAGACATACGTCCCATAGTACCATACTCTAATGGTGCATTTGAGAGACACAAACCAACATGGACTAAATAATATGATTCATAGAATGTTCCATAACATAGGTTGGTTCATATCTAAAGCATCTAAATCAGAGTGTTCAATCAAAAACAAATCGGAAGACTCAGGGAGACAATTCTGAATCTCAGTAAAAAGGTGGGGGAAAACAAGGAGAAGAAACTATCTTATTTAGTACCTTTAAATCTACTAACATATTCCTGCCCAGCTCATATTTCTCCCTCATACCTCCCTCTGAGCCACAATCTATTTCCTGATCGCTGCCTTTAAATTGTCTTGTGCACCTGACAGAGAAATATCAGAGGCCTGTTTGGGATCTCTGGCAGCTCGGTCTATAAATAACACGTGGAGTAAACAAAGTTGTAAAGTTATACAAGCAGAAGATCCCTTTGAATAAATGTATACAGACTGAATGAACATGCAGTAGGCGTAAACAAAAGCCATGAAAGACAACTCATGCGACACGAGTAACAGCAGAAACATGCCTCCCGCTACTAAATCACGGATGAAATGTAAGGTAAAAGAGTGAGTTTGTAGTAAAGTAAATATTTACACTGACGACTTGATTTCTCTGGGTAGCATAGTGTACTTACCCTGCACGTCGCTGTGTAATTAAACTGGGATTCACAGATGTGTCTACCGTTAACTGCAGCGCGTGCATAGTACAAGTGAGAAAGCTCAGGTGAGCTCGCGCTCGCCTTAAATGACGTCACTGCAGGAAAGACACGAGCCGCTAGTGTTCGGACACTCACTAGGCCTATAGCTACATGAAAGCAAATTAGGCACATCTAAACAATTTTTCAATATTTAGTCAAGTCTATTAAATATCTTGCTAAAAAATACTATTTCATATGTTAAAGTGTTGAAAGTGTTTTCATTCAGTCTATTTTTTTTCCCATTTAGCTTTTTGTTATTATACCCCAGTGGTTCCCAAACTTTTTTAGAGTGGAGTACCCCTGAAGGGATTACCAGATACTCCCGTACTCCCACTCTTGCACTTACACTGCAGTCACACCTTTTCTATTAAGGGACAATATTTGCACACTAAATTGATTTTCCAGTGCATATTTTTACCTAACTTTATAAAATAAAAAATGTTTTAAATAAAAAATGTTCAATAGAGAAAAATGCAATGATGGTAAAACGAAGTGATACTTTTAAATATTAAACTAAAACCGCCAGTAGGTGGCAGCAAGTCATGCTGATTCTATTCTGTGTGTGGATGGAGTTTAACCAGCATCAGTTTAAATGTTAAATTTTTGCCTTTTTGCCATTTATTATGATATTAAATATATTGACAGGAAGCTAAATAGGTGAGAGAAGGCAGACGGGATCCGGAAAATTCCACAAACCTGGACTTGAACCTTGGATTGTTTGCACGCAACTGCACGAGAGGTAAGAACACTGTCCACAAAGCCAATAGGAAGCATGGGACTCAGCCTGTTTGATAAATATTAGAACTTCATGGGGGTGGGAACAGAATTTGATGGCAAAAATACAGCTGTCGAAATTTAACCAGCACCAGTTTAAATGTTCAGTTTTTGACTGGGAGTTAATTATTAGCTACATTTACCTTCAAAGATATTGCTATAGGCCTAATTTATGAAGACAAAGAAAATTTGTAGTTAAACTTACTGTTTGTGCCAGTTAAATTCTATATTCTGACCATAATTTAAAAACAAAATGCTATTTTAAATGAAAACTTTCCTTAATTCCTTTAATTATGATTTATAAATGTTTAATTCTTCAAATTAATCAAATTAAAGATACTATGATGGAACACATAAGAAAGCAGCAAGGATGTGTTTAAAAATTTATTGTGCTTCATGCAGAAGAGCTTTTTGAACTACATATGCAAATAGTTAAGAAGTGAACTACTAAGCTGGACTACAATGTTATTTGCCATCACCCACAAATTCATTGCCTTCATGGCTCAGATATCAGATCCATGAATTTAACATCATTAGGCTCAAAAATGGATGGTCTGATCTTCATCTGCACAGATTTGAGGGAGTACCACCAGCCATGCCATGGGTACCACACTATTCCATCATCAGTGACGGCGCTGTAAGCTCCTCGGTGGTACAATCCATTCAGATTGGCAGAGTGACATCTAGAGGAATAAAGGTGAAACAACATACAAAAAATTATTGGACACCTTTTGGTTGTCAAATGTTCATAGTTAATGTGATGAACTACACTTGTGGCTACTCTATAGGACATCTGTATGAACGTGAGAAGAACTGCCTTCATACATCCACTAAAATGACCTGTGTTGTAATTGTCATTGTAAACTGAAAAACTCCGTCAGTGTTTTAAGGCGCAAACCTGTTATACCACCAGCCTCCCTTGTCCTCCTGAGCACAACTGCGGTCGTAGCGGTCATTATCCTTGTCTCGTGTGCTAAACTTCATTCCTTGATGGCTGGCCCACCACTGAACCTCAGGATGATAACTGCCAGAGAGAGCGTCCCCTGCGTTTCCTGTGTATACACCAAACTGGAGCTGGTAATGGTTCTGAGAAGACAAATGGGATAGTTAAAATATTAACCAATCAAACAGTGCACAGATATTATACCATTCAGACCAATTCTATTAAGTCTATAAACTGTGATATTGTGTAACCGCTTATTTTTGTGCTTAATGAAAACAGAATATTTATACAATCTTCTTTACTGATTTATTAGAAATTTCACAAGCCACCTGTTGGTTCATCATGGGCATCCACACATCATTAATCACAATATGAAGAGATTAATAAAAAAGAGTAAAAACCTGTTCATTATCCACTTTAAATTTTCTGTACACTGCAAAACGGTGGCTGCCCTCAAAGTCTTCCAGATTGATTCTCAGGGTGTAATCGTCTGCGTAACAGAAGGTGTTTTAATGAAATAACTGAAAAACATATATAATATAATAAGGAATAATTACAATGGGCTGTTGAATTATTATAAATATTTTTTTGTTTTTGTTTGTTATATTTATTTTGATTAGAATGTTCATCAGCCAATCAGAATCAAGCATCCAACATCTCTATAATATAATTCGGATAAATTATGGCATATCATGACACATTACATCTGTTTCAGTTTGTATGCATTTTATATGTATAGATTCACTCACCTTGAGATGTCAAATAATGTAGATTATCATTCCCTAACCAAAACTCCCCATTAGAGGACTTCATGTCACCAAATCCTGTTTTGTAATCATTCCAGTCTCTAAAAAAAAAAAAAAAAAAAATGTCTCATTTATTAAACAGCACACATTTCTTCTCATAACAATGAACTTTTCCATACCGGTCAAATGACTGACTGCCATCTGAGCGTCTCTGGAAGACTGTCCATCCACCCCCCTCTGTCATATCACAGTACACTTTGATTTTGGTTGGGCTAAGCAGTGGTCTAATCATGTAAAATCCACTCCTTGTGCTCCCATTTTTGAAGATCTGAGCACAGTCTGTATATGGCAGATTGATTTTTGTTAGTATTGCTTTGTGCTGTTATAATCAGACAAATACAACATATTTACACAGGGACAGTGAATATCATATCTTAATAAAATAATATTGAGTTTGACCTATGTACTGTTTGTCTCCCATGTCATAAAATGAGTCCTCTTTTTGGGAACGTTCATCCATCTGGTTGAGATTCATTAATCGTTTAATAAGTTGCTGTTGCTTTGTATGGCGAACTTCCAAACTCTTCAGCTCCACCCTAAGGCGCTCTATCTCATCTTGACATTCATCAGGTGCCTAAATGCACATGATACACAGAATGACCGCTGTAAATTCACCATAAAAATAAACACTTCATTAATTTACCTGTAACCAAAGCTAATTTCAACACACAAGAAAGTAGCAGAATGAATGTTAAGACAATACTTACAGAGTCTGACAAATCCAGAATACAAAGCATCCAAATGATGAACAAAACTGACATCGTAGATGTACTCATTTAATGTCGTATTTAAAGATGGAAGGTCATACACCAAGTGACCTTGTGTTCAGTTTAATTTAAGCAAAGTACCACTACAAACACAACAACTTGTACAAATGCTCTTGAGGTCTGTTCTGGTGCCTGACAAAATTTCCTGTGGTTGGAAGTGCATACTTTGAGCTGAGTCACTGTGGATCAAAACACATGTGCAGATAACTACAAACAGCTCCCCAAAACATTTGACATCAAAAACAGCACCAAAACTGTTGTGTAAAAGTGAAAATTATGATACGTTTGACCTCAGTCCTTCAATTTGTTCAAGTAAAATTTGAACAAATTAATGACACTCCAGTTAAGAAGTTATGTATATTTTTGTAATAAAACATGAGATTATTTGTTAACAAAATAAACAGAACAATCATGATTAAAGAGTGTCTGATCCACAAGGACGGATACCTGATTTGATACACCCATAAAAAAGAAATGGGAAAAACATGTGTGACGCACATTAATCCTAGAGAGAAAAAAAAATAATGTATCGTTTGTTCTGACGGTAGACATGCATATAAACAACAAAAATAAATCTGTTCACACACATATATATTTTTTTCCTGGCCGAGCTTTCGTCTATATGCTGCCCACCAAAATATTCATCCAAACATAAACATAGACCTTTATATAAGCCGAATCAATAATAAATTGTAAATGTGTTCAGCATTCTACACCAAATATTTTTTGAATGTTCTAGAACTATATAAGTCGTAAAATGAGTAAGATATTAAAAATAAACGTATGGCTTCAGCAGGCATGAATAATGATACTAAGCGAGGCAGCGGGTGCCTGAACCCTCCCCAGCTCTACAGCGCCCCACAGCTTTCCCCACTGTAAATCTGTGGTGAAGAATGGAACTGCAGCGCACTTAGAGTTCAGACTGCCCGTCGATTTTCACGTTAGCTTGCTCAGTCCAGACCAAGCCGATATTAGTCGACTTCAGCTATATTAGTCTGCGTCATTCAGGTCAGTAACTATTTGGCATGTCTGTTCATAAATATCGACTAGCGTATCAAATTTATAAAAGTATAAATCCTTTAGTTTAAACATGCTCGTGTGAATAGCTTTTATATAGTACTGTTATGTTTGTTATCTTCCACAACTTGTAACATTTTAAAACAACATTTGGAGGCAATAATTGCTACACTAAGGCAATTCTATGCGTGTCTTGTGTACTTAAAGCCTGTCAATCAACATTAGAGCGCCACCCTCAGGCTGAATAACGCAACCTCTGCCAAAAGTATTTCAACACTAATGCTTATTCTCATACAGTAATTTAATTGCATATTTAGCACAATCTCAGAAAGAAACACCTTCAACTATAAATTACAAAAATACTCATAATACTCTTAAGTATAAAGTATTTCAGAAAAAAAAATTCCTTGCAGAAAAAGGCAAAAATTATTGAAATTAACTTACCCATGCACACACAGATCAAAGAGCATACACAAACATTTCCATTTAAAATGTGTGGTTACTCAAAGTTTGCAGCAGTAACATTTATGCTTTTCACAATGTGTTGCAGTGATAAAGTAATCATAATTATAGTTATAATATAAAGTTATAATAAAGCAGTTATAACAGATGTGTCCATGAGAACAGAAAGTTCAGAGGTAGAATTGCAACCATTATTATTTTTAATATGCTCCGTCCTGTATATGTACATTGGCCCTGTATTATCAGATGGAGAACAGTATTCTATATGTCTCAGCTCATTCAGAGGTGATGGCAGATCACCACGGCGTGCATGGATTTGGACAGTCTCTGATATAAGACTCTAGAGTTCCAGTTGATACTTCCATCAATGAGGTGTAGGTTGTCAACTGTAAAAACAGGACAGAAAATGGCTTCGTTATCACTTTATATTTACAATATTTGACCATTTGATGCAGAAGTGTGATCAAACACACTCTCTTACATACATAAAAAAAAATTAAAATAAAATAAGCATATATAGTCATAGTCAAAAGCCAGTGTAAACCCCCACATTTTCAACTTTTATTTTGTCTTGTTGACTATATATTAACATCTTTTATGCAAAATTTCTTATTCAGGACAGTACTAATGCATTCTGTATGATCCCTTTTGCAGATTCTGCAAGGTGTACGTGAACTTTTGACCACAACTGTACAGTTTGAGGCTTTTGTTAATTCATTTGAAAGACAGACTTACCTTATTAAGAACTGGTTTTGTTGACAGAACATCATATATTGATGACAGAGAAATGTTCTGTGGAAATTACAATTTGTTGTACATTATAAAATGTCTTTCAGTTACTTCAATTACTACTTAAGCTCATTTTAAAAATGCTTGTAAACCAAGCCATTTGATTTCGAACACAAAATTCTACATACCGCTTGTGTGGTTTGATTCATGCACTTCATTGCCGGTGTTCTGCGGTCATCTAAGATCATAGGCTTTTCCCAATGATCATAGTTCGTTTCCAGGACGTACCATCTCCCAAGATCCATATCAAGTCTTAAACATCAATAGTAACAATAAATTCAGAGGGCAGTTTTAAACAATCACAGAAAGAAATGTGATACTTCTGTGATTTACTCACTCCCAGATGTCCAACGTGTTTATTCTAGTCCTGGTTATCACACATCCCTGACCTGTTCGGTTTCCACCCAAGATGAAGTAAGCTGGCGCAAGCAGTTTCGCCAGAGAGAGCTGGGCTTTGGCATCCTCGTAACTGCAAGCATTTGGAAAAAAAAAAAAAAAAAGACTGCTGATTACTTTTGTCCAGTTTTTATATTATAAGCTACACACACACACACACACACACACACACACACACACACATATATACACTACAGCTACAGATTTTCTTTTACTATGATAACAAAAGCTCACAGCAAAAGGCATCCAGTGACTACAACATAGGTTATTAATATTTTGTTAATTCTCTTGTTTTTGCATGGGTTAATTCTCTTGTTTTTGCATGGGTTCATAATTTATCATAAACGTCATAAATTATGACATTGGAATAAAGGGTGAAGATGTCAATTTTCATAGGCTGGCCACTACTGTATAAATTTCTCTTGATCTGATGAAGCTATTTTGTTATTACAAAAAAAGTGTGTGACTGAGAACTATGTGACTTTTAGTCATGACTGCGAAATCAAGGAAGTTGCACTTTCATGTTATGCTAGTGTTGTTGAATTTACCTTGTAGCATTTTCCAGGACTTTCCGAGTAAGAAATCCCATCCACATTCCATCTCTCTGGCCAAGAATCCATTCCAGAATCCCTGTGAGAGTTCATTATGTTATCTAACCAGTCAACCATCAAGAACACAGCTGAACCCATGATTTGTAGCTAATCTCGAGAAGAAATGAATATTGTTGTATATTGTTAGTTCTTTACAAACTTTTAATGTTCAAGCAGAACTGTTTATACACCTGTCACTTAAATTTCATTTGTCAAGATCAGTTTAATAAATCTTACCTACGTAACCCCCATCAATGTTGAAACGCTCATTCATTGTTAGGGTCAGTTCACCCTAAACAAGTAAAACAATTACTTGCTTTACATTTAAACAAAGACAAACATCATATTTTTTTTATGTTTATTCACTTACAGGTCTAATTCCAGTGAGCATGCCAACATATCCAGCAAAGTTTGTTGATTTAAACACAGTTTTGTTATTCCTTTGGAAATTGACATTCACCACAAGAGGTTTAAGCTTCTCTGTTAAAGTCCATGTTTTATTCTGTCGATCCCACCTTAATGAAAAACACAATATTCTTTATAAGAAGAACGTATACATGCTGCAGACAATTCAATGTGTTCCCAAATATCTGGCAAATAAACACATCTTACCCCATAAACAGTCCAAAGTCCAAATTCCTGGCATGATAAATGTTTCCTGAAAAAAAGAAAATACACAATAAAACACCTAAAATGTGTAATTTAATTTGATTAAAAACATTACGTGAACTGATTAATATCTTCTCACCTTTAAAATCTTCTGCAACAAGTGATGTACAAACAGTGAAAACCTCATAAAATATATTGAACAGCGTAATCTCACCTAGAGGGTCAAATGAAATAAATAAAAATCAGATTAAAATTGGGGCACTTTTATTAGCAAAATTAGTGAGTGACTTTGTTTTGATGGACAGCACCTTGTTGTTTGTGTGTTATTGTTTGTTCTTTGATTTTATATTGTATATTTATTATATAACAACTATAATCTAAAGAATAATAAAATAATCAAAAGAGAAAAATCTCACCCAGAGGGATGCCAGAAACTGCTGCTATTCCCTTCATTTCTTCATTGAAAGGGTGTGGAAGTGTGTCCACAATCAATGGCTATGAAACGGTGACAAAATAAATCAATATCTATACGCTATCAAAATATCCAAAGAGCGTTTTTAAAGATGTCTGAGTTTGTTCATACATTTAATTGCTTACCAGCTCCTCGTCCACTAAATCAATAAGTTTTCCATGGAAAAAGCCCTTGGCCATGTCTTTTATTGTCTGTACCATTGTGATCAACTGAAAAATCAACACAATTTATGTAAAAACAATCACATTTAACAATAAAAAAAAGACAGGACACATGCATCCTCCAGACATGAGTATCAAAAACACTGAGAAATGAAAATAATGACAGAAACAAAGGTCTAAGCTCTAAAAAGGTCATGCAATAATAAGAAGACAGCTACCTCTGAGTTTTTATCTTTGATCACTTGCGTCCATCTCTCACTCGGGGGTAAATCGAGATTTACAGTGTACCAGGTCACATTACCTTTAAATCTACATAAATCACAAGAGAAAATGAACATGTTATTAAATCTGCATATAGTCCAGATCACAAAGTATACGAAATGTAAGAGCACAGATAATTAGACATATGAAGAGAGTAAAAGCAGTACGTTGGTCCTTTAGGTGGATACATCCCACTTCTGCAATCCTCCAGCTGCAAAAACAGGTAACGTTAGTAAAGAGTCAAGCGTGACACCACAGAAGTGAAAACAGCTCTCAAAACAACGTAATAAACTTTATAATGAAGTATAGATCACTCTGGTACAGCAACCGCATTTAATCTTACCCCTCGAACAAACTGTGAGAAAAGAAATAAAGATATGATAAAAATGCCATGAACTGATGTTGACTTCATTGTCTCTCCATAAAAGTTTTTCAAAGGTTCAGCCATTCGGAAGGAGATGCGGGAAATAAGCTTCACGGCGGAATGTACCATAAGTGGGGGACAGATACAGTAGGTGTGTCTATTATTTTTTAAAAAAAAAGGTTAACAGACGTTTTATTTTCTTTTAAATATTAATTAACGGAACATTGGCATAGATAAATTGTATTTTTATTGTTTTCGTTTGGTTGTGCTTGTTTATTAGTTTAACAGCGCTAAGAGCCACCCGTCAGTCTGCGGCTTGAGCTTCACTCGGCACACGTAATACACAAGGAAGTCCGAGTTCACTCGTTTAATGTTTTGATTTGTTCTCTGTGAAACTGAAACGAGCATGGGCAGCGAGGGAATAACGACACTTTTTTTTTTTTTTTTTTTTTTTTTACCAGCCACCAATATATACATTAAAGAAGAATCACGAGTTTATTATTATTATTTTCTTGCTATTACAGCGTCTGACCAATGGTTGGAAACTTTGGAAGCCTATTTTCCGCCACATTATATATATATATATATTGGTATTTATTTATAGCATATATATATATATATATATATATATATATATATATATGTATATATATATATATATATATATATATATATATATATATATATATATATATATATGCTATAAATAAATAAAGGTGAATTAGGCCTATCTAATTATGAGTAAGACATAAAAAGTCAATATTATGACATACTAAGTCATAATTATGAGGGAAATGTTGAAATTATGCCATACGAAGTTATAAGATAAAAAATTAAATGACATTCATCGAATTTTTTCATACCATAATTAGGACTTTTAACTCATAATTGGTCAACTTTGACTATCTCATAATCACGAATTAGTATGTCATAATTTCGACTGTTTATGATTTCATAATTTTGACTTTTTGTCTTATAATTTCGACTTTATCTCAATTACGATTTTTAGGCTACTCAGCACCTGAAAGGAAACAAAACGTGTCAGAGCTTGTAAATAGCCTAACACAGGTTATTTTTTATGTTAGGTAGGCTAATACACATGGAGAAAATGGCACTTTAGTATATTATATTATCAGTGTATTAAGGAAATGTAGCCTACTACATAACATGAAAGATTCACTTGTTTGTTTGTTTTTTTTAATATAAAGTCATTTTTTTTATTTTTCAATTATTTGGGGTGACATGGGACGAGAAATACAATAAATGAAAAAAATATATAATAAAACAACGATCGGGCGCTGTAACTCACTTGTAATGATTCACTATATCCAGCAGGTGGCTCTATAATCCTGCTATAGTCACAAAAATATTGTTGGTCACAAAAAATAATATTACCATGAACATATTCTTAAGCGGACAAAATGATTTACTACATTTAGCAACTTACAAACTCACTTTGCCAGCAATATGAGGATTTATTCTGAGGATTTGCTGTTTATTTTCAAAGGCAAATTGAAATTATTAGAGATAAGCTTCCTCGGGCAAAACCATAAACTAGCCTATAATGAAAAAGAAAGAATAAGAAGCAATTCTGTTTGAAAACCATGTATTATTTATGGAGCAGGTAATTTAAGTTGGGTAAGAATGAAATTCACTTAAAATTCAATTTCGATTTCAACTTCCAGAGTTTGAATTTGGGACTTTAACATTGCCATCTCAAGTCTTTATCCACTGACAACACCATTACCACACGTAAACTTTTCCCATACCTCCTTAATTGATTTGCACTGATCCACCTCTTCTCCCATCTCAGGCAGTGATGAGGTGTTTATCACTGACTGCCTTCAACACAGCGCTGTTTTCTGTGCATTTCTCAAGCCATGAAAAAGTATTTTCTCAAAGTGACAGATCAGCTTGTTCAGCAAAACTAATCCAAACTCACTAAACTGACCATACTAGCACCAGCCTCAGTTTCCATTACAGAGAAAGAGCATTGCTGATCCACCAAATCTCAACTTTGGCTACAGCGGATCGGTTAGCAACCCCCAGAATATACACTGGCAGGGGACAGGGAATATAAACTCCCAGCAAATGTTTTGTGCTGACATGTTCTTTTTTTTTTTTTTGTGCCACAGGGGATTCATACGGAGCCCCAGACATGACATGCAGGAAAAAAATAGTAGGCTAAATCGTGCGCACGATTTACTATTTCGTTTCCTCGATTTACTAAAACAAGAATCGTGCGCACGATTTAATTTTTTTTCTTGCATGTCATGTGCGGGGCTCCGTAGATTCAGCCTGTGAATTGCTTAAATTGTCTCTACTTATTAAACTAAAATGATAATAATAATAATAATAATTAAAAAGTACATTTTCAAAAATAGAGATAAAATGAATGATGATTCCTCACACTTAAACATTTAATACCAGACAGCATAGTTTATTGTGTTGAATATAGTCCATACTGGATATACCCCTAATTAATATATTTGTTATTTTGTTTTATTTTGAATTTGGCAATAGCCCATTAGCACCCTGTTTTTCAATGTAGCCTATATAAATGCAAACCCAAAACTATGAGCAACCATCAGTATGCATCACAAAATCTGAGCATTTCCATTATTGGTTATATCAACAATCAGATTCCTGTTGAAACAGCTTTAAAGGGGAAAAATTCACTTTTACATGGTGTTTGAACATAAATGTGTGTCGGCAGTGCGTGTACACAACCACCCTATAATGGTAAAAATCCACCCACTCCTTTTTTTAAATCACCATAAATCATAAGCAGTGTCTCAGATTAAGTCATTGCAGTTTGAAATGTGACGTCGCATTGCACAGGCCCCGCCCATGACAGCTGACGGACTCTGCCCTATTAGCATAGACCCCGCCCTGAGTGAGCTCTACACAGTCCGCCATGTTTATCTCCTCTCCAGAGCATTTAACGGCAGCATTCAAGTAAGAAATTCATGCTTATTGAAGCTACTAAAGTTATTTAATCAAGAGCAGTGAGTGATTTTCTGTTTTTCTTTTGTTGATTGATTCATATTAACAGCTTATATGTAGTAGGTACTGTGTATTACACTGCTTTCACTTTAATACACAGTGCGATTTCTTTACTTGCTGTTCACCGACTGTGTTTATATGAACTGTGTGTATTTGACAGTTTAAGTGCAATAAGAGGTGAAAGAAAAATTGGTCTAATACTCATACTGGCAGCTCTCTGTGCACGTGTTTTTCGGGTGTGTGCGCTCAGAAAACCATATATCAGAAGTTTAGACTGATATGGCTTTAAAATGCATGAAGATAATAAACAAGATTACATGAAGATAACATTTTTATGATGATGAAGAACTGCAATGTCACGTGAGTGTGGTCGTGATAGAGATGATAATAAAAACCAAACAGATGTTTGATTTTTTGCCAGAGTATCTGAGGCACGAGCTGTACAGCCTCCGCCCTCTTCTGGAATTCAGCGATTTTCACTTGCACGTATCAGAGGATTATTACGAACTATGAAGGCAGCTGACATTAATGGAGGAATTTGTAGCTTTACTCGCAAACTACAATTCCTGTTCATCAATAAGGTGAGAACCAGACCCATTATAAACCCAAATACAGTCAAATTAAGTACATGAATTGAAAAGTGTACTATGAAAGTAGTAATAAAGATGTTTGCTGTCATAATGATGACAGTAGCGTACACAAAGTAGTAGCTGTTCCGTGCTCCAGCACGGTTAGCGCTCACACTGCATAAGAACCGCGCTTGAGCCCAACCGAATCGTGCTCTGGCCCACCTTTTCCAAGCGGGCCAGGGACGGCTAAACGGACCGTGCCCGGGCACGGAACGGAGCGATCACACTTGTCAAACTAACCGGGTTTTGGGGATCAAACGCGCTCAGGCACGGTTCAGAGCGCCTAGTGTGAGTACACCCTTTACATCTTGTAAAAAGGGCCATAATAGGTCCCCTTTAAAATACAAGCACAACCTCCTGCAGAGAGGTGAATGAAGCACAGAGAAGAGTTTGAGTTATGAGCCTTTCACAAACAGGAGATAAAAGCAGACTGGCTGCTCAGCCAGCTGAGAATCCTCAATTAATTAAACATTTCCCAGCGATTAGGCCGCCTGATAGAACTTATCTCCAGAGTCAGGGCTGCACCCACCTAATGGGTTGTTACATCAACACAAACACAAACACAATGTGATGCATTGCACTTCGCAGAAACTGATTTCACCAAATGCAACATGTTCCCAGGTCAAAATCCTTGAACAACATTCCAATCAATCAATTAATTAATCAATCAGATTTGAGGGGCAAGTTTACAATATAAGTTTAGACATAAAGGGTTAGTTCACGCAAAAATGAAATTTCTGTCATTAATTACTCACCCTCAATCAAACCCGTGAGACATTCATCTTCGGAACACAAATTAAGATATTTTTGATGAAATCCAAGAGGTTTTTTCATCCTCAATGGAAAGCAACGAAATTACCACATTCAAGGTCCAGAAAAGTAGTAAAAACATTGTTAAAATAGTCAATGTGACTACAGTGGTTCAACCTCAATGTTATGAAGCGATGAGAATACTTTTTGTGCGCAAAAACAAAACAAAAATAACGACTTTATTCAACAAATTCATCTCTACCCTGTCAGTCTCCTATGCAGTTGACGCAGTGAACACAGTTCAGCACTTCAGTGTTTATGTCCAAACGCCGACTCGTTATTGGCCGGCTCCTGCGTCATCTTCACATGCATGCGTCATGCTGCTCACGTGAACAGGCGTCGGCCAATACTGATTTGCCGTTCTGACGTAGAACCTGGAAGCGCTGCAACGAAAATAGCAAAGGAGAATGACAGGGAAAGACGAATTTGTTGAATAAAGTCGTTATTTTTGTTTTGTTTTTGCACACAAAAAGTATTCTCGTCACTTCATAACATTAAGGTTGAACCACTGTAGTCACATTGACTGTTTTTAACAATATTTTATTGAATGTGGTTATTTCTATTGAGGATAAAAATACCTCTTGGATTTCATCAAAAAATATCTTAATTTGTGTTCCAAAGATGAACGAAGGTCTTACGGGTTTGGAACAACATGAGGGTGAGTAATTAATGACAGAAATTTCATTTTTGGGTGAAACAACCCTTTAAAACCAGGTTTAGGTACTTTTACATCAGTATAAATTTATAGGGTAGGGTTTATGTAGTTAGGATTAAATTTTCTTTTATATTAAAATAGAAAACAGTTATTTTAAATTGTAATAATATTTTACAATATCACTGTTATTACTGTATTTTTGATCATATAAATGCAGTCTTGGTGAGCATAAGAGACTTTTTTTTTTACAAAAACATAAAAAAAATCTTACCCACCCCAAACTTTTGCAAAGTAGTATAGATTTAATAGTAGTATAAATTTAAAAATTACAATATTGTTTTGTTTTTAACATTTGTACCTACTATGTGACAACGTGCTCCACTATTAGAGACTGTCAAATTTCTTTTCTTTTCTTTTCTTTTCTTTTGTTTTTTGGAAATAACAATGGAAATGTTCCTCTATTTTTTTAAGACTTTGAAGTATGTGCTTATACAGAAATTGACTACCCTGAGAAATATTCACTTGAGTAAAATGTGTGAAATCTAGCTCCAGTCTTCCTTATTTCCACTGGGTAAAACAAATGTAGGTTTGCACTGGGATCTCACTGCAAACTGAATTTGGATGGCAAAAACTGAGCAAACACAATTCCAGCACTAGTGGCACAGAAAGGCACTTTACTCGTCATAATTGTTCACCAAAAAAAAAAAAAATCTGGCACCTACACTGCATCACAGAATAATGCATTATTATAATATGCTTAATTTCCTTTAGATAATATTGGTGATCTTGCTGACTTAGTATCTGCGTGATCACTTTGAATTAGTATGTACACATCTAAAAGAATGTCTGTGTCTGTGGTTCAAGGGGAAAGTTATTATGCCTTGAGGAGTTTGTCACTCTCTGAAGGATTACAGCCTGTCTAACAAAGGGAAGCTCTCCACACTGCTTTGCCTTCCTGTGTTTCAGATCTGTATCTGTGGCCATTGAAATCACCTTGTCACTTGGCATTAATGAATAAAGGTGACCCTGTGCATGCGCTGAAATATACTGTAAGACTTTTAAAGGTAAAACTAGCATAAAAAGCACAAAAGCATCCATCATACTTAGATTTCAGAGGTCATTGCTCCACCAGCACAATGCAGGCTGCATGTTAACAGATAGCATTCATCTGGCATTGACGATAGCATATCTTGTGTTTGATATACTGTGCATTTGTATTGTGGTTATGTATAGGTCTACTTATTGCCATTAACATCTTTATCCAACCTTGTTCACCTGATAAGTGAAATATATTTATATTACAACAATAACAGAATATAAAATGACACATTCTGCTTTACAAATACTATCATTTTATGCATTCTGCTTCATGAAAACCATATAAAGATTTGTCTAAGTAACATCTCTCAATGACTGATGATTTCTCCGGTTGAAGTGTTTGTAGTTGTAAACTGGTTCATTGTCAAAGCTGAAAACGATTCAAGCATCTGTGTCGCAGGGCAATAAATCATACACAAACAGAAGCTTGAAAGCTAATGGCTTTGTAACATTGGAGTATTTTCATTTGACTCAAAAGTCTCCTGGGCCTTGAATGTTTTTCTGTCATTATGAAATGTTCCCATGTTGCAAATTGAAAACTTTCCAGTTGAATTCTTAATGCTGACATTCAAAAGTTACAAATGATTCCACATAACCACTTGTTTCTTATGGCCATAATAAGATTTAAATGTTTGGTGGAAAACATTTTGACCACATAACCAGGTATGTGAAACTTGTTTCTGCCTCAGATTGAAAATAAAAAATTTAATCGATATAAAAAAAAAGAGAAATAGTCACATTGTGAGATATAAAGTCACAATAATGTAATTTTATTTTTTCACAATATTTTTTTTTTTTTTTTTAAGTGAGGCAGAAACAAATGGAAGACCAAACCTGCAGAAATTAAAAAAATAAATAAGAAATGTAATAATAAGAAATAAATAAGGGAATAAATGATTTAATAAAACAAATATTTTACTTTAATTCATTTTCTATCTAATATTCTTCTTCCTCACAAATGAAGACTAAACACAAATCTTCTTCAACTCTAATCTAGGGCTTGTGAATCCTAAGTAGATCAGAAAGACAACCACCTGGACTTGGTGGATCTAAATCCAATTAAAGTAAAAAGCTTTAGCAAGCTCAGAAGTTGTTTTGAGGCTTAGACCAGATACAGACAGTAATTAGATGTGATTTATTGGAACAATGACATGTCACAATAAAGAGTTAACTAGGCTGTGCTACGGGAGTGGTTTGCTAGCTAGTTGCTGAGGTGGTGATCCAAGCCACTGTAAGCATCTGTCAAATATCACACACTCTCAGGTTGACAGACCCTTTTTTTGTCTCTATCGAAAGCATCTCTGAGAGAAAGGAAGAAGTGAGGTGAAATGTGACACTTCTGGCATCTGTTTGGCACCATCAACACAAAAAGAACAGGGCTGTAGTGTGACAGGTGACATGTAGACAATGTGTAATGCCACTAGAGAGCTGCCAGGGAACTGTTATCAAGCTATATAGAAAACTTTTCTATCAGAGAGTAGCAAGACTTAACCTTTGAGCAAAACTACTGTTGTAGCAATAGCATCCCCTTTTCTAAATGGTGCCTCTCACATAGATTCAGCAGCGCAACATGGAGATGATAGTGATGTTTTACCTTCACATGGTTGAAGCCATATTTAATGCACTGATTTATTTATTTATTATTATTATTATTATTACATTGAACTGAATTGAGCTGGATGATGACACCACTGTTTTCTGCAGAGCTGCTTTATAGCTATTTGATGAATTTTGCAACATTGACACTGTTATTGAACTGAACTGAATCAACACTGATTTGAATTGAGCTAAATAATGACACTAGTGTCTTCTGTAGAGCTGCTTTGAATTTGTCTCATATTTGATGTTCACGTTTCCTGTTTATTACTGTGAAGCTGCTTTGAAACAATAGCTGCGTCCGAAATCAAATAGCCTACTTCTGTACTATATAGTATGTGAAAAACAGTATACAGACATAGTAGTATGTCCGAATTCATAGTATTTGAAAAACAGTAGGCGAAAAGAACCCGAATGACTATTTCCGGTGAGATTCTGAAGTGTGCATACGATGGACACTTTACTATCCCATGAGGCCACGGGAGAGGATTTGTGAATGGAGTTGAAGGGACGTAACTGACGCTGGTAGGTCATGTGACTGTAACAACATGGCGGATGTAGTACGTGAAGTAAATTTAAATTCAAATGTAGTACCTACTCAACAGTACGCGATTTCGGACGCAGCTAATCTGTGTTGTTTAAAGCACTATATAAATAAAGGTGACTTGACATAAACTGTGAGAACATTAATTTGTTTTTAAAAAATCATTTTTTCTTTTTATGAACTTTTCTTAAAAATAAATAAATAATAATAGTAAACAGAAAATACATTGCTCTCATTAACTAGTTTTGAGAATTTAATGGAGAAAGTACTTGTTGTTTACTTCTAAACTTTATATAGCTCAACTTACATATTGCCATAATTTAAATAATGCACTGTCGCCAATATTCTTTCCTCATGCAGATAAAAAGCGGACCTTCACGCCCTCTGTTTAATTCAAAAGCTGCTCCATCAGTTTAAGTGATCTTGCAAAAAGACTATGAGAATAAAGGATGTGGTTTCGATTTTCCAGTGATGGATTGTTTCTTTGTTTTGGCTGCTCTAAGTTGAATGATTTTAAATGTGTTTTATTATAAATACACATATACATGAATACATTTACAGTTGGAGCTTGTTTTTACTCATCAGAAATAAATTATGGTCTTTATATGAATAATGGTTGGAGGGAAGGGGTTGATAATAATGAAAGTCATTTCAAAGAGACTTCAGAGCAAGTTACATTCTGATGAAATATTTCAAAGACATTTTTACCAGAATGATGCATCGTCATGAGACCAGGAACATGTATTAAGGAAGTCAATTTTGATTTAATTGATTTCAAACCGCATGAATATGATGCTTTAGTGAAAGGTTGCACCTGAGCCATTATTAATATTAGACACTATTCAATCAGACTTGTTAGGGCCTGAGCACCGATGGTGTGAAGACCCTATTGGAATTACTCCGTTTATTATATATTTTTTTTCTTTGAAGAAAGGCTACTTTGGGTAAGTTAAGAAAGAAAAGAAAATTAAAGCTGCAAGCAGCATTGAAAGGGCCCTCGCACCCGAGGCCACCACCACCCAAAGCCCTTAGAAAGACAATGAGCAGTGGGTGACATTTATAGGAGAAATATGTCAAAGTCACTTTGATGTGCCACACTTCCTGCTGCCAGCAGGTGGCGCTTTGACTATTACTGAATATTGCCATGAAGATGTCTTCAGGCCAGGACTTTTATCAAAATGTGATTTTGCAGATTGGCCATTATATGCCTGAGTTACAACAACTTCCTGTTTCATGGCGAAACATCAAACTTTGTCAGGCCACCACGGACACGCCCTTCAGCGAAAACTCAAGATCTTTGCAAATTAATAAGGCCAAGACCTTAAGATTAGACTGACCACATATGATGTTGATATGATTCAATTTCTTCAGGCCATACCTCTAATAAAATGTGCAGTTTTGGGCAGATCGGACATTGTATGCCCAAGTTACAACAACTTCCTGTTTCATGGCATCGTCAGGCCACCACGAACATGTCCTTCAGCAAAAACTCAAAATCTTCACAATTTAACGTCGCCAAGGCCTTTAGATTAGACTGACCAAATATGATGTTTATCTGATAAAATCTCTAGGAGTAGTTTGTTAAAGTACAACATCTGGAAATGGCAAAAACTGCAAAAATTTTGCAGAGAAAATTCATAATATCTCAGTTCCTGTTGGGTTTTCAGATTTTGCACCCCCTGACTTTTTTGTAGGTTTTGGGCTGTTACATGTGTCTACCGAATTTCATACTTGTACATGAAACGTAGCGCGAAGGGCGTTTAATTGAAATTTTATAGGTGGCGCTATCGAGCCATTTTGCCACACCTAATTCTGAAACCCATATCAGACGTAAATTTTCACCACTCCTGACGCATGTGCAAAGTTTCATGAGTTTTCGAGCATGTTTAGGCCCTCAAAAATATGATTCATTTCGGAGAAGAATAATAATTGACCGAGCAATTACAATAGGGTCCTCACTCCACCTCGCACCACCAGTGCTCGGGCCCTAAAAAGAAAGAAAATCAAGAGAAAAGGTGAAAAAAAATCTCCAAAAGGAAAGAAAAAAGGAACGATGACAATAACACAAAGCTTGCTAAGTATAAAAACCGGAAAATTTCACAAATGAATCTCAACTTGTCATGTTGTAATTGCTTCCGTCTTAGTTCTGTGAGTGATGCACTTCTACCAAACACATTAATTGCAACAGAGAGCTGCACAATCGAACATTATGAACATATTGCATTACAGATATTCATAGTCATGAAGAACCTAATTACCAACATGATATCGGATAAATTAAGCTACTCATTTTCCATTAGGCTCTGTCAGAAAACACGACACTAATAGCACATCAAGTTTGTTATTAACCTTATCGGCGTCCTTGGTCCTGACTGCTGGCCGTGCACACAGGAACAATGATTAAACTGAAGCCTCTTCAACACAAAATAAGCCAGAACATTTAATGAATCTCAATGCATCAAAACAGTGATTACTTCAATACTCAAAAGCGTCAGATGTGATGAAAGTAATACTAATATTATACTCATTAATCTTTAGCTATTTTGAGACACGGTATTTTATTTAGTTGGTGGCTTAATGAGTGGCTACGTACAATATGTTGTTTCAGTGCCTGGCACAGAAATAGAAAGGAGAATATTGTATCAGTTTGGTTCTTTGTCACTGTCTTCCAGTGACAAAAGATGTATGGACAGAGACTTAATGAAAGTGTCTATCAGTGCAGGGTGGAAAGCGCACCTCAGGAAGCTCCTTCAGTTGTTCTGATAGGGAAGCTTTCATCCGTCATTGTCTGGAAGTCCCACAGACAGGTACTAAAGTTAGCAGGGGTATTTAGCTTTATTGTATTTCAAGGGGCAATAACTCCTGAAAGGTTCCAGAGGAGAACCTCTAAATGTGGAATGGAGGGGGGAGAAATGAAAGCCTTTAAAAAAGTCTTTAGGCGGAAATACTTTGGAATGGCTTTCGTGAAAGTGCACGTGGTTTTGCATGGTAATGAACAATGGCCTTCCTAATTAGCAGACAGGTGACAAAAGACATTATGAGGAAAATGGATTAGTTTCAGATTTCAGTGAAATAACAGAACAGCTGGCACGGCCATTAATAGCTCTGCTGTTATGAATTAGAAAACAGAGGCAATGTAGTAATTGGCTAATATTAATAATGATAATAGTTACATTGAGAGAAGAAAGACACTGGATTATAATGTGTGCCATTGTTATCATTTAATACCGCACAATGAAGTGTGAAATCATGTAAAAAAAAAAAGGAGGGGAGTAATGAAATTATTTTGAATTATAAACGCATTATGAGTCATCCATGCATGTAATTGTTTCTGGCTTTATTCTACATTATGTGACTACAGATTATGTCAGTGTGCCAATATAACCCTGAAACTTCATTAATTCAGACACACGAACACAGAGGTGAAGTTCCCTATTGGTAAGGAAAGAATGGGCAGAATATCCAAATGTAAATGGATCCTCTTGTGTGTTCTTAAAAGTGTAATTTTTGAACTTACTAAAGAGCGTGCTAAAGCCCCATTTGACTAGTTTTCCTGGAAGAGGTTAGAGAAATTCGCCTAGAGAAAGGCCTACTTGAGATTTTAATCTTTCTGAATCTGTTTTTCACACAACCTCTGTAAAAATTCCAGAGCAAATTACCTACTGTTTTTCGGAAAAACTCAATGGTCTTCTGAGAAATCTAATCCAGTCCGAATGCGAGTCTCACAGTGGTTCTCCTCATGTGTTTTTGTCTAATGTGTTTTTTTACAAAATTATAAAATATAAAATTAAGAAGATCCAATTCTCAGAAATGTACCATTTTAATACCAGTGTCAGGTTTCTTTGCTCAGTTACATGGGTTTATTATATGCAGCCAACTTCTGTAAACTCATTTTAAGTATATTTAAATAAGGTTATTATAAAAATTTTAATTATATAAAAAATAATTAAAAGATATGTCACATGTGATGCACTCAACCTTCTGCAACAAAATACACACTCCTACAGACTAACAGTACTTCTGTAATTAACATGAAGATGTTAGTCCTGTCAAATCCTATGAGATTAGAATTGTTCCAAATAAATAGTTTATGGTCCACAAAAATATTTCCATCAGGATAAACTCAGGATTATACACAAATTAAGGCTGATTTATACTTCTGCATCGAGTGTACGCCGTAGCTACGGCGTAGGCTGTGTGTAGCACGCGTCTATGACGTAGCCTGACGTGCACCTCTTCAAAAATGTAACAACGCGTCAATTCTACGTGGACCACAAGCGCCGTGATTGGTCTGCTAGAACCCCTCCCTCAGGTTAAAAAACTGGTGCAGAGCAATCGGAGAAGAGCGAGCGTTTTCAGCTTCCATAGGAATGAAAAAACTGCTCTGTTTCAGGGGACACATGCAGTCATACTGCAACAAAAGTCGTTACCTATTTGCCGCTTCTATTTGTAAGCTTCTCTGACAACGTACATGACAAGCTGCTTCTTCTTCGGCTTTTGCCTTGATACTCAACATGACCTCGGACACTGCCTACTAGTGGTCTGCATGCACGTCAACGCGGATAACGATGCAGAAGTATAAATGAAAACAGACGCATAGCCTACGGCGTAGGTCCGAGGCAGAAGTATAAATCAGCCTTTATGATCGTTCACAGATCCCAAACATCATGATCAGTAACACTCTCTATACACCAGACGCAAGCGGCACGACCCTCGCATCAAAAGCAAATAAAACTCATTATAATCAGTGATGCTGTCTACACTGGATGTGACCCGAGTACAATTCTTACCCCATACAAACCGGTACATAAAATCGCAGATGTGGGGTGATATAGGAAAACTTTTGAAAGTGCTAATTTGGAAGACTTTTAAACAAAAAAATATTCCATTTTAAATGAACTAAAGCAATCATTATTTAAGGTTTAACTAGTATTTCAGATCTAAATGGAGACGCACCACATTTACATAAAGCACAAGAGTGAGGAGACTCCCAGTGTCATTGTCCATGCCAGGTGGAAGTGATTAATGCATGATTAATTCCTCTAGAATAGATTACCACGTTAATACCAGGTGACCAGCAATCCATAAACAAATAAAAATATAATGCAGCTATCAAGCAGCTCTTTGCAATGATGATCACACACACTAAAAAAATAAAACAACAACTCCCTAACAGATGGTGATAAAGGCTCTTGACAGAAGACAGTTCCCTTCCCCTGCCATTAAAACTCTCAAAACAACATCTTGATGCATCATTAGAAAAAAGTAGCTGAATTCATTGTGCAGTTATGCCTCAGAGTTCCATTAGAGGGTTCTTTTCAAAACGGCTTCTAATCAGCCACAATTTTTTTCTGCCGACTTCCAGTTCCCTCCGCTGAGGACGGAAAGAAATAACAAACACAAAAAGTACACAAAATCATCTTTTGATAAAATACAATGCATAGTATACATGTTGAATGAATCACTGGTGAGTCACTGTCTGTGGGCATAAAAATACTAGCATATATATATATATATATATATATATATATATATATATAGTAATATAGTAATTTATTCCTGTGATCAAAGCTGAATTTTCAGCATCATTACTCCAGTCTTCAGCGTCACATGATCCTTCAGAAATCATTCTAATATGCTGATCTGCTGCTCAAGAAACATTTATGATTATTATCAATGTTGAAAACAGTTGTGGACTTTTTTTTTCAGGATTCCATGATGAATAGAAAGTTCAAAAGAACAGCATTTATCTGAAATACAAAGTTTTTGTAACATTATACACTACCGTTCAAAAGTTTGGGGTCAGTAAGAATTTTTATTTTTATTTTTTTGAAAAGAAATTAAAGAAATTTATACTTTTATACATTTAATGCATAAAGGATGCATTAAATCGATCAAAAGTGACAGTAAAAATTATATTTCAAATAAATGCTGTTCTTTTGAACTTTCTATTCATCAAAAAATCCTGAAAAAAAATATTGTACACAAATATATATATATATATATATATATAGTGTGTGTGTAGTGGCAGATGCATACAGTAAATGTTAGTTCTTGGAAACTTTTCTTTATTAAGTTTAGGTGTTGCATACTATAGTTTGGAAGGAGTGTAGCACTTTCACGAGAGACAGATGGTGTGTGTTCAACATTATTTATTCTGCTCCTTCACCTCAGATGAAAGGCCTCCATGCATGAGCATGGTTATATGGTCATGCAAAATCGCTTCCGCTGGACTGACAAAATCTTTTGCATATTCCTGTCATCAGTGAAAGCACAATCAACTGTAAGACATTATTTGACATAAACTGTAATTTTATCATAATATATTTCGTGTCAAGGATGAAATGAGAAATGTTGGCTTTTTACACAATCAAATTAGCCATGTGAAGTAACTCATATGAAAAGTAAACAGATTTAGTCATGATATATCCATGGTGCAGCATGTTTAATGAGTATTATTACACATTAAAATGATGAATATTCGATAATTATATCACTGAATTATTTTAAGGCTGATGAATGATTGTCACTGGTGTACTCAGAATAAACAAATTTCAACTGATGAAAATCATACATCAATCTTATGTTAACATGTAAAAAAAAAGAAGAAAGAAATATATATATGTATATATGTATGTAATTTTAAAATACATCAGATAATGTCAAAGTCATATTTCTACTACAGTCTCTCAACTTATTTGTACAAAATCCTTCATAAGAGTCAATGCTTCATAAGATAATGTCATTTGTTAATTTAAACTGCCTAACAAGAGTCTCTGACACTTGGTGTGAAAAGATGAGTCACTTGCACAGTCTATGAAAAACAACAACAGCTAAAACATCACCCAGAATGTATTAAATTGTCCCTGTACCAGACTACCATGTGGAAGCATTACATCAGTCTCTTCTGATTAAAAATACATGAAAATACTCTATATCTAGACCAGAATAAGTCCTAAAAGAGAGAAAAGATAAAAAGACACAGCTGACAGAACTTGTCCTCCGAGAGAGTCGGAAAACTGTAGGAGAAACTCCCCCACTCTGTAAGGCCATGTTCTTCTAGCAATACTGGTGGTCACTGAATACCACAATCTGATAACGAATTTAACAATATTTTATTAACAATATTCCAATAATTACATTTGTTTGTCTTTCTGTAGTTTCTCCTTGCCACTATTATATTTGGATCAATACTCTAAAGTCAGCCATAAATTAAATCACTACCCTAATAATCATTTCCCAAACACAAAAGTAGAGTCAAGTCAGTTTAGACACAGGTCACAGGTAATCACAGCCCTGCTGATATTTGGAAAAAAAAAAAAAGTACAGTTGTGAGTGTGATTTTGCTTTAAGGGGGACCTATGATTCTACAAATTTGCCCCTATTCGGGTGTGAGCAAAAACACAGTTTTTGTGTGTGTCCCTTTAAATGCAAATGACCTGCTGCTCCCGGCTCGCTTTCCAAAAGAAGGCGGAGCTTTAACAGCCCGCGCTTTGGTTGCTCAACAACAACAAAGCTGGAGAATCTCACGCAGCCGAAATGAGGATTGTCAGCAACGGTGTTCAGCCTTACGTTGTTCAAACTGGAGTCAGACACTGATGGAGAGACTCAGGAAGAAGTTACAACTTTTAGAATGCAACTGGATGTTTCTGAATAGTTAGTGGATAAATTTATGTAGTTGCTGTGGAGTTGATTCAACTCATCGACTAGCATGTGCCGTCATGTTAATCTTTTGTACAAATCCAGTGATGAACTCATTTGTGAAGCAGTCCTGTGTAAAATGACGCTATGGTATTAACACTCTACTACAACCCCGAATCAGAAAAAGTTGGGACAGTATGGAAAACACAAATAAAAAAAGAAAGTAGTGATTTCTAAATTTACTTTGACTTGTATTTCTTTGCAGACAATGTGAACACAAAATATTTCATGTTTTGTCTGGTCAGCTTAATTTCATTTGTAAATATACATCCTTTCCTGTCATTCAGACCTGCAACACATTCCAAAAAAGGTTGGGACAGGAGCAATTTAGGGCTAGTAATCAGGTAAATTGGTTAAATAATGATGTGATTTGAAACAGGTGATGTCAACAAGTGATTGTAATTATGATTTGGTACAAAAGCAGCATCCAAGAAAGGTCTAGTCCTTTAGGAGCAAAGATGGGCAGAGGATCGCCAGTTTGCCATCAAATACGTGAGAAAATTATTGAAATGTTTAAAAACAATGTTCCTCAAAGAAAGAAAGAAAGACATTTACTTATTTCACCTTCAACAGTGCATAACATAATTAAAAGATTCAAGGAATGTGGAGGAATTTCAGTGTGTAAAGGACAAGGGTGCAAGCCTAAGCTGAACAGCCGTGATCTCCGATCTCTCAGGCGGCACTGCATCAAGAATCGTCATTCATCTATAAGCGATATCACCACATGGGCTCAGGACTACTTTGGCAAACCTTTGTCAAGTACCACAATACATAGTTACATCCACAAATGCCAGTTAAAACTGTACTGTGCCAAAAGGAAGCCCTATGTTAACAGTGTCCAGAAGCGCCATCAACTTCTCTGGGCTCGGAGGCATCTGGAATGGACCATCACACAGTGGAAACGTGTACTGTGGTCAAATGAATCAGTATTTCAGGTATTTTTGGGGATAAATGGATGCCGTGTGCTCCCGACCAAAGAAGAAAAGGATCATCCAGACTGTTACCAGCAACAAGTCCAAAAGCCAGGGTCTGTCATGGTATGGGGCTGTGTCAGTGCCCTTGGCAAAGGTAACTTGCACTTCTGTGATGGCACCATTAATGCTGAAAAGTACATAGAGATTTTGGAGCACAATATGCTGCCTTTCAAGAAGACATCTTTTCCAGGAACGTCCATGCATATTTCAACAAGATAATGCAAAACCACATTCTGCACACATTACAAAGTCCTGGCTGCGGAGGAAGAGGATACAGGCACTTGACTGGCCTGCCTGCAGTCCCGACCTGTCTCCAATAGAAAATGTGTGGCGCATTTTGAAGCGCAAAATGCGACAACGAAGACCCCGTACTGTTGCCCACCTTAAGACTTGTTTGCAGCAAGAATGGGACAAAATTACACCTGAAACACTTCATCACTTGGTGTCTTCAGTCCCTAAACGTCTTTTAAGTGTTGTGAAAAGGAATGGCAACATTACAAAGTGGTAAATGCTTCACTGTTCCAACTTCTTTTGAAATGTGTTGCAAGAACCAAAATAGGATTTTTTTTTTTTTTTTTTTTTTTTTTTTTTAAAAAACATGAGGAACACATGTATTGTCTGCAATGAAATACAAGTCAAGGTAAATTTAGAAATCACTACTTTCTTTTTTTTTTTTTTTTGTGTTTTCCATATTGTCCCAACTTTTTCTGATTTGGGGTTGTACAACAACTTTTCTTTTTGTTCTGTCAGCAGTAGTGGCCAAAAAGATGTCCGGAGTGGATATTTGTTTTTAATGACAATACAGGTTTAATTAAAGCAGAATATGAGAACAATATGTAATATTTTTTATAAAAATATTTTAAATATAAAGGAGGAACAAATCATTAAACTTGGTTATGGTATTTATCTGACAAAATTATTTGGCAAAAAAGGTAAACTACATCTACAGATTTTATTTTACCATGAAGAAAAAAAAATGCATAGAAAAACAAAAAGCTCACAGGAAAAAGCATGCATTGACTACAACGTCGTTTTCGCATGTGTTCACAATTTCTTTGTATGACAGCCTGGCTAAAAATTATGTCTGCACAATTTGGCATGTTATCACAAATAAAACAATTGACTCCAAGCACAACCACACAATATGCTAACATAATTTCAACAATATTTGAATAAAGATGCCTATTTTTCTATCCGCCAGACATCAGCGACATGATCTGGGGTGCGTTTCCCAAAGCAAACTATGGTCGCAAGTTCCGTCGTTGCCAATAGAGTTCAATGGGACTTACGACCATAGTTGACTAACGATGCTTTCGGGAAACGCACCCCTGAGGAGTCACAGACACTGCAACATTTTGAGATTATAGCCACGTGATCTTGTAATGTGTGCAATGCAACAACAAGGTGGAATAAATCACAGTGCAGATGGTATAAACAGAAAAATCTCGTAATCACTAGTGTGAATTTCTCATGTTTTTCTGCTCTTGGTTGGGACTGCCTCTTGACCAAATGTCTTGTAGTTTGTGCACCTCATCAGCGTTGTGTATGAGCGCTGCATTTTTATTTCTCTCCTGTGTGGTAGAAAATGAAGCCACAGTGCAGAACATACAATATACTTACTATCATGTCCAGGAGAAAAAGGGAAAAAACAGACAATAAACCTGATATGGGCAATGTAAGGGATAATATAAAGTATTTATTGCAAAATAAACCCAGATAGGTTGATCAGAACTGTGACACAAACTGGTATTTTATGTTATGCTGCTTGTTACATGGCTACTTAACAAATAAATAAATAAATGATCATGAAATATTGATTTGAACAACTCCATCTGATTAAGTGCGAGGAAAGAGACAGCAAAGTTATACAAGATACACTGAACTAGTTTATGAGATTGGTTGTCAAGAAAAACAATGAAATATAAAATTCACTATACAAAAATATTTAACTGCTGAATGCTGTGATTGATCAATCAGAATCAAGTATCCCAGAGAGCCATAATATCCATTGTACTGCAAACAAGCATAAAAACCTGCATGAAAATATGTAGAAATCAACAAAACAAATTGATTTAGTTGAAAATGCTAATCTAAACCTGACAACATGTATCTGCAGTTCACCTAAATGTATTGGTTTTTGTTTGCAGGTTTGCCTATAAATCATATTGATTATTACTAAGCTTGCATTTCTTTCACCATAACAGAATAAAAAATAACCTGCTTCATTCAATTTCGCTCACATTCCACTCAAATCATGTATATGTTTACTGTCATCTTAGTGCTGAGCCGATACAACTGAGGGGAGGCATGGCTGAGCTCACAAATCCATCTTCATGCGGCATATCATCTCTGACTGAGCCCTTGCAGAGTTGTGCTCCATGCTAAATGGAACGAAGTCAGGCGAATATGATGGTCCATTAGGAGTGGCTCAGTTGGGCAGCGGGTCAGACTGTAGCAGGTGACAGGGTGATGAATAGCTTTCGGCAGGAGTCGGGTCGTATAGATGGCAGAGAGGGCAAGGCTGTGGAAATAGAGAAAACCTCAGGTTAAGCCCCAGTGCCCGTGTGATTGAGTCTCCATTTGGCATAGCAGCTGGGGCATTCACCACTGGAGTCCAGAAGTCAGCAGCTGAATCAAGAGTTTCAGTGACTTCAAATGCACTGAACAATATTGGTATTCCTCAACAGAAGCACAAAGGCTATGCAAAGCTTTGCAGTTATTACTTTTTAAGAGACAACAAAAGTACTTTTCCTTACGTGTGTTGTATTCATGACTCACCTGTCCAATATCACAGGGATAGATGACAAGAAGTCTTCACAAAAAAAAAGTTTGATAAAGCATACAATTCAGACCAGACATATTTACAATGTAAAATTAAATTTGTTTCATTTATTTAATTATTTTATGTACAGTACATGTCACAATTTGTTTTAAAATGCTGCCAAGTTAGTAGTACTTAAAGGATTAGTTCACTTTCAATGAAAATTAGCCTAAGCTTTCCTTACCCTCAAGCCATCCTAGGCGTATATGACTTTCTTCTTTCTGATTAACACAATCGGAGATATTTTAATAAATACCCTGATGCATCCGAGCTTTATAATGGCAGTGAACAGAGTATGAGCTGAAGAAAGTGCTTCCATCCATCATAAACGTACTCCACACGGCTCTGAAGGGTTAATAAAGGCCTTCTGAAGCGAAGTGATGCGTTTGTGTAAAAAAACAATCCATATTTAACAAGTTATGAAGTAATATATCTAGCTTCCACCAGACCGCCTTCCGTATTCAACCTACGAAGAAAGTGTAAAACTCTTGCAGTTCAAAAAGCTTACGCTACGTCCTACGCCTTCCCTATTCAACTTACGGAAAAAGTGTAACTGATGCGACGCCAGTTTACATTTTCTTCGTAACTTGAATACGGAAGGTGGTCTGGCGGTAGATAGATATTTTTACACAAACGCAAGCGCTTTCTTCAGCACATACTCGTGACCCCTGTTCACTGCCATTACAAAGCTCGGACGTGTCTGGATATTTATTAAAATATCTCAGATTATGTTCATCAGAAGGAAGAAAGTCATATACACATAGGATGGCTTGAGGGTGAGCAAAGCTTGGGGTACTTTTCATTTGAAAGTGAACTAATCGAAGAACTATCTTGAATTATTTCCATGCAAACTCTTCCAAGATTGTTTGCCACATGGTTTTGATGAGAAATATACAAAGCAAAGTGCTTGTTGTCTTAAAATAATGACAATATGCTCATCACATGAACACTGAGACAAAAGAAACTCATAAAAATACCACAAAGAGCCTCTTGCAGACTGATAATTATAGGAACAAACTCTCCAGACATCACTAAAAGTGAAAAAAATCAACATCAATGTATATAAAACCATATGCAACCATATTAATTATTCATGCCCCGATGCATAGGAATGATTCAGAAAACCACTGAACCAAAAAACTACTTACATTAGCAATAAATGCTTAAGGATTAATAAAGTATGTTTTTAAGAATTGCTTACTTGATCTAACATTTCTTTTTACATTGTATTTTCTATACGCAAGCATTGCAATATAAATGTTGTCCAAGTGCAGTGATTCATCTACAATTCAATAAGATGAGTGATTTGTAGCAAGTGATTAGCAAGGACTGTGTGCACTAGAACATCTTTCAGTTGGCGTGACAGCTGTGAGTGAAGAGCTGGCAGTCGAGGGGAATGTCCTGTGATGTGATTACTTAACAGATCCCCACCAATGCTTGTTAAATTGTGCATGACTAATAGACCTGTTCAAGGACAAATTTGTGTTGACATGTTTGATGGAGTACATGCTTCAGGCTTGATGCTTTAGGCTGATGGTTACCTATTTTCAAGTTTATCACACAGAGAGTTAATGAGAATGCAACTTTCCTGATGGGGAGGAGGGGGAAGGGGATGCTGTTGGTCAAAACACTTTGAAGGTGCTTATGGATTGAAACACGGACTTTAATAAACTCACCATCCATTGTATTTTTGACTCACTGGATCTGTTTGTCCTTTTATGTAAACAGATTTAATTTATAATGCCAGCTTTACCTTGTCACCTCAATCTGTTTTATATTTAGCAGCTTATTAATCTACACTTAAAAGCTGACTTCACTGTAAATCATTTTTGATAAATTACCACAACACAAATACATCTTTTGTAATCAAACTTGAGAAGCTTATTTTCTGTAATACAATGACACTGGAACTTACTGTACGACTCATTAATCATGCTTTGTGAGGTTAATGTCTCATCAGAGTCATGTTCATAATGTACATTTATTTTTTAGTCATCATGCATCTGACTCACTGTTTTACGCATTAATTGCTTTATTTTACTGCATTATATTAGTTGAACAAATTAGAGAAGTAGTGCATACAAGAAATTCAGAATGAAATAAATTGTGTCCATGATATCCTAAATGTCCATATTAAGGGATGGATGGATGGATTTTTTATTGCAATTCAGTAAATTCAGCAAATGCCAAATTCCAAGTGTCCGATTATGAGTGTGAATTTGAAAATGTGAAAGGGATTGAATTGATTGAATTGGGATTGCCAATTCTAATTCTGAGTTTTGCCCAACTCTGGACAAAATCCCAGAAATATTATTCCAGGTACATTTGTTGTAAACACCTTCCTTTGACTGACATTCTGTAAACAGACAAGATGTTTAGAATCATTCTAAGGGTGAATCATTTAGGAGGATGCCTAAAGCCATACAAAATATTCTGTTCCTGGGTGGGTAGAAGAGAGACACCTTCCTCACCTAAGAGGCAGCAGCAGTGGCAGCTGCAGTCAGCCAGATTAAATGATAGATTGACCACAAATCAATGGCAAACTGGTTCTTTTTAAAGCCCCAGATAAATCTTCTCTAATCTGTGCAGTGCAGGTGTGCCACACATACCAGGCACAGAGTCCAACCAACCTCCCAAGAGTTCACAATAAATCAAATACTAGAAAGCCCAACAGCTATACTCAATGCCATTTTATATTAAAGCTCAGAATTAAAACGGTCTAGACAGTACTATACACACTGGGTAGTGGCTTGAAAGTATGCTGAAATAAGTAGCAGTGTATGATGCTTTCAGTAGCGATATGAAAATTTTTACTAATTAATCCCTGAGTGTGACTAATCTGAGGATGATTCATGCTGTCTAAATCAATGTCCACTAAATTTAAACCTATAAAAAAACCAACAACACATGATTTCTGTCAACGCCAAAGTGTCTTTCATTTATTCACTAAGCCATGATCCATTTTTAATTCTATTAAAGATAAGTGTAATCTATTGAATTCATCTCACAGGCTTTATTTTCCTATTGAATGTGTTGAGTCATGATTCAATCAATAATGGAGTCCTTTCATTACCACTATTTTTATATGTTCTGCTTCTGTATGCAATCGTACTATGATTTTATATCTTAGCTCTATAGGGTTTAAATCTTAAAATATCACACACTGATATAGATTACAATAATGTCTTACTGAAATGATAAACTGCAAGACGCTATTTTACCAAACCCTTTAAAACATACATCGTAACAAATTCTAAAATCCACAAACCTGGAAAATCCTGAGAAGGCCCCGGCTGAATTGGAATCTCAAACTAGTCTGAGCCATGCTCCAGGAGAGTCTAGATCCCGTAGAGCAGAGCTACCAGAAAATCTACATAGCCTCGGCTAAGTCCATGACCCAGCAGTTTCCAACAGTAGACAGGGGCAATGAGAAGGAGCATAACCTTACTTAATATTGGGGGACTGGTAGCTTGGGCGCACTCCTGTTTTTTCACCACGCTCCGTCAGATCTGTCTGTGGTTTCCTCCTATTTTGGCGCCTCCACTTGCTCTTCTCTCCAGAAACTCGTTCCTGGTGAGGGCACAGACAATTTAGGAGGAGCCTGAACCCGGCGAACAGCACACACAACCTTATTTGTTTGAAAATAGGAATTTTTTAAAGGATGTTCCAAGAATGTTGTTCTAAGAACATTTTCTCCCAACATTATGAAAAACCTTCTACAAACAATGTATAATTAGGATTTTTATGCTAAACTATTGAGAACATTAACTTTGAACAAACACTTTAATAACACTACTGAAAGAACGTTTGTTTATAACTTTGAGAGAACCTTGCCAGAACGTTAGACAAAGTTATATGAGACTGTTCCGTTCGCTAGGCACCTTTTGATGGCTACTTCCAGCAGGATAACTTGCCATATCACAAAGCTCAAATCATCTCAATCTGGTTTCTTGAACATGACAATGAGTTCAGTATACTCAAATGGCCTCCACCAGATCTCAATTTAATAAAGCACCTTTGGGATGTGATGAAAAAGGAGATTCGCATCGTGGATGTACAGCCGACAAATCTGCAGCAACTACGTGATGCTATCATGTCAATATAGGCCAAAATGTTTCCAAAGGAATGTTTCCAGCACCTTGTTGAATCTATGCCATGAAGAATTAAGGCAGTTCTTAAGGCAAAAGGGGGTCCAACCCAGTACTAGTGTATATATATGCACTTTATACCCATTCTATGGCTTTAAAATGTTATTGTTTAACATTATGTTTCCAGGTTCTGTGACCAGAGCTAAGGGAGAGAAGTCAGAGCTGTTCATCTGTTCGTCTTGGACTGTCACACATAAGATGGCAACAGTGCTATTTTCTCTGGCCAAGATACACACTTTCACTGGCTAAACAGAAATGCATTGTGTATTGTATTCTTGGTGTAAAGTTTGAAAGATGGTGTAAGTATTGCAGTTTTTGGATTTAATAAATGTCTCACTGTGTTTTGTATGGACAGTTGATCTACAAATTATACACTTGTTTTTTAATTCTGTCATTTCTGCATAAAGATGATCTGCTGCCTGCATGTACAAAGGATAAACAAAATGGTTTAAATTACCATTGCAACAGCTGTATGAAAAAATAGACTGAAGGATTTTTTTTTCTACTTTGAATTAGATTTGGCAGTACTATACAGCTGCACTTCTTAATTGTCTTATGACTCTATGAGTTTCTTATGTAAATATGTTGCACAGACTGTTTTCTATGTTTATTACTGATGTTCTTGTGCAATCATCCCACTTCTTTGCATTGTTACAGAGTAATCCTGCTAGGGAAATAAAGACAATGATGCAACATAGGTTCACCCTTGGCTCGGTGTTATGTGTTTATCTTTCCTTTTGTGTCTAACTGAGCAACACTGTACAGAGGCATATTATTGCTGGCATCATGAGAGGATATAGATTACAAAGAGGCGCTCAATAGCATATTGTCTCAAAACAGCAGAGTGCTTCTCTGTAGTCTCTCACCAGAGATGAATGCAAATAACACGTTAGAGCGAGATGGAAAGGCGAAAGTGTTTTGCTCACAGGCTTATTCAATATATATATCCTCCCACTCATGAACGATCAATGCAACGCTTACAGCTTCCACACTGTGTGTTTCATCTTGTTGCAAAGCAAGTGCCAATACAGTCAAAATTGAATATGCCAGCTACAGGGTTTGCATTCTGTTGATTTTCATTAAGGAGTAAATCTGGCAGTGATTTATTGAATGAATCTTAAAAACATAATTTTTGTGAATACAATGTCTGACAAATTTGAGCTGTTCTTACAGGCATGCAAGTTTAGTATGTTTAAGTTTTATTATTGCTAGATTTATAAATAGATCTACCATGTTACCATGCACTTGGCAAGCTACATTAATGCACAATAGCAGGACTTTATTGAGTAATATTCTGATGCATATCGAGGCGTTTCGGTATTTCTTGCGAAATAACTCTCAACACAGACTGATTCCCATTGGATGGATTTGATGAAAGAGATGATGTGCGAGTTATTAGGAAAGTGCAAACAGCCTTTCCCCCATTTTATTTCCTTTGAGAACCACTTCACACACACACAAACACACACACACTTTGAATGTACCTTAATGCCATTAAACTACAATCTGTTTCCCATAACAAACAAGAACGGTTTGTGGCTTAATTTTACCAGCACTGCTTTAAAGCAATGTGTATTTCAGCATATTTGTACATAAAATAAATCAGATATGTTTGTCATGTAAAAACTGTAACACTCCATCAAGCATAAAAGAGGGAATACGGAGGAAAAGTGAAATTCTGAGACAAAAAGGTTTGCTAAAACAACCAGCGTCATAAAACCAAAAAGCAGGAGATGGCAATGAGACAGGTATAAGATAAGACTCCTCTGACAATCACAACCACAGAAGTTCAGAGGATAAACAGATATTATTTTTTTATAAATATTAAACAGTATTAGGGTGAAAATACCATGCAGTCCAAAATGACTTCTTAATGAAATAACTAATTTCCACTTATTCATAACAACATCATCCGTGTACATAATCATCATGTAGTTGAATTATCACAATCTTTTTGATAGTTACATATTATTCTAACACGGATTTCTGTAAATACAGATCACGAACAAACCATTCTGTAGTAGACCAACTTACTTCTGACACTGATGACATCACACACTGATCGAGACGGACTTGTCCTCGGAGGAGCAGTAATGATCCAGCATCAGTGTGAGGCACTGAAACACCGACACCGCTCTCCGGCTCATGTGGAGTTTAAACGGGATTTTATTTGGGAAATACCGAGATATGCGTGGATTGCTTCTTAATTTGCACGAATATTCTTTTGCAGCGATGGTAAGTAACAGCTAAAGCCATGCACTTTTATTATCAAATAATAATAAAGGTACATTTATTCACATTTGCTACTTTATTAATAGAAAAATAGTGTAATATAACTTAATCTGCTCTCGCGATAAATATCTGTAGCCTATAAAGATGATCGAATCTTTATAGATTCGCATTTCCTACATCAACAATGAGTTTGTATGGAGAAACTTGAGAACCGAGTCTTTCAGTCGGAACTGTCGGTGTGCTTGCAGTTGAATTAATCAAAAACTTTATAAAATCTTATACACGATCAAATCAGCCACATTTACTTTTAAATAAAATATAATCAATAAACTACCAGTTTAATACCAGTAATTGTTTTGTCATTTTATTATTTAATTCATTGAATAATTCGCCGATAGCAAGTCGTTATCACAAAATACAGGTGTTTATTCTGCGATGACTAACATTATATTTCTTATTACACTACCAAACAAACAAATAAATACAAAAAGAAATATTTTATTATCTTTTTATTATTATTTTTTATTATTATAATCTGGCTCCTAGATTAGTTTAACGCTTCTGTTAAGACAATATACTCCCATAAACAACTATCGAAAAGCAGTACGCCTAAGGACGTCCTATAAGTAGCATATTTCTGAAAATAGTATGTAAACAATACCTGAATGACGTACTGCACGCGCTGAGATTGTGAGGCGTGCGACCTGAATATTTTGCTGTCATATGTGTCCGCGTGAGCTGAGGAGCCGTTGAGAAGCTGGAAAATAAAAATGGCAGAGAACCAAGTTTGACGTAGTTAGGACGTCCAAGTGTAAGTGCTAGAGTTAGCACGAAAATCTTCGTAGTAAAATTGTACTTCATCAATGGTTAAAAAAGTAAGTTTTTTGTCGAAATCAGTATATGCTTTGCAAGTAGGCCTACGCGATTTCAGACGCTTCGCGCGTGTTTCTCAATATTGCTTGACCAATCAGAAGCGTTTATGCGATATTATATTTATTATAGTAGCCCTAATTATAATCAGAAAAATAAATATATTTAAATTGAACAGTTTAGACAGAATAGGTTTTTATTTGATTGGCTTTATGGCTCATTTAGTATGATATGTTACTGGAGGAGGAAAAAACACCTCAGTTTTATTCAGAAGTCCAATTTGAACAAAAATATGCAAATTAGCGCAGTTGCTGATATTTATATGGCCAAGCAGTAAGTGAATCAATGAGAACTTTATAACAGTATAGCAGGCTACTTACATAAACAGCATATAAAAATAAGTTGTCACTTTATATCTCCCAATAATGTCTTAATAAAATTATATTTAAATGCTTATTTTTATGATCAAAGTTCTGTAGTTTTTTTTATTGTATAATATATAAGATTCACATTTTAACTTGTTATATATATATTTATTTATTTATTTATTTTATTTATTTATTTTATTTTTTTTGAAAGGTATGGAAAATCAAGTAAACCAAAGCTGAATCAGTCCAGTAAATGTTTATCTTAAAATATTTAAATATCTAATATTTTAATACAAATATTTATTTCTAAATAATAATAAAAAATATTACATTAATACAAATTTTTAAATAATTCACAAACAACCTGAAGGCGGACATTTTTAGAATTATACTAAAATGTCATTTACTTGCTAAAAATGTATAAACTATCAATAAGTGTGTACAACAGATTTTTCAGCAAAGTTTTGATTATGTTCATAATTCACATATGATACAGTAGTCTTTATATTATAGGGTTAAATAATTTCACATGGGGGTTGAATTGATGCATTATTGGGATATTTATTTTATTGTCATATTTACAGTCCTTTCCTCTACCTGTTGTTCTGTTCTTTTTTCAGTTGGCTCTGTAATCACCTGTCACAATGGGTAAATCCTGGACTAACCATCTTGTAATGCTGTTTATGTGGAGTTGCTTAGGTGCCCAACAAATGGAAGATGCATCACCTTTTCAGTTTACTCATCCAATTTACAATGTAATGATATTTGAAAATTCCGCAGCAAAAACCTTTGTTGAATGCCCCATAAAAATGGGTATTTTTATGGCGAACCAGTCCTGGGACATTTGGTACATAATAGAATCCGGGGACCATGATAATTTATTCAAAGCTGAGAAGTATGTTTTAGGTAATTTCTGTTTCCTGCGAATAAGGACCAAAGGAGGGAATTCTGCCACTCTCAATAGGGAAGTGAAAGACCACTATATACTGTCTGTAAATGCTATTGAAAGACATACTGGTGCTGAGGCACAAACTCAAGTTAAAGTACAAGTTCTGGACACGAATGATCTCAGACCTCTTTTCTCACCTACTACATATAGTTTTTTTGTACCTGAAAACTCAGTCATCAGAACAAGCATAGGCAGAGTTTCTGCCACAGATGCTGACACAGGCACCAATGGAGAGTACTATTTCAGCTTCAAAGAGAGGACTGACATGTTCTCCATTCATCCTACTAGTGGGGTTATAACTCTGACAGGCAAGCTGGATTACTCTGAGGTGGCTCTTTATGAGATTGATGTGTTGGCTGTGGACAGAGGTCTTAAACTCTATGGGAGTAGCAGCAGCAGTAGCACAGCAAAGCTAAAGGTGCACATACTGCAGGCCAATGAACATGCACCTGTTATCACAGCTGTCCCCTTAACTCCATGGAACGCAACCAAGGATCCCACTTATGCGTATGTGACTGTGGAGGACGGTGATGAAGGGCAGAACGGCGAGATTGCCTCTTTGAGCATCGTAGCTGGAGATCCGCTCCAGCAGTTCAAGATATTCAGAACAAACCCTGGGAGCAAAGAATACATGATCAAGGCCATCAAAGAAGTGGAATGGGAGGGTTATAGTTTTGGTTACAATCTTACATTGCAGGCCAAAGATAAGGGAAATCCTCCAAAGTTTTCCTCAGCCATAGTTGTGAGGGTGAGATCGCCCGGCGAATACACAGAGACTCCTACATTTGAGAAGAGCATCTATAGAGTAACTCTCAGTGAGTTTGCGCCACCTCACTCTCCTGTTGTTATGGTCAAAACTGTACAGAAACATTCTAAGATTAAATACATGTTAGAATTTAAAATGCAACAACATGAGAATCCGTTTGTTATTAATCCAAACACAGGCCTTATTACCACCACGGCACCTATAAAAGCAGAAACTGTCAGTCAATATGAATTTGATGTTGTTACCAGTGACAGGCAAGCAGTGACCAAGGTGGTGATCAGTATAAGTGACGTGAACAACAATGCCCCAACCTTTCAAAAGTATAAATTTGAAGCCAGTATCGCTGAACATGTGCCTATAGGGACCAGCGTCTTAACAGTCAGCGCTACTGATAAAGATGATGGGGAAAATGGCTATGTCACCTACAGTATTGTCAATGTGAACAAACAGCCGTTTATAGTGGATTATTTCACCGGTGTCATAAGCACTGCAGAGGATCTGGATTATGAGATAATGCCAAGTAAATTCTCCCTAAGGATTCGAGCCTCAGACTGGGGCTCACCTTTCCGCCGCGAGGCCGAGGCTGTTGTTTCAATCACTCTCACTAACCTCAATGATAATAAGCCTCAATTTGAGAATATCGATTGTGATGTTACTGTGCCAAGATCTCTTGGGGTTGGTGAGCAAATAATAGTGGTGTCTGCCATTGATGCTGATGATCTCGGCATAGTGCAGTACAGAATTGACTCTGGTAATAACATGAATCTTTTTGAACTGGATTCCAGCTCTGGGGTGCTGACACTTAAAAAGTCGCTGAGGGATGGCGATGCAGCGAAAAAATCTTTTCATCACCTGCAAATAACTGCCAGCGATGGAGAAACATCAAGTACTCCTATGTTCTTAAATCTAACAGTTGTTAGTGCTTTTAAACATGTCCACTCCAAATGTGCGCAGACTGGCGTTCTGAGATCTGTCGCGGGGCTGCTGCTTTTTGGCTCTAAACTACACAGTCAGAAAGAAGCAGAGGATGAATTCGCAGACATCCATTCAGTTAACCGCCACGCTCCACTGTTTATAGAGTCCACTCCAACTGTAATAGAAGTTAAAGAGGACCTTCCTGTGGGGACAAGCGTAGCACTCCTCAGAGCTGCCGATTCTGACTCTGGCTTCAATGGGAAATTGCTTTTTGTGATCGCAGGGGGAGATTTTGATAGCTGCTTCACGATAGAATCTGACACAGGGTGGCTTAAAGTTTTCCAGCCACTTGATAGAGAAACAACAGACAGCTACACTCTCAACATCACTGTTTATGACCTTGGCTTACCGCAGAAATCCTCATCTCACATTTTAGATGTTAACATTTTGGATGCCAATGACAACAGTCCTGAATTCCTTCAGCGTGAGTATTCGGTGGATGTAAGTGAGGACACTGCTATGGCAACAGAAATCATTCAGCTTGAAGCAAAGGATAAAGATTTAGGGGTAAATGGAATGGTTAGGTATTCGTTTCTTACTGAAACTGACAAATTTGTCATACATGAAGAAACAGGGATTGTAACTGTTATTGGTCTGTTAGACAGAGAGGCCATTCCGTCATTTGTTTTGAGGGTGGCTGCTTTTGATGCAGCAGTTGATGAGCCTAAAATGGTATCAACAGCGTTGTTACATATTAATTTGAAGGATGTGAATGACAATGCCCCTACATTTATACCCCAACAATACCATATCAGAGTGAGAGAAGACATTCCAGTGGGTACCTTGGTACTCTGGCTCGAAACTCACGATCCTGACCTTGGCTTGTCTGGACAGGTGAGATACAGTCTAACAGATGGGGAAGATGGAAGCTTTCAGCTGGATAAAATGACTGGAGCTGTGTACGTCTCTCAGACTCTTGATTTTGAAACAAAACAAGTATATAATCTGACAGCAAAGGCCAAAGACCGAGGCAAGCCGAACCCTTTATCCTCAACCTGCTTCATTCAAGTAGAGATTGTGGATGTTAATGAGAACATGTACCGCCCCTCTTTCCCATTCTTTGTGGACTGGGGCGCTGTGAGTGAAGACGCCCCAGTTGGCACCTCTGTTATGAAAGTTACAGCTCATGATGAGGACAGCGGCAGGGATGGAGAAGTTCGCTACTCCTTACGAGGTGGTTCAGGCCTCGGGGTATTTACCATTGATGAACAGAGTGGTAAGTTAATTTGTGTTCTTTATTGCTTTTTAAAGGAAAAAAGAACTTGTTCTACGCCAAAATTGGTCTGGTTCTTTGGGTTTATTAATTCAAAACACATAAGTCATCAGTAAGTATTAAGGAATCCACAAACAAAAACTATTTTGAATGAGCATATCATGGATATCATGGATATGTAAATTCATTTTCATGGTCATCTTTTTTTTTCTAAATCAATCTGCATAAAAAAACAAAGTGCATTTTTTTTTATTATTCTTTGTTATTGAACACTTTGCTATTTTTCTATAATTCTTCAGCACTGACTGATTAGAGATTGCCCCACAAAGTATTTGGAAACTTACATATATATTTATTTGCATTGTGAATGTCTTTGAAGTGTCATTTATATTAGAAAAATAGCAAATATAGCAAAAACAATAAGATATGTTGTTCAAAATTATGGTTACAGCTAATGTGATGAACTACGTCTGTGGTTACTCTGCAAGGATATGTCTGAACTTAAGGAGAAATGAATTTACACACTCTTAAAAAATAAAGGTTCTTTATTGGCATCAATGGTTCCATGAGGAACCTTTAACATCCATGGAACCTTTCCATTGCACAAAAAGTTCTAGTGGAAAAAGATACTTTACATTATTAAACTGTTCTTCATACCAAGAAAAAATGATTCTTTTAAGGCCTGTTCACTGAAAGGCTTTCTGGGAACCCAAAATGATTCATCGCATCATTGCAACCCCCCCCTTTTGAAACCTCTAAAACGTCCACTAAAAATCACCTTGATACCAGTTAAAAGTAATTTGTTAAATGGCTCAGTGAAGTTAGTTGTAAGAAAAACTTTAGTGGTGTTATTTGTTAGCAGATGCCATTTTATTTATTTATTTATTTTTGATCTAATACAATAAAATCCATTCATTTTAAGTGTGACTGAAGTGTACTCTTCGGGTCCACTCTATGCATCTTTAACAAACAACAATGATTGAATTTTGTTGTTTGTACCATAGTGCTATCTAAAGACACGTGAGTGAAACAAACTGAAAAAGAGAGAGAATAAGAGTGTGAAACGAAGAGCGATGTGGGCACTTTCACCCTCAGGAAAGAGCTTCTCACGTTTTACTCGAGTTGTAGAGTCCACACCGCTACCTTTAGAACAAAGCCCACAGCGTGAAAGCAGACACTGCCAAGAGACAGTCAAACAAAAAAAGCTACCTCATCTCTCCTTACCCTCTTATTCACTCAGTATTTTATGTACATTGTCTGCCCTTTACACATGTAATCTTTTATGCAAATGTCTGCGTTAAGAATTTTCAGTTCCCTGCTATATAATAGATCAATTTTTTTTGCTTCTGCTGTATGTTGATTACATTTTTCATTTAAAAAGAATATTATTAGCACTGTGTAAGTCATTTCTACTTTGTATGGTTAATTTCTGCCTCATCCTTATCTAGACTTCAGAGTTTGCAATGCAAAACTCTCAGTGCCATGTGACAAGATTTTATGGCAGCACCGTTGGTAGTTGGTCTAAATATTTAAAGTGCTTCATGTAGTGCAACATGTTCCTTCTTCTTTTCTTTGTCACAGGCATTATAAGGACACAAGAGACACTTGATCGTGAGACTACTAATCATTACTGGCTCACAGTCTATGCTACAGACCAGGGAATTGTGCCACTTTCTTCTTTTGTGGAGGTCTACATCGAGGTTCAAGATGTCAATGATAATGCTCCTCTGACAACAGAGCCTGTGTACTATCCTTCTGTATCTGAGAACTCTCCCAAAGACGTCTCTGTCATCCAGATCCAAGCATTTGACCTGGACTCTGAATCAAGTGATAATCTCTCATATAAAATAACCAGTGGAAATCCACAAGGATTTTTTGCCATCAACTCCCAGACAGGTAAATTGATGCCTCTCATCAAAACCTTTAAATCCCAGCATGTGTTTTTGTGTTTAAAAAATGTAAAAAAAAAAAAAAGTAAAATATATATTTATACACTGTAAAAAATTATTTTCATGATTTGTTATTAGAACTTTGTTGGTAATTAATGTGGTTCAGGTAACATAATATTTTGAGTTTCTGTTGATTAAACCAATCGCCTTCATTGTATTAACTCAAATTTTTAATTTCAATGAACTCAAAATTTTAAGGCAACCAGGTAACTTACTTTTTTAAGTTAAACCAACAATTATTTTTTACAGTGTATATATTTTTTAATTTATTTGAGTTTTATCATTATTATGATGAAGATACCCTGAAAACGTCTAGTTATGCTGTTTTCTGGCTCTGTGTTATTAAAGAAATGCCCTTCATGTGTCATATGCAAAAAAGAGCACCTTGAACATTTAGTAAACACAATTTAAAACATTTTACACTAGGTGCATTTACATGGAGCATTGTAATTGGTTTAAAAGTCCAATCCGAATGAAAATGCTCCATATAAACACCTCAGTCCGAATAAAAATGCCCAAACCGAATGAAATCGGTTTGAGAGGGGTGGGATAAACCTGTCTATAAACCAAACTCTGCCATGTAAACACGTTAAACTGATTACTTTGGGTCTACGTCATCACGTCAAGAGGCCAGGGGTTGTCAGAATGCACAATGGCAGCGGCAAAAATAAACTGGAGTAAATCTGAAACAACACATTTATTAAATACACTGAAGTTTATCATTACTACAGACCTTCATCCACACGCTTCTGCTTTTCGGAGGAGGGAGGGGGTAGTATTGAGATGCTCCTTAGAGATGCACAGCCACCAAACAGGTCAGCTTCCTACGCCCGTCTTTTCCTCATACCTTCCAGCAGTAATATGCTACAAATCCACGCTGTTGCTTGATTAAGAGCAACACTTTACATAAAAATAGCGTCCATAAGAAATAATGGAACTCCATGTTGACAGGAATACAAGGTGGCAAACAGGACATAAGCTAATGTGCGCATGTCACAAAGTCATTCCGATTGAAAGTGCCGGCACATTTAAACACCATATCGGATTAGATAATGTCTCATGTAAACAGTCCACCGAATCTTTCAATCGGAATGATTTTAATCGGAATGATAAAAAAGTGTGCATGTAAACGTGGTTACTGTATTTGAATATATATACACCAACAGAGATGAATAAACTGCAAAATTTGAGTGATGTCCACACCTGTGTGGGATTTCAAAAATGCATGAATGTAAATAATACATAAAATAAGTTTTGACATGAAATATTTCCTGAAGTTTTTATACAGTATATAGACATAATTGATATTCACACCAGCTGGTTAATTACATTCACTGAGCAGCACAAGTAATGAATGCAGCTAATTAATATGACATGCCAATTGATTTCTCCTCCACCAAATTACTTGCCACACTCAGTCAGCTCAGCTTAAAGTCTCAACAGTGCAAGTAAAAAAGTTTTTCAAAGGATTTTGCTGCCAAAGTCAATTGAACAGACTGATCTTAGTTGGTACACTGAGAACCGAATGTTTTCCTGAAGAAGAATTGTGACCGTTCAGAGAGCATTTCCAAGAACAGTGAGCATAGTACACTCTAAACTATGACTTTTTCTCTCTTTTCTCTTTCTCTTTTGCAAAAAATACATGAAGGAATGCAACAGTCTCTGAGGAGAATACAAAATGTAGGGTAGTTTTATCTGTCAAGTCTGAATGTTTCTTTTTTAGTTAGGATTAAACCCAGTATCAGGAGAACAGCTTGAATCTTTTATTACTGATAGAAAGTTTTCTTATTCAGAGGAAGAAACACACTGAAATGTACCATTTGTCATTTCATGCACAGGGTTGGTGACAACAACATCACGGAAACTGGACAGAGAAAAGCAAGCAGAACATCTTCTTGAAGTAAGCTGCACCCTGTAACTCATGACATTGCATTGTATTTACTTCCACAGAAGACAAAAGAGAATTTTCATGCCCTTTTTCTTCATCCAACAATAGAACATAGTGACCACATATGTCCCGCTCCAAAAAAGGACACAAAAAGCACCATAAAAGATTCATGAATGAAATGCTCATTTGAGACATTCTAATTTTGTGTTTCACTGAAAAAATTACACCATATGGGTTTAAAACGACATGATGGTGTGAAAATACTTTTAATTTGTTGGGTGAACTGTTCATGTTGAAGAGATATTGAAGTTTACATTTAATTTAAAACATTTTATGCCTCCCTCATGTTTGCTTTGGCAGCAAGCGCTCAGGCATGAGATCTATTTTTTTCTTAAACAGATCACTGTTTCGGATGATGGCAGTCCATCCAAGTCTACAATGGTTCGTGTGATAGTGAACGTATTGGATGAAAATGACAACAGTCCCCAGTTTCTGGAAAAGATCTTTAAAATCAAGCTGGTGGAACGACTAGAGGCAGTCGAATGGGAGCCAATTTATCGAGTGATTGCTTATGACAGAGATGAGAGTCCCTCCTCTGATATCTCATACACAATCGAGGAGGGTGAAGAGCACAGGAAATTCTTCATTGAGCACACAACTGGGTTTGTGTTCTCCAAAGAAGCTTTTTCAGCAGGGGAGTATCATATTCTCACGGTACGTTTATTTCAATTCCTAGACTCCAAATGGTGTCTGGCTTAATAGAGTTGTATTTGCGGCTTCAGAATGAATAGATGCACCCCCCTGCATATTTTGGATCCAAGTGGATTTTGAATGCAACTTCTAAATGATAGAATATTTTGTAAACTTTGATAATTAAATTGAATAAATATTGTGGCAGAGATCACCCATTAACATACGGTTAACAAAATAATACAGTATGCCTTATACAGTATACAAATAGGCTCTTGACATGTGTATGTCAAAAACAAGGTAAAACACTCACACTGCTGTCTTGCAGATTAAAGCATCAGACAATGGCGAGCCTTCAAAGTCGTCCATCTGTCGGTTGCACATTGAGTGGATTCCAATGCCTAAGCTGGCTAAACAACCGCTGGCGTTTGAGGAGATTCCGCTCTCATTCTCTGTGATGGAGAATGATCCAGTGGCGCATATGGTGGGAGTCATCAGCGCTCAGCCACTTGAATCTCCTGTATGGTTTACAATCAAAGGTAAAGATATAAAGCTCTACAATCAGCCTTAAAAGAATATTTCTAAAAAATTTAAATTCTGACATCCATTCACGCTTATGTGATTCCAAACCCACACGACTCTTTCTTCAGTAAATCAAGAGTATGTTGGATTTCATGCAATTACTCTGAATAGGAGTTGGAGCTTCCAAGCTTCAAAAAGATAGATAATGTTTCCATGAAAGTGTCCATATGACTCATGCGATACATTTCAAGCCCACTGAAGTCATACGGTAGCTTTAAATGAAGAACATCCTAAAATGTACGCTGTTATTCACTGATAATCTTCCACTCCAGTGGTCTGTTAATGGGGTTAGTTCACCCAAAAATGAAAATTCTGTCATTAATTACTCACCCTCATGTCGTTCCACACCCGTAAGACCTTCGTTCATCTTCGGAACACAAATTAAGATATTTTTGATAAAATCCGATGGCTCAGTGAGGCCTGCATTGAAAGCAAGTTAATTTACACTTTTAAATGCCCAGAAAGGTACTGAAGTTATATTTAAAACAGTTCATGTGACTATAGTGGTTTAACCTTAATGTTATGAAGCGACGAGAATACTTTTTGAGTGCCAAAAAAACTATATAAAGACTTTATTCAACAATATCTAGTGATGGGCGATTTCAAAACACTGCTTGGGTGAACTAATCCTTTAAACTCTATAAAAATTCAGTGAGTTAAACTCCAGATTTAATGACAAATGATTTACGCATGGACATTGTTACTTCTATCATGATTCGAGTGATAGTTCACATAAAAATGCAATTTCTGTCATCATTTACTCACCCTAATGTGTTTCAAAGCTTTATGACTTTCTTTTGTCTGTTTAACACAAAAGAACATATTTTGAAAAATGTTTGGTTTTTTTGTCCATACTATTGATAGTCAGATAGTCATATTTGTATATATGTATATACCAGTGTTGTTTGGTTTTTAACATTCCTAAAATATCTCATACAAGCTTAAAACAACTTGAGCAAATGATGACAGAATTCATTTTTGGGTTTTAATTTCATTTAAACTTCAGTCTAATCCTCACAAAATGTCTTTGAATGGCTTTAGAAGACATATCACACAAGTCATGTATCACTTTTATAGTTCTTTTTGAAGTTTGAAAGCCTCAGTTCGCATTCATTGTAATTGCATGGTGCAAAAAAAAAATCGTCAGTACATTTCTCCATTTATGTTCGGTAGAAAGAACATCATAAGGGTTGGAACTAGATGAGGGTGAATAAATGGTGACAGAATTGTATTTTTTTTGGGTGAAGTGCTCTTTTGAAAAAGAAATAGCCAATAAATACAATGTATTGTAATCCCTAGTCATTCTTAATGCTTCAACTCTTTAAAGTTCAGATGTTCAGATGCTCTTCAATAACCCAACCTTGATTTTGCTCTAATCAAGCTTTCAAATATTATATAAAACCTGTTTTTCCCTCTGCTGCCTTTTTGTCTGCCTCATCTGCCTTTCTTTTCCTGTTTCTCTATTCTTGCTTCACAAGGAGTCACACATGTTAAAGAAGTTTTTCACATCCTACAGATGGCTTGTGACCTGAACTGTACAGCAGGTATCTGCTGATAAATAGAAATATTGCTTCTTATTTTTCTTACAGCTCTAGCATTATTTGCTGTCACATCTACCAGAAAGAGTTCTGAATTCATATTCTGTGGGAGATATATTGCACAATATTTACTTTCTTTGAACGTTTGCTACTTTAATAGCTAATGCAAATTCTATATTATGCAAAAAGTGAACAGCATGAATATGTGGCCTCTGTCTGTTTTGGTACTAACAGATGGAAACACTGACAGCCGCTTTGATGTGGATAAGGCGAGTGGCACAATCATCATCGCTGGAGCTCTAGATGCTGAATGGCAGTCAAATTACAATCTCACTGTTGAAGCAACAGATGGAACAAGATCCATCAGCACTCAGGTGTTTTGTCTTTAATGGCACTTACCAATAAATTGCCCATGCATTTTTGAAATTGGATCTGTTGAATAATGGATGGAGAGATAAGAAAAATGATGCAGATCTTTGCTTTGACAAAGCTTGTGTACGCGTGGTTTTGTATTGTGACATGATAATTATTTTGTTGCTTAGTATTACCTATTCATTTCGCCACTGCTCAAATTGCAAAGGATGAACAAGATTATATGACACACAATGAATGCCAGGTTTAAATTCGTCACAAAGTGAACATATCATTTAGCTTTTTTCTGAATGCTTGAAATCTTTTTGATCACGTGTTGAAAAAAGTACCAAAAAGAAAGAATTATAGTTGTATAAATTTCACTCATTTCTCTTGATACATGTGACATTCCATATTCCAGAAAGATCAGATTTAATCTTAATAGAAAATATTAAATTTCATATAAAAAAAAAAAAAGATAACCCAAGTAGCTGGAATGTGCCCTGGTACCTGCATACTGCGATACTATTGGACACACTTGGCTGGAGTCAAGCTCACTGCTGTCTTTCTAATGTACAAGTTGCCATTGTCCTTTTGTCATGGTGTGAACATACCTCTCCTTGGGCGATACCTACATGTATCAGCCAAGCCAGCCAGCCTTATCAGGTCACAGTGTGAGACTCATCCATCAGTGTGAGCAGACCCAGAGGCAAAGAATGATGTGAGAGGGAGTAATGTTTTAAAAGAGAGCTCCGTTTCAGCCCTCAGCCCATCTCTCCTGTTGCAGAGAGCATTGCCCTCCAGGAGATTGCAATCTGTACAGTTTGTCATCCTATAATGGGCTTCTTACTTGTGGGTAGTTTCAGGGTCTGTGTGAATTAAAGATTTTCATAAATTTGTGTCTCAGGTCAAATAATATGTACTGGGTGTCCTTGTGTTCTTGTTGCTTGAGTAAACATACATCTTCCAAAAAAAAAAAAAAAAGTAAATCTAAATATGATTTTGACTGTATCAAAAGAGTACTTCCTTAAAAGCAACTGGATTTTTTGTATCCTTTGTATTCCATTTGATTCTCAACTGATCTCTCTGCCCATTATGGGTAATATAAATAATCATATACTTAAAATATATAATATAATATAATGTTTAACAAATACATATATACCATATTTACTGTGTGGATTTTGCTTTGTTAAATAGGTCATAATTCAAGTTCTTGACACAAATGAACATCGCCCCCAATTTGGCCAAAACCAATATGAGATAAGTATTCCAGAGGAAACTCTGCCTGGTATGAAGATACTGGAAATAAATGCAACAGATAAAGATGAGAAGAACAAATTATCCTACACACTGTTGAGCAGCACAGACTTATTTAGCCTGAAGAAGTTTCGTCTTGATCCTGGGACAGGCTTTCTATACATTGCTGAAAAACTGGACCATGAAACCATGCGCAGACATATCCTCACAGTAATGGTAAGGTCATGCATAAACTTTTTTTTTTTTTGTCCACTACACTAGGTACTAGGAAAAATTGCACTGCATTTAACAGCTGTTAATATTTATATTATTCCAGGTTAGGGATCAGGGTGTGCCTGTGAAGAGTAATGTTGTGAGAGTGATCATCAACGTGGAGGACAGTAATGACAATGCACCATGGTTCACCAGCTCTCAGTACACTGCTCGTGTGTTTGAAACAGCTGCAACTGGTTCATCAGTATTACAGGTCACTGCTCTGGACAAAGACAAAGGCCTAAATGCTGAAATCCTCTACAGCATAGATTCAGGTACAGCTTATCTCTACCAACACTGTCAAGTCAATGAAAAATATAATATAATACACACTAATAATACCACAAATAATACATTTGAGCTTTCTATTTTCTCTGATGGTGTAGGAAATCATGGAAATTCCTTCAACATTGATGAGTCTTCAGGCATTGTATCAATTGCAAGGGAACTTGATCGTGAATACAGAGACCAGTATGAATTGTTAATAAAAGCGTCTGATAAAGGAGAACCTCCTCTCAGTGTGGTTACAACCGTCCAGGTCACAGTCACTGTCTCGGATAATACCAAGCCGAAGTTCCCCTTCAATTCAGTATTGGCTGAAGTCAGTGAATCTGTTCCTGTTGGAAGTTTTGTAACTTTAGTCTCTGCCTACAGTCAATCAACCATCTTCTATCAGATCAAAGAGGGAAATGTGAACAGTGCATTTGACATCAATCCAAACTCTGGTGCCATCTCCACAAGGAAAAAACTGGACTTTGAAACTCTTTCGTCATATAAACTGATTGTGCAAGGTTCAGACATGGCTGAAATGTCAAGCAGTGTCACAGTGAACATTCATCTAAAGGATGAAAATGACAATGCTCCTGTTTTCACTCAACCTGAATTTACTGGCTTCATCAGTGAGTCGGCCATTGTTAGAAGTGTGGTTCTGACCTCTCAGAACGTTCCGCTTGTTGTCCGTGCAACAGATGCTGATCAGTACTCAAACGCCAGGCTTGTCTATGAGATTATGGAGCCATTCGCTCATAACTATTTTTCTATCGATTCTGGGACTGGAGCTATTCAAACTCTCAGTAACCTGGATTATGAGCAGAGAAAGGTGTTTAACTTCAGAGTTCAGGTCCATGACACTGGGATGCCACGTTTGTTTGCTCAAAACACGGCAAATGTGACTATACATGTCATTAACGTAAATGATTGTGCTCCAAAATTCACTCAGGATTCATATGAGACAACACTCCTCCTTCCAACCTACAAAGGGGTTAAAGTGACAACAGTAAAGGCTACAGATGAGGACTTGCTGCCAGACACCAAACTACGCTTTGAAATTATAGATGGCAACATAGGGAAAAAATTCCTGCTTGATCCAACTTCAGGTGATATTTTTGTGCAAAATGCTACACAGTTGCGGAGCAGGTACAGACTGACAGTCTGGGTTTTTGATGGAAGTTTTACTGGCACTGCAACTGTGAAAGTCAATGTTAAAGATAATAAAGGTCACAATCTGAAATTCACTCAGGAAATTGTCACCGCCTATGTGCAAGAAGGCTCAACAGAGAAGAAGACCCTGGCAATCCTCTCTGTAGTTGGAAATAGAGTTAATGAGCCTTTGTTTTATTCTATTCTCAACCCTAACAACAAATTTGAAATAGGACGCACGTCTGGAGTGCTTTTCTCCACAGGCATCCCATTTGACCGCGAAGAGCAGGATTTGTTTGAAATCTTTGTTGAGGTTACAAAAGAGTCAAGGTTGAATGGAACCGCCCACATGCTTGTGAGAGTGCATGTTGAGGATGTGAATGATAATGCCCCTGTCTTTGTAGATCAGCCCTATAGTGCCGTTGTTCAGATTGACAAAACTGTGGGTTCAGTTTTCAGGAAGGTGACCACCGTGGACAAAGATATTGGCAGAAATGCAGAGGTTACGTACTATTTGAAAGGGCATGATAAATATTTTCAAGTAAGCCCATCTGGAGAAATATCTCTCAAGAGACCTTTAGAGCTTGAAAACATTGGCAAGTTCATCATTAACATCACTGCGCAAGATGGAGGCAACCCACCGCTGTTGTCAAAAGCAGAGGTAGTTATTTCAGTGGTGAACAAAGCCACACCAGTGTTCGAAAGACCTTTTTACAAGATTGTAATCCCTGAGAATGTGCAAGTTGGTACTTCTATACTCCAAGTCGTGGCCAATCAATCTGCAGGACCTTGTACGTTCTACAGCATCAGTGAAGGGAACCCGTTCAATCAGTTCTACATTAATTTCAATTCGGGACTCATTGAAGTCATCCAGCCATTGGATTTTGAGGCTCATCCCGCATATCGGTTGAGTGTCCAGGCGACAGACTGTCTAACCGGTGCCAACTCTGATGTTTTTGTAGATATCATATTGGAAGATGTCAATGACAACACACCCAAATTCGAAGTGGCAGTGTATAACATCAGCATCTCTGAGTCTGTTGTAATTGGAACCTCTGTGTTACAAGTGGCAGCCATGGACTCTGACACAGGAAGCAATGCAGTATTGTTTTATCAGTTGTATGAAAAGGATGGAGCCACTTCAGATCACTTCAGAATAGATGTTGAGAGTGGAGTCATTTGGACTGCAGGACTATTGGACCATGAAACGCAATTGCAGCATGAACTGATTGTAAAAGCTATTGATGGTGGAGCGTTTCAGCTGTCTGCTGAGGTCCAAGTGATCATATATGTAACTGATCTTAATGACAACCCACCTGTTTTTGCACAGCAGCTTTATAATGCCACAATAAGTGAGATTTCTCCTCCAGGGCAGCTTGTGACCTGTGTTAAAGCATATGATGCTGACAGCAGTGGAACCAGTCAGCTGGAGTATGCTATTTTGTCTGGAAATGACAACAATATCTTTGCAATTGATGCGTCAAGTGGAGAAATTGTGATTGCCAGCAGCAGTCGACAGTCTCTTGAGCACTTCTACAGCTTAATCTTGTCAGTAACCGATGGTGTTTTCAGAACTACTGCTGAGGCAAAAATCTATGTGATGGGTGAGAATAGCCACAGCCCATCATTTACCCAGAATGAGTATCTTATTGAGCTCCCTGAGAACTCTCCAGTTGGTACATTGGTTGGACAAGTTGAAGCCATTGACGACGACCCAGGGATATATGGACAATTGACATTCTTCATTGTAAATGATATCGCCAGGGATAAATTTACTATCAATGATGATGGCCGGATTCACACAGTAGAGGATTTTGACAGAGAAAACCCAGAAGAGGAAGTGATTAGCATCAGTTTAATGGCTAAAGATGGCGGTGGGCGCTTAGGCTTTTGTACCGTTATTGTAATTCTTTCTGACGTGAATGACAATTCACCCAAATTCAGGCTCTCGGAATATAAAGTTACTGTGCCAGGAGATGCTCCCATCGGTACAACAGTGATCAAAACATCTGCAGTAGATGAAGATGAGGGAAGTAATGCTGATTTCATTTACACTACTGACTCTAATTTAGGGCACTTTGAAATTCATCCACTTAGTGGTGCGATTGTCACAAAGGAAAGTCTAATTGGACTGGAAACTGGCCTGTATTCCTTCTTTGTGAAGGCTAAAGATTCTGGAAACCCACCAAAGCACTCTATTATTCCTGTTTCAATTAGAATAGTTCCCCCTGAAACATCAATCCCAAAGTTTGCAGAGCCGTCACTGTGGTTGGAGCTTTCAGAAGACCTGGCTGTCGGAACTGAGATGGATATCTTCCAAGCCCAGAGTGAGCGGTCTGTGATCTACAGCCTTGTTGGTGGGAACACCCCAGAGAGTAACAAAGATGAGGTCTTTGCTATTGACAGCAGTACTGGAAAGCTTACACTTACAAAAAGACTAGACTATGAAACTATCAAATGGTATCAGCTTGCAGTGCAGGTCCGAGATGTTGAAGATGACATGGAAATGGTCTCAACTATAGATGTGAGTATCCATCTCAAGGATGTCAATGATAACAGCCCACAATTTGAGTCCTTCCCTTACCAGTCATATATTGTTGAAAACCTACCAGAAGGGACTTCTGTAGTGCAGGTCAAGGCCACTGATCTGGATTCTTGGCTGAATGGTCAGGTCACTTATACTCTGCATGAAATTCAGGAGCACCCTGATGTTCTGGAGATGTTTGCAGTGGACAGTGAGACGGGCTGGATAACCACCCTCACAGAGATAGACAGAGAAAAGACAGACCAATATCGAATCACAGTGGTGGCCACAGACAGAGCCCAAGGGCTACATATGACAGGAACTACTGTTGTAGAAGTGACAGTTCTGGACACAAATGACAATCCTCCATTATTTGCTGAAGCAGTTTTTAAAGGTACTGTGAGAGAAGACGAGTCTACACCAGGCACAGTTGTCACCATTCTCAACTGTGTTGATTCTGACAGTGAGGAGGTCAACAGGAGGTTCAGCTGTTTTATCACAGGTACACTGTTCATGCTACCAAATGAAACTAGTGAGAGTAATAGAATTATGGAGATCTCCTTGAATGTCATTTTTTACTCTCATGCCCTGTTATATTTTTGTTCCTGTAACACAAAAAAGAGGTACTTAAGAAGAAGAATGTCCAGACTGCTCTTTTCTATTCAATGAAATCAAATGGAAAAGCTTATAATACAGTTCCATAGAGTTTGTACGTTACATTTCAGATAATAAGTAATGTCATCCAAAGCAACATTTGCTTAAATATAAAGGAAGCTATATATGCATTATATTATAAAGGCAAGTGTCTTTTATTTTGACTATACTAAAAGCAAATAAAATAAAATAGTGAAACATTTTTAGTTCTGTTCATTTTATTCAGATTTATTTGTAACGTGCTTTTCACAATACCTATTATTCCAAAGTATTGTTTTGCATTAAACATATTTTTATTAAATACCTTAAACTTTTACAACCCTAAAAATACATAGTGTAAAATATTTTCTTTTATGTTTTCCTTCTTGCCCCCCTAAAATTCCCTTGCTGCTCCTTGGACCAGTTTGAAAACCCTTTGTCTAAAGCCATATGATAGATTTATGTGAGAAATGGACCAAATTTTCATTTTTAGGTGAATTATCCCTCTAAAGAAACTGGTATTGGCATTTCAACATGCTAATTTTGTGAGGTGTTTATTAACCTTTGGATAGTCGCAAAGAAATTACAGATCTAATGTCACAAGCTCAATTGCTGGATGTTATGAATAATCTATGATATGTATATGAGTGTTCTGTATTATACCAACGCTGATTAGAGATATTCAGAGCATCTTGTTATTGTCCTCAGTTTCATTACATCGCCTGATTAGTATCTTGTATGCAGCTAGAAATACAATTATTCCCCAAGCTGTTTAGAATGATGCTAAACGCATGATGATTTGACTGCTAATCTTCTAATTAAATATTTCTGATTAGACCGAAGTTTTTCTTTGTTTAATATATTCAGGTGGAGACCCGCAGGGCCTGTTTGATGTGAAGCACACAGATGGTGTTTGGGTGGTCGCTGTCAGCAAAACCCTGGACAGGGAGGAGAGAGATTTCTATCTTTTAAACATCACAGCCACCGATGGAACCTTTGTGACAAAGGCTACCGTAGAGATCACTGTCCTTGATGCAAATGACAACAGTCCAGTTTGTGAAAAGGCATGTGTATATTCAGTAGTCCCTGAGCTCGGACTGTGCAGAGAACTTTTAATGAATACGGACATTTTTCACAGAGTTTAGATAACACCCATTTCTGCAGTGTCACTTTAAATTGAAATCCACTTTTGTTCTCAGGATGTGTATGTGCAAAGTGTTCCTGAAGATGCACTTGTAGGAAGACAAATTCTTCAAGTCTCAGCCACTGATGCAGATATCCAGTCAAATGCGGAAATCACGTACGAGCTGAGTGGCAGCGGAGCTGAATCATTCACAGTTGACACCAAAACAGGTAAAATGAGCAAACTGGAAATATATAGTCTGCATTTTATCTAAAGCAAGAGGTTAAGTATCTTATTCAAGGACATAATGGCAGTAGCCCATTGATCACTTCTTGCCAGGTTCAAGTCCACAATCTTGTGATTGTCAGTCCTGGTTGTTATTGACTTTTTAAAGCATTCACTGTTCAATGTGAATAACGATTTTTGCAATATTGTTCCAAAGCCGCTTTACATAGAATAATCCAATAATCCAACTCTTAGTGAACAAGTCAAAGCATGACAGTAATGGTAAAAAAAACTCCCTAAGATGTAAGCAGGATTAAAAGGAAACATTGGCAGGAACCAAGACTCAACAGGGGGAGCCCATCCTTCTCTTGCTGGCATGTAGTACATATTGGTATATTAAAATAAACACTACTGTTCAAAAGTTTGTGGTCAGTAAGATTTTTTGTTTTTGAAAGAAGTCTCATTATACTTACTAAGGCTGAATTTATTTGAAAAAGGCTGAGTAAGTAACAACAGTGATATTGTGAAATATTATTACAATTTAATTTTTTTTATTATTATTTTAATAGATTTCAAAAAAATTTCTGTGATGGCAAAGTTGAATTTTCATCATTACTCCAGTCTTCAAAGTCACGTGATCCTTCAGAAACCATTCAAATATGCATATTTTCTGCATTTCTTATTATTATCAATGCTGTTCTGCTTAAAGGTTTAGTTCACTTCAGAATTAAAAGTTCCTGATAATTTACTCACCCCCATGTTATCCAAGTTGTTTATGTTTTTCTTTCTTCAGCCGAAAAGAAATTATGGTTTTTGAGGAAAACATTCCAGGATTTTTCTCCATATAGTGGACTTCAACAGCTACCAAGGGGTTGAAGGTCCAAATAGCAGTTTCAGTGCAGCTTCAAAGGACTCTACTCGATCCTAGCTGAGGAATAACGGTCTTATCTAGTGAAGCAATTGGTCATTTTCTAAAAAAAATAAAAAATTATATACGTCTCGCATTACGTAAACACTTTGGAAACGTGACGTAGATGGAAGTACCGAGCAAGTGTTTACACTAGACTAAGTCAAATGGCCTTTACAAAAAAAGAAAGGTAAAACAATGATGTCAGACGATTTTGAAGTTGGAGGAGAATATGAGATGGAGTTTTTCGCCCTTCCACGGTACTTCCACCTACATCACACGTGACCTTTCCAATGTGATTACGTAATGCGTGGCGCATTGCAGAGATAGTGCAAGATGAGGATTTGTGGTTAAAAAGTATATAAATTAAATTTTTTTTTAGAAAATGACCAATTGTTTCGTTAGAAAAGACCCTTATTCCTCAGCTGGTATCGTGTAGAGCCCTTTGAAGCTGCATTGAAACTGCAATTTGGACCCGTTGGTAGCTGTTGAAATCCACTATATGGAGAAAAATCCTGGAATGTTTTCCTCAAAAACCATAATTTCTTTTCAACTGAAGAAAGAAAGACATAAACATCTTTCAATTCTGAAGTGAACTAACCTTTAATATTTTTGTGGAAACTGTGATACATTTTCTTTCTTGATTTCTTGATTAATAAGAAAGAACAGCATTTAATTGAAGTATACCTTTTGTAACATTATAAATGTCTTTATTTTCCTTGCTGTATCCTTTATCCTTGCTGAATTAAAGTATTCATTTCTGAAAAAAAAAAGTACTGACCCCAAACTTTTAAATTATAGTTTACATTTTTGTACTTTTCTTCTAGGTGTAGTAAAAACGCTGGTAACCCTGGACAGAGAGATGACAGATGTGTACAACCTAACTGTGCGTGCTGTGGATGGAGGCAATCGCTTCTGCCAAGCTTCTGTGGTCATCACTGTTGATGACATTAATGACAACGCCCCCAAATTCACATCTGACCCACATCATGTGAGCATTTTTCAGAATACACAACCTGGGACGTACGTGGCACGACTAGAAGCCTTCGATGCAGATATTGGTATGACCAGCTTTTCAACATAAGCAACCATTTCTATTATTTGGTAACCTTGTGCAAATTCCCTCACACAATCATGAAGAACAATTTGTTAGATTGTAGTTAGATGTACAGTAGTTGTTTCCAGCAGTGTAACCTGATTGAAGCAGTTGTTGCATTAGTAGTTATTAGTCTGTGCTCTGTGTGGCTTTTCATCACTCTTGTCTTCACTCAGCGTGTAGCGTGCAATGGAACATATGAATACAGTATGATCTTCACTGCTTGTGCATAATTGTCTTAGCTCCCTGCGAAGTTAAACAATTACTTTCTCGCAGTAGTCCACACTCTAATTTTGTACAGATAATCTGACATTTTCTGCCTTGTAAGTAAAGTTCAGATCACTTTTTCTTCTTTGACATCTCAAGCACATTGCCTGTTGCTTGTTTGACTTCAAATTTGTAACATTTCAATCATTTTTGTCCATTTGGACTTCAGTCTCACAACTAGAAGATGGCGAGATCCCAGTCTCCTTTGTAATGATCTCTGCCGCATCATTACTCTTCGAAGCTTCTGGTCACTTGGAGGCCCGTCTGTCTTCATTATTAGCATTATTGTGGCCTCTAATAATTAAAGTAAACAACTGCCAAGTGGATGTCTTGTAATTAGTGTTTCTTTCATGAATTATCATCAACGGGATGTGTTTATGAGTATGTGCTGATTGGAGAGGAGATTGTGAAGTGATTAATTCCAATTCACTCAGCTGTCATCATAGGATTTTCATAGGCGTTAATTAGTCAGAGGCAATTAGGCTGGACGACCGGGCGACACCAACAACAAGGTCTGCTCTCATTGCACTAATGAGCATATGAACAAGTATGTTTTGTATATAAACTGCAAATTAACCCAACAAGAAGCAATTAGATCGTATTTCTGCCACACTGCCTCACTATGTCATGAAACAGATCAGACTAGAGGAACAGGCAAATTTTTGCATCACTTGGGATTCATTGCAAGCCCTGCCACTCTCCTCAGATTGTTATAATTTCAACCCACTCATGACTTAATGATATAATGACATTCTTCTGCCCACTCCTACCCAATTTAGGTCTAAATTTTAAATGTTTACTCTTTTCAGCAATGTGTCTTTTTATTTTAGACTTGATTTTTGTCATTAAGTAGGAGGTAATTTTAATTACAAGACCACAAATCACAGCACAGCACGCTGCTTCTCTTGTTTACAGTAAATGCAAAATTTAATAATGCAGTGAGGAGAAATACTTTTTTTTAATGATTGTTATTATTATTTCACTCTAATGCTTAAATACTGTAAGACAATTACTATATAAATAAAATTTAAAATGTAATCGTTGTTGGGCAAAAATCTTCTATCTCCATATTTCATCATTTGTTTTCATAAATCATTGCTATTTGTCACCCTTAAATTTTGCAAAACCCTGTCTGTGGTAAATGAACTGGTTTTTCGAATAAGTTGACCGTTTTCTTTATTTAAGAAATACTATATGAAAAGGCTAATGTTTTATGTATTTGAGGAGCGAGGATGAGTGTCTTAAGGCCCGTTCAAACTAAATTATGATAAAGATAATTATAAGAATAAGTATATTAGCATTCACACCAGTGGACGATAACGTTCTGTTTGTTTTATGCAAGCACTGAGTTTTGTCGTCTGCATGCTTGAGCTCTTTAAAGCAGCATTCTGATGTAAAAAAGCCTAGATTCAAACTGTTCATCATATAAAGCGATTGTGTCTCTTTAGAAGATTTGCACTAAACCACTCAATTCATATGGATTAGTTTTACGATCTGTTTATGAGATTTTTGAAGCGTCAAAGTTTCAGTTGCTTAGCAGTCTATGGAGGGACAAAAAGCTCTCAGATTTCATCAAAAAGATCTTAATTTGCGTTCCGAAGATGAAACGAAAGTCTTACGGGTTTGGAACGTTATGGAGATGGGTAATTAATGACAGAATTTTCATTTTTGGGTGAACTAACCCTTTAAACAGCCCACTGTGCCACAGCTCTGGCATATTAAAATTCTGTTCCCTGCCTACACATCAGAGAGTCCTATGCTGCCACAAAACAAATACAGCTGTTAGAAATCTAATGGAGACCTCCAGAACTGACATTTCCTAATACTCTTTCTTGTTTCTTTATCTCCAGGGTTAAATGGAAAAATACGTTACTCTTTTGAGGACTCTGCCGGAGGTCTGTTTTCAATTGAGGAGAGCTCAGGAATTATCAGTTTAGAAAGGTCCCTGGACAAACAGACGAAGGCCATGCATGTGCTGAGGATACGTGCTACAGACCAAGGCTCTCCCCATAGACTCTCCTCTCTCAGCTCTGTAGTGGTGACAGTGCTGGACGCTAATGACCATCCACCAGCGTTTGAGCGCAGGGACTATGTTTCCACAGTTCCTGAGGATGTTATGGTAGGGACTAAGCTTCTGAATGTCTTTGCTGCAAGCAGGGACAGGGAAATTACTTCCCAGACAACGTACTCTATCACCAGCGGCAACGAGCAAGGAGCTTTCCGAATTGATTCACGGACAGGTGACACACACACATACACACAGTTTCCCCTCTGACAGTGTGACTCAAAGAGGACTCCACTGTGGATTTGGGGATCTAGTGAATGTTTGTGTTTGCAGGTGACATCTTTGTGATGAAGCCGCTGGACTATGAGGTGTCTCCACAGCACTACCTGACAGTGAAGGCCACTGCCAGAGGGAAACAGTCACTCAGTGACACAGCTACTGTTACCATTCACCTCCTTGACATCAATGACAACAGCCCTGTGTTCATCCAGAAGATCTACTCAGCTGTTGTCAGCGAGGACACCAGACTCGGGAGCACAGTGCTGACGGTAAGTGTTTTGCATATGTTTGCATTAAAGGGATAGTTTATCCAAAAATGAAAATTCTGTCATTAATTACTCACCCTCATGTCATTCCAAACCTTCTGTTCATCTTTGGAACACAAATGAAAATATTTCTGATGTAATCTGAGAGCTTTCTGTCCCTCCATAGACAGCCTACGCAATTGAAACTTTGACACTTCAAAAATTTCATAAGGAGATCGTAAAACTAATGCTTATGAGTTTAGTCCAAATTTTCTGAAGAGACACGATCGCTTTATATGATGACCTGATTTAATGTAGGCTTTTATTCACATATAAACATTCATCAACTCCCACATCAGTTGTGGTAAACGGAGTAATTAATGACAGAATTTTCATTTTTGGGCGAACTAACCCTTTAAGATACATAGTATCTTTGAAGTGGTCCGTAGTGTAGGTAGTTATGTTTTAAGTTTCAGGTTCACTTTCACATCACAATATGATCTGTTTTACAATCACATAGCCTATTACCCATTAACCACCCCAAAACGCTAGCAACCATCTAGAAGTGCCTGGTAACCATATTCGTAGTAACATGCTAAAAATCACTCAGAATACCAACCGCATAACTGCTTGACAACCACTCCAGACACCCTGGCATTGTGCCGGCAAGTTTTGTGTGAGCAGTATGCATCAATCTAATTAAAATGATGAAATGGTATTTTGATTGTGTTGCTAAACCAATTTAGAAATATGTGGCATATATAGTTTGTGAGATAAACAGATCTTTTCCTTTTTGCTTAGGTACTAGCAAATGATATTGATGGGCATTTAAACAACCAAATCCACTATTCCATTGAGAACAACAACCAAACATGTCCCTTCATCATGGATGCAGTCAGTGGTGAACTTCGACTTGCCCATCAGTTGGACAGGGAAAAGGTAATGCTTTTTGAATAACATCTTCCCCTTACCTACTGAAAGGTGGGCTTTGATTTGATCTTCACAGGTCTTAATAACTGTTTCTAATTCCTTTGCAAAATCCAAGTATGACTCCATCTTTTCTACCTTTTTCTTCTTGTTTAAATTAGGTAGAGAGTTACATGCTGACCGTGCTGGCCTCCGACAGTGGAAATCCCCCCAAGTCCGACAGCGCTGTAATCAACGTGGCTGTGTCTGATGTGAATGATAATCCCCCTGTCTTCTCTCAGGCTAACTACAGTCTCATCATCCAGGCAAGACCACACTCTCCTGTAGAGTAAAGCAAATTAAATCCTACACAATCTTTCCTTACTCCATGCCTGAGTTCTCAGTGAGAGGTGATGGTGTAATCTTTCAGGCCTGTTGGAATGATTCTGGTATCTTTCTCTCTTCGGTAGGAGAATCTGCCTTCAGGGGCCAGTGTCTTACAGCTCAATGTGACAGACAATGATTCCCCCCAAAATGGGGCCCCTTACTCCTTTAGTGTTCTGAAGGGTGATGAGACAAGCCCCTTCAGCATAGACCAGCAGGGTGTGGTAAAGACAGCTGGACCGCTGAGAAAGGGCCAACACATACTCCAAGTGCAGGTGAGAACTGAGCTTTGTTCATTTGTTTGTTGTGTAGCAGTCCTTCAGGGGACTTCTAAAGCAGTGTTTCTCAAAATGGACTTCACAGATGCCTGCTGTGGGTCCTTCACAAATAGCCAGAGGACCAGAAACCTCACTGATAGAGTGCAACAGTCCTGAGTTAGGCACGTTCCTGGGTGAACATATTTTGTTGATCATGGAACAAAATTCTTGTATAAAAATGTAATCATTACCATATCCCTACCCTTAAACATAACCCTATCCATACGTTATCCCTAAAATCAGAGGGAAATGATATGTGAATGACACTGATGTTGAAGCACTTAACCCTAAACTTGACATAAACTGTAAACTTGTCCCTCAAATCTCATTGGCTGATTGGAATATTGTTCCAGGATTAACAAAGATGTGGAACATACTTGGTGAAATCAGGTTCGGCAACCAAATAATTTAAAGCAAAAAAGTGTCTAAAAAATACAAGGTACAAGGTACTTAATCAGTGTCTGTAAACACATTGGGCTCATGACGGGGTTCCTTGGCTCAGAGTTGGACAAACCATGCATGATCAGAAGGCTAAGAACAGCATTATGTATGTAAACCTAAAAATACATTTGGTTTTAAATCAAAAACATGCATAATTCCTTTATTGATACCTCCTGTTAGTGGAAGATTTTATTGTGTTATATGATGCAGACATTCTATATGATTCATGTGTTGAATGTTCCCTCTTGTGTTGAACAAGTGTCATAGCAGGCAAGTGAAAACACTTTTACTGCCTTCCTATCCAAAATGCCTGGGACAGAATTTGCTTACATTAAACACGTCATTTTATGATAAATTATAGACACATTTTATATTTAATTTATGTTATTATGTCACATTTTATATTATATTTACACTACCGTTCAAAATGTTTGGGTCAGTAAGACCCAAATTAGATATTTTAGATTGTAATAATATTTCACAATATTTTTATTGTGTTTTTGATCAAATAAATGCAGCCTTGGTGAGAAGAGACTTCTTTCAAAAACATTATAAAATCTTACTGACCCCAAGCGGTAGTTTAAATGGTAGTGTATATATTTTATTTTATTTTCTTGTATATTTTCTTGTATATATTATAGTTTTCATTTAAAAATATTATTAAAAGATTAGTTCTTAAAAGATTACTTGATGTATGTTCAAATTTGAATAAAATGACAATATTAAAAGTTTCATGGAATATTAAACTATATGTATGTACAGGTTATATATAAAAGTATAAAAGTTATTGTAAACTATTACCTTAGTTTCAAATTTAGAATGAAAACGGTCTGTATATGATTTCAGGTGTCTGACAATGGAAGCCCACCACTGAAATCAGTCACATCTGTCAGTGTGCTTGTAGTACAGGCGAGTGTGTATCCTCCATCTGTGTTTTCTCTGGATGTTTTCATCATGATCTTGGAAGATGAGTATTTAGGAGGCATGCTGGGCAAGGTCCACGTCACAGATCAAGATGAATATGACACGCTCACATTCAGTCTGGAGCCACAGTCACACAACTTGTTCTCTGTCATCGGCACGGATGGCAGATTGTTGGCCCGTGGAGGCTTGGATGTGGGTTATTACCAGCTTAATGTCTCAGTCAGTGACGGCCGTTTCTCAGCCTTAGCCAGTGTCACAGTGAACGTGCTCCGAGTCACAGAGCAGATGCTGGACAGTTCTATTTCTGTGGGCTTTGCTGGCATTGCTGCAGAGGATTTTATCCAGGACCACTGGAAAAGCTTCCAAAAAGCTGTCCGGAGTGTAGCTGGAGTCCGCAGGGGCACCATGCAGTTGATCAGTCTGCAGCCTGCAGAAACTGACGACGGGCTGGATGTTCTTCTGTTCTTTGAGAAACCAGGACGAGGCGCCAGCTTGCTGGAAGCCCTCTCTCAGAAGCTCAACTCTTCCAGAGCAGCCATCAAAGAGATGACAGGACTACAAGTAGTGAGGGTTTTGAATAGCCAGTGCTCAAGCTCTGAGTGTCCCGATAGCAAGTGTAGACGAGTGGTCCTGCTTAACCAGACCAGTATGGCCACATACAGCACTGCCCGAGTCAGCTATGTCACTCCCAAACACAACATAACAGCCAAATGCCTGTGCACAGGTATGCAATTTCTAATATCAATAATAATAATAATAATAATTATTATAATAGTATTATGTGAATTGAGGCTTTGACAATATGTAAAACAATAATGTCAATACAGTAAAGTACATTTAAATTGAATTTGAATTTTAACTTTTTCAGACAGTAAGTGCCTGAAGCATGAAACCACCTGTGTAAACAACCCATGTCCAGAGGGCTATGAGTGTGTGCCAGGCTTCGGAAAAGACAAACATAGCTGCATATGCACAGATGGTGCCGAAGTCAAATGCTTAGGTAACAGTGAATTAATTTCCTTATCAAATAAGACAGTGTCATCTTAAGGACCGGTCACAGGTGCAGATTAAATTGTTTCCTGCTCACTTAATTAATAACAATTTGCAAGCGATTAGTGTGTAGTGTAAACACACATTCATTAAGTACAATAACACAAGGTTAATGTTCAGCTATTTGCAGATTTAATCATCAGGTGAAGCAGTGTTTACACGCTCAGTTTAACACAAGGGTATGTTTTCATAATGTGGAGAATGGCAGCTTCTCTTGAGTATGATCTATGAGGTGTTTAACAGTAAATCAACTACAAGATAACAGAAGTGAAGTTCTTCAGAGAAATGGGTATCCTCCATTATATCCTTAATGAGAATGTCTTAACAGATTTAATGATCTCTTGACTCCCACAACCACTTGTGTTATACTTCTTTTGTTAGAGTCAAGAGAGAATTTTGTAATTACAAAAAATTACAATGAATAATTTCTGCCAAAATACCATTTATCTTGTAAAACTATAATATAATAAAATGGGATATTCTTCAAATCATGTACGAATTTTCAAAATATTTGTGTAATATTGTTATTTTTATTATAGAATCAATAACTGTAGTTCTGTCATGACAACTCTTGGGAGATTGGTATGGTAATAGAGATTGGCATGATAATTGGCAATGTTAATGTATTTGGTCTTGGCAGAATAGATCTGCTACGCTGCTGCAGAGCAAGTACAGAGTCTTGCTACTGCCAATACATTCACAGAGCATGTAAGACATGCTGCTGCTGCACATGTAACACGTGAATTACAGTAACCCCCGTAGCAGATCTATACAGGTAGAGCTGGGGAAGGTGAAGGGTTTCTGAAAGCGTGCTGCAGACTGCTAACAGCAACACTACCGGTATTTATTTGAATGTTGAGCTGCAGTTCATTGGCTGCTGAAGCAACAGCAACCAATCAGCTGTGCTATGTAGATAATGACATGATTGCTACCAAATGAGTTAAAGACCTATCAGCCTGCGCCATCTAGAGTTTCATGCCAGAACTAGGTAATAATGCAGCCAAAGGCAAAACTCAGTAACTGTACATTTACCTCACAACTATGCTCAGATTCAAAGAAAGCCAAGTGTGAAAACTTAGTTTTAGGTTTGCTGTAGTTTCTGTGTTTTGCCTTTGTAGGCCAGAATGATATTGTAGTAGAAACGTTTTAGTATGGGTATTCTGTGCATGACATTTTCTACAATTTTCCATAGCTTAAAATGATTTAGTAAGACATTTATTATTCCAGAGGTTTGTAAAATGGACACAAGCAACCATGATCCAAACTTAAATGTCATTTGTATTTATTTTAATTAATGTGCTACTAACTTTATTTTCTCTTTTTCTCTATGTTGTAAGGAGGATCTTCAATGACATTTAGTGAGAGCAGCTATATTAAATATCACTTGCGTGAAAGCACAAGAGAAGTGAAGTTCACTTTCAAGTTAAAAACTCTCTCAAGAGAAGGAACAGTAATGCTTGCCAGAGGAACAGGCCACAGCATTCTAGAGGTATAAAAGAATATTAAATCACTGCTTGTTTTCATATGCTTAATTTGAAAACAATTACATAAATGTATACATGAACCCTAATCGAACCAGTTGTCCCTAGAGAAGTTTAAAAAAAGGGTAACACTTAACAATAAGGTCTTATTTATTAACATTAGTTAATGCATTAACTAACATGAGCTAACAACGACCAATATACATTACCAGTCAAAAGTTTGGAATCGGTAAGATTTTTAATGTTTTTAAAAGAAGTTTCGTCTGCTCACCAAGGCTGCATTTATTTAATTAAAAATACAGTAAAAACAGTAATATTGTGAAATATTATTACAATTTAAAATAACTGTTTTCTGTTTGAATATATTTTATAAAGTAATTTATTCCTATGATGGCAAAGCTGAATTTTCAGCATCATTACTCCAGTCTTCAGTGTCACATGATCCTTCAGAAATCATTCTAATATGCTGATCTGCTGCTCAAGAAACATTTATTGTGTACAATTGTACAAAATATTTGTGTACAGGATTTTTTGATGAATAGAAAGTTCAAAAGAACAGCATTTATTTGAAATATAATCTTTTGTAACATTATAAATGTCTTTACTGTCACTTTTGATCGATTTAATGCATCCTTGCTGAATAAAAGTATAAATTTCTTTAATTTCTTTTCAAAAAAATAAAAAAATTTTACTGACCCCAGAGTTTTGAATGGTAGTGTATAATGTTACAAAAGCTTTGTATTTCAGATAAATGCTGTTCTTTTGAACTTTCTATTCATCAAGGAATCCTGAAAAAAAAAAAAAACTGTTTTCAACATTGATAATAATCATAAATGTTTCTTGAGCAGCAAATCAGCATATTAGAATGATTTCTAAAGGATCATGTGACACTGAAGACTAAAGTAATGATGCTGAAAATTCAGCTTTGATCACAGGAATAAATTTTATAAAATATATTCAAAAGAAAACAGTTATTTTAAATTGTAATAATATTTCACAATATTACTGTTTTTACTGTATTTTTAATTAAATAAATGCAGCCTTGGTGAGCAGACGAAACTTCTTTTAAAAACATTAAAAATCTTACCGTGTCCAAACTTTTGACTGGTCTTGTATTTTTAAAGCATTTATTAACCTTTATTAATGTTAGTTAATAAAAATATTCAGTGCATTAATTAATGTTAACAGATACAACTTTTGAACTTTGTCTAATGTCGTTAACTAATGAAACCTTACTGTAAAGTGTTACTAAAAAACAACTTAAACCAACCTAAGTCAAGTTTACCCAAAAATTAAAATTCTATCATCATTTTCTCACCCTTATGTTGTTCCATGTTGCTATATACACATTTCTTACTTCTGTTAAACACAAAAGTATATATATTAAAGAATGTTGGTCACTAAAACGTTTTGGTTCCCATTGACTTCCATGTATGTAAAAAAGTTCAGTGGAAACCAATAGGAACCAAAACTAGATTAGATTAAAGTAGAAACTATGACTACTTTTTCATGTCAAGCTTTACAGGGTTAATGATGGTTTTAGAGTGATTTTGCACACTGGCCAGGCTGGAAGACTAGCTAAACAATTTTAAACCAGTGAAGACTAGCAAACCAACTTACCAACTTAACCAACATTATTTTCTTAATACTGACTGTATGTATTCCTCAGATAGTTGGAGGCAGACTGCAGTTCCTGTTTGACTGCGGCTGGGGTCTCGCCACAGTTTCTGTGCACAGTGTCCTGGTAAATGATGGACAGTGGCACAATGCAGAGCTTGAAGTGAAGGGTAACCATGCCAGGTTGGTTCTGGATCAGCTCCATTCTGCTTCAGGCATCGCGCCTGGTCCCCTCCACTGCCTCAACCTGGGCGAACAGGTGGTCCTGGGTGGACACGCTCAACGTCTCATTTCCAGACTCAGGCGCAATCTGCCTGGATCAAACAGCCTACAGGGCTGCATGGACTCCGTGCTGTTTAATGGACAGAGGCTGTCCTTGGACTCAAATGATCCATTAGGGGTTGCCATTGAGGACATGGTGGGAGTGTCTCCTGGCTGTGTCTTCTTCCCATCTCCAGACTGCTCCAGTAATCCCTGCCTCAACGGAGGGAGCTGCTTAATGAGGCAGAGTGGAGGTAGACTGAACCCCACATACTGTAGATTAATGAAAATACCATACTAACAGTATCTGTATTAATATAAAAGCTCATTATTCTTTTCATATTAATTATTCAGATAAATATTCAGTGAAATGTACAGTGGGGCCTAATAATTTTATTTTTAAACCTTGAAATAAACAATTTTAGAGGGAAAAACTACAGAAGCCCATTTCCACCTTAGGGTAACTGTAACTTCATATCTCACAATTGTGACTGTATTTCTTGAAGGAGTTTATGTCTCCCAATGTGACTTTATATTCCTTTTCACAACTGTGAGTGTTTGGGGTCAGTAAGACTTGAATTTAAGGATGCTTAAATTGAGCAAAAATACAGTAAAGACATTTACAATGTTACAAAAGATTTCTATTTGCCATCACAGGAATAAATAATATTTTAAAATATATTAAAATAGTAAACCATTAATTTAAATTGTAATAATATTTCACAATATTTCTGTTTTTACTTTTACAAATTTTGACTTGGTGAGCAAAAAACATTCAAAAATCTTACTGACTCCAAACTTTTGAATGGTAGTGTTGTCGCAATTTTGAGAAATAAAGTCAATTGTGACTTTATATTTTACAATGTAAATACTATTTTTTTTTAGATATTTCTTACATTTTATTTTTTAATCTGATGATACATAAAATATAAATTAGAATAACAAGAATTTTTGCTTGTGGCTTCTAACCCCACTGTAGATGATAAATCTGATCTCCATATTATATGTATAATTAGTTTATGGCATTGCTGAGTCATTGATTTTCTCCCAGGTTATGTCTGTAAATGCAGTACGTCATTCTCTGGGACTCACTGCGAGGTCAAGATCAGTCCTTGTGACTCCAACCCCTGCTTGTATGGAGGAACCTGCATCCAGAATAACCTGGACTACTACTGTAAATGCAGGGGCCAGTACTCAGGACAAAGGTACTGCACTTTCAATGTACTGTACAAGCGAAATGTTGACTATAAAATCTGTCAGTGGGACAGAATTACTGTATGCCTAAAACTCTCTGTATGACCGCAGGTGTCAGATAGGTCCTTACTGCAAGGAGAATCCATGCCATAATGGTGGACAGTGTATAGACAGTCTTGATGGACCCATTTGTGAGTGTGAGTCGGGATTCAAAGGAGAAAGGTCTGTTGTTATTATCAACCTCTTGAACATATTGTAGGACTTTCCTTCAGAATGTTTGACAGAGCATTTTGTTTTTTAGGTGCATGATCGATATTGACGAGTGTGTGGACAGACCTTGCTTCAATGATGGCCGCTGTGTCAACACACATGGATCTTTTAACTGTTCTTGCTTGGTGGGATACAGCGGGAGACTGTGTGAGATAGACACAGAAGTGAGGAACCAACTGATATCTTCATCCTGGAACTCTTGGATTGGAGGACTGGTCGCAATGCTGGCCTTCCTAACGGCCATCTTTGTTTTGATGTTGCTTGTCTTAATAGTGTGGAAAGGAACCTGCAAACCTGGCAAGAGAGATAAAGACCTTGATAAGTACAAAGATGTTGATTCTTACATTCAGAGGTCCAATGTATACAGCCAAGCTCGAAAAGAATCCTGCCCGGACACCCCACCGCAGGTCCCAGTGCGACCCATCTCCTACACACCCAGCATTCCTGGAGAATGTCGAAACAACCGAGGCTCCGTGCCTGAGTTCAGCAGCTTTACGCCAGATTCACTCTTTGGTCTGAGGAAGACTGTGGCTGTGTGCAGTGTTGCCCCTAACCTACCACATCACAAAGCATCCCATTCACATTCAGAAAAGGATTCCATACAGCAATCCGACTGGGATGAGGAGTATGATGGTTAGTGCAGTCTGAAGCCTCAGTTGGAGGCCTTTAAAGTCATTAAATCTTTTTTTTTTTGTTATATTGGGGTATTTCTTATAAATTATTTTTTAAATGAATGTGCCCTTGTAATCTTTGATCAAAAGATTGCAACAGCATCTCCTCTATTCTCTGATGACATGTTTACAGGTGTGAGGGCGGGACAACCTCACTCACATGTGATCACAGCAATAGCAAACCACATGATCCATTGATCTAATAAACTCCTGATGGACAAAATCAAGTCCTGCTCTTCTTTTTTTCTTGTTCGGGAAGCTGTTTCATTCAGATATACATTGTAGGGAAGAAAAGACTATAGCAACTGCCATTTATGCTGACTTAAAAGGTGCCCTTAGTAAAAAGCAAGTACTATTTATTTGGCTGGTCATCTGATCACATGTGGCCTCCATGTAGATTATCAGCTTTTATTTTTATCTATTATTTAAGATTTTTTAGGTGTAAAACTCAAGTGCACCTTTTTCTTGAAATTAATTCATGAATAGTCAGTTGTTTAGCAGTTTAGGCTAATGGCCTTTGCAGAATTGCTCTTTATTTTTTTGTTATTTCTTTGTTTTCATTCTTACAGAAAAAGACTTGACTTCCTGTTTAGCAGTTGAGGACGACAGTGTTTCCTTTTGTCATGACAATAGAGGGCTGCGGTCCACGTGCTCCCTCCAATCAGATGCCACGGATGACAACAGTAAGTTGCACAATCCAAAAATTTCAAGTTTGAAACTGTATACTAAAAAATAGGTATTTCTCCATAGATAATCTATTTTTTATATTGTGCACCGGTGTATTAACTTGAAACATCTTTGCATCTTTGCTGTGTCTATAATGAATTCAGCCCCCATATGGATTAAATCTGAGCACAGATTCTGAACAGACTGCAGTGTAAGTGTTGTGCATGCAACACAGTTATTGATTCATTAGAATTAGAGTATTAGTCATCAATTCCTATTTCCCTTTGGACTAGAATGTGTTTAGCTTTGTGGTGCTTATACTATAGTTCAAAAGTTTGGGGTCAATTTTTATTTTTTTTAAGAAAAGAAATTAATTGTTTTATTGAGGAATACTGCATTATATTGATCAAAAGTGACAGTAAAAACACTTATAATTTACAAAAGATTTCTATTTAAAATAAATGCTGTTTGATCTTTCTATTCATCAAATAATCCTGTAAAAACACAGAAGTCTGGAGTCATGGCTGCTGAAAATTCAGCTTTGCATCACAGGAATAAATTATATTTTAAAATATATTACAATAGAAAACAGTAAGATTAAATTATAATAATATTTCACAATATTACTGTTTTTTGATCACAAAAGTCTCTGTGAACATAAAAGACTTCTTTATAAATCTTACTGACCCACAAAGTTTTGAACAGCAGTGTAATAATATTCATTTGGTGATATACTATTTTTACTGTTCTTGTCATCATTTTTTAGTGACTTTACAGAACACATAGTTACCAAACACCATCATCAGAATCAGATTTTAGCTAAATCAACATGCCTTCTATGTTTAATACACATGGTCTTTTGTAGTTTTATGTAAGTAAAGAATTGTTAAATAAGATGACTGATGTTTTATTCTTTACTTTTACAAGCCTCCAAAGTGATACACCCTGTCAAAACATAGATTGACATGGTGAGAAAAAGGTAGATACATAGTATATGTTACATCTCACGTCATGTTGGTGGTTTCATATTTATCATCATTCTTTCTGTTTCTCTAACTCACTTCAGATTATTGATTTACTCACTGTTAAGCACTGACCAATTTAATCGCATGAACATTTTAAGAGATCAGTTTTGCTGTTTGAAATGTAAAATTCAAACTCTTAAAATGTCCTTTTCTTTTTCTTTGACTTGTCAAGAAAACATTCTCGTGAGCTTTGGTACTTTGAGAATGACAGTGGTTATTTCTGTTTTGTTGTTGTTTATCAAACCCTTCGTGCATGCTCCATTGCTTTAGCAAGCTTGGTTACACTGAACAACTGTGTGCATTTGAAAGGTTGCCTATAACAAGTTCTGCTCTAACACACTGACATCGATCTCAGGGGTACTTTGATGTTTAATCTTCTTTAACTCAGAGGAGTTATAACAAGCTCTTTTAAACCAGTGTGCTCAGATCTTTCTCACTGTCTAAGATTAATGAGCCTCAGAACTATCAAAGCATGCCATAGTCTAAAGATACATGTGAGCTTTACTGAAATGTGTCTGTTGTGGAGCTGCTTGCAGCTGTGAGAATGTGCATGATTTGACAACTATTTTTTGATTACACTAATTTGATTTGATTACACTACCATTCAAAAGATTGGGGTCAGAAAGAAATTGATACTTTTATTCATCAAGTATGCCTTAAATTAATCAAAAGTGTTATAATGTTACAAAAGATTTCTATTTCAAATAAATGCTGTTCTTTTGAACTTTCTATTCATCATAGAATCCTGAAAAAATATTAAGAAATATAATGATGATAACAAGAAATGTTTCTTATGCACCAAATCAGATTTCTGAAGGATCACGTGACACTAAAGACTGAAGTAATGGCTGCTGAAAATTCAGCTTTGCCATCACATTTTAAAATATACTGAAACAGAAAACAGTGATTTTAAATTGTAATAATAATACACAATATTACTGTTTATATTTGATCAAATAAATAAATGCAGCCTTGGTGAGCAGAAGAGACTTCTTTCAAAAACATTAAAAAAATCCAACCGACTCCAGACTTTTTAATGGTAGAAGTCATGCATAAATATTTACAGTATAGTGAGTCATGTTTTAATCTTAATCTTAATCTACCAATACCTACATTATTATGATTTGAAGAAATTTTTCTTCTCTGATAAATGTGTTAAACTGTCTTGGTTTTCTAACAGGCTATTACTGGGATACCTCAGATTGGCTGCAGAATATCTACTCTCCTGGGATCCAAGGTTTTCTCCAGTATGAATTTGTGCAGATGTCCGTGCACAACGCTCCAGATGTTCTTGACATGGACTACCTTACTGCTGATGATGACATTGAGAACTTCTTGCCAATTCCCAGCTTCCCTCTTAATACTGACATGCCTGCAGTTCCAGAGTACGACCAGCATGACAGACCAGAGCTCCATCACGTTATTCGCCCAACAGCAAGGTCAAACTTCCTGTTTCCCAGTCAAAATCACAGCCATGGCTACCCGCACCCCATTGAAACAACCTTTGAGATGCCTCAGGGCCAACATACAGGACCTGCTGAGATTTCTGATTCCTTGGAAAGTTCTTTGTGAGGAACACACTTGGAAACTACCTTACTCAGACTTGCCAGCCAGTGGTTAGAAATTCGATTGTACGGTTAGTGACCGTGAAAAACTTGTGGAAGCTGTGGTTGGTAACACCACCATTAGTTTCTCATGCAGAATCATCTGTCTTTATTCCTCAAGTCAAATCTTGAATGTTAGGATATGTCACTGTTACATGCAATCCTTGATTTACTTTAAAGGTGCACTCAGTATTTTTTTTGAGGAAAAAAAGAAATTCCGCTGGGAACATGACAGTGGTCTTGGACTTTATACTCGCACCTAGTGTATTAGTTTTTTAGTTATCAGTGCCATCATAGTCAAATGTGCTATTCACAGTCAGCCATAATTTATTCTGCAAGTGAAAATGTCCAAATCAGGGAGCTAATAAGATAAACTGAGTAGTATTTTGCAGGTCATGTGATCTCAGCATGGTGGCCCCCAAGAAGGGACTCTCTCCATGTAGAATTAAACAGTTTTAGGCCTCTGATATGATTGATCTTCATTTCATGTGAGTGTATATGATTTTAAACATATATATATATTTTTTTTTATAGTACTATGCATTCATTTTGTGTATATTTTGAGGCAAGAAAAAGAGAGCACCTTGAAATAATTGTGAATAAGTGTGTCATTTCTGTGCCACTAGCATTACCAAACAGAATTGCAGAATCACACTGCCCCCTTCTGCCATTGTTTTGGACAGACATATAGAGTATTCCAATCCCAAATTCATGCCATGGGTTTAGCCATATTGAAGTATTTAACTTCAAAAATTTCACACTTCAGCTTTAATTAAATAAACAATTTCTTGTTTCATTGCTGACATGAACTGACATGAAAAGAAATGTTGTCATTGAAGTTATATGATTGGCGTGATATTTGTACAGTTGTGAAGTTTGCTATGATATGAGGTAATAATTTTGGGTAATAATCAGAGACAGATTTGACAATACATTTCAGGTTTTAAGTTTTAATCCCTAATGTATTTAATTACTGAGGGTTGTCAAAAACCAGTGCTCAGCAAGAGGTATCACATTAAAAGTTAAAAAAAAAAAAAAAAAAAGATAAAAAAGAAAATTTGTCTTCTCAGATACTCTTTTTTTTTTTTTTTTTTTTTACACAAAAGACATGTATGGTCTGTCAAATGTATATGTTCTACTTGCTGACTCTTTGAAATGTTGTTCTGTATACAAAAATGTATAAAAAAATATTTTTTAAGACATGATACATTCTGTCTCATTTATGCATTCATAGTGTTTTTGTTTTGTTGGTTGTTTCAAGACTGTAAAGGACCTGAAGGTCTCTGTTAACAAGTAACATACACATCAATCAGTAGCAAGAGGTTGGGAGTAAAGAGCATCTCTGCGTTCATACAGTATGGTGAGTAAAATGACGAGTAAAAAAATAAAATAAAAATCACATCTGAGGATGACAGGATGTGATCCCTTTACTGTTCTCCTGCTGCTTCGGTCTCTATATTGCAATCTAACAGTGTCATTAGGGGACTTTAAAGTTTTCTGAAGCTGTGAAATTTTGCATTTGCAAAGGTTGATGATCCAGAGCTAATAGCAGATGTCCTCAGTAGGGTCGTTATGGCAATAATGACTAAAAGGTCATCTGCTGTCAAGGTTGCCCTTCTATTTTATAGAAAAATTAGGAGCGTTTTGCTCATTTACAACTTAGGGCATAACCACGTTAACATTTTAATGGTTTAAAATGTTTGCAAAATTAACAGTTAAATATAAGAATGGCTAATTAATGAAATGTCTACATTATTTTTTATATTATTCAAGTTTATTTGCATAGCGCTTTTCACAATAGGCTATATTGTTTCAAAGCAGCTTTACAGAAAATGCTTGTTTCAATGTTACAATTTAGTAAGTATTCTGTTATCATTCAGAGATGAGTGAGTCAAAGTAATGTCCTTGTGGCAGCAATATACAGCTATCATATATTATGTGCTTAGTTAACATCATGTATTCAGTTAAGCAAACACAATGAACATGTTAAGCAGCAATTACAACGTGTGCTCGTAATGATTGCAATAAAATACAAAAAAAGGATCATTTTTAAAAAAAGGAAAAAGTTTTGTTGCCTATGTCGATACAAAACTGGCGTCATCTCCTAAATCAAATTCCACTTCATGGTATTTTTGATGATATAAACATCATAAACATAATCATATCAGCATTGGTGCGTGTCAGCAATAACAAAATGGGCATGCCAACTTTATATAGGCCTCATTTAAAGTCTTTGCATTGAAAGCACACATACAATTGCATACAATATACATATAATTGAACACTAGAGGGCAGCACACTCTAATAAAGTCAAACAACCAAATTGACTGCATGCCTGATAACTGTAAAAAGACATTTTATGACAAGATTTTCAGACCTTAATACAGTTTATTTTGATAACGATTATACATTTGAACACAATTCAAATATTCCTTTTCATTTTAAAATATTGCTGAGAGTCAAATGATTTTCTATTGATTGTGGGAGGCATAATAGTGACGTTCTGAAATGAGGAGGCAAAGTCCTCAATAGTTTTTTAAGTGTGTGTGTGTGTGTGTGTGTGTGTGTGTAAACAGTTACAGTTACACTTAATGTTGTCACATATTTCTGGTTAAATAAAAAAATAAAGAGAAACCACGTACAATTCTATTTTGTATTTTTACATTAACTGTGTAGCCTAATCAGTGTTCCATTTATTAAGACCAAGTATAAATCTCATAAATTTAGTTTCTTTAAGCATTTTTACATCTATTCCAACATAATAATTAAAAAAGGCAGAAACAATTAAAATAATATATTTTATTTGTGAACTGATGTTCAGCAATTATTTTTAATACTCAGCTTATTTTCGGATCATCAGTCATCATGCTCGGTAAACACTGGTCACAGACAAGAAGTTTGATTTTGATCTAAGTGGCTGAGTTGTTTACTTACCTTTTAATTACTCTTCCCATTAACGCCATAATGTTATTCATTCAGACCGATTCAGGAAGGCGCATGAAAACAAGAGGCGGGATTTATTGCATGAACGAATCATATCCAATCATAACCGATCATAACGGGATGGAGGCATTGCCTCTCACATGACTTCCCTCCATTCATTCTGAATTACCCTCCACCAAACCCAGCACACTTTTTAGGGGGTCTGTTATAAGTCAATGGGATCAGGGGAGGCACAAGAGACGCAGACTCCTGCTGTAACTTTACCTGCTGGTGTCACTGTTGGACAGTGTTACTTTAGAAAAACGAGAGATTTAAACACTTTTTAATGTCACATTTTCTAATATATGCGTTGTTTTATTTTTGTAATATGTTTTTTTTTCTCGTCCAATTTTTTTTTTTTTTTTGAGGAGGCACTGCCTTCCTTGCCTCCTCGGAGGAAACGCCCCTGGTCTACCCTAGTGCGCATCTTACAAATCACTGTATGCCAGTGACAGCACTTAAATGCTTTGACATGTAGCGACAGAGGCCTGAGGCGAAGAACAGGATGTATGTGCGTAATACAGTGTGACAGGTTGACCTTGTCTGATGCAGTCATGTGACGCTGTCATCGTGTGGCCCACCCTGCTCCTTGATAAACCACAAATATTAGCTATAAGGGTCTCAAAAATGGTAATTTATATATTTAAAATAACATGGAATATAGAATATAATTTAATATGGAATATACATGTATTTTGCCAAAATTCACACCACATGCAATTCTGTATGCCACAATGCAATGTGCTCAACTTGACCTTCAATTTACTGTTACAAATGAACTGGAAATACATGTAAATGCCTATCAGGATTTTCAATATCTCTTTGAGTGAACTGCCAAATAAGAGATTTTGATTTATTAATAAAAAAGCCAAAATAATCTAAATAAATCTAGCCAACTTAAGTGTCTGAATCATTTTACACCAGTGCACTCGTATAACCCAATGCACACAGAAGAAGAGACATGCTTGCCTATAATAGATGATTGAATTTCAAATGTCAATGATGGATGGAAACTCTCTCCTACGCAATAAGTGTGTAAAGGGGATTTTCAGCTTGAGTTCAGGCTGTCTATATATATCTATACCCTGAGTAGCACTTACATACAATCAGTGTCCTCCAAAAATATGCAATTTTTTAAAGAGCAGCGGTTACAGACTTTAATAGTGCTTTTAGATTTATGGGTAACTCTTCAGTTTGGGAAAAATAAAACTTCAAACTGTTTCAAAAGTAGACAAGTGAAAAGTAGAAGTTTTTAAAACTTTATTATTGAAGAGTAAGTAAAAAAAAGAAGGTCTAAGCAAAGTACAGTTAAATTAAATGTTAAATTAAACATATTTAAACTTTAGAAAAAACTTGAATAATTTAAAAAACACATTAAAAACCATAATCTATTCTTTATCTTTAAAATAATCCAAGTGGACAAAAATCTCCTAATTAAAGAACCACTCATCCAAGAAAGCCAATTTACAGATTCTACTGTGTCTAGAACATTCAGAAGTTCAACTTGACCTTGACATTGACCTATATGACCTTAAGATTTTATTGAGTATTGCACTTAGTGTAAACCTCAGGATCACACACACACACACACACACACACACACAGGTTTGTATTTGTGAATTGTGGGGACATTCCATAGGCGAAATGTTTTTTTTTACTGTACAAACCATATTTTCTATCGCCCTACACCTAAACCTACCTATCACAGGAAACTGTGCACATTTTTACTTTCTCAAAAAAAAACTCATTCTGTATGATTTAGAAGCCTTTTGAAAAATGGGGACATGGGGTAATGTCCTCATAAGTCACCCTCTCCTTGTAATACCTATGTTATACCCATGTCATTATACAAATTTGTGTCCTGATATGTCACAAAAACATGTGCACACACACACACACACACACACACACACACACTACAAAGTTCAATTAAACATGTTAATGAGCAGACCAGGTGGTAATAGCCTGTTTAGTGGGACTAATTGTCATGAGCAGTCTCTTCACACCTGGCCTCTACAGAAGGTGATAAAGCGGTGAAATATTGAATGTCCTCGTTTCAACTCTGTACGGGCACTTATAGCATCCAGAGCTCTCTTAAGTGCTTTCAAAGCATTTTGGGGAGAAAAAAAAATCTACAAAGAATAACCTCTTCTTGGCAGCTATTATTGCTCCTGGGCATTTCCAGGAAAACCAAGAAATAAAATAAATAAATAAATAAATGGATAAATAAACAACAACCTGCATTCCAGCCTTGAATACCTATTGTGCTCTTTCTATTCAGTCATGCTCGATGTTATTTACCATCCAGAGAAAATAGAGAGCGAAATCTCTTGTTGCTACAAAATACCAATTGTCCATAAAATGAAACTCAAAATAGCCCAACAAGACACACACATACTCTTCTACCTAAATGTCACTTGAAATGATCACTCCTTATCAATTTTCTCTTCATTGCCAAAATTTTACTGATAACACAATGTCATTTTTTGACAGCGTCTACTTCAATATTGCTGTGGTGGTAGACACTGACTTCTGCAAAAGTTTGAGCATTTCACAAATAGTCGGTTCTCATATAATTTTCATTTTCTTTTGTACATTGTAATGGTATTTGGGCAAATTTTCATCTGGTATAAACATTTTTCAAGTTCAAGTGACATCGGTGTTGATTTTTCTATTCAGCATATGGCAATATGTATGATAATTATTAAATAATATTGTCATGAATAATACTATTAATAATCACATTAATAAATTACATTTGATTTGAAAGACACTGTAAGGGATTGTTTCATAGCTACATCTTTTTCTTATAGAGACAACCAGGTAAGAAAATGGCAGTTCAACTGTGGTCAATAATTGTTAACTTTTTCACAATCTGCTTTGCCTGATGTGTCTCCTGTCAAGACCGACCTCATCCATCTTCCCAGGTGACTCTCTTCACTCTCATTATCTCTTCTTTGTTTCCTCTACGACCTCCTCTTTCCTTCTTCGGTCGTCTGTTCGGTAACCGATATGACCGTCACAATCCCTTTGTCTTTTCCATCCTCCTTCCAACAATATGTCAGGCTTTACTACAAGCCTCTTTTTATTTCATATAAACCTCAAACCGCCCTTTTGGTGGCTCATATGTTCTTTGCTCAGCACAGAACATGGCATTTCACGTTTTATATTCACTTCTCAAATGCTTAGTGAAGACAGAGAATTCACAGTCACACGAAGACCTGGAGCAGCATGCCTCAGAAACACAACAAGACTCACTCATGGCTGTGTCATAACGAATCAGTAATATAATTAAGCTGAATATCCTGTCTGTTCCTTTACATATTTGCTGTTGCTCTTGAAAATTGGTTTAATGCCTGAGGTAGGTAATTTATGTACACAAACGTCAACATTATCTTACATTCACATCCTGGTAAGGGCATTTTCTATTTATACAGTATGTGCTCACATGCCTTTTAGAGGATCTTCCTTGAAGGTATAAACTGTCTATGCAATTTACAAACCTCGAGTTCCCTGAAAGTTTATCAACACCATCATAAGATGTTGACCACAACCACTGTAGGACCATAAATCAATCTTCTCTGAAAGCCAATGGCAGATGTTCATTATCCTTAATTAAAACACTGTTACTTACACAAACATTTGGATATCATTCTGATCATTATGTTCTTGATGTTTCCAAACAGAAAAGCTGAAATGGAATTCAAAAAGTTTCTTAGCTGAAACCTAATATTACTTGAATACACAGTGAACAATAAAACCAAAACTCCAGTCTCTTTATCTTTTAACAACACAGGCTCAGTCTCAGAATTAACTCGCAGTACACTTTAATGATTTATTGATGAATATGGTCCAGTATCCCCTTTCTCACACTCTCTGTAATATGAGCGAGGATTCCTTGTATCTGAGGACAGACAAAGTTCAGAATGTAATTAAACTCAATCCAAACGAATACCTAAACTTTTGGAAACCAACGGTAACTGAGAGAGGTCGCACGTCCACCACACGCCAACCTTTATCAAAGAAATGCCAGTGAGACGAACAATGCTCTTTAAGTTAATTACTTAGGATGTAGCTTTGTCCTTCATTGTTCAATCTGACAGTCATCAGATCATCATATCTTAGTAAATTTGCCATTAAGCCAAGCTGTCTGTTCTTATCTATCTGCTTCACAATAAGGCGTAGCAGATAGTATGACATGATTTGAAGGTTGAGGTAATTTTCTTTTCTATTGTATTACAAGTGTAAACAGAAATTAAAGTCCAAGCCCTTGTTTGTACATGTGACTTCAGTTTGAAACCTGATGCTGGCAGTTTCACACCATTGCACGACCTATTTGCTCATATTTATGTCACGTTGCAGAGATCAAATGCAACGTTGTTTCAGAATTATATAACCAAGCCCAGGAGATCCGGAAAAAAATGATAATAAGTCTCTCTCTACTGGTGTTTACTGTAAATATTAATGTCAATGTAATGAAAAAAATGGAAATGCTGGAATATTCTCCTCTGTAATGTGTCCTCTGGAGTAACCAATACCATGGATAAAGTGCAATGAGATCCAGTGTTAATGTGTTCTGATAGGAAGGTGAGGGTACATGTCAATAAATGTTAAGATCTGCATTCTTGATGAATGAGCTAATGCAAAACTGTATTGGATTCTTCTTCATTAAATTGTCTCCCAGACTCTAACTCATTAATCTGTTTCATTTCAGATAAGATGATTTTTTTCTGTGATTGTTCAAGTGCGCTCAACTGCTCTTCAAGACCTGGATCAAAAACAAAACCCAAAGTTGTCTGTGCATCATTCAAGTTATACAGTCAATCAAAGTTCAGTCAAATGTAATTGTTACCACTTTAGCAATACTGATATTGGAGTTTCAAAATTGCATATTGACAGAATTTCAACGAACTTAAAAGCTGATCATAGAGGGGAAAAGTTATAAAAGTATGAAAAGACAAATGAGTGATGCATTCAATATTCTAACTTCTTCTCATCTTTTTTTTTTTTTTTTTAAATAAAACAGTTTTATGTTTGTTTTGGTAACATCTGCTACATCTTCCTAAGAATCCCAACATTAGGAAAGAGAAGCTTTTGCTTGTTTTTAACCGTGTCCTTGACAACATCAGTCTGACCTTAAAGGGTTAGTTCACCCAGAAATCATACTCACGTCATTCCAAATCGTAAGACTTTTGTTCATCTTCGTTTAAGCTTCTGTAAGAACCAATGAGGTTTGTTCTTATGCATCAAGTGCGGTTGAGCTTTCATGCATGTTCGCTGATCAATGTTTATGTGGATAAAAGCCTAAATTCAGTCTTATCATCATATAAAGAAAATTTAGACAAAACTGCTCGATTATGGATTCGTTTTTAATGATTTCGTTGAACTTTTTGAAGCGTCAAAGTGGTAATTGTGTGGACTGTCAATGGAGGGACAGAAATCTATCCAATTTAATGTACAATAACTTCATTTGTGATTCAAAGATGAACAAAAGTCTTACCCCCATGTCCTTCCAAACCCGTGAGTAATTAATGACATTTTTGGGTGGACTTGTATGGCACATTGCAGTGCAGACTATTTTGTCATAATGTAATGAATGTTTTGCAAAAATGCTGTTGAAGAATGAGGGAATTATATTAAGCCCGATATCCACAACCCATAAGTACACATTACAGTAATTGTAAAGGCCAGAGAGATCATGAAAACAGTTTCAGTTATCACTCGTTTTGGTGCTAGACACCTTGACTAACTTTAGAAATGAACCTCGGAGGAAAATAGTTCCAATATGTGATATAACCCGTTTAACTTCTAACACACTGGAATGTATATCTTTGACATGTCTGAAATGGAGTGTGTATGAGAGAGATAAAACTGCAACTATTCAGTGTAGTTTATTTAAAGAAGCTGGCACTGACAAGCATCCTCCAATGCAAAGCTAATGCATGGTGCTGAGCCACAGTCCAAAGAGTATTTGGACCACATTATGCTATGACGAATACATTTGGCTGTATGTGCAAATGGACAGCTGCATGGTCTAAAGGTTGTTTTTAAGGGGCAGTTTATTATTCCTGCTCAGATGCTTTTTGCAGTTCTGTCTGGCAGTTGGAAAACTCCTACATTTAGATGACAGAATGCAAAGACACTTTTTTCTTTAGAATAATATGCACTGATGAATCATTCAACACCAGGAATATGTATTAAAACTTCTCATGGATTTTTCATAATAAGTGATGATAAAGTGTACATGCATGATACATGACTAAATGTGCTTTTAATATACTATGTCTGTACTTAAAAAATGTATTTAGATACTACTTATAGTACATTTGAACCCATAGTGTACTACAAGTGGTAACTAAATATATTTTTTAAATACAGAGATAGTATATTAAAAGCACATTTTAGTTCATATTTCATGGTGTCTCAAAATAGCACAGTTGAGTACACTTAGATGTTATTAAGATTATTAAGAAGAATTTTTAGTATATTAAGTACAAAATTAGTGCGCGAAAATAGAGCACTTTAAGTACATTATTGAAATACTTTTTTTTCACCTGGGTAGGGCTGGGTGATAAAACAAAATTCTCAATATTGTCTCAGGGGGAAGCTGTCACGCGTGATATGTTTCAGTAGCTCTAGTGTTTTAAGTCAAACGCCCAATTAGACGGTTTCAAAAAAGGTCAACATGTGTTTAATGAACTGGAACTTTTGTTCTGAGTAATAACAGTGGAAATGCCAAGTGCTTACAGACTTTGAAAAACAGAGAAAGATGCACTGGAGTAAAAAGTGAAATAACTAGCCTCTCTAGTCTTAGTTTTTAACTTATAGAGGAATGTTTTCAAGTGCACATCAAACTGCCCTGAAACATGCTACTGTATGACTTTAATGCTTTAACTTGTGATTTTAAAGACCTTTTGTACAAAGGGACTTATAGTTCACCTACTACAGAAACAGCCACGAAGCAACCTGGGTGAAGTGTCTTGCGTAAAGGCATTACGAAAAGTTTAATGATCTCTTTGGCGGGGTTTGAATTTACAAGTTTCAGCCCAGTCTTTAACCAATATACCACGCACTGAAACTATTATTTACACACGACTTTTGATTAAACTACGCGAATATTTTAATAAACCATGAATGACAAAAACACATGCACACAATCGCAAGTAGATGTGAAAGGTGAAAGAATCAACTCAACCTTCTCCGACCCAAATTCCGAGCCGATTTCGTTGTCTTCCACAGCGGGGCAGCGTTACAGCGAACTACAGACAGCATCCATAGGCATTTGAGAAGAACTTAACTTGCTGTCGGATGTCACATACCAACTATCTGATGTAGACAGAAAGCTATAAAAGTGCGGACACATGTCCGCGCGCAGAGCATGAAGGTGTGCGCTCCAACGAGGACCATGGCATGAGACCTTCATTTTACGCACGTTTACGTAAACTCAATAACAGCCACACATGATTTTCCAATGGAATCAAATCCTATGATTTATGGCGAGGATTACTGAAGTGAAGATAAAATGAAAATAAATGGCAGCCGGTTGATGAACAGTTCTTCACTGAGCCCTTACGAGACCACGCTGGATCGCCCTCCCTGGGTCGCCACAACTTTGGGCAGCTTTCTGATCTTCACTATCGTGGTTGATGTATTGGGGAACCTCTTGGTGATCCTCTCCGTGTGCAGAAACAAGAAACTTAGAAACGCAGGTAAGATCGCTTTTAAATCAAATATGGCAAGCTTTTTAAACATTTATTCATTTAAACTTACGAGTATCTATTTTTTTGTCACCAGCCTACAGTGCTTATTTTTAATTCCTAGCAAATAATCCAATGTTAGTATCTTTTTTCACTTTCACCTGCAACTATTCATTCGATACTAGTAGCTACTACAAATAGTGACTAACATAGCCTTTATTCAATTCATCACCATACTTATTCCTTAGATTCTAGTGAGTATTTCTTTAGTATTAGTATTTCTTTCATAAAATGATATAGGTTCAGATATTAACAACATGAATTGATATAACGGACTATGTAGGCTATATACAGTTGTAGCTGTTCTAGTACATACTACATCGTTTCAAGCTTTACCATTACTTACTCCTATTTGATATATATAGTAGCCTATCTGTTCGATTTGTAGTTAATTAGAATTTGTATCTCACTACAGTTACTTAGGTAATGACTTGTAAGAAAAACAACTTTATAGTTCATTAATATCTTACTAGCAGGATTTAAGCACCAGGATTCCAGTAAATGGAGTGCTTAAATTACAGGATATCAAATATTGATAGGATTACATGCATACTGTTTAACAGACAGTGTTCACTGTATGAAGTGAGGATTAGGACTGTATTCTTAGTGTGATTTCATATTTTCTGTAATTCCTGACAGGAGTTTTTATTGTACTGTATTGGACAGTAAGGAACTATTTTTAGAGGTTTCAGGTGACTGGCCCAATATCAAACAAAACTGAACAGGCCAGTCATTTTCCTGTGAGTGGATGGAGTGCTTATCACCGGTGTCACACCGACCCATATGTCACATTTCTCTGCCAATAAAGACAGAGACCTTATGTTGTTCCTCAACTGTGAAGTTTGTGGCACCAGTTTGAAAACTACAACAGCAATATTTTTACAAGGAAAATAGGTTTTAGACAAAAAAATTTAGCGTGCACTTGTTCATACTTTACAGTGCTTGTTTACATTAAGTACAAAGCAACTCCAATTAACTAAATATATTCTTAAAGGGATAGTTTCTAAAATGAAAATTCTGTCATCATTTACTGACCCTCAAGTTGTTCCAAACCTGTATGAATTTCTTTCTTCTGCTGTACACAAAAGAATATATTTTGAATAAAATGGGTAACCAAACTGTTTTTGGGCACCATTGACTTCCATTAAAAAAAACTATGGAAGTCAATGGTGTCCCACAACTGTTCGGTTGCAAACATTCTTCAAATATCTTCTTTTGTGTTCAGCAGAACAAATAAATTCATACAGGTTTGGAACAACTTGAGGGCAAGTAAATGATTTCTTTAAATTTGCATTATTATGTGGAGCAGCATGTGTTACTGCTGTTAAAATTAGGTAGGCATCAAAATATGGTATCAAATATTCATATCATGACAGTTCCTGAAGCTTTTATAATGGTATATGATAAACAAGCTTTAGTGTTGTCTTCTTAATAACAAGTTTAATAACTTTTTTACAATAACAAGAGGAACTTTTAACATTTAATTATGATAAAACAATACACAATAAATAAAAATATATCTAAACAAATGTTTCAAACTGATTTGCTACAGAACACAACTACAGTAAAAGAACAATAATAAAGAATCAGAATACAATCTACATATCTTTTCTGGACTGGCATGTTTTAGACCAGATAAAAATGTCAAATTGTAAACAGATGCTTAAAAAAAAACATTATTTTATTAAAACCATAGCAAGTACAGAAAACTGAATGGCTGTTTGAAAACAAGTATACTGAGTGACTTACTTTTCTTCTCTGCGGGTGTTAGAAGCACAAAGTTGCGCAGCGCTGCAATCGGGGTAACCACTGTATTTCTGCTTTTCCATAAGTGCCACCTACTGTCACAGTTTCATTAAGCCCATCACGCAGCATGCATGCAGTGTTGTAAATTGTAACTGGTTAATTGGAAAGAAGCTAATGTGTATTCTAAAAATCTAAACAATTCAGAAAATAAGGTACCTAGAATTATTCACAATGTTTTGAAGTGCCCACGATAACAGCTGCTTACTGAACATGTTCATTACCAAAATATACCTAATCCCGGCATGTGTCTAAAATTAAGGATATTACTATGTAAACTGTAACACTTTCCCCTGAAATGTGTTTATTTTTTTTCCCTCCTGTACTGAGTACACTGCACCATGTTCTTTGAGTAGTGGGTCAAATTAACCCAGTAATTGTTCCATTAGCCTCCCACGATGTGTGCTTCATTATGTTCCTCGCTATTGAGAGGACCTCCCATGGCCCATTTTGAAGACCACTGACCCAGTGTGAATATTCAATTAGCAATCATTCCACCACATATCCAAAGTTATAGTGATTCAAAAAACGCATATACGCGCAGTCACATGAGCACGCACACATTCGCTCTTCATTGTTCTTCTCTGCTGAAACAAAGTGGTTCCGCTCCTCCCCATTGCGGTCTATCTGTTTTATTTAAGCTACTCAACCTCAAAAACTCTATCTGCTGTGGCACCACTGTCTGTTTAGATTATTCAGACCAACCATTCCCTGCTGTTAGGTAAGCCTCATTTCAACACAGCCAGTGTACCTACATCATAAAACTGCCAATGCAACGCTGCCTGAGAGCTAGCAATGATATGCTGTACTATATGCATGTTATGTCTTGATATGGGACAACCTGTAGATTTCTGTAGACATACACTCACTGGGAATCGAATTCATGACCTTAGCGTTGTGAGTATCATGCACTACCAGTTGAGATACAAGAACCCCATACAGGCACTTGGTTCCCTTTTTACATGTTTCAAGGTCTCGGACAGTGTAACAGAGCCCGTCTTCTCTGTGCGGTTCACATATCTATCTACTGTTCTTTAGTTGCACTGACTTTGCTTATGAGCCCAAGGCGGTCTTATTAGATGAAGTTCACTGTTCATTCAAGAGGAACTCTCCTCCACCAATTATTCACAGAGGCTGTGTGAGAGGAAGAAGGGCCCTTTCAGCAGACTCTACATTGGTGGAATGAGGACAGAATCTTTCTACAGAATACAGTGATTATTTTCAAACAACAGCACCTAAAAGTCTCAATAAAAATGTATACATGGATATAAAGTAATACTCCTGATGATTTAAAAGTTATTGTTCAGGTTTAACTGAACCATGATGTGATTCAATTAAATGGATAGTTCGTGAAATTTAATGTCACACATCTAAATGTCCTCATTGGTATTTTCAAAACAATTGGTTGGTAATTCAAGCTCCAAAAGAACTAAATAGGCAGACTGACAGACAGACAGACAGATAGATAGATAGACATATAGATAGATAGATAGATATAACGTTGGAATCCAGAAGAACATTTTTGCAGGGTCATATACCCTTATTTTGCCTTACATTTATAAGTCTTGATGTCATACTGCATTGCCCCATGGGAAACTCCCTAAATTTTTGCTTTTTGAAATGAAGCTTTATTTATTCTCAAGGACTTCATGTCCTCACTTCTGCCTGACTTGGCCCTCAGCCTGCCCTTTGGGCTGGTTTCGATGCCTTAATGAATGGGCAATTGCTGATACATTGTACTGATGCTGCGCTCACTTGCAGACTGACTCAGTTTTGAAGATCCACTCTTGGCTCCTCCTCTGTTAAACACAGCCAGAAATGCCTGGTCTGACACCATGTCAGACATTTCAATCTAGGGTCTATATCAAATGTTACAGATGTGAATTTTCTGTAGCCATTTTTATTTTATTATTATTTTTTAAGTGGAGACAAAATCTTTTTTTTTTATTATTTTGCTTTTTATTGCTGCTTATATGACTGCTTTTCAAAAAAGAGAAAACCGTTTCTTTGACCTCTCTACTTAGTTAAAAGTTAAAGCATTGAGAGAATGCATGATAATATGTAATACCTTGAAAGCACTGTGGATAAAAGTGCATAAATGTAAAGAGAAGAATTTTACAATACTTTAAATACTTGAAGCAGCAGTTACCATGTTTGTTTATTGGGCAAATTTTTCATGAAGTTGCTTTATGTACAGTCATTTCTAAATCTCCACAATAGAGCTACAGTAGCAAAACCAAGGTAATTGGTGAATGCATGAACTGAAAGAACGTCTAACTTGAATGCAATGAAAGTTGTATAAAAGCATCTGTCAAATGTAAATCTTAATTTCAAAAAGTACAGTCATGTTTTGTGGCTTCCTAGTGTTTGGTCCACTAAACCACTGACCACAAATCAGAATTTCTTGTTTAAAGCACACTTTATATTGTCATAATCTCTGTAGTTTGTTTTTATTTTCCTCCCATGTTTCTGAGAGACTTATTTCTTTCTTTTACAAATTCAAAAATTAACCAAAAATCTAAAAACCAAAGAGTTTTTTTGTTTGTTTTGTTTTTTGTTTAAATGCTCTTTTAGGTTTTGTCAGGCCAGGTAGCTTATTTTTATATATTATATATTGTTATATATTGTTCTGTTTGATAGTCAAACAAAATGTCAATGTGGAGTGGTTACCCAAATTACCATAATTTACATAGAAACGTGTTAATGCAAAGAAAACAATCCTCACTCAAGCATACTGATGGTTAGTGTGCTGCTATTGGCTTTGAATTGATTTGTTCAGTATTTCTGCAAGGCCAGACTGACCCTTTATTTGGGTTTGACTGTGGCAGACGACAATATCAAATGTCACATCTCCCCCGATTGGGCTTCATAATGTTCTCATTATCTATAGAGATGAAGTGAGGAATGATCTTCATGAATAAACGTTGCTGTGGCTCTGTTTTTTTTTTTTTTTTTTTTTTTTTTTGAGGTACAGTTAAACACCTTTAGATGTTTTCAATTAGTTTTTTTTCTTGTCAGTTGTTTCTCCTAGAAATAAATTTGGTTATTTCCCATTTTTACATTATCAAGGAATGTATTTTCAGTACCTTAGAATGACACATTTTATTGTGCTGATCCTTTAACAATCTAGTACATGCTCTGCACTTTTTCTTTGTCTTTTGCCACTCTGCTGGTCTTTAGTCGTATTAAACAAAAGTACATAAGTGATGAGTTGTGTTTGACAAGACTCCAGTATAATGTGAAACTGCCCTCCAGGATCCCAAGGCAGTAAAATATTGATTTAAGCATAATATTTCTGTGAACTCAAGGTTAGTCTAGAGCTTCTCTTTAGAGCTGTATTTATACTCAGTTGGAGTGACAAAATGATATCCAAGTTTATTTTGAAAAGGCTGCGAAACCCGCCATTAACAAATTAGAAGCCGGTATTGCATAATTTGACGATCAGTGTGATATTTGCTTTAATATATGGTTGCTTAGATGTGGAGGATACATTAAAGGAATACTGAATAAATATAACAAATACCTACAAGCCAAGAAAGCTTAGTTGTGAAAACAAATACCCAGCATTGGCCTTTGTAATAAGTGCTGAATTATTCTTTTAGTTAGATGATTAAAGATAAAGAGCAACTGCGTATCAATGTCTTTTGCCGTACTTGACTCGTGATAAATCAAGGGCACAGAATACAAAATAAATGTTATATGTATGCTATTACTATATGTATCATGTTACATTTCTGTACATACATGCAGTACAACAAATTTGAAAGCCAAGGGTATGCATACAATTATGTTATAAAAATTATTATACTAATATTTATATTTGTTTATATATACACAATACTGTACAAAAGTCTTAGTGTCACGATCTGTGCTGTTAGAATGCACACGAACATGAAGATAAAGGTCAAAAAATAAAGAAACAGAAAAAACAGAGACAGACTAAATCCAGAAGAACTGTGGCAACGTCTCTAAGATGCTTGAAGAAACCTATCAAAATAGCTACAGTACTGTGAAAAGTTTTTATTTTATTATATTAACTAAATCAAATCAATATTTGGTGACCACCCTTTGCGTTTAAAACACTTTAGTCCTAGCTACACTTGTGCATAGTTTTTCAGGTAGCTTTGCAGGTAGGTTTATATAATATAAAATAATATAATAATTTTAATAACATAGTACACATACCCTTGCCTTGCTAATTTGTTGCACTGCAACCTTTTTCTCTCTCCTGTCTCTCTACTCTGAATCTCTAACATTTTCTCATGTTTATTTAATGTAGTTTGTTTGGTGCTTTATAGGAAGAGTCTTGTCACTGATGGTCTCTGCCTTAAAAGATGAATGAATATTTATCTGCAGACTTCCAGGTTCTGACAGACAGTTACATTCACAGTGCATGGTGTCACAGAGACCTCCTCTGAAACACATGAATACTAAATTATTTCCTGAAACCATGAGATTTCTGCTCATTTTTTGTCTGTGTTCCCTTTGAATATCTCAGCGGCGTCTCAAATTACTTCAAACATTTGAATGCAAACAAATATCTACTAATATCTAGCCTTTGCATTTGGCCTATTAATGCTATAGATGAGTAAACACACTGAACTCACAAGTGAATATATTAATTATAATCTGATTAAACATGATATTTGATGTACAGTTCTTCACTGAATAAACAAACCCTGACATCTGGATTTGAGATCACAGAAGTGTTGAATCCCTTGTTGTTTTGCATTTACAGGATTCTGAATCACCTGAATGGCAAATGTCATGTGACAACGCTGATTGACTGATGTCACCACACGAACGCTTCTCTAGTGATTAACCTGGGCTGCGTTTCCCAAAAGCATCGTAAGTTGATCTTAGAGACCATTGGTGGCAATTATTTTACGATCAACTTAGGCTTACGATGCTTTTGGGAAACGCAGCCCTGATCTGTGATGTCAAAGACAGCAGATGAGAACAATATAAATCCACCTCACTCTTTAAGAGCCCAACAAAAACAAATCACGGTATGTCAAAAGTGTTAAATGTTGAAAACATGGCTGCTTTTGAATGGCTATCATTGGAGAAAGATGCTTTTTAGATCTAGATGGTGTAGTTACAGCATCCACCAGCAGTTTCTAATGGGGCTAAAACTGACGCTGTGTTGATACCGAACATGTTCTACCACATTTCCTGCTGAACAAGTTGTAACCATTTAGTCTTCATTACCATCTCCTACTATAAATACATTCACCTCTGCATCCTGTAGACCTGCTCAGCACAGAAGAAACGTCTGTTTGCATGTAAGCATGAGTAACAAGTATCTTATGTGGCAAAAAAAAAAAAAAAAAAATCTAATTCACACCTTAGACATTTTAATAGTGAAGAAAATACTCTTTTTTGAGTGTTTTATTGAGCAAAAGAGTCATTCATCATTGAATCAGACTACAGTGGTCACGTTGTGCTGCATGTGTGTTTTTTATTTATTTATTTTTATGGCACAGTTGAATGACCCACTGTCTTCACATTATTTTGCAGTACCCAGTCTTTTTTTTTTTATCTCATCACATTCAACTCAAACTGCAAGCTCACGACTCGGCTAATAAAATGTAATTTCTTTTGCCATGCGGCTATAGATTCAGCAGCTGTGAAATAGCAGTGCGGGAAACACTGCAAGTAGTCAATGAGAATTTTAGTAAGTAATTATCTCTTTGCACTCTGCATGGAAACTTTTACACTCTTATCCAACACAGAACAGTCAGTAAATTTGTGCTTCCAAGCTAAAAGGGGTCGCTCACAGACAACAGTCAGATGGAAGTCATTTGAGTCAGGCTACTGGCTCATTCAATTTAACCACATTTTCTCCTTCCTTTGCTTTTCTTTCTCTGCTTTCTGATGGCTCTGCATCTATTTTTGTGATGTGCTAAATCAAATACTACAATATGTACTTGTTTGTTTTAACTAAGAAAATACTTGCTTTGTATATATACTTCCATTCAAGTTTAGGGTAAGTAAGATTTTTAATGTTTTTGAAGGAAGTCTCTTATACTCACCAAGGCTGCATTTAATTGATCAAAAAACTAAAACTGTAATATTGTAAAATATTATTACAATTTAAAATACGTCTGAATTTTCAGCATCATTACTCCATTCTTGAGTGCCACATGATCCTTCAGAAATCATTCTGATATGCTCAAGAAAAATTTATTATTATCAATCAGTGATTTTAGTGGAAACCGTGATACTTTTTTTTTCAGGAATCTTTGATGAATAGTACGGAGCCTCGCACATGACATGTAAGAAAAAAAATTAAATCGTGCACACGATTTACTAATTCGTTTCCTCGATTTATTAAATCGTGTGTACGATTTACTAAAACGTGCACATGATTTACTATTTTGCTCCCTCGATTTATAAATCATGCGCATGATTTATAAATCAAGGGAACGAAAGTGAATCGTGCACACAATTTAGTAAATCGAGGGAACGAAATAGTAAATCGTGCGCACGTTTTAGTAAATCAAGGGAACAAAATAGTAAATTGTGCGCACGTTTTAGTGAATCGAGGGAACGAATTAATAAATTGTGCGCACGATTTAGCCTACTATTTTTTTCCTGCTTGTCATGTCCGGGGCTCCGTAGAATAGAACGTTCAAAAGAACAGCATTATAAATGTCTTTACTGTTGCCACAGTGCAGTGATGTGGAAGAAGAGAATTTGAGGCATATATCTAATCGCATGCTGAATTTATTAAAGCAAACCAAAAACACAGGAACACAGGAATCCAGTACAAAAACAACAGTGTCACAGTTTTCTATCAACATCAAACTTAGGATATAGTAAGAAAAGAACCGACAAAGGAATGCTAGATCAAAGGGATATATACATGAAAACAAAAACGAGGACCTAAACTAGAAACAGGTGAGACTAATTGGTAATTAAAAAAATAAACTGGAAGTAAGTTTTTCACAGGAAGTAAAAAGTGAAGCAATGGGAATATAATATAAAGTATAAGTCTTTAGAAACAGACTAAATGTGACAACTGTCACTTTTGATCAATTTAATGTGTCCTTGCTGAAGTATTATTAAAAAAATCGTACTGACCCCAAAATTTTGAATGGCAGTATATGTAACTGGTCCTATTCGACCCGCTCCAAGCGGGATTTGAACCAGTGTCTCCAGCATGGGAGGCAGGCACTATAACAAGGACACTTCTATTACACTCACCCCCCCCAAAACCTCACTCCCATCTAGGTCAAGGCACCAAATGTAACTGGTCCTATTCAACCTGCTTCAAAAAGAATTCGAACCAGTGTCCCCAGCAAGGGAGACGGGCGTGCTAACAAGGATGCTAAAAACCACAGTCTCTAGCGCCAATCGCTAGTGTACCTCTTGAGGCCAGGGAAGCTTTTACTAGCTTGCTTTCCATTACATATACATGTTCCTGATTGAAAACTTCAGTTCAAGAAACTTCTTTTATCTTCAGTTGATTTCATCTAAGGCTGAAAGTTTCACTTTTTTTCTGTTCTTGTTTCTCTTTCCTTCAGTGATTCTTGTTAACAGCAGGTGTTCATCATTAATGCTCAATCATCACTTAATTATCTCATTAACATCAACACTGCTTCAATGGTACTTTAACTCTGTAGTGTGCACACACATGAACACTAGGCAGTGTTAATTTATCATGGGCATTTTGCTGTGTACAATTACATAAATCTTTCCTGTTTTGATTTATATATGAATGACAAATATGAATCACATTCAGTTTATTAATTTATGTTAAAACTATGTATTCCAAATGGATGCAATTCAAATACATAAATCTTATGCTATGATTACTGTTTGAGCTACATGATAGTAAGCAAAATAGCAAAGTGTGGTGATCATAAGAGCCAAGTGTATGGGTTTGATTCAGAGGGAATGCAAGAAAATGGAAGTTGCTTTGCTAAGCATCTGCCAAATGCATGAAGGTAAATGTAAAAAAAATAAATCTTGCAAGATAATTTAATCATAGAGTACATTGCAGAAAGAAACAAAAAAGTTGGATGTGTAAGAGTTAACAGAGAGAGAAATTCTCTTTGGACTCCTCTGGCTCCTTAAGGATCCGGTGAATCTGGCCGTGAATTTCTCTCACTGTATGTGAGGTGGTGTGGAAAAATCATAACCAAAGGTTTGCCCTGCAGCATAGATGCCATTAGTGGCACAAACAAACTCTCCAGGGAGAAGTGACGTGCTTGTAAGGGCTTTTACTCTACAGTCTCAGAGTCTTTGCCTCTTATGCTACTGTAGAATGGCTCAGCATTCAAACACATCAGTGCTGCTTTCATGTTTGCAGTGGGAAGTTGAAATATTTTGGACATTTTATCATTTTTATATAGACAAGATCGTGATTACATTATGATCATTTTCAATATTGCATTTTGTAGTGTCTGTCCAAACAAAAATTCTGATTTACATTTACGCATTTGGCAGACGCTTTTATCCAAAGCGATTTACATTGCATTATACTATACATTTGTATCTGAGTATGTGCAATCCCTGGGATTGAACCCACGACCTTGGCATTGCTAGTGCCATGCGCTAACCACTGAGCTACAGGAAAGCAGCAACTAGCATGCCATCTAGCATGTCATCTCACTATGACATGGTGATGTATGTTACACTTTACAAACACTGTAATTAAACAGTTCATTTTTTCTAGACATATAAAGCATCAAGAACTCTTGGGAGATAAACTCAGCTTATTGTGCACGAAAATTAATGATGTCTCACATGAAGTCTAGCTGAAGATGACTTCTGCATTGAGATTTGTGGTCTATGCTACAGGGCCCCTGCTGGGTCTCGCTTCATATTTTCCCTCTTTCTGCTAGGTGTCCTCAGTTCAAATTAAAATTTAGGAACACATCAGTTGAAAACAGAGAAGCCGCTGAGATGTCACAAGAATAATTCACCAAGTCACTGTTCTGGAATGATCTTCTGCTCTGATGATTCCTCTTAACATTGAGCTAAATTTGCTAAAACATTAATGTGTTTATTTGGCAATTCTTCGGGGTTACAAGATTTGCATAGCATGTTCTCACAAGTATCTGAGATAAAAAAAAATAATAATAATAATTAAAAAAAATGGCAATATGCAAATGTAGTGTTCCACATCTGAACTAGGAGTCCATTTAGTTTGATTGATTCACATTCTGAGTTTTTTACCTTTCTATTTTAAGAGAGCCAAAAAGAAATACAATATACACAGTAATATTCACTATATTCACAGTATAGAATGAATATAGAAATTGACAGAATAAGAAAATACACTTCTAGACACTTTAAAATGTGTTCTTCCCTGTAGTATAACAAGGTTCTTGTTGTTTAATTAAATGGATAGTTGCCTGATTATTGATGTTGCACATCTTTTCCCTTCCTTCCTTCCTTCCAAATTCCTCAACTAAAAAAGTACCTAAAAACTTAAGACTATTGATTTCTTAAAAATATACAAATTCTTTATTATAATATTTATATTATATAAATATTATTAATATTAATATTTAACAATAACTAATTTATTAAAATATTTTAAAGAAAATATTTGTTACTTTGAAAATTATTTTATAAAATAATTATAAAGATGTGTACACAAGTGTATTCAAGGTAAAAAAAAAAACGTAATCAGTTAATCCTACTAATTTCAAGTGGTATAATTGTTTTTAAATGTGTATGAAGCACAAATACATAATACATGAATAAAAAAAAAACATCTGAAAATGGTATTTTTTAAAACCAGCGACTACAAATATGGAGCTATAGCAATGGTCTCATCAGCTAGTGTCTCTTCTAACATGGGGCCCAAAAGTTCTAAAAGGCCATCATTGGAGAGCGAAGTATCATGTGACAATAACAGATGCAACCCAAATCCTTTTAATAGTGAAAGCAGCTGCCAGACTTAGGAAAGCTATGATTTAATTAGATGCAATAAAGGTCATGCTGCAAAAGTATACTGGCATCCACCCTGAAAAGCGCCTAAACTTTAAAAGTTGTCATACACAAAACTTCACACAAAAATAATGTGATGACTGCAGAATCTGAGATGGTGAACACATGGCAGTCATATGAAACCTCTTTAGTTCCCCTCTATTAAAAGGATCGCTACAGTATTGTATTTGCCCTCATGTTTTTCAATAACCTAATAAATTGCATTCTGGAAATTTTAATAAGTTGTTTGCTTGAAAGTTTTCCCATTTTTACAATGTCGCTTTGTGCCTGTAATTGCTTTATTTGCATTTATCTCCTTTCCACTGTCATTGTTTTGCAGGGAACATATTTGTGGTGAGCTTGGCAGTAGCTGATCTGGTGGTAGCAGTCTATCCTTATCCTCTCGTGCTGGTCTCCATTTTCCACAATGGATGGAACTTGGGATTTGTCCACTGCCAGATCAGTGGATTCCTGATGGGACTGAGCGTGATTGGATCTATATTTAACATAACCGGCATTGCCATCAATCGCTACTGCTATATCTGTCACAGCCTCAAGTATGATAAGCTATACAGCGACAAGAACTCTCTTTGTTATGTCCTGCTCATCTGGATACTGACCGTGGTCGCTATAGTGCCAAACTTTTACGTAGGCTCCCTGCAGTACGACCCCAGGGTCTACTCGTGTACGTTTGCGCAGTCGGCCAGCTCAGCGTACACCATCGCTGTGGTGTTCTTCCATTTCATTCTTCCAATCCTGATTGTGACGTACTGCTACCTGCGGATCTGGATCTTGGTGATCCAGGTGAGGAGACGCGTCAAACCCGATTTTCGGCCTAAACTCACGCCGCACGACGTAAGGAATTTCATCACCATGTTCGTGGTGTTTGTTCTTTTTGCCGTCTGCTGGGGTCCTCTCAATTTCATTGGCTTGGCGGTCGCCATAGATCCCGGGCGGGTTGCGCCTCTCATCCCGGAGTGGTTTTTTGTATCAAGTTATTTTATGGCCTATTTCAACAGCTGCCTTAATGCTATAGTCTACGGACTGCTGAACCAGAACTTCAGAAGAGAGTACAAAAAAATTATTATCTCACTCTGCACTGCGAAGATGTTCTTCCCAGAGAGTTCAAATGATGCTGTAGACCGGATCAAAAGCAAGCCATCCCCTTTAATGACAAACAACAACCGAGTAAAAGTAGATTCGGTATGAAAACACAGAAAGGGCACTGTAAACAAAAACCAAAAAAGCATTTCAGCTGCTTCCAGAAACAACTATTTATAACCGATGTTTATACACCTGAATACAGGTGTCTGTATTTCTTGTACCTGTTGCTTTTTCGAGAGGGTGCATTGCAAATATCTTGCTTTGTCTCAGTGTTTACAAGTTCATAATGATAGGCTTTTTTATTTTCTTTTATATACAGCAGGTTATAAAATTAATGCTATAAACCAATGTACACTCTGTCATACATGAAAAACAAGGTGCCAAGATTAATAGCCCTTAAAGCTGATAAGTGCTCAACAATGTCATTTTATGATCTTTATCATATTGTATTTTAGGTTCAGTTATTTGTTATTTATAGGCTGTCTGTAGCACATGCCAAATAATGCATTTGCAAAATAATACTTTATACTTTGTTTATTGTACTTAAGTATAGTTATTTCTTGGTAACCTTGGTCTTAAATGGTCCGATAGCCAGTGCAGGGAAAATAATGTGAAAAACAGTATTTGCCCAATATTTTTGAAAGCAAATATCTTTCAGTTCGCATGAAAGATTTAAGATTGGTTCACAATGTAAATGTAGGCAAGCTCTTGAAGGGATAGTTCACCTAAAAATGAAAATCATCATTTACTCACCCTCATGACATTCGGTATGATTTCCTTTTTTCTGCAGAAAAATAGTGAACTATTCCTTTAAGGAGTCAGAAACATGCATATCTTATGAAATGTGAATAAAATGGTAAATTCTAAAAATGTTTAGACATTCATGTGCCATAACAGGTTCTTCTTATCCATCTGTTACAGCTCTTGTGATTTATTTCAACAGATTGCATTGATATACTACTGCAATGGAGTGCATTTAATGACAACCAATATAAGTCTAATCTTAAACAACTTATCAATATTTTGGCATATAGATAAAGTTCAGTATACTACTATAAACCATCTTTATAATGTCAAATCAATGACAGATGTTCAACACAGTACCTTACTTTCTTGTTTACAACATAAAAAGCAACAAAATGGAACATATTTGCTTGTCCTTGAACTTTTCAATGTCAATAAAGTATGGATAAACTGAGATAGGCTTGCTGAAAAGCTATAGAAGAGGAGAAATGGATTTCATTTACTGTTATTGTCTTTTAATGTTGGTTGAGACTTGGAGGTTCATTAAAAGCAACATTAAACAGCTTTTGGGAAATAGCGACGCTACTAACTTTACATTTTTCAGTAGCGTGACAGTAGCTCAGCTGCTTTAAAATTCAACATGTAATCAAAATAAACCCTATTTACATTTTCATTGCATGTTTATGGGTTTTTGTGAACAATTCATTGGTGCATATTCTTTTTTATGTAATTTGGCATTTCTGCAGTTATTGGATGAAGCAATGGGAGAGGAGAGAAGGAAACAGGATCTGGAAAATTCACACCTCAAACTCATGTTGCCCACAATGCAACTGCACAGCCCTGAGCACTGCCCACAAGGCTATACGGTTCCAGTGGTGGAAAAAATCCTGTTTGCTTGCATTTCTTTTGCAACAACTTTCCTTTTCAGCTGATGCCATGCAAGCTACACAGGGTTTTGGATAATGCTGACCAAATAGCTGTTCAGTTTTATTGGTTGGATTTAATGTAATCTGTTTAGGCTTAATGTTGTGACTCTAATCAAGATTCTCATTGGTTTGCACCAGATAGATAAGTACTGCTGATTAAAATAACAATAATAATTAAACCATACCATCTGATAATTATGAACTTAAATATATACTACCCCCTCAAACTGCTTCAATGTACTTTTTTTTTTTTTTTTTTAAACTTGTGTTGCTAACTCTTCACACTCAGGTTGTTCTAAACCTGTATGAATTTCTTTCTTCTGCTGAACACAGAAGAAGATATTTTGAAGAAATATGCAGAAGAAAGTAAAACATGCAGGTTTGGAACAACTTGAGGGTGAGTAAATGATTACAGAATTTTCATTCCTTTAAAGGGATAGTTCCCAAAATTGGAAAAAAAATTGTCATTAGTACACACTCACCCTCAAATGGTTCCAAATCTGTACGAGTTTGTTTCTTCTGCTGAACACAAAAGATATTTTAAAGAACGGGAGCGAAGAACGGGACGGCAATGTATAGGCAAACCTGGGATTGCGACATTCATCACAGCGCCATATAATATCTAGTACGTCCATAAAAATGTATTTTGAATTTGATGTGAGTAGATTAAAACAGTGGCTTGTAACATGCATACCTTATGACTATCTGAGTGTGGTATATTATTAGCAAATAATCAGAGTAATGAAAATTGCATGTAAACTGGAGTGATGTCATGTCATGTAAACATCTTACTGCAATTAAGACCTTACTCTGATTATTAGAAATAATTGCATTATTGATGCACATGTAAATGTAGTCATTGACTTCCATTGTAGAAAAAAAATACTGTGTAAGTCAATGGGTGCCATCAACTTTTTGGTTACCAACATTCTTTAAAATATCTTCTTTTGTGTTCAACAGAAGAAAGAAACTCATACAGGTTTGGAACGACATGAGGGTGAGTAAATGATGACAAAAATTTCATTTTTAGGTGAACTAACCCTTTAAGTAGCCTACTTATAATTTATAAAAACCTTGAAGAGCTTAAAGATTCAGTGGCTTCCTCAACACTGAAAATAAAAGACGATTATGATCGCATGATTATGTACCATCATGCCAATGGATTATCGAGATGTTCAAAGATTACATATTTTAACTAACACTATTTCAGTGTTATTTTAATGCATACCAGTCTCAAGAATAATAAAACCTCAGTGTTTTTGCTGGCCACCCTCCACAGAGACAGAACATCCATTCATTTCTGGAACGATCCCACTGGTGTTCTTAATACACACTGATATGCATCCTGTTTGCTGCTATTCAAGCTTTCCAAATTCCAGCACATCACATAATGAGCTTTGACAACTTTTGTTTTTCTACCCTAGAAACATTTATCATGCACATTCGCATACATGAGCCTATCACATCCTGCTCTTCCAATGCATAGACTTTGAGCAGAATCACGCGATGCTATTTCAGAGCAAACCGGAGAGTGTTTGCATTGACCTGCTTACGTGCCCACGGATGGTTATTTCTGGACATTCGGTGAGAAGTGTCTTTAAAACGGTGAAAGCTTAAGTAATTACGCATGTCTCTGCACGAGCTTGACGAGGGATCAGGCTGCCTTTGAGAACCCCCACTCCCTCTTTTCCCGGGCGTCTCTTCCCCTACCCTTCATCTTAATGAACTTGAACAGATTAAATAAGATCATAAAGGATGAGCCATAGAGTAGCCACCCCCATCTGCTGAGAATTTATATATTTATTTCTTTTGGATTACATTATGATGACATATTTTAATCTCAGGCTGATTCTCAGAGGAGGGATTCACGAGGTGATGAGACCGTCCCCACCTCCACACGCAAATGAAAAGAAGCTTGATTAAATCATTTCCACAATACACTGGCAACATAAAGGAACCATACTGGTGAAACACAAATACAAAATTAAATCGACGGTAATTTTTACAGCACATCATGCCAACAAGGATATGTGAGGTGGCATACATTGAATTTATTAGATAATGAATTAAATAAATCCCCATCTTTCTGTTTTGTCAGGAATGCTAAAATGTGATTCATGTGGTTGTATTGAAGTCAAAAATATTATTTAATATGGTTGAATCAACCTGACTACTTTAGGTTACACCAGTGAAAAATCTTTTTTAAAGGTCAGGGATCTGGCTGGTTAGCATGACACACTAAGCCCCTGCTGGTGGATGCAGATAACTACACACTTACCTGGTTCTCAAAAATTTGACAAGGCATTAAAATTTCTCCATTGACAAGGCATTAAAAATTAGCTGTATTCAGAAAAATTCATTAGAATATAGATGCTTTACTCACTCCCCCATTTAAATAGTTCTTAACATTATTAAATGAACAATAAGAACAATACTTTTTTATTTGTAAGACACCACAGGTGAATAGGTTAAATTGGTTAATTAACTAATAGATATCACCAAGTTTCCCCAGTTGATTTGTACACGTTTCTCAAATGTTGTTTAAATATGCAAATGGTACATTTTCTAATTAAAAATGCACTCATAACATTAAGGTTTTCACAAAGGGGATTCTGGATGTCTATTTTTTTTTATCACTCCATAAATCAGAAAATACTGTCAACAGCCAGAACAAACCCCTCTGTAAAAATAACTTCGGAATATAGACAGGAGTAAATCTGGAAAGTCTAAATGCTGTCTATCTATCTGTCATAGACTAGAAATATTATATCTGTTTCTGATTGACTTTATTGCCTTTAAAACATTCAAACTTTAAGCTTTAAACTGAAAACCTTTAAACTTTTAAAATCTTTCTGGTCAGGCTTTCTCAAGCCAACTTCAAAGTTTGTCTCAACTTGTCTAGTTATATAATATAATATAATATATATAACTTTAATATTACAGCACAAGATCACTAATGAGGGTCTTCCCAGCTAACAGAATTTTGTTATAAGAACGTTCTCTAAATATTCAATGTTGGTTCTGGGAACACAAAAAATGTCCAGTTTTCGTTAAAGGAACGTTATAAGGTATAATGATACTCAAACATTCTTTCAACTTAATTTTGATTAACAATTCAACATAGGAATATTGATTTGTAACATTCCAAGAACATAAAAATGTCCAGTTTCCTTAATGTTAGTAAAATGTTATTTAAAGGTTAGTATGATGTTCCTGAAACATTCTTTCAATCATTCAAACACCTGCTGTGATCAACCACTGAAAGACAGAGAAATAAGAACACAAACTACAACTTTCTTCAGCCACAGCCTTAGATGAAATCAACTGAAGATAAAATACATTAAATCTCTCAAGATCTGATTAAACAACTCCACAAACAGCATTACCAGCTTCACTTATTACTAACCAGGGTTGCGTTTCCCAAAAGCATCATAAGCCTAAGCTGATCGTAGCTCCATAGGTGGCAATGGTCCTATGATCAACTTAGGCTTACGATGCTTTTGGGAACAGCAGCCCAGACTGACTTTATTTCTGTCAGACGTCCACAGAAGTTCTTATTGAAAATTAACAGAGGTTGAAGTTTGGTTGAAAATGTTCGAGGTCATCATCATGGAGATCAGTGTTTGCTTTAGTTGGGTTCTTGACCCTCGACTTTTGTTGAGTTGCTTCTTTTTCAGCAGTTTCAGAGAACATTTCTGCACTGATAAAGCAAATCAACATGTCTGTTTTAATAACAGACAAACAACTGCTTTCTTCTGTAATAATCAACTTAAGAAATTTAAATGTTATTAAAACGAAAAGAAATAATTTGTAGCACCATTGTTGTGTTTCAGATGCTGAACATTGATGCCTGTAAGTGTATAAATATCACTGTCAGTGTTAACTTCCTGTTTAAAACACATGTTGTGTCATTTATACACTCACAGACATCAACATTTGGCATATGAAACACAACAATGGTGACATGCTTCATGCCAGCATACAAAACACATTCATGGCTCCCAGCATGCATTGCTGCAAGAATAAGTTATGCAGCTGAATTATTTTTTTAATTGTCACCATTGTTGAGGTTTGTATGATGAGTGCTGATGTGTAAGTGTGTTGTGTTTAACTTTTAAATAGTTTTGGATAACCTTACACAAGTCACTTCAATTTAAAAAAAAAAATTTTTTAATTACATTTGAGTTTGTTACTTTCTTCTCATATAACATTTCAACTCCAAAAGTAAGCAAAACTACAGCCAAAAAAAAAAAAAGTTATTTAAACCACTTCATGCAGTCATTTGTCTGTTATTGAAACAGACATGTTGATTTGCTTTATCAATGCAGAAACGTTTTCTGGAAACACCTGCAATTGCTGAAAAAGAAGCAACTCAGGTCAAGAACTCAACTAAAGCAAACACTGATCTCCATGAAGGTGACCACAAACTAAACATTTTCAATAAGACATCAACATCTAAACCTGTTAATTCTCAATAAGAACTGCTGTAGATGTATCAAAGAAATAAAGTCAGTCTGGTTAGTAATAAGTAAAGCTGGTAATGCTGTTTGTGGAGTTGTTTAATCAGATCTTGAGAGATTTAATGTATTTTATCTTCAGCTGATTTCATCTGAGGATGTGGCGGAAGAAAGTTGTAGTTTGTGTTCTTATAGGTTGTTTGCACATGACGTCATTGCTGCACGCAAAATGCGGCTGGAGGGCAAGGAGTGATTTTTCTATATAGGAATCCTATCACAAACTCAAAATTCCTATGTTTTGCGTCGTTTATGGTTGCTCAAATCTATCAAACCGAGAAACCACAATAAGCTTTTATAGTTTACGTAACTTATATCGTTTTTTAACTTTAAAAGTTATCACCTTTTATAGCGTTTTGCGTCTGCTGATACTGAAATGAATATGGATACCTGCTTACCTTTTTTGTTTTTGACTTGGTTAAATATTCACATTCTTCATGGTATCGTTTGCAGAGCAGAGAAGCTATTTTATCCCATTGAATGATACTTTGGTGTTTTCACTTCAGTTTTGCAGAATTCCGTTCACAGTGTTGATCTGGTTACCGTGAAAACAGTGTCACGCGCTGCTGCTTCAGCCATCATATGGTAGAAAATGTCCAAATAAATAAATGTGTTTAACAAGCTGACAGAAGTCGATCTATTTCTTTGTTGGAAGGGTGTAAATGTAACTATAGTTTTAATGTTGTCTTAGTAAATATTCCCTTTCCCATATGGCCACGGAGGACAATCTGAGGGGCATTCAGCGGACAGACAGGCATACAGTCGACAGACACCGACACACTGTATATATATATATATATATATATATATATATATATATATATATATATATATATATATATATATATTTTGGTATTTATTTCAATAAATGAAAACCAAAATCAAACCCATAGAAGCTTGTGAACAGTTTTGAAGTGGTTCTGTGCAAGTTATGCTCATTCACAAGACGAGTGAGAGTCATACTCGCAAATGTTAATTATTAAACCAAACAAAATACAACACTTTCAAAAACACTCAGCTATATGATTATTTTATTGAGTGATAGGGAGTGGATTCAATCAGTGACATTATTAGATTTGCTATACGGCGTCTCCCCGTCACCTCCTCAACCTGCTTCCCTTAGTGCGATTTTACACGTAGAAAAGGCAGAAATTGTATTACACCGTCCATTTTTCCCCCCTGAATGATGGTGTGAGCTCCTGTTGCAGTTCTCGATTCACAATAGCGACATTTTTCACATTCACGACAGAGAATCAAAAATACTGCCATTAACGTCACTAGCAGGAAGGCAGTGCAATATAAACAAATCAGATTACAACTCGTGACGGCAGCTTCACATTCTCTATATCTACCTCCTCGATGTCAGACAAGTCTTTCAATTCAGTAGACGAATCGCTCCTCTTCATAACAAGGTACACGTCCAAAATATGTTGTGATTTTCTGTTTATAGCTTTCTAAATCAGCACAGAACGGACTTTTCTCTATCTCTTCCATTCTAATTTTCACAGCTTGCTCTCCACGTTAATTTCGCGCGTCAACAGAACCACGTGATTGCAAACAACCTATTTCTCTTTCTTTCAGTGGTTGATCACAGCAGGTGTTTGGATGATTGAAAGAATGTTTTAGGAACATCATAACCTTTAAATAACATTCTACTAACATTAAGGAAACTGGACATTTTTATGTTCTTGGAATGTTACAAATCAACATTCCTAGAATGTTGAATTTTAAATCAAAATTAAGTTGAAGAACTTTTGAGGAACATCATACCTTATAAAAAAACGTGACATTTTTTTATGTTCCCAGAACCAACACTGAATATTTGGAGAATTTTCTTATAACAAAATCTGTTAGCTGGGTCCTTGGACAGGTCAATTAGAAATGGTTCCTTAAGGTAACAATGGCACATTTCCACCTTTTAAAGTAGTCTGGATGAACGTTGAGGTGATCATTTTCCTTAGCAGTAGAGAGGTTAGGCATCTTGTCGACCTTCTGCATACACATGGCCACATGGACCTGCGTATCTGTGGACAATGTGGACCTGTCTTCCCTTCAGGGCCTGAGAGTGCTGCTATTGAGTGGGATTCACCAGAGAAACTCGACTGTGAACCTGCTCAAATCCAGAGCTCAGCAGTTTGATAAAGCACACTGTTTATGTGCGTTCAGGCGAGGGAAATGAGGGCCTTATTTGTGTGCATGTGTGTTTGTGTCTGTCTGCAGAGTCAAGATTCTGCTATCAGCAAGTCTCAGTCCAGCATGAAGCCACTGGACAGTTGAAGGAACAATGGATTACTATTCCACAGAGCAGAAAACATAATTGAGTTAGCAACATTTACATTTTGTGTTTGGCAATGGAGAGGGGTTTCATAAAGTCGTGTTGTGTTAGGCTCTCGAGGATTTCAAACCTGCTTCTTATCTTGAAGCCTAAACTGCGGATGGAGCCTCTTTCCAGGCATATGCAAGAAACAAGTGTGAAATGCAATTACTTTGCTGTTATTTCACAGTTAAATGCTTTCCTTTGGAATTCCTCCCTTAATTCTCTACATTTACCGTGAAAACAATAACATTCCTGTCAGTCTGGTAACTGAACTAAAAATGTGAATGGAAATATATCACAGTGTTGTTCAGCTATAGTCATAAATATATCTGATGTACCATTTAATTAAATAAGGTATGGTAGAAGAATTTTGTTTATGGTGATGGATATGTTGGATGGACATGTTGACAATCAATATTTATTTATTTGTTTATTTATGTATTATTTTAATAATTATGATTAACATTTATAATAACATTTATAATACTAATAATTACTTATTAATTATTTTAACAACAATAAATAGAGCAAAGTCCAAGAAGGACTAATAATAGTTATAACAGTTAATAGCTATATAATTTTTTAAAAAATATTTTCAATCTAGCTCTCCAAAAGCAAGAAAAGAGAATATGACAACAACAAAACTTACCAAAATGGGTTAAAGAAAGTAATGTGCACTAAGTAATTAAACATTTCAACAGTTCAAATTCTTTTGAAAACCACATTACAAAAGCAAACGCATGACTTTCTTCTTCTTTTTTTTATTTTTCATTTGTTTTGTTTCTCAGAACAAGTGCTGTATGCATGAATCAAGTGTAAACAGTCATGGAGAGCTCCATCTCCACACCTCTTCTTCAATTTCACCATGCTTTACAGATTTTAAAGCCAATATTTGTCTAGTTTCTTTTGCACAGTGGAGGAATGAGCACAGCAGGTGAAAACACACTTATCCTTTCATTGTGGTGGAGAGAACAGAGTTCTTATCAAATGAAAATATTATAATGTTTTGTTAATTTTTCAGCTCTGACTTATGGGCATGAATAGTGTTACTCAGTAGGTAGACACAAAAAATAATTATTTAATATCTTTACACAAGGATATTTGCGCTTCCTTGTTGTGTGAACTGGAGCACATAAAACCATTGTGGTTAACACACTGTGTGCATCAAGCAGAGGCATTCATCTCTAATGCAATCTAACATTGTTAGCAGAACGGCTGGAAAATTCTCTACAATGCCACGTGAAAGCCAAAGGTCCACCAGATGCTCATCTGACCTCAAAGTGAGATGATTCAATTGAACATTCTGAGAAGAACAACTGGACATTCAGAACAAGAAGGTCCTCCTGGGCAGATGTTAATAACCTTTCCTTAAAGTCACCATGAAATCAAAACGGACAATTCTTTTTAATTTAATGGAGTATTGCATTACTCATTTTATAAATTATTTATCAGTAAACATAATTTTTTTAATCCTTTGCCATCTCTTCTCTTATGACATGTTTACTAGTGCGAGGACGGGACAACCTGTCACTCAGATGATATCACAGCAATAGCAAACCACAACCATCCAATAAATTCCCTAGACTATTCTGCATCCCAATTCGCGAAATAGCATTTGAAATTACAATTAATGTGTCCCAAATCGTAATATGTTGAAATGAGTATTCCAAAGATACCAGGATGTTCTACGGTCAGAACTGTCCGTTAAAGACGCAATTATGACTAAGTAGTATGTCACAAAGCTTGCCTACTTTTTGGCTACAAACTCAAAAAATTTACTTTTTCTTAACAAAAACAGTATAACAGTAACAGTACTTCTGTTTCATGGCGACTTTAATCCAGAAGCTTCACTAAAATCATCTGCAACAAAATATAGTGTAATGTTCTCAATTTTTATGCAACAGTTAGTAAATTGGTGATCCAGAAATTTATAAAATATTATAAGGTGGCATTAATTCTCTGTAAGATCATTTGAAGCCTTCTTTTTTGTTCATATCATGCTTTTTATTTGGTCATGTATTCGATGAATTAAGTTGTTGCACACTATAAAGTGTTAGGATATAGTGTTCTTAGACATTACATTATTTAGAAACAGCAGCAGTCATATTTCATTTATCACTGTGTATTTTTAGACTTGCACAAAATGTGCCTGCATGACAATTTATTTGGGCCGAACTGGAGGAAACATGCTATCTTAAACTTAAATACTCGACAAAACATAAACAAATGTATACAGAGGCCCAAAAACGTAGCCTATGGACACTAATGCGTCTGAATGCCATTGCATTACATACAAAACAGACATTTTCTAAGAACAAACTAACTTTATGAGCTTTTTTGTGTTTGATTAGGGTTGAAACAAAACTGTGCAGAGCTGTGACTTTGCAGAAATTAAATTTGAGAACACTGATATAAGCAGTACACACACAGCAATATATAAGACACTATACATTATGTTACATTAAATACATTTTATATATTTAGTTAATAAAGGCACAAGCACTCCTGCATGTAAACCATTCACCAAAAAGCCAATTATAATCTTTCATGTCTTTACACAAACAACATACATTTGTAAGTATTTCAGCCTAACCACAGGCTCTACTCTTCAGCACAGTGGTAACCCCAAAAACTCAGACATACCAGAAACCATTTTTAATTTCAAAATAATAGAACATTAAACACTAACAGATCTGCCCCTATATTAATATTGAGCAAAACACATGAAATAACACTTAATTTCAACATTGGCATCCTTTAACAGTCAGAGGCAAAGCATGCTGGGAACTAGAAATCTGTTGTAACCATGAATGTGTTACATGCGTTAAATGTGTTAAACACATTCACATTTATATGTGAAAAGTTCTGCAGCAATCAACCTGAAGCTTTCACTTGCTTTCATCCTATATCTGGATGGGAGACTGGGTAACTGCTGGAAGAGGTGTTAGAGAGACCAGCAGGTCTGATCAACCTGTGGCCTGAGTGGGTCCTAACACCCCAGTACAGTTGCAATAAGCTGTACTATATAAAAGGTGCAATCCTGGTGTAAAATAGTCCATATAGCACATCACATACTGCCCAATGCCCCAGTACAGTAACCATAAACTGTACTGAATAAAGGGTGTAACCCTGGGGCAAAAATAATTTTTACATTACATCACATACCATGCAGTTAGTTAGTTTCACATCACAAATGATATAATACTTCATGTAGTTCTTAAAACTTAAAGGGTTAGTTCACCCAAAAATGAAAATTCTGTCATTTATTACTCACCCTCATGCCGTTCCACACCCGTAAGACCTTCGTTAATCTTCGGAACGCAAATTGAGATGTTTTTGTTGAAATCCGATGGCTCCGTGAGGCCTGCATAGGGAACAATGACATTTCCTCTCTCAAGATCCATAAAGGTACTAAACACATATTTAAATCAGTTTATGTGAGTACAGTGGTTCGATATTAACATTATAAAGCAACAAGAATATTTTTGGTGCGCCAAAAAAACAAAACAACGACTTATATAGTGATGGCTGATTTCAAAACACTGCTTCAGGAAGCTTCGGAGCGTTATGAATCAGCAGTTCGGAGCGCCAAAGTCACGTGATTTCAGCAGTTTGGCGGTTTGACATGCGATCCGAATCATGATTCGATACGCTGATTCATAACGCTCCAAAGCTTCCTGAAGCAGTGTTTTGAAATCGGTCATCACTAAATAAGTCGTTATTTGGGCGCACCAAAAATATTCTTGTCGCTTTATAATATTAACATTGAACCACTGTACTCACATGAACTGACTTAAATATGTTTTTAGTACATTAATGGATCTTGAGAAAGGAAAGTCATTGCTGGCTATGGAGGCCTCACTGAATCATCGGATTTCATCAAAAATATCTTAATTTGTGTTCCGAAGATTAACGAAGGTCTTACAGGTGTGGAACGGCATGAGGGTGAGTAATAAATGACATTATTTTCATTTTTGGGTGAACTAACCCTTTAAATGGAAGCACTTTTTTTTTCATTACTACTTTTAATGTTTTTGAAAGAAGTCTCATATGCTCATCAAGCCTGCATTTATTTGATCAAAAATACAGAAAAACAGTAATATTGTGAAATATTTTTACAATTTAAAATAATGGTTTTCTATTTTAATATACTTTATATTATTTAATTTATATTATTTATTTATGTGATGCAAAGCTGAATTTTAATCAGCCATTACTTCAGTCTTCAATGTCAAATGATCCTTCAGAAATCATTCTAATATGCTGATTTATTAACAGAAGAAAACTGAACGTAGCCTATTTGTCATTGAAATCTCGTAACTTACCAAAACCGACCGTCACTGAGTTCTCGTAAAGGAACAAATCCGACTGTCATTGAAATCTCATAACCCAGCAAAACCGAACATTATTAAAATTTCATAACACAGAAAAACCGACCGTCATTATTACAGAATATAACCGACTGTCATTGAAATTTTGCAACGGAACAAAACCGACATCTCGTAATGGAGCAGAACTAACTGTCATTAAAATCTCGTAAAATAACAAAACATACCGTATTGAGATCTCGTAACTGAACAAAACTGACTGACAATGAAAACCGAATGCCATTGAAATCTAGTAAAGGAACAAAACTGACCGTCATTGAGATCTCGTAACCGAACAAAACCGGACGTCACTAAAATTTCATGACTGAATAAAACAGACGTTATTGAAATCTCTTAACCGAATAAAACCAACCGTCATTGAAATCTCATAATGAAACAAAACCGACTGACACTGAAAACCTACCATCATTGAGATCTCGTAACCAAACAAAAAAACCGACCATCATTGAAATCTTGCAACAGAACAAAAGCAGCTGCCATTAAAATCTCATTAGGAAACAAATCTGACTGACACTGGAATCTCGTAACTGAACAAAACTGATTGTCTTTGAAATCTGGAACAAAACAAAACCAACAGTTTGAATTTTTTCTGTTCCTATTTGCTCAAATAACAAAATAAAAAAATCCATGATAGCATTTCCATGACTTTCCAAAAGAGGAAAAATATAGAGAAATTTATTACAGCAGTCAGAAGAGAGATAGTATCACTCACATTAGACAAACCTTCACAGCAGTGCTAATTTGTTTTTGTTTTTTTATTTACTGCCTTTTTTTTTTTTTTGTAATTTACTGCATTATACATGTCTTTTTTTTTTTCTTTTTTTTTTAAGATCAGATGCATAACTCATTCAGTAGTGAAGGAAAAAGCAACACAGCAAGGGAGGTGTTGTTTAAGTAAAGGTGGGTGAGAAAAATAGAGAAGAAAACACCAGAGGCAGCAACTAAGAATAAAACGTGATGCCTGGCGGTTGGCTGGCATATTCCCAGCTGGAAGAGCAGACATTTATGTGAAGTCAGCATGCATTAACCTCACTGATCATCAGGAGTTCTGTGTCAATGAGGATTCATTTTAAACATCAAACTACAGCCTTACCCATGGTAATATATATATATTAATAATTCAAAAAAAGGAAAGGCTGTTCTTGGCGGATTCATGAGCGCTAGATTAAAACTACAACTAGATTCTCAACTGAAAAAACTCTCAAACCACATTCTGTGACACAACAACAGTACTATTTTGAAATTTATAGTGGGTTTTCTAAGTGTTCAAAAATTGGCGGAATCTGGGACCCCCATAAGAAGTAAAAAACAGACTAGATCCTGTTTGTTTTCTTTATTTTACAAAAGCACAATGTTTTGTTTTTCTTTTGTCAACACAAATAAAAATAGACCCTTTACAGTTTCGAATGATGTCTCACACTTCTGTATCTGTAAAATCGCTCATAGCTCCTAAACCGGTGTAGATTCAAGTGTCTTATAATCCTTGGCTCAAGATGGATAAAATCTACCCCACTAGAAATTTTACGTTCCCAGAACATTCTCAGAACGTCCTCACTGGTGTTAAAGGACGTTGCCTAGTAACGTTCCCAGTACGTGCACAGACGGTCACGATGTGGAGTTTTAAAGTTTGGGGGACGTTATTTGGCGTACCTTTAGGAAACATTTAGGACATTCTCTGAACGTTTAGAGAACTATATATTATTTGGAAATGTTCTCAGAAAGTCCCTGCTGCCCTTGTCAAAAAAACAAATTGAAAATTAGAGCTAAATTGACTAACAAAAACTATTTTTTCTTAAATATCTTACAAAAAAAAAAAAAAGCTCTTTACATGTATTTCCTGGATTATATGATGAAACCTTTTCTTTAAAATGCAAATCACTTGCAGTAAGTCATTAGCTGACAACAGCACATGCATGAGCTAATGCCACTGCTGCATCAGTAACTACACAGTTACTGCCTTTAAATAGAGCAACATGCAGCAGTGTTTCTGGATCATCACTGACTGAAGCACAGGCTCTACTCCAGCACAATGGTAACCTCACAAAACTCAGATAACAGAAACAGAACATTAAACACTAACAGAGCTCTCTAGATCTCAGCATCTTCACTTATTACAAACCACTCTGACTTTATTTCTTTCATTCAAAACATCTTAATGAGGTGTTGATGTTTTATTAAAAATAATAAAGTTTGAAGTCACTGTTACGGAGGTAAGCACTTGCTTTAGTTGGGCTCCTGACCCTTAACATTTTAACTTTGGTTTTTCTCCAATTGTTGTAACTAAAGCACGTTTGTTACAAAAAATTTGTGAGAAAAAAAAATATGATCAAATGGATTTGATCATATTTTTCATATATTGTTGTTGATGATTTCATAATTATACAGTGGCCTTATTCACCAATCTCTGAATATTATATTCTTTCATGTTGTTGTAGTCCTATGATAATGTATAAAATTCTGTCCTGCTTTGATATTTTGAAAGTTTTTATCATTATGCAGAAATTATTCAGACAGGGTCATGTCGACTCACACAGACATAAAGATTCTGCGTATGAACCTCAACAATGGTGACAAAATTTTCAGATAAACAGATTAACTCTGAGCATCACAAAACAAGCTACTAAAGTCACAAAAAAGATTTTTGTTTATTGTCACCATTGTTGAGGTTCATACGCTGATTCGTCTGTGTGAGTCTAAAAGACACAGCTCAAAACTCTGTATAATGAATTAAAAATAAATAATAAAACTCAAAAAATAAAAACACCTAACCATTAATTAATGCAAAACTAACAGTTCATACACTCAGAGTTTAGACACAGGAAAGGATCAGTGAATCAGGACACTCTATGATGATTGAATCACCATTATTAACCAGATTCATCTGATCAGAATCTCTCTTGCAATTTTTGCTGTAACAAGCATGTTTTGGAAACACGGTTAAAACAGCCAAAGAAAATCTAACGCTAAAATATCAAGAATCGAGAGCCCATCTAAAGCAAATGCTCACCTCCATAACGGTGACTTCAAACTTTATTATTTTCTATAAAACACCCACGTAGAAGGCGACGTTCTCGTGACCTTGCGCAACGTTGCCTAAAATTTCTCTAAAAGGTGAAGAAAATTCTGAACCTTTACGTACCCAGAACGTTCAGAGACGTCACGATGTGGAGTTCTTTTAAGGGTTGGGGAACATTATTTGGTGGACCTTAAAGGAAACATTCAGGATGTTCTGGGAATGTTTAGGGGACTATTACTATAGGACATTCTGTTAACTTCCCAAATGTCCTCTTTGTAACGTTTTTGCGCGACCATAAAATAACCAAAATAGAGCATCCCCCTAAACTCATATCGGGAACGTTATTAAATGACCAACAGAGGACCGTGTGGGAACATTCTGTTAATGTCCCAAATGTCCTCTTTGTAACGTTCTTATGTGACCATAAAATAACCAAAATAATCATTAGAGAACTTTTAGGGAACGCTGCGCAAGGTCCTGAGAACGTCGTCTTCTACGTGGGTATGCCTTTGATCGTCACCCTGTTGAAAATTTCCTAATTTTGCAAACTAGTCCCAATTTTTTTATCCAATCTCAACCAAACCAGTGCAGAAATATTATCTGGAGTCTGAATATCAAATGTTATAAAAAAAAAAGTTAAAATTTGCATTTATGGTCGCCAAAATGTTCAAAGTGGGCGGAGCCACTTTTACTAAATTGGTTATAACTCGTGAACGAAATGAGATATTTTCACCAAACTTGGTACACGTGTATGGGCTCAATCTTCTTTGGTCATGTGAAAATGTTGAAAGATACAGTACAACTTGCTGAAATGTATCATGTCTCATGTAATTGATCAATTAGTGTTTCAACCGCAGAAAGAGATCAGTAAAACAGCTGGAGAACATGCCACGTAACATCATTTAATGACCACAGCATGTTAGTTAGCTAGAGAAATTAACTATAGAGAAGATTATTTTGCTAAATAAATTCACTATATTACATATTTATTACCAGACAGTTGATGGCACCCACTGACTTCCATAATAGGAAAAAAAAAAATACTATGGAAGTCAGTCAACATTCTTTAAAATATCTTCTTTTGTGTTCAGCAAAAGAAAGAAACTCATACAGGTTTGAAACAACATACAGTAAGGGTGAGTAAATGATGAATCATTTTCATTTTTGGGTGGGTGAACTATCCCTTTAAATGTGTCACACATATAAATATCCAGTGCAGCTGTACAGTACAGTACAGTAAAAACTACTAAACTACCACTGAAAGAAAGGTTGTGTTATCTCAATGTATGACTAAACACAGTAATTGCTTTAGGCTTTTGTTAGACTAGCCGACAATTAAGTCGTATGGTACTGAGAAATCCTGAAGACCACAAGCGGCAGGGGTTAATTAATATTCAAATAAAGCATATTGACAGTTTTTCTCTCTCTAAAGGGCATAACACCCAAGTGTTATTTATAGGGCCGGACCGGAGAATGCTTCCACATGACACACAAGGCTTACATATTTCCAAGCAAGCCGGATAATCATTTGGAGAGAATGAGATGTCAGGAGTGACAAACTACTTCTTGTATTAATAGGGATTTTAAATATGCACCATTTAGTGCCATTCAAAAAAATCTTTTTTGAACACAGGGGGTGATAAAGAAAGGAAATTATTAATATTCTGGCTTATAGGGCTTATTTATCAATGACAAAATGTCAAAATGACAAAATGCATACAGTATGTGTTCATATCCCTTTTCCCAGTGAGCATTGCTACTGGCGATGCACTTTCACTGTGAATGGCTGAACAACCTTTTTGGAGTGTTAACACACGTGTTAACCTCCATGTCTATTTATTTATTTATTAAAAAAAAGTGTACTGTGCTAGACTAACTAGCACTTGCATACTGTTGCCCTCTTGTTGGTTTGATTGCTTCTATTGTTCTCCCAATTTGTAAGGCGCTTTGGATAAAGGCATCTGCTAAAAGATTAAATGTAAATGTCCCAGGGACACGGGTGTGAAGTTTCAGTTCAAATGGAACCTGACGCACAGCCAGCAGCACTGGCTGGTGCTCATGATCACAAGGATAGAGTACAGACCTTTGCTCCAAGTCAAATGATTTTGCACTTTAAATGTCATATACTAGTTCAATAAATAAACATTAATTAGAACTAAATGATATTCTCCAGTGCTAGAGTAATGAGCTTTTTATTTTTAATCATCCATCTGCCTTAGTTTTTAATTAACGGGCTGAGCTAAGAGAGCTGAGATAATTCCCATCAAAACCTCTCTCAACAGTGCTGATTTAGATTTTCTTTACCTTTTAGTTTAATGAATCTACTGCCTCTAAAAAAAGTACTGAGATAAAATGGCAAAATCTAAGCTAACGGTAACCACAAATGTAAGTTTCGTATTACAACAGCTTAGGGGATATTTCTGCATTATTTATGATAATATAGCGTGGTTTATATGTTAACAAAGTCGGTGAAGTGATATACAAAGCCTGCACAAAAAAACTGCATTCAAATTAGTATAGCAATCAGCACTTTCAACAAAGTGTGCAAAATAACTCAAATAATATAATATACTGTTTTTTGGCACTGTTAAACTGCATAAAATTGCAATTAATTAGAATGATGTAACTTCTGATTGGAGTTGAAGTCTTAATAAAACAGGAAAAGAAGTGTTAAGGCTTCACAAAACATATCACATGCTGTTAGTGACCCAAATAACACAAATTTTAAAATGACACATTTTACTATGAAAAATACTCATTTTGGCATTGCTGAAAAAAACATGTAGAACAATGCGGGAACTGCACCAAAAGATAATACAACCCTGCATAATGCAACCCTGAATGAATTATTACTACCCTGAAAACATGATTCTTGCTGGGAGGAATATGAAAATAATCATGTCACATTCTGTAGCTGCACATAATTTCATTTCATTAAACCTTGGTGTTAAACAAAACAGATTTCATAATGAATTCCCAATGCTTTGTTCCGGAAATGCAACACCTCTGTTCATAATAGTGGTAAAGAGCAGGTGTGAGGAGAGAAACTTTGGAAGGACTGTTAATTGAAGCTAGATTATAAAGGATTCTTCATCTACCCTAATATTGTGTTGTTTATTTGAGCATGTATTAAATGCATGTTCAAAGAAAATAAAAGAATCACTCAAAATAAGCATTTTTCTTTTCCACCAGTTAATGGTCTACTAACAATGCCCAACAATGGGTATACATGTTGCATCATATTGGAATAAATGTCATTTCCATCACCACAAATTGCTATTAATTTGGAGCTGGAAATGATGGTAACAGACATGACATTTCAGACATTTTTGGAATAGAATAGTATACTCTTAGTTTTACTATGTCTAGCTTGCATTTTATGTAAAATATTCTAAATACGCACAATAAAATAACATTCTCACTTTTTTTGCAAATTACAGCACATATCACATTACATACTTTTCATTGACACTGTTTTTTTTTTTTTGTTGTTGTTCTTCTAGTTAAATACACTAACTATAGAGAAATAATTTTATTGGGGCAAAATTTGTCATTGTGGTGGAAATGTGTCATAAGGAACAGACACAACTTGAGTAAAATTTATATAACACAAAAAAAGTTTTAAAGGAGACCTATAATGCCCCTTTTACAAGTCTCTGGTGTCCCCAGAATGTGTCTGTGAAATTTCAGCTCAAAATACCCCACAGATCATTTATTATAGCTTGTTGAATTTGCCTCTATTTGGGTGTGAGAAAAAACACACCATATTTGTGTGTGTCCCTTTAAATGTAAATGAGCTGCTGCTCCAGGCCCACATTCTAGAAAAGGGAGGAGCTTTAACAGCTTGCACTTCAGTTGCTCAACAACAACAAAGCTGGAGAATCTCACGCAGCCAAAATGACGATTGTCAGTAACGGTGTTCAGCCTATCATTGTTCAAACCGGACTGGAACCGGATGGAAGAAGTTACAACTTATATAATGCATCCGGATGTTTCTGAATGGTTAGTGGATAAATTTATGTAGTTGCTGTGGAGTTGATTCAACTCATCAACTAGCATGTGTCATCATGTTAATCTTTTGTGCAAATCCAGCATTGATTTCCCAGACACTGGATTACATGTGGACCAGATGTGGGTCAGGTCTGGGCCGACACTATGTTGCTATAAGGGTTTGTGAAGCAGTCCGGCATAAAATGACAGCATTGCAAAAAACACTCTACTACAAAAACTCTTCCTCTTCTCTAAAGCAGCCCAACATGGCCTCACCCACTTTGTTGCGTGTTCTTGAAGGCAGGATTTATGTAAATTTTAGGGTTGGTGATGTCACTAACCCAGGAAGAAGCTAGTTGTAGTCCCTACCAGCCATTTGTTGTAGTCCTTAAACAGAATTCTCTAAAATAAATTATTTAAAATCTCCCTTTGCTTTGATAACTTAAATAGGAGAAAAATCCACAATAGTCAATTTTAATAAAAAAATCAACCCCTGGGACAAAAGCACTCAAAGTTGAAGAAACACCCAATTATCAACAAATCTCCCGCATAATCAGAAAAAAGATTACCAGGTGCATCTTCTGTCATTTTAAGATACTGTGTAATGATTCGGTACTGGACCGACGAATGGATTTTAATTATAAGTTCATAAAGTATATGAATGATATTAAACACCACAAGCCGAAGAAGCTAAATGGACAGCCTCCCACTTTCATCAATCATTGAACAGCATGTGTCATGCGGTTGACCCCAAGAGATCATTCTCTGCCGGGCAATAATGAGCCAAGCCGCCAATATATTCACCTAAGTAGGGCAGAGACGGTCCATAACGGGAGAACTCCTGTCTGCAACTCCCATGATCCTTCACCCTTGCATACACAAACTCCTCTATTCTTATCTACCAAGCCGCAGCAGCAAAATCTGTAATTGAGTTTTAGGATCTTGCTGTTTAGCTTACACCTTCCTTCACCTTCATCCTACCACACTGATTCACTCAAAGATGACAATGGGAGCCTGACAAGACAGCGACAGGTAAAATTTGCATTACAATCAAGCATAAAGCAATTGTCATGTGCATTATGTGTACAGATGGTCAAAGCTAGTCGCATCCTATGAGAACTATTGTTGAAGTGTTCTGTACATGTACAAGACTTTTCTACCTGTTCCAGTGTGAAACTACATGGGGTTCTGTATGTGTGAGCTTGCAGGTTCAAAGCGAGTGCAGTGAATCATGGCTTAAAGCTTGCTATGTTCACCCATGCACACTGATTGAGCCAGCTTACTGACCTCCCACTGTTATCCGGCCTCTGGGGCCTGCAACAAATAACGACGTTTTTTTTTCCAGAACTATCCGTATGAAAAACATGATTTCTTTGTATGAAGCAGAACTTCATGCCTGGTAGGTTTAGTACATTCTATCTTCACAAAGGACTGAAAGCAAAAGTTTTTTTTAAAGGTGCCCTAGAATTTACCTTGGCGTAGTTAAATAATTAGAGTTCTGTACATGGAAGTGACAGAGTGAGTCTCAAACACCATTGTTTCCTCCTTCTTATGTAAATTTGATTTGTGCAAAAGACCACTGAAAAACAGGCGAATCTCAACATAACACTGACTGTGACGCAACAGTCGGGCTCATTAATATGTACGCCCCCAATATTTGCATATGCCAGCCCATGTTCTTAGACAAGCCAGTATTACCATCTGGAGCTGCACAGTTGAATCATCAGAAGTTATGCAGGTACTGTGAAGCAAGCAAGGACAATAGCGAAAATGGCAGATGGATCGATAATAACTGTTCATGATCCATGATATGATATATTTAGTGATATTTGTAAATTCTTTCTAAATGTTTCGTTAGCATGTTGCTAATGTACTGTTAAATGTGGTTAAAGTTACTATTGTTTCTTACTGTATTCACAGAGACCAGGGCCATGTCGATATTTTCATTTTTAAACGCTTGCAGTCTGTATAATTCAAAAATGCATCTTCATTTTTTATAAATCTCTCCAACAGTGTGTAACGTTAGCTTTAGCCCCGTTAGCCGCAGCATACTATCAGACTCATTCAGAATCAAATGTAAACATCCGCAAAATAAATACCATACTTACATGATCTGATATGCTGCATCACGAACACTTTGTAAAGATCAATTTTGAGGGTTATATTAGCTGTGTGAACTTTGTTTATGCAGTGTATTATAGACTTGCGAGCTTGGGGGCGGGGATCACGAGCATTTAAAGGGGACATGCACTGAATCGATGCATTTTTAATTAACGTTACGCCCCAAAATAGGCAGTTAAAACATTGTATAATAAAGCATCTATGAGGTATATTGAGCTGAAACTTCACAGACACATTCTGGGGACACCTTAGACTTATATTACACCTTGTGAAATAGGGTTCTAGGGCACCTTTAAAAACAATGCAATAGTGCATGGTGTACTACCCGTAGGTACGTGTTGTGTACCTTAGTAACGTTTAATTCCCATCTTATTTTTTCCCAGGGTGCCAGTGTTCAAGTTCAAAATCTTGATTTTAATGCCCTTAAAAGGCAACATAGAACAGTTGATGCAGTAGTCCAAACCAAAACGAAAAACCTGTCATCATTTACTCACTCTCATATCCTTCCAAACCTGCATGATTTTCTTTCTTCAGTGAATCACAAAAGATAGTCTGCACTATAAAAAAAGATGCTGTCACAACCTCATCATCCGCAGAGAGAAACTGACACATAATTACACCAATTTTAAAATGATGGATGAAAAGACTGGATTGTGAAGGTATTTCAACTTGGTCTTCATTACATTTCTTTGTGTTTTATTTCTTTATGTATTAATTCATATTCATCGTGAATGATCATTTATTAAAGTGTTAGTTCACCCAAAAATGAAAATTCTTTTTCATAATTTACTCACCCTCATGTCATTCCAAACCCTTAAGACTTTTGTTCATTTTCAGAACACAAATGAAGATCTTTTTAATAAAATCTGAGAGCTTTCTGTCCTTCCACTGACAGCCTGTGCAATTACGACTTTCAAGCCCCAGAAATGTAGTAAAGACATCATAAAAGTAATCCATGTGACTCCAGTGGTTTTATGAAGAGACACGAGTGCTTTGTTTGCACAAAAATGCAAACAAACATAATTTACCACTATATTTACAAAATATTAATCCCCAACACGTTCACGAGAGCATTTTTTTTACATTTCTTTAAAACACCATTAAGGTTCTACCCAGCTAACAAAATGTGTTCTGATTTGTTGAAGTTGAATTTTCTCTTAAAGCCATTTAAACAACATTTAACCTTCATTTTATGAAGCAACAAGAATACTTTTTGTGCGCAAAAATAAAGACTTTATTCAACAATATCTTCTCTTCTTTGTCATACTCATATGCTGTTCTACGTCAGAACACCGGCTCAGTATTGGCCGGCTCCTGCGTCAGCATCACACACATGCGTTGTGCTGCTCATGTGATCAGCTTCGGCCAATACTGAGCCGGCGTTCTGACATAGAACCTGGAAGCGCTGGACGTAAAAAGTGTAGGATAATGACACAGAAGTTAAAATATTGTTGAATAAAGTCATTATTTTTGCGCACAAAAAGTATTCTCATCTCTTCATAATATTAAGATTGAACCACTGCAGTCACGTCGACTTTTTTAACAATGTCTTTAGTACCTTTCTGCGCCTTGAAAGTGGTGATTAAATTGCTATGGAGGAGTCAGAAAGCCCTCAGATTTCATCAAAAATATATATTAATTTGTGTTCCGAAGATGAACGAAGGTCTTACGGGAGTAGAACGACATGAGGGTGAGTACTTAATGACAGAATTTTCATTTTTGGGTGAACAAACCCTTTAATAACTTTCAGAGAACCTTGCCAGAATGTTCTGAGAATGTTCCCTTTAGTACACAGCACTTTCAAAGCATTTTCTTTAATGGAACCATATGAAAATGTTTCTCTTCAGCTCAAAATGTGTTACAAAATGAAGAATGCTAATTTGTTTAGAACTATTTTTCTAAATGTGTAAAGGATGTTTATATATATATATATATATATATATAAATACAATGAAAATCAAGGGGGTGCAGTGCATTGTGTTTTTTGGACCTCATTGACTTTTATTGTAAGGCAAAACATTTCTTCTTTCTTTTTTTTTTTTAGGTGTACTAGCCCTTTAAGCTCAGCTGTTCTACATAATATCCTTTTATGACCTCATCAAAGCACATAATGTTAAACATAAAGCCTAATTATCAGTTGTCATTTATGTCAAAATCTCAGACCTCACTGAATTAATAGCCTCACTGAGATATATTTGAATTGTGAATGAGCAGCAAAATCCATTGAAAGTGCAGTTGAGTCACGTTTTCCCTTATAGTTTCTGAAAGCCCTGGAGCATCAGTCAGCCACGTCTACTTCCTCCTGGTTCACGTGTGTCCTTAACCTGCCACAACTGCTCGCGTTTCATCTGAGGAAGCATGTATTGCCATTCACTCATGTTTTATGGGGGAGTCGAGGCAGTGCAGATTTGCTAAAGGCAAAAGACAAACTGATTCATGTAAATTTATAAATATATGAATGCAGAAGCTCTAAAAATAGACTTGTTTTCCCTGCAAAACCATTCATTTGAGACAGGCTCCTTTCACTGGGGAGATTCTGTTTATAGAGTCACTTCCCATCTCATAGGAGAATAATACACATATGGTAGAAATGTGTTATGCATATATATTGTTCGGCACTATGGTCTGATTAGACGGTTTTCCTCAATAAAATGTAGGTGATATAAAAACCCTAGATTTAAGTGGTGGACATCAGCTTTATGAAACTAAATGTATCATTTCAATATCCACCAAGACACTGACTACACAAAATTATCTCAGTATACAGAATTGAAGCACTCAGTGTAGTGATTTGTTGAGCACAGATAAATCAGTAACTTTTTATACTGTAATATAGAAAAAGAAATTAAATGGTGCATTAGTTTTGTTCTGCCAGATCAATCTGCCAGTAGAGATGATGGCTTCCTTCATTTTCTCTCAAGAACATTAAAGCACTTTAATAGATCTGACAATATTTTATGTGAGCCAAAAATGATTGAAGAACAGGATTTTGTGAGTATAATGAAAATTTAAGAACAATCGGACCAACGTTATATATAAGTGTCTTTAACTACTATGTACTAACATTTAATTAATCATTTGATACAATGCACTTATTGTTTACATACATGCTTTTTACATTGTAGGCTAGTTATATTTTAAGAATACCTGCATGTAATTACAGCTGTAAATCATTTCTGTAATGACATCTATAATTACACAGACATTTGAATCTTTCCTTACCCCTTAACCTACCCATACCTCTAAAGCTGTCCCTAACTTTACCCGTATCCCACCTCAATAGCTGCAAAAGTGTTTTGCAATACAATATGAACACAATAAGTGCTTTGTACCTTTTTTTTCTTTTGCTTGATGTAAGTACATAGTAGTTAAAGACACCTAAAATAAAGTGTGTCTGTACAATCTATACAGATTTGATGTGTGAGAACTAACCCATAACCCATGTCAGCGTGATTATCAATAATGCATCTTGAATTAAAAGCTGAGGGTTTTGGAATCTTGATGCCAGATATGAAATGACTCTAGGCGAGCTCACAATGCACACAGTCCTATACAATCCACATATAATGCAATATTTTTGTCAAGGAGACAGATGAGGTCCATCTAGTGAAGAAAAGGAATCCAATTCTCTTCCAAGTCATGAAACATTCTGTCGCACACACAGTGCTCATGACATCAGTTTGAGAATGGGACTTTTCCAGCTCAGCTGCTCTTCTGGAATAGAGCCAGTCAGGTGACTGACTACGCCATCAAGGACACAAAAGCAGCATCAGATGTGATCATGATTTATGACTAGAATTTAGGATAAACAAAGCTAATTTTGCGCTAACATTTCAAAACTGGAGTCATGTTATTTTTTGTGGTGTTGATTGATTTGTATTTTTACACTTACTGATTTATGGCCGATTGTGTAAATATGTTCGGGTTGAAATCATCTAACATGAATATAAGATTAAACGTAATGCATGCATTTGCACACACCTTTGCATTTAAATATATTTTGTTTTCCCCTCCTTACTATTTAAAGCCTACAGTCAAAAATACTTCATAAATAAAAATATTGATTATAAAATAAATAGAAAAAGTAGACTGTGTACATTTAAATATGAATAGTTTTATGAAATATCTAACTGATTAAATGTGCATTATCATTATTATTATTAAGAACAACAATAATAAACCATTAAGCATTATAATGGAAGAATGGTTTTAATTAAAATTATTATGACGTGAAAAAGAACCCAACATCCAATTGGGTTAAGTTGGCTGAGTTATCAGAAAGTATAAGCTACATAAAACCATCTAGATCCAATATTTCCTCAAAACTGTTGATGTGAAAAAGAGCCTTTTGATAATCTGAGAACAGAGTTGCACCAGTCAACCATATAAAAAGCTTTGCATATCACTGGCCAATACGCGAGGGTGGCACAAAAGCCGCCTTTACTCTAAAAGAATCACATGAAAGCATGTCTGGTGTTTGTCCTTGACATGCCCCTGAGACCAGCCATCTTTTAAAAAGAGAACACAGAAGAAGTCTTCACAGAGGATAATGGTAGAATAGGAATATTTCATAATCAATTCTGCACATCCACTTCATGGATGCACGTTTTGCCACTAGCCGCCAGTGTTCAAAGACACATAACTAGAGATGCTTCTGCTAACTGCCATCCCAGAGTTCAGTGTCTCTTAGTAGTCGTCTCTCAGTTTTCACATTTTCTTTACTTCTGGATGTCACTCATGTCTCATTAATCACTCAGCTGAGTATTTTGCACTGCAAGTAACTGCTTTTCTATGCATGTACATTACCATTTAAAAGTTTAGGGTCAGTAAGATTGTTTTTTGTTTTGTTTTTTGAAAAATAAATTAATACTATAATTCAGCAAGGATGCATTAAATTGATCAAAAGTGGCAGTAAAGATATTTATGTACCAGTCAAAAGTTTTTTTCAGCATCATTACTCCAGTCTTCAGTGTCACATGATCCTTCAGAAATCATTCTAATATGATGATCTGCTGCTCAAGAAACATTTATGATTTTTATTAATGTTGAAAACAGTTTTACTTTTTTTCAGGATTCCTTGATGAATAGAAAGTTCAGAAGAACAGCATTTATCTGAAATACAAAGCTTTTGTAACATTATACACTACCGTTCAAAAGTTTGGGGTCAGTAAGAATTTTTATTTTTATTTTTTTGAAAATAAATTAATACTTGTATATTATTAATACTTGTATAGCTTCTGCATAATACTTGTGTACACACACACACACATATATATATAGAGTGATTTCAGGGTAATTGGGACACTTTTTGCCATTGAGATGACTTGGAAAATGTGTCCCAATCAACCTGAATTCACTCCTATATATTCCACAAAAATATTGAGCAGCTCTGCTGTTTTCATCATTGATAATGAAATGTTTCTTGAGCAGAAAATCAACATATTAGATTGATTTCTGAAGGATCATGTGACAGACTGCAGTAATGGCTGCTAAAAATTCAGCTATACCATCACAGGAATAAATAATATTTTAATATACATTAAAATAGAATTATTTTAATTTTAAGTATTTTCTTAGTATTACTGTTTTACTGTATTTAACAAAAAATGTAAAAAAAAAAAAAAAAACAGCCTTGGTGAGCATAAGAAAAAAAATTTGATTGGTACTGTAGTCTCAATGTTTTTGCCAATCATTCTTGCTGCGTTTTAATTATAATTGTCATGCAGAGTTATAAATAAAACAGCTGGTTCTAAGCTGGATCCAAGCAGTTCTTTTTAATCAAATAAAACACTTCTCAGGGTAACATGAAACAAAAACACGATACACAGAACCACTGTTGCATATGGTGCATTTAGGTCCTAAGTTTGTATTTACAAGGTGGGAAGTCGTGTTTATGACGGCAGGTGCGTTCAAGTCACTTTTGTCAGAGTATATGGCGGTGTACCTTCTCTTAATTAATTACACAAAAATGCAGAAAAACAATAAGGTTAACTCCATACTTCTAGAAAATTAAGAACAAAGAATGTGCATCAGGTCTGTTTTGCTTTTTTATGTTTAAGAATGTGCTTTACTGAGCGCAAAAAAGAGCGCAAATTGCTCTAGCTGCAGATTACTGGTCACTACAGTACGCATAAAACCACATTTCAGATAAGAATTGAATCTGTTCAGTAAAAAACAGCTTTATTGGATATAGCAGCGATACTAGTCACTAAAATGCAATTGTAATTTAATTGTTGAAATCTGGAAGCCATAAAAAGAATACATTTTTTATTTATTAAAACCTTCATATTTTGTTTACCTTCATTCATTAAAATATCATTATTAGGCATACACAACAGTCATAAATCATTACAATCCAAGTCTAATTTATTTGTTGAAATGTAGCCATAGAGAGGACACATCTTTTTTTTTTTAATTAAACAACATACAATAGCATATAATACAATGTTTATAATTAAATGATTAATTTTCTCTTTTCATTAAAATGCATTACATCAGCATTATAGGCACACAAGGTAGTCGTTACAATTCACAATATTACACAACGCCTATTATTAAATAGGCCTACTGCTACACATTTGCTGGTGGTAATGCCATAAATGAGTCCTACAGTACCTGTTGCATCATTCCCTACTCTTGCCTTCTCTATTGTAAAATATACTGTTGTTACCAGCAAAAGTATTGTTTAGCATAGAACATGTCAAGGATTAGAGGACAGGCAGTCAATTCATTAAATGATATTTCCTCACAAAAACATTTTATTCAGCATAGTGAAGCCTCTCTTCCATTGACATCCATTTAAAAAACGGCCTCTGGTCTCCTTCCCTGCGTACCAGAATTTCAAACTCAAATTCAGCAGAAGCAAAACAAAAACCAGATGTGATTATATTATATTATTCAAAGCTAGACATTGAACATTTGTGAATGTGCCAACTTTAATGCAGGGACCTCTTTGTTTTTAACCTGGTAAGTTTCATTGTGATTTCATGATGTGAAGTTGGAATTATTTGATCATAAAAGGATCCAATATGTTATGTTGCTGGCATCTATTCTCCTGCAAATGTCTTGCTGACTATAATATAATGCCTATATCTCTGCTGTGCACTGTGACAGAACTGATGACCACAATAAGAGATCAAAGTAGGTATTTTGGGCCTTGCAAAATACATTTTGCACTAAAAGCAATTATTTCGGTCCACTTTACTTGCTCAGCATAAATGTGTCTAATCAAATGCAGTCACACACTTCACAATTACTAGGGGTCAATGCCTATCGTTAATGTCCCTGGGTGCATTTTTTTTGGTTAATACTATAACCAGTCAGCGGCATGCACATCAGAAGGGTCTAATAAGCATTTACTTCTCTCATCTTCTCTCAGTTTGGAAAGTACTTCTAGCACTAACAGGATTAGAGGAAAAATTCATTGCTCAGGCACAAGCGGAAGCCTTGAGGTACATAAGACTGTTGCCTGTGATCGCCAATATGTCCTCGGGGGATTAGTACTGCTGCAGAGGTGGACGTCTATTACCTAAATAATATCAATAAGTGGCATTTTTAAGCCCATGTACATGTGTGAATGTGATCAATCATAGTTTTTGAGGAGGAAGTGAGCGTGGAAAATATTATGTTTAGGAGATGAGCCATTCACATTTTCTCATTCTCAGCTGTTTTCTCCCAGCTGCAGTTTAAAGGGATAGTTCACCCAAAAATGTAAAATTACCCCATGATCTACTCACCCTCAAGCCATCCTAGGTGTTTATAACTTTCTTCTTTCAGACAAATACAATCAGAGTTATATGTCCTGACTCTCCTAAGCTTTATAATGGCAGTAAATATTGAAATATGAAATTTTGAAGCCCCCCAAAAATGCATCCATCCATCATAAAAGATAACCACACAGCTCCGGGGGGTTAATAAAGGCCTTCTGAAGCAAAGCAAAGTGATGCGTTTGTGTAAGAAAAATATCCATATTCAAAACTTTAAAAACTAAAATAATTAGCTTCCAACAGATGGCCGTACACATCGATTTACGGAGAAAGAGTGAACTCTGACCTGAAGCATGATGCACTGACGAAAGCGGAAGCGCAGAGGATAGAGCAAAACAAAACACCTGTCATGAATTACGAGTCTAAAATGAGAATTTTTAAAAAGAAATGTAGGAGGATTTTGATATAAGAGAAGAGGAGCTTGAGTTTGTTGCACAACCCTATTAGTTTTAACCACGAGAGGCGTCATCGCATAAAGGGTTACTTTTTTGGCATAAGTCGACGTGCGTACGGCCGTCTGCCGGAAGCCAGTTATTTAAGTTTTTTAAGTTTTAAATATGGATATTTTTCTTACAAAAATGCATTGCTTCGCTTTAAAAGGCCTTTATTAACCACCGGAGCCCTGTAGTTATCTTTTATGATGGATGGTTTTGGGCTTCAAAATCTCATCCTCTATTTACTGCTATTATAAAGCTCAGGAGAGCCAGGACATTATTTAATATAAATCTGATCATCTGAATGAAGAAAGTCATATACACCTAGGATGGCTTGAGGGTGAGTAAATCATGGGGTAATTTTAATTTTTGGGTGAACTATCTTTTTAAGAGTAGTTTTGGCATGTCATGGCATTGATTTGACACAACTGTCACTTGTGAATGATCTTTGGTAGAGTTGTGAAACATATGTGCAACTTTTACCACCGAAAACAAAACTATATAGCTTTTCCAAAGAGGCTGTTATGACTCCTCTGCCACATAAAATATGAGGCAAATATATTATTAGTGGGCATTAAAAATGCCTATGGGCAATGCTTTTAGTAAATTACCCTATCACACTGTTTTAAATATCTAGTTCAGTCATGAAACTCTAGAGGGCGTAAGCTGATAGCTCCTTTACATGCAGTCTGCAAGCAATAACATCATTTTTGTATGGCACAAGCTGATTGGTCTCTGCTGATCCTGCAGCCAATGAGATTGCTTGCTCAACATTTAAATAGTCTGGTTCTTTGTTTGCTGTAAGCTGGTCCTGCAGCACCTTATCATTTTAACTCTGAAACCCTCCACCTTCCCCAGCTCCACCTGCCTAGATCTGCTATGGATTTTATGCAGCAGCAGCAGCAGCATATCTTACCTGCTCACAGCAGTGTGTCTGTGTATCTATTAGCAGTAGCAATTCCATACTTGCTCTGCAGCAGCAGCAACAATAATCAACAGCAGAAGCAACATAGCAGATCTAGTCTGCCACAACCAAATACATTAACATTTCCATATTCATTAACATGCTAAGACTACTTTGAGAGTTGTCATGAATGAAATGTAGATATAATAAAGGCCAACTGGTAAGGGGGAAAAACATTGCGCGGGGCAGGGCACAGATTTTTTTTTTTTAAAGTTATTTGCTTTACATGCTCATTTGTAGTTATTTTTTATTATCCTATATGTCCAAAAAAAAATTGTTGCAACATTTTACCAAAATCAACATTTGGTTAAAATCTCATGTTATAAAAGATGAAGTGCTATGCAGGATATTTAAGACAATATTAGCTGATTAGATGGCAATACTGTTTGCCACATCTCAGACCTCAAATACATAAAATATTACCCATTATAGACATAGCAATTTTAAAGTAAAGGAAACGCTGTATATTGTTGAGACACATTTTACTCGGTGAGTCAGCATAATATAATAACCAGTTCTTTATTTACCCTTGTAAGTTCACAAGCAAGTACCCTTGTAAGACCCCCCATAAAAACACTTTCTCATTGGATCTATGCAAATCCTGTTGGTGACCTATTTTGATCTCAGAAAGGTGAGTTCTCACTGAAAGGTGAGGAGTTTGCATCTATGTAAAATATACATACAGCACAAATTTAATTAAATTTTGAGAATATTTAGCATTTTTTTGTCATAGTAGTTTATTTACCCAGCCAGCCATTCCCATTCTCTCTTCTATACAGTAAGCTCAAGTTTGTTTTTTGTTTTGTTTTTTTTACTTACTATGCCTGTTTGTTATTCTTGTGTCATTTTTGCATTGCTGTTGTGGTCTGGAAGATTTCCTGCTTCTCATGCTTTTAGTATGTCATCCCCATTCCCTCAGACAGTATAAAATGCTCTCAAGATCCAACCTATTATCCCCTTAATGCACCTAAAATCATCTTCCTCCCTGAGGCCTCATCCTCCACCACAGCTCTAATTCCATGCTGACTTTGGCAGATGCAGCACCTCTCGGTAATGAGTGGAGGAAGCCAAGCCAAATAAGACACACTTTCAATAATTTTGGCTGAGGATTAAAGGATATTTATGTTCTCTTAACTGGTCTTTCCACCCACCGTGAGATAAAGAGTGGGCTGAACTGGGGAAACAACAACATAGCTTGCCACGTTGTAAAATCATTAATTACATCAAATAAAAAACATAAATGAGGGAAAAAAATCTTTTAACAAAGGGGGACTTAAGCCCCATTGTACAGAAAATATATCAATATTTGGCAACCAAGAAATAAAAGTTCAGCCAAAAAAATCCATCATAAAGAGTCTGCAACTTTTTAGCCCCTGTAAATAACTATTTTGGTTCTATAAATGAAATCCAGCTCTCTGTCTCTACTTTTGTTTTGAGTTTATATTTTTAATTAAATAGATAGTAAACTTATTTAATATTTCTCACCAGTAAAACATGATCATAACTACCATCATGCAGTTGTAATTATCCTTTACAGGGCTCCAGGGTCCACACCCGTATCAGTGGGGTGAACTGGGGAAGTTTTTTTCCCACTCTGCTCTACAAGCTGAATCTATAAACATAAAAGTAGCTACAACTCTCTGCAAAAAAAACATCTTTTTTTAGGCTCTGAGACAGAAGTAAACTAAATTTGACAACATATAGTCCTGCTGCAGATAAATGCAACCTATATTTTTGGTTAAAAGACATTTTGTCTTCTGCACTGTCTGAATGTTGCAACTACCCTGCATATATTTGCATGGCTGATCTGAGATGTGTAGTTGTGGATGAACAAAGTTTTGAATCCATATTTTTATAGTCTACACAGTATATACACTGAAAAAATGCATATGAACTGTACTGTTTATACAGTACTTGATCTAACTTAAGTAAAACTGGCTTTGTTGATGTAATTTACACTAATTGCTTCAAATCAAATGACACTTTTTTTTCAACCTGTGAAATTTAGAGCATTCACATAAAATCATGTATGGTGGCTTCAATTAATTTAAATAAATAAATATTGTATATTTCTATAGTTCATGAACATGTCAATCTAATTTGCCACCTTTATATAGAGTGTAGTTATTTCTGGATGAAGTGACCTAGTTTCTACCTTTATAATATACTTTGACAATGAACTTCTAAAAATGACTTCATTCTCACCCGGGCAGCCTGGCCCTTGCTCCTGAGGTATGTTGAAAAAACCCAGTTAGTGTGATGGGGTTCACAGTGATAACTTTGCTGCATCATGGACTCCAAAATATTGCAAAAAATGATTTATTCATTGGATATGAATCAAAAAAGAACTTTAAGTTGCTTAACCATCTGCCCAACTTAACCGTTTGTCATGAGTCCAGCAACAGTTGTGCTGTTAAACCCTCAGATGAGATTAACGGAAAGGGGTATTGGATATCTGATGCAGTAAGATATAATTTCACCCTTTGAGGAGTGTTACAGGTTCACTTAACTAAAGGATTTTCAAGCGCAAGATCCCTGTTTTTCATCCTTAAGTCACACCATTTGACTCCAGCTTTGCATTTGGTGTACTGCGGCCAGGATTGAGATGAACCCACATGTTCCCAAACATGAAAAGGCTTTGCGAAACATGGACAAATGGAGTTTCATGGGTTGAGGAAATATGCAAGGAAAGGTGCAAAGTGATGTCACCTTGTGCACTTACACTAATCTAGCATGTCCTTCAGGGAACACAGATGATAGGCTATAGCAAATATATTGCAAAGACAAGCTGTATCGCAGTTCGTATATACGAGAAGAAGGAGGCGGGAACCGGCAAACGTTCAACACACTTTAATGTATCAAAATAAACAACAAAATGAAAGTAAAATGGCAGCAGCCCCCACACAAACATAATAAAACATAACATAAAGTCCAGGGGCCTCATTTATAAAGCGTGCGTACACACAGATTTGATCTTAGAGTGTGTGTATGCTTAAATGCCTCATAAAAAGGCCAAGAGCTTTGTCAGAAGTAGTGCCAATTTTAAGGAAATACATTAATTTTGAATTATAAAATTACAAATTGCACACACATTGTGTTGAAGGAGCGCTCTCAAGGATTGTTATGAGTGAAATATATCTTTTAAAAGTGTTATGCTGTTCTATTAAATATGTAATGACTAATGTACCATCAAATTGTCATATAAATTATTTAAAAAAAATGAAATAACAATAATAATTAATAAAACAACAATTCAATTTTAAAAATCAAAACAAATTTATAGAAAAAATACATATTATATTTTGCGATAATGAATGACTAACTGTACATTATCTCATTGTTATACATCTACTCAAATAAATAAATATGTAGACATAAATACAAATGTTGGGTTTCCATGTTTTATGGGAACTTTCCATAAACATAATGATTTTTATACTGGTACAAAATATTATATACCCTAACCCTAAGCACAACCCTCACAGAAAACATTCTGCATTTTTTACATTTTCAAAAAACACCATTCAGTACTAGTTATAAGCTGTTTTCCTCATGGGGACCAAAAAAAAAAAAAGTCCCCATAAGGTTAAAAATGTCTGGTATTACTATCCTTGCGGGGATATTTGGTTCTCATAACTCAGGGAATACCAGGACTACACACACACACACACACACACACACATACACATACACACACTTGTATATGCGGTTTACGAAGACTTTTTTTATACTGTACAAACTGTATATTCAATCCCCTTACACTAATCCTACCCCTAAACCAAACACACAAAACATTTGGCATTTTTTAAATTTCATAAAAATTTTTTAGTATTTTTTAAAGCCATTTGGTTTACGATGACACAGGAACCATGTTTATTGTTGTAATACCCATGACACCATATATACAAGAACACACACACACATTTGTTTTTGTGAATTGTGGGGACATTCCATAGGCATAATGGTTTTTATACTGCACAAACCATATTTTCTATCGCCCTACACTACCCCTACTCCTAAACCTACCCATCACAGGAAACTGTGCACATTTTTACTTTCTCAAAAAACTCATTCTGTATGATTTATAAGCCTTTTGAAAAATGGGGACATGGGGTAATGTCCTCATAAGTCACCCTCTCCTTGTAATACCTATGTTATACCCTTGTCATTATACAAATTTGTGTCCTGATATGTCACAAAAACAGGCACACACACACACACACACACACACACACACACACACACACACACACACACACACAGACACACATATCACCACCCATACTGAAGGCTTTCTCTCCCATCCTGGTTGTACTAGTTCCTATATGAGTTACAATTTGAGTTCATAATTCTAAATTACATTAACCAGAAGGGTTAGAACAACAAGGAACTTTTTACTCAAGAGAAAGTAAAAACTAGGGCTTAAAAAGGTAGTGCACACTTGCAAGGTGCATAGATCTCAAGGGAGCATGACTGTTGGTTTAATAGCCTGTTCCTGCCTCGCCTTTTAGCACCTTGCACTTTTTCATTTGGATTTATGGATCTCCAGCAATCTCAGGCTGGACTCTAAGCCCTGCATTGGGCTGCCAAGAGTGTATGCACTTTTAAGTTCTAAAAATTAAACAATTTTAACACAATATGAAGAGGTGAGCTTGTACTTTTTTTTGACAAGACTGTCTGAATTACTTACAGAAGGCACTTGAGGGTGATCAAAGCTGTTTATACTGTCATCATTTAGGAGCTTCGGTAAAGCACTAAACTCCACAATTATAAATTCAAACGGATGAAAAACATTTCTAATTTTTGACATAAGCATCTTTGAATGTTTAAATTCCAGCTCTGAATATGTCATGAGCTCTCTTTGCAAGTGAACTTTTAAATACAAGGATTAATGATTTGTTTGGAGTTTGGCCGATTTATTTCCCAGACTATTAGAAGCAGTTGCTAGACGGCTCTCTTCTGGGATTATGCAACACAGCAGGTCAGTCAAGTGCTCATACGACAAACTCTTTACAGTAGCATCGCGCAAAGAGGGGAAAAGAGAAAAAAAGAACAGCTGTACACGTGTATATCACTCAATTAGCATGTGCGCTGTGACCTCCTGTACATTCGCCCAGGGGAGCAGTCACAGAATTCCACTGTATCTCTCTCTCTCTCTCTCTCTCCCTTTCCCTACCCCCTCTCTCTCTCCTGAGATTTCAACTTCTCTATCCACATCGTTATACACATCGTTAGTGAACGCAAATATCTCTTTGTGCACAGCCGTCTTTGATACAATATGTGTGTGAAGAGCCAAATTAATTCTGCTGCCGTTTTATCAGCTCAGTAGTTTTATCTGTGGTTTTATCTCTCAGAGACGAAAAGATTCGAGTTAAAACCTAATTAAAATCTGTAGATATTTGTCATCATTGCACATTTAACTGAAGGGAATTCAGGAGATTTGTAACAGTCACAAAAAAAATCACCACAGTACTACCAGAGCAAAAACACAATATCGTAAAATTCTTTACATTAAGCTACAAATTATATTATACACACATTTTCTTTTCTTGCTCTGAATCACCATGCATGGTTTACACAGAGAAAGATTCATATACACTGAAAATTAAATTTGCTGTAGGATTTACATTGAAATAATTTTCTCAGAAACTCCTAGTAAACTTCACAAATAATTAAACAGAAACAGCAAGTAACACACTGGATTAAATATGAAAGGCTGAATGGTATTTTCTTGTAATACACTCACTGTATACAGTATATATTCTAAGTAGAAACTAGATTAAATATGTCGGCAGGAGAGGTTTAGTTATGTGGATAACTAAGTTATAAGTTACAAATTTAGTTTTCTTTATCAGGTCCACACTTAAAAATAAAGGTTCCAAAGGAGGTTTTACACAGCAATGCCATAGAAGAACCATTTTGTGTTTCCCAAAGATCCTTACAATAACCAGCTCTTAAAAGGGACCTATTATGCAAAATTCACTTTTGCATGGTGTTTGGACATAAATGTGTGTTGGCAGTGTGTGTACACAACCACCCTATAATGATAAAAATCCACCCACTCCTCTTTTTTTTTTTAATCCCCATAAATCATAAGCAGTGTCTCCCTTCAGCCATGGTGCTAATGTGACATCACATTAGCCACAGGCCCCGCCCACGACCGCTGACTGACAGTCCTGCATTACCATAGTCTCCGCGCTCAGCGAGCTGTGCGTTGTCCGCCATTTTCTCCGCGCTGGAGCAGCTGTAACGACAACAATGTCTGGTAAGTAATTGAGATGTTCTGTTGTTGGATGTAAGAGTGAACATAACAGTCTTCATTTACCTACATCTGAGCTGCTGAACGTAGTGGATTAGTTTTATTTTTGAAGGGAATGCACCACAGATCTAATATATACATACTGTACGATTTCTGTAACGTTGCCTGCTATTTACGTTCACAGACATAACTGACTGTGTTTATGTGAACTGTGTGTTTTTGACAGAACCTTGTGTGTATTTTACAGTTTAAACAAAAAAAAAAAAAAAAAAAAAAAAATGTGAAAGAGAAGTTACTCACGAGACTTTACGTCTGACAGCCAGCCGTCTGTGTGTGCGCGCTTCAGATAAGTGTGCTCAGAAAACGATCCATTAGATGTTTAAACTGATATAGCTTTAAAACGCGTGGAAATAATAAACTTTAATGATGAAATTAGAACTATGCTATCCATGAGAGTGATCGTGATATAGATGATAATATAAACCAAGCAGATGTCTTGTTATTATTTGGCAGAGAATCCGATTGAGGCAGGAACTGTGATCGTAGAGAGGGGGCGGAGCACAGCAGCTCATTTGCATTTAAAGGCAAATGCATGAAAACAGCCTGTTCTTGACTAGTCAGAAATGGGTATTTACAACATGGATTTATAAATGATCTGTGAGGTATTTTAAGCTGAAACTTCACAGACACATTCTGGGGACACCTGAGACTTAAATTACATCTTGTAAAAATGGGCATAATAGGTCCCCTTTAAAAGAACTTTTTTTTTTCTTAGAATGAAAAACATTTTAATAATTTGAAGAATTTTTTTTTCCTCTATAAAGAACTTGTGCAATGGAAAGTTTCCACCATGGATGACGTTAAAGGTTGTTCATACTGTAGATGCCAATAAAGACATTTATTTTTTAAGAGTGTTCCTCCAGCTAATGTTTATGTATGTTATGTAAAAATCATTTTGTTGTCATCATACACCAAATAACAGCCCAAAAGATCCATTTAAACTAATTTTATTTGGTAAAAAATGAATGAAATCATTAAGCATCATCAGAGAACAGACTTAAAAAAAAAAAAAAAAAAAAAAAAAAATTCCAGAGCAAATCTCCAGGATTTGCTGACTAATGCGGATACTGTCTTCTGCACCTCTGCTCGCTTTCTGCAGGGCTCTGGCTGATTGTGTTCGGAGGAGCTTTTGTCATGTTGAGTGACTTTTAGCAGACACCTCGCTCCCAGGCCCACCTTCTGATTCTAGCTTTGGATATATCCTGGCATCAGCAGTTGGCTCACTCTGACCGCAAAGCTGTTTGTGGTCCCATGTGTTGCCAGTTCCTCTTAAAGTTGTTTAGAACAGACGGTTCTAAAAGATTATGTCCTTGAACAGATTGAATTTGAAGATGTATAAAAGTTATGTTAATAAGAATCTCATGCCTTAATTGTAAATGATACCGAGTGGGAAGCTGAGGCGTATGGTTCAAATCTGCAAATTTGTTTGGCTGAGTAGCGTTCCAAGAGTGCTGATATAGACCTACAGTCCAGCAACACTGAGACTCAATTCCCGATGGATTAAATCATTTTGATTTGGCTGCATTTTGTTTGACTTTGCAACAATTACACTGGCAGTGAACTGAAGGAACGCACAGTTATCCTGATACAACCATAACCTACTTACCTGCCTCAACCATAAGGACTATTGGATGGATATTATGTAACCTCATTCATATTAATGAGCCAACCTGATTCATAAGGTTTATAATGAGTCCCTCCAACTTTTCAGATCATTTCTACCCCCGGAAGGAGCAGTAGCTTACACAGTAACTGTATCAGAAACATCTTAAGTGTAAAACAGCACAATCATTGACAGTCTTAAAAACCGAAGGTTAAACTCAAAATGTCAGCCTCAAGCAATTCTGCAGCACTCTGCATTGTTTTATAGTTTACAGGCATTATATTAGGTGGCCTTACCTACTATGTACTTTTATTTAAATTAATCATTTGATACAATGCACGTATTGTGTACATACATGTTTTTACATTGTACTTATATTTTAAAAATACCTGCATGTAATTACATCTGTAATTAATTTCTGTAATTACATTTATAGTTACACTGTTTATAGTTGCACATTGTAAGTACATCAAATATAAAGTGGGACCCAAGCAGCCAAACAATGATTAAAAAAAGAATAACATGGAAAAAGGAAGTTACAGCAATAAGAAGGATTAAACATCATGTTTCCATCTTTGCTGTTGGTATGCCAAAGAGTCACATCCCTCTTCTACAGAGAAAACTGGAACTCATTACAGCATTATTAGGATGAATAGCTTTTTATGGTTCTCACCCTTCTGTCAGGGAATCGATAGTAAGAAAATTGGGTTTCACACAAAATAGGGCTACTTTAGGCTCAAAGAACTGTTATAATTCTTGTATTCAGTGCAATGTTTGAGATATAGGATTTGATTGATGCAAAGCATAATATTATTCAAAAAAGTAAGCCCATTTTTTATCATCTCAAAAGCCTTGCCATGGGGGCTCTCGGAGTGAGTAATTAAAAACTCATATTTAGAGAGTGTTTTCACCCCAGTAGTTTAGATCCACTTGTTTTGGTCTTCTCACGAATCTGGATGGATGTCTGTGCTGCTGTAGGCAGAATTTTTGGCTCTAATAAAAGGTGTCACGCTGTAACAGTTCCAGTAAACTGTTACAACGCTATGTAAAAGTACTAGCATTTAAACTAAGATACACTCCTTTTTGATGACACAATCTGTTACCGATGCTGCCAAAGTTGAATATTACAAAAGTAGGAATGACTGCAGCAATGCTTTATTATTGTAAGTGTGTAAGAATCAGTCTTCACTGAAACAAAATTTCAAATCAACCGTATCACACTCTGTAATAATCTTGTGCAGGTCTTTGTGGAGATGAAAATCAGCAGGGTGCTCTAGACTTCACAATGCTCAAATTATCTGTGTGTAAGCCATCACGTCGATGCTTTAGAAGAGATAATGCTACATTTTTCACTCAGTAAGACATGAGAAAAGCATATCTCACCATAGTCTCATGCAAAGATGAGTAATCATGACCTATTTACTACATTGCCCACAGGGGTAGCTTTATGCATTATGTGTCATCCTATGCGCTGTGCCTCAGATATCGACTTTTTGCCTTGTTATTGGTTAACCATTCCTTGACCCATTTTAGATTTGATCAAAGATCAGCTTTTAAGCCTGAAACATCATGACATCCACCAAGGAGGTGATTTGACATGACATGAACATAACAATGTAAAATAAATAATTACTTACACTTATTAATAATAATAATAAAAAAAAAAAATGCATGCACACACATACTGTCAATTAAGTGTTAAAATATTCCTCAATCTAAGATTTCCCTCCTCTTTTCAGTTTCATGCTTACAAATATACTCCAGTCTTCAATATCTCATGATCCTTCAGAAATCATTCTAATATTTTTGTGAAAAATGGCATTTTTTCTGAATTCTTTAATGAATGCTGTTCAAAATAACAGCATCTAGCTATTTAAAATCAAAATCTTTTGTAACATTATAAATGGATTTACTGTCACTTTTGATCAATTTAATGTATCCTTGCTGAATAGCCGTATTAATTCCTTTTGAAAAAATGTATCGACTCAAACTTTTTAAATAAGCATTTTACAGTCATTCACGAATGAGAACTGTTGTATGCTATGTAAATTATTCAATTTATTGTAATGTGTGATGATAATGCATCATAGTTCTGTGTTTCACATTGATTAGACAGGTGCCTGTGCTGAAATAATGGATTGCCTGGTTTAATGCATCTGTATCTTTATGTTCCCAGGATATTGTAAACAAGGTTTATGTGCACTTTGTTTTATAAAAAAATGTAAAATGTCATGCAGGCATCTGGTTTATTTAGATGAACACACCGATTTACTAAAATGACTTAGACTTCTTATTACTCCCAAATACTGACAACAAAAGATGTTAGAACAAATAAAGCTCATTATTATGCAGAGTATTTTTCTAACCTGGTTCATTCATCACTCACTGTTATAGAGATTTTCCAAATAACTCAATCTAATCTCTGTATATAATGTTACACATCATTGAGTATATAATGTTACACACATCACTGAGTCGAGTCAATCTCTAATGACCCAGTCCCTTGTTCACATGATATATACTTCCCCTCCTCAACCCTCTCTACAGTATACCCCTGATCTCCCATGCTCCATTAACCCTCTGACCCATCTAAAATCCAATTTAAAGACATTCACTTTACTCATGGTTCTGCTGACTCAACTGGTAACCAGTACCCCTGCCCCCACACATCTCACTTCTTATCGCTCAGGTCCCCCACTTCTGTAAATCCACACTCTGCTCGGCAGTTTATTATCTCTGTGCTTCAGTCTGCACTTACAGTCTCAGAGCTGATTCCTTCATGCTAACCTTGCCCTAGGGAAGCCCGTCGAATTTCATCCCTTACAGTGTCCACAAGCTAAACTTTGGCTTATTCCTTACAGTTTTCCTATTTTCCTAAAAAACATGTTTATTAAAGTTTTGGAAGTGAACTACGTTGTCTGTATTTACTATACATTCACTGTATATTAGCTACAGGATGCCACATTCTCACAGTAATTTCCTGTGATCATCTGTGTCTGTGCATTACACTAGTCTCTTGTATATTTAGACATGAATTGTAATAGTGTGATTTACAGTATAAAATGTAATAAATATATACAGTACCATTCAAAAGTTTGTGGTCGGTAAGATTTTTTTTTTTTTTTTTTTTTTTATGTTTTTGAAAGAAGTCTCTTATGCTCAACATGGCTGCATTTGCTTGATCAAAAAAGTAAAAACAGTAATATTGTGAAATAATATTATCAAAGTAATATTTCACAATAATATTGTAAAACTGTTTTTTATTTTAACATTATAGGGCCAGATTTACTAAACAGGGCAATTTGCATGAGAGCACAATTACCCCCCAAAAAAAAGAAAGAAAAAAAAAAGTTGTGTGGGCGATCTACGCGTGATGAAAAAAAAAAACCCACAGATGCAGCTGGATCATTTCTATAATGACCAACGCAATCTACCAAGAGCAGCACAAATTAGCATCTGGTTTAGGATATGCTTTTTTGGGCGGTTAATAATGGTGCACTTCCTGTATTCAGTTCCTGTTTCCCTTGTTTTGTTTGCCTTGTTTGTTACCATAGCCACCATGGTTAATTTCCATGACAACTCATCACCAGCACCTGTCAGCCCCCTTGTTATCTTGTGCATAACAGGGGTGGTAGAAAAGAAAATCGATGCTGATCGAAGCTCATCGTGATTCTCTCTCCAATGATTCTGGATCGATTCTGAGAATTTCAGAATCAATTCTGTGTTTTGTTTTTAACCGCAGATGAATGATGCTGCTGCTTTAGAAACACCCGCATTCTGCTTGCTTCCAATTCTTCACACACACACACCACTCAAACCTTCCATAAAATAATCTTTCGCAAAGTTCGAGAAAGGTTTAATCGAATTACAAGGACATTCACAGGCTTCACTGTACAGGATACATGCGCTTTGCTTGATGTTACGCTTGCAGTGTGCGGTCTCGCCCCCCCGGTATTTTCCATACAAATGCTCTACGAAGGCATCATTTATGTCGTCTGGAATGCAGTGGACTTATATATTAAAATTATGAAACTCACTGACAGAAGGCTGCTTTCAATTTCAAATGCTCGCATGCACTTTGTAAAGAGTGCTCGTGCATGCCGCTGTGTGCGTCTCTGTGTAAGTGGTTAAATGTAGCCTACTTGCATCTCAAAATGATAATATGATGCAAAATTAATGTAAACACAGTCAGTTATGTCTTAGGGATTGAACAGACAGGACAAACCACATTTTATATTTCAAAAGAGATCTGTGCATTAGTGTGAATGCAGCCTATTAGATCTCCCATTGTCTATGGTATAATAATCAAACAACAGTGAAGCTGAGATAGAGAAAAATCACTCACAGCTCTTGAATGAAAAACATTCAGATACTCTTAAATACTGAAAGCACTCTTTGTTTATTGCTTACAATGTGTTTCTTTGTTCCTCTTTACTACTTGCTTTTATCATTTGAAGCTATATTCGTTTATATATTTAAAATTCAATTGTTTTAATTTTTTATTTATTTCTTTCATTTGTAATTATTTAAAAAAGTACTTAAAATCTTTTTTAAATTAATTACATATGTAATTATAAGATTTTCAAGTTGTTAAACTAATTAATTAATATGGGAAAAAAGTAGATTAAGAATCATTTTGGAATTGGATCGTGACTCCCAGAATCGGAATCAGATCAGATCGTGAGGTGCCTAAAGATTCCCACCCCTAGGGCATAAATACGCTTGTCTTTCTCTGGTTTGTTTGTTAGTCATTGTTTGCTGTAACATGTTCCTGTCCTGTGTTTCCTGGTTTATTCTGGCTTCCCTATGTTTTTGTTTCTCTTGTGGATTATTATTATTATTAAATCAAGCTGCATGTGGATCCTCTTCTCTGCCTGCGTCTTTGCCTGTCTCAACCATTACAGAACGACTGACCACAATGGATCCAGCAGTAAGACTCATCCGTGCCAAGGTAAACGATCACTCGAGAACCACACTCAAGATTTCCTGGACCTTGCTTATCTAACATTTCATTTTGCCCTCATTGTCTTTTATTGTTACGGACTTAGGCTTGGCTTAGTTCCTGGACTATGCACTTTTGTTGAGTGGGTCCTCCATCACTTTTGGAGAAGTAGAGGAGGACGCTTCCCCTAAATATTTTGGAGGTCGTTTATGAACTTTCTGGCAGTCCTGAGATGACCGCAGAGGTCAACCTAAAACACTTTGCCAGTCCTGTTATGACCATGGAGGACGCCCTCAAGCTCCCTGCCTGTTTTGAAATGGCCCCTGAGGCTAACCGTAACCTCTTAGTGCTCTGTATTACAGTTTCGCCTGATCAGCTGTGGTGGTTCCCAGCTACACCAGGGAGGCCGGGCGGGACCATCTGCGATGAAGGAGACTTGAAGCTGGGCAGAACCAATGGTGATGAAGCCGACTTGGAACTGGGCTGATCCAGAGGAGACAAGGGTGACTTGGGACTACGCTGAACCAGTGGAGACAAAGACAACTTGGCAGAACCAATGGCAACAACAGAGACTTAGTGTTTGGCAGAACCAGTGGCAACGAAGTCGACTTGAAGCTGGGCAGAACCAATGGTGATGAAACCAACTTTGAACTGGGCAGAACCAACAGAGATGACGGTGGCTTGGGACTAAGCTGAACCAGTGGAGACGAAGGAAACTCTGAAGTGGGCTGATCCAGCGGAGACGAAGGTGATTTGGGACTATGCTGAATCAGCTTCGATGGAGCTCTGGCTCTGGCTCTAGCTTTGTGGTGGGCTCTGGCTGATGGTCCATTGTGGGCATGGCTGAAGGCTGGCTGGTCTCTGGGTCGGGAGTGGGACTGGCGTTGTTCTTATCCATATGAGGCAGATGGTAAACAGGGATCAACCAGTGCAGTGCAGAACCAGTGCTGAACCTACTCCACATAAGCGGCAAAACTCCTTCGAGGACCTTCTGCAAGCAGGTGTGATAGAATACGCAGAGAGCAGTCGGGATAACTTTAAAAATTAGCTTCTTGTGGTAACATCCAAATCAAAAATATTATTTAACATCACTGAATCAATTTAAATACATTATATTAGAACATTTTTACAGGAATGTACCGGTTAGTTTGGGTAGAATTAGCTTATTTACAATTAGAGTCAGAATGATCCTGAAAATATTGTGAGCTTGACAGCATGTAAATGTAATGTCAGGTAATATCATAATATTGAAACAGTTCACCCAAAATTCACAAATCAGTCATTATTTCCCCATCACTGGGGAATTATTAATTTAACAATTAAAAAAAATAACTTGATAACTTGATATCCAGACATAAGCAGCAGCTACAGTCTCAGACAGAAATGAATCAATACCTGGTCAGGATCAAGCCTCAGGGGTTCAACTCTATAATATTGAGTTATAGCAACAGCACAAGTTATCTAGTTGTCAGCTCACAGCCCAGATAAATGTGCATCCTTATGATGCATATTTCCCCTTCTAAAGACAACAAAGAGTGTCAAATGACACAGAAATAAGCGCTGGCAGATCCTTCACCAAAGCAATCTGTCTAATCCCAGAAGAAGGAGGCTGCTCATCTCACATATGCATTGACGATGCTTTTGGTATCATGCCATGTGTTTTTCCTACAATTCTCTGAGGACACTTTCAAAGTTAAAGAGCAGGGCTGTGTAGGATGAGAAGTGGGTGGCTTCTATTCCAAAGAACAGTTTTCTGTTCAGGTTCACTCTCTCAGTTTCCTCACTGATGTTACCTGGCAGTGTGCAGCTGCTCAATTTGTTCTGTGTTTGGTTGTAAACAAACAAAGACTAAGGCAATCTGATACAAAAGCTATGAAGAGCTGGAAAAGCTTGTGGTAACCTTCACAATGAGCCGGCTGCAGCTCTCATGTCACCCAGGGTGGTGCTATTCACCTCTTCTGAGTGCCTCTGCTGGTATAAATACAGTCTCTGAACTGGTCCTTCCTGTCACCTCCCGTTCTCTTGCTACACATTGTGATCATTACCTAGCTAAAGGAAAATCTTCTATTGCATAACCATAAGCATATCACATGGCAGCAATCACAATCTGGGTATCATCAGAGAACAGTTATTTACAGTAAGTGATATAATAAGGATGAAAATGAGCTTGCATTCAGGAGGGTCTCAAGTTACCGCGTGACAGATGTATGTAATTGACAGTAAACATAGTCTTGCTTGTTTACTTTGTAACAGTAGCATCTTGTCTTCACTGAAAATTAGATACTATTTAAATATACTATTTTCAAACTTTTTTTTTTTTTCATTTTTATTCTGTAAAGACATTTTGTCTGGTCGCTACATAAAGTGTTTTATATTGCAATATATTCTTGAGTACAACAGTAGGTAGCTTTTTTAGTTCTGGGAAGAATGGTAATAGTTTTAGGCAGTGATATTTATATCAAGAGACCTTTTAATGCACTGTGGAATACAGTAAAAAAGTTAATTGGTTAATTGTAACTTACTTAAATATTATATTTAAATGGACAATGTGTGTAATTATATGTATTTTTGTGTTTGTTATAATGTTCCTTGCATTAGTGTCATGTGTGTTCCATAATTTCTACTAAATGAACTTGTGACCATTATATCCAACACAGGCTCAAATGTATGGTTATAAACTATACATTTGAAATGTAATTCCTGGAATATTGTCATCATATTTTTTACCTTTATTTTTTGCATTTCTGGAAATAGCTGACCTTTACTGTTGACAGGGTGGATGACTCTGTGCCTATATGTTTATCTACGTATATATGACCTTCCAAATGTCATGCACAGTCCTACTCATGTTCTACATAACACAGATCAGCTTTGACATCAAGAGAATGTATACAGTATTTTCAGAGCCAAGCGATTATACAACACACAGAGTACAGGGAAGTATGAATGTTTTTACCCACCTTTATAGATCTTTTTTTATATATTAAATATCTGTGATCACTAAGCTTTATTTGCCACTACCAGGCAAACACTGATAGAATAAACTTAACCCAAAGGGCTCCACTCATGTCATGCAAAATCAATGGCGCAAGATCTATATTGCAGGAGAAGGCATTTGAAGGACATTTTTCTTCTCACTGATAACATAATAAACACAGAATATGATCGTGAGTTAATTGATGAATGGAGCTTCTAGATATTCTGACACAAATTCATCAGTGTTATGAGAAAAAATGACTTTCAGTCTATGCCAGATTGTAATTTTACACTCTGTTGGTGCAGAGTGGGGGTGTCTTTTTAGATAGATAGACAGACAGACAGATCATTCAATCATGCAAAAATGTAAAACAGGGCACTACTAACAATTACAACTTCTTCCACTGCCCTGGCATACTAATAGTGTAACAATTGTTAAAGTAATGAGCTCTTTATTAGCCTCCTGCTCTGTGTTGAAGAGGTGAAGCACTGTTGTTCAATATAGCACATAGTTAACTCGCTCCATCTCATTAGAGCTCTTCTTCTTTAACTGTGTCAGGATGAGGGCAAACCCAACTTTACAGTGTGTTTTAAGTTAAAAAATAATTTTATCTTAAATCTTCTTTGACAGTTCTTCACAACATGCCCTTGATGTTTTCCAATGAAAAGCCAATGAGCTAGCGAAACATCGATAAGGAACTGGGTATCTTCCAAAGCCTGGAGCTGTTGAAGGGATTGGGGGAATTTAAATATTCAGCTCATGGAAACCAGGCCCCAGAAAATCAATTTCCCTTCGCTTTCATGTTGAAGATCTGTGCAGATCCACCACACTGAAGCCCAAATTAAGGTTGAAATGGAGAGCATCCATGTAGCTCCAGGGGAATCTAAGTCCAGGTCGCCTCTGAAAGCGTGACCTAAAGTCACACTCCAATTAGCTAGGGTTTGGATTACTGGCTTGATTCAGGGTCTGCTAGGGATATTGAAGTGTTCCATGAACACTTCAAAAAGCACATGTTACAACTAGAGGAGATCTATTAATGGACTAAAGATTGATACTTGACAAAGGCTCACTCAAAACTATTATTACACCCAGTTTTGCTGGTGTGCCTCAAAATAATATAAACAACGATGCAAAATGATTCGGACACAAGTTTAAATGACAAAGATTAAAGTGCTACCCAAAGAAGTTCCCAAATCCAGGGGCCTCATTTATAAAACACACAGATTTGATCTTAGAGTGTACGTGCAGTAAAATCCAGTATTCATATTTATAAAAACAGTCTTTGATGTGGAAAAGTCTTTAGCACAACGTCAGGTTCTAAGCAGGCATACACACTTTTCCTTGTGGCAGAGAATCAGGGTACTGCAGGTATTTGGAAATCTTGCTTGCTTTCTCTAGTAAAGGATTTGGACGTTGACTGGTGGTCTTTTATATGTTAATGACATTAATTGGGAGGTGTTTACAAGGCGGACATCTGAAAACCATTCAGCTGTGCACAATTTCAAGATCATTTGCGATTTATACATTTCACATCTAGAAAGGCGTACACACTTTTTTTGTGCATAAGTTCGTTTCTCTGAATCACACGTATGCACATCTGAGAAATGATATTAGAACAAATGTAGGACAGCTTCAACGCAACTTTTTATAAATGAGGCCCCAGGTCTTTGTAACAATTGTCCACTGAAGGCGAGCTGAATGCGAACCCATGTGCACTTTATTGAAAATAATCCAGAACAAAACTAAAACTAAACTTGATGAACATAACATGACCATAAACGTGAAATAAACTGGAACTTGACATGACATGACGACATGAGACATATGACACGACACAACGAGACATATGACATATGACATGAGACATATGACAAGACATATGACGACATGCGACATGACATTTAACATATGACATAACGAGACATATGAGATGAGACATATGACACATAACACATGACATATAACCCGTGACATATAACATGACATGACATGAGACATAACATATGACATGACATGCCATAAGACATGACATATGACATGAGAAATATTACATGAGACATGACATATGACATGAGAAATATTACATGAGACATGACATAAGAAATGAGACATATGACATGAGACATGACATAAGAAATGAGACATCTGACATGAGACATGACATAACATGAGAAATATGACATGACGAGGCATATGACACGACACGACAAGACATGACATATAACATATGACATTACATGAGACATATGACATGACACAGCATGACACGACATGACTTGAACTCACCTACAGCAGGTTACAACAACAAAGCTGGACAAGGCACAATGGAAACATAGCTGCGTTCATGCCATGTTGTAATTACTGTAATTTCAAGGTGACAACATGTGATGTTCCTGTCCCCGGGCTGGGAATTATGCGTTCCTGTGGCAACACTATCAAGTGGCCAGGTGGAACAGTGGTCACATGGTACAAGTAGGAGCTCTCAGAAAATTCCCAGCATACAAATTGTAATTACGAGCTCTACAAGAAGGTGAAACCTCTTTACAAGTTGAAATCTCATAATTACGGTAATTACGGCATGGCGTGAATGCACCTTAAGGACTGATGAAATAACAAGACACATCTGAAAGTAATCAACACAATGAACCAATGAGAAGACAGAACTGATAGTCACCTGACAAGACAATAGACCAATCAGAACATGATACATGAACTAAGGAACCAAATAGCAGGAACACGTGAGGGGAACAGGAATCAGATGACATGAAACAGGAAACATGCCAATGATAAATTATAAAATAAAAGACATTACATAAACATGGATTGAAAACATGAATAAAATGTGAGTCTTTAACACAAGGACAAAAAAAATAAATAAATAAAAATGCTCCTAGCGGTGCCTTTGCCATAAACAAATGTTTTAATATTTAACTGATGTATGCTTTGGGTTTGAAGTCTACTTTCTGACTTTGCATTTGACATGTTTGACATATCTCTATAAGTCTTGCATTAGAGGATTAAAACAAATGTATTGTACCCAGATGAAAGGAAGAAGGTTTGTTCAAGTTTGAAAGATGACCTTCACAACAGATCCACCCCTGTAAATACACAAGCCATTTCTCTACTTTACAGACCAAAATTATTTGTATAGGCTGTTTTGAAATAGTTTCTGTAGAATTCCCCACTTATATCTTATGGCTCACCAAATAAATATACAGATGGACATGAAATACTGATTTGATTATTTTATCATTTTACCTGTATATTATCACAAAGCTTTTGTTAAGCGAAAATAGAACATTACAACATACAAAAGAATCGGCCTTGCAACAAGATGATGGTACAAGTTGCATTTGAAAATCAAATGACAGAAGGCTGTTTTTATTGTCCGCTACAGTTAAACTGCCATTTATATTTTAATTGCAGGAGACCAACCAAGCTATACTAATTATTGACATCAGAACATCTTTTCGTTGTGTTCAGAGTATTTTAGAAAAACAAAGACTACTTTCATAAGTTCTAAAACAATGATTAAAAATGAGTTGCCCTTTTGGCCACTGCAAATAGATTCTCAAAGCAATTATGTCCGCTTTTATTCTTGATTGACCTGTCCAGGCCTCAAGTCAATCAGAGCAATCAGAGGCATGCATGTATATAGTATGTGTCACATTATAAAAGTAGGTAGTTTTTTTTTAAGTATATTGATGCTGACTCAGATAAGCCTACTATTAATAAGTTGTTCATTAATGAAAATACTTTCTTAATTGACTAAAATGATGTCATCCCTCCCCCTGTGTTTCAGTTCTGTAAGTTTAAAGACTGTGTTCACTATTCAAAGTAGTTCAAGTTGTTTCCGGAAGAAGGGATTTGACACTCGCCTTTATGTTTAGGATAGCATTGATCTCTGTGCGGCAGACGTATGTAGAGGTGTTTGATGAGATGTGTCCTTTGAAGAATGGAACACTTAAGACTGTTATCTGCTGTAATCTCTCTGTGCTATAATGACTTCCAGCTAAAGAAAACACTGGCACATGGTCACCTTCCCACTGCACAGTTAGTACAGGTGGATACTACCATATGTTTAGAAGTACAGTGGGCTGAGACCTCACTGAAAATCTTTTTCTTTTTTCATTTCATCAGACCTTGAAATTGAAAACTGAGCAGAGTTTTCAGAACATTCAAAACAAAGAAATCTAGGCATATGTTAAATGAAATATTTAATATTCTGCTCTATTTCTAGATTGCTAATCAAATAATCAAATTTATGACCACGATCATATGATTCTTTGTGCAGAAAGTCAGATGTTCTTGTTTCCATAAAAGCACAAGAGGCTCTTTGGATGATTCTCAAATCATGCTGGAAAACATGATCATCAGGTTTCACACAAACTCATTGAGTTCATGCAGCTCGAATGCTGCTGCAATCAAAGAAAAAGATAGACAAATCAAATACTAAGACATTTTAGAATTTCATTTTTTAGTTCAAATTTTCATGAAAAAACAAAACATTTTCACTAGTTGTCTTAGACTTTTAGAGATTAATGTTCATCTCTCAATCTCTCGCTCTAAATATTTACACTCTTGGAAGAAAAGGTTCTATACAGAATCTTAAAGGGTTCTGTCAGGTGCTTCATAGGGGTTCCCATCATGGGATCATTTTATAGACTTAGTTTTAATTCCTTTTTTATTTCATTTTAATTCATTTTTTTATGAATTAAACAGCTCAGAATTAATTTTCATAAAAAATTAATGAATTTTCATGAATTAAACATTCTTTTTCACTAGGAAAAACTGAAATAAACCCATTAAAAAGGAAAGTATTATGCAATCATTTAAGACACGTTTTGGCATAAAAGGCTCTAGAAACCCACTGAAACTTTTTTTTTCTAAGAGTTTATGTTTTTACAAAGCTTTTTTTATTCTGGTGTGATCAGAATGGTGACCATGTTGGAGAGTTTGAGATTCAAAACCGCTGATAATAACACAGATGGAATGTAAACCTCTTTAAAATCTCTCATCTCTTAAGTATGCTAAACATTTTCACCTATTTTAATCTATTTTTTTTTTACCTCTAACTCTTTAAACTGCATCAGCAATTTCAAATGTCTTGCCAATATTTAATTATGGATTTACACCTTACAACACTAAATACATACATTTTACCCAGAATATTCTAATTGTTGTCTGCTGACATGCAAGAATACCAGCAGACACAATATGTACTTAAAATAATGTCATGGTGCAAAGCCGCACAACTGCAATCACAATCACTTCTAACTAGTAAATTTGCATAATTGTTTCTACTCATCTAAATTACTACATTTAAATCACTTTTATCACATTTGTGCCATACTTTTCCCATCAAATTATTATTTTTTTTTCTTGATGATTGATTTATTCTTGATGAATTGCAGGAGCGGTTTGGGAAATGATTTTCCCATCAGTCTGACAGTTTAGGGTGTCCTCTCACCGGCACTGCTCAGGGCAGATGAGGGATGAGGAGGAGCAATACTGCCTCTCTGTGGAAGAGCCCTGCTCCTTATCACCCATCAGCCCCAAATGAGCAGGTTTAAAGAGGATGAGCAGCTTCAGCTCAGAACAAGAGGGAAATTCTATACAGGTGATGCTTGTAGAAACTGAACTGCATCAAAAGGAAAGGCTCACAAAAGTTGTGAAGTAATTCTTAAAGATATTCAGTACTGGACATCACAGACTGAGATACTTATTCATGCAAATTCATATAATTTAGCAAAATCTCAGTGTGGATGAATAGAAAGATTTGGTTGTTGTTATTATCAAAGGCATGGTATGTTGTACGTCATGTTACCATTTCTGAGCTTAACTGATCTTTTGATGAAAATCACTTCGAGCTTGTGTGTTGTTGACAGGGACAAAATACACACTGAGACTTAAATGTCTCATTTAATTAAAGAAAACATTTCCACTAAATGAAAGCCTCTAGATATTCCAACATAATGAATGTCAGTTTGATTAAAGACATCACTTATATTCAACCTGTGTATTTGAATAAGGTATCCGGTATGTCTGGATGTGCAGACACTGTTTAGTCTGAAAACACTTTTGCCAAAGATTTGTTTTCATCCTGTGATTCGAGCCAATTAATAATGGAGAGCCTTGAGGGCTTTAGATACAACAGATATGAATTTGAGATTCACCAAATATTAAAACTCTGGTTGCAGTTAAAACTGAATCTTTTGTTCATGTTTTTGAAGTCTCTTATGCTCACCAAGGCTGCATTTATTTGATACAAGATACAATTAAAACAGTAATATTAATAAAATAGTAAAATAACTGTTTTCTATTTTACAATGTTATTTATTTCTCTGATGGCAAAGCTGAATTTTGAGCATCATTACTCCAGTCTTCAGTGTCACATGATCCTTCAGAAATCATTCTAATATGCTGATTTGCTGCTCAAGGAACATTTCTTATTATTATCAATCTTAAAAACATTTTAATATTTTAGCTTAATATTTTTTGGAAACTGTGATACATTTTTAGAAAGTTCAAAAGAACAACATTGATTTGAAAGAGAAGTCTTTTGTAACTTTATAAAAGTCTTTACTGTCACTGGTGATGAATGTAATGCATACTTACTGAATAAAAGTATTAATTTTTTTTTTCAAAATAAATATAAATAAATAAATAAATCTTACTGACCTGAAAACTTTCAAACGGCAGTGTATTGTATGTCTGAAATCAAATGATCAGTTTTGTACATTCTCTTTTTTCTGTAATTACCCCCACAGGTGAGAATAAAAGACAAATATTCATCAAATGAAAGAAAAACAGTATGCAGTCAAGTTAGATGTGCGTAAGCTCAGCATTTAAGTACAAACTGAATGAAATTATCTTTTTGATGTTAATTGGTCATACATTCAGCAAAACAGAAAAAGATCTATAAAATGTCTACACTATATAATACATTTGTTTCAATATCATAAAGGGAAAACTAGAGTAAAAAAGTGCAAAAACAGTTTTGCCTCAATTCAGTTGATTTACATACATGATTCTGATTGGTCAATTATGACATTCTGTGGTTAAATATATTTGTCGAATGACCACTAAACTCTATAATTCATTTGCGGTCTTATTTCTCATATAAAATCATTTCAACTTAAATCAACATTTCATGTACATTTACGGTAAGTAGCTGTGTTGGGGTTGTCAATTCACTAATCACCCTATCTTGGCTTATTTTGTGCTATTGAGCGACTATTTCTAACTTAATAACTAGGTCCACATGGAATCAGAAATCTGCCTTGCTTTGTGTGTTTGTTGTTTATAAGATATTTTGACTAATTTGATTACGCCTTCAGCTACCGATAAGAGTTTGGTACTTTTAGCTCTCATTTTACCATCCATTCCACACAATTTTCCATAAAATCAATCACAGAAAATACAAAAATGTCAGAACATTGCATTTAAGTCTTTTCATAACTAGCAGCACAACAACAACTCAAGCATGTCTGTGATGTGAGGAATGAAGCAACCTTAAGTTTTAATGGTGGATGGTTCTTTTTTGTAGTTTGATCCAAATGCCCTTCTCGGGACGTAGAATGAGTTCCCCCAGAGGCCGCAGTTCCTCACGGCTCTGACATGCCTCTACGTCAAAGTGACGCAAGATCGTAGCAAGAACTACCTTCTCCTCCATCATGGCGAAGCGCTGGCCTGAAGCCACAGATAAACAGAAAAAGAGAAATTAGGAAAGAGAATAAGGTCTCAGAATGGCAACAAGACTAAGAGAGGGGAGACGTTCATGAAGTAAATTTCTACAAACGCTCTTATTTGGAGCTTTCATTCCTAGAAGGCAGTGGAGATGAGTTGAGTGCTGAAATAATAAATCTCCAAAACTATGTGGCTCTCTTTCAGTTTTGTTAGAAGCTTCTTCTTGTGTGTGGCCAGTGACCTGAACCTGCGAGCACCACTTGCTGTGAAACAATCTGTCTCATTCAGAGGTGGGATAGAGACCCAAACACTCTGAAGATGAGTGTGGAAGATAAGTACACTGAGTCTCTCGTTCAGCAAGTGATGCTCAATTAACAAACTGACTCTTGGGTGAAGTATAATAAAAATAGAAACTTCACTGTAATAAGTTCTGTCATAGGGCAAGGGATAGGAACAAAGAACTGGTTCAAATTCAGAACTTGAATGATGCTACTGAATCTACAGTGGGAAACAGAAAACGTAGCCGGTGTAGTCTCATTATAGAGCAAACGAGCTGGTTCATTTTAGTGAATCAAAAACATACAACACAACCAGTGTAGTCTGATTATAGAGCTAATTACTCTTATGAGCTGGTTCTTTTTAGTGAATCAAAAACATGCAATGCAACCAGTGTAATCTGATTACGGAGCAAATATCTCTATTGAGTCAATCTGTTTAGTGAATCAAAAACATACAACACAACTGGTGTAGTTGGATTATAAAGCAAATGAATCTAATGAGCCGGTTCATTTTAGTGAATCAAAAACATACAACACAATCAGTGTAGTTTGATTACAGTGCAAATGACTCTTATGAGCCAGTTCTTTATAGCGAATCAAAAACATGCAATGCAACCAGTTTAATCTGATTACGAAGGAAATGTCTGTATTGAGTCAATCTGTTTAGTGAATCAAAAACATACAACGCAACTGGTGTAGTTGAATTATAAAGCAAATGAATCTAATGAGCCGGTTCATTTTAGTGAATCAAAAACATACAACACAATCAGTGTAATTTGATTACAGTGCAAATGACTCTTATGAGCCAGTTCTTTTTAGCGAATCAAAAACATGCAATGCAACCAGTTTAATCTGATTACGAAGGAAATGTCTGTATTGAGTCAAACACATATTGTACTGAACAACTACTGTAGTCTTGATTACAAAGCGAATTACTAATGAGCCGTTTCTTTTTTAGTGAATCAAACACATGCAGTGCAACCAGTGTAGTCTGATTCCTGAACAAATGTCTCTAGTGAGTCAGTTCTTCAATCAGACACTTACTGCGTAACCACTGTATTTTAGTCTGGACAAATGTCTCTTATGAGCCATTTTCCATTATTCAAAAACAACATACAGCTTTCAGCTAACCGTAAGACTTAAATAAGCATAATCGTTAATAAATCCCTTATGATTCCCATCTCTATATGGCCCGTCTAATAAAATGCAGTACTTTGTTTGGTACAGTTATATCATTAAGCTGTGCTTCCCAAACATTTTGTCTTATGTACCCCCACAGCCCCACTAAGAAAGCTCATCAACACCAAAATGGAAATTTCACATTAATTCCTATTATACTGGATAGCATTTAGCATTTTCATTTCTATTGTGTCACTTCTATATATATATATTTTTTTGTTATCATTCTGTTCTTTTTCTTACCGATGCAGTTTCTTGGCCCTGCAGAAAAAGGGATGTATGCATATGGATGCCTCCCTTTGCTGTTCTCTGGCAGAAACCTTTCCGGTCGAAATTCCTCAGGTTCTGGAAAGTAGCGCGGGTCCCGGTGAAGAGCATATGGTATGATAACAGCATTCACTCCTTTTGGAACTTTGAACCCATCTGCAACCGAGCAAAAAAAAAAACAACCGCAGTCAGTTATATTATACATGTAACAGAATTCTAACAATTAAAGAGGATTCAGCGCACTGCACACATGCCAAACTATACCGTTGTGTGGCAGACAGAATAAAGCTTTAATAAATAATTGATAAACCGATGCATTTATTGAGCTTTGCAACACTTTCTGTCCTGAAAAGTTGCTGTTTTCCATCCAGCTGCTCTTTCATTTAATCTTGGCATGAAAGACTTTTAGCTCTGAGTAGAAATAACACTTAGGTTGCTTCATATTTGACAATGGGAGATGGAAATAGAAACCGTGACATCTGCTGTTACGCTGAGATGCAAATAATGAGAGTGGCATCAAAAAGTGCAGATCTTTGATCTTGCGACGTTTGCAGCGCTGCTTGGCAAGGTGACAAACAGCTGCCACCTACTGATGTGACAGGCCTCGCAGATGCTGCGTGCAAACAGAGGCACGGAGGGGAAGATCCGCAGACTCTCCTTGATGACACACTCCAGGTAGCGCAGCTTTTTCAGGTCCTCCACCCCCACGTGGCGCTTTGACGAACCTGCCAATCAGAATGCAGGAAATGCAGCTTAACTCTAAATGATGTTATTAGAAAACATTCCCAAGCTGCTTTCTTGACTACTGAGTAAACAGAACAACTGCTTTCAATGAGAACACATTATGGCAGGCATTATGCTAAATGAAACACATCACACATTGTGAAAAAAAGACTTGTGTACCAAACACTTCCTGTAGTTCTGCCTGCACTGCCTTCTGGACCTCAGGATGGGAGCCAATCAGATGCAAAGCCCAGTTCATTGAAGCTGCTGTTGTATCATGACCCTGTTAAAGAGAATGGTCCTTAAAACAAAGTTCAACCTTTGTCTTGACATTTATTTTCTAGTTTTATTTGTACCTCAAACATGAAGGTGTCCACTTCCTCCTGAATGTCCTCATGACTCAAATTCTGTCCGTTCTCATAAGTAGTTTTTAACAGCATATCTAGAAAGGCCTGTCTCTTCCTCGGACCCTGGTCAGAATCACTGTCAGGTTCAGAGTTCATAAACTTCGCTCGTTCCTTGATGACCTTCAGGTCAAGAAAACAGAAAATTCTATCAGCATGTGCTATCCACCTTATTTTTTGAATGTACAAGACTTCCGGTGTCAGGTGTGTGTGTATATATATATATATATATATATATTCCTTAATTGAAATAAAACTGAAACAAAATAAAATGTACTCAAATAAAATGTACTAAAATAAAACTCAAACTTAGAACTTACTGTAGCAATGTTGCCTTGACGACTAAAATAACATTTAAAAAAACATACCTAAATTGACAAAAGCATATAACAGAATAACTAAAAATAAAATTAAAATGGAAACTGAAAATATATATAAAAAGCTAATTTAAAATAATAAATACTACAATAGTATATAAATAATAATGCTGATCACTCACACTTGCAGTGAAAGAGTGGAGAATCTTCAATCTTCTGGAATGTTCTTTGCCTTCCTGCAACATGTTGTAGATCCAGTCTGGCCACAGCCATGGTGCTCTCTGTCTTTTGGTGATGATGTCACTCATTCTGCAAAAGAAATATAAGCACTGTCAGTTCTCAGAGAGGACAACATGGCTCCCGTTTACTGTATTAATAAGAACACATGCTCTAGCATTGAAACACACTACTTACTTATAGACACTTTGAACATACTCAGAGTCAGCATTGCTCTGAGCACAGATCTTCTTTCCCATTGCAGTTTCTGTTGCATACAAACACATCCTATTTGTGTTATAAATGTTTATTATAACTAAACAATAAGAGTTAGGGCTATTTTACATTAGTATGCATAAGCAGTGTGTAAACAAAGCAGCAGACAAACCTCAACAGCACTCTCAAGTTGTGCTTTCACACAATATATGGAAAGATTGGATGTACTGTACCACATATGATGTCCAAAGCACACAATGTTACGAAGCTGAAGCAGTTGAATGGTTCTCCATCTCCCTGCTTCTGCATCTTCTGAATCAAAATATCTGTTTGTTCATTCATGACCTCTAGGAAGTCAGAGAGGATAGAGAAGTGGAAGGTTGGAGTCAGCATTTTACGCCGGTTACGCCACTTCTCCCCTGTGCTGTGGGAAGAAAAGTTGGGAAGAGTCAAGTCTTTGACCTCAACATAGCTTAAATACTGTAAAGGTCTAAAGTGAACATGGGGACCATTTTGTATTCAATTCCTGTGTTTTTGGACTCTGCTGCGTTTGGACAGATGGCCAGTGAACTTGTGTCCAGTGTGGCTGATTATAAACAACTGTGCTTTTGATAGAGTTTGTTCGCAGTGCTTGATGCAAACCGCTCTTGAATATGAGGTATGAGATCTGCCAGTTTGGCAGGTGGTCCTCTACCGTATGTGAAAGAAAGTTTAGTTTGACTTTAAATGTTCTGAGCTTTGAAGGACATGATTGCGTCTTTTTTAAGTAACAGAGAGATACAAGACATCACTGCTCTTTCTACTTATTAAATATTAAAGGGTTAGTTCACCCCAAAATGAAAATTCTGTCATTAATTACTCACCCTCATGTCATTCCAAACCCGTAAGACTTTTGTTCATCTTCAGAAGACAAATGAACATCTTTTTGATGAAATCTGACAGCTTTCTGTCCCTCCAATGACAGATACATGACTACCACTTTGACGCTTCAAAAAGTTCATGAAGAGATTGTAAAACTAATCCATATGAACTGAGTGGTTTATTCCAAATTTTCGATCGCTTTATTTGATGAACAGATTAAATGTAGGCTTTTACTCACATATAAACATTGATCAGTGAACATAAACAAAAGCTCAACTGACCCTGAATGACACACGAGAACAAACCTCTTCTGGAAGCTCAAACGTGCTGTGTAACACACAAGAATGAACCTCAAACGTGCAGCGTAACACGAGAATGAACCTCATTGGTTCTTGCAAATCAAGCAAACATGCTTGAGCTTCTGTTTACCACAACTGATGTGTGAATTGATGAATGTTTGCATGAGAATATAAGCCTAAATTCAAACTGTTCATCATTTAAAGCGATCAAGTCTCTTTAGAAAATTTGGACTAAACCATTCAATACGTATGGACTAATTTTACAATCTCTTTATGAACTTCTTGAAGTGTCAAAGTGGTAGTTGCATAGCTGTCTATGAAGGGACAGAAAGCTCTCAGATTTTATCAAAAAGATCTTCATTTGTGTTCCGGGTTTGGAACGACATGAGGGTGAGTAAATAATGACAGAATTTTCATTTTTAGGTGAATTAACCCTTTAAGCATCCAGTTATTTCTAAAATCACCAATTGTAGAACAGTAGAGCATGGCACTAGCGTAAACTGATACAAATGTACGCCTTTAGCGCAGCATACATTTCTTTGTGTGTCTGCCAAATGCAAACATGTAAATGTAAATACCCTCAAATAGTCACAAAATATCAAGAAAAATGTCCTTAAATTAACTAGTATTTTCAACAACTCAAAAATCATTCAGGTCAAATTGACCCAGAACATAATATAAGGGTTAAGCATTTTTATTTTTTTTAACCCAAAAACTCCCCTTATCTCCCATTGTTCAAAGAAAGAGATAATTACACCCCAAACTCACTCCACTGGCTGAGCCAATGTTGCTTTGTCAGTCTAGCTATTTTAAAATAAAATGACTTACAGTAGTTTTTTACTGATGCTACCCTATTAATTAACTTCTACAAGTCACATATTATGTTACCAGTGTGCATTACAACAGATTGTAAAAGAATTATAAAAAAAAAAAAAAAAAAGGAAGCACAATATAATCTTTACATAAATATTGTAGCAAACCCACCATACCTAGTGAGCAGGCCCGTGCCGAGCCAGGGGTGCAGGAACCTATATGAGAATGACTTGTCAAGGTGTCTGGAATTACTAAGGACCACCTGATGGGAAAGCATTTGTTTGAGAATGAACTGGCAACTGTGAGGAAAACATAACTATACACATCAAAAAGTAAATTTCAGAAATAGGCACCTCAATATTCTCTGCATGATACAAGACCAGAAAGGGGACTGGACCCACCCACACCTTTGCTAGAGGAAGGTGTCTATTTTCATTTGTGCCCTCAATAATCTGGTTGAAAAAATCTTTAACAGAAACACACTTTTATAATTTTGCAATGTTAAATTATCATTGATAATTAATAGCAACAAGAGATTATGCTAGTCAAAAAGATCACAATCCCTTACCGCCTGCATTGGTTTTAAACTGCAGAGCATTGCCAATGATTGGATAAGCACCTGCCATTCCTGGAATTGGTCTCATTTCGTTCCATTTTCCTATATAATTTTTAAGTGGATAATATGTGGTAGATGCCAAAAGTAGTAGAAGAACGGCTGTAAATATAATCCCTAGGATGTATAATCCAAAAAGGACACCCATTTTGTTTGGATGAAGCTGGCTATAACTAATGCTCTGAAAGAAGAGCACAGACTGCTTCACCGTGAACTTCAGACTTAACTGTTTCACTCTCTTAGTACAAACAGAGAGAGAGAAAAAAAACACCCTGGGCTGATCAAACAGATGGAGTTATGATACATAACTGGGACGCATGCAGGTTATCTGTGGGTAAAGTGAAACATTAACAGACAGCAGAAGTAACGCAGCAATTATATGATCTGGTATATTATTGGTGGGCTTTTTGTGGCTTATTTGTCTGTGTGTGTTGTGGTTTACTGGAAAAAATTAAGCTGTCTTTCTCCTATTGAAGAGGTCTGCCAAGTCTTTTGTTAAAGATACAAAATCACCTTGAATGGCCAGGATTTTATTCTAGTTATCTCATGCTTTATCAACTTACAATATTCAAGCAAAAATATTGAGAATTATATTTGTGAAAGTGAGCATGGATAAAATAATTTTAAGACCTCTTTAAAAACAGGCAGGAAAGGAAAAGTTGATCGCTGTGATATATTACTGAACCTCTGCCAAATTATATAACAGTTTTATTGCAAATGACTCCAAAGAGGAAAATCTCAATAAAAAACAGTTTAGCTTAAATCAGTATTATCAACCATCACTGTAAAAGAAATTAACCTGTTGGCCTCAGACATCTGTTTAAGCAGTAAAAACAAATTCATATTAAACAAAACATGTTTGGCATTCATTCTTCAAAATTGTAAAAAAAAAAAAAAAAAAAAAAAGAAAGAAAGAAAAAAAAAGAAAACAACAGGGATGCATGAGGTCATTTGTCCTGTTAGCTCCAGATTGTTCTCCAGGTCACTGTGGAAAAACTATCAAGTCCATAAACTGAAGGCACTGCATGTCACAGCTTGTAACTAGACATATGGTGACATTCCATACAATGTATCACAATAAAGTCATATTATGACAGTGATAGTATATCAGTGCCTATCACCCTATTGCATTCATAATATCCGGCCCGTTACGCTCTTTCATTTAATTACAAAATTAACTCCCCTGCTATGGCATGACAGGCTGAAATTTCTTCCTCACATGCAATGGAAACCGGCTCAACTGTTTCCGATGATTCTGGCCACCTGAAAGCAGATTGTATTGGTAATTTACTCAGACTTAAAGAAATATTTTCATTATGTGAACCTCTTCTCTACTAGGACACTGCCTTATTGAAAGTGTTAATTAATCTACAGTGTCCCAAAAGCGAAATAATGTCCATATCTTACAAATAACTCACATACTTTCCGTTTAATTAAAGCCCCTTTGTCATTGCTTATTTTACTGGTTCATTCATTTGTTTATTCTACACAGTGTATAGTGTGAAGACTGAACAGTTAATTGGTTCAGGCTTTAAAGATATATTCTATAATAAATAAATAACCACAAGGGGGAATGGATTTAAACTATTTGACACTATAACTCTCAGAAAAAAAAAAGTTCAATGGGGTTCTATTTAGAACCCTAGGGTTTTTGACTCCGTTTTAAAATGCCCCTATTATGCTTTTTTGAATATTACCTTTCATGCAGTGTGTAATATAGCTGTTTGTGAAGGTAAAATGTCTGCAAAGTTTTAAAGATCAAAGTGCAATACAAATAAAGTTATTGTCTCCTGAAGAAAGAATCCATTCTGAACTGCCAAAACAGGTCGTCAGCAATTCCAGTCTCACTTTTAACAAATTGGCATAATGCCAGCCTATGGTCTTCATTGGCTACCCCTGAACAACGTCTACTTTGACCCGCCCTCAAACACTGTAGTTGAAGCTGAGGCCTGAAAGAGTTTGGTTTGTGCTGCCGACATGTTGAGAAGATGCTGTTTTAATTCTGCTAATCCACTTCAAAAGGATGAGGACTTTATTCAGAAAAACCGATTCCATCATTCATATCACTGTGAATCAAGTTTTGAGGAAGCCTCCGGAGCTGAAATTCAGATATGGTAATGGGCGTTTCATTTCCAACACACACTGTAAGCAGTAGACCGATCACAACAGACTAGGCCATCTGACCAATCAGAACACAGTAGGCTCTCAGAAAGGAAGGATTTAGAGAGACTGAATCTTCGAACAAACCGTTTTCAGACTATGAGAAATGAGGTGATGTGCAATGTATAATATGAGAAAATTAAAGTGTTTTTTTGACCTTGTAGGAGACAAAATTAGGAACCTTTAAAATAGCATAATAGGGGTTCTATATATAGTTCTATATATGAAGCGCCTGTCAAAACCCTTTGAGGTTCTATATAGAACCTTTCCTTCTAAAGGTGTAATTAACTGTTACTTTTATATTAGATTAAAAATAATAAGCCAGTACTGCACTGACCAACAGAGCCGAGCAGAGGCATGTTCCCTCCTTCCCCATCAGTGCAGGGCAGACGCTTCCTGCTAGGTGTGGAACACTCCAAGAACCCACTAGCTGTAGAGCTGGTGATACCCATACTGAAGCCTGTCACACCCATAGGTGTGCTCTCACCTAAGCAGCATACAGAAAAAAGCTTTCATTGTCATCTTACTTTTCTTAAATTACTTATTTTTAAAATTGTAGAAAGCAAAGCCATATTGTGCTTGTGTTGTCCTTCATGCCAATGGCCAAATCAGGCAACTACTTTGTAAAAGTGACGCACCTTTGACAAGTCCTCGACTTGTCCTCATGTTACAGGCAAAATCCATAGGTGTGAAGGACCTTTTCATAGGGGTGTCGGACTGCAGAACAAAAACATGGCATGAGTTACATCTAACAATAGATTCTGCTGTATTTACCTCCTATTTCAAGCAGTGTTACCACAGCAGTGTCTGAACCAGGAAAGTATCTATGTCACTTATTGTAGGGTGTGGTGTCATGTTTCTAAAAGTTGTATAGAAATGCAGTTTTGGGATTTGGTTTTGTTCCACATTAAACTGCTGGTTACCTATAGCTATAACTGCCTAACATCTGATAGCACAATGACTCCTGACAGCACATGTACGCTGTCAAGACTTCTGTTCAATGTATGCGTTGTCATCTGCAATGTATGTGTTTTTTCAGCAGCACTTATACTTAATATTTGTAAAAACATATTTTACTGGACTTCTTTTTACAAGAAAATACAATTTCAGTCTTTCTACTTCAACATTTCATGTTTAATTCAATGCATTACTATCTCTAATTATTTGTATTTGTAATTTACAAGCAATTTCTAAGTAAAAATTATTTCGGTAACACTTTAGTATGGGGAACAATTCTCACTTTTAACTAGTTGCATGAACATATTCTACATCTCTAAATCTTACCCCAAACTTGAACACTACAACAGCTACCTTACTAACTATTAATAAGCAGTAAATTAAGGGTTTATTGAGGCATAGTTAATAGTGAATATGTGTTCCCCATACCAGTGTTACCATAATTTTAAAGTAAATCCTAGACCAATTTCCAGTGTAAATACTATACTATGATCATATTTGTAGAGAATTACTCTGAATGTATGAGTAGTATTGGGCCGAGACAGAGACTCCAGCATCAGGGTGGGCTCTCTCAGTGGTGGGAGATTGTTTACTGCATGCATGACACTGGGAGCTCCGCCTCTTATGATCCTCCCTCTGAGCTAGGAGATAGAGAAAGATCACAGCTGTGACTCTGAAATCAAACCAAATTTGTGCAGACTGAATAGCCAAACAAAATACACATTTAATTACACAGAACTTTTTGCCATATTCCTTCCAATTAAAATGCAGATATCAGTTTAAGATAGTTTGAAATTTCTATAAAAGAGCAGAGGGCAACTGTGTTTACTGTTTCTAATGTCAACTAGACTATGGAGGCAATAGGCCCCTTTCACCCATTTAAAAAAACATGCTGCTATCTCTGTTTACAGAGATCAAAGTCTGCACACTTTTTTTAGGATTAGTGTAATGAACAGAAAGTTCAAAAGAACAGTTATTTGAAATAAAAATATTTTGCAACATTAAATGTCTTTACTGTCATATTTGACAAGTTTCATGAGTCCGTGCTTAATAAAGTATACATTTTTCTCACCCCATACACTTAAATGGTAATGTATGTATGTAAAATATCCATATGTTCTTTTCTAGCAAATAAATTATCTATAAATTGCCATTGCAGGCAGGCTGAATTAAAAAAAAAAATCAAAGATTTTGCATGAATCTCTTCAGATAAGGCAGATCAATAGTCTGCAGGCCACAGTGACACCAGTGTGGCTTGTTACCTGCATAAGCCTGGAAAAAGGTGTGTAGTATTCTTGCTCTGGAGACTCAGAGTGTATCTGAGGAAGCCTGTGGTTTTGAACAGCACTCACTGTAGGAGAGGGCAGGCTTTCGTTCACAGTGGATCTGCAAGAAACAAACCCAAGAACACATACTAGATATAATTAGCAATCTGCATGCCTGATACCCCTGCAGGAGGTCAAGGCTATACTTCTATGATTTTTCCAAGTGATGACAAGGTTAAAAGTGTTACAATTAATAAGGTGCAATGCAGCTTGAGGGACCAATTTAACAAGCACTTTTAAAAAGAGTCTGCATTTCAAAGGTCTCAGCCTGTTATAACGCGACCCCAGTAGACCTTGCATTGAATAATTTGCAGCCACATATTCTGAAAGAGTTGCATCATGCATAAAGTCGTTGCTGCAGAAGAATCTCTCGTATTGCATTCTTTACGTAAAACTTGTGAGGATATAAAACAGTGCACTAGGTTCATCCAAAAAATCTTCTCAGAGAAGCACAAAAGAAGATATTTCGCTCATGTAATTGCAATAAATGGCGACTGGAGCTTTCAAGCTTCAAAAAAGGACTATATAAAAGCACCTTAAAATTATCGTAAAAGCAGCCCATATGTCTTGTGCACTATATTCCCAGTGTTCTAAAACCATATGATAGTTTTTTATGATGAAAAAAAAAAACTTTATTTACAGACAGTCTTCCCTTCCAGGGAGCTGTTAAGGGAGCTCTGCAACTAGATCCATCAGTGAGTTGAACTTAAAAAACGAATCATTTTGGTGAACTGTATAAACTGATTCAATGAACTGATTCTGACTCAAAAGAACATCATTATTTTTTCATGAAGTCTCATTATGGTGCCAATTAAGGATGTCAATATTATCAGTGAATAATGACTAAAGTTGCCATGAAATTAAAATTGATAATTCTTTTTTAATAAATATTGCAGTATTTATTATAAATGATTTATCCATGCACATTATTGTTTTTTTTAATTCATGTACCCTAATCAAAATAACTTCCCCTCCTCTTTGTTACAACTTCTCTTCTCTTCTCTTCTCTGATGATGTATTTACTGGAGCGAGGACGGGGCAACCTGTCACTCAAATGAAATCGCACCAATAGCAATAGGCAAAATTAAGTCCCGCTCTACATTTTTCTTGTTCGAGAAGACCTTCACTCAGATATGTCACAACAGAGAAGAAATGACTATCGCAACTTCCGTTTCATGCCAACCTTTCATTCATTTCATTTAATTGCTCACACAAAGTTGTCAAATGGCTTCAAAAGTCTTGAAAACTAGTGCAAAATTCATGCAAACTACTTTTATGATACTTCTGTGCTGCTCTTTTGACATTGTTAGAGCTCTCAGTTTATATTCCACAGAAGAAACAAAGTCATAAAGGTTTGGAATGACATGATGGTGAGTAAATAGTGACAGAATTGTCATTTTTGGATGAACTATCCCTTTAAACTCCTATAATAATGTATGCTGAGCTTACAGTCTAGTTCCACGTAAGAGTTGGCTTCCATTTCCCATAAGGTTGTGGTACATCCGAACCCTGCCACTGAGTCTGGGGAGTCTGCGCTGGGCTGTGGGTTTCTGTATGAGTACACTGGACCCTCTCAGAGTTTGGGTCTTCACACACATCAACACGCTCGGTGCATCATCTGGGTCATATCTTTAGGAGAAGCCAAGACAGATCAAGTTGTAGGTCTTCATTTGTTTTCATATTGATTTATCTGTAGTTAATAAACTTCTAAATTCGGTTCCTTATTAAATAGTCTTTAGAAAAAGAAATAGCAATAGAAAAATTGTTTTGTTAAGTTTTTGTAGGGTTAGATATGAACTTTCCAAACTCCAAAAGACTTACAAGGCTCTATCACTAAATCCCTGATGTCTCTGTTGCAGTGGCTTTGCTTGGATTGTCATAACACCATTTAAATTAATCTTGTAGGCACTTGAGTCCTGATAGAAGAAATGGCAAATTCATAACATGAGAACAAAGTAACAGACAGAACCTCAACTTTGCAGCAAAGTTTCTCGTAGGTCGTCACCCGTACATTATTGCTGTATGTTGACAGGAATGTGGTTCTGCTACTAGAACCTCTGGAAGACAGAAGGTGAGGTCCTTTAACAGAGATCTGAGGTGAAGGCACTTGACTGGAGCTCTCTAATGTTCTCCTCTCTGTTGCTCCATCTGATGCCAAAAGAATATTAGGAATTGAGGGAAATCTCCAACAATGCACTTAACTGCTGGCAAATTAGCAACTGAATTTCATTTTATTACTCCAAAATGCCACAGAGTAGCACAAACTCACTTAGGGTCAAATACAGTTCATTCTGATGATGCATCAAGAATCTTTTCATTAAGTTTTTATCATTGATCATTATTTTAGAATATTATGATTTTTTTTAAAAACATATTTACCATATCAAAGAGCTCACTCATTTTGATCATGGTTTGAACAAATATATTAAGCAGCACAACTGTTTTCAACATTGTAATAGTAATAAAAAATGTTTCTTGAGCAGCAAATCAGCATAGAATGATTTCTGAAGGATCATGTGACACTGAAGACTGGAGTAATAATGCTGAAAACTCACACTTTGCCATCACAGGAATAAATTAAATTTTAAAACATATTAAAATAGAAAGTAGTTATTTTAAATTGCAATGATATTTCACTATATTACTATTTTGACTGTACTCTTGATCAAATAAATGCAGCCTTTGTATGCATAAGAGAATTCTTTAAAAAATATTACCCCAATCTTTTGAACAGAAGTGTACATACATGAACTAAAAGCCACAAAACTCCACTTTATGCATGCAAAAGCTGTGTTCTTCACCCACCCAGGACTTATCAATCACATATGTACTTATGGCTAATTCTGTTTAGTTGGTTTCAGTAATTCAGACACACCAGAGAGTTGTTTCTCCCAGTACTTGGGTAAGAGCTCCTCCAGAAGACCCACCACCTCCCTCCACACATCATCAAACAGCTCATCTGCAACTGCGTCACGGATGCATGCATGAGGGGATACTGGTGGGACTCCACCCCTGGGGACCACGGATGAAGACTTCCTCTGATCCACCTCCTCATCCTCCCTACAGTCAAAAGAATTACACAAGAGCTACAATAAAATATTGCCTTCTGACAGGATGCCTTAAAATGGGTGCACACTATTAACAGTCCATTTATGGTGATTAAACTGCAGATAACATGATGTAACTAAGCTGGATAGCAATTGTAGAATTTAGATGATGAAAAATACTATTTTCGATTCAATGGAATTCGATTACTAGGATATTGGCTGTTTATTAGTACTTATAAATCACATATTAATGACTTATTCTGCACAACCATATTCTACATTTCTTAATCCTACATAATACCTGAACTTAACAACTACCTTACTAACTATTAAATGAGTTAGTTAATAGTGAGAATTGGACCATAAACTAAAGTGTGACCAAATTTTAATATCATATTTTGGAGCAAATGTTCAATGGCCAAGAATTTAAGGCATGCATACTTTCAAAAATAAACCTACACTGTTGCATTATAATAGAGGGGTATGATAGTATAATAAGTACTTGTGACATACATTTCTTTTCCATCATAAGCTAAAAACTCCTCTATGCTGCCCTCTGCTTCATACACCTCCTCTTCTTCACTGAGGTAGAGTGAATGCTCAGAGGGAGGAGAGCTGGAGCTTGGGACAGACTGCTCACACCAAAGGCCCGGGGCCAGACTGCGGCCTGCTACATACAGCCTGTAGGCAGAGAGAGAGAGGAGAGAAATGAGGGAGGAAGCAAATTCTTGCCACAGCCAGGCCAGACTGATAAATGCATTGCCAGTGGACATGTTCAGTGCAGTGTCTTCAGAACATATTGCATATTTTTAATCAGGAGAGAGGCCTTATCCTTGAGGGTTGGTTTTATGTGTTATATCAAATTTATAATGTATGATAGGCTTCGGTGCATATTTCAAAACAATAGATAAGTGCAGTCAAGCAAAAAGAAAGAGCTAAGCCCAGAAACCAATCAATTGACTGAGCTCATTAATCAAGAGATAAAGGACCCCAAACATATTTTGTAAGATAAGACTGACTTTAAAAGGTTCAAGTGTAACTCCAGCGATAAACAAAATATCTTAATAATTGTTTAATACCAAAAAATTGTTGGAGAGAATTAGATGTATATAAATAAATAAATAATTAAATATATATACAGTCAAACCAAAAATTATTCAGACATTTTTGATATTTATGATATATTTTTACTAGTGGGTGCAGGACACTATAGTTCATTTATGTAAGTGAGGATAGCAAAATAAAGTAAACTATGACATATTATACCCAAAAATTCTTCATACAGTGGACTACCAGTAAAATTGATAAAAATTTGGAACCAAAAATTATTCAGACACTTTGACCTGACCATGTTTTGCTTAAGTGTTATCTGACATAATTAAGATTATTTTTTTCTGACACAGTTTAACTCTGAGATCTTGTCATATTTTATTACCATTTTTTAAACTATTGTGAATAAACTGTATTAATGAATGAAATGTTCAGGGTGTCTGAATACATTTAGGTTTGACTGTATTCCTATTGCAAAGTTTAATTTTTGCGATTATTCATGTGATTGCAAAGCAAATGCTAATTTGGTGCTTACAAAATATTTCATTAATTATCAATCTTCTTAATATTTTTTTGTGGAAAATTATACTTTTTTTAAGATTCTTTGAAGCATAGAAAGTTTGTCCCTTTTAATCAATGTAATGTGTCCTTGCTGAATAAAAATATTAATTTCTGTAAAACATTCTTTCTGACTGCAAACTTTTGAACAGTAGTCTAATTATTTTCTTTAAATTAATTAATTGAAGTTATGACACCTGGCTTGATGTCAAAGCATTTCATACAAAAAAGGCGTTAAGACGACTGCAAGTAGCCTAATCAAATACAGTTTTTTAAAAACGAATAGCTGAGGTTTCTATTGTACCTAGAAGTTTTAAAGATGGTTTGAAACCATCTGCACATGCCCTTAGTCAGACAGACCTCCATCACTGCTCACTGCCCGGAGTGAACAATCAGCCTTGTCAACCAATTATTAACAGTGTAGTACAGCTATTAATTAGAGCCTCATTTAAATCACAATTTCATTCAGTATTGAATCAGCTGAAACCATAAAATCATCCCTCCTGGGAGCTGTTAAACCAAAGCCTTAAAACGAAAGAACTAAACAACTATAATACTTTTAATTAAACATTAAATATAACCCATGTATTTTTGTCATTTTAACTCAATGACTCAAAATGTCAATTTCATTTTACTGAGGGGCTTACTCGCTATGGTCTTCCCTCTTGTCCAGGCAGGTGGGTGTGGAGAAGGATGAGGTTCTGGCACTGGACTCTCGTCTACAGATGTACTGAACACCCTCCTGTCTGGGAGGCTCCAACTGGTTTCCTAAAATTCTGTGGTCAAGGACGCAACACAACGAGACAGTATCAATTAGCAGGTTGTGCACCATTCAGAAATGATTTGAGAATTCCTATTCAGTCAGTTTGTTGAATTGTTATTCGATTTTAAAGTGGACTGAACAAAGCAATAGCACACCTTCGGGGAAAAAAACCTCTGTTACTAATTCGTAAAGTCACATTAGTACTATCAATGACAGAGTGGGCTGTTTTTGAGAAGTAACAAGGAGACAGCATTGTGTATGTAGCTGTCACAGATAAAGGTGTATTTTCTTTCTAAACATTTCAGTTATTTACTTTGTGGAAAGGTATTTTTTATTATAAATGTGTATTTTATTATGAATGTTCATTTGAAAATTGTATTTGAGTAGCACAATAATTTGGTAATAGCGACACCTACAGGTGAACAAAGTGAAGTGTTAGTTTGAACCTGTCATGTGATCTAGCTAGCTGAATATCAGAACCATGAGGAGATGCACATGCACGTGTCCGATAGGAAAGAACATTTGCTTGAAAAAATGTCTCCAAATGTCTATTGGATTTCTGATTAGAAGGCGCACACAGTATGTTGTTTGTTTTTTTGGATTTCATCTGTTTATTTAAGTTAATGTACTGTGTTAATAGCCTACTGGTTCAATAAGGACTTGGTTAAACTGTGACGTGGACAGAAAACGCATTCACACATGTATACATCTAAATGTAATTTTATTTTAAGTTTTCCACAGTGTCAAAATGATGTCAAGATGGTATGATAATGGGGGTTCTGACCTTTTATGAAAAGGATATTAAACATAAGACATCAGTTGAAGTGTGATTTTTCTGATCAGAAGAAAACGTTCAGGAGCCGTTACAGTATGATAGTGCTGCCTTTTATACATCTTTTTTTTTTTAAACAAAACACTAATATTGAGTAACTTACATTTTAGAAATAATATTGCTAGTTATTTTTTTCTGTTTTTGCTCTCCCCTCCCAATGACTCAGTGTTTTGAAAAAATCAGTTGAGCGAATGATTCAGTGACTCATCCATAAAATGGCACTTGATTCCTTTCTGAATGAATCAGTGTTTTTGAACAAATCAGTTGAATGAATGATTCAGTGACTCATCCATAAAGACACTTTTCACCACATACTCAATGTAGAGAACTGTTGCGGTGCTTAATATTTTGTGGAAACTGTGATTAAAAAAAAATTTCAGTATTATATGATGAATATAATTTGGAATAGAAAGTATTTTCGGTAACACTTTAGAATAGAGAACATGTATTCACTATTAACTACGACTTTTCCCTCAATAAACTCCTAATTTACTGCTTATTAATAGTTAGTAAGTTAGTTGTTCAGTTTAGGTATTGGGTCAGATTAAGAATGTAGAATAAGGTCATGCAGAATAAAGCATTAATATGTGCTTAATAATTACTAATAAACAACCAATATTCAAGTAATATGCATGCTAATAAGCAGCTAGTTAAAAAACCCTAAAATAAAGTGTTAGCATATTTTCTTTAATTAAATTTAGTGAACTTTAAAAATCAATGTATGCCTAACCCTTTTAGCCACAGAACAGTCAAATTTCTCTCACAAATCTCTCTTTGCTCAAAGGAGCTGTACCTGAGATGGGGGGTGTGTCCGTTCCACTCCTCACACTCCTCCTGCAGGGACTCTGAGCGGTTGCTGACTCTCCCCTCATACAGCAGCTCATCCACAGAGTTAAAGAGCTGACGCACATGCTGAGTATTCGCCCGCTCAAACTCCTGCATGCAAGCCAAACCAAACACTAAAACATTCAATGAACATACAGAGAATCCCACAGCTGAGTGATGCATTTGCAAAAATAACGGTTAGACTTATGCACTAAAAACAGTGAAAGGCTTTAAAATGATAAACAGAAAAATGCCCTGTTGTAGATGTCTCTTATTTTTCAAGTATTTATTACATGGTACATTTTAATTCTAATAAATGTGTTTTGTACGCTATTCAGAAATATTATGTAGCAAACAGGATACATAAATCTAATAAGAATTGGAATTTATATATATATATATATATATATATATATATATATATATATATAAACCATAAATATGTCATACACATAATATATTAATATATATAAATACAAATAATACATTTTCAAAAACTATAAATATTAATATTCAGTGTTTTTTTATAGTATAGACTACTAATCCATTCAATTATTTCAACTCAAGTTAATATTTCAATATTTTTCAATTCAGTAAATTCCCCTGTCATTCCAATTCAAATTCCAATTTAGCTTCCTCTGGACTGTGTTTTCATGAACAAAAATATCTGAAAAAAAAAAAAAAAAAAAAAAAATCTCATTCATTGAATGGGAGTTGATTCTAAAATTCAAAATGTTGCCCAACCCTGATGAAAAGGGTAAGAAAAAAAAAAAAAAACATCTGGAAGAAGAACAAAGGCATTACATCATATCTCCAGGAGCAGATGGAGCTGTGCTCTGTGGAGAGACCGGGGCCGGTGCCTGGGCTGCCGGAGCGTGAGGGGAGGTGGCTCACGGGGGTAGTGCCACCGGCAGATGACTGTCCACATGACGAGATACTACCAATGAAGAAATTAAGCATTACTCTAAGAACTCTGTTTTCTATTTTCAAATGTCATTAATATGTAGTAGAGCTGAAACCTTACAATAAGTTCTGAATATTCCAAAACAAAAATGATTGTATTACCTGAGGCCACTGTTTGGGACCCTGTTGACACTTCTGGTGAACGGGGCAGGCACTGCGTCAATGCTTTTGCTAGGTTCGCTGAGCAGCTTTTTCCTAATACATGATATGGGAATAAGAATAAAGATAATGAAAACGGGTCCATTTATGCCTTGTACAGAACGCATGCTGCAGTGATACATTCAGAGGTATTTATGTACTGTAAAACACAATAAGCATCCTTTGGTTAACATGCTAAACTTAATCTAAAACTATTTTAAAATGGAATCTGCTAATTGTTTTATAATTATTATGCATGCAGCTATTATAACCTCATATTATTTTAGAGACTACATAACAACATATATTAGTCTTTCAGTGGGACTATTTAAAATGAACTAATCAAGGCGAAGAGCTTTTGTTATGAAAAGCATATCCACCTGCAGGTATAAGAGGGTCACATGATGCTGTCGCCTTCAAGCTTTCACTCTTTGTCTCAAACTGCCTCTAATCTATCAGACAATTATGTCATGAATAATTTAAACAGTACAAGATCAAAGTACAATATACAGGCATGTTGGAGTGTCACATTTATCACTATGACAACAAGAAGCTTCATCTGTAAATGTTATATGGTAAAATAGAGAATTTTTATTTTTTAAACATGTTATTTTACATTGTTTTATATCATTTAAATATCTCTTTTTGTCTCTTAAGATTTGTCACCATTCAGTATCAGTGTTTATCGAGACCTCTGTGAATAAAATGAGTGTTGGTTATAACTGTAACCCACAAAAAATTAGTTTCAAAATATTATTAAAACCAAATTACAGCATATGTCATATAAATGTAATGTGATTATTGGAGTTATAACTTGCATACTTAATATAAGACCTTGTTGATGTAACAAAAGACGTTATTAAAATTCCAATAATACACGTTATGACGAGTTGTGATTGTTCCTTCAAAAATCCCTTCAAAAATGCTAGAACTTACCCAATTACAATGAGTCCAGCATGTCTGTCATGGCACGCTGCCCTGTAGCTGTCTGGGTAGTGAGAAAGCACAAGAGGTAGGGTGGCCAAAGATGAGGCCCACCCAAAGCCCAGTGCACTGTGCATGGGTAAATTACTCCTATCAGTGGTACCCAGCCAGATAGCTTAAAGAACAGACAGCAACATTCACACTTTCAGATCAGCCATCAGAAATGTGTGACTTCTTGTTTCCCCTGCAGGTCAACACGAGTTTCCTTCTCTTCCTCTCGCCCAGAGATGCCTCTGATCTGTTCCTTCAGCTCCATCAAGGGAGTGTTTGGACACGCTACAGTAGCACAGCACGGGTGCATGAAAGTCCCCACCCTCCCCTGCATGACTCACAGGTGTACACACCTTACCATCCATCCCAGAGGAGCTTTTTCCCTAAGATTTTTTCCATCCTGGAGTATAATCATGAAACTCTTAAACAGAAACTGTTTCTAGGAATAAGACATCCAAGATGACATTTTAAGTATATCCAGCAGATTTATATATACACCGATCAGGCATAACATTATGACCACTGACAGGTGAAGTGAATAACACTGATTATCTCTTCATCACAGCACCTGTTAGTGGTTGGGATATATTAGGCAGCAAGTGAACATTTTGTCCTCAAAGTTGATGTGTTAAAAAAGGGCAAGCGTAAGGATTTGAGCGAGTTTGACAAGGGCCAAATTGTGATGGCTAGACGACTGGGTCAGAGCATCTCCAAAACTGCTGCTCTTGTGGGTTGTTCCCGGTCTGCAGTGGTCAGTATCTATCAATAGTGGTCCAAGGAACAGTGGAACAGTGGTGAACTGTCAACAGGGTCATGGGCGGCCAAGGCTCATTGATGCACGTGGGGAGCAACAGCTGGCCTGTGTGGTCCGATCCAACAGACAAGCTACTGTAGCTCACATTGCTCAAGAAGTTAATGCTGGTTCTGATAGAAAGGTGTCAGAATACACAGTGCATCACAGTTTGTTGCATATGGGGCTACATAGCCGCAGACCAGTCAGGGTGCCCATGTTGACCCCTGTCCACCGCCAAAAGTGCCAACAGTGGACACGTGAGCATCAGAATTAAACCACGGAGCAATGGAAGAAGGTGGCCTGGTCTGATGAATCACGTTTTCTTTTACATCACGTGGATGGCCGGGTACGTGTGCGTCGCTTACCTGGGTAACACATGGCACCAGGATGCACTATGGGAAGAAGGCAAGCCGGTGGAGGCAATGTGATGCTTTGGGCAATGTTCTTCTGGGAAACCTTGGGTCCTGCCATCCATGTGGATGTTACTTTGACACGTACCACCTACCTAAGCATTGTTGCAGACCATGTACACCCTTTCATGGAAACGGTATTCACTGGTGGCTGTGGCCTCTTTCAGCAGGATAATGCGACCTGCCACAAAGCAAAAATGGTTCAGGAATGGTTTGAGGAGCACAACAACGAGTTTGAGGTGTTGACTTGGCCTGACATGGAAGAGAAGACATTGCTGAATAAAGAAAAAATATTTTTGTTTTGTTTTTGCACACAAAAAGTATTCTAGTTGCTTCATAAAATTAAGGTTGAACCTCTGCAGTCATTTGGACTATTTTAACAATGTCTTTAATGTCTTTCTGGACCTTGAAAGTTGTGGTTAAATTGCTGTCTATGGAGGAGTCAGAAAGCTCTCAGATTTTATAAACAATATCTTAATTTGTGTTCCGAAGATGAACAAAGGACTTACGGGTGTGGAACGACATGAGGGTGAGTAATTAATGACAGAATTTTAATTTTTGGGTGAACTAACCCTTTAATACAATCGACAGAAATAAAGTGCTAACCTAAGGCTATAAGCGAACTACACCACATTGGCTCAACTTCAACATCACCATCACTTTGAAATTTCGAGTTAGAATAGTTGGCAAGAGCGCGATTATAAACACAAGGAGGCTGTGAACTTGGATTAGTGCGTAGATGAATTTACCTGTTCGGTGTGATGACGTTTAATGTCCCCAACAACGTCTGTAGTCCCATTTAGCAACCGCCTTTTTCAAGACATGTAGGATAAAAGCTTAAAAAATCACGAGTGGGGTATTAATGGTGCTTTATGTTGTAGAATAAATTGTAAAAATATCTTGAGCTTGTGTTCGTCTTATTTTACCAAAATCGACTTTGGGACGAAGGACAGGAAGTGTTAAAATGCTATCTTGTTTCTGGGTTTTGGCCTACAAAAATGTTATCCCTGCAGCACTCTATTGTATTTATACTATAGTATTTATACAAAATTTAGCAAAGTGGTTTTAGACATCACATGTCCCTTTCCAAAAAGCATTTTATGTCAACTACTACTTGATATCTCTCTTAAACGGTCATAGATAAAGACAACAACAAGAGCACTCTGTGCACACAGGAGCACAAACTGACACCACATGCAGCTACAGAAGAAGTAGCGCAGAGAAAGGGGAAAACTAATTAGCAGCGGGTAAGGGCTTCAGCGGTTGGCAGGGGTCAACAAGGAAGCCCAGCTTCAGTAGCAGCTCAGGTTTCTCTCACAGAGCAAACAGCAAATAATTTCAGTAGGTTGCCCGCCAGAGCCTAATGAAACATGCATGACCAGCAAGGCAGCAGAATGCCTCAGATGACTGACATGGATTCTGTCTCTTGTCTGGCTTTTAGCAGCAAGCACAACGGGACAGTGATTTCACTCAGTACAAGCCTGTCAAATTTTACACCATTCCAAAGTTCAGACATAACATCAAACCTCACTTGTCAAATATGTATAAAACAATTATCTTGCAAAACAGAACATCAAAGAATTATATAAATATTTAGGCTGAGCGCATATATGAGAATTTTGGTTCTTTATGTTATACTATTTTTTACTACTTATTTTAGAAGGAAATTAGAAATATATGGTATGTGTTGCTCAAAAAATATTGCACAACAACAGTTTGAACTAATTTTGATTTTTGATGTTCAGGAATTTTCAGTAATTCATTAAAACCACCAGTTTGTCACTTGTTGCATTTATGATGGTATACAGAAGTCAGCACAAGGGATATTGGCATCTCAAGAACTACACTGATCAAACAAACAAACAATAAATAAATAAACCATAGAATATTAATCATAATATTTCAAACAGATACATAAATAATTGTATGTGCTGTAGGGAAATGTATATCTTGAAGAGTGAAGTGTAATAAAACAAATAGTGATCTTTAACCATATTCTGTCAGGACAGAATTGTCAATTATCATACAGTTTGGATTGGCAGTATGGTTTTTGTTCTGGGTAAGAACTCCCTGCTCATCCATGCAGCCTAGCATGGATAATAGCAGGGAGAACAGCGACAACCCCCCTTAAGGTAAACAGAACAGAACCAACATAAAGGTATGCAGATATCATTAATGTCCTTAATGATAATAATTTAATGTAACAACATGATTAATGAAAAATTAGTCTGATTTGAAGAGGTTAGGTACCTCAGAGGCCAAGTCCTGACTGGACGAGAGGAGCTGGGGATGCAGGAGGGTAATTAGCTCCTGAGCAACATGATAAAGCTGCTGATAATACTGAATGGACCTTATATATAGGGATGCTGTGATAGGCGTTGTATTCCTATAGGTAGACGTGGATCAGCTGAGTCAGCTGATGCGACCTTGACTAATGTGACCTGCCAGAACTGACACTATGCTTGATATTAGCTATATAAAAACACAGTAAATCTATTCTTAAACTCTTCTTAAAGGTGCAATATGTAAGATTTCTGTCCGCTAGAGGTCACTAGAGGCCTATTCAAAACAAAGGCATAGCTTGATGAGGCAAAGTTTGAGCGCGGAATCTTGGGAAATGTGGTCTTCACATCACAACCGGTGGAAACAATCAGGATATTCCGGTCATGAGTATGAGGTTACACAGCTCTGTTTATCATATTAGATACATTTGAGTGTGTTGAAAATGATGTTATAACGTTACTCTGTGCGTTCGCTCAGCGGCTGCTGTGAGACACTTGTTGCACACTGCAGTAAGCTAGATCGATTTTAGAATATCATATTAAATGCTGGATGGCTTGTGTTGATAAATGGCATGCAATTAATTTTAAAACATATTGCATGATGGAGAAAATTCTGTATTACTGTTACTAAAAATAAAGCTGCACAAAAAAAAAAAAAGGAAACACGGTATGACGCAATTAACTCCTCACACGTCCTGGAGCCTTGGTTAAAATTGCAATTTTTTCACGATTTACAAATAGTTGGAAACATTTGGGATATTGTAAGTACTCAAGTGAACAAAATATATAACACTGGCCTAGTGGTTTTTGGATATTTTACTGCAAAAATCTTACATATTGCATCTTTAAGCACAACAATGCTCAGTTTCACTCACTGAACAATCCCCAAGCCCTTGTATAATTCTGAAAGGCGGTAGCCTTCTTTATAAAGCTGCATTAAAGGAAAGCTATACACATTTGCCCCCATCAATTTTCAAAGATCAGCTCTAGTAAGGGATTTCAGTCGTAACTAAATGCTGGTGTAGATCGAGCAATTAGATATGCTCGTGCCAGAGGAAAGACTATACCCTGATTCTCTGACATTAGTCTTGTATTAATTAGTTATCAAGTAGTGAGCACAATTCAATTAAATATTAAAGGTCTTGCCATAAAAGAACACCGTTTTGATTGTTTTAAGTTTTAATTTATTAGCTATACGGCAGCACTAAAAAACAGCGTTGCCCCTTATTTCCCAAGTAGCTATTGTGTAGCTTAGCTAGACATAACTTTTTCCTAGCTTAAATAGACAGAACACCCCAAGACACCTAAACTTCTAAATATTATTCTCAAAGAATCTACAGGCCATGGTTCTAAAACTTGAATGAATGTTTGACATGAAGGCGAAGGAGAAGGAACTTACTTCAAGCTGTCATCACTCTCTCGGACCGGACTCATATTGTCCTGAGCACTTCTTGTCCTCTTCCATTGAAGTGTTCGCTCCGAGTCTAGCGGGGACTTGTCGAAACCACAGCGATACATTCTGTCAGGAAAGCCATGCTGGAACTTTGGGCCGGTAGAGCCGCCGCTTGGCTCGATGCGCTCTACGGTCACCTGCATTAATGAACGTGACTGACAGCTTACCCGCGCTGACAACGAGAGCGACGCTCCGCGTAGGTTACAGACAAAGCAGGTGACAAGCTGTCACTCACCGAACGTGACGCTGTTACTATCTGCCAGTAACATACTGACAACCACAGTCGAATTTTGGGGAGGCTAATTAAGACTTCTACCCCTCAACAAAAGACAATACTGAGGGTTACTCAGAAGTGAGTAGCTCTTTTTACATACACGTCTTAAAACAATGTTTAAGTAGGCTAATCACAAAGATTACAAGTTCACAACACAACACATCACATCAACAAAACATCATCAGTACTGTTAATAATTACTTAACAGTGTTTTTGTCACGGTTAAGCCAGATCAAAATAAAATAGGATGAAGGAAATGTGTACTGAAACTGAAATACATCATGAATGCTGTCACCTAGCTGCAATTTACGCGTAGAACACTAGATGGAGCCATAGAACAGCAGATGCCAGTGTTACCATAGGTTTGCTCTTAGCACTAGTAAGCTACTCGCATGCTTTTTTCAACGTTTTCAATATTATAATTATTATTACAAAAAAAAATGTTTCAACGTGTTTTCAATAGCACAAAAGGCCAATTAATCATTAAAGTCAAAGAATTGGACAGAGGCCCTTTCAAAGAGCTGGCAATTTAGGTAGGCTAAAATGCTGCAGGACCTCCTGGGATTTGCTTCATTAGACTTCTGTGTAAATTGGCTTTGAGAAAAGGGGACATGTCGTTACAAATGAAAAGCTATTTATAGAGATATGTACTGTATACTGTATAAATCCTGTGGAAGGGGCGATAGTCCATATTTTCTGCTATATAGGCTAATTGAAAGCTTAGGGACAAGAAATTGAAGTAGCCTAATTGAAGTAGCCTAACATAAGGGACAAGAACAATAATAATGGACAGAACATCAGTGAATTAAAACTATTATGACTGTTGTTTGTTTCTCTGTGGAGAAACAACAATGACAGCTTTTTTAATACACTGATCCATCCGCGGCGTCAATTCCTTTGAGGGTCAACACTGAGCCCATGTGCTTATGGTGCTTTAGTGGCAAGTTTATTTATGAAAAGTGCGTATTAATAGTGCAAGAGGATACTGTGTGGTCAGGGTCATCAGGTCGGGGGCTGTGAATCCTAGGAGGTGGAGAGATGAATAGCTGGCGTCGTCTTGGGAGGGCTAGCGATGAGAGGTACTGAAAGGTCATGTTGAAAGTGATACACCCATAATTCAAGCCCCCCGGTCACCCTCCAATCACACTGTCCCCTCCCTTAAGGTGCCGCCAGTCCTAGCTTTACGTCTTTGTTAAGACTTTTCAGTAGCCAGAGGAGGAATGTCTAGAGAGTCTACTCAGACTCGACAGATTCACTTTCCATCTTTAAATGTTTTGGTACTGCTGACAGAAATAGCTAGGTTTGCTATTTAATAGACATGGTTTCAAATGGATCAAATGTTCTCAACATGTTTCAAAGTAGTTTTACCATGTAGTGTATTTTAATAAACATAATATAGAAATATTGTAATTTAAAAAAAAGCTTCTATATGAACATACATACAGTGCAAAAGTTTGAGGTCAGGATTTTATTTAGCAAGGATGCACTAAATCAAAAGACTGTTACATTGTTATTTCAAATAAATGTTCTAAATGAATCCTGAAATAAAATGTATCATGGTTTCCACAAAAATATGAACCAGCACAACTGTTAATAATAATAAATATAATAATAAGAAATGTTTCTTGAGCAGCACATCATCATGTTAGAATGATTTCTGAAGGATCATGTGACACTAAAGACTGGAGTAATGATGCTGAAAATACAGCTTTGCCATCACAGGAATAAATTACATTTAAAATATAAAATAAATGTATATCTATATTTTATATTAACATATAAATATATTCAAATATAAAACATTTTAAATTGTAATAATATTCACAATATTACTGTTTTACTGTATTTTTACATTAAAAAAAAATCGTTCCAACCCCAAACTATTTTTAGATTAAAAGGAGAGAAAATGTGGCTTTGTATTTTTTATTATTATTATTTTTTTATTACTATAATAATTTACTGGATTATCATAACTTTCTTTGAACATGAAATTCACGAGGGTTCTTTAAGATACATAATCTAGAAATATTGGGTTAGACTTTATTTGGTAACACTTTATTTTACAGTGTCATTGTTACATATGTTACATGCAGTTACTATAAATTATGCATAATTACATGCAACTAACCCTAAACCAAACCAAATCCTAATCCTAACCCTATAGTAAGTACATGTAGTTACTTATTACTCAGTACTTAAATGTATGATTACAGTGTAATAAAGACACCTTAAAATATAGTGTAAACCTTTATTTTAAGGTCCTTGTTACAGAGTAATTATACAATTAAGTACCTAGTAATATTAATTAACAGCATGTAGGGTTAGGAGTAGGGTTTGCTTTAGTCTTAGTTGCTTGTGATTATAATTTACTGTAGTAATGTGTAACAAAGATAGTGTACAATAAAGTTTTACCAAATATTGTAAATATTTATTAATCTAGATAACATGTAAATGAAGAAATTGTCCATGTACAAAAAACAAAAATCAACACTTGCAGGTTTTTTCATGGTCTGATTAGTAGGCTAAAGGATTTCAAAAATTATTTGTCTAAAATTCTGATTAAATTCTAGGTCATTGGAACTATCCTTTTGAGAATTTATTTAGATGTTGTTTCCCCCGTTCCTTCCCTTCTTTTCATATCTACTATGGTAAATCACTACTGTATAACATTTCCAGGTTTTAACATGCTTTAACCTCAGTTAAACATGTACGTAAGATACCAAACATTGTGCGAAACACCTCATCTAGGTCTTTGAATCAAAAATAAACTGCACCAGAAATAACCTTGCAAGATAACAGAGCAGATATTTATGCAAAAAGTGTCTGAAGCAAAGGCCGGGTAAAATGTATTACTGCCAGCCGTAGCCACTGAGCAGCTCACTACCAGCGCTAATAACCTGTCCCCATATATTCAGTCATTCCCATCTGCTTTGATTTAATACCTATTACCCAGCCTCCTACATAGCCTCTGAGCTCTGATTGGTCCACTTACGTGCTAAGCCCAGGCAGCTTATAGTATTTGTAAAACGTGAGACACAAAGAACGTTTGTTCCCTTGCTGGAAGCCGTGTCCGTGTTTACTTGGAGCGGCCCTGGCTGGGGATGTAACTCAGGTCTATGTAAACCCATACAGTACGTACCTTTCAAAGCAGGTTCATCACCTCAGAGGGTCCCATACTGTGAAACAGATCAGCAGTGGAAGGTTAAACACAAAGAGGGGCAGTCTGGCAGCTGAGAGGGGAAAAAAGAGCACAAGCAGGAGATTTGGACTGGATAGCAGGCACTTAGGAAGAGGACCTGGAGTCTGGAACGAAACAAGAACTGACATACATGTTTTGGATAACAGCTGGGGATGATATGATCTCTCATGTGGAGGACACAGAGGCCAATGAGCTTATCAATGAGCTTGTGATCCTGTCTGTGAAAGAACCAAGAAACACATCCAACACCACTGCCATGCAAAGCCAGAATGCCTTCATTTAAAGGTAATGTGCTTTTTGCTCTTTTTATTTATTTATATTAAACAGGGGAGAAACAGGAATTAATGTTATTCTAATATTTGCCACTGTAATAGATTTTAAAGCACTGCTACTGCTTAAAGTCTGACTTTAGCTTTGAATCTATGTATAAACAAGAGTATGTACAAGAGTTTGTTTAATGACACAAAGTTGCCACTATTCATAGGGACAGATTCTTTATTACAGTAATACTTAGAGTTGCATTTATCCCATTTTCCCGCTCAGCTTCAAGCTCTTTAAATAGCTTATGAGCCTTGTTGCCTTCTGGAAAGACAAGCAATGACATGGAGCACTGATGTTTAATCCATGTTTTGGGTAAACGCCATAATACAGTACATGGGCATCATTGCATAACATCATGTATCCTCTGGGCATCTTTTCAGTCTTAATTTTATGCTTTTTGATACATTGTTTTTCGTTTCTTTGGAACCAATGATTAATATCTAAAACTGAACAGAAGTTTATGAAAAATTAGCTCTTTGAGATGTATTAAACTAACTAGTCCTTTCGCAAATGTAAGATTATGTAAATTTGTCCATGCAGTAAGTTACTTTGCAACTAAGACACATCTTTGTGATAAACATTCAGGAGGCTACAAAGTCAGACAACCTTCATTTATATTTCTAAGACTGTGACATCTATCTATCTATCTATCTATCTATCTATCTATCTATCTATTTCAAGGTCTTAGATAATGATGCTAAAAATGCATCTCCAGGTACATTGCCTTTTGCTTTTTAGCGAGTGTATTCTACATAGCATTCCTCTAATAACAAGTATGACGTGCTGGTTGAGCACATACCTGTTAGTACACAGGCTTTATTTGGTTCACATTCAAAATAGGACTTAACTGATCAGACTGAGGAGCAATCCAATAACATGATTAATCAGACCCGCTGTGCTGATTAACCCTTATATAACACCCATCCCAAGACCAAAAGTCTGAGACCAAATACAGAGATTCTTCTTAACCCTGGAAATATCAGATATTTAAATATTTACAACTAAGAAGGTTTATGATGTAAAACGAGAATTTAACATTCTTAACCTGTCCCCTTCTCTCACAGTAAAACTGTTGTTGTTAGCACTCACTTGCATCATTACCAGCACTTCACACTTCATATATATATATATAATATAAAACTTTTTATTTACTTATTTACTTTTCACTTATAACTTTTTTTGGGAAAATGTACTATAAAGAAAGCTACAATTCAGTGGTATCTGTCAGTGAAACCAAAGAACCTCACGGTATTCCGTTACAGGAGATTTCACTGGTTTTAGTTTCCTGTGAACTCCAGGCCGTGATGGGGTTTGTATGTATTGTGTATAGGTGTGTAGGCAGGTATGACCTGCTTTTCCCAGCCTGTGGCTCCAGACTAGTCCTTCACCTCTCTTGAGTCATTGTGTAAGGCCAGATTCCAATTACAGCCAGAGTGGGTGTGTGAGCAGGGCAACAAAGAGAGAGCAACATGGAAGCCTCTGTAAAGTGGACAGAGAACACACTGTCCGCAGGTAAAACGATCCTTTTGGGGCTCCCGCAGCAATCACAGGGCTAACAGGGCTCTATTGCAGGGGGAAGGGGGTAATTTCTTACACCCTGATGAGGGGACCTTTATTCACTATACTGTCTCAAGGACAATGGAAGAATGTCTGTATAATATGTCAGTTGATAATCGTCAGTAGCTTGTAAAATAAGTTTTTACTCAGTTATTTAACATTCAGGTCATGTTTGTGATGGTTATCCTCATGAGGAATATTCACAAAGAAATACAAGATCGATACGAAATTCCTAATACATCCTCTGGGATTTTTTTTTTTTTTTTTTTTTTTGTCACTAGCACAAGATCTTGTTATGCCACACCTATAGGCTACTGTGTGGGGTAATTTATGTCATTTGGATGGCACTGCTGTTATTAAATTGATTTTTTAATCATCCACTGACAAGATGTTGCCTACAATGCAGGCACATAATAGCATTTTTATAGGTGTGAGGTTATTAAATTCAGCCCCCAACGTAGGATAAAAATGTAGAGTCAGCAGGCCATTATCACAAAATAAACCACTAAAGGGTTATCAGAGATATCAGAGACACTCACACTGATACTATACAAACCTGAAGGGGTTTCTTTTGCAAAAACTACCTGCTGACTGCACTATCCAACTCAAATGAGTCAACGTTATCCAACTTTATATGATATGGATATGAAATATTAATTTCAATAAAAAATTATTGTGCAAAGAGACTACAGAGCGATATAAAAAAATACATTTGTGTTGCTCTTTGTAGGACACAGATGAGTTTTGGAATGTCTTTTACACATAATGTACCAGTAGGGGGCAACGTGAGTTCCCTCAAAATCCCAGTTGTATGTTTCTGTCCTACGGGCATAAATGTAATAGATGGGATGTCCATTTATCTCTGCTCTCAGTTCCTCTGTGAAATAGCTATTAGTGGGTCACATTCAACCAGGCTAATTTTGTCATAAATTAGTTCTGTGCGCATCCAAAATTCAGTCTTTGCAGCAACATATTTTTGTAATATTGCTGCTATTGTACCTCAGAACATGTAGGGGTAACATGGAGGAAGATGCCCCCTTAAGAAGTTGATAATAATTGAATAACTGATGACAGACAATGCAAAATCCCAGTATAAGAGATTTATCTGAAAGGTAAAATTATTCTATGACTTATATACAGGCATATAAATATTTACATTTGAATTGCACATATATTTTAATTGAAGATATGTCATAGAAACATTGTGAAATCAAATTAAATAATTTAACTCAGTTAACATATAGGTTTTAATGAAAGTGAACATGTCTGAAATGTACATTTAATTCATGGAAATACTGAATAATAACCCCATTAATTACAATAATTATTAAATTTTAAAACGGGTCTAATTTTATCTTTTTGTCTCTAAATTAAAAACTATAACCTTTACTCCACAAATACAAAAATTACTACAAAAAACACTGATGTGTCCAGAAATCCCTCATTAATAAATATTCACAAAAAAGCTTTGATATTCAACATAATACAATGTCATAGATCACTATTTTCCAGAGACACAAAATTAGACCCATTAACTTCAAAACTGTTTCGGCTGACTAAATCTCACAAATGTTGACATTGTAGATGAAATTACAAAATTAAAAATAGCATAGCCTCTCATAGAAGTGCTGAGATGAGATTTTGTGCCATATGGTCAAGAGGTGTGGGTCATCTTACCCTATGTTATAATATAATATAATATAATATAATATAATATAATATAATATAATATAATATAATGCTGTATTTTTGAGGTGCCCTATATTTAGGGGGCAGTTGTGGCCTAATGGTTGTCATATGGGAGTCATACTGGTAACCCGAAGGTTGTGGGTTTGATTCTCAATACTGACAGGAAATTACTGAGGTGCCTTTGAGCAAGGCACCTAACCCCCAGTCGTTCCCCGGCCCCGCAGCAAAAATGGCTTCCCACTGCTCTGGATGTGTGTGTCCACGGTTTGCAGTGTGTTCACTACTCACTACTCCTAAAGTGTGTGCACTAACTTGGATGAGTTAAATGGGTAACCATACTTGGCCCTTTCTCCACCAGCTGCTTATAAACCCTAAAAAGAAATCAAATATTTCCATGTGAAAAAGATTAACACAAGTGGAATGTCAGCAATCCTTAAAGAGCTGAATAAAGCCATTGAAATGACTGTGAAATGGTACATATGGTGTACCGAGAAAGAAGTCAAAACTTTAGGATAGTTCATTTTAGGCTAGCAAGGTATATCAGTATATTGAAAGAAAGTATGTTGGGGGTATATATCAGGTATATCGGTATACTGAAAGAAATCAGTGAGATTAATTATTTAGAGCTCCACTAATCAGCTAGCGGTATAAGCACTTATTCTTAGGTTTAATCAAAATTATGCTATCTGAAATGCAGCATTAAAGATTATCTTCCCTTAGTTTTTCTATCAGGCCCTGTCTGGTCTCTTAAAGGTGACAAAGTGCAAAGCGTAGTGGTAGTTGACAGTTTGCCGGTTAAATTTAGATGTGTGAGCGAATGTCTGACAGGCTCAAGCAACCCTAGCAGGGACAAGGAAACTCCCAAAATGGTACTCGATGAAATATGTGGCATGTCTGCAGGGTGACCTGCTTAATGTGATCAGAGTAACAGAAGGCAGTGGAGGTATCAGATTATTTCCTATTGATGTTTTGGGTCATTCACACCTGTTTGACCTATTTTACCATTTTACTATTTTACAAAACCAAAAAAAGTGATTTTAGACCAATAATTAAAAGTACAGGTAGTTCACCCAAAAATGAAAATCCTGTCATTTACTCACCCTCATGTCTTTCCAAACATGTATGATAGAACTTGGAAAAAAAGTCTCTTTTTTCCATACAATTAAAGTCAATGGGGTCCAGTGTTGTTTTGGACTTACTCCATTGACTTTCATTGTATGGACAAAAACAGTTGAAACTTTCTTCAAAATATCATCTTCATTTTCTGCAGGTTAATAAAGGATGACGGAATTTCATTTTTGGGTGAACTAACCCTTTAAATAGTTTTGCGGTATTGCAAATAGTTTTCAACTTGATATTCTTCATCAGTAAAGTCATTCAAATTGGTCGAAAAGGAGAAATGAATTGGCATTTTACTTAGGTTAGCAATTAAAAATTAAGATTTTAATGTTAATTTACATGCTACTGCCAATCAGCACTTCGGTTAGTTTTTGGTAACAATTTACAATAATGTCTCATTGCTTAACAGTACACTCTAAAAATTGCTGGGTTAAAAACAACCCAAGTTGGGTTGAAAATGGACAACCCCGGCAGATGGGTTAAATGTTTGACCAACCTGCTGGGTAGTTTTATTTAACTCAACTATTGTTTAAAAATTACTTTATTGCTTGCTTAAAATGATCCCAAAATATTTTGGAAATTAACATTTATTAATAAGTTGAATGAATAATAATTAAACAGTAAACATTTATTAAATTGCTTATTAATAAATGTTCACCTTTTGATTATTATTGTTGCCTCTAGTAATTATGTGTCTGAATTTTAATTTCCAACCTGTTTTAGGTTCATTTTAAGCCAGCCATATTGTAATTTATATATATATATATATATATATATATATATATATATATATATATATATATATATATATATATAGTTGGGTTACATAAAACTGCCCAGCGTGTTGGGCAAATATTTAACCCACTGCTGGGTTTGTCCATTTTCAACCCAACTTGGGTTGTTTTTAATTTTTTGTGTGTGTATGTAGTTAATGCACTAGCTAACATTAACGAGCAATACATTTGTTACAGTATTTATTAATTATTTTTAATGTTAGAAAATACAGCAGTTAATTGTTAGTTCAGCTCAGGTCCAATTAATTATATCTACAGATACAACTTTTGATTTTAATAATGTATTAATAATTGGATAAATGTTAGTTCATCTTAACTAATGTGTTTAACTAATGTTAACAAATGGAACCTTACTATAAAGTGTTACCACTTTTTTCATATGGCAGCACATCTTCCTGAGAGCACACTGATTTGGTGATTCAACTGCAAAATGTCCCAGACATGAGTGGATGCACACTGGTGGAAGATGTAAGTGCTGGTTTAGTTTGCTTTGCTTAGTAATAAGTGTACTTTTCTCTAACAATAGTCAAAACACCGACATTCACAGAAAATGTAATACAATTACTAGAGAGGCATTGTCACTTTAATGAAAGGTCCATTGTCGTTTAAACAATGAGCTTCCTCTAAACATCATTACATAGAGTGTACCTCCAGCAAAACATTCCTAAGTAAATATCCACCACAAGGGAGGGGTACTGCGCTATTCATTACCATCCCATGATAAAGCATGCTCTCTGTTGGCTGTTACTATGACTACCAGGATCTTCTCCAAACCAATGAGAGCACTTCATGTCTGTCGACTCAAAACAAGTGCAATGAGAAGGGGGTCGGCATGCTTCATCACTGATCCGCGTTTTCCGTCTCTTGACTCAAGAAAGCACGTCTGAAATCTGAATATTGTGTCCGGGCAGCCATAGTGCTTGTTGAGAAGAACAATAATAATCGACTGCCGCTCGCGCTGTTGTTGCCGAGAAGCTGCGCGAGGGACTGGCGCGAGAATGAATTCATGTTTTTGATGCAAACACACGTGTGTGCTTTCGTTCAACAGGATAATAATATATGAAGGAATTTAAACCGCGTTTGTTGAGTCTGCTGGATTGCACAACATATGGGAGGTAGGTGCAGAAAGCAAAAAACACTGCAGGAACAATTTGCATTTATTAAAATTTACCCTTTGATTATTGCATTAATCGTATGCATTATAAAATTGCATAAAACAATATGCATGCACTATCAAATTTTGCATTGTGCATTCCAAAATGGCATTTTTGTATTAATAAACAGTATGCACTAATTTATACAATATGCACTATAAAATATTTCTTTGTTTATTTGTACAATATGAACTAAAAATGCTTATATTGCTGCACGTGAGGTGCATTCGGTTAGATTCGACATGCTGTTGGATTCTCCCACTGTCCCACACCTATGAAACTGTCAGGCTCGTGATGTATCGTGAGAGCAGACACATATGAGATCTAGTAGACTATATAGAAGTATAAGAGCGACAGAAAAACAGAACTACGTCAGCACAAAATGGTTTGCACACAGATGTACTGTCTGTTGCAAGGTATTCCATTTACATCAGGTATTTAATGATTAAAGTACCCAGGGCCTTTCGCTTACCTCCACTGGAGCTTTATTGAGCTCTTGGTCAATGGTTGCTGTGCAACTGTCATTAATGTGTCACAGGCTCTGATGTGCTTGAGCAGGCACAAGGTCAAGGAGGTCATTACAGATGTGCACTATGACATTGACAAGATGAGCTACAAGATAATAGTCTTGTTTTCCGAAAGAAAGAGCATATGATATTATGATGATATTATTTTTCACAATTTATGGAATTCACAAGTTCTGTCATTATCTTTTTTGGAAGATACCTATTTTAATTTTATTACTTACTGTATGGGTATAATAGAAAGCTGGTTTGGGATTGAGTAGGCCTGCTGCTACTGAGAGTGTCAAAGGTCATGACAAAGGCCTTAGCACTTAATTATTTAAACAATTTAATATGTTTGCCCTGAGTTACCCTAGTGAAAAAAACACTTCAGCATAATTTCTACAAGAGTAGGCCTATTTATTATATAAATAATACTTATAAATACTTTCAAAGAATATACTTACAGTGAGTGCAAACTGAATGTAATGTTCTTTGCAATTTAATGAAAATGTATTGTAGTTTAAATTTATATTAAATGCAGTTAGCTGAACTTGAGAGTGTTTTTGGACATACCTATGTATGTCTTTATTTGTAATTTCAAAAATAATTCTACTGTCTTCAAAATATGGTTAAAGTGCACTGCCGAATATAAGCATTTATGGTAAACTAAAATTTAATGTAATTTCCATTGAATCTTGTTTGTATATTTGTTACTATACATGTGTAATGATGAAGTCGCAGTTTAGTACATTTAAAATATATTTACATTAAATGTAATATTGAATAACTCACTAGAGTTGAGATCATAATCAAGTACTTTTGCATGTGCTTTAGTACTGTATGTTAGTCAGCACCCATCACAATAATCACAATCTTTTTTATTAAGATTATTAAAATAATTTAAAATATACTTTAAGGTAAAACATTTTAAAAGTGTACTTAAAGGGATAGTTCACCCAAAAATGAAATTATCCCATTATTTACTCACCCTCAAGCCATCCTAGGTGTATATGACTGTGTTCTTTCAGACGAACACAATCGGAGTTATATTAAAATATATCCTGGCTCTTCCAAGCTTTATAATGGTATTGAAGGGGGCTCTGAATTTGGAAGACCAAAAAAGTGCATCCATCCATCATAAAAGTAATCCAGGGTGTTAATAAAAGCTTTCTGAAGCAAAGCGATGGGTTTTTGTGAGAAAAATATCCATATTTAAAACTTTATAAACTATAATAACTAGCTTCCAGCAGAAGGTCATTTACATTTACATGCACAAAAAGAGGTTTCTTTTCACAACAGTAGTGAGAGTGTAGGTTTATGCATCACTATTTGGCTTTCATGGTTCCTAATGAGTGAACAGGATGCTAAAATGCTTTCAGGCCGGTGATGACACATGGGGCGATGTTGCTTGGGCACTTTCCCATTGAGAATGGGCAACAAATTTCTATCTGGATACTTTAGATCAAAATTTGTTGCCCATTCTCAATGGGAAAGTGCCCAAGCAACATCACTTGGCGACATTGCTCAAAAAGTTGCCCCATGTATCATCACCTTAAGGGTTAACCATGTTATTAGTTAACAAGACAATTAAAAATGACACTAAGATACTAATGGATTCTGAGGTGTCTGTTTTTTTGTTTTTTTTTCTGAATTATCTGCAGATCTAATGACCCTTGTAATTTTGACCTTTGTGCTTTCTTCTAAAATAAATAAATAAATAAAAAATTGAAAGATGCCAATACCCTATACATTGTTTCTTACCAGAAAACTTTAAACATAGGGCATATTTTGATATTATTCAGTTTTAGGAAACCGTTTGCTAAGTCCTGGATCATGACCTGATACCTTCTGTTCAGCTACTGTTTAAAGGCTTCGGTTGATGTAACACCTAAGTCATCTAAGGCACGAGCATATGAGTGATGTTAGCTTGACTGGGTGGTTTTCTTTGGCTCAGGTTTGTGCTGACACCTTCAGTCTCTGTGCATTCCTTGAGCTCCTGGGTGACGGCATCTCTCACGACAGGAGGGAGCAGCTCACAAGGTGTCAAACCTTCTGTGTATCTGTTGCACGCTTGCTGTTAGATATATAGTGAATCATAGTGTGAAAAGTCTTTGCAGGGCAATCAAGTGTGAAATTTGTCCTGATGTGGGTTATAATGTTTAAGGACAAAACAGTAAGAACAACAATGACAACAACAACAAAAATCTCTTTAGGGATTTACACAGTTCATTTGTTGCACATTATACTGAGTTGTAAGTTAATCTGTCTTCATAGTGTAGCATGACTTCAGGACAGCTTTCTTCACTCTAAACTTTAGTTTAAGCATGCTGATAAATTAACTGTCATCAGCAAACAATATGAGAGACAAAAATAGCATCATGGAGCTTGAATCACTAAAATGCATCTTATGTGAACTTAAACTAAAATCTTAAAAGTATGATCTTAAGTGTGCTTAAAATGATAATGCCGCCCTTGTTAATATATATGTATAAACAGAGATGGTTTTGATTTTTTTCTCAGAATTGTTTGGATTTTGATCTTTTTTTTTTAACATTACCTGACAGTCATCCTAAATTGTACATATTAGTGCATGGTGAGTAGTATGCATTGGCATAGCCAAGATGTTTGGCCACTCATATCTTCTGGAGCACAGATCTGTATATGTTGTCACTTTCCCCCAGAGGCGTGGAGTAACTTTCCAGCCTGCAGACGTGCATGTCTCCATCTGAAAATAGCTTGAACTACAACACTTGCTCAGAGAGGGGGCTTGCCTCTAACTTTCTTACATCTTTTACCTCCAGAAGCCAGCTGCAGTCTGGGACTTTAACCCTGAAACACAGTGGATCCTCTGGGCTAAAGTGAGAAGTGTGGACGTGGAGCCTGCTGCCTGTCAGCTCAGAACCGGCACCTGATTTCAGTCCTAATGCCTGGTAAGGATTTGCCTTTCGTTTGGTTTGGTATTGTGTATATATATTCAATCAATTATATATATATCTTTTTAGTCAGCTGTGGTATAAGAAAGACGTTTTTCCTGTAAATATATAAAATTAACTTTCATCATACCAAAAAAGAGTGCCTGTAAATATGATAAAAAAGCCTGTAAACAAACATAGTGACAATATTTAGCATGAGTTAATATTAAATAAATGACTGATTCATCTCATAATTTGTCAGTTTTAAATAGAGGAAAAGAAAGGACTTAATTGTTAGATTTTTTTAATGAAGTAATACTGATCTTTTATTATTATTATTTGGGACATGTCTAAATAGAGCCTAAAACCCATGAGATGTATGTTTTTTTTTTTTTTTTTTTTTTTACCAATCAAGATTAGCAATCAATAAATTAATTAGACAAAAAATGGTTAAATGAAAACATAAGTGTAAAAAAAAAACCCTATCATAGTGGGTAATAGGTTTGCAAGTAATCGCTACTCAGTAGAGTAGCTTACTAGTTTGGGACCAGATGCTAAATGTATTAATAAATGCTTATTTCCCATAAATTACAGAAACATATTTGTTCTTGACAAGAACTTGGGTAACAGGGATGAATGCTTGAGTCTGATGAATTCTGTCAACACTACAATCTGTGTAAAAATGGTTAAATTAAATGTTATATTGTAAAATTAATGTAACTGTACTTCTTGAGGGTCGCAATTGTGAAGAATGATAGAATTGTGTAATAGATTTGCCATTTATTAATAGAAAATCAAGCGGTAACAGAGTTGAGTGCAAAATGTGTTCCAGCTAAATGTTATATTTTTGGTATTTAGCTAATAATTAAAGCAATTTTTGGTAACACTTTATTTTGATGGTCCAGGTCCACTTTACACCTTCTACAAACTATAAGTCGACTGACATGTCGACTGAATCTCATTTGAGTATTAGTAGACTGTCTGCTTAATTTTTGCTAACACTTTATTTTGATGGTCCCTTAACAGGCATTATACTTTTCAAGTAACTTTTCAGCTACATGTCAAATTATTCTACTAACCTGGACCCTAAAATCTAACCCTTACCGTCTACTAACAGTCTTCTAATACCCTAATGATAGTTAGTTGACATGTAGTTGCATGTGTTTACAGTGGGCCATTGAAATAAAGTGTAACCAATTTTTTTTACTACAATAAATTAAGAATAAGTTCAACGTGTACTGTCAAAATTATGTTGTATGATTTTAATTGTTAGACAATGGCGAGAAGGTCTAACAACAGAAACATTTGACATTTGATGTTTAAAACTAGCTACATCTCATACTAGATCAATTTTATGTTAGATAATAGTTTATATAGCATATGTAATAGTTAAAAAAATAAATAAACAAATGCTATTTGTATGTTTCATGCAGTTAAGGATAGAGACTTCAGAGCTTTTTATCCAAAAACAGTGGAAAAATTTTGTAAAAGTTTCATCATAAAATATTATATAAAAGAATTTTAAAATACAAGCATGTATCTGTCAGTTAGTTCTTACTTTCAGAGCTGATTTATGTGTGTACTGGCCCAAAACAGAGTAGACAGCTTTTACTGATTCAACCCAGACAGATGTATTGCGTACACGGTTTGAAATAAGACCGCCTTGTCATATTATTAAAAAAGAGCCTTTGTTGCAATCTGCCATCTCTCTGACAACATTTGTTAATATCAGCTAAATTGCATTTCACTCTGTAATGCAAGGCATCCATTGATTAACTGTCCATCATAACAACCCAATCCTTTCAACATGACCTTATGTTCTTTTTCCCATTTTGCTTTGATAAAAATGGTACTTCTGTGACTTTTGATAGGGAATGCTTGAGCTAAAGCAGCTTTGAGAGGTCAAAAATGACATGCAGTATAATGCACATTTAGTCCAATATCACCAGAGGAGCATGAAAAGCTGTCATGAAGATGTCTTACAGGAGGCCGCCTGGCAGACTCTCGGCCTGCTCCTGTTTTTGTTATGGGGGAGGGCTCTTTCATGACTGTGGTATTTTTAACTTTGTATAATAAAGGAGTGCCCAGTCCCTGTTTCCTGAATCTGAACCCTTGTTATACTTTTAACTAGTGCACTGTAGGCCTGAACAATATAGCAAAAAAGATTATATCACATTTATAATTACAACTTTAAGCCTTTTCACAATATTCAATGTATATTTCTCAATAACTCTGAAATAGGAGAAAATAATTTAATAACTTAAAACTTAATTTCCACCAAACAGCCACACTGTAAAATTCAATAAGTTGAGAATACTCAAAACATTTGAGGAAACTTATTACCTCAAAATATTTAAGTAAACAAACTCATTTTTTTAGTTAGTAGAACTTAAAATTTTTAAGTGGGGTGGGGCCGAGAGCCATGTAAGCGAATCAAGGCCAGTGTGGTGCACAGGTGTCTCTCATTAACAATCACAGTTCTCAGCCTCACCCGACTCATCATAATGTTAATTCCATACAGTTCATTTATATAAACATCACATTCAGATTTAGGTTAAATGTTAGATAGCAAATAACACATGCTATTATAACTATCAAAGATACTATCATTATTATATACTTGCATGTATATAATCAAACAACATACAGTATATGGTCTTAAAAGTCTGCTGCAACTCAGCTCAATCATATTAAGTTCAGCTTACTACAATGAAATTTTTAGTTCACGCAACTTTTTTCTATGAAGCACAATGAACTTTCATTATTATTTGAGTGAAACAAACTAATTTCATTTAATTAATTTTACAGTTCGGTTTTACAGTGCACTATGGCCAATTAGATTTATAATGTTCAAGATAAATAGTCAAATCAAGTTGAAAATGATTAAGGCAGGTTTTACACACTATTCTCTATAAAGAATTAAACAGAATATTTCACAGAATAATTATGTATTTTTTTTAGGTATATTAAAGAATGTTGAGAACCATTGCAGCCCAATGATTTATTTTTTATGGACAAAACGCATTGAGAAATTTCACAAAATAACTTATTTTATGTTCCATAGAAGAAAAAGTCATTTGAAATAACATGAAGGTGATAATATGGTGACAGAATTTTCAATTTTGAGTGAACTATCCCTTGAAGTCTTAACCACAGACGCTATATCTGTCTTAACAGACTCTTATACTAGCAAATCACAAGAAATCAAAGTTAATGAACTTGTATAAAAGTGCATTGAAATCATCCTAATAAGCACGATAATGCTTTGTTTTATTTTGTCAGCAAATAATGTTCAAATAATCACATACAGGGTTGAGCAATATTGTAAAGCAACACAAAGACCTGTTGAATAGGGTAGCTGTTGAATAGCATGAATTTATAATCCCTTTCGATCGGCTTAGAAATGTTTTGCGAGCCAATTAATTGTTTGCTAAAGCGTTTAGGTCTGTTTGAAGAGTTTTGAAATAATACTGAGGATTTTCTAGTAGAATGCAAAAAGTTGCAAAGGCCTATTGAACCTCTCTTTGATATCATGTGGCTGCTTAAATCGGATTGTTTTGAATGATGTCTTCTGATGGAGACAGCTACACAGGATGTCAAATGATTTGCTAGCGTATACATGGCGATATCATGTCAGAGGACTAGTAGACTTAGCAGTCTGTCACTTTGGGTGCCCTCCAGAGGTTAAACACCTAATTAACAGATGGATCTTTTAGCCAGGGGAGTGCTTCTGTCAGAGGAATGGGTCCAACTGGTTTTGTAAATGTCAGCCCATTTAGATATTTGTCAGATTGCGTCTATGAGAAGGTGCTGGCATGATGAGTGCTGGCTGCTTATCTTGGCTCTCAGGTTGGGTCCCTGTTTCAGTCACTGGCTTTTGTGTGTATACATTGAGACCCTCTAAAAGTCTTCCTCTCTTTACATAGCATAGAGCTTCTTTCTGAAAGATGAATAAAAAGACAGGTTTTTCAATTGTTTTGAAACGATTTCATCAGGATCTGTAGACATTAACTCATGTGCACTCAGGCTAAACATTCAGAAATGGCAGAACATGCTGAAGACACCATAGATGGCAACTTTACCAAAAAAGGAGCTATGCCAATGTTTAGGACATTCTCTGGGAGGTCTAATGTGAAAAAACAGGAAGTTATGCTAACCTATATCTCAGAATATCATTCACAGGTCTTGTTGTTTGCCATAGTAGTAATAATGTGCCTGTATAATATCTTCAACACATTATTGGTGGTCTTTGGGGTCAAAATGCCCACCTAGGATACTGTCTATATGAAAATTAAATTGTATTTCTGTGTGGTATGTGTCACACATAGGGCTCAAAAAGTTGTAATGCAGATAAATTTATATAAAAGAGTTTAAAAGCTTTTGGCACAAAACACAGGGCAATATTCCTAAAAGCTATGACTCACTGTGAAAGAGACTGGTCCTTAGCGTTGCACCTGTGCACAATGCCCTTCTGTGTTTCCAGACATAAAATGAGCTATATTCTTTTATTATGATTAAGTATTTATTACGTATTAAGCTCAAGCTTGTGCAATGTATTGTTAAATAGTTTGCCAAAAAATAAAAATTCTGTCATCAATTTCTCACCCTCATGTTGTTCCAAACCCATAAGGATTTCGTTTATTTAAAAACATGAATATATTTTTAATGAAATCCCGAGTCTTCTGATGTCTTCTAAAGTGTCATAGTCACTTTTTATGATGAACAGATTTAAAGGGTTCTGTCATGAATATTTCACCCTCATGTCGTTCCACACCTGTAAGACCTTCGTTCATCTTTGGAACACAAATTAAGATATTTCTGATGAAATCCGAGAGGTGTATGACTCGTCCATACACAGCAATTTAACCACCACTTTCAAAGTCCAGAAAAGTACTAAAGACATTTTTAAAAAAGTTGACGTGACTGCAGTGGTTCAACCTTCATTTTATGAAGCGATGAGAATATGTTTTGTGCGCAAAAACAAAACAAAAATTACTACTTTATTCAACAATATCTTCTGTGTCATTTTCATACGCTGTTTCTGTCCAGCGCTTCCAGGTTCCACGTCTGAACGCCGACTCATTATTGGCCGGCTTCTGCGTCAGCATCACACGAATGCGTTGTGCTGCTCACGTGAACAACCTCTGCCAATACTGAGCTCGCGTTTTGACGTAGAACCTGGAAGTGCTGAACGTAAACAGTCGACTGTTTTAAAGATGTCTTTAGTACCTTTCTGGACCTTGAAAGTAGTTGTTAAATATAGTCATATACCTCTCGGATTTCATCAAAAATATCTTAATTTGTGTTCTGAATGAAGGTCTTATTTTAAAACTTATTACAACTCAACACCATAAACCCCCAAACAACTGTAAAAATGATTTAAACAACTTTACAGCTCAAATAAAAGTTTTAACAGAACAATTAATGTAACTGATTTTAATAAATAATTAGCTTCTCATTTCTGCTTTTAAAATTTGGCCCATTCACTATCTTCAATTTGTTTCCCAAGGAAAATAAGGGATGAGCTGAATTTTTTTTTATTAACATTATGCTACAAATGCTGTTGATTGTGCATAACTTGCATTGAACCCAGAATATGCCTTCAATGGTTTTTGAAATCCTTTGACTAACTATTAATAGACTCCCTTAAAACTTATCTGAGATTTTTACAGTCAGCTTTTAACAGCAGTTCAAGCTTATCTTGAAGACATGCTTTGAATTCCATAAATGAACAAAATCAGAAAAGAAACTACTGTAGCCAAACATGAATCTTCCTGGAAGCTCTTAAACTCTGACCCTTTAGTGTGGCTGTGGCTCTCGATCTCTAGCTGTTCAAATGTTAAGTGTCTGACTGAGACGTTGCCGACGAATCTGTTTCCCGCGTGACCCCTCAAGGGCACCTGCTGATTCCACCAGCTGGATCACAGCAGAGACACTCGAGTTTTGGCAGATGTCCCAATATCCTCCTCTCGTCGGCTCGGCTAGACAATATCTAACTTCTCGCATTCAAATGGATGCCAGTGAACACTTTTTGGCACAAACGTGCTAATCACAAGGGTCTCTTTTAATTCAATCCCTTTACTTGTTGAAAGATCATGTGCTATGCACTTTGCACAGTCATTTAACCCCAGTGGGAAACATGTAGACTCACAGTCCTCGACCAGGAATGGCCCGTGCCATATTTGGATTGTGACCCACTCAAAGTTGCATGAACCAAGTTCTAACAGCAAGGCTTGAAAATAGCAGTTGTTCAAGTATGTTGTCCACAGCTCTGACCCATTACTCCAAACTAAATTTGGAGATGTTATCAACATGATTTTGAGGTTTTGATGTACTGATCACCATGTGTATTGACTCTGCTTATTTTAGTGCAGTCGTCTTTATTATATAGTAGAGACCAGGAAAAGTTGTCACACTTTTAATTCCAGTGAATATTTATTTATTTTTGAAAGACAATTTGGTAACACTTTACAATAAGGTTTCATTAGTTAACAGTTAACTTCTTTAGTAAACGTGAACTAAGAATGAACAATACTTCTACAGCATTAACTGTTAATTTCAACATTTACTAATACATTATTAAAATCAAAAGTTGCATTTATTAACATTTGTTAATGCACTGTGAACTTACATGAACAAGTAATGAACAACTGTATTTTTATTAACTAACATTAACAAATACTGAAATACATTAATACAGAAATACATTAATAAATACTGTAACAAATGTATTGCTCATTGTTAGTTCATGTTAGTTAATACATTAACTAATATTAACAAATGAGGCCTTATTGTAAAGTGTTATCAGTTTCTATATTTTAATTTCTTGGATACAAAAGCTATTGAACATTTCATCTATTTCATGTTATTTCCCATGAAAAATGATACAGTTCACTGAACATAATATATTGAACATATAGTATGAAATTGATTTTTGTATTTTTGATCAAATAAATGCAGCTTTGGTGAGCATACAGTATAAGAGACTTCTTTCAAAAACACTAAAAACTTCTTATCGACCCAAACATATAACATTTATAGTTGTTGTTTCCAAAGCTTTATCATTTATCTCTTCTGGTCACTCTTAGATACTCAATTCGAGTACTACACAGTCATGTTGCATTAGGAGCTAGATTTAGAAATGAAATTATACTCCTAAAACACATGGGAACAATTTAAGCAATTATCTGTGGCTTTAGAAAATATGTGTGGGACTCATTGCATCAAACGGAAAGCACAGCAGCAAACATGCACAGTTCCCAACTTAACGTAATTGTGATTCAGAAGTTACTATTTAAGAGAACATAGAACTTGTTGTGTCCTGACTGAGACGCTAATATAAATAGCCTGTTTGGGAAATCCCTGATGAAAAGCAAGAAATTCTTCCTATTTTGGAGAATACAAGCTGCATATCCAGCATATTAGTGTCTTACTTTGGGGATTTGAGAGAGCACATTACTCGGATGTTATGTTTTGACTGTCAGGAAAGGCAGGAGCCATAATGCAACCATTAAATTGTTCTTCTGAGAACATCTATTTCAATACATCCGTAATAGAATCTCTAGCAGGTTAAGCATCAGCAGAATCCATAGCTTTCAAGCGAATGCAATTACTGTTATCTCATTATGGACACTAAAGTATCCGGAACAAAAAATATCTGTGTTCTGTGGAAGAACATTCCATTTAGAGCTGATGTTTCAGCTTTATTTTCATGATGATTTCTGATTATGCTCTTAAATTTGAACTTAAACTAACATCACTAAAAGTATTACAAAACTAATTTTTACTGGTCTTATCATCTATAAAGCTGATCTTTTTTATAACTTTTGGAGAACCAAATGTAACGGAGGCCAGCTACTAGTCGCTGTGCGAGTAAACCTCACTCCTCTGATCTCAAGAGATGCTCTAGTGACTGACACTAGAGGTTGCAGCCTTTAGCCTTCTTGTTAGAGTGTCCGACTCCCATGCCGGAGACCCAGGTTCGAGGCCTGCATAGACCGTGGCGAGTAGGACCCTGGTAGAAGGGTTACACAAAGCCCCTCTAAACTATATCCTTGCAGCATAAGCCTGGCTGTGTGGCTTGCATTTATCTGCATAAATATATCTGTAAATCTAAATAATGTTTGCATAACTAGAATGCATAAAGCTGCTTTGAAGACAGTAAATCATAGCATCTAAAAACTTCTGGCCTTTGAACATTGAATAATTCATCACAAATAAACAGACTAATAAATGTTAAGACTGAATCCATTAATGCCTTCAGCTCTCTCTTAGCTCTTAATTGGCAGCATAGCTGATTTTAATCTTATTCTGTCCTGGCACTTGAGCAATACTCATGGAGATTCATAACATGGTTTCATCTCTAACTTCTGGTAAAAGGCTTCTAGGCTGAGGTGAAAATGGCCTGTGTCCAGTTCTTACGCAGAAGTCTGACAAATCGGACTATAAATAAGCCATCAAAACAGAACAACATGATCACATGGTGCCAGGCATGTACAAACAGTTCGAGTCTGTATTTTATTAACCTAAGAAATGTCTTAGGTTGTGTTTACAAACATTGTAAAATCAAAACTTTGTTTATAATAAGGAATTAAACTTGCAGGATGTTGTAATGGTACAAAGATATGTCAAAAGATCAAGGCAAATTAATAAAATTTACATCATTTACTCATCCTCATGCTGTCCCAAATGTATATGACTTTGATTCTTCTGTGGAGCACAAACTGAATAAAGAAAGTTATGAGTATGACTCAAAACATGAGGGTGCGTAAATTGTGACAGAATTTTAATTCCTTTAATCATAATGTAATCATTTTCTCCGCCTCTGCTGCAACTATATGTTTCTTTTGTGCTGACTTAACAAAGATGGAGATAAATAATATTAACCAGTAATATCAAATTTTAGAAATCTTGATGAGGGATAAAATCAAGTCCCATTTACAATATTTACCACTGGTTATGCTGTCTTTATAAACAGGTCATGTTATAAAAATGTAAGGTATTGTGTCCGTAAATGCTGCAAAATCTTGTATTCACGCTCTGCAGATTTTTGTTGTCATAAATAAACATTTACATATTACCCTGTTATTTATTCTGATATGTATGCTCAGTCTTCTTGCATTTTAAATTCATTTTCAGCATAAACTGGAGTTTAGGAGCCTTCATGTTTACTGAATCTCATCTTGGAGCATTTTCTTGGTGGAGCGCATTGAAATATTAACGGCAATGGAAATTAACGTGTTCTATTGGCTTGGCTGTCCATGACATTCCCCGACAGAATGATTCCAAAGTAAATGACCAGTGTGAGCCCTGCTCATGAATATAAATGTAGAGCTATGTCCATTTCTGAGGCGAGTGTCCAGCTCACTTCCCCTCCAGCTGTTCTGTCGCCACAAGTCTACACCCTTGAAATCCGATATCATAATCTTTTCCTCATTTACTGCTGACAGGTCATTACAACCTGTGATTTACCAGTCCAGTGGTGTCACAGTCAAAACTCCCTTGTGTTTTTAACCAGATTTACTGGCTGTGGTGTCTGAAGATTTATTTTGAGGATGACCTCTGAGTCTGTTTTTTAATGAGACACCGCATGGGGCAATTCTGTTTGGCTCAATGTTTTATTGAGGGCAGAAGGTGATTATTTATTTACCTTTATGCAGTATTGATGATACAATGTATGACACAGATACATTTTTTTTTTTAAATGTAGAATTTACCTTCAAATGATGATTTTTGGATTATCTTTTTCTGTGGAAGTTTAGCAGGATGATGTTGACACTGCTTTTTTTTCATAAAATGAAAGTGAATGGTGAACAGGGGCTGTTAAGCTTAAAAAATGTAAATAATTACCATAAAAGACAGTTGTTATTAGTCTTATTAATGTTAACTAACACTAAACTATTAAAAATATTGTTCGTTATTTGAAATCAAGCTGCAATAAAATATAAGTATATATATATATATATATATATATATATATATATATATAAAATGTTTAAGTTGTTGTTTAAGTTTACAAAATTTACTAAAACTAAAACTGAAATAAAAATAAAGCTAAATAGAGATACAAAACCAAGAATTAAAATGACAGAAGCACATTAGTAAAACTTAAACTAAAATTAAAATGAAAAATAAAAATATACAAATACATATTAATAAGATGCGAGATGACACTTAACCGATTGCAACACAGCATATCTGAATATGAGCATATTCTTGAAATATAATTCTGATGGACTACTGTTATGATACTTTTATGGTGCTTTTTGTCATTTTTGGGCACCCTTCTCACATTCAATACATGCAAAAGAACTGCATGAACACTCTGCCTATGTGATCTATGGAAGAAAGAAAGATCTGGAATGGCATGAAGGTGATTAAATGATGACAGAAATCTCATTTATCTTTTTAAAAGGTTTAGAATAGCAAATTTGAATGCCTCCCTCTTGTCATGACCTGTGAATGCATAGCATACCGGGACACCGCTGTCAAAGGATGGTCTCAGGTGCAGCACACTTTGCGTGTTGAGCGGCGGGTGGTCTACATGTGTGACAAGTGGCACACGTGCCTGCCGTGGCACTCTGAAAGCTTGACATGCATCTTGCACATGAGCACACGCTCATGGTGTCTCCTATCTGGCATATTTGCAGCACTTTTCCTTTGCTGATGAGTTAAGTAATGTAATAATGTGATTAAATGACAGTGTTCCTATCATAGACCATCCCTGAAATATTCATCTTGTGCTAAAATAAGTGAGATATTTTCAGAGTAGGGTCACATGAGCTGTTAATCCATCACTGAAAAATTAGTAATCTAGGTCAAACTAAACAGGGGTTTAATTAGTTACAATAGCCCCCCTACTAGTGTGTGACTGCTGTACTTTGCTGGCAAAGAGTTCTCAAAGAGTTGTTAAGCTCTAACACACCAAAAGTGGTCATGTGTAAGATCAGAGAATGCGTGAGGATATATGTGTATGTATGGTGTGTATTTTGATACTGCGCTGCGTGTTTCTGAGCTGAAACGCCAGGCTTGTATCACCTTTCACTCCAGGGCCTCATATCCCAAGAGGGATGTTAACCAGCCACATTAGACACTTGCTAGAGAGATGGGACGCCAATACCACACTACCTGCACTCATAAATGCTGTACACACGGATAAATTTTTTTCTTACCCAGGAGTACGGGTTTGCTGACTGATTCTTAATGATATGTCTTTCAGGACTGTTTGACATCAAGACACAAGAAGGAGAGATCTTCAACATGAACACAGGTAAGTTCAAATCAGTTTCAGTTTGCATGGTTGAAATCATTTAAGGCAAATTAAAACATTAACAAAAATAGTACTTTGGCGTTGTCATTTTTTGTTCATTGAACCATGGTTTTTGGAAATGTGACATTGATGAATAGAAAGTATAAAATAACAGCAATTATTTGAAATGGAAATCTTTTGTAACATTATGAATGTCTTTACTTTTAAGCATTTCGAACAATTTAATGCAAATATGCTGAATAACAGTATTTATTTTGTTTAAAAAAATACCACAAACTTGATGAACGGTAGTGTATATCAAAGCACCAATGTATTTCCATTTGACACCATCAGATCCTGTACCACCACAAAAAAATTACATTTTTTTTTTTTTTTTTTGTAAGGGAATAGCAAGATCCTCAGGCTACCAGGTTCCCTTGCAGCTGTGCACATCTGATGCTGCTCCCAGATAGAAAAAGCAGAAAAAAAACCGACTAAAAATATGGCTTAAAAAGCTAGAGATTTCTGGAATCACAGCTAAATGCATGGCCAGCATTTCAGCTGGAGTCCATTTATGTGTCTATTGATATTCAGTGTGCAAATGAAGTTCGGAGAAATCTTCTAAATAAGCAGCATTGATTAATTTACATGATAATGACTGCAATACGTATATTTCAAGTCCGTAGCAACATGTACAGAAGCCCACATGAGGCCATGCATTATTAGTATTTTTGTCTTGCTTTTGTGCCCTCTACAAAACTTCTGTCATTTTTTTTTATTAATTATATATTTATATTTTTATAAGCAATATCACACGAGTAGCCATGTGATATCGCTCTATATCAATATACGTATATGTTCTACTCTACATAATACAACTAATGATAATACTACTCAACATCCCTTCGTTACTAGTTCTGAAGTGATGTCATAGAATTAGTAACAGAGGCTTGGGCTCAGCTGTTAAACTGTCATCTTGAGATTTGAATCTGTGGCAGAAGGAAGTAGTTTTGAACAAAAGAGGGTTTTTAAAGACACTCCGTTTTTTTATTATTATTTATTTACACACTTGTACTGTTGAACTGTTGTATAAACACAATATCACACACGTAGCCGTGCGATGTGGTTCTATATCGTCACGGCTGCGATTACCTACGACACTCGGCCTACGGCCAAATCACAGCCGTGCTGATATAGAGCGATATCGCATGGCTACTCGTGTGATATTGCTTATGTATTATGAGAGAGAGATCAACTAAGCGGGTGCATTACCTGCATTTAGCTGATATTCTTCAGGTAAATCTTATTCTAATAATCATAAAATCATTTTGACTTTGTCTTTGTCCTTTTAACAATTAAGGGGATTTCCCATGACAGAGCTAGTCAATTCATTTGGAAGTTGCGTCTTATAAGGTGTTGTTTAAAGTAAAAACAACGTCCTTGTTTACAACCTTGTTTCATTCCCTTTCAATATAAAAGTCTTTGCTGCCATCTAATGGCGCAATAATGTAACTTTAACTGAAGACGTAATCACAATCACTAATGGACCCTTTCTTAACATGTTATTTAAATAAAATATTTATCGAAAAATAATATTTAAATAAACAATATTTGCCATTATAAAAGTATGTACAATAGGAAATATGAAAACAGTTCAGTCAAAAGTACAAAAGCAGTGCTAGTTATAGTACAGGATTTCAGTTATGAAACCTAACTTTGCCCTCAGCAAAATCGATTTGCTCTGGAACAAGTAATAGATTAATAAGACCAAAGATTGTCCATTTTACCCTATATTTGAAGTCTAAATAACTACATTCTCGCATAAAAACGTATAAAACTACATTCCGTGACACCACAACAGTAGTATTTGTAAAATTATGGTGGGTGCTCGTCCACCATGACACTCACTGTGAGAGTAATATAAATGATGAAACGGTTCCCGTGGTGATACTGGTAGAATATCGCATATTGGCTGGAAAAGGCTCTCAGCCAATCAGATTCGAGAACCAGAATGAACTGTTGTATTAATATTTATATATTTAAATCTAATTAGATATTAAATTATAATAAAATAAAAATTTACACAAAATTGACTCTAATCAAGTGTTATGATGCAGAAAGGAGTGCCTTTCCCTTCAGGCAGACCCAACAGGACTTGTTTTTTGTCGGGCAGAGCATGTGATTTTGTATTCATCTCAGGGTTTCTGAGAAAAGCTGTGTAGGGGGGTGTTCTTATTTCTTGGCTGACTGTCTCTGAGAACTCTGTCTTTTTAGAGTCTGATGAAGACTCTGGCATCCAAACTGCCTTTTTGACATCTAGAGGTATAGCAGTAAGGGATGAGGAAACCCACCTGTCTGGAACCAAACTTATTATGTTGCCCGATCAAATTTTACCTGTATTAGCGAGGACTCCACCCATATATATATTGGGAGACTGGGGAAATGGGCAGTGGGAATTTATGCAGTTCACTGGAATGTGCAGTATGTTCAATAAACGCATAGGCTAGTTGGTAAATAATGTCGTTGTTCCCTCTCGTGACACCATCAGACTACATCTGGCAGTGGCAACATTGACAGCCTGTCAATCTGCAAGATTGTTATAGTGTCCTTAGTTTTAGGTTCTGCTTCGGTTGTGGCAACCTTGGATGCCAGGGCTTTTTAAAAAACACTTAAGCCTACTGCACAATATACATTTTTGCTATATATTAGATGTGATGTTGTTTAATATACTGTTTAATACTCTGCTAGATACACTACTGTTCAAATGTTTGGGGTTGGTAAGATTATTCAAATTTAAAACAACTTTTTTCTATTTTAATATAATTTTCAGCATCATTACTCTAGTCTTCAGTGTCACATGATCCTTCAGAAATCATTCTAATATGCTGAATTGGTGCTCAAGAAACATTTCTTATCTTTAATGTCAAAAGAACAGCATTTATTTGAAATAGATTTGTCTTTACTGTTACTTTTCTTTCAAAAAACAAACAAACAAATAATTAAAATCTTACTGACCCCAAACTTTTGAATGGTAGTCTATCTGCTTATACTCAGCGTTCCCAAGGTAAAACCAGAGAAATCAGGGGAAAACATCAGTGAATTTTAAAAGTGTGATTTCCAAGTGCTGAAAAGTCGGGTATTAAAGACATTTTAAAAAGTGATATGAATTTCAATAGCCAATACAATGCTTAGTTTTAAACCATTTCATCTGCTAGCAAATGCAATTTGTGAGTGCATTCTCCAGTAATGTCTGGAAAATTGAAATGAAATGGGAGTCATGGGAAAAATCATGGAAATTCTTAGGCAAAAGGTGTGGGAACCCTGTACAGATACACTGAAAAGCAGCAGTTTAAAAAGTTTGTCAGTCAGAGCAAAGCACATCCAGCCATTCAGCATGTCTAGATACTGTATATCAAGCATATACGTCACCCAAATAATCCACCCTGGCATGTATGTAATGTTTTTGTAATGAATATTGTTGTGTTGCTAAGGACATGTTTTACATTACCCTGCTTGCTCTAAGTCACAGTCATCTTGCCTTGGAGCAGTGTTGACGCATGTGCGTTTGTGTTTGCATGTGCTACTGCGCTTTTCACAGACAGTGGAGGACATATCCGCAAAAGCGCCACGCTTTTACTCACTCTAACCCCCATGAAGAGAATCCAGAGCTCACCAAACCTATACACGCTCACAGGTATCAGTCCCTTTACAGGAAACAGATCACACTCAGAGAGATTGCCTTAACTGCAATAATGCATTAAACATTTGAAAACTAGTTCATTAAAATTAAAATATTTGCCAACGAGTGGTTCATGTTTGCTTGCTTGTCGTAAGCATTGTTAGCAGTGGAGTATTTACTCTGATTTGAAGACATTGCTGCTGGTGTTAAGGGTGAGGGTGTGTTTACTCAGACACTGTGAGCAGGAATTCCTCTTCACTGCACTCAACGTCACTCATTCCACATCTGTGTTTTATCTTGCTTCATCTTATGTCCTACCACAGCCTCCCTCCCTGACTGTCTTTCTTCCTTCTTTTACTCTTGCTCGCCATCTCAAACTTCTTAAGGAATGTTTGAGAGCGGGAGCTCTCCTTTCCTTTGCTTAAAGGGAAAAAGCAGCTCACAGTGGCCAGATTGTTGCCATAGTTGTGCACTTCCATGGCAACAATTGTATACTTCAGGCTTTTTCCCCCGTCTTCTCTCGGCACAGTTTCCTCTGGGGGTGAACCTTTTTGTTTGAGCAGTCTCACTGACTATGACCTCACACACACATATTCTCCATTGTTTAATTAGACAGTGGGCGGGCGAGGAACAAACACATCTCATTCAGGACAGAGTTAGACCGCTGTTCATTTAGCACTGTGCTTAATGAGCAAAGGTTATTATGTTATATTATACACAAAAGACTTCAAATGAATAGTTTTGACATTTATCAAGTGTTTATTTAAGACAAAAGTGTGTGTTTTTAGTTTTCAGAAGTGGTAATTGACTGCCAGATTTCCTTTGTAAAATGTTAAGGGAAAACCTCCCTCATTCTTTCTACCTTTCATTCTTTCTTCATGCTGTCCATATATTTTCTTCTCTTCCATTCATCTGCTCTAAAAGTTGAAGCAGTGGTCTGGAATAAATTATGGATGACATTTATGCACTATAGAGCCACATAGTCCACTAAAACATGATTCACTAATGAGTGAATATGTTATACATTCTTTAAAATAAAGGTTCCAAAAGTGGGTTTTCACAGTGATGCCATAGAAGAACCATTTTGGTCACTTTCAGTAGTTCATAAATGAACAATTATTATTTTAATAATCTAAAGGACATTTTCCCACCATAAAGAACCCATTTTTGCAGTGGAAAGGTTCTATGACAGTTAAAGGTTCTTCATGAAACCATTGATGCCAATAAAGAACTTTTATGTTTCAGAGTGTACATCATTTCACTGTGTGAAAAGTAGATCTCTTGCTAGTGTTTAACAATGTTCTCTTATCTCATTTTCACCTGTGCATAGACTCTGAATCACAATCCAAAGATTCAGGTAAGCAGAATTATTTCATTTATTTAACATATTTTTTTTTACAAACAAGTACATATGCTTTGGAAAACAATGTACTGTAACTGTTACTGCACAGCTTTCTCAAATTCTTCTTTCTTACTGGTCAACAGTGGCATTCTGTGGTCAAATATTTTGTATATATGAATATGAAACACACTTTTAAGTGTTTTGTTTGTCTTCTGTTAGATTTATGGAGGCCCAGCAGCAGCACCAGTGATGGTCTGAGAAACGGTGACATGCGCTCTTCCTCTCTGGCAGCTAAAGGCTACAGAAGTGTCAGGCCCAACTTTCAGGATAAAAAGTCTCCCACACCAGTACGTTCTGCTGTGTTTACTTCACTCATTTGTTTTTCTTCTGTCGCTAAGGGTTTTCCTTCCACAGGAAACGCCTGTGGATGTCCATTCGACAGGTTTTATTAATGACATTTTTAACTGTAACGGTCACACCCTTTTCTAGCGTACTGCTCAGTTTGAAAACTAAACACAAAGCAAACCTCTCAACTGACTTGAATGAATCTCAGTACTATTATTGATTATGAGAAAATTGATTATTGATTATGTGCCTGTTTGTTTTATTTTGAAGTGAAGCTTGCTGAATGTGCACCGTACCTAAAAAGTTCTTCAATTTCTTTTCCAGCTACAGAGAATTGATGAATTCTAATATTATTTAATCTAATCTCCTGTATGTTTAATATGTTTGTGTTCTCATTGTCACATAAGTGCTTGACTGAAACTTTTTTAGTTGTGCCCTGCTGATGGTAATACAGCAGAATTTACACGTCGTCACTATAACAATCAGCTGTTTATCTCAGAGAGATTATTCTCCAAGGCAGCCACGTCCATACCCTCTTATTCAATGAGAGAACCACTACAGAACAACAGTATCTGACCTGTGCTCTAATATCCCAATGCCCACTTTCCTTAATTAGGCACAAGAGCATAGTGCCCATTCCCACAGACTGCTGTCCACAGAGGACCAAATCTCATGCTCTTCACAAGCAGAGCAGTCCTACATGCACCCCCCATCTAGGGAGATGGAGAGACACATAGCTTCCTTCGCCATTCGCATTAACCCTAGGCCACAGATATCGGGAAGGCGCACACAGGCACTGTCTTTGAGACCCCCTACCCCTCCTAAAAGGATGGACCTCTCGGATAGCCACTCACGCCCCTGCCCTCCACTGCCATCTGCAGCCCCTCCAGTGGTATATGTCACTGATTTTATAATCACATATGCATTAGCTTAATAACACCCTCCCCTACACCATGCTGTGTCTTAGTAAACATAACTAATCCTGTTTCTCCATTTTGCTGATGAACATTCAGGTTCCAATTATTGTATATTCAAATCATAAAAAAGGTTATTTTAAATTTAATAAGATTTCACAATATTATTATCATCAAATAATTTCAGCCATGGTGATCATAAGAGACTTATTTCAAAACCAAATCTTACCGATCCTAAACTTTTGAACGATAATGTGTGTGTGTGTCTGTATGTGTGTGTGTGTGTACACAGTGTTGGGGCAAGTTACTTTAGAAATTTAAACACTAATGTGATATTTATCTAAAGTAATTTTGCTTATTAGTATGCTTTAATTGGATCATCAAATTAAAGAGCAGCAGCAAAGACACATGGTTAATAAAGAGAGATTAAATACATAAAGTATATTTATGCAATTTAACATTTAAAGCCCCCGTGAACCGGAAGTTCCAACCAACTTTACTTCAGTGTTGTGATGTATTTCCAAGTCAAACAGAATATTGCATAGAGGGCGGGGTTTTACTTTAGCACACTGCTTCTCCATCCCTCACTCATATCAGATGGAGGGGAGTTGTTAAGGATATTCAACCCAAGCCGAGAAAAAAACTGACGTCATCAGAGAAGGAACGCCATTCCAGAGCGGAAGGAAATTTTCAGATTTTGATTAAAGATTACAACAACAAACTTTTTTTCTGTGTATTAACTTGCATGGATTAATTGTTCCCCACAAAACTAGTAAAGTGCACTATCAAAGTAAATACAGTCAATTTTGATTTCATGACGGCTTTAATTATTGCAGGTTTGCATAATATTTTGAGTTTGCATTTCACTGTTTTTATTCATTTTGAGGAATACTAAATCTATTTTTGTGCAAGATGAGTAAATGCTCACATTTAGTGTAGATCTACAATAACCATCATGTTTACACAGCACACACAACACCTTTGAACTTTCTTGCGATTCTCTTAACAAGGGGACATGAGAGGTGTCAGTCAATAAATGGGAAAACGAAGTAACTTGCACTACATTTTTAAAAAGTAACTTAGATATTATTGTAAATGTAAAAGTAATGCGTTACTTTACTAGTTACTTGAAAAAAATAATCTGATTATGTAACTCACGTTACTTGTAATGCCTTACCCCAACACTGTATGTATGTATATATATATATATATATATATATATATATACACTTACAAATAATGTACAATGTGAATATGACATTTTCCATGGCATTTCAATTTTTTATTTTATATATACACTACCAGTCAAAAGTTTGGAATCGGTAAGATTTTTAATGTTTTTAAAAGAAGTTTCATCTACTCACCAAGGCTGCATTTATTTAATTAAAAATACAGTAAAAACAGTAATATTGTGAAATATTATTACAATTTAAAATAACTGTTTTCTGTTTGAATATATTTTATAAAGTAATTTATTCCTGTGATGACAAAGCTGAATTTTCAGCATCATTACTCCAGTCTTCAGTGTCACATGATTCTTCAGAAATCATTCTAATATGATAATTTGCTGCTCAAGAAACATTTATGATTATTATCAATGTTGAAAACAGTTGTGTACTTTTTTTTCAGGATTCATTGATGAATAGAAAGTTCAAAAGAACAGCATTTATCTGAAATACAAAGCTTTTGTAACATTAAACACTACCGTTCAAAAGTTTGGGTCAGTAAGAATTTTTATTTTTAATTTTTTGAAAAGAAATTAAAGAAATTAATACTTTTATTCAGCAAGGATGTATTAAATCGATCAAAAGTGACAGTAAAGACATTTATAATGTTACAAAAGATTATATTTCAAATAAACGCTGTTCTTTTGAACTTTCTATTCATCAAAGAATCCAGAAAAAAAAATATTGTACACAAATATTTTGTACAATTGTACACAATAAATGTTTCTTGAGCAGCAGATCAGCATATTAGAATGATTTCTGAAGGATCATGTGACACTGAAGACTGGAGTAATGATGCTGGAAATTCAGCTTTGATCACATGAATAAATTAATTCATAAAATATATTCAAACAGAAAACAGTTGTTTTAAATTATAATAATATTTCACAATATTACTTTTTTTTTACTGTATATTTAATTAAATAAATGCAGCCTTGGTGAGCAGACAAAACTTCTTTTAAAAACATTAAAAATCTTACTGATTCCAAACTTTTGACTGGTAGTGTATATACATATATTTTCTGCAATACAAATGTGATTTTAAAAGCTTAGAATTGATTATCACCTCATTTTGATCATGTGATTTTGAACTTTTTGTTTTAGCATTATGCTTTAATGCAACATTGGAGTAACATTCTGATCTGTAACCCCTCATCCTTTCTAACGCACAGCCATTCGCTGCATCACATCACTACGTCTCTCACACGAGCTGTGCCAACTGCTGAGTCTCATCTGTGACACTCTCCTCTCTGTCATTCAGCCTGAGGTACCAGTCCTTCTTAAACAAACCTATCCTGGAACAGCACTGACCTCACAGTCACCCCCTAATCGGCTCAGATTCTCCCTCGATTTCATCAGCTCCAGAGCACCTGACCATCACCCCGAGACCCCTTCTCCAGGCCCTCCCTCTCCCGGCTCGGAGCCTCTACTGGGGCAGAGCCGCTGCTCTTCCCGCGCTCAGAGCGAAGCATCCACAGCAGTGCTGGAGGAGTTGAGGGCGTGTGGACTAGGCCCAGAGGGTGGCACTCGTACCCCTTCTCCAACCCTCAGCCAGATGAGTGCAGTCACAGACAACATCTGGTTACACTTCCCTGCAACTAGCACCGCTAATGTAATTATTCACCGGCAGTTCAACACTCTGTCATGTTTGTCTTACTGTTTCTTTCTTTGTCAGTTTTTATAAGTATTCCTACCTTCATTTTTACATTTTTTTTTAAAGAAAATAATACTTTCATGTAGCAAGGATGCAAGGAAATTGTTGACAGTAAAGTAAAGTAAAGACATAATATTACAAAAGATTTTTACAAAAAGATTATTTATAATATTACAAAAGATTTCTATTTCAAATAAGCGCTTTGAACTTTCCACTCATCAAACAATCCTGAAAGAAATGTATCCCATTTAAAAAAAAATGTTAAGCAGCACAACTTTTTTCAGCATTAATAATAAAAATAAATGTATATTGAGCCTCAAATCAGCATATTAGAATGATTTCTGAAGGATCATGTGACACTGAAGACTGGAATAATGATGCTAAAAAATTCAGCTTTGGCATCACAGGAATAAATTACATTTTAAAATAAATTACAATATAAAACTGCTATTATAAATTATAATAATATTTCACAGTATTACTGTTTTTACTGTATTTTTAATCAAATAAATGCAGCCTTACATTAACAAATTTTACCAACCCAAAACTTTTATAAAATATTTAATTTTACTCTGTCTCACCCTTTTTCATTCATTTTCTGTTCTTTTCTCCTCTCTTATCCCTTTGAAAACTCAATTATCTCATCTTAACTTGCTTTGCACAACCTTATTGTCAATTGTTTCTAATTTGGTTTCATTCCTCTGCATTTTTAGAGGCTGGTTCAACAGACACCAATATCACTTGTCCACATTTAGTGGTTTCAGCATTTCTTCTCTGTGGGATTATAACAATACTAACATCACTTCTGCTCTAGATTCACATCAACTCTGCATCAAGTGTCTCAAGGGTTGTCACTAACACCTTTTGCCATACAGATTGTCTTGATGTTTTGTCAGTTTTGTCATATTGAGTTTCTCAATATGACACACTATATCTTTGTCAAAGATTTTAGGTGTAGGAGAACATGCTTTAGTTGTGACTTCTTGTTGTACTGCTCCTGTGGTATCCCTTTTTGTATACTAACACTTCCTGAAATAATCAATTCCAAATTCTAAAACCAACTGTTGTTTTTTCCCCATTTAATATCTTCCCAGTTGGTGGGTACTGTATTTAGTTTGCTTATTTTACTAGTCAATCCACAAGTCTTTTGTGGATTTGTTTTCATTGTTCTGTTCTTTAACCCCGGTCAACTTTTATTAAGGCTAACAGATGTCATCTGTGACATAATAGTTCGATCTCAGTGTAATTTATTATGCCTAAAGATGGTTCTTCAGTTAACAGGGTCTCTGTGTTGTGTTATACAGGGCCAGATGACTGTGAACGGGGGTCTGACTGTGCCAGCAAGTCCTCGTAGTCACCTCCAAAGACCCTTCTCTCCCTCAACATACCCTCCTCCTCCTTCACTGAGCCCTAGTATTACAGCCATGCAGCAGGCTAGAACCACTGGTGAGTACTGAAGCTAATCAAACACTTCCTTGTGCTCTTGTGTGAGTGACGCTCACCCTTTTCATGATTGATTTTATCATTTGCAAGAACAAAGAAACTGAATTAGGTATATGTATTGCATCTCAGTTTGTAGCTAGTTTAACCACAGCCACAGGTTATATAACCATATTCATGTATATAATCTGAAATATTTTCTCCCAAATAGTGGTAAATAAGTTATAGGTCAGTTTTCTGATAAATTATGATTTTTCTTTGAACAATCCCAATATTCATTTTTAAATCCCAAGATTTTCTCCACTGCTGGTTGCTGAATACCAGTTCGTTTGAGGGAATCAAAAATATAAAGCATGACCAGAGCAGTCTGATTCACAAACAAATGACTCTCATAAGCTGGTTCTTTTTAGTGAATCAATAACATACAGTGTGACCAGATCAGTCTGATTCACAAACAAATGACTCGCATAAGCTGATCCTTTTGAGTGAATTAAAAAAAACTTACATAGTGAGCAGATCAGTCTGATTCACAAACAAATGACTCTCATAAGCTGGTCCTTTTTAGTGAATCAATAACATACAGTGTGAGCAGATCCATCTGATTCACGAACAAATGACTCTCATATTGTAAGCTGGTCTTTTTTAGTGAATCAGTAACATACAGCATGACCAGATCCGTCTGATTCACAAACAAATGACTCTCATGAGCTGATCCTTTTGAATGAATCAGAAACAACATACAGCGTGACCAGAGCAGTCTGATTCACGAACAAATGACTCTCATAAGCCGACTTTAAATGAATAGTTAAACAAGATTTATTACTAGTCTGAAACACTGACCTGTGTAATTCACAGCATTATTAGAAAGAAAATTTTATTTCATATGCTAGCAAAATGGACATTATAACTGAAACATACCCTAATGTAGTGAATCAAAAGTTTGTGAATCAGAAACAAATTGAATCAGGAAATCTGTATTGACACCCAGCCCTAATATGTGAACATGGCTTTAATAATTAATCAAATACATGGCATAGCAGAACCATAAAAAAAATTATTCCAGAATCGCCGTTGTTGATGTTTAAGTAATTCCTAACATCCACCTGTCCTGGAATATCTTTACTTCCAAGTGTTGAATTGGAGTACAGCTGTAAAAACGTTCTCCCTGGTCTCTGATAAATCACCGTTGATGTGCCAGGCTCTAATTAAGTACTAATGAGTGAGAAAGCGTGACCTGGCTGCAGCAGTGTTTACCGGCCGTGTGACACTAAGCGTATCTCGACTGGTCCACTCTGAGCGTGCTCCCGCAATCTCTCTAATCCCAAGTGGCAAATGCCGGGGATTAAGCTCAAATCGGAGCGGCGGAGCGGTTGGGGTGAGGGAGGAGCTGAGACACTGGGATTAGAGCGTCTGTCTGCGTGAGGCTGGCCTTTGTCTCCACAGAGCCCATTTTGCTGTTTTTTCCCCCAAAAGGCTTCAGTCTGAATGCCTTTACATGTCAGACTGTATGTGTAGAGCTGCTTTCCGTGTTTATTATTCTATGCCCGAATACTGGAATCAACATATTTATGGATTCTTTCTCCTGATTTGGAATTACAGTCTGCAGTGCATCCTTGACCTGGCTTTATTTCACAGTTATGAACATGGGAATGTTGGTTAGTGTCATGGGAATTACTAAAAACTCACTCACCCCAACCTGACTCTATCTTCCATCCATCAGCCTCTGAGTCCAGCACTCCAATCTACACCAACGTGGATCCTCCTGCACGAGCACCACAGACTGACAGGAAAGAAACAACAGGGAAAGCTCCGCACTATACTGGCATCGGTCCGGTGGATGAGTCCGGGATTCCCATTGCCATACGAACGGTGAGTGAATGCTGTTCCGGGATATTAATCTTTTGTTGCCATATTTGGTAAACCTTTATTTTGATGGTCCACTTTAGACATTCTGCTAACTATAGGTACCTTTGCAACTACATGTCAACTAACTCTCATTAGAGTAGTAGTAGACTGTCTGCTTAATATCTGCTAACACTTTATTTTGATGGTCCCTCAACAGACATTCTACTATGAGTAATTTTACAACTACATGTGAACTTATTCTACTAACTCAAGCCTAACATCTAACTCTAACCTCTAAACAGTCTACTAATACTCTAATGACAAATAATGTGTAACCCCATATGTATACTGTGCATCTTAGAGTAGATATAATCTTTTGGTATTATTGTATACATTATTGTCATGCACACAAAACTCGGAAGCAAATTATTAAAGCTGCATATGGCTGTTTCTTCAACTGTCGGCATTAGTGGGTATTTTGGCTCTGTGGACTTCAGATATTTTCATAATTTCTCTGTAAAAGTTATGAACATTTCCACCACAATGTCATTTCTACCAAAATCTCAAATAATGTATTGTGTTTGGCAGCATTCTGTAATGGAAATGAGATTTTTGCAATAAAAAAATAACCACCATTTTAGCTAGTGTTTTATGTATCCTAAATACACAAAAATAAATATTTTTGTTTGACAAAATTACACTTTAATTGCAAATAATGCTCAGAAAAATTATTCTGTTCGTGAATGATATTTCTAAATTGATAAAAATATTAAAATGATTTAATGTATTAATTCATAAATATTTTCATAGTTTAATATTGAAAGTCTGGGTCTGATGCAAGGGTACAACAATACAAATCTATAATCTATAATAAGACATTTGAAAAGTAACAAATATATGATGAATGATTGGTAACGTTTATAAGAAAATTTTAATGACATTTTTATAAGAAAGAACTTTAAAAACTGTTGGTTTTATTATAAACAAAGTTGAAGAAACACCCATATGTTACTGGAGAACCTCATACTATAACTACATCAGGCTTATTTAGAGTTAATCAATAGTATAAAAATGCTATAAACATGGATGCCTTAGCATTAATTTTGATAAAACTTGTCTCTTTATTGGCTCTGGAGACATTGTCGGAAGTGCATACCTATAATAGTTAATTCCAGAATTAATCTTCAATCAGTCTCTGGTCACATGGGACTGGCTGTTTTGATTTGTGCACTAAATTGCATTTTCCCACACTGAGTTTTATTTAGCCTCAGGGAAACATGGGCAGCTGTGCTCAGCATCATTGATGGAAAAGCAGACAGTGATGTGTCTCTCAGCTTAACATAGAGAGGCCAGTTGCATCAGCATTTTGCATCCAGAGTTTTGGATTCAAGGTCATGGAGCACATTCGGGTTGCTATTTGTTTTCTAAACTATGCTTCTGGACCTTGGAATCTTAATCTGTAAGGACTGAGAATGCCTGTAATCTAAAAATGCTTGTTTTGTGAATTGTTTTAGACTGTTGACAGGCCAAAAGATTGGTACAAGACCATGTTCAAACAGATTCATGTGGTGCCTAAATCAGGTAAGACTGAATGTTTTGTGTTTACCTTCATTTTGTTTTTAAAACTTTATACGTAAAGAAAGAAATCATAAAAAGCCCTAATTAGAACAAGCCTATTATGTGGTTATTGGAAGGAATTTTCTAGTCATACACTGACATACCAACATATTTTATTACATTTTTAAACAACATGAAAAAGTTTTTTTTGCAAACTAAACAGGAATATAGATTGTATCATCTTGTGTACATTTGTAATGTATTATTTTACGCTTTACATGACAACGTCAGTTACTGTTTTGTTTTCTGAATGTAGGAGATATGCAGAACACTCGTCTTGTTGCTTTTGTGATTTTAAAGGGGTTATGAATTGATAAATCAAATTGTCCTTGATCTTTTGACATGTAAGAGGTCAAAAAACATCCTCTAAGTTTCAGAACTCAAAACTTTAGTCCACAAGCAGCTTTTATTGAAACCAAGCTCCGAAAATGACTTGTTTTGGATTTTTGTCTATATCATTGAGTCTTTGGCCCCGCCCACTGGTACGTTAGTGAGATGATAAAGAGAAAAGAGAGATACAGGATCACTGGACCAAAAATAACATTACATTCTAATAGATCCTAATGCTAGGAATAGCGGTTATTTATTTTCAACAATGTGAATGTTACAGTAGAGCATTATTTGTTTTTTCAGTACATTTCACTGTGAATTCTTTGGTAAATCAGTCGCAATTTTGGCGCAGGCTTTGCAAACAAACTTTTATTCTAAGATATGAACTTGACAGTAATGCCACAATATGTAAGTAATCATGTTACTTCTAATGCCTAATCTGTGATTGATTAATGTAATGATTACCTTCAGATGTTCTTTGTTGTCTCAAAATCATTTATTGCTGTTTATGCGTCAGTAAATCAAGCCAGTGACTTCACATTGTTTCTCTTAGTAGCATGAAAATAATTTAAATTGTGATTACAGAAAGCGATAAAATAATGTTTTTTTTTTACAGTATATCACTGGAGCTGTCAATCACACAGCTCGAGTTTATCAGTGACTGAGTTCTGGACTGCACAGTGAATCTTATTTACATCGTGTTTGCACTGTTAAAAGCATTAGTGAGAGTGCTGAAATCGAGTTGCAATGACGAGATCACTGCATTCAACAGACATGTCTGTCTTCGGCTACAATACTCATCGCTGCAAGCTTTCATACGACGGGAGTAGATCTACATATAATGCAATAATCAACACTTTTCACAATTAGTTGATCTCGACAGTTGTAATAGTACAAACGTAGTAAAAGTTTTCGAGAGAGTTCCACATGTAAAACTTATTTCATATGCAAAGATGTTAGCCAATCATAGCAATGGCCGTTAACATTGCAGTCTCACAGCAGACACGCCCCTTCCAACAGAGCGTTCAATTCAAAGGGCTAAAACCAGGGTAGAAAATGCCATTTTATTTGTAAATTATGACAATTTAGAATTTGGTGTAAAAATCTTCCTTACATTATAAGCTCACCTCTGGAAACATAAAATAATAATAATAAAAAATGCAGTTCATGACCCCTTTAATTATGTCAGAGAAGATAAAGACCTGTATTTTCTGTGTGTCTGCAGAACTGTCTGCTAAAGGGATAGTTTTTTTTTGTAGAGAAGGGCAACCTAGGGCCATCTAATGAGGAGTGACAACAAAAGAGCTTTACTCAGCAGGTTGTGGATTACAAGTGTGTTCATTACTGGAAATGGACTGGCAGGATGTTTGCCTGAAAGATTACAGGGGTCACAGGATCAACACCGTCATTTTGCATCTTATGTTTTTATTATCTTACTCTCACATCCTGCAAATGAGTTTTTACGTTTTTTTTATTATATGCAGTTGTTGTTTGTGGTAAGTGTAATCCATGTCAAAGGTACACTATGTAACCTTTGGCCCTCTAGCGGTTAAAAAACATAACTGCATGCATTTTGCAGAAGAACTTTGTTTGTGCTTCGGCTCTGCATGACTGTGCAGATGAATATGGTTATCTTACTGCTCATAAAACAATCTTAAGTTGACTAGCTGAAGATGTTACTGTTGCTACCAATTAACAGACACGGTACTTCCTTGAAAATAAATTCCAGCACAGCGCTACAACAACTATAATGAAATGACCCTTCACAATAGATAATGCTTTACAATGAACTCTGTTAGAGAGCTACATATGACATTCATCTGTTCAATACAATATCTTACTCACCTATTGAGCAATAAAAAACGCCATCTCCACGTCGCTTTTACATTTCAAATACCTTAGTTCTCGCCATCTCTGAAAAGCCAAGCCATTGTTGATTCTCATTTAATTACGGGTTTTGTCACATTTGTCACATTTAGTGTTTTTTAAAAATAGGTGATTCCTCTGAGGTTCAAGATTTTGCGTGCACCTACGTTTCTCGCTCGTTGTGGCAAATAACCTATTCCCATAACATACATATGTCAAAGAAGCCGGAGCAACTTTTCTCTATTTACAAATATGATGAGACATGCACAGGCGAGTGATGTACTGTACGTACTCAATTTCCAGAGAAATTATCCCGCTAGGTCTAAACTATAAACACTAATAATAGGCTTACCATAGAGAATCAGGGTAAGACAAAAACACGTTTTGGAAGAAGAATTGATGAAGTATTGACTCATTATTTAAGTTTTGGTAATTTTGAACAAAAACAGTTACATAGTGTACCTTTATCAATGTTTGCTTATTTGTTTTCACAGAGAACGAGTGGCCTGCATCCCGTACTGCCACAGACCCTGTTACAAGTACTGGTACATCTATTTCTAAACAAGGTTTCTCTCTCTCTTTTTATTTTATTTTTATTTTTCACAAGAGAACATTACAGTAAAGCAAACATAATGTTGCCTAAAAAAATACTAGTATAAACCAATAAGTATAATTCTATAAATATTTTTATTGTTTAATTTTTTTTATTGTTCAAAAAAAGTAAAAAGAAATTAATTTATGTAGTGAAACATTATTTTGTAATTTCAATAAATAATTGTAATAATAATTGTAATAATTCTAATTATATATATACAGTCAAACCAAAAATTATTCAGACAAAAATTATTCAACTTTATATATTTTTTTACTAGTGGTGCAGGACACTATAGTTCATTTATGTAAGTGAGGATAGCAAAATAAAGTAAACTGTGACATATTATACCCAAAAATTCTTCATACAGTGGACTACCAGTAAAATTGATAACATTTTGGGACCAAAAGTTATTTAGACACTTTGACCTGACCATGTTTTGCTTAAGTGTTATCTGACATAATTAAGATTAATTTTTTCTGACTCAGTTTAACTCTGAGATCTTGTCATATTTTATTACCATTTTTTTAAACTGTAGTGAATAAACTGTATTAATGAATTAAATGTTCAAGGTGTCTGAATAAATTTAGGTTTGACTGTATATATATATATATATATATATATATATATATATATATATATATATAATAATACAGTAATTTCAATAAATAATAACAATATAAAAAATAACAACAATTATTATTGTTATTATTATTAGTAGTATTACTATACCTCTTTTTGACACTAACCATACCGATATATATACCATACCGTTATTTCTTTCAGATAAGCATGCTGCCCCTAATGCTGTTCAGGCCCATCCTGCACCTAAAACCGGCACTTACCGGCCCATCACCAAGAGTGTCTCTGATAATGGCGTATACGGTTTCAGGGTGCTTGCTGCCTCTTCTCTCCCTTCTCCTCTGCCCACATCAGCATCCACACAGCAGAGATCCGGTGAAAGGGAGGCACCACCGAGAGGGAGGAGCACACCTGACATGTGAGAACCACCTATCCATGCTTACGCAATGACAACATCTCACAGAATTTGCTACTACGTCTCGATTTACAGGCAATATTTGTTTTTCCTTGCATGTCTTCCAGGAATGAGTGGGGTCCTCCTGATAGAAAGGTTGACACACGGAAATACAGAGCAGAGCCGAGGAGTATTTTTGACTATGAGCCGGGGAAGTCATCTATTTTAGAGCAAGAAAGAACGGTAAGTAGTCAAGGGTTTTTTAATGTTTAATGTGTTTTTATTTTTGCATGAAGTTTTAAAAAGACCCAGATGGAATGAAATGAACGAAATACATTGTTAGCTTAGCTTTAAAGGTAAATTAATTATTTATGGTTTGTTTTTTAAATTAGCAGCACAAAGTCCATAAAGTTTATGAGGCATTTTTACAATTTGAGGTTAGTATTTGAAGGCACAAACGTATTGATCTGAATCAATGCCCCATGGCTTTATGGGTATAGACAGATCGTAAACCAGATGCAGCTAATGAAATGCTATCAATCGGTGAATCCACGGTGTCAGCAGCGCTGCAGGCATGATACTCCATATGCTGATTGACTAAACTGAGTTATTCTTATATATTACTGGAATTGTATTGGCAATATTCATTGAAACAGTTATAGTTACATGATGAGCTTTCTGTATATGTTAAAAGAATCTCCACAAACATTTGCCCTAATTGAGCAGAAGTGCTTCAGCAAGCTTGTGTAGAGACACTTGATAGAACATATAAATTGCAGGTTCATTAGAGCGTAATGTGGTCAAGGTCACTAATAAGGTTGGAGAAACCAATTTGCTCCTGCTGGAACGGTTTGTCCTTGTGCAGTGATTTGTTATGTGCCGCTGCCCTCTGCTGGATAGGAGGGGAAAATAAAAACAGCCTTTGCTCTGTTGCTATTTTCAACAAAATATAACTGTATTGAGCTCTGCTGAACTTTCCTCGTTTCTTGTCAGCTGAAAACATTTTTCATTTTACATCTGTATCATGATTACCTCAGTTCATCCCTTCCTTTCATCTTCTTCTCCCACTTGCTTTCATTCTCAACACCAGACAAGTAACTTAAGACCTGAGGACATAGATTTAGAGAATGAGCCGTGGTATAAGTTCTTTGCTGAACTGGAGTTTGGGCGGCCGGTAAGTGTGGCTTTGGTTTGGTGCTGCTAGCATGCCGCTTGTGATTGGTGTGGGGGTGGAAAGGTCAGATACGTGCTGCACGTGTGCCGACACTTGATGGTCATGTCTGAAATGACTGGTTGGAATGAGCGGACAATTCCGGACGCTGTAACATATACGATGGAGTTTGATAATGAGCCTCGCTTCCTCTTACCAGCATTTTAGTCTTTGCGGGCTTTCTTTTTTTTCTTTTTTTTATATACATTAAACTACTGTTCACTGATTATAAAATCTGTTGTGGAATTAATTTCACCATTATTTGCATGACTTTCACTTTTTGCTGGATTTACAAACTTTGTCTCACTCTGTGCAAGGTGTGTGTAGTTTTGTAGTCTTAGGCTTGGCGTGCTTTAGATAATATAAAAGCAGACATACTGCAGTGTGTAGTGTTTCTGTAGCATATATGCATCTTCAGTTTGTGGTCGTCACATTGTTCTCCTCAGTCATGTTACTTTACTTTCTCCCTTGTTATGTCACTGTTTCTCTGCTCCTCCCCTCCTCTATCCCACCTCTGGTGAAGCCTCCAAAAAAACGTCTTGATTACAATCCAGAGAGCTCACCTCGATTCCGCGCAGAGGTAAAGAATGGATGAATGAATGAATCTGAATGAACAAGTGAATGAGTGATAAACTGCTTCACTGGCATACTATATTGACTGACTGACTGACTGAAAGAGAGAGAGAGAAATTAATATAAATAGGCTAGTGCCTACTTTCTCAACCCAACTTCATTTAACATAACTTAACAGAATAATTACTTTGGATTAGTCTGTTAATCATGTTCAGAGGTATTATTTACATTTGCAACCTCCTGCTTCTCACTAAATGTTTTCCTTTGCAATAACTCTCAACACTCTCAGATACATAATATGCATTTGATATAAAAATATGTATATCAAATATGTATAAGGGCATACTTAAAATCAGGAAAAACTATTTCTTTACAAGAGTGACAGAGCTATGACTATAACAAAGAAAAAATAAGCACAGTTCCAAATATAAAACTATAAAACTTATGACTTGCTGAGTTTTTTGCCTGTAAGTGTCTTTTTTAGTGCCTTTTTGGACACTACTCACAGTATTTACACTATACAATGGCAGAGAATAGTGCATAAGTGCACAAATTGGGACACAGCTCATGTCATTTTATAAATTTGATTGAACGAGTTAGTGTAATTTTATCATTTTGATTAAATATACAGTTGGCTGCATATTAGGATTGCATGGTAAATTTGTGTTAAGTACATTCTAGTGATTATCTCTGATCATTATTAAAGTGGAAATGCTGCTATTTTCAAAAGTAATGGCAGGTGAAAATGTGGGACATGTTTTGTCCCATGTCTCAAGAATCAGTGTACTGCATGCACATCCGCATCAGCTTCTTTTATTTGTCATAACATTTTTTTGTCTATTATTCCATTGCATATTTATCATGAGACAAGAGCACTTCCTCCTGGCTGTCATCTGTCGATTCTATCCATGTGTTTGTAGTAGGTGAAGGATCTATGGACATGCCCTGTACAGTATCATGTTACGTATCCTGTTTCACTCAGGGGCTTTTTTCTGTCATTGTAAATAGTTTGCTGGCTGTCAAATGTAGAAATGAATTAAGAATAAGTAATTGTTAGACTGAATTGGTTAGTGAACAAGACACATTGTTTTGCATTAACTACCACATGCAAAAGTGGTGCATCTGTGAATTATGAGTGAATTTGTCCTAAAATCTCTAATGATTTTTTCTAATGAATTGCTACTGACCACTGTAAGAAAGAATGTAACTTAGAGTCTGATGTAGTAACAGTTATGGTTTGAGGAATGCTGTTAATCCAAACAAAGAATTGCTAAAAATTGTCACATAGGCTTTGCAGCCAAATTTTGAGCTTACAAGTGTGGTATCTGTCACTCAGAGCTGTATTTATGTTGACTAGATGTAAATGTGTCACACTGAGGAGACATTCCTGGTACTGCATGCTTGGGCTACTTTTAAAGAGGGTTAAAAAAATGCAAGGGGCGTCTGCTGTTGGTCTGAAGAGCTATTCCAGATAACACTCAGAGCTTCAGCAAACAGGAAGATGATTATCTACTCCAGCCATGCGTACAAGGAATTCCCTGCTTTGTTCGACATAGAAACCCTTGTAAGTGATCTAACGCGTCTAGCTGTCCTGGGAATGGCTGGGCTTTTCGAAGGACAGCTGCCCATGTGACTGTATCCAGACATAAGGAGTTTCATTGTTTTTAACCATTGTTGGATTTGTGAAGGAGAGCACTAGGTATCAAGAAACCTACTGTACAGTAAGTGCGGACATTAAGTGAAGAATTCACCCTGCTCTTTCTTATCCATCTGTTTTAGACCTCCCTTTATCAGCCATCCTCAGACAGGAGCCTTGAAAGGCCATCAAGGTAGGTTTACACATACACTGACCCCAAAAACCGTTTGGACACATAAGTCACAAAAATCTATACTTTTAATTTCATAGATGTTTAAAAATATCTATATTTTAAGATGAAAAATATCAAACCATTTGACATCTGAAAACAGACCTTTTCTTAAAACGTTTTTGCAATGACTTTTAACTAACTGGTCCCAAGGTCATCTATAGTGGATGTATGGTGCAGGTCATAACGTTACAGAACAGGCATGTTCCACCAAGTTTAACACCACCTTTAGCAGTGCTTTTACTCTTTTTCCATTCATTCTGCAGCTCTGCAAGTGATAACAAGAGGAGACGGAAATCTGAACCTGCAACAGCTCAGCCCAGGGCACAGAGCAGCGTGGGCACAACACAAACGTCTGTGAGACAACCAGAGCTGCCCAAGAGCAGCAGCACCCAGAGGAATCCCCTCACCAGCCCCGGTTCCCTAGCGGCCACCAGGACTAAAGGTAGACGTCAGATGAGCAGTCACATTGTCATAGACCTTATTGAAAGAGTAAGCAACAGGGGAAGGATCACAGACAATTTTCATTTTGCTCCTTGCAGCACAAGCAGAATTTTAAATGACTTTGCCTTTGCGTGAATAAAGTTCAATGAATTATTTAGTGTTTACAATCTTGCCTCAGTGTAGTGTAGCATATCAATTGCTTCTTCTTTATTCAACGAGGGCTTGTTGATCAAGATGTCTGAATTCTTTCCAGTTTTCTTCCAGGTCATTTTATAAACGTCCTTACTTGTCTCTCCCATGGGTCAATTACCTTTTAATGTCTTCTCATGTCTCTTTTTTACCATGCTGCTTGTGGTGGATATCTAAGGTGGGGATGTAAGCTATATGCACACAGCACATTTAAATTGTCAAAATCAAAACCATGCTACCTCAGAATCCACATATCAAAGCAAAGAGCAAAATGAGAACAGTTTAATGGCTGTCTCAGATGGCTTCTCCAGCCTCCCTGATGGCTGGAAAAGAGCCCAAAAGAACCCAGAAGACTGGATGATCACAGAAGAGACCTCGTCTAAGCTCAAATCCTGGAGTTGTGATGATCTCCTGTCTGAGGGGAGGGGAAAAGAAGTGCAAACCCGTTCAGAAAGCGCGTGTTTCTTGTTGCACAACGGGGAAGTAGAAGCGTCACAATGCAATGACGTCCGAGAGTCTGAGGATCTTAGGGAGAGGACCAGGCACCGCTCAGCCCACGATGCACCAGGCTTCCTCAAACTCTACAAGAAGATGCATCACATCAACCGGCAAGAGCTGATAAACTCTGCCGTGATCTGCTCTGTGAAAGCCAGGATCCATAAGTATGAGAGCGAACAGCGGAAGGACAGACGCACTAGCAACAAGGGCTCTAATGAAGAGGTGCCTAGGGACATGGTGCACAACAGGATTTCTGAATTCGAGAGTCTGATCCAGAAGTCCAAATCCATGCCAAATCTTGGGGAGGAGTGCCTGATCAGGGGTTCTTCTAGGAGAACCAGCAGCCCCAAGCGTAGCCTCTCTATTGAGTCATTACTGGATGAAGAACCACCAGCCAGGAATCCCCCTGAAGGACGGCCTCAATACCCCAAGATAAACACCCATGTGCCAATCCACATCCAAGTCACCAGTGACCAATTACAAAACTCTGCCATGCACAACGACTACTCAGACAGTGAGCATGATGCTGTAGTGTCTGATCTTAGTGACTTCATCCAGATTGAAGGCTCATCCTTCTGCAGCGAGAGGGAGTTCGACCTGTGTTCATATGCCTCCTCCGAGAGCTTCTGCGGATCAGGACACCACCATCATTATCACAGGCAGCTTGTGAGCTCCTGCAAGGGCCGCTGCCCGGCTTCCTACACACGCTTCACCACTATGATCAAGCACGAGAGGGCCAAGCAGGACCAGAGGCAACATTTGCGGGTAGAAGAATCTGAGTTTGGCCTCAGCAAGCTTGCCTTCTTAGTCAGCCCAGTGCCTTTCCGCCGGAAGAACCTGTCACCTTTGAGTTTTTCTCGAATACCAAACTCCAAGAGCTGCATGTATGATGCTCTAGATTCGGCCCTAAAAGACATCTACGACCACATCCGCGCTGAGAAGCGCAGGGGTAGCCTGCCGGACAACAGCATCCTTCATAGGTTGCTGGTGGAGTTGCTTCCCGACATTCCTGAAAGAAATTCCTCCCTGCACGCGCTTGGGAGAGGCAGCCCTACAATTCAACCTCGCTCTTACCACCAACAGCCTGACGGCATGCCCAGTCAGGACACTCACCAACCCGAGTACTCACACCTGTCCCATAGTGCCTCTCACAACCATATAGACAGCAACAACAACCAGAGGAACCACAACTTTGAATGCTACTATCAAGGTGGACTCTACTCATCCATATTGGTTTACCAAATACCCTTCGTCCCCTGTGTTTCAGTTCTGCTCCTCCACCATTGCATTGTTCCATCTGTGTTTGTGAATGTGCTTGCTTAGAGCAGTGATGTCCCAACCTGCTCCTGGAGTGCCAACATTCTGCAGAATTTAGCTCCAACTTGTTTCAGGTAAGCCTGAAGACATTGATGAGCTGGTCCAGGTGTGTTTAATTAGGGTTGGAGCTAAACTCTGCAGGACAATGGTCATCCAGTATTAGGATTGGACACCCCTGGCTTAGAGAAAGGAATCATTATGTTGCAAGGAACATCAGAGAGCATGACTCATTCCCACATCCTCTGCTTCATATAGTCTTTTGTTTTCTCATTTTATCAAATTGTCTTGTTTCTTTTGTTTTTTATTACTTTTTTTCCACAAACAATTATTTAAAGTTATGTTCCTACTCCATTTACAATACATCTCTGTATTTGGTTGATGCTTTTTTGCATTTAAGGAATACATTTTATTAGGTTCATGAACTGTCTGGGAATCATAACACTAGAGGAACACTACTTTGTGTGTGGGCTTGCCACAAAAGAAATGTAACTTTGTAAAGTTTCAGTCTATATAAATAGATTTGGACACATGACTTGAGCAGCTGAAGCATGCTATCTAAAAACAGATTTAAGATTTTATTGGCTTGGGAAGAAACATACTCTCTTATGAGTGTTAACACAGTTTACTCTGTTAAATCTGATGGTGATGACATCAGCCTCAGTACCTAAAGTTTTAGTTTATATGTTTTGGTAGAAGGTCGATGTTTATTTATTTATTTTTTAACCATAAAGACATGCGACACTGTATACTTTTGCATAGTGAATAGTGTTTATAAATGAAGACTGTTCTGAGCAAGGGGGCTTGCCTGCACTTGACACAGATGCCAGCTAACCATTTGCGGTTCTAGTATAAATACACTTGATCTATACTGGGGATCTGAGTCTAGTGGATGGGTGTAACATAACTTCTGAGATGATTCATGGAAGTTTACTTCATTATTACGGACAGTAAAATATGTATATATTCGTATTTTATTGACAAATAAAAAATAAATATTGTAAATATGTATATATTTGTATTTCCTTTTTTTCTTTTATTTTGTGTGCATTTCTCTCATCAAGCCCCAAATCATTATTTCCTTTGCTTTTGCTTGTTCCCATGCATGTAATAGTGTTGGATCTCTGTGAGACTTGTCTTTGAATCTGTTTACTTCTCTGTTCTTTCTAGATCAGGACACATCGAGAGAATACTCTTACCCTGATGTGGGTAGCCACACACAGCAAAGCAGAAGACAAACCCCTGAAGTCAGAGAGGTAAGGGAATATGCGAAATTTTAGTACAAACTCTAATATTTTATCTAAGCTTTGATCAAATTGTGAATAAACCCACATCATGACAGCATGTATTAAAGTTTGATTTCTCTGCTTCGTTCACTCATCAGAAACTGCCAGCCAGAGCAATATATGACTTCAAAGCACAGACAGCGAAGTAAGAACAACCATGTCACCAGTTTCTTTTCCTTCTGCATTTGATGTGCTATAATCAGCTAGTAAATTTTCATGTATTATTTATGTCTTTGCATGTCTTTCCTTTTGTTATTTCCCCATGTAGAATATAGTTAACTTTTTTTTTCTTCATTCCAGAGAGCTGACGTTTAAGAAAGGAGAGACGGTATACATCACTCGGCAGATAGATAATAACTGGTATGAAGGAGAATATCGTGGACATGTGGGCATCTTCCCCATCTCATATGTTGAGGTGTGTACTTATAGGGACACTATATATTTATACATATTAATTATTATTATTATGATTAATATATATGATTATATTTCTCTTCTGACTTCTATCTCTTCACAGAAAATCCCTCCTTCAGAGAGACATCAGCCAGCACGACCTCCTCCGCCAGCTCAAAGTAGAGAAATTGGAGAAGCAATTGCCCGCTACAACTTTAATGCTGACACTAATGTGGAACTTTCATTAAGAAAAGTAAACATTTTCTTAGTACTGGTGTCATAAACATCCTTTAGTGTCAGTAACAGCTCATTAATCCACTCTTTACCACTTTAAGAGCATGTCTTTTGCTAAATAATTCTCACTTTTTTACTGAATGCTAATGATCTACAGAACTCTAACATTGTGCTCTAATTAAATAAGAGGAAATAAAGTGACGAGACATAAAACACCTTAAAAAACTAAACTTTTGCCCTATCCAGCCACAACTGTATATTAAATATTAAGTACATTCTATTTGGTTATGATTTTGTCATTTTGCACTGCATTTTTGCTTTCGATCCAACAGATATACCACCTTATCTCTTGTGTTGGTGTCTTCTAGGGCGAGCGCGTTATCCTGTTGCGGCAGGTAGATAAGAACTGGTTTGAGGGCAAGATTCCAGGTACAAACAAACAAGGGATTTTTCCAGTGTCTTATGTGGATGTCGTTAAGAAGACCACAGTACAAAGTACCGGTCAACCTCCTGGGCCCAGTATACCCACCAGCTACTCCAGTGACAGACTGAACAGTAGGGTATGTTTTCAAATGCAATTTTACTTAAAAATTTACTTAAAGGGTTTAAAGCATAAAAGTTTAATGGTCTAAAAAGTATCACGTATTACACTCTCATGAGGTTTGAATCATTTTGACTAAAGATATCTGAATTTCAGGGAACTTATATCCACAAAATATATACTCTGATCCAGTAAAGTGACTTTATGATCCTATCTAAATAAATACTGACTTATACTTTATATACATGATCCGTGCCGACAAACGGTGCCATCAGAGGCAGCAAAACCTCTCATGTATATCATGTTACTCATATTGCCATAGGTCATGTACATCACTATCAGTGCCAACAAGGTGGCAAGAACAAAATTAATCCTTTCTCAGATGGCAAATGTCCCAGTGCCAAAATAGATCACCTCTGTCATCTTTAGTTTACCTTTGGCTCGTTGTGTAAGATAAGCCTGAGTTCAGATTAAATGCCCTTGAGTTGTAATTCCATCTAAAGAACAAAGAAGTAAAGTCTTATTCCTTCGCTCACATGAGGCAAGTCCAGCAGGATTAGATCAGCTTAATCACACGTCCTGCCAGTATCCAGTATAGGCTAATTAAAACATGGACATGACCTGCTGTGCTATATATGTGCTGCTTGGCTCTTGCTGCTACTGAAAGGGAAGTTTCTGTAAAGGTGAACTAATGTGATTGGACTGGACTTGTATCTTGCCTTTTTCATATTATACTGTAGCAAACATTGCAACAAATACAAAATAGATTTTAAATTTGTACTACATACACTGACCCCATATAGTTCGCACACTTAAATCACACACAAAAGATGAATATTATTGCATTAGATAACACAATATCAAACCAATGTAGTATATCTATTACTGTTTCTTCTTCTTTAATGAACCTTGAATCTGGAAATAAAGTTGAATTGAAAATGTTACTTTAAATGATAAATCAACAGATATACACTTTGGAGTTGGTACGACATTTTTATGTTTTTGAAGGAAGTCTCACCAAGGCTACATTTATTTGATAAAATGCAGATAAAATAAAAACAGTAATATTGTGAATACTATTACAATATATATTTTAAAATGTAATTTATTTCTGTGTTGGCGAATCTGAATTTTCAGCATCATTACTCCAGTCTTCAGTGTCACATGATCCTTCAGAAATCATTCTAATATGCTGATTTGATGCTTAAGAAACATTTCTAATTATTATCAATGTTGAAAACAGCAGAGCTGCTTAATATTTTTGTGGAAACTGTGATACTTTTTTCAGGATTCTTTGGTGAACAGAAAGTTAAAATGAAATAGTTCTGCAACAATGTAAAAGTCTTACAGAAATCTTACTGATCCCAAATGTTTTAACAGTTGTGTACTGTTCAAAATTAAGAAGAAGTGTATTTGGACATTTTCTGGTTGTCAAACATTAGTGCAAGATAAAACTTGATAAAAGAGTGCTTGTAAAGCATTGTGCACTGGGGTAGATGTGGAAGGTTTGTTTTGTGAGGACAGGATACTCTTATTGCTGGTTTAATGTTACGTTTGCTATGACCTCTCAGTGACCTTGTTGTTGTTTCCACCTCACAAATCAATACAGACAGCAAATGTGCTCTAAAAATTATTAATTGGCATATCCTTCCTTGTAGCTCATGCCTTTTGTCTTAGGCCTGTTTCCCACATACTGCGTCTGCAGAGCTTTTACAGTACTTGAGTGCTTGACTGCAACAGGCTGTGTACTGTAGCAGAGCTGTGGCTGTATACTGAATATAAAGTGATTTCTAGGATATTACATTGAGAATTTCTTTTGACAATGGCCATAAATTATGTCAAATCTAATTTACATGATGGGTGGGATTAGATTTACATCCAAATAGTAGATAATCTACACATAATGGAACCCAAACACAAACTGTAGCTATAAACTACTTAAAAAATCTGGAATCAGTCAGATGCACTGAATAGAAAGTGCTGTTTTTGTACAATGGTTTTCTAGGGTTTCTATTTTCTCGTAACAATTCACTTTCATTATCTTTTCTCAGTTCTCTTATTTTCCAGCATGTATCATCACTATCACTTTCTGTTTCTCCTCTCTCCTTCTTTCTCTTAAGCCATCATCTGCACGTACCCTCTACAACTCTCCATCCCCAACTGTCCGTCCATTCTCCTCATCCTCTCCTAGTCCACAAAGAGCCACACACCTTCAGGCCATCACCAGCGAGTGGTTGGCCCTCACTCTGGGTCTGTCTCCTTCAGGAACCCCTGCCCCTACGCCTCCTCCCTTCCCTTCCAATTTCCAGCCATACTATGAAGTGTTGGACTCTGCCATTTCCCCTTCTCCTGCCTCCTCCATGCTGGGCCGCTCTCCAGCCCTCACTCCCTGCTCCTCCACTCCTGCGCTCAAAGAGGGCCACTTCATTCCCATCTTCTCCCCAAAGTCTTACATGTCCCCCGAACCCAGCCTGTCACCTCAACCTTACCTCACCTCCGCCTCCTTCACTCCTTCGCCCACCTCACCCTCATTTGACACCAGCCCCAGGTCTGCCAGTGTCATAGAGATCCTCTCCAGTCAAAAATCAGATTTACCCGAGAAGGAACTGCAGTTGTTCTCAGATTGCAAAGACCACTATAAACCAGGCCAGACAGACTCCCCTAAATTGCGTAGCCCTATTGACTTGGTTGTTTTTGAGGCGCATGAATCCCCATTGGATATTCTGCCACCAAAAGACCCCGATGATGATCTATGTGAGGAGTTAGTGTCAATCATTAAGGCCAGCCAATCAAAGGGCACTTTCATAGAAGAAGAGGGATTTTATCGCCAGGAACCAGGTATAATGGAAAAGCTTCCCAGACTGTTTATAGAGGAAGAGCCGAAAGAAGACAGCTTCTTAAATGAACCCCTGACATCAAATACGTTTGCTCCAGTCCAACCCGCCCAGAGTGAGGGTTCAGATAGTGAGGTAGTGCTCGCAGTGTGGATATACTGCCCGAATGAATAGCCAAAATAGATTTCCTTGAAGGAGAAGTGTGTATTTTTTTTTGATGACCAAATACCAAAAGGATAGTTCACCCAAAATGAAAAATCATTTACTCACCCCCATAAGAACATAAGTTAATCTTCAAAACATAAATTAAGTTATTTTTATTGAAACCTGAGAGGTTTCTGTCCCTCCACTTAAAGTCCAGGTAACCAAAACATAGAATATCTAAAAAGGTCATAAACGTGTCATAAAATTAATTCATAGGAATTTAGGGTTTAATCCAAGTCTTGTGAAAAGATATGATCACTTTTTATAATGAACAGATTTAATTTACTCTTTTGTTTACATGTAAACAATGATTCGTAGAGCACAGAGCATGTGTGTTGCATGAGAATCAATGAGGTTTGTTGTTGGAATGACTTGAGAGTGAGTAAATGATGATAAAATTGATATTTTGATGTGAACTATCCCTTTAAAGGGTTATTTCACCCAAAAATGAAAATTATCCCATGATTTACTCACCCTCAAGCCATCCTAGGTGTATATGACTATCTTCTTTCAGCCGAACACAATCAGAGATATATTAAAAAATATCCTTAGTCCTCCAAGGTGTATAATGGTTGTGAATGGGGGGGGCCGCATTTTGAAGTAAAAAATAATGCATCCATCCATTAAAAAAAGTAATCCATACGACTCCAGTGCGTTAATAAAAGCCTTCTGAAGCGAATCGATGTGTTTTTGCAAGAAAAATAATAATATTTTAAACTTAATAAATTAAAATAACTGGCTCCTGGCGGACAACTGTACACACAATGCACAAGTCGATTTGCGGCGGAAGAGTATCCTTTGACCTGACGCACAACGTAATGACGAATGCAGAGGCGCAGAGGATAAAGCAAAACAAATCACCGGTCACAGTCTAAAATGATCATTTTTAAAGAAAAATGTCAGAGGATTTCGATATAAGAGGAAGAGGAGCTTAAATTTGTTGCACAGCCCTATTTGTTTGAACCGTGAGATGCGTCTAAGCTTACGATACTCCTTCATCCTGCATCATACATCGCGTCAGAGGATTACTCATTTGTCGACAAGTCGACTTGCGAATTCTGCGTACGGTCGTCCGCCGGAAGCTAGTTATTTGAATTTATAAACTTTTAAATATGGATATTTTTTCTCACAAAAATGCATTGCTTCGCTTCAGAAGGCCTTTATTAACTCTCTGGAGTCGTATGGATTACTTTTTTTATGGATGGATGCATTATTTTTTACCTCAAAATGCAGCCCCCCCATTCACAACCATTATAAACCTTGGAGGACTAAGGATATTTTTAAATATATCTCTGATTGTGTTCAGCTGAAAGAAGACAGTCATATACACCTAGGATGGCTTGAGGGTGAGTAAATCATGGGATAATTTTCATTTTTGGGTGCACCATCCCTTTAAATTCAATGTTTTTGGAACAAACAATGGAAGAAGGGTGAAGTGCTCAGGTTTTTATTATTTTTAGTGGCCATTATTTTTGCAGTTCTGTTTGGTGACTTTAACGGCAGAAAAAATACACACTTCACCTTTAAATCTTGAAGGATTTGTAGAGAATTCTTTAGCATGTATAACTGTTTTCATCTCTTTGAAATGCCACTCTTTGGATTTGCCTCTCCACGTCTTTCTCCGCAGATGTCACTGCCGTTCACACAGCCCTCATCGGCTAAATACTCTCCCCCTTCCCCGCGCTCCACCCCCACTTTGCCTGGGGTTTCACAGTCGCCCCCTCCCTCTGCAAAACTGTTCCCTCGACAGGACCTCCGCTCCTCAAAGGTCAAGGTAAAGACAAGGTGCTTGTTAGTGACTGTACTAGCGCTCATCCTCCTCCACCACCCTCCCCCTTAGTCTTGCCACTCCGTAATACAGACACTAACATTCCCTATTAAAGTGACCTTAAAGTACATAATCTTTGCAAAATGCATTTTATTGCACCACAGTGTGCTCGATTCATAAATGAAACTCAAAACAATGTAGTTCATAAATTATATTGCAAGCTAGAATCGTAGTCATAAACATATTTAAATCATGAAACCCTTTAAAATTCACTACCCACAACTCCAGGATCCTTTAAATTAGCTTTATATGCCTTCCCCTATTAGCTCTGTCCACTGGCATGGGAACAAACAAACAATCAGCTCTCATTACGGATGGTTGGGCATCTGAGTAAATAATGAGACATTTAGACTGAAAAGAAACGTGAACAATCCATGAGTAAATAGTACAAAGTATATTCACTGACTCATGTTAATCCATTTTTAAAATATATAGACTACCATTCAAAAGTTGGGGTTGTTTTTGAAAGAAGTCTCATGCTCACCTAGGCTATATTTATTTGTGCTCAAGAGATATTTCTTATGATTATCAGTGTTGAAATTGATTATCAATTGCTCAGAGTTGTGCTGCTTAATTTTTTGTGAAAACCATAATATATTTACAGGATTATTTGATTAACAGAAAGTTCAAAAGAACAGCATTTATTTTAAATTGAATTTGTAGCAATTTAAGTCTTTACTGTCACTTTCATTCAATTTAATGTGTTCTTGATGAGTTTTATCTTACTGACACCAAACTTTGGAACAGTAGTGTATATTTTTGTAGCTTGTGTTCATATATGACTGCACATAACTCTCACGTCAGCTTCTCCTGGTTCTGGTTCTTTCAGCCTGTGTTAAGGCGTGATGTTGTGGTTGTTGGTAAGCCCCCGCGTAGCCCTGTGATGTCTAGGAGGTCCTGCGGATCGCCTGTTAGAGGTCAAAACTTTTCACCATCTCATAGGGTAGGGAGTATGTGCACCTTGTGTTGCAATGGCACATTTGACTCAAGGGAAATTCCGTTTTCTCTCATTTCAAAGTATCCCTGAACAACGCATAATGTCATTCACTGTATTTGACCTGGGAATTCACTGATTTGAGTGCAATTCTTTCCATTTTTGCTGCTATAGCTGGATATAATGATTCAGTATAACCTGCCATATATTTTGTCAGTGTATGGTCACATGGTGCTTCAGTACGCAGTAATATTCAATATACAGTACAATATGGAGGAATGCTGAGTCATGAATGAGGGATACTCTTAACATCATGGCCTTGTCTGTCTATGCATTAGTGCATTTTGTGGTGAAGAAAATAACATATAATTCCTAACATTGCTGTAGAGTGATAACATTTTGTTTGTTCTGCATGCTGAGAGTGTCTCTGGAAGTGGTTTTCCTGCATGTCCATGATTTATTGGATCATAAACAGTGGATTTCGACAGTCTTTCTTGTTTCTTTGTGGCTCAAAGCAGCTGAAGGGATTGGCTTGCTCATGCAGCATTGGTTTAAGCCATGTATTGAGAGTGTTTGGGATGTCTGGTTTGGGGTGTCTCTTGGGAATGTCCCAATGATCTTTCCTGTGTACACAGCTTAAACAAGGTGTACTCCCCAGGGCCAGGCAAGCAGCCCATTCCCCACATTTCCTTCCAAAAAAGGGGAGTACAGTCCTCGTTTTCAGGATTTAAGGCATTTCTCAACCTTTTCTAAGTCCATAAATCAAACATATTTTAGAAGATATGTTGTTTGATGGCTTAGAAACCCTGAATTTGAGCCCTGGTAGTCCTGGATCTCATTAGTATTTGACAAAAGTGCAATTACTCTATTTTTTAAATATGTTTTTAATCACGTTTAGGGGATCATTAACAGTTCAGATACACAGCTGATCCAGGTCTGGCCTCAGGCTTTGCATTAATAGTTCTCAATGAGCGCAGTGGAGCTCTGGCTGTTCTCAGTATCAGATACAGCAGAATGAGAGATGGAAACATTTAAATGGCCTTTCATGTTTTCTCTTTTTCAGTCCCAAAGACAAGCATATGTTCATGATCCACTTCAAGGTGTAGGAGAACCGTGAGTATCTCAAGTCTTTTTCTTCATGTGCATTAATTTAATGTAAAATATTGTTTATGGTAACATTACTCCATTTTGGGATTTGGTCAGTATATTACATTATATAACCTAATGTAGAAAGCACACTTAAAGAGCCTTTCCTCTGCAGATTTCAAGCCCTGTATAACTACACGCCACGAAATGAAGATGAGCTGGAACTGAAGGAGGGGGATGTTGTTGACGTCATGGAGAAGTGTGATGATGGATGGTTTGTGGGTAAGACTGTAAACTCCATTTTCATCATGTTGCATGTACTACACAAGGAGCATTTTAGTGATGTTCATTTATTTGCCACTAGCTGGCGCTATTCTCCAACAAAAAAAAATAATTACTGTCAACAATGCAACAATGGCCCATGGATTTATGGTTAAATATATAGATGGATTTGTATTAAAATATTTTAACAAGGCCGTAACCATGTCTTGAACACTGGGGGGGGGACCAAATTTTTTGTTGTTATTTTTTTGCACGTGTGTGTTGTGGGAGGGGTGGGGATTAAATAATTAAGGGATTTAAGGGAATAAAGAAAAAGAAATAAGAATGTAGTTATTAAATAACCAATTTAAACTATTTGCAAATAATATTTTATTTTAAAATATGCATACATTCACTCTTATTCATATGTCTAATATGCAAAAAAAAAAAACTAAACACTTCTTATCTCTTAACATTCAATTATGAATTACATGAATCATGTAAATAATAGCATTTCAATATAGACAGATACATTTCTATGTCTGCCTCATTCCATATTTAATATTTTAGGAACGTGCAGGAGAACCAAATTTTTTGGAACCTTTCCTGGGAACTATGTGAAGCGGCTGTAAATGGACTCTTCTAATACACATCTCTGATGGTCATACACCCACTGAGGAGAGATGGACAATGTCACCTACAGCTACCTGCTGGAATTAGCATGACATGTTCCAGTCATCAACCTGTTGGACAGATGGAAACCGAAGCCAATGGCCTTGGAGGGGTTATGGCAACATTTATGTAATTTGGCTTAAATATGTTGATGATTAAATTCTAAAACCATTATGTTAATTAGGAATTTCAGTAAATGCTTTAAAACATTGGGTTGCCTACATATTTCTCATAGTTGGAAAAAATCTGTATGCTTGCCTTCTAGTTAAGCTGATGAATTTCAACATTATGAGTAATCAAGTGCCCTGTTTATCTTTTATTTATTGAGAGACACGTAAAATACAGGTGAGGAATGATCTACTGGTGCCCCTCTGTACACTGGACCTGATCTGATCTAGATCGTATAGATTAAACAGTATTGCAGTGTCATGTTTGCATCAGGCAGTGGATATTAACCATTCCTGCCAACATGTATGTTTTTAGTATGTAAACTCTCTGGTTCAGAAGAATGACCTCCGGTTTTCTAGGGCTCTACGTTCTTCCTCCAGACATTCCTTTGAGCATTTGAAGGATTTTACAGATAAGAGAAAAATATTTTTGATGTTTTTCAATCTAAAGAGATAATTTTTTTGAGAATGCTTTATCCCTAACAAAAGGCGTTTTGGCAAAAGTGGGCATGTTAACCGTCGTAAACTGACTCGTATTAATGTCTCTACTGCCTATAATAAATATTTCTCTGTTGGGTGACCTTGCACATCACTTTTGGTTTACACACTGTAATCTATTTATGGCCAATAAGAGGAGCACATGATGTCATAATTACTAAACTGCAATTGGCAGCCATGTATTTTGTATATGTCGCTTTCCGATTCTTCAAATTGGTTCAATTTGAGTGAGGAAATGTACGTAAAAATCTATTTTTGTTTATTTGATCATTCAGCAAACGTTTTTCATTATGATATACTTAATATATTGTTAATTGTCCACTTTCTATGTATTTGATCTGTTCAGCACAGTGATTACACTCGTATTGAAATGTTCAATTTAAAATATGCAGCGTTTCAATCTTCTTGTGAGACTGTATGACTAACAGTTTTATTCCAGTCAGTAAAGCAAGAAATGTAAATGTGTCAGACAATAGAAACATGAACCAATAATATATGTAATTTAGGCAATATTATACCTCGTGGAATTATGCAGTCTCTGTGTTGTCAGTATGCTTAATGTACCAGTAACATCCTGCGCATGTTTGTTTCATAAAGAACTGCTCGTCAGTGCAAACTCATTATTGTACAAGTATGAGAATTTATTAACTTCATGCCGCTCTTGTTTAAGATGCGTATGGTGGTACGTAGCAATATTTCCACCTGGCTCTGTGAACCATTAAGTCCAGACCAGAGCTCTTACTGTGGTTAAGTTGAGATGGCACCCAGTCTTCCATTCTTAAGCACTATCAGAAGTGAACTGTGCTGTTCCTGGTGCATAACTTTACCACATGTCATTTATGTGATAACATGGATACTTGTTATATTCAATAATGCACGTTTCAGGAACAAATGTTTATAAAGTACAGAACACTGTGATATGTTCATTAAATTACACGTAGAATAATTCTGGCATTGCACATTTGGTGCTGGAGTGTGTGATGGATTCTGATTGGATGAAAACTGCTTTAATATCACTGGTTAAGAATAGACAGAATATCACATCACTGAATTATATAAAGACATGACATGCAAAGTGCTAAACTATTAAATCACCATGTGCACCCATTCATTAATAAACAAAAGATATCTGATTCGACTCTCCAAGAAGTAAAATCAATCAATGTTTTTTAAAGTCTTTCTTTGCCTGTTCTTTCTCTGTGCAAAAGTGCATAAATAAAGTCATATATTTTCCGGCAGATTTCATCAGACTGTTTTCTCAGTGGGATTGACAGTCTCCGTAAATGCATAGGATAATCGTGCCATCCTGGACATCATCCTTCTGCTAGCAATCTAGTCCCTGCAGACCGTCCAGTCTATAAACAGCCACATCGTGTCCTGGAGTTGTCCCTCCTGATGCCATGGCGACACAGTAAACATAGGGTCAGTGGAGAGCCAGTCTGTTACTGCCCCAGAGAAAGGATCAGAGCCATCCAGTTCACTCACAGGAGGAAGGGGTTCTGTCTAGACTTTGTGCTTTTCTTGCATTTGTTTTTAATGGAGCAAAATCTCACATGCTCTCTGATAAATATATCTGGGAGCAGAGCTCAAACCCCAGATAACATCCATATCAATCTAGTTTGCCCCGAATCATCATTTACGCACTCTCATGTAATTTCAAACGCCCTTTTAGAACAACGTGAGGGCGAGTAAATGACAGAATTTTTATTTTTGGTTGACCTGTCCTTTTAATTACTAGAGAAGGTACATAACGTGATGTCTTGGGTTTAAGAAGGATTTTCTGGTGCCTCATTTATAAAATGTTGCGCAGAAACCGTCCTAAATTTGATCTTACGATCATGTCTCCGATGTGCGTACGTGTGATTCATAGAATGAACGTACACAGAGAAAATGAGCGTACGCCTCTCTTTCAGATGTGAAATCTATAAATCGCAAATGATCTTGAACTTGCGCGCAGCTGAATGGTTTCAGTTCTCCGCGTTTTAAACAACACTAAATTAATTCCATTTACATATAAAAGATCACCAGTCATAGTCCAGATCCTTGGCGAACTGCAAGAATAGCTGCAGTAATCTGACCAGGAAAAGTGCGTATGTCTGTTCAGACCCCGACGTGGCTCTAAGCACTTTTCCACGTCAAAGACCGTTTTTATAAATATGAGCGTTGACGTGGATTTAAGCGTACGCACACTCTAGGATCAAATCTGTGCGCACGCACGCTTTATAAATGAGGCCCCTGGTTTCTTAGATTTGATGTAGCTCAGGCCATGACAAACAGCCCGTCCCTGGCACACCAAACAAGGAGCTGTTCAAGCCTACAATACAAGTGCTCTCAAGCTAGAATGTTTGGCCTTCAAATAAAGAGCATGCGGGCGCTGAGGATGACATCACTGTTTTCTCCAGAGCTGCTGTGTCGATAAATGAACTAATGATTTTACAACAGAAATGAATCAACACTGAACTTACTTAAGCTGGACAATGACACTATTTTCTTCTAGAGCTGCTGTACAGCCAAAACAAACTTTGTTGCATTACTGTCCTGTTATAAAGCTGCTTTGAAACATCTGCATTGTAAAAAGTGCTATATAAATAAAGGTGACTTGTCTTGACATGTAGCTACAGTACGGCCCTCTCTGTGTAGTTAGGCTACTGAAACTTTACTTTGGGAACACATATCATAATGTTACTACGTCTTTCCAGTGCCTGTATTTCACATAATAAACATGATGACAGCCAGGGGCGGCACAAGCCCCAGTGAAATTGTTTGCAAAAGACAATTTATATCCATATCCACGAGTGTAAAAATATAGGGACACTTTTTTGATGGGGTGCCTGTGCCCCAGTTAGCTTACAGATGAATGGCTAGAAACGCTCCTTATGGCAGCTCTGAAATAATGAATGACATCCAAAGTTTTGGTTACTGTAGCCTGCTACATTGGCTGTTGATCAAGTATTTGGACACTTCATTCATATGAATCTATACCTGCAATATAAAAAAAAAAAAAAAAAAAAAAAAAAAAAAAGATAGCATAAGCACAATGTTTAAGCAGAACAAAAACCTTTAAATTAATTAAAAAGGAGCGCAGGATCTTGAGATGTTGAACTTTATACGGCGTCTTAAGATGGTGCAATGCGCCAATTTTTTTGTTCTTTTTGTTTGTTTGTTTGTTTTTTAACAGAAAATCATATGTTACAGATATTTGAAAATACAAGAAAAGACATCATAAATGTAACAAACTCTAGAGGGGGCTTAATGTAGATCTAAATAAAGAAATTGAAACAAATTTTCAAATTTTTGCTTAATTGAAAATCAACTAAGTCAACTAATGTTCTATTTCTTTTTTGAAAGATAGGCTATAAAGCAGTTTTTGGTAGCATTTTATTTTACAGTCCTGTTCCCCATGTACATACCAGTACTTACTACAGAAATTATAATAACTGGGTAATACCTACTAACCCTGAATCTACACCTAAACCTAGCCTTAACCCATGTAGTTACCTTGTAATACTCAGTATTTTCTTAGGTAAGTACACTGTAAAATAAAGTGCAACCCAGTTTTTTTACAGGAAAACTTACATTTGTGAACATGGAATTTTGTCATTAAAAGAATAAAATGTATAAATATATAAACCTGACTGGTGCGCACGCGCTAGATGCTGAACTCGCAGCGAGCGAGTTGCCATGTTGCGTATTTGCATAAAGTGGAAAAGCGCTAAAATCGCGTTCTGTGTGAACCAGATCTAACATACGTCTGTTTGGCAGACGTTATTGGATGTTCATCGTTAATGTAGTGAACTTCATTTTTTTTTTTTTTACTGTGCTAGGACACCTGTGTGAAGTTGAGAAAAAAATCACCTAACAAACACCACCTGGTAATTGCAAAAAAGGTCATTAGTTTGCACATGCCACTTGGTTTAATGTTTAATCATTCAGTGCAAATTGCAATGATATTCATACATTTGGCTACAAAGTTGTAACCACCATAAACATTAAGATAAAACCTGATGAAAGCACATGAAAAGCCATTCTATAAAATATGATTTTTTTCCCCTTTATTCCCTTAAATCCTTTCTTTAATTCCTTTAAATAAAAATGTCAGTTTTATCGGTGAACCCATTCCACCACTAACTGGAGCAACTAAATGTGCAATGTGACACTTTTTAATAAGAGAATTATCACTTGAACTGAAATCCACACAGTTTTCAATGTTCCCTTATGTGGCTGTGCTATTAAAATTGTTTACATTCCTGAGAGGAGATGTTTAAAAGAGCAACACATGCTGTGTTGATATGACAATATGACATGGTTTTGTTATTGTGCTCTATAAATAGCTCATAATCTACTCATCGGCAGCGAAGGCTCTGACTCAACGCTCTTAATTTCATGACGGAGTTCTCCTCTTATTCAAGCACAGGTGTCTGGCCGGCGGTAAGGAAAGAAAAGTCTAGACAGCAGACAGGCTGATGACAGAGCCAAGGGAGTCATTGGTGGATGATTTTAGATATTGAACAGCTAAGACTTATGGGGAAAGGGGATTAATCATAAAGGGTGTAAGGTTTGGATCTCTCTTGGGAGAGAGTTCGAACCCTCAGTTTCTCAGTCTACCCTATGACCTCACGATAGGAGTGGCATCCTGGCATCATCTTTCTTTCATTCACTCTTCTTACCCAACTCACATGCTTAAAAGGGATTCAGAGGCAGGCACTGGCTTCCAGTCGTAGTTGGGTGAGCAATTCGTCCAGGGTAGGAGGGATAGAGCTGATTATTCTCTTCTTACTGCAGATCTCTCACCAAGAACCAAGTTCAACTTTGAGAAAGAGACTAAACAGAACAAAACAGAAATGCCACAGAACGTGGTACTGGACGGGCCAGCACCCTGGGGATTTCGGCTTTCAGGAGGCAAAGACTTCAACCAGGCGCTGACCATAACTCGGGTAAGTGAAAGCCTTTGGCTGCAGTCTGTGCTGCTTCACACATTCCACTCAGAGATAATGATGCTTTTGATGTGCTGGGTACACTGCCGTGGGCATGAGAAACCAGTGGGTGGATCATAAAAAAAAAAAAACATTCCCAGGACCTCACTTTAGATGTTACTGAGGAGTACAGTGAGAAACATTTTCGAGAAATATTTTTAGAGCCACAAGTTCAAACTGACATTCATTTTTAGAAACATCTGTGGTCGTCAGGGAATCATTTCCCAATAGAGACTTTCTATATTAGTTATGTTGACACATTTTATTTAAATGTCATTATGTGATTTTCTCAAGTAGTGCATTTTAAGAAATTAATACTTACATTCAGCAAGGATGCATTAAGATTGATCAAAAGTGACAGTTTAAAATATATTTATAATGTTACAAGATTTTTATTCCAAATAAATGCTGTTCTTTTGAACTTCCATTAATATATCATGAAAAAAATGTATCACTGTTTCCACAAAAATATTAAGTAGCACAACTGTTTTCAACATTGATAATGATAAGAAATGTTACTTGAGCACCAAATCATTAGAATGATTTCTGAAGGATCATGTGACGCTGAAGACTGGAGTAATGATGCTAAAAATTTAGCTTTGACATCAACCGTTATTTTAAATAATATTATATTTGAAAAAATATTTTACAATATTACTGATTTGAATGTATTTTTTGATCAAATAAATGCAGCCCTGAAGAGACTTCATTAAAAACATTTTAAAAATCTTACCAACCCCAAATGTTTACATGGTATGCATATGATTTGAATATATTTTATCTCCTCAGATCTCTAACACAGTAATTATCTGATGTTTTAAATAATTAAACCTATTTTAAATGATTCATTATTTGTTTATAAAACCCTTTTTAAGGACCCAATATGTGCTATAATTTTTAATAGTTTCATAACAACAATAGTATACTACCTTCCATTGCATCATGGTGTTCTTGAATTTGAAAACACACAGAATTCAACTCTCATCTCACTTGGTTACATATGGTTACATATTACGGTTGTACCTAAAACTGTATATTACGTGAACTGCTAGGCATTTTCTCTTAGTCACTAACATGCACACAAAAAGTCAGGGACACACACACACACACACACACACACACACGCGTCTAGTGCCTGGCTCCGGAGGGGATCTCTACACCTGTTGTCTGATTGAATCGCAAAGCTCTTAGTCCAACAATATTTTAAACAGCCGATGAAGTCGGAACATTTGTGGTAACAGAAGAGGTCAAAGGTTAACAGAGCACTCATTGACATGTGAGAGATGAATTGAACAATCTCTTTCATTTAAGTAACTATTTCAGGCCTCATATTCACTAGGATTGCTCATAAACACCTAAAACTGACTAATCCTTCCTTATAGATCACTTGGATGGTGGTGAAAGCGTCTCATTTATGTCATTATTTTGAACTGAATGAGAGGCAGGTACAATGGCATGCAGCATAGTGAAGGCTAATAATTTCCCCTATTCAGAAAGACACTGCAAACTGTCTCGTCTAACTTATTCTGTCTCTCTCCTTCTAAGAAATCTGTCGGGAGTTCACATGCTCTTTATTGTAGCTACACAGCAACTACATAATGACTTTTTTCTCTTATCCAGGCCTGTGTCTGAACACATCTACTGCTCAGAAGAAGTGCAGCATTCTGATGTGTGGAATGTAGCAGTTTGATTAGTAGCTCAGTCTCATCAACAGCAGCTCTTTGATCATGACACTCAAGTATAATCTTAGTGGAAAGCCTGTTCTGACATTCACCATAAATTGTTAAAAAATGCAGCGGAGGACAGAGAGGTCGTCGTAAAAATGACTGTCTTCATACTCCCTGATTAGAAGCAGAACTGCAGGTCTTACGAAATATGAATTACCCTAACAGAAAAAACTGTGGCGGTATCATAGCACAGTGCTGGAATAAGATGGTGTAATGGTATTTGAATGATTACCTTATTGATATACCAAGATACTTCACAGAATACAAAGGTATTACCATGAAACGTCCCCCAAAATAGTATATTTCTCTAATGCATTTTGGCCACAATAGGGAAAAAGAAACTTCCAGGTGTGAAGTCTCAGCTAAACAGAATGATGTCATTCTTAAAATAAACCAATCGGGTTTATTTAACATTCCTAACTAATAACTTCCATCCAAGTGAAAATGACATTGGATTTGATTTCAACAAAAACATTCAAACATAATTTAAATGGATTAGAATGAGCATGTTTCTTATTTTGGTATTTGTCTATGCCAGAATCTGAAAGCTAAATATATCATGTCTTCAAGCAGAGAAATACTGATGACTAATGCAGAATATGTGTGTGGTTTCTTTGTATAACCACTGTCTGTAATCATACACGTATTGATGCCAGCAAGGTGGCTCTTTTTTTTTCATACTCTAAACCCTGATGTTCTTATTCGAGTAACATTAGCCTCCATCGATGCGGGCATGCCAGCACAGATGGGACCTTTATGAGGAGCCAAATCAGTGTCTAAATTATGCTGTTGGATTAAAAATATAAATGTCTGTTATATATCTAAATCTAGTCATTGAGCAGACACCTTTAATGAAAGCCACACAGTACATTTATTACAGGGACATTCCCCCTGGACCAACATGGACTTTAGTGCTTTGCTAAAGGGCATGATGAGAATAGCATCAACCTTGAGCTTTTTCCACTTCACCAAAAAATGGAAATTCTGTCATCATTTCACATAGGTCCACTCACGCATATGTCGGCAGAATAAATTAAAGGAATAGCTGTGGAACACAAAAGAAGATACACTCTTTTTTTTTTTTTTTTTGTCCATACAATGAAAGTCAGTGGGGTCCGATGTTTTTTTGGACCGCTTTCATTGTATGGACAAAATAATCAAAACATTCATCAGAATATATATTTTTGAACTGAAGAAAATCATATGGCTTTGGATTTACATGAGGGTAAATATTTTTAGGTGAACTATCCCTTTAATTTATTCTGCCTGATGTCGCTCCGAACATAATGTCTTGTGCTCAGCATGCCCTTACATGTTTCTCTTGTGGGTTTGTGTGTCACCTTGGGGATTTTTCTGCACAGGTGCTGCATAGCTTACAAAAAGAAAAAAATTGTTATATTCATGTTTCTGTTTATACTGAAGCTCGGATACCAGTCACTCGATGGTTTCATCTCAGTTCATAGCTCCCTTTGTTTCCATCTATTAAACAGAGTGTCTTTGTTGTTAAGCCAAACACATCCCCCATTTGCTTGAGTAGTGTCAAGGGAACAATCTCATTTTCATTGCATCCATTCTGAGCCATTTGGGTGCTTATTTCTTCGCAGTCAACCTTTCTGCAGACACCACGATAATAGATGTCTACAGGGAAAATAAGGCCTATTTTTTTCATTTGTTGCCTTAAATATGGCCAGGGGTCAATTTCTCTAACATGACATCATCTAAGATGTATTTTGAGATGTATTCTCTCTAGTAGATGCAGGTGGACAGAGGTGATTCTGTTGTGTACACAAAGTGAGAAAGTCGACAGGAAATGAAATATTACACCACGGCTGTTATTTGACAGGAAACAGGCTTAATCGCTGCTAGCTTCATCAGTCAATAAATTATGCATTTGGAATAAAACATCACAAATCTTCATGACATTAAATACTGATGATGGAAAACTAAAACTCTCTGGTCTTAAATAACTGGCATGATTTGACCTGGTATAAATCTTCCCCTCTTGAGAGGCAGACTTAAATAGAAGAAGGTCAGCGGTATTCAGATATAATAGAGCAGCTGAGTCAGGAGGAGACAGGTAGAACGAGACCCGCACACAGGAAGAGGTGATGAGAAAAAATGACTAGGGGGACGAGGAGAATACCTAAGAAAATGAGCCCGTCAGCGATGAGAGGAGTAAGGGATGATGTCAGATTCCATTAATGAAAGAGAGGATGATGGAAGGAGAGGGCAGAGAAACACCGGGCTGCAGGGTGAATGCCAGAGCAGTCAGATCATCAACCGCCAATAAGCCTGACTGTGCTCCCCTGGAGGGCGATACACGGCCTTGACTGACATATCCACGACGAGGAGCTATTTTTAGTCCACTTCTAAACCAGAGTGGGTCAACAGATTGTTTCTGCCCCTGTCACTTTCTGTTTATGTCTAAACTCTTCCATGGTATTCTAGAAACTAATGGTGACTTTAAAAGAAGGTTCACATCTGATCTTATAAAGCTGAATGTTTTTACATCTTTGGGACAGATTTACAAAACAGAGCAAATTTAGAGTGAAAGCGCAATTCTAAAAAAGCGCAGATGGGAGTGGAAAGTTGTCTGTGTGATCTACTGACGATGCACAAATTAAAGATCACAGATGCAGCTGGATCATGATGACCAACGCAATCTACCAGTGCAAATTAGCGTCTGTTTTTTTTTAAAAATAATGCCGCAAATACCTCTTGCGTGATTCATTTAAAAACTCTCCTCCCATAAATTTTGCGTCTGAAAGGGAAACTCCTACAAATCCATATGCAATGAGGTCAGCTGCAAAAATAACCCTGTCCACACCTTTTCAGCACTCATTTTTCACTCCATGTCTTTAGTAAATCTTGACATTAGTTTTTTAATGCAAAAAAAAGGCACAAGCTGTTAGTGAATGTGGCCCTTTGTTTATTCTGTAAAGTAGCTGAATCATATAATTTGTAATTGTTTAATAAAAGAGAAAAGCAAGTAAATTCAAGCGATCTGATTGTTATATTCATGTCACATGAGTTCAACGGAGCTGCATGAGTTCCAACGTGATTTTGAAGCATTTCTGTTGAAAATAATGACCAATCAGAGGTGTTTAAGTTTACTAAGTGCACAAACAAAGCGGAGACACGTTGTAAATAAAAAATTTATTTTGAAGTTTAGTCAAATTCATTTAATATAAAACAGTTTTCACACTCAATGAGTTTGCATCGAACTGACAGCTTCAGTGATTAAGGAAGAGCTCTTTACTCGGTCTGTGTAATTTGATTTGCAATTTGAAGAAAAGTTTTTGTTTTTCATGAGACTTTTTGACCTTTCCTACAAATATATACTTCACACTTCAGTTACAAATAGACTTTTTAATGGTATAATAGTGATTTCATAATCTCTAAAAATAAATTCAAAAGCAAAAAATGCAAAAAAACTATGTTAGGGAGTGGAAACGGCTAATGAGCCAATAAGTGCTCCTCTGTAGCCATGAACTGTTTGTAGTAATTTCATGTCTTTTAAATTGAATAGCTTCATAAAAGTGTTTGCATTTCACCAAGTGATACATCGTTAAACTTTTAGTTTTTGGTCATTACATTAAAAAATAACATTTAAATTAGATAATATTCAGACTTTTGAGATTTGAAGTGCTGGAAAAAGTTGTGACAAAGTACTTGAAAGTCCTTTGTTCTTATAACAATGGTCTATAACTGTCTAATTTGCTGGGTTATGATCAAAGCTATATTGGATTAATCTTTGGACACACCTTCACACACTTGACGTCACGTTGAGAGAATAAGATTTGATGACGTCATCAGAGTTCGCCATACCTTGGTTTTGGTGAACTGACGTCGCTAAACCACTCCCATTAACATTGAATGTAAGGGGTCATTGAAGTGTATTCATAATAAAAGCAAAAATTAGCATTACGTCATTGAACCTGTGGCACTAAAAAGATCCTTGTTTTCAGGTGACTCCTGGCAGTAAGGCATCTCGGGTCAACCTGTGCCCAGGAGACATCATCCTGGCCATCCAGGGAGTGTCCACAGAGGGTATGACTCACGCTGAAGCTCAGAACAAGATCAAAGACTCCACCAATCAGCTTTTCCTCAAGATAGAGAGGTACCATGAGCTTTTCTCATTAAAGGATAGTGTTACAAACAGCATTAAGCGTCTTTCAGCAACTTTATATCATGTTCTCTTGCCTCCTTTTAAAGTTAAAGCCAGAGGGAGGACTATAATCTGGAGTCCCAAAAGAATTTGTCTTTACCCCTTGCTATGAAAGTGCCCATCAGTGCCCACAGAGCCTTATTTATGACAACGATGAATGTTTTTTCCTAGGTGATTAATACCCTTCTATAAACCATCTAGCTTGTGCATGCCAGGCTGTTGACATTACTTTACTACCTAGAAGAGGTCATGGTCCTGTTCCACAGTAATGACCCCCCTTAGTGTCCTTTGATCTTTTTTTAACGATTTCACGGGAGGCGAGTACATGATGTCTAACTGTGTGCATTAAAATGTTTTGCAGGCCAGAAACTAAAATGTGGTCACCCCAGGTTATAGAAGAGGGGAAAGTAAACCCATTCAAAATCAATTTGGAGGCAGAGAAGCAAGTAAGTGTAACAAAAGAGAAATGCAGAAAGCTTTATTTTTATTTGCTTATAATATGCAGCAATAAACTGGATAATTAAAAAATTTAGAAACACTACAGTGCATGAGGCATGTTAAAGGGATACTCTACCCAAAAATGAAAGTTTTCTCATCATTTACTCATGCTGTCCCACAGATGTAAGTGCCTTTCTTTCTTGAAGATACAGTAGGTGTGTGTGAAAAATACTAATACTGATGCAAACGTGTTGTGAAACTCGCACAAGAACTGATGGTTTTCTGTGCTTCCGTATCACTTCTAGCGTGAGTTTCATAATGTGCTGGTGTTTACATAAAGTGTAAACTCATGACAGTAGGCCGAAAGTGATGGTTTATAGTTTAAAAAGTTTAAAATATTAGTATGTTTCTCACACACACCTATCTTTTCGCATTAGAAGACATTGCATCAGAAATTGTATGGATTGGTCGTGGATGTTTTTTCATGGTTTTTGAAGCACCAACTTTAAGGGTTCCATCCACTTGCATTATAAGGACTGACAGAGATGAGTTATATTTCTAAAAATATCTGTGTTCTACAGAAGAAAGTAAGTCATATGCTTCTGGGACATCACAAAGGTGAGTAAATGATGAGAGGATTTTCATTTTTGGGTAAAGTATCCCTTTAATTGTGCAAGGCTGCTATGTTTTGTTTGACCAAAAGTAGATTTGTCCTTGTCCAACACAATATGACTTAAAATAAAGCAGTATAGATACTTAGATAGTTATACAAGTATACACACACACACACACGCACACACGCACGCACGTACGTATAGCATTTGCCAGATTTAAATGAAAAGAGATATGTCCCTTTTAACCTAAAGATTCACTCTGCACAATGTGACAGCTTACATTTACATATACATTTATGCATTTGGCAGACGCTTTTATCCAAAGCGACTTACATTGCATTATACTATACATTTGTATCTGAGTACGTGCAATCCCTGGGATCGAACCCACAACCTTGGCATTGCTAATGCCATGCTCTAACCACTGAGCTACAGGAAAGCCTTACAGGAAAGCCTTAAAAAACAATAAAATAGTTTTAAGCATCTTTAGGTAACAAAAGGACATATGTGGTGTTTTTGTGGAGCTTTAAGTATGTAGTGTGTCCATCTGTCCTACACATGCAGGAGTATAAACCTATTGGCACAGGTCATAACAGAAGAGCACAGCCCTTTGTGGCTGCCGCCAGTCTGGATGACAAAACACAGGTGGTGAGCTCCACCTACAACACTCCCATAGGCCTCTACTCTCAAGATAACATCCAGGACGCCCTGCAAGGACAGATCCGGGGTCTGGTGCATGAAAAGCCTGAGGGGTGAGTGCCAAATTGGATCACCCCAACCATATGGACTAAGACACTTCCCTCTGCTTGCTGTAGACCGGCTACTTACTTACCACTAACACATGCCAGAAGTCCTCACAAGACTTCCTGCAGCCCGAATATAAGCATTTGGATAGAAAATGACAATAGAAAGATGTTAAGAAAGGGCAACCCTCTTTTTAATGCTGTAGTACTAGTACATTACAGCAGACAAATATGCACATTTGGGCCTGCAGTGTTGGATCCTGGAGGACTTTTGCTCCTTTCATCTCTAACTTAACATCTTCGCTCTTATGTCTTACAGGACGTTGATTACTTCGAACACAAGTTTAATGTCAGACCAAAGCCCTTCACAACTGCAAGCCAAAGGAGGTCATTAGATAAAAGCACCCTGCATGTAGTCATAATCACAGTAGAATTCATACATTTTTAAACTCATTGAACAAACTTGCTGATGTATTATATAGCAGAAGCGCAGTATACTGAAGCTCTGTGTACATCTCTAACTACTTCTTCCATTCTTTTCTGTCTTGTTTGTCATTTTCTGTGTGTCCCCTTTGATTTGATTGCTTCCTGGTTTGGTTCACCTGGCTATTATACACTGACCTTACACAACTCCAGTGACAGTACATCCCAGATGCTGATGGGAAATGTAGCTCAGATGCCTGGCATCCCATCGGCTGGGTCTAAGGCAGCTCCTTCTGCACAGTATAACTCCCCTATTGCATTATACTCAGCAGACAATGTTTCAAGTACAAAGCAGCAGGCTCAGATGTCCACTGTAGTCAGGCAGGCATCACCCAGGTAACCAGAGCTTTGTTTAAATCATGCTTGCTTTACATCACCATACAAATCTACCAGCGTGTGCTGATAAAGCCTTAAAGAAACAGGTTAACAGGGCTCCTACAGATGTGGGGGGGGAAAAATGAAAATCTTGTGTTTACAGTTATGAAGTATATGGTGCAAGTAATAAATTAAAACGTTTATTAACATTTAATGAAAAAAAAAAAAAAAAAAATTAGAGACAGCTCTTCAATTTAAACATGATTTTTTTTGTATGGAAGAACACTTTTTGCTGTTATAAGAATAGTTCACCCAAAAATGAAAATTCTGTCATTATTTACTGACCCTCAAGTTGTTCCAAACCTGTATGAATTTCCTTCTTCAGCTGAACACAGAAGAATATATTTTTAAAAGAATGTCAGAAACCGAACAGTTGATGGACCCCATTGACTTACATCATTTTTTTTTCATACTATGGAAGTCAATTAACCATCAAATGTTTGTTCCATAGACATCAGACGTCAAAAGACAAGTCAAACTTATTTTCTGTGGTAATCAACAGCAAGTTTAAGCTAACTTGTTTTGAATCCAGGACATTCTTTTTATACCAATACATTTTTTTTCTTTGTATCATACACTTTTCTTAACCAGTGTCTAATATTCATAATGTGTACTGCCAAAGATTTATATAACATAGATTGGTAATTTTCACTTAAAGGGTTAGTTCACTTTAAAATGAAAATTACCCCAAGCTTTACTCACCCTCAAGCCATCCTAGGTGTATATGACTTTCTTCTTTCTGATGAACACAATCAGAGTTATATTAATAAATATCCTGACACATCCAAGCTTTATAATGGCAGTGAGAGATACCAACGAGTATGAGCTGAAGAAAGTGCATCCATCATAAACGTACTCCACACGGCTCCGGGGGGTTAATAAGGTCCTTCTGAAGCAAAGCGATGGGTTTGTGTAAGAAAAATATCCATATTTAACATGTTATAAAGTAAAATATCTAGCTTCCGCCAGACCGCCTTCTGTATTCAACGTATGAAGAAAGTGTAAGTGTAACTCTCGCAGTTCAAAATGCTTACGCTATGTCCTACGCCTTCGTGTTCATCTTCTGAAAAAAGCGCAACTGACATGACGTCAAGTTGTAAGTTGAATACTTTATTAACCCCCGGAGCCGTGTGGAGTACGTTTATGATGGATGGATGGATGGATGCTTTTTTATGAGCTTCATATTCGTTCATCGCCATTATAAAGCTTGTATGCGTCAGGATATCTATTAATATAACTCTGATTGTGTTCATCAGAAAGAAGAAAGTCATATACACCTACACACTTAAGGGTGACACCTACACACTTGGGGTAATTTTCATTTTAAAGTGAACTAATCCTTTAATGGACAAACGTTATGTGCTTCTGCTTTTTATCTCTTTTTAGCCCTAAACCCCTGACGTCCATTGAAGACTCCCATGTGTACCGTATGCTCCAAGAGGACCACGAGCAGCCACATGAACCACGTCAGTCTGGATCATTTAAGGCCCTTCAAGACTATGTCGAGAGTGATGGTGAGCTGCCTTTATTAAAACACCATCCGAGTCTTTAGAATGGGGCAATGTTGAATTCATAAGACAGAAATTACAGCTAGCAGCACTGATGAAGACATCAAAGTTGAAATGTACTTAAAGGGTAATGGTTTTTCAGGCTCAATTTGACTTAAGCGGCCTTCAATATCCCTTAGCAATTCTGCTAATGACGTCAGTCAGAGCCTGCTGTTCTTTCAGTGGCCTGGATTTAGATAAGTTTATATGAGGGAGAATTTCACATTCCCAAAGTGGATCCGAAACTCTTTTCTTTTATTCTTCTGACAGGCTCAAGGCCCATGGTGACTAGAAGTGTAAAAGCCCCAGTGACAAAACCACAAGCGGCCACATCCTCACTGCAGAAGCTGCCTCTCTGTGATAAATGTGGCACCGGCATTGTGTGAGTACAGCATTCAGCATGAGACCGCACAAATGGTGTCTTCTTTGAGAATGTATTACAAAACTGTTCTACACTGAATTGTGTTCATGCATTTTAACAACTTCATTAAATTAAACTTTTTCTTCAACTGGCTTACAGAGGACCGGTTGTGAAAGCTCGGGACAAGTACCGCCATCCAGCCTGTTTCGTGTGCTCAGACTGTGGTGTGAACTTGAAGCAGAAGGGCTACTTCTTTGTGGAGGGACAGATGTACTGTGAAGGCCATGCTCGAATGAGAATGACCCCGCCAGAGGGACATGATCTAGTTACTGTATATCCCACTGCTTAGAGGGACGGAAAAACTCAGAACTCACACAACTGACAGTTGAAATTAGACAATTCGTAATGTTTGCCCTTATTGCTTCTTCTTGATAAAATCATGTATCTGGTTAGTGTAAGAATAGAGCTTCAACCTTCAAACTTCATTTTAGTTTATAAAAGAGAATGCAAGGCCACTTTAAGTGTTTTAAGTGATCAGATCATTGCTGTTTACGTCTGGTATTAATATGCGTTTCAAATTTATCTTCTATATCTAATTGTATTCAGATTTCGATGAAACCCTCACAACTTATTTTGCCACACTCTACATCCGAGTGCAGTGCACAAACATTGTGAACAAATCCATGTTATGTGGCTTACGAGTGAGCAGGAAAGGAAGAGAAAGACGGCAAATTCAAACATAATCTGTGTGTTTTGGAACAATGCAGCAAAGTCTGAATCACTTTCTTTGGTGCGATTTCTCACAACTTGTCCCAGAACAATAGGACAGATAGGCTACATTCACACTGTCAATCCAAATCCGATTATTTGAGTATCCGATTGGAATCTGATCTAAAATTATTGATGTCCACATTGTGTATCTCAACTGTTCAGATCCAATTTGTGTGTCCATGCCTCTCTTTCGTTTTCCGGAATATCTGCATTGGTTTCTATGGCAGTGACGGCACTTTGCAACAACACAACCTTATTTCTGCAGCGACTGTCAGCATGTTTCCTATAACAATGTCTGATGTTTATGTTTGACGTGTCATGAAAATTCACATAAACCATGCGAAATCCAATCAGAGTAGTCAGACTGAAACGGATTTCCAGAAACTGAATAGGATTTCAAACCACATATGAATATAGCTCAAAATGGATTTTTAAAAATTGTATTTCATGTGATTTTTGGCCATTCACACTAGCTAAGTCTGATCAGATTTCAATCAGATATGCACATAAATCGGATTTGGACAGTCTGAACATAGCCATATGGTTTACAGTACACATGCAAGGTGGTAACATGCGTTTCTGACTACCTCTGTATGTTTCAGTGATACAATTACAAAACGTTATAAACCCCACAAAGGGCATTTAGCACTGACCATTTGTGATCCAAATCACACACACACACACACACACACACACACACACACACACACACACAAAAAATGTTAATGCCAGGTGTAAACTCTTTCTCAAGGCCTTAATCCAGTTCTTGTTGAAAAGCCAAGGGTGAACTCTCTAATTTCTCATCTTACATATTAGGCATCTGTGCAGATCAAATCCTAAATTTTAATATAAAGTAATCATACTGGGTTTCAGTTATTATTAAAACATGCAGGTAATTTTGCTTTTAATACAAATATGCCACCATCTATGTACAAGGTATTGGGTAATACGCACAAACTGTGTAAGAAGTAGAAAAAAACGATGCAATTCAATGCAATCTGTTTCCCAGTACAAACTCTTTTTTACTTTTTGTTTATCTGAAAACCAACATTTCTATGAATATTCCTTGTGCTGCATTTACTTTCTTAAATGCTGGTGTTTCTAAATTAACTTAAAGGTACAGTTCACTTACAAATGATAATTCTGTCATTTCCTCAATTATCCCTTTAAGGTAACAAATAAGACAAAAGGTTTATTCTAACGCGAAATTATAGGCGCATTTAAAATAAAAGTATTTGTCTAAACCATATACAATAAAAATAAATGAAATGAATGCTGCAGAAATGTGTCGACTTCAAGAAATAGATGAATTTGCCATATCTTTGCTGGTTAAATACAAAATATATATTTTTTATGTTTAATAACTCAAGTGATCTTAAACACATGGCTTAGTGTATCACTGACAAAATGATGCACAGGACTTAAACTTGACTTGTACAATTAAACATCTTTAGATGCTATGAAAACAAGTATTTATCCTGGGGTAGTAATTAGAATGAGCTAAATGTGAATGAGTCCATTTTGATCAATTAAGAGAACACTGTAAATACAATACAAAATAGGAGCTTTTTAATCTAAAGCCCAATATATAACATGTTCATTATTTCAGCTAAAGACATCACAAGTTCTCAATATGCCATCACAGAGGGGATTCGATTGTAGTTTGTGGCGTTCACAGCCCTGCAAAATAAAGTTACATTACTGTGAGCTTGAAGTGTCTTTCCCTGTGGAATTTGGTAAGCAACTAATATTAATGGTTATTATTATGCAAAGCAATAAGCACTGTTTGGAGTGTGATATGGGTGTCTTAATATGGGTGGTCCTGGACCCCAGCTTACTTATTGACATTGAGGCTGATGATGCTTTTGACAGGTGTACTCTTTGGACCAGGGGAGGGGTGAAATATCTTTCCTTCCTTATTCATCATCACTGATTTAGTCTTTTTGGTGCCATAGGGTTCTGCAGAGTAGCTGGGGTAGGTGTCAAATGTTCCTGCTTTCATGCCTCCAGTCTGCAGAAAATAAGAATAAAATACCTCAGCATACTACCAAAATAATACTCCACAAAATTTTCCACGACAGCTAAACTCTTTTTCTCCTTTTAGGCATATTATGTACCTTTTTACTGGGTGAACTCGGTTTGAAGGGCACCATAACATGCTTTTTCTCCTCAGTCTTCTTTGGAGGTGGTAGAGGTTTGTCAAATTTGTAAGGATTGCTGTCAAAGCATTCATTTGGATGAAGGTTCAAACGAAACGCTCCCCCTTTCAGCATGGATTTGTGTGACATGATCTCACGCTGGTAAACAAATTATCTCTCTCATTAGAGGAAGAGAACACAGTCATCTGCTTGCATAGAATTATACCGTCAGGTACTCAGAGGATGCTTTGTCTTAATTAAAACATGGACCCTGGAGTCTGATTAAAAATCTCATTTAGGTAGACCTAAAAATACCTTTAGCATTTCCTTGGCTCGATCATAGGGGTCTGAGGAATAGGACACCATCTTGGAGAGAGTGATGTCAGGATAGCTATTAGAGAACAAGGACAAATCAATCCATCTGACAGCAAACCACGGACACTTGTATATTAAAGGATAATGTCATTTGCTTACCCATAACTTCCCTTCTTGGGTGGATTAGTGTAGAAGTTTTTCCCAGCTAATTTGTTTGGTTTCCTTGGAGTCTGTAGGGTACTCATTGCTTGAATGGGACCTCCAAATGTCCCATAATAGCTGCCGACCCCACATCTACAAATCAGAGAAAACTATTAAGCAACTGTAAAGACAGTATAAAGAATGATAATTGGGAAATTGTGTACGCTGTATGGCAGTTTTTTTCTGGTATAAATGGGGAAAACAATAATCAACAACAAAAATACAGACATATAACTATAGTTATATGAATATATAGCAGCCTTATTGGCTCACTAAAGCTATTATTCCTCAGGCTTTGTGTATATTTTTTGCTGCCTCTCAGATGCACATGAAAAGCAGACTGTTTGCATTGGATGCTTTGAACTATTGCAATATGGTGAAATCCTTGTTTTTGAAAAATTAAGTACTATATCTTGTTTTTGTGTCAAAAAACATCATTAAAAAGCACAAAGTATGTTCCTATCTAAACAAAATCTAGGTTCTGGGGTCTTTTTCATGTCTTTAGATTTTAATATATCATGCCAGTTCTCACACTAATGAAATAGCCTCGAACCAAATACATCTTGCGTTCAACTTTTTTTTAACCCTTACTGTATCTTTCTGGATATTCTTTACACCAGCGGGGTACACTTTGTTACTAGGTTCATTAAAGCTATCAAACATTAGAGGAATAGTTTACCTAAAAATGAAAATGATGTCTTCATTTACTCACCCTCATGTCGCTCAAATCTGTATGACTTTCTTCTGTTGAACATAAAAAGAAAGTCATACAGGTTTACAACAAAAATGAGAAAAATGATGACAGTATTTTCATTTTTGGGAAAACTTTCCCTGTAAGATCTTGTAGTCTGTTGCCACAACAACAACAAAAACAGTCTCGACTAATAATTAAAATATTTTTAATTCTAATATTTTCACAATTTTTGATTATATATATATAATGATTTATCATTGAAAACTATATATCAAAAAAAAAAATAAAAATAAAAAAATAAATAATAATAATAAACAGTTGTGTACCACAGAAAGAAAGGAGGACTCACGTTTTTTTCTCTCCGTTACTGGGAAGAAAGGCTTTGCCTATGTTCTTCTTGGCCTGTTGTATCCTGTATTGTCTGTCTATTTTGACAGGGTCTGTGAAGGCCTCTCTCTCAAAGATCCTCTTAAACTGTGTGTCGAAGTATCCCGTCTGAAGAGCGGACTTTGATTTAGCTCCTCCTATTAGCATCTGTTTGTTCTTGTATGCGGAGTCATTAAATGGGCCTTTCAGCGACAACAAAGTTCATTAGACACACTTTACAAGTATTTTCTGTTATGCAGCTGTCACAAGGCTACATGTTTACATTGCATAAGTTTATCCAGTTACACAAATGCTTATTTTCTCTAGCAGTGTTTTTGTACTGTATTGCATACATCATATTTTTGAATATGGCTTTTAGATGAACAAGTGAACACAATATAGTCACAGTGACAATGTATAGGCCTACTATATATTGAAGGTAGATTTTTAACTCAAAAAGCTGAACAGTGATCGTTTTTGAAGCCAAACCGAAATGGGGGATTTATTATGTGTGAAACCTTCTTCTTAGGACAACTTTGATGTACTTTTTTTGATCCACTTCAAATGTTGACTACTGCAAAAGTGTACTGTTTTTTGGCGGATTGATTACCATGGTTTAACTACAATAACCATGTTTTTTTTTTTTTTTTTTTTTTTAGTTGTAGGCTAGTAAAACCATGGTTGATTTTCGTAAGGGTGTATTGACTTGACATAGCCACTGTCATAAACAAAATGACAAAGACTGTGAAAGCTACATTATTTGAAGGAAATGTCATGTTCATTTGCGATACGGTAGTGACCATACAAATTTTATTTTGACATAAGTTACCATTGGTAATCTGTTGACACGCTGCAACAAACTGCGCCAGCCACTAGTTTATGCTATTAAAGTTTAATATGTTCGTCACACTTACGGTATATAAAGGGTGTATATTTGTCCCCTATTGAGATATATCCCATCTCTTTAAAGATGCCAATCCGCTCCATGTCAGATTTCCCTTCTGGAGGCATTTTCTAAAGTTTGAAACACAGCATTTGTGGAAGGAAAGCCACAGAAAGAGATCTGAATGTAGAAATAGGAGTGCAGCCTTTCATACAGATCGCGCTATGATTCCATTCAGCACATAGTCTATATCATTGTACATTATCCACTATTGTATATGGGTCAATATATATATATATATATACATACCTTGAATTATGTAGGCTATACCTTGTGTTAAACAGGCAGTAATAGAAATATAACTCCGCTGCTGAGGCGTTCGTGTAGGTTGTGTACGTTGTCATGGTGTCCAGCAGGTCAATACTGGACTGTCACAGTCATTCATCAGGGAAACACACTTACAACATAAACACTTAACAAATAATACTAAAACCAAACGTTTAAGATGAATCCGGTTTAATGCACTTTTCCTCCTGCACATTACAGCCTGTGGCGCAAAGATGAATTCTGGGTTTTGCAGTGAAAAGCAAACTCTACAAACATCACGGCAATAAATTATAGCCTAATAATAACATTAACAAAAGTAGGAAAAATATTACAAAAGCCTATTTATGGAAACCAAACTATTTTATATAGGATTTATATAAAGTTACCAAACACAAGTTAGCACAACTTACATTATTTTATGAACATATTACAATTTTACACTATGATAACACAATTTTGAACCATTTAGATAGACTGCAACTGCAGTTTAACTGGCCAGTCCATCCCAGAAGAGAACTCCATCATTTTCAAGTCATCCATAGTGATGGTAACAACCTGCAACAACGTGAAGCAGTTGTTATTCACAGGCTTTTTGCGCGTAAATTTATAAGAACGACCATCAGCTATATATCTCACATTTCTGTGACAGGGGTCGCCATAGTCACAGATGCCCTTTGGAAAGGCTGATCGGACCATCTCTTTGAGCTCAGTTGGGTACACATAAGTGGGGTTGCCACTTGTGCTGCAGCCGACCCTGTTGTTCAGCTGTCAAAATAACGTTAAGATAAACCAAAATAAAGCAAAAATGATATTAAAATACAAAGTGACGCTTACTAACTGACGCTGGATTAAACGGTAAACTTTTCTTCGTTTCATCCGGTCTGTCTTCTTCAGCCTGGAGGCCGCGTGGAGCAACGGCCCCACCCAGAGGGGCACACTAGATATGGAGACCTCATGTGAGTCTCATAACTACAGCATGTGACAATTTTCACGTTAGGGTCTCTAATAACCGCAAACGCTAATACACACACACACACACACACACGTGATTCAAAAACTGATATTGTAACTTTACATCCAACCATTTAGAGTAAAAGGAATAATCGCAAAATATTACCCGAATGATTTACAGAGATCAATGTAAGTGTCCATTGATTAGAGGCACATCTCGCTAAGAGGTGTTGCTGCATCAGGGTGAAGGTGGGTGCGCAATCTGCGCATGCTCAATTAAAAGAGGAAATGCATCGGAAACAATGTAGCCTATTGAATTGAATCTGAACCAGCATGAACCAAAAACCTTTTTAATTTTTTCCATTCATTTTCAAAGAGCCAAGACAAGGACACCATTTATTTTAGTTATCAGACTTTATTAAAACACATATACAAATATTACGATTTTATCATTGATATGTTCACAGTGAGAGTAAAAAAGGTCCCTGATCTCTGGTTTTTAAGATGGAATCTTATAAGTGTTTTGAGGATTGTCATTTGCCCCCCTTTTCTGACCACTCCTTGTAGCCCCCAGCATAATTACGGGCACTGAGGAGAGAGAAGAAAGAAAATAGTGTTAGAGTTTCAGCAAAACTCTGCTCACGAATGAGGATGGCAAGTTTCTTACTTCTTGAACCCCAGGCCTCTAGCTTTCTCTGTGGCAGTAGCTCCACGTCTTCCCATCTGACAGTGGAAAACCAGTTCAGAGCAGTCCAGAGATGGCTTACTTACGCCAAACTTAGACTGGAAATCAGCTGCGTCCAGGGACATTTCACTTTCTACATTTTCCACTAAAATAAATTGGACCAAAAAAAAGCTGTTGTTTCAGTACACTCGGCCAATACACTTATTGTTCAACATTGTGTAAAAACTAAATGTAGTAACTAACCACATCCAAATTAAAATATTGCAATTTATGTAAATTATGTTTGTGCATCTCCCCCCTCACCTGGGATGTGTATGGAGCCTGGGATACGGCCGTTGTCTACCTCAGCTTTTGTGCGCACATCCACCAGAAACACTGAGCCCTTCTCCAAGAGAGATTTGAGATCACTGTAGGAGATCTCCTTATCTATAGCAGAGAGGAATGTTACGTAAGCAGTTATGCCTACATATCTCATGCAGTAAACACTGTTGATTAAGTAGATATCAGATAATGAAAACTAAGTGAAAGAGTATATGCATTTCATACATGTTAAATATTTTATTATTAAGCAGATAGATTTATCCCAATAAATATAATATCCCGACTGAGGTTGTTCACCTTATTGATGTTTTTAAATTAAATGAATAGCTATACTGTCTATTGCGGAGAGGCTTTGAACTGCACCCAAGATTTTTAATTTTACTTTTGAAATGGTTAATTTTATTAAACAAATTTTGTATTATAAAAAGCTTATTTATTTATTAGTTTATTCGTTCGTAAATTGTTACCTTTACGAATTGGTTACCTTGTGACTACTTACTGGTTTAAATTGTTTTGATGTCTGGATGTTCCAGAATATTGTTCATGTTTTTGTATGCAAGGGAAATGAAATCATAACAAAAATCCAGAACGTGTACCAGTACCAACAATACACACGTTTCAATTTCTGCAAGTCATCATTACGTCACAAGATGCAGAGCAAAAAACTATGAAAAATAACGAACAGGACGGCAGTCAAGCATTGTATTAGCAAAGGCAATTACATAGAATGACGGGCACCGCAGCATTAGCAAATGTATGAAACTTTCAGCTTGGTACTGTAATTAATAAAACGAAGAGATAATGGAAGTGTTTATCACAGGTGCACCTGGGCACTGTCACCCTGACTACAACAACAGAGACGAAAACAACAGCTGCTCAAGTTGTTTCCTGAATGCATTATGAGTGAATGAGTGCAGTTTCACACTTCGCTTTCTTTAATTCTCTTAAAGTATGTTACTTACATTTAGATGAAAACAAACTTACCGCTGCTTGCCATGTTGAAGTGATTAAAGAATTCACCGGGTGCCGCACCTTTCCTTCCTTGTCATTCAAGTTTTTTAAAAAAGCATCTCCTATTGGCTAAGCATATTCTTAGTCGTGTAAAAGCACCGCCTAGAAAGCGCAGCTCCTGTAGCTTGAGCTAATTTCATAATAAAAGACCCGTAGATTCAAAATAAAAGACTAGATTGTGGCACATAAAAAAACTCTTTAAATTTGAAAACCTACAGGCTGCAAAAATACATATTTTATCACTAACACACTTTACAATAAGGTTCATTAGGTAACATTAGTTAACTACATTAGTTAACATGAACTAGGAATTAACAATACTTCTACAGCATTTATTAATCTTTGTTAATGTTAATTTCAACATTATTAAAATCTGGTTAACATTAGTTAATGCACTGTGAAGTAACATGAGCAAAGTGTAAAATTAAATAACGTTAACGAAGATTAGTAAATACAGTAACAAATGTATTGCTCATGTTAGTTAATACATTAACTATTGTTTAAGTAATGAACCTTATTGTAAAGTGTTACTGACAATCTTGTGTCACAATATCAATCTTAGTAATACTGCATAAAACTTTTTAAAAAGATTTTAAAGTAAAGAAATATACTGTTTTTTTTTTTTTTTTTTTTGTCTTTGTGTATGTGAGGGGCTTGGGTAACTTTTTTCTTCTTCATGATTTTCATTCCTCCACTTACATTATTGAAGTTTTGTAAGGCACAATAATAATAATAACAATAATAATAAATTAATTATTACTATTATTATTATTATAGCACTTTATGATTATTATTTTGTATTATTATTATCAATAAATATTATTATTATTATTATTAATAGAAAGTGTTAGTGACTATTATAAACTAGTATTTATAATCACTAGCTCACTTGGAGTGTTTGTGTAAAAAAAAGAAAAGAAAAAAGCAGCACTTAATTTACCATGGTAAACAGTTTCCACCAAAGCACTTTTTACGAGTTATTGGGTTATTGTTACTGCTGCAAACTATAATAAAGTCAGATGGAATCTCCTTCAAACAGTGTATGGTGTCAGGCATTAAGTACCACTTTACATAGCAGGTATAAAGAATACCGGGGTATTACAATAGGACGTGTTGCATTGCATTACCATATTGCATATCCAAAAAGCCATAGTATTACCACAGGACCATGGTACTTTGCTAATGTAAGTAATGCAGTAAAAACTGTTATTTTGGCAGAAGCTATGGTTAGCATGGTTACTTTTAGCAAGGGAAGGGCACAGTCCACCTCATGAGATGTGGAGAAATGATGTGTTATGACAGCAGTACAGATCTGAAGACATATTTACAAATACATGAGACTAGCCAGACTCACATGAATTAAACTATTTATTGGTAAGGTCTCAGAAGAGTCTCACTTGAGTAAGAATCATCCCTCAATACTGATTTGGTACATCATGACATCCATAATGAGTCTCTTCACAGTGGAAAGAATCCATTTCTATGGTTTGGGTTCTAGTACAGCAACTTTTCTGCATAAAAACAAAACTAAACAAACAGAACATCAAACGGGGCATCGATATTATTCATCTGTGATATCTGAGTGTCACATAATTCTAGTGTTTTAATACCAGCTGTTGATTTGCACATAACAAGCCACCTTCTGTTAGAAATATAAAAGTTGATATTATGAACAATATTCTACTGTGCTGCATAAAGGTAAATCTATACACTGTACATACAGATATATTTTGAAAAACAAGTTTCACAGTTTTAAACTTTATTTAAAGTATAAACCATTTTAAAACACTTTACATAAATTATTTCTGTGCATGACTAGAATTTGCTTTGGAACAAAAAACAAAACAAAACAATACAAAAATGAAAAATTATTACATATCATACAAAGGAAAATAAACTCAACCATCAATGTTCATCTTTGTAGCTAAAAGCGATGACTGCTTTATGATTGTCATATAGTACTATGAATGATAAAATGAAAACAAACTAAGTAAAAATAAATAAATAGTTTCTGACACTAGTAACCTTTCAATCTGGAGACTGTGAGTGTTTTTTCGGATATCTCTATACAGAAGTGCCCTGGTGAAGGTCTCGTTACTCTAATGCGACTGGGACGTACAAAACTATCGCATCTAAAGCACACTCAGAACTTCACTGTTATCTGATACAATGCAAGTACTTCTCTATCAGTGATGAAATAAACTATGTCTGACTTGGATTTTCTCATCACTTTTACTCCACTGGAATTGTTTTGAAGAAACAGTCTGTAGACGATGGTGCTTGCTGCAGTGGCGATTGACAGTTTAGCTGTGAAGAATGTGAGGCCTGAGACTGACATTTGTCTTGACGGATGTTACTCCTCAGTTCTGACGTCGAGACTTGGCCTCTCCAGCGGCGCTTGAGACTCGCAGCACCTCTCCGAACCAGATCGCACCATCAGAAGGGTACCATCTGGCACCAACATCCTCTCGGTAACCCAAAAAATATGGGTAAAAATATCTATTCTTTTTTAAAAAGGGGATTTTTCATATTTCAGCAACAGTAGCTCTGTTTCGTTTTTCAGTTTATCAGTGCTTTTTGACGTCCATTGTTGAAAGACAAAGACGAGGTCTTTCAAATTGTTGTTTTTTGCCAGAGGCAGTATTAACAAAGTTTTTGAGAGTTCTTCTTTTAAAAGTCCCTGCAGCGTTCAGTGAGTTTCCCCATTAGTTCAATTATTCTCCGTGGGTTCAGGAGATAACGGAAAAAAAGTGAGGGAAAAAAGAGAAAGACGAAGCAAGAGAGAGAAAAAGATCGAGAAAAGAACTGAAAACTAAAGATATAAGCGGAGATAAAGCGAAATATAAAGAAACAGGATAACAAAAGATTTGGACTGTTACCTCTTCCCCATCTCATTCTGTCTCAGGAACTGAATGTTGAAACTGCTGTCCGCTAGTTCAGGGTACTGTTCCACTGGTAAAATGTAGTATCCGTCGTACCCCTGCACTTTCCCTGTTGAAAGGAGCTGCTGTCTCTCTCCTTCAGTCCACAAGCGGCTTCCCTCTTTGTTATCCCGCGCCCGCTGCTGCTCTCGCAGCCAGGCGGCCGATAGCGCCCGCTGCCGTGCCAACTCCAACAGCCGGGCTCTCTCCTCATCCAGCACGTCCGACGCCAAGCCGTAGCGCACGCTCAGAGAAAGAGCTGGAACCCGGAACTCAACGGTGACCCCTCGCCGCGATCGGCCGCTTACTGTCACGTTGATCCCGCTTTCCAGTGCCTTACGTCCGTTGGTGAGTCCCAAAGCTAGAAGGTCACTGTCAGCTGAGCCTATCTTCACAAAGAAATGACAGTCACGACCATCCTGCGTGTAGTGCGTTCCATCTAAGTAGACGGCGCTATTTAGCACCAAAGCCACCTTCCTGCTGTCATCGCTGGCCATGCTCGAGACCCCTGTGACCACACGGCCTTCCTTCACCGCCAACATCACTCCTCTTCCAATGATGGGGGTACTCGTGCCAAACCAGTGGCCCTGTTTCTCATGTTTGGTCTTGCGCTCTTTGTCAAGAAGCCGTCCCTCCAGAGCCATGAAAGCCTGGTTGTGCCTCTCGGCTTCCTGCTGAACTCCGGTTATCAGCTGCAAGAAGAACATTTAAGGCCTTGGTAAATGCAAGTAAGATCACATAATACAGTATTCACTGACCAGCTACCCTTGGAAATACAAAAGTAATTCCGCTTAAGATTTACTATGGGATTAATGTAGTGACTCACCTGCCCATTTTCACTTTCCTGACTGGCGAGGAGCTCATATGGCGGATCCACAAAGTAAAGTGTGTGTCTGGGAAAGCCTGGGATGATGTTGCTGAGCTGAAAGCCAAACATCACCAGCCAACTCTTCACGTCTGCAATGAAATATACAATATATAGAAAAGGAGCGTATAAGCTGTGATTTTGCAATAAAAAGGGTCATTTATTTACTGATTATAGGGCTGTCAATCGAGTAAAAACCTGAATCAAATTACCTGCATTATGTCTTTACATTTATATTTACATTATACAGTATATGCACTACCATTCAAAAGTTTGAGGTCAGTAAGATTTAGGTTACACTTTATTTTGAGGTGTCCATTTTACAGTGTAATTATATTTTACAGTACTGTGTAATAATAATTAACTACATGTACTTACTAATAGGGTTAGGATTAGGGTTTAATTTAGGGTTAGTTGCATGTAATTATGCATAATGTATAGTTATTACTAGAGTAATACACTGTAAAATAAAGTGTTACCGAAATCTAATAAGAAATAATAATAAAAAATGTTTCTAGAGCAGCATATCATCTTATTAGAATTATTTCTGAAGGATTATGTGACACTGAAGACTGGAGTAATGAAGCTGAAAATTTTAATGTAATAATATTTCACATATTATTGTTTTTACTGTTTTTTATCAAATAAAGGCAGCCTAAGAGACTTCATTTAAAAACATTAAAAAGCTTACTGACCCCAAACTTTTAAACGGTGGTGTATATGATGAGCATTACGATTACGTCTCTGAATATATTGTTTATGTCCATATCATTGAGCATTAGATCAAAAACTGTATTTATTTTATCACATTATTTTTTTAAAAAAGAGACTTATTTAAAAAACTGAATGAACATGTAAAACTGACAGCCCTAAATAACTAATAAGTTGGCAAAGCTGCAAATGCACCCAATCATAAAACCATTAAGTCACCTGTGACATAATTCTTCACATCCAGCATGTCACTGAGCGGGTTGTTATTCTTGAACATGTACAGGTTGAAGGGTGCCAGATCTTTGCCGATCTTCTGCCACATGGTGTAATCAGGCGATGTCCATCTGGCCGCTAAAACATCATAGTCTCTCTGCGTGAAATGCACCAACTTGGTTAGTGAGTCATAAAGCCCTCCGTGGAAGCCGATTACGAGCTGGAACTCAGGGTTCGAGTCGTGGTACACCTCCCCATAAGCAGTGTACTGCACCTGTTTGATCATTTGCCCGTTGCTGCTGAAGACAGCCAGTGGCGTGCCGGTGTTGTCAGAGGCGATGTAGTACTCCTCCCCACTACTCACCTCCATGGCAAACAGATGGCCCTGCAGGTCATAGTACAAAGAGCTGATTTCTGAGCTGGAGTGGTTGAACACATGCGTGACCCGAGTCGGGTTGTTCAGGTCAGCATAAAAGAACTGGAGGTGCTGACCCAGACTGTTCTTAGTAGACACCCTGCGTCCCAGCCCATCGTAACGGTACTGCACGCTCCATCCTCCAGCTGCGCGGCTGTAGGCTCGCACCAGCTGGCCTTTAGAGTTGTAGTCAAACACATCGCCGCCCCTCTGGCTGAGGTAACCGTCCTCGTCCAGACGGTACTGCACGTCACCGAGCCGTGTGATGCGGTCTCGTAGGTCATAGCGGAGCGGCATGAGTCGGGCACTGTTACCCGGGTTAAGCAGATGTAGGTTGCCGTTTAAGTCGTAGCTATAACGCCAAGTGGACCAATCATTCACTTTAACACCGCTGAGTTGTCCGTCACCATCGTACTCATAGCGGTACTGCGTGGTGTTGGCGTACGGGCCGATCTTTAACTCTCGTTTGATTACTCTGCCCATGTTGTCGTACTGCACCGTCATCCAGTACATGAGAGAGCGAAAGATCTCATACTGAACCTCTTTGATTCGCCCGTGAGCATCAAAATGCTTGCTAAGGGTCATCACAGCAGTGGTGATTATCTGATTGATGTCATAATAAATGACTCCAAACTTTCCAAAGTGCTCCACTTTACCGGAGATCTCATCATAGCGGTACAGATCCACAGGAAGTGGCGTCTCGCTGATCACAGGCTTCATGCTGGCGATTCGGAAACTATTGTCATGGTAGGTGTAGTCGAAGCGCGCGTTCACCATACCTTCCTCCGAGAAGCGATAGATCTGCTTGTCGATCAGTGGACCCATTTTACGATAGCGAATCGTGCACGAAAAGCCACCGCTCTGCAAGTTGACCATTTTTAGCACTCCTGCTGTCTCGTCGTAGCCAAAGGTGATGGCTGTGCTGTCATACAAGATCTCTGAGAGCTTGGCCAGCTTGCCGTATTTGTAGAGGACACGACGGCCAGTACCCAGGAAGTAGGTGGCCTGGGGACGTCCATCCTCACTGAAGTCGTAGATGATGGACGCGTTGCTCTCTGGTGGGTTGTAGGTGTTGCGGATGTAGCCGATGGAGACGTGAGTGAACATGGTGTGACGGGCAACGCTGGGCATGGTGACAGCCGTGATGCGGTTAGAAGTGTCAAACTCAAAGATGTATTGTCTCTGACTTTGCAGGAGCAGCACCATGGACTGTGGAGAGAAATATTTTCAGAACATCTTTATCACATTCATATTAATTAGCAACAACATCTTTAGCAAGCTGTCATAATTCAAAATGAAATCAGACATCATTAGCCACTTTTACACCGCCGGGACAAACTGTTCTCTTTGCTTAACCATTCCGTTCTGTGCCGATCCGGCCCAGCCGGAATGGATATGGTTTCATTTTCCACTGAGGGGCTGATAGCAGAGCTCGTTGGAATATAATACAAATTTGACAGTGAAAGTGTCTTGCTCAGGGGTCATACCTTAGTCGTGGTATTGAGGACGGAAGAGAGAGCTGTACATTCACTCCCCCCACCGACAATTCCTACCGGTACTGAGACTCGAACCCACAACATTTGGGTTATAAGTCTGACTCTCTAACCATTAGGCCACAACTGCCCTGAAATGTGTCAGCTGTTGCCTTGATGAGTTTATAGACAATTTTATTATTAATTTGTGTTTGCGTCACTTAAATATAGCACGCTTGACCAGCTACGGAGAAATTGGTTGCCAGGCAACAGATGAGTGACCAATCCTGAGTGTCAACGTCATTACACGCATTCTACCAGCACGGTTAGCCAACTGTGCTGAGAATTCAGGGCCGAGACGGTTTGGAATCGTGCCGTACTAGGCTCAAGTATAAATAGAACCAGAACCTTTCCTTACCATCCTTAGAACGATTTGGCCCGACGGTGGAAAAGTGGCTATAGTGCTCCGAATGTTGGAAAATTCACTTAAAAAACAATTACTGAATGAATTTGATATAATATGGTGTTTTTTTCTTATAACAACCCTGCTTAGAATTGTATTTGTTTTAGTTTAAAAAAAAAGATAACTATGTAAAAAAACAAAAAACAAAAAAACTTTTGAATAATTTAAATTTTATTTATTTTATTGACTAAAGAAAAGGCATTAAAATCTGAAAACAATATTCCCAATAACCTTACTTTAATTAATAATCTCACCTTGTCCAGGTAACTGTAGCTCCAAACCTTTCCATCTACAAAAGAGCGTGAGAGTATTCGGCCTAGTGGGTCAAACTCTGTTCTCTCACTCATACTGCCTCGGTGCAGACCCACTAGCTGGCCTGTACTGGAGTACGACACATTCACCACTGCAAGGCTGCTGCTGGGCTGCCATATTGCTGGTCTGCCCTGAGCATCATACGTGATCCTCAGAGTAAACTTTCTGTGGTCGTCATAGATCTTCTCTGTCCGTGTGTTCCTGTCGAAGTCTATTGACAGTAGATTGCGCCCATGTGCCTGCAAATTGCACAAATATTTGGCATGAAAACCACTCCATTTGGTGGGATGATTAGTTGATCTAACAGATCAAGCAGGATTCTTGCACAACTTTGCTTGCAATGAGCATAGAAATGTGAAAATAATGTACATAATCGCAGTAATTAAAATCTTAGAGCGAGTGCCCACCCGAAGTTTCCTGCCAAACACAGTGACCTTGCCCTTGGACAGCTCTTTGCGCAGTCTCCACTCGATGGAGTTCAGACCGTTGTCAGTGGGAAGGGTGATGTTCCTGCGGCCGATGGTGGGACTCACTGATCCTGCCAGGATATGGGGCTCAGTGTGGTAGCTGATTCCCATCCCATTGGCGTACATTACTCTTAGTGTGCCATTGTTACACAGTTGGTAGCTGTTCCGTACTTGATCTGCAGGGGGCAATAGAGTGATATAAAATTACCATAAAATTAAGTGCAAAAAATATTTCATGACAAATTTTCAACATGACAAGCGGACAAAACGACAACAACAAAAAAGGCTTGATATATTTTGAACTCATGAAAGGGCTGTGGGGCATTTATCAGCTCAAGAACAGTCTGGCTGTCTATCTTTGGATCATAAAAGATAACAAGAGAAGTGCTTTGTTTATAGCAAATGATGTGGATCCCTGAATCCCTTTGTTTCAGAGTGCCACAAATATTTATGCTTCAGAACATCCACTATAAATAAATTACAATCCATGAAACTAATTTATGAGCAGAAGGTACATTCATAAATTGGAGATAATATCGCTTATAATTTACAAGGAACCTTTTAAAGGCATTTAGTCAATTCATTATTCGCTTCATGAGCATGTCAAGGTTAGATTCAAAAGCATCATCAGAGGGATGTTCTCCTTGGACTAAATCCTCTGTAATTCATTCAAAAGGTCCCTCCCCCGTCCTGTGTTATGTCTGGTTGTATTGAAGTTTTACTTTTTTGTTTAGTCTGCCATGGGAAGGAAGTAAAACATTTTTGCTTTCTCCCTCTGTCTTTTGTACTTTCATCTTAACAGATGAAATAAGCTTTGGGACAGTGGGGTTTGTGGCTGAGGGCAGATGGAAGACAGTGAATATTTACTTGGGATAAGGTAATGAATTTGTCTCAAATCATATGCATCACATCAAAACACAACTGTAGTGCTAGGCTTGGGAGAGAAAACAAATGCTGTTTTCTGCACTGAATCATACTTTCGCTTCCAGCCTCCCACATAAACATCGGGGGTATCTGTATCTTGCCGAGTAAGTTTGTAGGCACTGATATATAAAACAATTAAGTTAAAAAATGAAACAAAATATGCGACCAACTGAACTGAGCACAGAATCATTTTCAAAATGATTTATGAAACCCAAAATTTATTTTCAAAAACAGCTACTGAGCAGACATACCTTGCACAACAGTATAGGAGGCTTCTACTGACGAAAGATTAGTGATAACAGTGACATCATCATCTCTGTTGGAGCTCTCAATGTCAATGTTGATGGATTTTTCAATCTCTCTATGCAGACTTGTAACCATTCCCGTTGGGTACGTCACATTGGTTAGTCTCCCTTCACTGTCATACCTAAAAAAAATATACTGAATGTTAGGAAAAGGCATTTTAAAGTTCATAATAAAGTGAAGCACTGGGGACAATTATAATGAGTTATGTCTTTGCTCAAAACAAGTCTAATAAAGTTTGCTGGACCAAGAAGGTCAGGCAATTTTTTTGTTTTAGAAGAGTTCAGAAGCCAGTTAGACCAGCTGAAAACAAGCATAGTCTGGCTAAAAGACCATCTAAGAAAAAGACATCATGCACCTCTGATATCTTTAATGCTAATGTGAAGTAATTAACAAAAGGGCAAAAATTGGTTTACTTTTCATGTAGATGTTCTTAACAGAGTAGAGGGTAAGGACTGATGTAATGTGGTCTAGTAATGTGTAGACAATCACTCCATATGGGTTCAGTGTTATCCCTGCATCTCTCTTTGTGTAACATTACATTAGGGAGCAGATCTGGATCCTGCCACAGATCTGTCACAGTCTGGCTGATGTCTGTGCCAGTGCAGTGGAGTATGGGGAATTCTGCATCACCAAGAGCACAATTGCTCTATCCTGTTCCTGGAGATTTACTTTCCTGCTGAGTGTTCCAACTCTAATCAAACGCACCTAAAAAAGTTAATCAAGATCTTCAGGTTCCCTTGGAAATTAAAGGCAGGTGTGTTGCGGCGTTGGAAGAAAACTCGGCAGGAAAGAGAATTTGTCCAGCGTTTCCTTCAAAGTCAAATAAATGATCGTCCTATGATATCTCTAGCTTTTAACCATACAGTGTTTTCAATATTTATTTTTTTATATTTTTGTGGGAACTGTGATACATTTTTCAGGATTCTTTGATGAATAGAAAGTTCAAAATAACAGCATTTATTTGAAATAGAAATCTTTTGTGACCTTGTAAATGTCTACTCTGGAACTTTTTTAATTAACTTGATGCTTCCTTGCTGAATAAAAGTATTAATTTCTTTCAAAAAAGCGCTTCCCCCAAACTTTGGAGCAGTATACTACAAAAAGACACAAAAGTGCAATTCTGGCATTTGTAAGCAAGTATATGTTTATCACCAGAGAGGATCATTTACAGTCTCTGCAAACATCTGCAGATGTTTTAAGTAATGTAAGTTTTGACTCATTTTACTGACTTAAAAGCATTTTATTTGCTTAAGAGTGAATGTTTATCATTAACTTTGTATATCCCTAGGTGCCGCCATGTTCATGTGGCATCCTACACTCTCATTTTGTTAAACTTTTCTATTTTGCATTCAAGCTGTAGATTTGACTACAAACTTCGTTCTGTTCTGTTTACCCTAAGGGGGGTTATCGCTGCTCTCCCTGCTCTTATCCATGCTAGGCTGCATGGATGGGCAGGGAGTTTTTGCCCAGAACAGAACCATACCGCCAATCCAAACTGTATGCTAACTGCCAGTCATCTTTGACGATAGTGATCCTGACAGAACTTCTGTTGAGTGTGTCATGCGTAGAGTAAGAATTAAATGTACACACAAAATGTCATAAACCACAGACACACAGCAACTTACTCATAAAAGGTTGTCCAGCCTGTCTCATCTGCTTTTGTGGCCAACAGGCCAGTGTTTCCATTGTATCCCAGCAGAACGATCTCCTGGTTAAGAGCAGAGATAGAGCGCAGGCTTCCTGAAGGATCCAGTCCCAGAGTAACCACCTGATTTTCAGGCTGTAGGATGAGCCTGAGCAGTCCCGCTCCACCCTGCCCTGCCCCATCCCTACGCACTTTCACTGTATTATTGCAGTTATCCACCACTGTGGCCAGCTCTCCATCAGGGCCGTAGCTGAAATTGTAGAGGGCCAGGCCTGTCACAAGACTGATGGTTTGTAGGTGGAGACCCTCCTCGTTAAACACATACAACTCTTGTTCCTGAGGGGACGCGACCTCATATTGCCCCAGCGCCGAAGGTCCTGGTCTGTTAGTGCGCACAGCGCGGATTCGAATGTTATTGAGATCTGCAATGTAGAGCGTGCCATCAGGTGAGACAGCCAGAGACATGGGGGAGTTGAGGCTGGCATCTGTAGCGTAACCGTCGTCCCCTGCAAAGCAGTTACAGTTGACGTCGTTCTTGCAGTCGCACTCTGAGACAGCACCAGCCAGCAGCGACATCTCTCCGTTGGTGCTGACTTGCCGCACACGGTTGATCTTCTTCTCGTCTGTCTCGGCGATGTAGAGCACGCCCGTATGGGAGATAGCAATAGCTGTGGCGCTCTCCAGGGCGGAGTGGATGGCCAGTTTGCTGAGGGAATAGTCGATGCCAGGCACCTGGCAGTGCATAGGCCGCCCAGCGATGATACTCACTTGGTGGTTTTCGGTGATGCGTAGGATAATATTGTTCTCTAGCACATAAAGAGAGTTATCCATGGGGTTTACTGCCAAGTCGGTGGGCCACTCCAAGCGCACCTGGATGAAAAATGAATTCAAGTTGAAATTAATCTTTCAGATTCACCAAGCACTTTTCTTGTATCATTTTCTTGGCTTCTGATTAAAGTTTTGCAAGCCTGCTAGACATGATTAATACTTGCATATCTTCTTTGAAAATTCAGTGTTACAAGAATTCGATTCTGTCATAAAAATGAACCATCCAACTTCCCGTTTCTGACTGAGAATAATTTATAACGTATGCTGACGGCTTGCTGACCTGACTGACATCCATGCTGGAGTCGCAGCTCAGTGGGCGGACAGCAGTAAGGTCATTTGCACCCAGTAGAGTAGAGATGATGCCGTTTTGATCCACTTTCCTAATCATAGTGGCATCCACAAAGTACATAAGCCCATTCTTATCTACAGCAATACCTGAAAAGAGAAACAAACAGGTCAAGAGTCAGCTGGGAAGTTCAGGGGTGATACACACTCAATAACCCTTTGCCTGTCAGGCTCGTTTATTTTTGTCTTCTGTGTTTCTTAATGATCAGAGCAAGTGAATCTTTGATCTGGTTTCAACCTGTTCTAAGTTTATCTTCAGGCTCTGCTCAATTCGTCTTTCCCTCCCAAGTCCCTATCCTATATAAGCTAGCAAATAATACACGTCCATCAAGCGTCACTCCTGTGTCAACCCATCAATTCCCCTTATCAGTCACAGAAGGCAAAGCAGACGAGAATATCTCGAAGTGCTGACAAGAAGATGCTCATAGAATGGACCTGTGTAGGTGTATGATGCAGAGGGGTTTGAACAAAAAGACGGGGAGACAAATAGCATGAGGGGAAAGACTGAGTGCACTTGACTGAGCATTTTCACTGTGAAGTCATCTGGGAATCGGTAATGAGGCCTGTGTAGTCTGTCACCTCTCTACTCTCTCTCTCTCTCTCCAGAAGCTCAAATTCAACGTCACATACAGAAAATGTGACAATGTGACATCCTTGACAGTTTGGTGTCAGACTGGCTATTTTTTCCTTACACCAAACCTGGATTTCTTTTTCAAAACCTGCTCTAACTTATCATTGTACCTTTATCCTTTCCTTTCTCATTGCAATATATTTGTTTTGGTTGAATATGTTGTGCTTTAATTCCAGTTTATGTTGAACTTTTGATTTGTGACCCATTGCATGTATGCAGAAATTATATTCAAACACATTTATAAATGGATTTATTATTATTTTTTTTTTATTATGATTTTTTTGGTAACACTTTACAATAAGGTTCATTAGTTAACATAGTTAACTTGATTTTGTGGTGAAACGACAGACTTCTCTCTGGTGATGTATGCCAGATTATCATTTAGTCTGCTTAAACCCTGTCCCTTTCTTACAATAAACCGCAAGCTTGCATTCAGATCTACAATAATCCAATCAACAACCAAATGCATAAAGCCAAGTCCCTGTCCTATATATTTTTTTATTTTTAGAAAATCTGTTTCACTTGGATGTACCTCACTATACGGAAGAAAATATCTATCAATACTTCTGTTTCATCACAGCTTTATTCAAATCTCTTCCTTTCAATCTCACTGCTGTCTAGAAGAAACTGAAATATTCAAGAGAAATTATTGTGATTTTTCTTTCTGTGTAATCTACCTAAAAACAAACTCTGTATAATAAAGAAATATGCTCGCAGCTCTGAACTGTAACATCTGAGAGTTAAAAGAGCCACCACATTAAGTAACATTATCTTTGAGAGACAGACAGAGAGAGAGAATACCAAGAGACTCCAATAATCGAAGCCAGAGACTCGCACTCCCCATAGCACATTCAGAAATTAATTAATAGCTTAAGGTTGAACGTTCTCTGTGATTGTGGAAGCAGCTGGAGGATAAGGCTCTTTTTATCCATGTTAGGTGTCACTGCTACAAAGGAAACTGATGTAAAGACAGCCTGCAGAAACATTTCTTCAACTCAGACACATGTGAAGATGTTAACGTGATTTCAACTGATGTGAAGGGGATAAACCATGCAATAAGCTTTATGACTAAAACAACTGATTTAAGCTTCTGCTTTGGTATTTTTCAATGTTTCCACCTCACCTTTGGGGCTCATGAGAGTGGCTTCTACAGCTTTTCCCCCGTCCCCGCATCTCTCGTCAAAAGGAAGGCACTGCTCTCCTGTGCCCGCCACCACTTCGGCATTGTCGGCCAAAAGTCTTCCCCCTGTGAGTGATCGCACCTTGTAGATTCGCCTTGAATTTGTGTCAGAGATGAACAGAGCCCCAGAGACTGGGTCCACAGCCAGGAAGTACTTATGAGTTGGGTTGTTACTACGAAAAATGAGGTCATTACGGAGTCAGTCCTGCAATTATGTAATTAGCTATAATGTGTTGCTCTATCATTATTTTAAGTGAATAATCCAACTGAAATGTGAAAAACAAGTTAAAGTTAGAGGCTCACCTATGTCGAAAATCCTTATTTCTGTAAATGAAGAAAAGAACAAGAATCACAATTATGCTGCTAATAAGATGACATGACAAAAATACATTGTGTATTTTATTTAAGAGTAAACTGATTTAAGAATAAAAAAGAAAGATTAAATTATGAGTAAAACATAATCTCCTCTGGCCCTTTTTCAATACCTGAGCTCCAGTATGCGTGTGGTATTGAGGTTGGGATATACTCTGCGTACGAAATTCAAGTCTCCGACATAAAGGCTGCCATCAATGCCTGCTGCCAGGGCTACAGGTGCCAGCAGCTTATTTCCATCAGCCAGGCCATTACAGCTCGGGCATGAGATGCTTCGCCGACGCCCATTACCCATGATGCTTGTGATGATGGGTGGCTGCTGGGACACAAAGACGTTCTCACCGCTGCCCTTATGAAGGATGCCTGGTGTCAGACGAATAAAGAAACAATAACCATTTAAATGGAAAAAGAAAGTGCCATTTTCAAAAGACCATTTTAGTAAAAGCTGTTTACCTGAGCCATTTATGAACATTACAAACACATTTTCAGGGGATTACATTAAATTATTGATCAAAACAACAGGCTCTTCCACTAAAAGCAGCCAGGCATCACATTGCATCAGATTTCCTGTGTCAGAGAGGTATGGCCCTCCCCACACTCCAAATCTCAGTCTCAGCTGGTCTGAGACTGCTCTGGAAAAAGTGTTTTAGAGTTTAATCAGTGACAATCAAGACTCTAATTTTAAATGAGTATAATTACTTATTACACAGCAAAGTTTACAAAATGATCAAATATTTATCAAATTTCAGATAAAAAAATAAAAATAAAATAAATAATAATACTATAAATATGTAACCAGAAATTCTTTGAAATTCAATTAGAAAGAATTATTCAAGGTTTCTAGTACTAAAAAAACCCAACCAAACATTTTAATAAATGTCTTTTTAATTTTAAAAGACCTTTACACAGTGCGTGCCATTGTAAATACAGTATGTGTCTAACCTGACTAAGGTCTATTACTTCAGTCTTCAGTGTTACATGATCCTTTAGAAATCATTCTAATAAGTTGATTTGGTGCTCAAGAAACAGTTATAATATAACTGTGTATATATATATATATATATATATATATATATATATATATATATATATATATATATATATATATATATACACACATACAGATGCATTTTGCCCCCGAATTAGAACATAACGCTCATACCACTGCGCAGATTGAGTATATGGTGTTTGTCCAGAGACCAGCCGCCCAGATTGGAAGGTTCCAGCTCATAGCCCTGAAGCATAGCCGTTCTCTTCTCCCACAGCACCAGACTAGGACATGATTCATATTCATACCCCACAGAGACTTAGATAGAGAGAGAGAGAGAGACAAAGGGGAGTACACAAAATGTATCAAAACAGCATTTAATTAATTAACTACATGACAGGCCAGTATTAGAGATGATTAATTTACATTCAATGCAAGCAGATTGGATGGAGAGTCTAGCTGGGAAACAGTGAGGGAGAATATAAATATTTATTTGAAAACCACATGCTAAATTAACAATAAACAATTTCCGAGAAACAATGAAAATTCAGCACTGTAGAGACACACATATGAGGAAACTAAAAGCTATAAGTGACCTTGCAACAATCATCACAACATTTCTCTTTCCTGCTTTGCCGACTGCTGGGCAGAAGTAGGACATATCAGGTTCTGGGCAAGCCTTCACAAATCACCACAGCTTGGGTGCTTTCACAACCACCAAGCACCTTGGTAAAGTGTGAACATGATTTGTTCAGACACCCTGTGGCTGGACATGACTTCAGCTTTCACTTTTCAAACAGGACTGTGTGATCTGTGCTGCTGCCATAGGGTCATTGCAAGATCTGTGTTTCCACAAAAACTTTCCTTCCAGTTCAGAGAAAGTGGAGCACAACTCCATGAATCCATTAGCATAAATACATATTGGATATATACCAAAGAGGCAGGTGAGAATTTATAGCTGCGTAGATGCGAGAGGGACTGTGGGTATAAGAACCCCAAAATATAAAAGAAAAAGACTCAGACGTAGAGAGCTGGAAGGTAGACAGGCTGAGAAAGCAGGGGAAAGACAAAGAGAGATTAGTGGGTGTTATAAGGAGGTCACACTAGACAGAGTGCTGTTCTCAGCGTTTCCCTCGGCTCACTGCGGCTGCTCTCTCAACCTGTGTGTTTCTCTGACAGGAACGGTCAGGCTGAATGATCCTTGGGTCCTACGTTCACACGGATGAGCACGTATCCTATCTGATGTGTTAACTCTCACTGTGTTCAGTCAGCAGAGTGACCAATTAACCATGCCTGTTTAACTGGTGTGTGTCTGTCCAAAATGCTGAATGGTCATTACAGCCAGCCAGGGTCCCAAATTAACAACCGTCAATTGGCAAACGTGAGTAAATTTTATATTTGGCAGGTGAATTTCGCAGTGTCACAAGCCAATCTGGAGGGTGACAATTTTATAATGGATCAGTTGGATTTGTGTGTTGTGACATGGAGAACGTCTATCAGTAATGTGATTTACAGTAGTGAAAAACATATTTGTATGATAAGATGAATTTAAAAAATGGTGCAGTAGGGAAAAGGCACGATTTAAGTTCTCCAAAGCATGAGAGCACTTTACATTAACCGTTGGTTTACATAAACCAAAAGAGTTTAATGTGGGCTGGGTACTATGTCAAGTGCTGTCATTGTTTGTGCCATTTAATGCTCTTGAGAGATGTGTTTTATGCATTTACCAGCGTATAACTTACATTTTACTGTTACAGTCCTATGAACTGAAAGTCAAGACTATTTTTCTATCTGCCAAACAATTTGTATTAACAGTAGTGATGCACTGAAATTATTATTCTTTTACCCGAAACCAAAATAATAAAGTTTTCATTTAGCCTAAAACCGAAACCAAAATAATATTTATTTAATTATCAATTAATCAAATTTATTTACTAATCAACACTCACAAACTGAGTTGTATATAAACATTAAACTGCATCTAAGGCTTGATTACATGATAGACTTCAGTAAATTGCACTGTCTTTCTACATACCTTCTGATGTTCATTCATGTATATGTTGTACTATAACTAGTAGTAAAGAAGAAGATATGATTGGTTCATGTGCACAAAATAGACACTGACACAGTCAAAATGTGCCATCTGAGAAGCATCACTGTTTCAGTCAATTATTCCAGCCTTTCAAAACTGTTTCAGATGGAAATGAATTTTCACTTTCAGCCAAAACAGTTTTGGCTGAAATCATTGAGGGAAATGGAATATTTTCTGTTGCTGAAATTCTGGTGCATCACCGATTAACAGCAAGCTGTGTCAAAAACATCACTGAGTGAGCATTTGCTCATAAACATCAACCAATGGAGCACAGTGGAGTAATACCGTTCACTAAAATAGATTTTTGAATAAAATGTTTGTTTGGAGGTCAAATTCACAAAATTATATATTTTTTAAGAACAACGACTATAATGGGATAATAACATTTATGAGGAAATTGTGTCAGAGCATGTGTGCCAATAACTAAGCCACGCATTCAGTCATAATCGATTGTGTGTGCTTACCCACTGCATCAGAGAGGCCGTAGACACGCTGACCGTATGCATCGGTCTTGTCCCAGATAAAGGTGTAGGCGAGGTTAGGTGAGGCATGGAACCACTTTTGAAAGAGGTGGCCCTCCACCGCAACCATCAGATGGACTTTGACTAGGCTGAGGGGCACCACGGCTTGAGTCATGGTGATCTTGAGCAAGGAGCGGTAACCTGAGGTCCGGGAACTCAGGTGACAGAGCTTCAGACTGGTGCCAGGAATCTCTAGCTGCTCATGGAGAACCTGGCGGACAGATGGAGGAATGACTTTCATGTCATAGGAAAAGGGTATTTTCAAAAAAAAAAAAAAAAAAAGAAAGAAAGAAAATGATTAAGAAGGCCATAGGGTAGAAGAAAGACTAAGAAAGATGAGAGGAAGGGGAAATGCAAAAAAAGAGCATAATTAGAGTGAAAATGGTTGATGAGGGATGACCTGTGAGTTTTGTCAGGTTAACAACCTGTCAGCTAATTTAATGACTAAAGAGAGAGTGCTGAGGGAACATGAATAAAGTGAAAAAATAGCACAATATTTGGGACACTGAAGTGAGCAAAATTGAAGGGTAAAATCTAACTGAAGATTCCCATCAGTGCAAAAGGCATTAATCTGCTAATTACAGTAATGGAGGTCTCGAGGAACCAAGGATCTCATCACACCTGTGTCTCTGGAATGACGGACCTCTCTCCTGGCCTGGAACTGAAGAAAGAGGAAAGGGGGGAGGCCACCACCACAGGATCAGGCCTCACAAATCCACTGAGGTCACAGCTCGGGATGGTGTTCTCCTCTGTCTTCAACATCAGAGTGTCCATGGCATAGAAAATGTTCCAAGGGAGCCACACCGTGCGCTCTTGACTCAGAAACGGCGCTCGCTCAAAGCGTAGCGTGAGAGAGGCTCCACCATTGGCAATGAGGTCAAATCTAATGACACAAAGAGAGAGGAAGGGGGAGTGTAAAAAAAAAGTACTTGTGTTATTCTCGGTTATTGATAGCGCCATTACATTCCGAATGCTTTTACCATTAAAAAATGCCATTTCGCTGGGAGGGATAATTCATTGTTTTGATATATTGCAGTCATTTCAATGGAAAGACTGAGTTTACTCTGCTCTAAATGAATCTAATAAAGATTTGTTCAGTTAGCATGTAGCTCTCTAAATCACTAGAAGCTTATGTAAACAAGTAAGTCACAGGCTTGGCGGCAGAAATAATCAAAGTGTTTCAGAGGGGAAAGGATAGCGTGTTGCTTGGATGATGGGCTTGGATGTAGGTACCAGGGTTCAGCAAAACTGATGAATTGGCTTCTTTTCAAATCAATGAATGAATGAATCAATCATCTTATATCTATCTATCTATCTTTTATCTATCTATGTTGTCTTTTCACAACATTCAAACAAGGCTGGCAAGCCAACAATCAAAGTTTGTCTTGACAAACTTTGCTTTTTTAGTTAAAAAACAATTGCATGAATTGCTTTCATTCAAATTGCGCTTTAGCATCCATTTTGCTACCTCAATTCAAATTCAGGAATTGATTTGGAATTTAAGAGGCATTCTCAATTAATTTCTGAATGGCATTCAACACTGCAAGTACTACAATGAACTACAGTGAACTTACGTTCCATCCTGGCGTGTGAGGGTGTAGCCATACTGGGGGTACTTGACAAATGACACATTAACTCCCACCAGCGGGGTTCCATCTGTAGTCACCACCTGACCTCTGATCAGTGATGCCAGACTGGAGAACACAGAACAAACAAGAAGACATCAGCTGCTCTATAACCACTAAATCCAGAGAGATACCATCAGTCAATCAAAAAAAAAAAAAAAAAAAAGCTATCAAAAAAAATCCCATAAATTTCTTATTAGTCAACTCATCTGTCAGTCTTTCCAAGAAATATACAGTAGAAAGAAACAGGAAGATGTTGTAGCACCACTGACATCAATCAATACAGTTCCTAAAAATAGCTCAGGGTTACAACTGACAATAACTATCTCATCACTCAATGCTCTCTCAACAGATATGGCGTAAATTGTGTGTACTTCAGTGGATATTTCATTTTTCTCCTACCGTACAATGCAGGAGACATGATATTCACCCACTTATCAAGCAAGCAGGTGGGAAGTTGTTGTGTGCAGTAGAGCAAGTTACCTTGCGTTAAAGGGATTGTCTGCAGGGATTATATGTGTGCTGTCCCGGCCCACTAGCATCTTGACACGGTCATAGAAGGAACGGACTTTTTGCTCAGGGTGCTGGCCTTGCTGGATGACTTGTAAGGGATCCCTAGACCCTCTACAAAGTGGACTGTTTTGGCAGGGACTTTGGATACAGCAGTCTGGATCCATACAGTCAGTCAGACCATCTAAAAGAAACAAAACAGCGGTGTGATGAGTAATGCCATATTACAATGGTGCACAATCAATCAGAGCTGCCTAAGGCTGCAAAAGATTTCTCCCTTCATATTTTCTCTGTAGAAAAAAAAAAACATTCTCCATCTGTTGAACAAGAGGCCGTTTCATCAAAGTGTTCTCATACTTTTTGAACACAAAGATGTTGGATTTGAATTTTACCTCTGTCCCGGTATTCATTTACCAAAGAGTTCGAAAAGTGCTTTCTTCTTTCCCTCACCTTTAGGCTTTGAATTAAATTACTTACTGCAGAACATCTGACATTCTTTTTGTAATTCCTTGTTTCAGATGAAAGCCAACAGTCCAGCTCTATTTATTTTCTGAGCATAGTCATCATAATTCAAAGGTTAGCTTATTCCTATGACATTTATAAGAATTGTGAACAGGGATATACATACAGACAGACAGAAAGTTGCCATGTCTGGTTAGCATTGCACATTTACCTCCAAAACCTCAAACAACGGTGTACTGAACAGTCACTCTCGTTCCACAAGAGCATGAAATGACATACATAAAAGGCGTGGTGTGTAATTTGTTTGATGTTACAAAAACTTTATCCTATGGCAGCTTAATTTGTTAAGACAACTATAAGTAAGCCATTCATAAGATGACTTCTACAAAAAGCATAAATACTGTGGTGCTATCAAACTCTTTGTCCAACAGAAACTTCATGCTCAATTAATGGTGTGAGTTTGGGTTGAGACTACCTGTTTGAAGGAACGAACAGGCAAACAGGGTGAATGTGTCTATGAATCTGCCTGTTAATATTTTTGTGTAATTCTTTTTGGAATTATTTAAAATACACAGAAATTACACACAGCAGCTTTTCCTGAAATTATACACAGCAGCAGTTCTTGTGCACATGTGGCTGTTCTTATTACATATAGTCTTTGACACAAAGTGCCCAGAGAGTAAACAAAAGATCTCTCACCTCCTTCATTGTCTTTGTTGTCTGCACACGAAGTCTCCATGGCGACATTGCAGCCCGTGCCTCTCCATCCGGTTTTGCACTCACAGTGCCAGCTGTTTTGACCCAGCAGACACTGTCCGTTTCCATTACATCGGTTAGGACAGCCATCTGCAAGAGCCAGAGAGAGAAGGAAGATGAATTGAGAAAGGCAGAAATCCATCACGCCAGTCATAAGAGCATTGATATGTCAATGATTGTGACCAAAAGTTTTGGAAAACAAGCTAGAAATAGTTTCTAGGCTTTAGGTTTGCTTCAAAGTTGAACTAAATCAAATTGAATGGAATCAAATTTAGAACTAAAATAAATGAAATTACTATTGAATATTTACTGAATATATTTATACAAAAATATTTTGTGATTAAAAAAAAAATCATTTTGGCTTTTAAATTGTTTTCTGGTTATGTAGTTTGTTTACCATCTTTTTTATTTTTCTAAGTTTTCATAAATTGATCTTGCCAATCAACTTTTTGTTCAGTTGTTTATTGTTTATCTACACTGAAACAAAATTAGTAGATGATTAAAAAAAAACTGCATTTTGGCATTGTTTGCACCTGTTCGATTCAATTTTATTCAAAGAGCTCTGAGCCAGCACACAAAGCATATTAACATGAAAACTGCAGACATAATCCAGACAATCAAAACTGACTGCCACAAATGAACATGAAATGCAAATCAGAATGATCATTTATGTTAATATGTATCTAGGTTTTCAAACTTTTGGCCGTGACACAATAGGCAGACATGCACCAGTGCTCACACACAAACATATCTGCCTCCAATGCGCTCAGTGCCTGTCTGAGGGGATGAAGTACAGTATATGAAAAGCATTACTATTCACACCTCAAATCAGTTCAAACTCTGTCAGCAATTAAATTATCTTCGGTGGTCTCCACTGATAGATGCAGTTGGTAGCAAATGAATTTATCAGAACTCATCCATTCAGGAGGGGATATTTGTAAAGAGCACATACACTCTCCGACTGTTCATTTACAGTAGCTGATTTGATTTGTCTGGATAGAGAGCAATGCTCTTATGTAAGAATGTGGTTAGGACAGACCAGAGTCTACAGATCAGATTAGGACGGCTCTTTAGGTCGAGGTACAAATGTGTGTGTTTGTGTATGTGTGAGAGAGAGAACCTTTAGAAAAAGAACATAGTGTGGGAGAAAACAGAGGTATGGAAGTTTGAAAGATGTTTTATAGATAGAGACAGAAGTGCTTTGATAAAATATATCACAGGTTTTTGGAGTGAAGCGTGTGGGTGTTTAATGTATGCAGTTAGGGGATTAAACAGTCACCCTAAAAGACAAAAGGCAGAAAACAATCTTGTCACAACAGTTTTGAGAAGAGCGTGGATTGATGTGAATGTTTTAAGGAAGCTCTCTCTGGGTGAGACAGAGACTAAGATATACAAACACAAAGAGAAATAAAAAACAAAAAAACAAAACACTATTCTCCTTCAGCCACACCAGTCCATAATTAAGCACCCTGGAGATGTGACCTGACATTTCCGAGTCATCAGGAGTTTTGTGTAAATAAAACATGCGGCCTAAACTTCTCAGTACTGCCGTGGGCATCGTCTCTTGCCTCGCTGTAAAACGAAAACCATGCTGTGACCTCACACTGTGTCATCAGAAACCATTGCTGTTGCCTCAGAGTTTAATCTCCAACAGTTAACAGTTCTGTTAGCGTGTCAAAGCCTCAGCTTATGGTTACCCTGGAAACACGGCCTTTTGGAAGGAGCCAGTTTCCTTCATCACAAGGCTATATAGTATTATTGGCAGCTGACTCTGCACAGGTGACACTTCAGATGATTTGTGATGAGGGAAATGAAATGGACTTGATCAGAGGAGTGTGAAAACCCAGCATGCACTGGGACGCATTCAGCCATTGTGACTCAAATCAAATGTTGCTTTAATTAATGTAATTTTCAATGTCTGGGGTCCTTGAGATGCCACATTAACAGCCTGCTATGCATCGATTGTCACGCAATATTGAGCTGAGAGAAAAGTCACTTAGCAATGATTGCCTTTTTAAATGGAGCTGCCATTTTAAGCAGCCAAATACTTATGAAACACCAGGACAGCAAAATCTATGGTGACCATTGATCTTCCTCATTGGGCAGCACTGAGTAGGTCCCCTCTTTCATGCCAAAGGCCAGTCGATTCTCAGCACACTAACTAGAATAAAGTGGGGTTTCACAAACTATTAAGCTATCTGGCTAAAGTAATGTGGGTTGACTCTATTGTAATCTACTTAAAAAGGAGCTGAGATTGCCTTGAGTTATGGGTCAGCGCACACGGTATGAGAGGGATACGCAAAGGTGAGATGGGGAAAGAAGCACACTGCATAGCAACAGTCAGCCACTGATGGATGGAGATGTGAATAGAAAGAGACAGATGGACTGGTGGAAAGGAAAAAAACTGCAAAAAGAAAAAAAGAAAGAAAGAAAGAGTAATTAATGAAGGAAGGAAGGAAGGACGGAGAAATAAATGTCTTAAAGGATGGGATATTAAGGGGGAGAAAGAATGTGTGGAAGAGAAATCTAGTCCTCCACCTAAACCGGCATCCGTCCACTGGCCTGCAGCCCTCTTGCCTTTAAAGGTCATAAAATAAAGGTTAGATTCATAAATCCTCCAAATTCACCTTAGGTAGAGACAGATAAAGTCCCACAGGGAGTGAGCACCTCCTGTATAAAACGCCCTCTGTCTGGGTTTTCCTCACCTATACTGTTCCATGCACTACTACAAAGTCAAATAACATCCTAAACTTCAACAGTGTGAGGAGCTGAACATTTTTACTCAAATGGTTTCTGAACTTTAGCAACTTTAGGGGATAATGTCCTGTGCGAACTAAATGAGTTCTCACTTGTTTGGAAGCATTCAATCATTTTTTCTGCAATTTCTGTTTTGACTAATGACAGAAAATGTGCACTGCAGATTTAACAAATGCCATTCTTTAAAAGGACAAACAGATGTGCAGTTGGGAAGCCGGGATGCATTTGTCTTGTATGCTTCTTTACCCTGGGTGGGTATGGTTTCCACTCATGAGCCAATCATGCATTTGATCAAGTGCAACTCACATCCACTCAGGATACCCTAGCATACAAAGTCAATGCCTCCAGTGGCCTTTCATCTGCAGTCATTTCGGCCAATTAGAGATGCGCATTTAAATCGAGTAACTACTGTCACTAGCTCTTGTTCCAGACTCGCTCCTATCCACTGATGCATGAGCATTCAGGTGATCACTGTGGGCCCTGCAGTTAAACTCCTCATTATCCTGCACTCCCTGCAAACACACCATACCCCCCCCTTCTCAGGAAAGCACACACACTCCTGCCCCTCCATTAGTATTCATCCTATGAGTTGGAACTCATGCAGGCGCTGAGACAAAGTCATTACCATGCCTCCTGTGGTCCTGCAACCCTGTGTGTCGAAATATGCGCAGTAAAAATGTTGCTTGCTGCTCCAGACCCACTCTGCACCAATGGCTCATGAAATTTCACATTTACCTTAGGATCCACTCCCTCCCGATCTCTTTACTTGGATTATATGCATACCTCAGATAGAGCAAAATCTTTGTCTCCACTCTGCAGTTTCCTCTGTAATTGAGCTCTTTTGTCTGAGGCGGACTTGATGGAAGTAGAGAATAGGATGACTTGCCTCCTGCATCTCTGTTTTGTGCAAACATAAAGCCAGACTCAAACAGACTGCAAAGAGCTGGTGTGCCCTGGTGAGCACTACTCTACCTCCAGTAGAAACTGCAGTGTACTTAAAAGCAAGTATTCCCATTATGCTTAGAGTCATGTAGTTGGCCCAGCCTTTAACTCTGCTCCTTTAACAGTTGGAGGGAATAGGGGTGGTGTACTGTAGTGGTTACAGCTCAAGTTTATTCATTCGAGTTTGCCGGTTCAAACAGCAGTTCCACAAAAAGCCATCACTATTGTGCCGTTGAACAAGGCAGATGGATCCTCATGTTATTCCAGGGAAACAGTTCCTAATAAGTTTAATAAGTAAACCCCAACACTCAAAATAAATAATTGGTCTGAGTAGGGCAAACTCAAATTAAACAAATTAGTTCTATGAAATTAACATTTATACTTTCTTTTTCTTTTGAGTTCACGAAACTGATGCATTTTAAGTAGTCTGAATTGTTTCATTGTTTTCTTTTAATTTAGACAAACTTACATTTACCTGAAACTGGGCTGGAATTTCTGTTTCCCAGCATGCTTTGCCATGACACTCAAAAGAGAGAGTAAATGCTAAAATTAAGTGTTATATAATGTTTTTTTTGGGGCAAGATTAATGTTAAGTGGGGGATTTAGTAGTGTTTATTGCTTTCCTATCCTAATTTAGAAGAGTTTCTGTTATGTTTTTTTTTTTTTTTTTTATGGTGACATGTGGAACATGCTTAGTTTGAGAACAGGTATTTCATAAATGTTAAGAAATTACATGATAATTTTAAGTTTAACGTATAAATTAACTTACTCAAAAACTTCAAGTTAAGAGCAATTGAAATATGCCAGTTTTGTGGCATATTTAAGTTAACTTAAAATGTCATTAAACTGTATTCATTCTTTTCAGTTAGATATTTAAAAATACGTTACAAGATCTGACTTGCTCTGCAAGATTCTCTTCAAACCGTTGCTCCGTCATGACAGTAAAAGCCTGACAGACCTGACAGACTGGCTGGTTGTAACAACATGGCAATGTCTTGGCTCATGAGTTTTTTTCAAGAAGACCCCTATATAGACCCCCCCCAAGGAAAAAAAAATCAGTTGTCAAGTTTTTAATAAATGCAACAACAGCAGAATCATTAAAATAATAGCATTAACAACTATGTCTGGATTTGACTTAAAACATAATGTTATCTAGTAATATGCATTACATGTTCAAATAAAATACTGATCAAAATGTTTTATAAAATGATAAACCTAATATTCCAGCTTTTAAACCATTTTTAAGAAACAGGATGATTATAAGTATCTTATCAGCTCAATGAATAGATACCTTATTATCCGAATTGTTTAGATTTTTAGAATGCACATTAGGTTATTTTCAATTAACTGGTGAAACATTACAACAGAGCATAAAAGACTGACCTGAGTTTCACAAACAAAAACGGCAGACAGGCTGAATGAAAATGTAAATCCACTTTCTGTTAGTAGGTGGCGCTTATGGAACAGCAGAAATAGATCTGTTTCGCCGGTAACCTCTGTAAACAAAGCAGCGCTGCACTTATAAATACTAAGCGTTACACGGAGGGAAGGAGATGAAAAGAAAATGCCATCAAAACTTTTCTCAAGGCAGTCAGTTCCCTTCAGAGATACATTCGTAGAATTCATTCATACTTATAAATGAATCAGACAGATTAGACACTTTCGTAGCTCAGGTAATGCTGTTGGAGAGGGACATTTCAAAAGCAACAAGGTGCAAAACAGATGATTAGAGCTATACTATCATCAGCTGACAACAAGAATATAAACACACAGGCTGAAGAACACAGACTAGCACTATGAACCTACTCGACACAACATTCTACTCCACCACGGCTACTCTACGAACAGAAGCACACAGTCGCTATGCAGCCAAGCTATCAGAGGCGGGGGGGTTGCTCACAACCAGACTAAAGTGCAGCTAGCACTAGTCACAGTACGACGAGGTACAATACCTTCAATACTCCCATCCCAAAAGTCTGCATCAGAGAGGACATTCAGAGAGAACAAAAATGCATCATAACAAGAAGACAAATGAATACATGTTTTTGCTGCATTTGAATCAGTTAAAAACAGAAGAATTCGAAGAAATAAAAATTGAAACTGAAGATGGAAGCACAAGGCTTTTTTAGCCTACAGAAAGAGTTTGGCGATGATAAACATACTTCCTGTCATGGCATACAATGGGGAGAAGGATTAAAGGCAGAGCACTTTCAGTCTTTGTCATATCATCTTTGGAGTGACAGACAAACATGCACACACACACCCACAGATGATGATAGAAAGGAAAACTCCGGCTTTTGAGTCTATTTTTGAGAGAGAGGAGTCAAGGAAATAAAGAGGTGTGACTTATCAAGGTGAAGACGCCTCTACCTTTCATCAGCCACTGCTATTCCGCAAGGACTGTTCATTACCCAGCAGCCCACTCATCTGCCTCTGCTGTGTGAGGCGTGATCAAACATGACTAAGTCTGTTCTAAGTCCAACACCAGACAGAGGAACAGTCTATTTCTGCTTAATAACCCCCACTCCACACACTATTGCACCTGAGCACAGCCATCATTGATCTTTTCTACTAGTGGTGGGAATCTTCTGGAATCTCATGATTCGATTAAAATCGATTCTTGGGGTCACGATTTAATTAAAATTCGATTCTCGATTTTGAATCAAATTTTGATTCGATATATGCATAGATTTGATTCTAAACTAAAATCTCTCATTATACAGTATATAAGAAAACATGTGCCCCCAATTGATTGATATATATTTAATACAACTCATAGGCGTAATTAAACTTTAATTAAAATTTTGTTGAATTATAATTTTTCAATCTTATGCTATTGTTTTACTATATCGATCAATTTATAACTTATACATATTTTATATTGTACTATTTTTTTTTATAATAAATTACATTTATTTAAATTTTTTATGAACTTGGTAATATTAGTTAAAATGTTTATATTTGTTCCCCTGGTACAGTTTTGCCATGTCTGTTTATTATATTGCGATTTTAAGGAGCTTGTTTAGCTTTTTTTGTGATATCTGGCAACTGTGGCTGTGCGCTCTCTAAACTGTGCTACACAGTTCTTTATTCAACAACATCACGTTATTAACAGACATTTAGAATGACGATTTTTGACATTTATGAAGCTATTCGAATCGTTAGAAGATGGAATCACGATTCATATGTGAATAGTTTTTTTTTCCGTCCATCCCTATTTTCTACACCTATTGATCCTGCTATTGCTGATTTCTCCTTAGTCTGTCTTTTATGCCCTATTTTCAACTCATAAAAACTTATGGTAATGTGATTACACAGAGATTTAAAGGGAAGATTTTAGTTTGATATTATCCACTATTCTCTAAAATAGTGGCTTAAAACTTCTTCTCCAGAGATTTGGGCCGACTCTAATGATGCACTTAATGTGTACTTGTGGTCTTGTGATGACCTCAGGACTATTTTCACAAGACTGTAGGGCAGGTTGTGTTTGATCCAGCTCCTGATGGGCCTCGTCCCTACAGAGTTTTAGACAACCCCCGCCATAGGGCGTCTTATTTTTCTTTTTTTTTTATTTAGATGGGTGCTTACGAACGCCCCAACAGCATGTTCCCTCTATGCACAGTTCTGCGGACTAGAATCCGTCTCGATTTACGTCACCAAAGTGTAGACTCTGAGGAAGACCACACACATTTTGGGCAGCATTTGGGACAGGTTTTAGAGTGATGTACTGTATACCCCATCCTGATGGATCAGTCAAGGATGATCACTAGAACCACCAGTATAAATTTTTCCTGGAGTTCTCCTAAATCCCTAAGCTGCATGCAAGTAGGTCATGTTCCTGGATCAACATCCTTTGCTGGTCCTTAGAACTAACCACAGTTCTAACTGGTTGATAAAAATGTTGTCCTGGGACCAACACGAATGATCCAAAAACAGGAGCCTCTTGTGTTAAGCTTCAAGCATAGAAAAGAGGAGGAACTCTATATAACATTCATGAGAACAGTAAAGGCAGAGCATGTGGCGTCTGTTGTAATGGTGAGTGCAGGGAGCAGGAAAAGTTCAATGCCTGGGTCAGGGGTTGGCGTATGCCTACCAATGGTGCAGTGTTCTCCGTTCCAGCCCTGCTCACACTCGCACTTCCCATCTTTACAGGTGCCGTGCTTCACGCAGAGTGGGTTACACACGCGCTGGTCGCAAGCCGCACCCGTCCAGCCCTCCTCGCAGCGGCACGAACCACCCATGCATACGCCGTGTGTCCCGCAGTCAACCGAGCAAACCTCTGAGGACAGAAGGATAGAGCAGTATTAACACAATTGACATATCATACATCAGCAATCAGGAATAATGAAATGAAAGGTTATGCTAAAACATTTGACAAACATGCAGACTGACCAACAGAACAATCAGGGCCCATCCAATTGGGGTCACAGCTGCAGACGCCTGTGTCCGGAATAAAAGCACCGTGACCATGGCACTGATCTGGGCATTGTGCTCTGGGCAGCTCACAGCTGGGTCCGCCCCAGCCTGGTTTACAGTGGCACTCCCCGTTCACACAGATGCCATTATTTGAGCAGGTTGGATCCAAGCAGTCAACTGCGTACAACATGTGAGAGTCATAAGTAAGGATTCATCTGTCATAAATATTAAAGACCCTATGATATTGGTTCATAAACTCAGTTTTCTGAGTTTGTCCCCTTTTATTAAAGGCCAGGCCTTTTGTTTGTGCCACAACCATGATAATGAATTTGCTAATTGCTATTTTTAGTCAAAAGTGGTATTAGCTGGAGGCAGGGCCTAAAATTAACACTCGCCAAGCAGCAAATGCGAGTAAAAATGGTGTTGGCGAGTATATGAAACTGTGTCAGTCGCCAGAGGGCCAGTAACATTTTTATGAATTCTAACAATGCAATGTTAACATGAACGTGAACAAATGTAACAAATGTGAAAAACGCTCTGTACAGTTGACAGATCAGTGCTGCATCATCATGAAAGTTCGCATGATTAGTGCGTGCATTCGGTCTTAAAGTGACAGCATCCTAATAATCCTGCTGCTGTCTGCGTTTTGAATGTTAACCAAACAACAAAGGGTAAAAAAAAAATCACTCACTGCTCTTGGACTTTAAAAAGGATATGTAGACTATGCAGTGCTATTTGATTAAATTTTGGCCAGTGGCAGGTGTGGCAAAAAGTTAGTTTTAGGCCCTGGCTGGAGGGATGTTGTTTATTCTAGACATCATTAAGTGCAAGATGAGTCATAGAAGGAAAGACTGTAAATTAATTTATGCACTTAAAGATACATTTTGTCTTTTAGGAATACACTAGTAAACTAGCCTAAAAACTAGTAGATATGAACTAAAAGCCACACAACTACAACTTTAATAATCATTTATTTACACATTTAATTATTTATTAGACCAAATTACTATACCTATAAGTCAGTATCACTGGATACTGAGAACATAAACATACAAAGAAAAAAACAAAACAAAAACAATCGCATATAAATAGGCTTTGAAGGATTTTGATGAAAGCATCCACAAGTCCATACTACTAACTTTCATCTAAGCATGAAAAATCAATATACCGCACCCTAAGTGTGAGAATGGCAGTTTCCTGTCTCGAGCCTTTCACACTCACCTCTCAAACCCTCTCTCTCACTGTCTCAGCATCACTGTCTCTCTTCCTTCCTCTCCCTTCCTCTCCCTTCCTCTCTCTTTTTGACTTTGACCCTGTCTCTCGCATGTTTCATCCGGGGTGCCTCAAAAAATTGATATCGACTGCTGAGAGAAAGAGATCTGGCCATGAAAAGTGTGAGAAAGCCATTTGAAAAATTACCCGGCCCTATGGTGCCCTGCATGACACCCCTGCCTCAGCCCCCCTCGGCTGACAGAAGTGCCGCTCTTTTCCCCTCACGCACATAAAGCCATTCATGCCAGATGTTTATGCTGCAGAAACTGCACATCACGGCTATCGATTTCTGTGTCACCGGCACTTCAGGTAAATTGTTTGAGTGACTCTGCTGTGATGAATATCTGATTTGAAAAATCTTAGAACAGCAGGAAAAAATGAAAGAAGCAAAAGTGCTGACCTTGTGATCTGCAACACCTCAAGCTCCTCATGCCCCACTAAAAAAACCCTCTCTTTTTACACACACACATTTGTTTTTCTGACATGGTGGAAAGGGAACTTTCCATTAATATTCTATTGCTTCTTTTTTCTTCCTAATGATATTTTCTATCCCCCAAACCTAACCCTGATTGACAAACTTTTTGCATTTTTAGATTTTCATTTGGATATTATGGTAACACTTTATTTTAGGGTCTTTTAACTAGTTGCTTAATAGCGTGCATATTACTAGAATATTGGCTGTTTATTGGTAATTATTAAGCACATATTAATGCCTTCTTCTACATGACCTTATTCTACATTCTTAATTCTACCCAATACCTAAACTTAACAGCTAACTTACTAACTATTAATAAGCAGTAAATTAGGAGTTTACTGAGGGAAAAGTCATAGTTAATAGTGAATACATGTTCCCTATACTAAAGTGTTACCGATATTATTATGTTTTTTTTTGTTGTTTAAGTGAATTTCTTCTTGGGAACAGTTAATGTTTTTGTGAGGACGTGCACCACAAAATGTGTACAAACCCTGATTGACACATACATCTAAAGGAATTGTTACCCAAAAAATGTACATTTTGTCATTATTTATGTTGCTTTTTTTTTTTTTGGAGCTTGACAGCCTCTTGTTGACTATGCTTTTATTTTATTGAAATGAGTGGCATGAACATTCATCTAAATATTTATTTTTGTGTTACACAGGATTGGAATGACAAAAGAGTGAGTAAACAATGACAGAATTTTCATTTTTTTAAATGAACTATGCATTTAAATATCTTCAAACCCCCTCTAAAGATTTTAATATGGGACTTGATGCCAGACTTTCAAAAATGAATTAAAGGTTTAGAGAAGGAGAATCAGAAAGAATTAATATGCAAGGCTTTTGTTGTTCTAATTGTTTGTTTGTTTAGCTGCCATCACTGTCTCTCTGTAATAAGCAGACTTTCTGAAACTCTGTTTTCCATCAACCCATTTCTATGTTTGTTGGATGTTTTCATTCCAGTCCTCTTATACATCATCTTTATTCTTCTGTCTATGCCTTTTTCTTTCTTTTCCCTTTTCATTTTTTAGACTACTGGTACTCGTTGTCTTCTCTCTCTTATTGCCAGTCACTGTCTTATCCAAGAGCCACTGAACTTTACAGAACACACACACATACACAAAATCAAGAACAAAGCCATTGTTCTCAACACCTAGATCAATACATTTTCCAGCTTTTACTCATATCTGAGAAGTGTTTTTGCGGGAGCCCATTAGGTCCTACCAGAGAATCTAGGGAAAACAGCCAAAGACGACTGCTTAAATATGTGAGAATGTGTTTTTCTCTTTTTTAAGTAGCCTCATGGACAGAAAACAGCTATTACAGCCACAGAGGGTATTATTAAGCCATTGACAAAGAAATAATGTCTACAGAAAACTACACTATCACACACACTCATACTCACTTACCCTCAGCGCAGTTCTCTCCTTTGTAGCCCAGAGTACAAACACAAGTGCCCTCTGTGCACGTGCCATGACCACCACACTGGGGGTCGATGCACTGGCTGATGGGAACATCACATTCCGGACCCTTCCATCCACTATAGCAGATACACGATCCCTTGTCATACTGACCATTTCCACTGCAGAGGACTGGGCATGCCGCTTGGAGAAAGAAACAGACAGATAAAAAGGAATGATGTCTGATGTTTTCTTTTTTTTATTTCTTTTGCAATGTTTTGTCTCTAAAGACTGTTAAATAGCATAAGAGACAAATGAGACCACACAGGAAGAGAGATTTTCGGTAGGTTTACAAAGAGATTGAGAAACAGGCTGGCAGTTGTGGTCATTGATGTCTTTCTGAATGGTATAATATAGGGAATGAGAACATGGGAGGACAAAACTCACATCTGATAACAATGGGCTCAGGAAAGTCCACAATGAGGACATATAATGAAAAATAATGAATCAAACTTCAAGATTATTGTATTTATGGTACTTCAAGGTTGAAACTACCATAGTACATGTCCTAAAAGTATAATTATACCACGGTGCATGTCCAAAAACATGGTAAAACCATGGTACTTCAACAGGTTCTATGTTCACACCTGATAAGAATAGAATGTGTCTGAATCTGGACCTGAATATTCTTGACTTTCAGACTACTTTACCCACTAGCACCCTCTCTAAGCCCAGATGAAAGATGTCCAGTAAGCAGCCAGCAGTCTAAAAAGACTTCCTAAGGTGATTTCTGTAACGAGAGAGTCTCGAGGCTCTGTGTATTGTAAAGATATTCAGGTGCACACACACACACACACACACACACACACACACACATAGAGGGTCAGCAATGGAGCTGAGAGTGGACAGCTTTGATAGGCTGGAGAAAACTGTAATGAAAGAAAATGTAATTTAACATTGCGGTAACAAAACTATTAATCATGAGCTTCCCAGGTGAACAATGGAAGATATTGGGCTGTATGAACCACCATTCATCATCCTTATGCCTTGGAAAGAGAGAGAGAGAGAGAGAGAGAGAGAGAGAGAGAGAAGGAAAGAGAAAGAGACCTCCACTAACACACAGATCTCAGTTTCTCGATGAGTCCTACAAATAAAGTACGTTCTTAACAGGAAAGTATACAAATAAAGTGAGTGCATTTTCAGGATTTCCCATTGACATTTGTTGTTCCACAGCAGGAACTTTCCCCAGAAACGAGGGACTTTGGGGTGGTACTCTGTGTGTTTCGACCGCAGGGACCAGGGTCTAAATGAAGTTCCATGTAAAAATTTCCCCCTCAGAAAGTCCCTGCTCGCAAGACAGGACTTTGTCAAAGTTCAGTAACTTTTAGGGATGGGACTTGGGCGCTAAACATGCTGATTGATTGAGTTCACGCAGCATTTTGATTGGTTGACTCCACGCTACGTTTTATTTCAACCACCATTTTTAAAAGTCTGTTGCGGTACGTGCAGTAAGAGTTGTTTGCTATTGAAATCAACAATGGAGTTTAAAAAATATCACAGATGGACCGATGACGAGGTTCAGGCTTTATTAAGCTTATATGCAGAAGATGAAATCCAGCTGGAACTGGAAAGTCCTAATCTTCATGGTACTTTAGACTGCGATGGAAATGCAGACAGCAACAGGTCTGGGCGGGGGGGATCCTGGGAAAAAAGTTCCTGGGACAAATTGTTCCGGGTAATTTCGGTGGAAGTGCAGCTTTAGCCAATTATAAATACTACAAACTAACTCTTAACTTTTGGCAGTTTTAGAATTGAATAAATATATTATTTATTCTTTTCATGAACTTCTGATGATGATCCACATATTAAGTTGGGAATAATTTCATCAAATTGGTCCCAAAACGTATAGAAACACACACATATACATGCTCATAGAAGGTATCTGGACTCTTGGGCTATACCTAAAGCTGTTGAGTGTCTAGAGCCATTGGGACCGCTGAGATTAACACACATCTTTGATGTGTTCAGCTCTTTACTCTTTAAAACCCACTGTTCCTGCAATACTGGCAACAACTCAGTGCCGTTCCCCAATCCCCATCACATGTGCTCTTCTTTTCTCTATGTCTGTCTGGACCTTATTATGCATGTTTTTGTTTTTGTTTTTTTTATTATTTACAGCTTTTAATATCTTATTGACAGACAAAGTACAGAGATGACAAGAAATGATAGCGGAAAGATTGATGAGGATGTGAACGGCAAAGAGAACCATATGAGCACTACAGCTCAGCATGTCTCTGAAGTGCAAGTGTAAACCACTAATTTCCAACAATCCACAGTTCCAAAGCACAGTTCAACCAAAAATGAAAATGTTATCATTATTTACTCATCCTCATGTTGTAAATCTGTATGACTTCTTCTGTAAAATAAAATAAAAAATTAGTTTTTGAAGAATTTCCCTGTCACTCTTTTCAAGGTCGGGTGCTGTCAAACTTCAAAATGACAAAAAAAGCACCATAAAAATAGTCCATGTGACTCAATATAACTATTTTCCAAAGATGAAAGTCATATGGGTTTGGAACTACATGAGGGTTAGTAAAAGATGACAAAATTATCTTTTTTGGGTGAACTATCCGTTTAAACATTAAATTAATGGTCACTCTCCATTTTGCTATGATTGACAGGGAAAAAGTTCACTTCTCTCTCTCTGTCACTGTTTTCATTTTCTTTTCTCATGATCTCTCTCCTTTGCTGTACGACAGAGTTCGGGGTGTAATTGGAATATTTCTTACCTTTCGAGCAGTCCATGCCATGGAAGCCTGGAAAACAGTGACATACTCCTGACACACACTCTCCGTTACCATGACAGTTGCGGGGACACTCTTGCACAGAGTCTGTAAAAAGAATGAAACCTTTCTAAAAAAGGCCACTTTGATGGTAATGACAGCTGTAACCACCACTTCCAACTCTCATCTTGTCTTTTCCTCCACTGCATCGTTCCTCTCTCTCTCTCTCTCTCACACACGTTTTCTGTCCCTCTTCCGCTCCAGTTCTGAGTGGCGGTCTCTGGTCATTATTGATACAACCCACTCAAACAGCGTCACACGCCATTTCATTAGCCATGAGTAATATCACGGCAATGAAAGTAGGCCATATCACAGTAGATTAACGCAAGGTTAATTGGTGAGACACCACTTATTCGTAGAATTCTTGCATGTGAATATTCATAGAACAGAGCCACAAGGTGCTTATCTCATTTCAAGTGAATGATGATATATATTAAATTGTATAACATTAATAGATTAACATTATTTAATTATTTTGCTGGATGGCGAGGACACATTCATCTATACAGACTAAAACAGATATTTTAAAATTAACTGGTCTGTTATTAGACCTCATTTATGAAGCACACGTTGAGCAAGTTCATTCAGAATATCTCTAAATATCTATCTTCAGGCAATTTAGTTTTCTCATTAATTAATTAGTTTTGCAATTTATTCCCTTTTTTTGCATTTAATTTTCTTATTTTTATATTTCATTTTCACACTTTTTATTTATAAGTACTTTTATGCTTTTTTTAAAAAAAAACTTTTTTACTTACTTTAAAACAAGCTACCATTCAAAAGACTGGGGTTGGTAAGATTTTAAAAATGTTTTTTAATAGTCTCTTATGCTCACTTAGACTGCATTTGAAAACTACAGTAAAACTATGAAAGTGAAATATTATTAAAATTGTCACATGATCCTTCAGAAATCATTCTAATATGCTGATTTGGTGATCAAGAGACAATGTGTATATATATTTTTGTATAGTACACACAATTTATGAACATATATGCCTATTATAAAACACTTTCACCCAGTTTCACAGACAAGGCTTAGTTTCAGACTAAAATGCATGTTTGAGCTATTTTGACTGAAAGCAACATTGTTTTGTCTCAAGATGCACACCAGTCATTTTTTTTTTTTCTAGGCACATTTATAAAAGCAACTTAAATGCCCTAATTGAACTAAGGCCTAATCCTGGCTTAATCTAAGCCGTGTCTGTGCAACTGGGCCTTTTTACATTGAATATTTGATTACATACTTGCTTATCACTACTTGCTATAAATCTAAATTTATTGCATCTTCTCGTTCCGTATTAACGTATCACAGCTGAGTGATATAGTGGGTGCTTGAGGAAGCAAATGTATAATGGAGAGTTTAACCAGTGTGTGAGTAACTGACCCAGAACAGCTGTGCTGAAGGAGACAGATTCCTTCTCCTTGCCGTCGTTGTAAAAAGCCAGATGCCATGTGCCGGGGTCCAGATACTGCACAAACACGGCCTCGTTCAGAACCACCGTCTGAATACTGCGTCTCTCGCGGGGCGACTCCACAACGCTCCATTTCTCCTTTCCATCCAAACGCTCCATATAATCGTACTGCAGAGAGGGAAGTGCAGAACAAGAGGGGACGTTTTTATTTTTCGTGATCTCAAGTGGTTTGACAGCATTCATACATATCAAACAGTGAGATACTTTGAAGTTGAGCTAGAGGAAAGATTTTATCTAACACCTGCTGACTTCTAAAATGTATTTGCAATGACTGATTGATCCGCTGTTGTGATGAAAAGAGTTTTTTTTTTTTTTTTTTTCTGAAAGGACTTCACAGAGTGGTCTCTCTGTAAATAGAAAGGGCATAAACACCTGTGCATGGGACGGCGGCAGCCCTTTGCGAATGTAAACCCCAAACAGTGCATCCTTGCCCAAAGAGATGTTGAACTTGAGGAACTGAGGCTGGCTGAGGTGCATCAGGGATCTCCAGAACACCCCGGGCGGCACCTCCTGGGTCACGCGCCTGCCCACCTCGAGGCTGCCCGTATCTATGCTGCTGTTACGCGCGGCCCAGGGCCCTGAGACAGACAGGAAGGAATAAAACAAAAATCAATCTCTCAACACGGCTGTGTTGCAACTGCCCCTTGTTTATGGACTCAGAAGCAGTTGCTTTGAAAACAGAAAACAAAGAGAAACTGCACAAATGTGCTTTCTCTCTGGGAGACACTTATCTGATGGAAGCTGAAAAACACAAATGCTGTTTCCTGAAGTCTTTTTGGCCATAACCTTATTGTATCCACCCAGCACAAATAAAGCAGAGAGTGTATCACGGTAAACAGCAGAGAGCCAGAGAGAGAGGGAATAGGAGCTTCTTTGTTGAATATCTGAATTTCAAATGCAGCTCACAGAAAAACAGAGGAATAACTTATAAAGATGAAAAGTTAATGGTCCCTTGTAAGAAGCTGAGCTTTACTGAAATTGTCACGATATCAATGTTTTTAAAGTGTGTGAGGGCTCAGCGATTCCGAAAGGTTTTCAGAAAGACCTACAATCTTAATGTTGACATGAAACAGTGTTCATGTTCAAGTGTGTATTTCAGATTGAAATAGTATGCTCAATGAAAGAAATGTAGGATCGGAATTGATATATATATATATATATATATATATATATATATATATATATATATATATATAAATATTTGGAATTTACTGGATTATGATACACTACCAAATATCAACATTTTGTGGTCAGTATAATTTTTTTTTTATGTTTTTAAAATAAGTCTCATATGGCTGAATTTATTTGATCAAAAATACAGTGAAACAGTAATACTGAGAAATATTATTACAATTTAGTCTCTTTTAATAAATATCTATATTAATATAATTTAAACTGTAATTTACTCCTGTGATGACAAAGCTGAATTTTCAGCAGCCATTATTCTAGTCTTCAGTGTCACATGATCCTACAGAAATTGTCTATTTTTGTTTTAGGGTGCTGCGAGGAACCTTTTTTCCTAAAAGTGAAATTGCAACCAGTTGATTTTTCACTTATCCCCTACACTTTCTCTTCCCCTCTCTTTCTGTCTCTGGTGTTTGTGGACTTTCAGGCTGACGGAGAGATCTCTTCTATAGTGAGAGTTCGTGTATTCTCCACCCTCAGGCTTTGGCTCATACCGCATGTCAACACCACCATCCTGTTTACCAACATAATCACACAAGCTGTTATCCACTTTTCATTTAATGGAAAATCCATGGTTGCTCTCTCCCTCTCTGTCTCTCTTTCTATCTTTTATTCTCTCTATCTCTTGCTCATAGCTAGCGGCAGTGGCGAGTGTAAATGGAGGTTGCATGCAACAGATTCCCTCTGTCCCTATGGTTGTGATGTTCACACACACACACACACACACGAAAAACAGCTCCCCTGTAATCAGGTCAAATCTACACTGGAGACCGTAGCCCTGACAGAGAAAACCTGTGAAAAATGGTGAGGAAATAAAGAACAATGAAAACACAATCAGGACGGAGCAGCCGCAACAGGAGATGAAATAGCCCCCCTCATTAATACAGAACAGCATGGACAGAGGAGAAATGGAACTAAAGAAAGAAAAATAGAGAGCGAGGGAGGCCGGATGAGAATTTCCTTGGGGAAGGAGCGATCGGTCTGCAACCGTGGCTGAAGCAATAGTCCAGCTTTATTTCACAACAAAACACAATACAACTGATCCAAAACATAGTGAGTCACCTCACTGACTACACGGGCAGCTACCTTCTAAGATAACACCCTCACTGGAATAGAACGGCATAAGAGACTCATTTGGAACACTGTACATAGACAGGGTTATGCGCATCTCTCATTATAAATATAAAATATACATAAGTGTATTTATGTATAGCACATAAGTAGTCTATTTATTTGTTTAGCTATATTTTCCAGTTTTCATGAAATAAAAAAAATCTTTCACTTTGCCTGCCGTTTTGGATTTATTTTGCAGTTGTTTTCTCAGAATTTGCAAAAAAAAAAAAAAAAAATTGTAGGCAGTGCAATTAAGTTTCCTACTTGGAATTGCATTAAACAACATGGTAATAATTTAATGTTCAAAGGTTGGGGTGAATAAGACTTTTTTTTTTTTTTAATTATTATTTTGGAATGACAACAATGCTTTTATTCAGCAAAGACACATTGCATTGTTTAAACGTGGTGGTTAAGACATTTATAATGTTACAAAAGATTAAGTGTTTCAAATAAATGCTGTTCAAAATGTTCTTTTGATCTTCTAATTCTTTAAAGAATCCATCAAAGAAGCCATCACAGGAATAAATTACTGTACATTGTAAAATATATTAAAATACAAAACAGTTATTTTAAACTGAATACTGTTTTACAATGTTACTGTGTTTTTGAGATTAAGATTATTTCAGAATAAGAAAAAAAAAAAAAAAAAAATATATATATATATATATATATATTTAAATCTAGTCATTTTTTTCTTTTTAGAAATGAAAAAAAAGAAAGAAGAAAATTCCATAATTACTGTGTTTATGGAATGAAATGTAAACAGAATGTAATGAAAATTGTAATGAATTGGAAGACACAAAAGTGTAAAAAAAAAAAAAAAAAAAAAAGTTCCCAATGGAGACAGCCTAGTAGGTTTTGAATCAGAGCTAATGTAGAGATAGAGTGCATCTGAATCTGAGTGTCTAACCACAGCATCAAGTGCCATAACAGAATCCAGCCAAGTGCAGAGAGGCCAATCATAAGCTAATGTAGCCAGCAGGCAGGAGCACACAAAAATCATTTCACAGATCAGACCAGAGCACCAAATCATCCTGCAGAAGCCCAGATACGTGCATCTCAACACAATATGCCAAAAAATAAGGTAGGATAACAGCTATAAACAAAGATGCAGTAGAGGATAAGAGGAAAAAAAAAGCAACAACAAAAACCACAAAACATGGCAAAACACAAAACTTATTATATGTTAAACAGAGCAACCAGCAACATCTTCCTGATAGCCTCATTGTAGCATTGTCTGTGTATGTATGATTAATGAAATCTCACTGTTATGTGGAATAGATGTTTGTATGTGAGAAAAAGAAACAGCGACAGGGAGAGAGCGAGAGAGAAGTCATATCTGTACGGATGGAATTGACACAACATGCTGAGGAGGTGAGATTGAAGCACTTGAGGTGAAGAGCTGTTTCAAAGCTCACAAACTCACTCTGTTACCCACACATTCAAACAAAAACACAGCAAACTATCACACCACGTAATCTAAATGTAATCACGGAGAGAGGTGTGTTTACATAGCACTAAGAAAAATTAGACCGTGTAAATATGTAATGACTCTGTTTCAAATGCTAGTAATCTACTTAGATAGGCAGCTGCCTTCTAAGACTGCATCTGCAATCTGGAACACACTACATAGTTAGGAAGGTACTAAGCTAATACAGCTGTATTATCATGAACAAACTACACCGACCATGCAAATATTGGGTAAAATAGTCAGTTTCGGTAACACTTTAGTATGGAGAACAATTCTCACTTTTAACTAGTTGCTTATTAGCTTGCAAATTGGTTGTTTATTAGTACTTATAAAGCACATATTAATGCCTTATTTTGCATGAACATATTCTACATCCCTAAACTTAAACACTACAACTACCTTACTAACTATTAATAAGCAGTAAATTAAGAGTTTACTGAGGCAAAAGTCATAGTTAATAGTGAATATGTGTTCCCCATACCAAAGTGTTACCTCAGTTTCTAATTACACATTACAGTTTTTTTAGTAATAGAGTACATTTTAGTATTGAATGAAATATGTTTATATACATTTTTGTAACAGAGCACATGTGTGTGTGTTTGTGTGCTCAAAGATGACTAGTCACTGCCTGTCGTAAAGACCGAAAAAAAAAAAAGGCTGTGTTGTCCTTCATACAGAGGTGATGTGCTGTTTTCTAGGACACTTCCTGTGAATCTGTGAGCGTGTGAGATCAAGACAGAGACAGCCAAAAGAGAGCTGGGGAAAAGAGCCAATGGGTTGTTGTGTAAGTATGTGAGTGTATAAGAGTGTCTGCTTGCAATGTTAATCAACTTTAATTGAAAGTTTGATTGCTGGCAAAATCAGAGTTATCAGTAGGTCACGAGGAGGTGCTAATTATGTGGGATTATGCTGGCTGCAATGCATAATATCCTACCATACTACTCTACATACTACAATTTCTGCAGTATACTGAATGTATAATGTGTTATGCATGTAATACCTGCATGATCTACTACAGTACATCTGGCAAAAAGTTTGCAGCAAAATTTGCACAGAATCCAATAATTGATGATCTTATGTTTCCAAAATGTGTTGGAAATGATTTTTCATTTTAAAGAGGTCATTTTGAAAGTTCATTATTTTGTTTAATGGGTTAGAATAGGTTAACATGCTTTAATGTTCGAAAACACATTATTTTTCACATACTGTACATTATTGCAGCTCCTTTACTCCCTGTCTGTTTGAAACACATCGATTTCTCCAAACCCCCTCCTTCCAAAAGCCCAGAGTGCTATGATTGGCCAGCTGACCCAGTGCGTTGCAGACCCTCAAGAGTGTGTCAAATATGTAACGCCCCTTAACAAAATCATGAGCTTCAGCTTCCAAGGCTTTAAGCAATTGTAAACACAACAGATTCTGAAAATGCGGATGATCAAGCCAATCGATTGGAACCAACATCCGTTTTTGGAAGGCCAAACAAAGCGGTTTTGTTTTCGCATCCAAACACACAGCGTTTCCACGACATTGTGACACACTGTAGATGCAAGTAATATCTGGACTTCAATCAAGGCGTTTTAGGCAGGTCTGGAGCTGCGTTTTTTGTTAGAATAAATCCCTTTGTGGGAGACTATGAGTTTTGTAACTTTGCAGATCTTAAAAACAGATACATTACACACTAAAGGAAATGAAAAACATTAAAAAGAATCATATGACCCCTTTAACATCTTTTTCTGGAGTAATTATTTGATCGACTGCCACAGAATATTGTTTTTAGACAAAATGGAATTAAAAATGCAAATTTTTTTTTTTTGTGTAAGATGATAACTGAACACCATCCGAAAAATTAAATGTGCATAATGAGGTCATGTGACAAAAGGCATACTACTATTTAGGGCTTTTCACACATTTGAAATAGATAACCTTGAGTCACTCTAAACCCCAGGTAAACGGAATCCTGGGTTATCTTGTATTCCGTTTCATATTGCTCATACTTCACCCAGAGTTAACAATTAATTTCACATTGTACATTCCTTAAGGCTGTGTTAACGTTTTTATTTGCTGTGTCAGTGTCATTGATTGGACGAAAGCACACAAACTGTTTTAAAACTATTTTTTCCTGAATGGACTTTTCACACTATAAATGTAAGAATAAAACAGTCTCTTCTTTACTCCAGTTGATGGGTTTTCAGTCACCATTTGACAGCAGTCACAACACATGCGTTTCTGTGACTATCCAAAGCATGCAAACACAAAGAATGCGATTTGGTGTCTGTTGCCAAGCGTCTAGGCGTAACATTCTAACACAGCATTGTTTCACACTGTCCAAGTTTGGTGGAATTAACACAGGAAAAGCAGCGTTTCATAACCCAGGATATAAAAATGGTGCTAACCTCGCTTCTAAATTACAAGTGTAAAACGTTCCTTTACCCAGGGTTAAAAGCAGGGTTTAGAATGATAATAACACAGGGTTAAGCGCAGTGAGAAAGCCCTTTTGACATATTTCTCGTTGCTTAACATACTGTTTCACACAAAAAAACAGTGAATAATCACTGAGAAAGTTATTATTTTTTTGAAAAATAATCACTTTCTCAGCACCACTGGCCCATAATGCCTTGCTGCTCTACCTAATCACATGGTTACTTGGCTTCTTGTCACACGGCTACAGAAATGAAGCCCAGAGAATAATGTCCCTTGTCGATCGTGGAAGCAGGCAGAGACGTGTGTGTGGGCATAAATGTGCTGTCATGATGGGACCTCAGTGTGCGACAGAGAAGCAAATTACTAAACACAAATCAAAATGGGTACAAGCTGGAGACAAATTGATATACAGGGCATGGAGGTTTCAACACAACTGATTTTTTTTTTTTTTTCTGAATCTACTTTATAGGCTTTTTTCCCTTAGAGATTTTCTGTCAATCTCAACGTCCTCCTCATCGAAAAGATCATGCAGAACTGCAGCGTGCTGTGAGGCTGTGCTGCTCACCTCTGCCTCCAGAGGGCGCTGTTGCTACGTCACTGTTGCTGGGCAGCCCGGCTCCCAAGCCGTTGTTCAGCATGGGACCAACCACAGGTTTCAGCTGCCAGTTCAGCCCCAACAGATTCATGGCTGAGAGAGAAAGAGAGCAATAGAGAGAGAAACAGAGAAAGAAAGAGTGTAAACAGTGCAGGTAAATGGGAAGAGAAAGGTAGCCAGAAAAAGAAAAGCTCGAGGACTTTGCAAAAGCTACTTTGTACTGCTGCTTCACGAAGAGAGCACAAATGATTCAAAATGAAACAAAATACTAAATCTAAAATGTATAATATTGATCTGTTAAACCTTGTAAAGACAGAGAGAGGCCGTAAAATGAAGTGTTTTTTTTTTTTTCTGAAAAAAAGAAAGAAAAAAGACAGACAACCCAGTCATTTTTATTGATTGCCTGCCTGATTGATGTTGACTGACTGAGGAGCCATCTGTCGCTCACAGGACACTTGCATTTGATCCCCAGTCTGATATATGTCACAGCGGTGTGTGTTTGTAGAAAACTAGTCTGGGGCTCTTTCATATATTGGAAAAATTTTAAAAATGTTCTCTGACTATAGCAATAACTCAATATATTCAAACTCCTTTTACACCAAATTTGAAAAGCCATCGTTCACAAAATGTTGCATATGCCCCGCACCTTGCACATTTATTTATTGAATATATATATATATATATATATATATATATATATATATATATATATATTTATATAAATATTAAATATTAACATGCTAATTATAAGAGTGCAGTATTACCAGATTACCATGTCAACAGAATTCTACACATTTTCCTTCAAAATAAGTGCAAAAATGCCAAAAATGATTCCATTTCTAGTGCCATCTGTAAAGCATGTACAGTATATACAATACATTAAAAGTAATATAATGTATTAGAAGTATTATCAATGATAATATTATCATTATAAGTATTCTCAAATGCAATATAAGGCATTATAATAAATTATAATACACTTCAAAATCCATTGCATGTTGTTGTAAATGACTGCAGTATTGTAATAATTGTCAAGTTATGATGAATTTAATATTTACCTATTTCAAGTCACACCTTTAAAGAGTATAATGTATAACAGCACAAGATCAACACCAAAATTCATGTCATCTGCTGTGCTTAAGTTTTATGTACTAATGAATCATAGTTTTTATAGACAGCCATAAATTGGCATTATAACAATTTATAAATAATTACTATTTATGAAAAATACAATAAAAATTTGTAGTGTAATATACAGCCATCATGGAAAGTGCCACAAAATGATTTTCTGCTAGTAGATTATAGGAATTGGGTGACAGATCTAACTGGTTCATTAGCAAAATCAATTTAACTGTGTGTGCGTGTCTTTTCAGTCATTCAGTCACTGAAGCCCTGAGGAAATGATGTAGACACGCTTCTAAAGACACAGACAGAAAGAGAAGCAAGAGGCGAGACCCACATCTGTAGGAATTACTCACACCTCAACAGGTTAAAAAGTTAACAAATGCGCAGACAGAAAACCAGCAGAATCCTGACAGCATTCAGAGCTTTCATGTCGAGCTGGCATGAATCAGCGACAATCTGAGTGACAGCTGAAAGCAAGCAGATCTCTCTCTGTCTTTCCTTTTTGTATTGCGGGGCTGTTGTTTCTTTTTCCTGCCTGTGGAGCTTATTTTGGTCTGTTTGCTCCGAGGCCTGTGTGCAGTTTGTCAGATGAATCTCTTCCCGACCCGTGTCCTTTCTAGTTCTGCCAAGAAACTTTTATCACAAGCTGAAGAGAGAGGAGCGCTTAGTCTGCTGAACTCCAGAGGTGCCGCAGGAAACGTGGGAGAGAGGAAGCTCTTTGTAACACGCAATCTCGGGCTGATTGCGAGATCTTGTGCTTTATCTCTCGTTCCTGTGTGTCTGCGTCGTCTGTTCTTCACAGTGGCGGTAAAGATGGGCTGAGATTGTGAGTCATCAGAGACAGCAGCCATCACTGCCTCAGTAGTCAGAGTCACAGGAGGAGGTTCATATGAAGCTGCTGTGTTACTCTCATGTATGACCTCCATTGTAAATTCCTTTACTGATTCATTCTTTTACTAACTTGCTAACCCATTGTGCAAATGTGCACACACTATTAGACTATTAGAAGTGGATATGCTTTCTCTCTGTCCGTCTGGTTCTCACTCTCTGTCTCTCACTTCGTCTGCCTTTCTAACTCTCTCCCTGTCTCACACTTTGTCTGTCTCATTCTCTCTCTGCTTGTATACCTTGCCTGTCTTTGCCTTTTTTAGTCTGTCTCACTCTCTACCTCAGCATCTCATTCTCTCTCTTCCTGTCTGACTTGCTCCCTTGTTATCTCAAACTATCTCTCCATGTCTCACTCTCTCCAGGATCTCTATCTCACCCTCATCCAATCATGGCAAGACTTCACAAAACTCTCTCTCGCTGACTGTCTCTTTCACTCCTTTTCTGTCTCACACTCTTTCTGTCTGTTTCATATTCTCTGTCTGCCTCAATCTTTCTGCCCGTTTCTTTTTCTGTCTTATTTGCACTGCCTTTAAAACTATCTCTCTGTCTCAGACTCTCTACCTTGGTATCTCAATTCAATTCAGTTAAATTCAGTTAAATTCAATTCCATCTCTGTCTGTCGGACTCTCAACTCTCAATCTAAATTTATCTCTCCCTTTCTCACAAACCTCTCTCTATCTGTCTCACTCCCTACCTCACTATAGTGTTGTCAAAGTATTGACCGCGATACCAAGTTGGTAATGAAATTTTAAAAATGTGACGCTTTGAGGGCTGTTGAGAGGATTCGTAAACACCTCTGACAGTACAGTACTCACCTCTGACAGTAGGGCTGGGACGATACATCGAATCTCGATTCATGATACAAAGAATCTGGAGCGATTCTGATATTTTCTGATGTATCGTGATTCTCTCTCGAATTGATTCTGAGATTAGTTTTTATCAGCAGATGGCACTACATGCTTTAGACACATGTACTCTGCTTGCTTCCAGTTGCTTTACACACACCACTTAAACCTAAAATAATCATTCATAAAGTTCAAAAAGGTTGAAGCGAATTACAAGGGTGTTGACAGTGGGCTGTTTACATTAATCTCGCATCATAAAAGCATTCTGAGCCGAGGTGCGAGTATATTTAACCTCTTACATAACTCAGCCGAACGCACAATAGCTGTCCAGCACTCTTCTTCATGAGCATGAGTGTGCGGTTAAAACTAGCCTAGAGCGCGATCTGTTGTTAAAACTAAGCTCAGAATCCATCCAGAATCATTGTATCGTGAATCGAGAATCAATGTATTGTCCCAGCCCTACCAATCAGAGATGTTTACAAATCCGCTCAACAGCGCTCAAAGAGTCACTTTTTTAAAATTTCAGTACCGACTTAGTATCGCGGTCGGTACTTTTGACAACACTACCTCACTATCTCTCTGCCTGTCTAACTCTCTTCTCCCACCTCCATTCTCAACTTCACTATATTTTCAGTTAAAATCTCAACTTCACTATCTCTCTGCCTGCCTCTCTTTTTCCTTACCTGTCTCACCCTCTCCTTAACTATCTCCATCTCTCACATTCATCCTATCATGGCAAGACTTCACAAAGCTCTCAATCTGCCTGCCTCACTCTCTATCTCCATGCATATCTCGCTCTCTAAAGTCCTGTTCACGCTAACAGCGATTAAACTGCTGGAAGTTGTTGTTTTTTTTGCAGGTGTTCCTACTTCGATATCCACCTGTATCCGGTATTGGATCACTGTCTGCACTCTGATTGGTAGGCACTGTATCACGTTATTGCTCATTTGCACATCACATCGCCAACTGTCTCTGTCTCTGGAAATCGCTGGAATATCTGGTTGCTGCAAACTGCCGTTACTGTAAACATTCTCTCTGCCTGTCTTACTCTCTCTTTGCATCTTGTGGTTTTGATCCAGCAGGAGGAGATTTACAGGATTTACAGGTATACTGTCTGTGTACGTTAGTGACTCCACCCCTCTTCTCACCTTCCCTCTGCTTGCCTATCACACCTAAATCTCATCCCAGAAAATCAATTTTCTCTTCTGTCAAATTCCATCTCCCCCTCCGCCTGCGCTCAGACATTGTCCCTCTCCCCTTTTCTCTCTCTATACCGCTCCCTTTCTCTCTTGGTCTCTTTTTCAGTTAAAGGAAAGCGCTGACACTCTAAGTGTGTCTCTGTCAGCTCTTTTATTTGTTTCAGATGGTCTGGAGCAACACTGAGATAGCTTTTCTCTCCTCCTCTCCTTCCAGTATTCTCTCCATGCTTTCCAATCTACTCCTTCACCTCTAACGTGTCTCCGCTCCTTTGATCTTCCTTAACCTTCTGTCGTTCATTATCTTATCATCTCTCTCTCTGTTCTGTTGGTGCATATCGATAGTGACTAAATGCTAATTTTGCAATCTTTTAAATAATTAACAAATGAATCAGTGAACTACAATAACTGAAAGCATCGAGAGACAGGACTCAGACAGATTAACTGCAGCTCAGACACTCTGGATATCTGCAATCCATTCTGTGTGTATGTGCGTGAAGCGTAAGCCTAATGTATTCTGGACCAGTAGGTGGCAATATTGAGTTAAATTTTGACTGCATGAAGTGACGGTTTTTCAATACAACAGCGAGGGAATGAGACCAATCTAAAGAGGGTGAGAGGAAAAGAGAACCAAAGCTGATAGCTTGCTCAATAGTCACCGACGTTAAAATGAACGGTTGTTTTAGCACAGGACGTGATCTCTTTTTCTGTCTCCACGCAAATTGTGCACAACATTAAGCTGTCTGCTGTTTTACGCATGTGTGCAGATCAGGCTATAGATAACAGCTTTATTCTCAGGCTCCTGATGAATATTCACTGAAGGGCTCAGCTTTGTGAGGAAATGTGTATGATTAAAAATGTATAAATCAATGCATAATATAGATGTGTTGATGTATAATTCACCTGCACAAACGAATGGAAGCTGTCACTTTCTTGAGAATACATTTAAAGTTGATACACTGAATTTTAATCCTATCCCAGATTAACAGGTACTGTAGAGACAACCATAAAGTCATTCATATGTGAAAAAGTGTATCAAGATATTTCACTGTTGTTTGTGCAGTACCACAGAGCAACAGCTCAGCAAAAGAGATTAGTTTAATAGATACTGTATAGATAGATAGACAGACGGACAGGCAGATAGATGCCAGTTTTTGTGCTGAAATATTCTAAGATAAACTGTTTTGAGTGTGTGTATATGTGTATGCATGTGTGCTGTCTTGTCTGTACCATAATTATACAGTGGCAGATGTTTACAGCTGGAATATTCCAGAATTCAAAATTTGGCCTGATATGCCAAAAGCCCTGATACAAGGTTACCTTGCACAGAGAGAAAGAAGGGATGGATAGAGCAAGGAAAAATAGAAGAGATAAAGCATAAGACATGTGAGACAGCTCCCTGAAATGGGTTTAAGTTTGTCCTTAAGGTACAGTTACGTGAGAGAGAACTGGAGGAAGCTCTTGGCAGTTTCCTGTCTGTTTATTTGTGTGCATGAACGGGAGACGCAGAAAAAGGGAAAGAAAGCGGACGTATGTGCATATTGAAGTAGGGCTGGCAGGATGTCCCTCTATGATTCAGCCGCACCTGTCATCACCGATTAGACCTCTGTGACCACACACACACACATAAGCAGGTGGCAGGTTTCTCTCTGCTAGAACGGATCCATATGCCTGTGTACTATGCTGGTGTTGGCTGAGCTGCTTCTGGCCCGAGTGGAAAGTAAGTCACATGTGAGTGAATGGCCAGGTCCAACCTCACCCCAAGACACGGCTATAAATAACACAATGGACAGCAGATACACACACGCATGCACGCATAGGTTTGTTTTTGTGAATTGTGGGGACGTTCCATAGGCGTAATGGTTTTTATACTGTACAAACCATATTTTCTATCCCCCTACACCTAAACCTACCCATCACAGAAAACTGTGCACATTCTTATTTTCTCAACAAAAAAAAAAAAAAAAATCTGTATGATCTATAAGCCTTTTGAAAAATGGGGACATGGGGTAATGTCCTCATAAGTCATTCTCTCCGTGTAATACCTGTCATACCCATGTCATTATACAAATTGTATGTTCTGATATGTCACACACACACAAACACACACACGCACACATAAAAATCATGGTGGTCCAAAACAGCTTTTGAGCCATTTTTGAGTGAACTACCCTTTTAAGAACAGTTTCCAGACACAATCTGAAACCATTTTTGTGAGAAATCTGTGTTAAATGGAGCTTATGAAGGCTGAAAGTATAATAAAATTAGCTAAAACACTGAACATACAACAAAATCGGTCTAAGTTTCCACCAAGTTCTGAGTCTGTGCGGGCCTGCTAGAAACCAAAATAATTCACACGGCCACACATTTTATAAGCACTATTGCTCCCTAAGATGTTAAATATGAAGTGAACATGAGGAAAGAGATGTCTTCATATCTGCTCATCATAAAGAATACATGAGCTTATTTCCCTACAGATGTTATATATGAGGCTGGGCTCTTGCATGAATTCCTCTGTAGGCAAGCAAATACATATTTCATAAAGAAGAAGCATCTCTGTCTTCATACCTTCTTATGTTTGTCTTTTTTCCCTCTTACTCGTTCTTTTTTCTCTTTCATCACACATGTTAACAGCTTCTAGCGTCCACACCTTTGAGTAGCATGTGACTAAATTTGTTTATTTACCTTTCATGCCTTGAGTGTCCATGTGCAATTCATACGCATAGTTCCCCTGACAGGCACTTTCTTAAGAATCCACATTTTGTGGAAGCTTCCAGTGCTAAAATTTGGCAGATCAGCAAACAATGAATGTGGGAAAATGCTTCTTGACACACTTAGCAATTCTCGACAGAGAATCTCGCAATTTCACAAAAACACTCCAGGCATTGTGTGTTTCACTGAGCTGAGGGACATACTCTCAGGTCACCTATCTAACATGCCACAACACGCAGCAGAAACCAGGACATCCTATCCCTCTATCCACACACACCTCTACTCAACATATCACACAATTACACAGCCATAATTAGAGCGCAAAAGAGACCTCATATTACTTAAAAGGTAATTTTCCCTTACCTTATTTTTGCGGTCTCCCTTGGCCTCCATAATAAACGCGTATTAACTGTTCTAATTTACCACTAAATTAACAAGACTGACCTCAATTAGGACACTAATTGTAAGCTGAGACTATCCTGGACGGCATTTGTAATTGGTTTACGAATCCTGCTGTTAAAAAAAAAAAAACACTTCTCACCCTTTTCCAACATCTCATCCAAAACAGTACCACATTAGCTTAGCATTCGGATCAAACAGGCTGTTATTGCAATTGCACCTTTAAGAATAAGGAATTATACCTTTAACCCTCTGGTGTTCAGTCATTTTAGACTGAAAAAAAAAAATGTTTTGACATTTTTAAAATCGCTACTTCATCGTAATGGTACAAAACTCAATGGCTTTTATGCCAGTTGCTATGTGACCACACAAAAAAAAAAAAAAAAAAAAAAAAAAAAAAAAAAAAAAATTGAGAAAGGCTAAATAGCTATAAAAAATAGTTACACTTGTTTTGTTCATGCCATTGGAAAATAAAAGGGAGATACGAAAAAACAAAAAAAACAAAAACAGTCACACATACAGTATGAACCAAGTGTGCTGCACAAGTCCTGAAAAGTGAAGCCAGAATGTTTCAATCAGAAACATCAGAAACAATCCTCTCCATGTAATCTAATGGGACGCAAGACAAACTAAACAAATTACACTTCAAATATTTTTATTCAAAGATGGTTTCTGTCATTTTAGGTATTTTTTATCACGCTGATCTAAGTTCAATTGTTCGTTTTTTAAAACAATTTTGGTTCTAGTTAGTTATTTGATGCTTTAAAAACGGGAGTGTGACTTCATGATTGACAGCTTCTCTGAGCGAAGTAGTCACTGAGGAACCAATGGACTTTTGGGAGGAGATTGGAGCATTAACTTTAATTTCTATTTAACTGCTTATTTCACACCGACATAATGAGTTGTTCTGTAGTAAACTGTACTAACCCATTCTGCAGGAGTGAAAAATAAGTATAAAAAAAAAAGTAATAAAAAATAGAAGAAAGTGGGATGGTAAAGACTGTTTCCATAACACCCGGAGCTTCTAACGGCAGCTACAGTGACACCATACCTTTACCAATTGGTGATTGGCTCTTTTATTTAGAAGGTGGGACTTTCCTCCGTATATATCTAAAGACTTTGGCGGTAGGTCATATAGGTTCTTTTCGCCTAATGTTTTATGGATATTACGAATTCATATTGGTTTTTGCCGACTAAATAGGAGGCGAGGTAAGGTAAAGGAGTTATGTGACTGATCTAAATTCTGGTCATTGAGAATCATGAATCTACATAGTAAATCAAATTATTTTACTACAAGAAAATATTTCAATGTTTTCCATGAAATGCCCCCTTTAAGCAAAAATAAAAATGAGTGCACTATGATCAATTATCGTCAGTTTTTGAAGAAATGTGTTATAAGTGATGCATGTTACATAATCAGATTACTTCAGATCAGATTAACAAGCAAAGTAACATTAGACCAAAATATTTTTCAAACAAGTTATGCACATAAAAACACAGCAAAGTTTGTTCATTTCTGCAAGTCTCAGTCAGCTGATGGTAAGAAAAAATTATGCAAATGTAAATTAACACAATTTCCATATAAAGTAAAAATGTAATGCGATGCAATTTTTATAGAGAGTAACATGTTACTGATAAACCAACACTGATATTACCTGGCCAACTGACATCAGTCATAAATGGACATTCCTTAATACATCTTTTTCAGTAATAGTTGGACTACATCAGAAAGCTGTTTAATGTGTGTTTATAGAGGGGGACATGGAATAGGGTAAGGCTACAGGGTAGAGCCACAGCAAATGAGAAGCCTGGTCAAAGGGCTTTGAAATGGAACTACAAAGCACCGGGAGATTCCCATGGGCTCTGCGTATATATGTATGTGTGTTTCATTAGAGCCTTGGCCTCTGTCTCTTGGGAGAGGGGCAAGTTCAAATACACAGTTAATGAGTGAAGCAGCCATCAATAGCATCCTAATCCATCAGAGAAGCACTATCCTCACACAAACACACAAATACACACATACTTCCTCCAGGGGCCCAGCCCAACTAAATGATGCAACTGAAAGTTCATTGCCTGCACTCTAAAGGTTGTTCGTCACTCGCCCCCTTTGTTCGGAAAACAAGCATGCATTAAATCTATCATTTGGGTGATATGCACAGTAAAATGCACTGAGTGAAATATTGTTGTGCTCCTCAAACAAATATTGCGTTATATTATTATTATTTGAGAACTGAAAGGAAAATTTGCCTAATTGTATTAAAAAAAAAAATTTCCACATTGTCACTGTGGCCCTGAGTACCATACAAACGGTACTAAAAACAGGTTTCATTGGCAAACAAACACAAATTCTTATTTCTTTTGATTTTGGGGTCAAATGTAAACTGGACATTCTTGACAGTTTTCATTAGATTCACCCCAGTTCAAAATATATACAGGTATAATAAATATATATATATACACACACTATATTGCCAAAAGTATTGGGACTCCCCTCCAAATCATTGAATTCAGGTGTTCCAATCACTTCCATGGCCACAGGTGTATAAAATCAAGCACCTAGGCATGCAGACTGCTTCTACAAATGTTTCTGAAAGAATGGATCGCTCTCAGGAGCTCAGTGAATTCAAGCGTGGTACCGTGATATCAGGTCCATTCGTGAAATTTCCTCACTAGTAAATATTTCACGGTCAACTGTTAGTGGTATCATAACAAAGTGGAAGCAATTGGGAACAACAGCAACTCAGCCACGAAGTGGTAGGCCACGTAAAATCACAGAGCGGGGTCAGTGCATGCTGAGGCGCACAGTGCGCAGAACAAGAACAGTGCATAGAGCGCTTCATGGAATGGGTTTCCATGGCCGAGGAACTTGACTGGCCTGCACAGAGTCCTGACCTCAACCCGATAGAACACTTTTGGGATGAATTAGAGTGGAGACTGCAAGCCTCCAGGCCTTCTCGTCCAACATCAGTGCCTGACCTCACAAATGCGCTTATAGAAGAATGGTCAAAAATTCCCATAAACACACTCCTAAACTTTGTGGAAAGCCTTCCCAAAAGAGTTGAAGCTGTAATAGCGGCACAGGGCGGGCCAACTCCATATTAAACCATATTATATATTATATCCATATTATTTTATATATATATATATATATATATATATATATATATATAATAAAAACTTCTCACCCTTTTCCTACATCTCATCCAAAGCAGTAGCTTAGCATTCTCACTGACACTTACAATCAAAGAATAAAACAGGCTAGTTTTGCTATTGTACCTTTAAGAATGGTGCTATGTAAATATACATAGTCATGAAGCTAGTCAAATGAGGCAGATACCAACACTCTCATAGAGAGTAAATAATAAAGAGTATATATAGAGAGTAACCATATGAGAAACAGAGCCACAAACACATCTGATAAGAGTTTTTCAGCGCAGAGCTCAATACAGTGCAGGAATGGGACGAGGAATGGCTGGTGCTCTGCAAACCTGCTTATCAAGACACAAAGAGAGGAGCTTGTGGTATGCAGTTTTTGTATGCAGTCTGTGTATGTGTGTTGTGCCTAGAGGCTCATCCATTCACATTAGCGACAGGAAATGAGAGGCAGCTGAAATCACGAGCTAGATCAATGGCACACAGAGATAGACACACTCGCCCTATCTCTCTGTCTTCATTATGGCTGTCTCTCCTTCTGGTGTCATTATGAGACATTCTGACGTATTTCAGGTCTGTCTCCAGCACTCAGGGGTCCAACGCTCTCGCACGTCCCAGGTGAGATCATATCAGCACTTTCTCTTGTAATATTTTCATACTGTTTAAATTTTATTTCCTACTTTTTCAAATCCCCCTTTCTTTACTTTGAAATCAGCAAATCCTTGATGTCTGTGATTGAGATTGTTATTTGTATTGCATCATTGTCTTTGCAGCTATGAAATAGTCAGTTTGTTTTCTGTGCATGTCTGCCTCTTTCTTTCCAGTTTAAAGTGGCACACATCCTCACGTCCAGCTCAAAGACTCACCACATGTGGCATCATTGATTACAGATATCAGCGAATGCAACCGCTTCAAATCTCATGGGTGATTATAAACAGTTTGTGAGCTGAAATCAATCTAATACCTTCAAGAGCCTCTTTCATTGCGGGTCGTCAAGGGTCATCGCCGACGACTGTACCGTTTGTCTTTTTAGTGAAGGCCCTTGATGTGTTGGAAGTCACCAATCAGTCAATGATAGAGGTTACAGACTGAAAGTTTTACTTCAGAGAAAGCCCTTTGTTAGACAGGGACAGACATGAAAAGAGGGGAGGTCCAGTTGGACAGTATGGGTCAGCCAGAGCAGCGGTGGACGTCTGCTGACAGACTAGAGACCGCTGCTAACATTAGCACTGGAGCGGGAGTTCGTGTGCATGCGATCGGCTGACCACCGTGCCAGAAATGAAACACATCAATCAAAACCGACAAGGACAAAGATGAACAGAGGAGTTGAAAGCCGTCCTTTACAGGCACTCTCTCCTCTTCAGAGAGATCTTGCGCTCTAATGTGTGCCAGCTTGAGCGCTCTCCCCTCCCACCCGGCCGTACTGAAGTGAACTTGTGTCCCTTTGCCCTTGGTGTGACTTCTCTTGACCTAAAACAGTCTGTTGAGAGTCACCAGCTTCCAGACTACATTTTCTGCTGCTCCCGAACCAGGAATACACCATACACGCCATATGCTTCCCGTTCCCTATGTACCATATGTTGGTGCAGTGTCAAAGTCCAGATTCCTCTTTCGCTCACTGTCTCTATGTCCCTCATGACTGCCGTAAGATGACATACCGAGGTCACAATGACAATGTGGAATAAAGCTGCTCGTCTAACACGCCGCTGCTCAAGCACACACACATATAACTAAACAGCAGCTCTCTTCATCTTGTTTGCAACTTTGGACATCATTTACTCACCCTCATGTCATTCCAAACCTGTATGACCTTCTTATCATCATAAAAGTGCACCATATGTGCATATGTACAGTATGTGCATGAATAGTGACTTTCCTCATGCAAAGCTGTCACTGTTCAAAAGTTAGGGGTCAGTTAGTGTTTACTGTACATCTGAGCAAAAGAGACTTCTTTCAAAAACAATAAAAAAATCTTACTGACCCCAACCTTTTGAATGGTAGGGATATATGTTTATGAAACGTATATTTTTTTGAAGCTTGAAATCCCCAATCATTGTCACTGAATGAAAAAGAGCAACCAGCACAGTATTCAAAATGTCTCCATTTGTGATCAATGAAGAAAAAAAGTCGCACAGGTTTGAAGAAAATAAGGGTAGTAAATGATACGGGTGTAACGCTACATGTATTCATCCCGAACCGTCATGGTTCTATACATATAGTCAGACGACGAATACAGTCAGTCACAGGCAATCCACACTCCAATCCAGAAGGGGGTGCATGGGGTAATGCAACACTGTTGGCTAACCGCCACAACAGGAAAAATGAATAAATGAATGAGGCATTTATATTTTAAAAAGAGCAGAAGAAGAGACAATCTATGCACCAACCCAAAACAAGAATGGCGACTCACCATTGGCGAGTTCAGATGTCACGCTGCGTTGATTAATTTTTGTGACACGCTCCACTAACTTCACAGAAAGGAAACCAGGACAGAAGAAAGCAGCATGTTTTCTTTATTTTAAAACACAATGTTTTGTTTTTATTGTGAGTAGATACAACTAAAAATACTTTACAGTTTTACTCTTCTGTATGACCATAAATGATTTTAAGTAGTTTCCGCTGTTATAATGAGACAAAATCATTTGGCATTGTGCCGATTTGTGTCGTGGAAGTCTCACTACTATAGTCCAGTGATGAAATATGCGTGTCCTGGAAATGGGAAGCCTCAGGGGCCACTTCACTTGCTGTCTCCTCGTGGAAAGGTGAAGTATGCTCTTTTTCGCCTTCTCCCTCATGTTTCTGTGATTTCTTGAAAAAACGTAATACTGAACTTTGTGCATCTGCCATTGTCACCGCATGTTAATGAACTCTCGCGTGCAAAAAGTATTGTAGCTGATTGTGACCAAACACCTTTTGTTTTTATCATCCCTACAAAAAAAAAAGACCTATGCAAGAGTGAATTCTGTTTACTGCTTAGTGCTTAATACACTAAAGGAGGCTGTACTGTTCCAACTACCTCAGGGGGGACTAAATTCCACTAGGTAGAACAAACTTTAATTTGCACTACTGTCTGTTCAAAATTAATGAAAAGAAACCTAGCATTTCAGATTTGTTGGTTTTTCCTGTTGTACCGAACTTGCATCGAACTGTGACCCCAAAACCAAGGTACGTACCGAACCATGACTTCTGTGTCTGTTACACCCCTAGTAAATGATGACAGAATTTTTGAGTGAACTATCCCTTTAAAAAATGTGAAATTAAAATTGGTTGTATTTATTGTGCATTATCCACCAGTTTACTCATAAACTCATAAAAAGATTATTTTTTTTTTTTTTTCAATAAAAATGTAATAAGTTTGCCTCTGAAATTACTTTTCTGCTGATAAAAACAACAACTTGTGGGTTGTGGTAAACAATATGAACAATAATATAATAACATATAATAATAAAACAATAATATAATAGCTAAACAACCACAATCCAATAAAACATCCTGATAGATACAATAAAGTCCTGCCCTTTATTATGTGCTAGTGAACATCTGTTTCACTCTAAAATATATCACATTATTGAAATTAATGGCGTTTTATGTTTTCTTTAAGACCCGTAAGCTACATCGGGAAGCATGAAGTTAAAACTGTCTTAGGCAATCGATGTCTTTTCAGAGGTAGTGCGGTGATGTTTATGGATTCTGCCTGACTCCACAGACCGCCCCAACACTGCGGCATGCGGTTAGAGTAAGCGGCTCTGATTACTCAATAACGCTTCAGACAGCGGTGCGTTATGTATGGAGGTGCACGCATCGGCTGGCGTGAAGGTCAACGGCCCAGAGTGGCGATGAGCATTTGAGTCATTGGTGGGCAATGAAGGGAAGTGATGATGCTGCTAAAAATACAGAGAGAAGGGGGTACAGAGAGAGAGGGAGAGAGAGAGAGAGCAAATTTGTCTTCTGTCTACTTCCATGACACTCACCACACGGCCTGTCTCCACTGATGTATGAGCTGCCTCTGTATCCCCACAACACAGAGGTGACACAGAACTCACACGCACCCCACACTATCTCCATACCCACGCACAACTTTCCCAGCTCAAGGACACTGATGCGCTCGGAAAATGCACAGTGATCTAGCAGCATGTAGCTCTCTGCATGCTATTTTTCAAAAGCGGACATGTTACTAGAGCAATATAATCTACTTTGTGGGTTCTGGAACTAACTAACTAACTAAATACAAGTAATAGTACTTTGTAATAAATAATTTTGTAATACATTTTGCAATAAATACATTTGTAATTTTAATAATTTAATAAATTATAATTCGTTTAATAATTTTATATTAATAGTTTTAAAAAATGCATGATAATGCAATCAAAAATACTAATAAAGATAAATAAATATAAATAAACCTAATACTAATAATACAAATAATAATGGTTTGTAAAACAATTTTGTACTTTTAATAAACAAACAATATTTTATTTTATTTTATTCATGTGCTAACCTTGAAAATGATCCCAACCTGGTTGATAAAAATGCTGTTCAAGGAACCTAACCTAAGCCCTATGCTTGACCCTCACCCTAAAATCAGATTGTTAATACGTTCCAGAACCAACAAGGATTTGATCAAAGAAAATTTATCAGCAAGTATGCATAACTTGCCGTCTACGGCGTGCATTTACTGTGTTACTGTATATAGCTCTTTCAGCTGTGTCAGTGTGCCATATAAGCGAGTCGCTGTCTTCCTGTTGCTGGTCTGATGTTATGTTTTTCCTCACCGGGCTCTGAGCCATCCAGACTGCAGCCTGTAGAATCAGCATGTAGCCTGATGGAGTCTAAACCTTGTTATCTCTGTTACACATTCCATCTGCCCCTGTCCGCTCTCCCTCTATCTCCCTCTTCCTCTCTTTGATCACTCTGGGCCAATGAATCAAGCAGTCTTTAGCACAGACGAGACCGCGAGGGAGCTGCTGAGCGTTTGTCTTCTCCACAACATATGATGACAGACCTGTTTCTCTTTTGCATCAGGACCGCTCACCTGTATCCTAGCAACCCCATCCCTGCTGTAGCAGCCTCACAACACAGGGGCGAGAGTGATGTCATGAATGCATGGAACGAGTCTCTTCTGTCTTGTTTTGACACTTCTCTTCTCATCCTGTGTTTTTTGTCTCATCTCTATTTCTCATTTTGTCTTCTCACTTCAATGCTTCTCTTCTCATTTCGTGTTAATTTGTCTAATTTATTTTCTTTTGTCTCAATGCTTTTCTTATCATTTCACCTCATCTCTGTTTCTTTTGTCTCATCCTGATGCTTCTCGTTTGCTCTTGTTTGTCTCATTCCTTTTCTCATTTTGTTCCATCCCTATTTAACCTCTTTTTGGTCTCAATACTACTTTTCTCTTCTCATCTCATCTCATCTCATCTCATCTCATCTCATCTCATCTCATCTTCTCATCATCTCATTGTCTTTCTCTGGTCATGTCTATTCTCGTCTCGCCAGATCTACTCTCTTCTTTCATTCTCTTTTCTTCTTCCATTCTCACTTTTTTTTTTTGGTAATTTTTCAAATTTCTTTACATCTCAATACTTCCCTTTATTGATCTTATCTCTATCTCTATTGTCTCATCTTGATGCTTCTATTCTCAATTGGTCTCATCCCTTTTCTCATTTTTTGCTTCAATGCTTCTCTTCTGTTCTCATCGTCTGTTATTTTGTCTCATTTTATTTTTTCTATTGACTTATTATCTGGTTTCAATGTTTCTCATATCTATCTCATCTAGGTTTGTCAAAAGTACTGACTTCAGTGCCAAGTCGGTACTGAAATTTTAAAAATGTGACGATATCAGCATTTCCCTCTAGCATTTTGAGTGGATTCTGACTAACTTAAACACCTCTGATTGGACATTGTGTTCACATGCTCAACAGATATGTCTGTGATTGGCTACAGTGATCAACACTTCAAAAACATGTTGTAAACAGACATCTTTGACGCTCTTCATCGAGTGCTTATACAGATACACACAGGAGCATTTGGAAGCAGGCGTCTATCAGCGGATCCCTATACGGGAGCGTAAGAAAGCTGGCATCTATCAGCGGATCCGCTCATAGATGCCTGCTTTCAAACGCTCCCATGTGTATCTGTGTAAGCGCTCGGTGAACAGTGTCAAAGATATCTATTTACAACATGTTTTTGAAGCGTTGCTCATTATAGCCAATCAGAGACATATCTGTTGAGCACGTGAACACAATGGCCAATCAGAGGTGTTTAAGAATCTACTCAACAGCACTCAAAATCCAAGGAGGAAATGCTGGTATCGTCACATTTTTAAAATTACAATATGAACTTGGTACCGAAGAACCGGTACTTTTGATAACCTCATCTCATCTCTCTTGTCTCATCTTAAAGTTTCCCTTCTTGTTTGTGTCATAGTCAGTCTTGTCTCATCTTGTCTCCTCTCATCTCTTCTCAGTGCTCTCTTCTCTTGTCTTGTTTTGATACTTTTCTTCTTTATATTTTGTTATTGTCTCATTTCATTCTTGTCTCAATCCATCTTATTTTGTCTCAACACTTCTCTTAACATTTCATCTAATTTCTGCCTAATGGTTTTATCTTGACACTTCTCTTCTCATTTGCTTTTGTTTGTCTCATTCCTTTTCTCATTATGCTCTGTCTCTATTTGATTCTTTTCTTCTCATGTTGTAAATATCTGTCTTATCTCTTTCCATTGCCTCATCGTATCATGTCTCAATTCATGGTTTTGTCCCCACATTTTGTTCACATCTCATTATAATTCGGTTCTCATGTTGTATTAATTTTTCTAATATTTTTCTATTGTCTCAATGCTTCTTGTCTTATCTTGATGTTTCACTTCTTGTTTGGTTTCAACTTGTCTAAACCCTTTTCCTTGTCTTACTGTATCTCAACTCATTTCATCAGGTCTTCATCTTATCATTTTATATTTTCTGTTCTCTTTTTCTCATCTTGATGTCACTACTCTTTGTGTCTCCTCCTCCCCTTTTCATCATTTCTCCTCTCTTTTCCTCTCCTCATAGAGAACTGCTCTGCACACCTGTGTGTGTTTGTGTGTGTGCGTGTATGAATGTAAGCCATGGGGAGCTGAAATGTGTTAGTACAAGCATCTGTGAGCTCTCCTCTCCCGGTGCTGAATTTGGGCTTTCAGGGGCTATGGTGCCGTTCTGGGACAGTTATCCATCCCCAAAGAGAAAGCAGCAAAAAGGAGTTTTTCAGGCCTCCAGTAAAAGATGCGGAAATAAAAATAACTTCTTCTTTCTCTCCCCTGTGCGCTCCTTCCATTCCCAGGGAGATTGGGCAGCTCTCAGCGGACTAGCAGGCACGTCTGTGTTGGGGAAAATGCTGCAGTGGCACATTTATCTGTTTGTGGGGATGTGCTAATATATAAACACACACACAAATGTGAAGATGTCCATAAACACACTGTCAGAGAGCTTAACAGGGCCAGTTTCTGGCAGTTAAGACCTTCATCCATTGAATACTGCTGAGAGTGCAGATAGAATTACCTTTAGAAAAGTAAATACACATTTATTGAATGAATCCTCCCACTGAAAAGAATCCCGTTCAGACCAAAATAAAAGTCTGATCTCTGATTTCAAACAATACACAGCTGTTATATGAGTCACTTCTATTTGATAAGCGTTTGGACACTAATATTGTACTGTTTTACTGTATTTTTGATTAAATAAATGCAGCATTGGATATGAGCATAAGACACTTCTTTCAAAACATAAAAAAAAATAAAAAAAATACTGACCCTAAAACTTTGAACGGCACTTTCAAAAATTACTTCAATGCCCAAACACTTTTTGAGGCCTCTATACTGAAGCATCCTTTTCCTGACTTCAATAACTGGATATCTATGAAGTTTTATCTGGAGCGCGATAATCGAGCTGAGTTTCAGACAGCACAAAAGACCATGGAGTACTGAAGGACATGGGAAAGGCAGACGGGTAGTTGAATACACGAACAGCAACGCAGGCAGGAAGAACAAGGGCGTTTGTGCTGACTCCTGCATTTGCTGACTGCCCCATCTGTTGAGCGGGGTCTCCAGAGAGAAGAGGGGCAGCGTAGGTCCGTGTGACACATCTGCCCCTTGCTTGGGGCTTTTAAATAGAGACACAGAGGGGACTGAGGCATCCTGCCAGAGCAAAACTCCCCAGCCCAGGTGTGCTTCTAATAGAGGCCACAGAAAGCCAACCTCTTCCTCTGTGTCCACTTTTGTCTGTCTATGTGGCTTTGTGTCTCTATCCTTGTCTCACTTTCTCTCTGATGCTCATTGAGAGTGTACCTTTTCTCATTTTCTCTTGCGTTCTCATGCTGTTCACACCCTCAGTATTAAAGCCATCCAGTGTGAAGAGCGAGGACTCATTTCTGCTCTCCACTGGGGGTCCTTACGATGCTCCGTGAGGTGGGGTGGGGAGGCCATTGCTTCTCCATTACCCAATAACTGACGTTCACATACACTCAACAAAAGACGAAACCAGAGAGGCCTTATTGAAAATAATAACACCCTCAAGCATGTCCTTCACAAGCGCAGTGCGGGGTTAAAGACTCATGGCAATGCTTTGCATTTAAAGTGTCCTCCACAATAAGAAGCTCACTTTGTCTTTAGGTTGACATGGATATTCATGGAGTAAATGAGTACATTATAAATAGATTGAAATCATTTTTCACAAATATATGTAGTTTATATAACTAGTAAGCCAAATAATAAAACAACGCAAAATAAATCTGCCTATAAGATTTCCCCACAAGCATGGGACTAGATTTGTCCAAAAACACAGATTATATTCGATTAAATCGATTGAATTGATATAAAGCAGCAAGATTCTGCACCAATCAACTGTCTTTTGCACTTTGCAATGTAATCAAAACTGAGATGTCTTACTGTACCAGAGGAGAAAACAAAGATATAGTGGTGAAACAGGTGTTTATGCCTCCAAATCAAGTAAAAACTTCTGCAAGTAAATATTCTATTTGGCCGGAAAACTACAGGTGCACTGTCACTAACGTCATTTAATGCAACATTTTTATTGCAACAGAGAAATGGGCACTATGATTTAGACTATGCATTTTTATCCATCATAAAATTGACCCAAGAAATTATTTTTTTTAAGTGTAATTGTACCCTTTTTTGCCACAGTGTAGAGAATACATAAAATATTTTACATTTATTTTAGCCAGTAAAAAAAAGTCTTGTCTGTAAATTACCTTAGAGGTAAAATATGGTAGCTATCTAATCAGCATAGTTAATATAGGGACAGTTTCTAAAAAAAGTGCATTAGTACCATATAAGCACGAGTAATTTACAGTATTAAGAGTAATAAAAAATAAATTGTTGGATCCAAATAGGGGCATGTGATAGTTCAAAAACTCACTCTCTTAAAGTTGGCAACCCTGATAAACAGCCTTTGAAAAAAGGAAATCTAATCTTGTTTCATCTAATCTTGTTTCCACCAATGAATAAAAAAATAAATTAAAAGCTATCTCTTGTAATTCCCCATTTATTTCTGGTGGTAACCATATTATTCCAAAATTGTGACTTTATTCTCTATTTATCTCACACTTGCGACTTTATATCTCATAGCAGGCATGTTTGCATGAATTATTTTCATCAATCCGAATAAATCCAATTCGATTTTAGATTCTGAAAGTTCTGTTTATATGAACTTATAAACTTTGCATTCCAAATGCACATTATTTAAATTTACATGCATTTAAATATTCTGAACAAATCTTCAGTGCATGCGCAGTGCCCCAGTCACTGCATTCAGAACTGGAGAAAGCTAAAATGTCACCGGAGCTACCATGACTGTCGTTTTTGCCTTGATGACATAACTAAAAGGTATCGAGCTCATTTGGATTTACTGAGGTGTTCACATGAAGGCTTTTCAATCTGAATCGAGCCATCAATCCGATTACAAATAGACTATTTGGGTGCATGTAAACATAGCTAGTGTAACTCTGTCTTGCTTTTAATTTTGTTTATCTCCACAATTACTTTTTTATTTTTTTCACTCTGTGGCAAATCAGAGTCCTTCTAAGATACACACTGGATAAAGCCAGCTGGGCAGGTTAGATTCATAAAGCACAAGGAAAAACGTTGCTTTTAATAATTCAGATCTTAACAATGTAACTGGTGAGTTCTAGTCACAGATCACCCAGTCTGAGTTAGGTAACATTTCTCCATTTCTCCTCAGGCACATTCAATAATGAGCAGCATCTGGATAAAATATGCACACACACACACACACACACACACACACACACACACACACACACACACACACACAATCTTATGATGAATAGCCTACTTAATCTCTATGTGGAATTAAATGATCTGCTTATTGCTATTGCCGAATAACTGTTTGTACAGATGTAAGTGTTTATTATAATGCCTAAATGAGTCTCTCAAATGATTTTTAAAAGTGATGGTGCAATAGTATCCTGCATTACAGTGTATGATGTGAAATGGCACGTCACCGTCAATAAAAAACATTGTAAAGCTACAGCCAAAAAAGAGAGAATGAGATATTTTACCGATGAAGTAGGACAGCAGAATGGCCAGCAGGGCGGCAGCAGTGATCGCGGACAGGGCGGCACATTTCCAGCTGCAGTACTTGGATGGTTTCTTCAGCTTGAAGGCGCTTCTGGAGAAGGTGTTTCTGGGTAGGAGCCGCGGTGGGGGTGAATATACTGTGCCGGAGGTCAAAGGGTAACCCGGTGATGAGCTGCTAAAGAGAGGCGTGGTCCCTGAAGAGGTCTTAAACAGGAAATGCCTGCAGAAAAGTGAAAGATAAATAGCGCTTTTAGTATTTCAAGCACACATGGAAGGTCACATCCATCCCTGGTATCAAACCTCCTCAGCGGCAGCATTTAAGCTTTAAGGTATATGCGTGTGTGTGTGTTGTGTTGACCGCTGAGTGTCACAGGTGCTTGTTGGAGGTGAAGGACAGTGTATGCAGCGCCTCAGTGTGGAGCAATGGACATATGGCACACGAACACACAGCACCGCAGGCCTGTCCCGGCCCACCGAGGGACACTTACACAACAAAGTCACTCAATAATTCAAGAGCCTTCACTTCTTTCAGGTACAACGAAAACATACTGTACAGAGACACAATTCACGGAGATCGTACGCAGCGGCCTGGTTCTCTGGTGCGGGGTTATTTCCGTCGAGCTGATGAAAAGAAAAATATAGACAGGAGGATATTGCTGTGTACTTCACAGAGAGATTAATCATTACAGCATCAACAACGGACTCTTGGCGCAGACAAACAGGATGTGATTTGTTAATATCCAGCCTCAGCACTAAGACTACAGAGAGACAGAACGTACACACTGATAATCAGCGTTAAGCTAAAATGTGGTTCATAGACCACAGAGTCATGTAACAACAGCCTGGCAGGATTCCACAGAATGCTTTTCATTACGGTTTGCAATTTGAAAGATCTAACAAATGCATCACAAATCACTTTTACCCATGACTAGCTTTAAAAGTGTACTTTCTGTGAACAGAATTGAAACAGAATTGTTTCCAAAACACTCCTGCTGCACCTGCCTCCCATTGTTTGGACTAACAGCTAATTCTCCCCTAAAAGTTGACACAAAATATATATATATATTTTTTTGGTATTTTTACATATCCATATTAAAAAAAATATATAATGATACGTGATCAATAAATGTTTATATGTTTTGGAAAATATTTGGCTACAGTCAACTTTATTGTACTTGTGGTAAAAAAAAAGAAAAAAAGAAAAAAAAAGGGTTATCTTAGTCTATGAAACATGAAAAGTAAATAAAGTGTGTACACTGTTCTTAAAATGAAGCATACAGTGACCACAGGCTCAAGCTCAAAAAGTCAAAAATCATCTTAAAAAAGTGACTTGCCCACTATATTACAAGTCTACTGCAGCCATACAATAGCTCTGTGTGGGAAAAAAGAAAAAACACTGAAAAAAAAAAGAAAAAAAAAAAAAGACACACTTCACCTTTAAGAAATTACGTCACCCGGAAAGTAACTATCAGAACGGTCTCTCTGGTGTCACACTGGTGTTCTTCCAGTCTCCCTTCAGTGCTGCTCTCATTAGCGGTGATACGTACTAACATAGCCTTAATGCTACAATAGATTATTGATGAAACTTGTACAATTTAGCATTGTACTTAAATAATTTAGCAGTTAATTACTGCTCTGAGCCCCATGCTGGTGTTTCCTGCCCTACAAATGAGGACTTTTGTCTCACACAAAGCCTGGTCGTGCCAGCAGCTTGGATGCAGTTTTAAAAGAGATGTAGTGTAAAATAGATTAGCTGCAGTCACGTTGCCATTGTGATTAGCGTGGGGTCATGGGGTTTGTCGTGTTTTACCAGGTCCCTTTCTCAATTAAGACCGAATCGAGAGGCTGAGAGCTTTAGAGTGGTCAGGTATCAGCCTAAAAGGTTTGTCTTTGGACCAGCCCCCACACACTACCCCCCAGACACATCCGTCCTTCATACCTCTAACCTACGAGGGTAACGGCCACAGGCTGCTCACTCCTGTGATCTTTAATAGCCTCTTTCCACAAGATGCCTTCCAATATCTCTGGACACGTTCCAGCGGTGGATTCCATTTCCAGAGCTGATTTTTGTTCCGTCGTGCTCCAGCCCTTCCATTACCCCCATCTCTTATCGGCCTATCCCCATACATCCCTCTATCATCCCACACTCACCCATGAATGGACCGACTGAACCCCCATGGTATCAGGCCTGATGGGGCTACTGGAGTCAGCGGCTAACTAACCCATCACCGAGGGATTTTTAAGCTTTAACCTACAGTGCACCTAAGTCTGCTCTCTTATACTGTACATTTACACAAGAGAAAATGACCAGATACTACTAAACTGTCAGTTTTACAATCAGTATTAGACATTTTATATTTTGAATGATTAAAAAAGCAAACAAAAAAATTCAACAGTTTGATAAACAAGAAGTTAATATTGACTTCTTTCTGTTTAAACTTACATTTTAGACACAATAAATTAGACCAGTTTGTTGAGCAAAACAAAAAGACAAAACTGACAGTATTGTGTCTAAAATGTACATTCTAAATAAAGGAATGTTAAGAATAGTATGCTAGTATGGTATGTCCATTTCATTAAGTCACTTGTTTTGTTCCTGAATTAATCAGTGTTTTAAACAAATTGGTTGAATGTATAATACAATAACTTAATAACAGTCACTTTTTTATTCCTGAACAAATCAGTATTTTTGAATAAATGATTCAGTGACTCATTTATAAAGATGGTCACTTGTTTCATTCCTGATTGATGTAACCCCTCCTGTTCGAATCACCCGCTCTAAGCAGGGGCTTTACCAAGGAGGCCAAAAACTGCAGTCTCTAACGTTGGTTGTTAGAGTGCCTCTTGAGTTTAGGGGATTGAGGTTTACACACACAGCATTTACTAGCCTACGTCTGTTACACTCACCCCCCCAAACCTCACTCCCATCCGGGTCACAACATCAATTTAACCCCTCCTGTTCGAACCGCCCGCTCTAAGCGGGACTTGAACTCAAGTCCATCCGCATGAGACGGGCACTCTAACAAGGAGGCTAAAGACTGCAGACTCTAGCGTCAATCGCTAGAGCGCCTCTTGAGTTCAGGAGAGTGAGGTTTACACGCACAGCTCTTACTAGCCTATGTCTGTTACATTCACCCAACTAAACCTCACTCCCATCTGGGTCACGACACCAATATATCCCCTCCTGTTCGAACTGCCCACTCTAAGCAAGAACTCGGGTCCATCTGCATGAGAATCGGGCGCTCTAACAAGGAGGCTAAAGACCAAGGAGGCATCAGTCGCTAGAGCGCCTCTTGAGTTCAGGAGGGTGAGGTTTACATACACAGCTCTTACTAGCCTGTGTCTGTTACAATTGCATAAGTGATTCAACGACTCCACTCATAAAGACAGTCACTTGTCAACAGGTGAAACAATGAAAAATTCCCATCACTATTACACAGACTTAAAAATCTGTCTGAAATGCACAAACACAGTAACAATAGAGTGAAACATTGAAAGGTCTAGTGCTGGTAGACTGTATATCTGCACTCACAGTGAGGACACCCTTTTAGTTATCACAATTGCTTTGTCCCAAGTTACTGTAATATCTTATGTCTGTTTCCTTAAAAAACAAACAAACAATAATAATAATAATAATAAAATCTTTCCAAGTCATGACGCCATACCCACCAAGTTTGTATTTGCTCATCTCTCCACAATCCTATAGGGAAAATAAACCTCAGAAGAAATACAAAAGAAAAAGATAGAGGTCTGTCCTTCACACAAGCCACTAAGGGAGAGAAGGAGAGAGTGAGAGCAGGTTGATAAACGTAATGAATGGTAATAAATGATAATAATGCAGCCGTATAATGAATATAGGCCACATGGAGGATTCCACACGGTGGCTTTACATAACAAAGCTGTTTTTCCCCAGCTGAGGGTGACATCTACACTGCCTTAGGCCTCGCTGACTCACACACATGCACGCATAACACATACACACAGAAGTGCACAAACACATGCAGAACTTGAATAATTGTGTGCATGAACTGGGAGGCTCAGTCAACTGTGGAAAAAAGCGGAATCTTGCATTTATTCGTATTTGCACCAGCTCTCCGTAACGTTCTTTCCGCCCTTCTCGCTTCTCCAATTGATGGTGTGAATGCCACAGGTGGCACCTCCACCTCCATGCCTTTATCTGAACCTGCGTCCTCTCCCTTCCGTTCTTCCTGTCAGGTGTGACCGTGCACAAACTGTAAAGGGAAGCTAGCAGGTTACAGGTAGGCAGTAATCAGGCCTGCAATAAGCAGCAGAGTGACAAGAAGTCAGCAGAAGTGCACGTCTAAAAATATAGCTCCGCTTTCTGCGGCCCGCCTCCATGTCATTCCTCCGCTGACTGAAGTTGGGCGACTCACAAGGTCAAGTCAGTCACTTAAATGCCAAATCATTTTTACCCACGCAGAAGGTTGCAGCCACTAATTTGCCAGCTGACAGGGGTGACGGAGGGAAATTAATTAAGGTCATTTTGGAAGCGCGTGCGCTCAAGTTGAAGTGTAACTCATAGCTATTGGCTGAATCTCTATTGAAAGCTCATTTCATCTCGGGACAGTGAGGGGAAGCCGAATGCGGATGGAGTGGCTTAATTGCAGAATGAAATTAAAATGCTTGATTTACACGGTGTGCTTAATTGACAGTGATTTATGTCGAGCATTGTTTGGGAGGGAAGCTGGGGGAAGAGTTGAAGCCAACTGAGATGATGGGAGACGTGTGTGTGAGAGAGAGATGAGGCCAGACCAGGGGGTGGACAGAAAATAAAGAGAGGCCAGATTGAGCCCAAAAAAGGAGTGCTGACAGGGTGAGGTCGTGCAGAGGACAGTCTGGAGACAATGGCAGTTTTGCACTTTTCAAAGTCCACAGGGACTGAGAAACCAGGGACATAATCATCTGAGGGAGGAACATGACTTATTTACAGGGAGACAGGAAGTGAGAGGAGAAGAGAAAGACAGAGAACAATGAGAGAAGGAGAGAAGCCAGATGAAGAGACGAACTGAGACAACAGGGAATGAAATTGAGAAAGAAGACGAGTCAAGACGAGAAGAGGAGGTGAGATGACAAGAGGAGGTGAGATGACAAGAGGAGCAGAGCTGAAAGTAGGCAATGTGAAACAAGAAAGGATACTGATGATGAGATGACAAAAGAGGACATGAAATAAAGAAAGGAGAAGAGATGAGGACATTGGAGATAGGACTAGAGAAAAGAAAGACAAGCAGACAAGATGAGGAGAAAAGACAGAAGAGGAGACAAAATGAGACAAGAAGACCTGATGATATAAGATGACACGAGGAGAGCAAAGAGAAAAGGAGATGAAATGAAGACAAGAGGAGTCAAGATGAGAAGAGGTGGTGAGATAAGAGGAGAAGAGCGAGGAAGAGAGGGGCTAAAGCTAGCAGAGATAAGACTAGAGAAGGGGAGATAAAATGAACGTAAGGAGACAAGCCAAGAAGAGAAGAACCAAAGAAAGGAGAGGAGATGAGATAAAGACATAGGAGAACAAAAGAACTAAAGGAGAACAGATGAGGGGAGAATAGGAGATAAAAATGAGTCCAGATGAGAAGAGGAGAAGAGCTGAGAGGAGACGAAGAAATGAGAGTAGAAAAAATGAAGAGATGAGACAGATGATGAAATGAAAAAAAGACAAGATGAGATGAAGATATGGGAGAAAGGACAAAAAAAGAGAAGATAAAACCAAGGAACAAAAAAGATATGACATGAGGCGAGAAAAACAGGAGAGGAGAACAGATGTGGTGAGACAAGGAGCCCTGATGAGAGATGAGATGAGGAGAGATAGGCAGAGGAAAGAAGAGAAGACAAAATGAGACAAGATAAAATGAGACGAGGACAGACCAACAGACTTGATGAGATGGAACAAGGTCAGACAAAACAAAAAACATGATAAAAGATGAAGCAAAATGAAGAGAAGAGACGAGACGAGAAGAGAAGAGGTCAAAATGAGACAAAGTAAGGAGATAAGCTGAGTTTTTTTCTACAAGTTCTCTGCAGGCACTGATGAAGTCAATGTTGAGGTCATGGTGTGTGTTGTGTGGACGAGGTGATTAATGACCATGTGTCAGTCAGACAGGTGTGTGTTCTCTCTCTCTCTATGTGTGTGTGTGTCATTTAGCCCTGTTAAATATGCACTGCTGAAAATGGCCCCTGCCACTCATTAATTTTGACGGCCCCAGAAGATCCCTCATCACCAAACATGTAGTTAGTGTCAAACACCAGTGTTTATTTATTCATTTTTAACTTTCCATTTCCAGATCTATCCCTTATTTAACTGTCTGATCTCACACTCGCTGCCCACACACCTCTGATTGACACCCTCATTATATACATCACTTTTCCACTTTAAATAACCAACATCAGCGCCTATCAAGACATGTAAGTGACCGGTCATGAAATACCTCCCTGTGCATGCTGTAATAGGAGTAAAATACTTTTTTAACTGCTTTTTCTTTTTTGGAACACCCACATACCAAAACACCCAGCATGAGAACAGACATACAGTTCACTAAGACAAGTTTCTCCCTGACCTAAACTTCACTTAGTTCAGCTGTTTTTAAACTTTGCTTCTCTCCCCATTCTCCTCTTCACCTGTAATCCAACTATGGGCGATGGGTACTCTAAACACCAAAACAAAGGTCTCCAAAAACTTTTCTAATTATGTTTGCTGGGATTGCGGTGCCATATCCAGAATTTGATCTGCGTGTGGCACGAGCAGAGTGAGGGCCCATAAATCTTCAGCGAGCTGCGGGCACCTGTATTCTGATTGGCTCCCGTTAGGATAACAAATTGGCCTCGGAGCGCAGCTGAGAATTTAAATCTGCCCCACACAGATACCTTGGCAACGACTGATGAAGTCTGAGAGAGAAGGAGGGGGGTGGAAGAATAGAGGGAAAAAAGAAAAGAGGCAGAGAGAAGCAGAGTTTTGAATTGTTCACTTCACAGCCTGAGCTCAGGAATTCAAACAATTTTCTTTTAGGACAATTTTCCTGCTTTTATTCCCCCTTAAAAGCTGCGTTTATGACCTAAAATTTTGCAACAATTCTCCTTCCCTCTTTTTCTGAAAAAAAAAAAAAAAAGTAAATGAAGGGAGAGAGAAGACTACATTTGCATGAAGGAAATAGCAGTACTTGCCACACAATGTGCAATTAAGACCAATCACAATTTAGTATGCAAATAATACCATGGCATCATTAAGGTGCGGTCACATTTATCGCTGTTCAGTGAATTTTCACAGACAAAATCCAGTGATTTCAATAGCATTCCACGTGATTGAGAATTTTGTGAGACGGGAAAATAAAATTTCAACAATTTCGACAAATTGTGAGCACACCTTTACTGTTGGTGAGATTTAGAATGGTAAACATTCTGCATTCCGAATGATGTGTACTCTGTCATCTATTGTATGAATTTTATAAGAATAGTCTTGCCTCAAATGGAAGACTTCATGTGTTTTTACTACACTGTATTTATTTTTTATTTGCAATTTTACAAATATTTTACAGTTTTACAGAAGAAAATTGCACCTTATGTGTTGCTACTAGCTTTAGGAAATTTAGCCACTCCCCTTAGCAGTCAAAAGTATGTGACACATTTTAAGTCAAAGTGGGATTTTCATGTTAAATATTGAATAAACTTCACAAAAATCAAATAAAGCTACAGACCACAATGTCTTAACGTGGTACTCTTACAGCATCACACCTGGTATAAATGTGAAATTATCTGAAATACAACAAAAGTATGAATGTATGAATAAGCGGTTTGTGCTGAAAAGTGTGAGGAAATAAAAAGCATGAGGGAGACTGCAAGTGCTATAATTAAACATTCACAACAATCCTCTTCTGAGGTCAAAAATTACATTGCCCACAACTAATGGAGGTGAAATGATGCAGAATGGATGCTACAGCATCAAAAGTAGAAATAACCGCAAAGACATCTGGTTCAAAGAGTTCATGGACCTGTGAATGTGTGCACAGCGTATCACACAACTCAAATTGAATCTCTGATATCTGCACAAACAGACAAATCAAATTCTCTCATGGCTCACGGACCCAAGCTGCACTTTAAGAAGTTGACACAGGACCCTGCTACAAATGCACTCGAAAACAAACACCAGCCAGGCCGTAACGACAACACACACCTCCATAACATCCCCTATGCTGTGCATGTGAAAGCGCTCCTCATCTTTGGCTCAATTGTGATAGTTCGACCTGCTCGGGAATCTAATTTGAGTGTGCATGAGTCTGTATGGAAGGAGAAGAGAGCAGCTTCTGCGTCCTGAGATGAGAGTAAAATTGAAGCAGGCATCAGCTGGTGAAGAGGCTTCACTCTATGATTGGAAATAAGCCTTCACAGGACCGAGCCATCTTCAGTCATTTATGCTGCCGAAAACTGATTCCACCCTCCTTCTTGTTTTCCGATCTCTCCCTCAGCCGAAGCAATCTCTCGGATCCTCCCCCTTTCCTCCCGGCTTGTCTCTTTCCCTTCCTCTACCTGTCTGACAACTGCATATTTTGGCAATCAATCTTCCGGTACTGGCAGCTGTGCAGGCACCTCTCAGAGAAAGGGTTGGTTTTCTACTTTAGAAGGAAAGGTCTGACCTATAAAATAACATCATTTACATAGAGAACACACACAGAGCTGTGTGTTCCTCTCTAAATGGCTCAAGGTGTTAATCTGCAGGTGGAATATTTAGGGTAATCAATCTAAACCCCTTTAAAAGTCATCCACATAAACAGAAACAAGCATGGCCTCCAATTTCAAGAAGAAAGAAAAATTTTTTTTGCTTTTAAACTCACTCTTTTCGAGTCACAAGACCATTAGGATGGCCACACAGAGAGACTCAGCGTCTAATCTTCATCAGCATCAAGTCATAAACTGATGTGAGAGATTTATGTTGTTTATTGGTCGAAATGTATAGGTGTCTTATGTTGCATGTTACAAGTACTTTTTCAGTAATTCTCATCATAGTCTTATTTAGACATGAGCAGTGGAGTTGTTAGGTAGGGTGGGCTTTTGGATATAATATAATGAAACGTTTTGCCACATTTATTCTTAAAGGGTTAGTACACCCAAAAATAAAATTTCTGTCATTAATTACTCACCCTCATGTTGTTCCAAACCCATAAAACCTTCATTCATCTTTGGAACACAAATTAAGATATTTTTGATGAAATCCAAGATGTATTTTTATCCTCAATAGAAATAAACACATTCACGTTTGACCTTAATGTTATGAAGCAATGAGAATACTTTTTGTTCACAAAAACAAAACAAAAATAACGACTTTATTCAACAAATTTGTCTCTCCCCTGTCATTCTCCTTTTGCTATTTTCATTGCAGCTCTTCCAGGTTCTACGTCAGAATGCCGACTCAGTATTGGCCGACGCCTGTTCACGTGAGCAGCATGACGCATGCATGTGAAGATGACGCAGGGGCAATATTGAGCCGGCGTTCAGAAGTAAACACGTTCTGCGTACGAGTCTGACAGGGTAGAGAAGAAATTGTTGAATAAAGTCGTTATTTTTGTTTTGTTTTTGCGCACAAAAATTTTTCTCATCACTTCATAACATTAAGGTTGAACCACTGTAGTCATGTTGACTATTTTAACAATGTCTTTAGAACCTTTCTATGGGGGATGAAAATAATAATAATAAAAAACCTTGGATTTAATCAAAAATATCTTAATTTGTGTTCCGAAGATGAATGAAGGTCTTACGGGTGTGGCATCGACATGAGGGTGAGTAATTAATGACAGAAATTTCAATTTTGGGTGAACTAACCCTTTAAATTTCTTTTTTTCCCTTTTTTTTGACTTGTATAAAGTTTAAAAAATAGAATTTCAATAAATTAAAAAAAAAATTTAAAAATTCTAAAGTTATAGTTCAACATTGGCAGCTTTTAAAACAACCACACAGATTGTCTACATTTATCTGAATGAAAATGCCCTTTAAATAATTCATTTAGAAAACGTTAGAGCCAACCAAAACTAAAACTTTATTTATTTTCAACTGGTTGGGGAGATAATGCCCACCCACCTATAGCCACACCATTGTGAAGAAAAAGAGACAGAAAAAAGGACAAAAAAGTGGAGAAAAAAGAGTGACAAGGAAACACAGAGAAATAATGTACTGAAGGGAAAATGAACCGTTCATTTCATTCAGTCATTCCCAGCTCTGAACTGACTGTACATTGCACTATGCACCACACGGTGAAAAAAGAAAGTAACTAAAATAATGCAGACCTGAAACTCTCACGAGCATGGCATTACAGGAGGCTGCTGTTGCATCACAAGGCTGGAGATTTTCCTCCAAACTTTCTCTCTTTGGTTTATAAAAGTGCAGAGGTGGATTTAGTCAGTGTTTTTCTCCTGTAGAGGGGGAGGCAGGCAGTGTGTGAAAATGCTCTTTCTGTTACTGTTGATACAGAAATAAAAATAGGCCTATTAACTTTGGTGTGTCGGCTTAGTGCCGAGTGACCCAGAGGCGAGGGGAGATGAGCCTCTGCAGACACAAACTCTCCAAGCCTCCATCTCTGTGCACTGAGAAACTGAGCTTCTATCTGTCCATGTGGCATTCTGTGCTATTTGACACATCTCTGATCTATTCAGCTACTTTACGTGCTGGATCCCATTTTAAGCACCAAAAAAAAAAAAAAAAAAAAAATATTGCATAGTTTATTTTGTTTCAAATGACCTTTTATATTCTTAAAGGGATCATTATTTTCCTCCTGAAGTCAACTTATAACAATAGTCAAGGTTTCTTGCACCAAAAACATCTTAATTTAGTTTAATTTGCCAATTTTTTTTTTTTTACCAATCATTTACCCTGACAGTTGTTTGGAGAAAACAAGCAACTGGAAATTAATGTGTATCTACTGTACTACAAAATTAAATTGGGAGTTTTATGCAGTATTATTTTACAGAACTGGAATAGGGATACAATTTTTTTTTTGAATTTTGTTTTATATTTAATGTCTATTCTAGAAATATTGTGACAATAAACAATATTGCATTTTGACTTTTTCTTGAGTTTATTCTCAAGCAAAATACCTTTAATCTTGGAAAAAAAAACTTTTTCAAAAAATAGTTTATTCTTTTATTTAAATTAAATATAATAAACATAATTGTGTAAATATATTAAAAATGTTATATATTTTTTCAGGCTCTAATCATATTCCATAGTATTTTAAAGGGACAGTTCACCCAAAAATGAAAATTCTGCGATTATTTTAACATTCAGATCATGTCACTCCAATGTCAATATGCTGTTATTTTTTATTATTATTTTTTTTTTCCCAGGGAAACAAAAGATCCAAGAACATGGAACAACATGAAGGTGGATAAATAATGACAGCATTTTGGGTTGAACTGTTTTTTTAACACATACATATATAATAAAACATAACACTTAACATTGAAATAAACAGGCACTTGCTTGATTCCACTGAGAAGGCCCACAAACCCGCCTGTTGCCCAGGAATGGTGTGTGTGTGTGTGTGTGTGTGTGTGTGTGTGTGTGTGATGCTTGGCAATGCCAGCACGGATCCTGGGTGGTCTTCTGGTGCTCCAATCTGTACTCGTGAGTACTCTCACAACACTTCAAAGCCTCCACAAATGCAATGAGTAATGCAGTTAATAAATGTGAATATATTGGAAATGAGTTTGTGAATTACACGTGCGTGTGTGTGACAGGTGGCCCATCTACATTGACAGAACCCCAATTAAAAAGCTGCAGTGAGGGGGTGGGGCCTGCTAGCAGGGAACGGGGAGAGGGGCCAGAGTTTGGGCCGGCTTCCTGGCTTGGTGAGGTTTGGATTGGTGTGGGGAGTGTGGTCCTATCTCAGCAGATGGCAGGCTTAGTGCTGCTGGGTAGTCCTGATGGCTTCAGTACAGGAGCCCATTCTAACACACCTGAGCATCCACAATTCAATGCCGAACGTCGGCCCTTCATTTTAGGATCGGTTTATAATTTTGAGTGCAAATGAGGAAGGATTGTGTGACAATTATCCAGTGCCAGTTAGCTGTCTAAATATTACCCAAGCATAAAGCCAATAGATATTACACACATTGGCAACTTCCAGTGATTTATGACGACAGCGCAGAGAACCGAAGGACAGAATGCAATGTTGGAACCCACTGGAGTTTCCCGACAGGAGTACTTTAAGAAATATCATAATTTGTCACCTGTCAGGGTTAGTGCTTCTTAACACAGCAGAGGTTTAATATGAACCAACAGGCTTTACAGAGCAATGTTATGGACAAATTTATTTACATTAATTTATGTTTCCATTTATAGTAATTAGTATATTAGTATAGTATATTTTATATTTTAATAAAAAATGTTATATATATATATATATATATATATATATATATATATATACACACTAAAGGAGATAAAAAAAGATAAAATGGCTTTGCCTACCCTAACTTGAAATACATAAATAATGAAATAAATTATGAGATGTAGCGTTCATTAAAATTCAGTGAAATGTGAAAACTAATTAAATATGAAACAAATTGTATTTATTTCATAAACTAACATGAAACATGACATGAAATAAAGCATATGAGCATAAACTATATGAAATAAAGAGGCTCATTTACTAACATCTTAACATTCTAAAAAAAAATTTAATGTCAGGATCAGGAACTAAAAAAAGCACCCGATTTGCTGCACTGAAATTAAATTCTAGTGCAGTGGTTCCACGTTCCTGGAGGCCACTGCACATTTTACATTGTCTCCTTTGTCTGACACACCCATTTTAGGTCTTTGAGTCTCTACTTATGAGATGATGATCTGAATCAGGTGTCTTTGATTAAGGAGATATGCAAAATGTGCAGTGGGGGGGGGGGGGGGGGGGCTCCAGGAAGGTGGTTGAGAGCCGCTGTTCTAGTGCATTCCGTAGCTCTTTATCATTCCACTGGAAAACCTTTTCATGTAGACCCAAGGCTTTCAACCTTCAGGGGGTCCCTGAGGGTACTCCAGGGGATCCATGTCAAAAAATAAATAAAATATAAAGAGCTTAAATTTTAATGGCATTTCTATTAACACATTTCTAAATAAAGACGTATTTGCATTTTATAATAAGTTTAATGTTTAATGAACGCTATTATAAAGTGTTACAGAGAATATTTGCATTTTAATACTGGGAGTCTCTATTTTGTCTGAGGGTCTGGCTTGGGGGTCTTTGGATCTGTAAAGATTGAAAACCCCTGACGTAGACCACAGGAAATGTCTGCTGGGTAAATTCTGATGAGGAAGGTGCTGGTGGGCGTGTCAACATAATCACCAGCACAAAGAAACCAATCAAACACAGCAGACAATTAACGCTGAAGGTCATGTTGTCAATGTATGTGTGTGTTACAGACCTTGAACTGTTACTGAACAAAACCTTGCCACTCTCCAATCCTGTACACAATGGCCCCAGCAGTCCCAAAGCATTCATGTCTGGATGGCCCATGCTGACATACAGGACAGCCTATCAGCTCTGCTTTAATTACAGCCAGCCAGGAACCTGGACTTCCAACAGGCCTGAGACCTGTCCTGGTGAATTAAACATGCAGCCCAGCCTCATGAATAGTGCATGCAGGTATGCTGCCTCTCTGATCTGGGAACAGAGGAGGTGACCCTCTGCCCAGCAGGAGAAATATACAGAAAAAGAAAAGAAAGAGAGAGAGTGGGAGTGTGTGCATGTGTGTGTGTGAGCCACAGGGGTGAGCAAGTGTGTACGCATGAGAGACAGAGCATTTGTATTTGAGGGAACTATGAATGCTAATACTCTAAAAGCTGTGCATGCATAATACAGTGTGTGTGTGTGTGTGTGTATGTGTGGGATCTGTAAGCACACAGTTCTTTATGTTTGTTTGAAAACTTACTGAGCATGAAAGTCACATTATAATAATAATACAATGTAAGCACAGAAATAAAGAGAAAATAGTTTAAAAAGAACAGATCTAATATGCACTACTAAGTTCAAGTTTTGTGAAATAATTAACTATTAATAACAGTTAAAATAATAAACTATTAATAATAGTTAAAAATAACTATTTCCATTCAGCAAAGACAGATTAAATTACATTTACTGTATTTTTTAATCAAATTTGTGTGTGACCTACATTATGAGGTCCTTATATTGTGGTTTATATTCAGGATTCAGGCCTACATTATAAGGACATGCCGATTTATTGTTACTATATATAGTATATACGAATATAGTATATAATTACATAAATTGAGAACTAGGCATTGTTTTCAAATCAGTTTCTTTATTTGAAAATAATAAAATTTTAAACTATTTATTTTTGTAATTTTAGAATATTACAGAATTAACTGCAGAATAGGTAAAAACAAATATATATTTAAGAGACTAGCCTGTCAAAATACCTAAATTGCTTCCACCCAACTAATAACACTTCAAGAATTTTAATAAAAAACACTACTTTGGATCGAGACAGGATTTCTGTCACATCGTGCTCAATAATCTTGCTCCCTGGGGGGCAGAAAGAGATTGTTTTGTCAGAATTAGGATATAACCTGCTATTTAAATGCTCTTTACTGCAAGAAATGTCTCCAACAGCAGCGTTTTTCACTGTGTGACAGTGAAGTTTCCTGAATGCAAAACTGTCATTTATTTCCATTTATACATCAGTTAGATCTGGTTCTCCAATCTGACTGGAAACTGCATTTTAACAGTGCTGATATAATACAATTATTAAAAAAAAAAAAATTACTTATACAATTCTTATATTGTGTCTAAAATGTAAGTTAACCATTGTTCATTTCTTGTTTATACAGATTTGTTGTGTGCAAAAAGTGGCCACTGACCTGGTCTCCAATGGGACGTTGCTGTTGAGCACCCAGCTGTCCTGCAGCTGCACTGACTCGGGCGTGGTAGGCCCGTCACCCGGGGCGGGCGGAGGGGCGTGGATGGGGTTGCGTCGGCCACTCAGCGTGTTGCGGTTGAGGGAGTTGGCAGAGGATTGGTGGTGTGACAGCGTCTGGTGGTTGTGCGGTGGAGGGATGGGCGGCCGCAGGGTGGACTGGCTGTGATGGTTTGGAGCTCCTGGGGAGAAAATGATTGAAAAACCCTTTTATCAGGCTGTCAATCAATTATCAATTGGCATTGTCAAAAACTGTGTTAAGCGATGCAGGAAATGCAAACGGAATAACAGCACTGTGAGGGTGGAGTGCAATCAGAATAAACATCAAATCAGGGACGAAAGGACGCTCTCGGTGATGACAGCCTGCCAAAGCTGTTTGTGTTGTTATTCTTTCTTTCTGAATTCACATGCAGACGTTCCATGGCGGCAGGAAGCCCCTAAAACACTCAACCACCCAGCTTGTTAAGACGCTTGTCAGACAGGAAACTCCTGTCTTCTCTTTTTAAGCTGCGCCAGCGTTGCTGGATGCTGCGTTTTCGTACCTCATGAAGCAGCATTAATTGACATTGTTTGGCTCAGTATAATCCTTAATGCAGCCTGAATTTGGAGCATCAATCTGCAGGAAGCACCAGCTCTGTTTGAATCTTTTACCGTGAAACACTTTGTATGTGGACACGGCTGTGGTGCGGAGGCTCTTCACTTCAGGGCTGCTGGTAACCTGTGGTGCTTGGGAAACATCTAGCATGTAATTTTAAAACAAAAAGAAAACAAATCTCTCTATCATGTTACATTTATAACTCTTGTCTATCAGAGGAAAACTGAAAGAGAGAGCGGGGAGGAGGAGGCCAGACAAGAAGCATCAAACATGCTCCTAATAATGTTTTCCCATGAAACACGGAGTAATGCAATAAAGATGAACCTCCCAATCCAAGTTCTCTTCCCACCAGCACCCACAACCATTTCCATTTTCTCAGGTTACCCATCTCATGCTTGTTGATCCATGACAGTTGCCTGAAAGCGAGCTCCATGGCCTGATCCCCTGTCTGTGGCTGTCAGGAGTCTGATCAGTGTGAGCAGATGGGCTAAAAGAATACATGAATCAGGCCTTTGAAGAGTCCACATGGCTACTAAAGGTGCTGTGGCTGGTACTGGATTGCTAATACCATGGTATATTAATATGGAAATCAAAGTATCATGGTACTTTCCATCTATACCATAGTACTCCTAAAGAACTGTCAATAAATGGTAAACCTTTTTTTTTTTGTAAGAGCCATTTTGCAAATGGTTAACAGCTAGCTTAAAAAAAATAAATTAAAATATAAAAATAAAACATTTAAATCATTTCCCAGGCCCTGGGTTTAATTATGAGCAAAATAATTAATAAATATAATTGCTCAGTCTCAAATCTAAATAGACTGCCCTTTAGCTATGCAATGAGATTCATTTCTTATTTTGTACACAGAAAAGAGATTTGTAGCAAGCTTCTATTCATCAATGATGCAGCCAAAGACTTCTGTGTTTTCTGTCTGCTTGACCCCCGTTTAAATCTGCAACAGTAAAAAGCCTCTTGCGCTCTCTCTCCTCTTATCCTCTTCTTCTCTTTTTAAATACAAGAACGTGCAAGTGCCAAGGACTATGAGAGAAGGACGTGTATGTGTGGGGGATTATATTCATGAACGAAGTGCATTGACAAATAGAACGTCCAGAGTTTGTTCTTAGAATCTAAATCCAACCAAAGGAGAACAGATCAAGTAAGTGTGTGTTTGAATGTGTGTGTGTGTGAGTGTGTAGAGTGGATCAGTGCTGGCCTGGCCATGTAATCTGCTGTTTTTCGCTGTATTACAATGGCAACAGTGCTGGATCAAACATGGAATAAGCTAAAGCCAGTCCCCGAGTGCTGGGAATTAGGAGTAATCCTGGCGCTGAGGCACAGTGGGGTGGGTGATGGGGTCTCACACCCTGTCTAAAGATCATGCAGGACTGATCTGAGCTCAGTGGCCCTGTGGCTCTATCAGGGGGTGACACGCTCTGATGACCCAAACTCAGATCTGTGATCAGTGAGTGCTGAGTGGTGAAATACACTGAAATATGAAATGTCTCAAAAGATTATGAAAATATCTCTCTCTCTTTCTTATTTTTTTGGTCCATAAAGTGAATGTCAAAGAGCCCTGTTGTTTTGAACCCTGATGACTTACTGTATAGACAAAAAACAGTCGAAACATTCCTTAAAATAACTTGATTAACTGATATAATTAGTATTTGTCATGGTCACCAGCTGGAGTGCCCTTGATAGCCACCAGAGGGCGCTGCATATCAGACTATTGTCATTCCCTCACAAACTACATTTCCCATAATTCTCTGACTGGACTCATCAGCACTCATTGCATTCAGCTGTGTCTCATTAGCCAGTTTAGCTCACCTTATATAAGCCTGGTTCACTCTGTCATTTTTTGCGAAGTCTTATATGTGTCCGCACTGCATTTTTGAGCACTCCTTTGGTTACATGTTCTTTGACACTGTTTGCCTGTCTCCAGGATTTTCCTTGTTTGCCTGTTTTCCTGTGCCCTGTTATTGTTTTTTGGGACTGTTTCCCCTGTGCTTTTGACCCATTGCTTGTCTTTTGGATTACGTTTTTTGGATTACCCTAAAAAAAATCTACTGGATTTGGATCCTCAACCTTTGAATCTCGGAGCAGTTAATGACAGTATTTATCAACTAACTGAAATAAATAAATAAGGTATGCATGCATACATGCATTAAAGTATTCTGAAAATTTTAATGCAGTGTACATGATTTTGAAGTTTTTTTTTATTTATTATTATTATTTCCTGCATTATAGGTTATAATAGTTACCACTTAATATTCATGGTCAAATAATTTAACTTTTTTATATACTGGCAGCTTAGCAACAAGTATTATATAAATACTTGTATAATAATATAATAATTATATATAAATATATTCTGCAGTGCTAAGGTGAAGTAAAGTTTAGCCCCTGTCTCTCATTAGCTCTATACAGTGTGCTGGAAATAGGTCTGGACATTGTTAACTTCTGTTTAAGTATGCGTTTGTTTGTAACACTATGTATGGCTGTCTGAGGCCACAAGATGAATGCCTCCTCTTCTCTAGAGGCATGATCCCTGTGGCTGTAGTAAAAGTCCTCGTCAGCATGCTGCTATAACAGTGAATGTGGGAGACGTGGCCTGATTTTGGGCCCAGGTGCAGGGTGAGGGAGGGCAGTGTACAGATGTTCAGTGTGGAGAGAGGAGGGTGACCCCTTAACCTGAGAGAGACATTTAGCATCTGCCAATACACACTCAAACACTCTCCTGAGGATGCGTACACATGGTCACACACACAAATATGCATGCATCTCAATCAATACACACAGAAATTTGTCAAAATGCCCGGCTTGGTGAGTATTCACTTAAACAATGTTGGATATGTGTTAACATAAGTGAACATAAACAGTTGGGAAATAAGTCGCATGTGTAACAGTATGTTGGATTTGTGCATTCAGTCTTAAAGTGACAGCAGCCTAATATTCCTGCTGCCATCTGTGTCAGTGTTAACCAAACAAGACAGAGAAAATCACTCATTGATTTTTTAGTAGACTTAGTAGGATTTATCTGTTTTTAATTTATTGTTTTACATTTAATTACTTTCTGTTAATAAAGACTGTTCTTTATTATTATTATTATTATTATTATTATTTTCAAAGCTATATTTGTCAAACTGTAACGGTTCCTAATCACCTTTAAGATAGAGAATGGAATATGTTGCACATGTTGCTTTCCAATAAATAAAGAGTTGTCAATTTATGACAACTTTCTAATCTCTTAATTTTTTTATACTTAAAATACATTGTTTTTAAAAATAATATTATTTATGGCGATCGTATCGGCCAATACAGCTTCCAGTGATCAGTAATCGGAGCACCTTTAATTTTAAATCAATTTAATGTATCCTTCCTGAATTTAAGTATTAATTTACTTAAAACTTACTGACACCAAACTTTGAATGGTAGTGTACATAACAGAGCTTTTCATTATCTTATCCAACATCTCTAAAGAGAATTAAAGTGAATGTTTTCACAAGTAATATAATTATACTCACTCTTAGTCAGCTTAGATAAATGCAGCCAATGCATCGAGTTTGCTCATTTCATTGTTTCCTGTGACAAATCATTAAAAACAGCACTACTAAACAAGACAAATTATGGTTCAAACCACTCCTAGCTGTCAAGAGGACATTTTTATGAATCACAGATGAGATATCATGGACAAGCTGAATAGAGCTTCTACTTCTGTCTGTCCATTGTTTTATTATTTATTTTGTTGTTGTTGTTGTTGTTCTTCCCTACAAATATTCAAGGTTAAATAACAGTATATATTTCACTCATTCTTAACAAATGCCTTTGTGCTTTTACCTGCACAAGCAGTTCGAGAAAAGAAGAAAAAAAAAAGACATTTGTTTGCCCATCACTTGAGAAAACAACAAATGCAAAAGTCACTTGTGGTCAAGGCGAAACGCTGTAGGCTCCCCCGTCAGCCCTTCCCAGACTGATGAAAAGGTTGTTTTCATATTCATGAAGAAGCATTCTTCATTCGTAAACCTCTGCACGCATCATCAACTTTTATCCCGCGTCGACTATGAAATGGCTGTGTAGAGACTCTGTGTGTGTGTGAGGGTAAAAATTCACACCCGCAGCGCACAGTAATCGCTGTCCTTTTCACTCTCGATGTCTCCTTTACTGTAGGACACTGACAGATTTATACACTTATTTTAGGAATGACTAATTGAAGGTTTACTTTAGAGGATAATCAAGGTTTTTGTCCATGAATGTTTTATAAAACAAATTGATTCCTATTATAAACAGATTGACTTTTGCACATTAATTATTCTGGAAACTATTAAAAATGAGACTGTACTTTTGCTCAGATGCTTCACAATACAACTGAAATGTCTGCACAAACTGTCAGCCAGTCATGTACCAAGGACACATTCAAGGATAAAGCTAAAGCCCAATTTCTCTGTTTGGCTACAGTTAAACCAACAACAGCTCACAGACACAAACACAAATTGAAATAAACCGCTGGACATAAGTGGCAGAAACCTCAGGAAACAATAGGAGTGAGAACATAAACGTCAATTTGGGATGCTGAAGGAGATCAGAGAGGCCCTGGACCACATGAGGTAAAAGAGAGTGAGATTTCACTGGACAACGCTTGTGTCTGCTTGTGAATAAATAAAAGTGTGTAATTAGGAACTTCCTACTCTTATATCCCGTTACAACCACCTCCTCCCACCATTTTCACTGATAACACGGTGGTTTTCTCTCGCCAATAAGAGTGCCAAGATTCAACTCTAGGCAGATTACAACGAGGATAGACACAATATATGGCACATCCCAGCTCAAGGCCCGTCAAATACAGCTGCCTGCTCCCTGTATGTGGTACACGACAACAATAAAATGGAAGATGAAGGTCATTTCAGCACATAATTACCCAGAAAGGGTTTTGCATACATTTTACAATCAAAAGGTAAAGGTTTGCCTGGTTAGCAGGGTCCAGTCAGCCCCTGCTGATAAATGCCAGAAGTGCATCACCTGACTACAAAAAGCATCTTTTTTCCATTGATGGCCATTTATATATACACCAGGCATAATATTATGACCACTGACAGGAGAAGTGAATAACACTGATTATCTCTTCATCAGGGTGGTTGGGATATATTAGGTAGCAAGTGAACATTTTGTCCGCAAAGTTGATGTGTTAGAAGCAGGAAAAATGGGCAAGCTTAAGGATTTGAGCGAGTTTGACAAGGGCCAAATTGTGATGGCTAGACGACTGGTCATAACATCTCCAAAACTGCAGCTCTTGTGGGGTGTTCCTGGTCTGCAGTGGTCAGTATCTAACAAAAGTGGTCCAAGAAAGGAACAGTGGTGAACCGGTGACAGGGTCATGGGTGGCCAAGGCTCATTGATGAACGTGGGTAGTGAAGGCTGGCCCGTGTGGTCCGATCCAACAGAGGACCTACTGTAGCTCATATTGCTCAAGAAGTTAATGCTGGTTCTGATAGAAAGGTGTCAGAATACACAGTGCATTGCAGTTTGTTGTGCATGGGGCTGCATAACCAGTCAGGGTGCCCATGCTGACCCCTATCCACCACCGAAAGCGCAAACAGTGGGCACGTGAGCACCAGAACTGGACCACGGAGCAATGGAAGAAGGTGGCCTGGTCTGATGAATCATGTTTTCTTTAACATCACGTGGACGGCTGGGTGCGTGTGCGTCACTTACCTGGGTAACACGTGGCACCAGGATGCACTATGGGAAGAAGGCAAGCCGGTGGAGGCAGTGTGATGCTTTGGGCAATATTCTACTGAGAAACCTTGGGTCCTGCCATCCATGTGGATGTTACTTTGACACGTACCACCTACCTAAGCATTGTTGCAGATCATACTGTATATATATATATAAAATGAAGTGATTAGTCACGTCATTTATGGCTCATTTATGGTGATTGCCTCAAGACTTCCTGGCAGCAGAACTTAAAACCTATTAGCAAAGATCACATTTCAAATCACATAATTCTCATTTCCCGAACCAGCCGAAAAACTCTCATTGAAATGAACTGGATTGCTAACGGATCTACAATGGGTTTACCAGAGGTTTTCGATCTTCTAGATGCCATGGACCCCCGAATATGATTATCCTCTTGTGAGGGAACCCATCCTAAAATTTAAAAGGTGTCTGTCTTTTATAAATACCAAATTCAACTCAATATAGTAATGTCCTATTAAATGCATTTATTTATTTATTAATTTTAATAAATATCTAATTTTTCTTTATTTTAATCTACTTTAACCTATACCATAGATTAATAACTAATAATTTTCATTTCAATCACATTTTATCAATTTATTTATCTAATTAATTTATTTACATATTTTAATCTGATTGTTTATTTATTTATTTTTTTTTTTAGTTTTTCTCCACAGACCCATGTCACTCCCTTGAGGGCCCCTGGGGTTCCCCGGACCCCAGTTTGAAAACCCCTGGGTTTACATCACTGCCATATGAATAGTTGTTTTGAACACTGCAACAGTTTCTGCACTCAACATTCCAGCAAAAACCTGATATGACAACATAATTAAAAGCAACTCTTAGTAAATAGAATAACAAAACTTCAATAGATACATCATTTATAAAAGCACACAGACAGTAGACATTTTCCTTCCAAATGCACAAAACACACATTAAACTTTTACTCACACACAATAATGTGATCCGACAGTATACTCTCAGTCAGATGGGATGCATGCCAACATACTCACATTTGCTCGGGCAGAGAGAGCTGCACATTAACTCACTACTATATTGCACACTGGAAACATGTACTACCCTACAACTTAAGTACATCCAAGCACTGTGGACTGTGTGTGTGTGTCTGAAAACACTGAAAACATAGTGGAGTAGCAGACTCAATAGCACAGTGTGGAGGTCATCTAGTTTGACACAGATCCAAACCTACATGGTTCAGCTCGCTCTTACTAAAAGCAGATCCCCACACACAGTCCAGCGTGCCTGAGTTCAGCACTTAAACCCACCCCCTGCTCTTTCTGGGACTGTGCTTGTGCAGGGCAGAGTGAAGCGGAGACGCTGAGCAGGATGGAATTGGCTTTCAGTACACTGCATTAGTTTCACAGTAGAGCTCTGGAGGCCCACTGGCAGTGGGAACAGAAAGCCACCATGTTTGTTTTCCAGGCCCAGCCTCAGTAAAAAATGTTTATTGATATTTTCTGTCGTTCAACACAAGTGTCGGATGCAAAGGAAGGATGCCTGCTCGAGCAGTCACAGCCAAGAGGAGCAGTGGGTGTCAGGACTGCTGCTTTCTTTCGGAGGTTCTCACAAGCCTTTTTTCTCACAAAAAAAGTCTAAAGGCCCGTTCACACCAAGGACGACAACTATAATGATAATTGTAAAGATTTAGTTCTAAAAATCGTTCTAAATACAAAAGAATAGAGTCCACACCACAGCTATAACAATAACAGCACAGAGAGCCAATATTGTTGGAATCACTTTCACAATGATTTTTCTAGCTGATGAATGATAAAAACATTGACAGCCAATTAGAATCCATTCCACTTTAAAGAGCTTGAGCATTTAAAATGGTAGACAACATTTTAAACAAGTTCAAACTGATTTGCAAAGCATTTTGTAAATCACTTGACCAAAAGAATGAAACATACCGGAACCACAATTTGACATAATCTTCATAACCTAATTGGAAAAAAAAGGGCTTTCTTAGGGCATTATCCTATTTTCCTAGGTTTCTTCACCTGTACCCAACACAAACATGCTAATATAAAAACAATAAAAATAAATAATAATAATAAAATGCAACAGCACACCCTCAATTACCAGTGCAAAACAGGAAGAAAATGAGCTTTTAAATGTGAGTGTCAAGCCTAAACTAAATAGCTTCCACAGCTTCATCAGAATGATCACTCAAATGAAAGTGACTGTTTTTATGTTCAAACTGAATCATTAAATGAGTAGACTTCCCTATTCTTTTTTTTATATGCAACCTTTCAGTACATTTCATGCTAATACATAATCAACAAATGAAATGAATAAATAATAATAAAACTTATGCAACAAAACATCCTTAATTACCGCTGCAAAATAGAATAAAATTAGCTTTTAAAAGGCACTGTCAAGTCTACACTAAATTGTTTCTACATTTTCCTCCAACATGATCACTCAAATTAATTAGTTAATCTTTTTTAACTAATTAACACATCCCTAAAATGAATCCCAATGTTTTTCCAGTGCAGTCTCTTATCCCTCAAAAAGACACTTAACAACTAGCTAAAACATTCTAAGACTGAGCTCAACACACAAAGACTGTTTCCTTCGACTAAAGCAGGTTTAAATACTTACACACGGAATTTAAACAAACATCAACTGAACGCAACTGGCTCTGACTCTGCGCGTTTGGGCATGATGAGTCGTAAGTATCAAATTACATTCATAATCGGCCTTACAATCGTTAAGTGTGTCCCTGGCTTTATATTGATTCCATAGATACCTGCTCCCTCAGAATGAAGGGACAGCAGCTGGTCTGGAGGTCATGCTGTTCAACTCTTGACGTTCATTATGAGGGGAGGTTTAATTAAAACACAGCTTGGTCGGTGGTAACAAAAGTAAATGCAAGCTGTTTGCTGGGCTCTGAACGAAACATTTCCCTCACATTCAGTCTCTTTGGCCCAATCCCTTCCTGTAATGAGCAATAATGACAGTCTGAGAGAAGAGTCATCAAATCAGCCTGAAAATAAACAGGCTTTTGAAACCCCACTCTAAAACCCTCCCACAGACTAACATGCATGGCTCTCTGTTCTGAATACAAAGGTTTAAATACCATAATACAGAGAGAGGGGGGGGGGGGGGGGGACAACAACAACAAAACAATTATGCAACAGCACGCCCTTAATTACTACTAAAAAAAAAAAAAAACTGCATAACATTAACTTTATGGGGGCATCCAGTCCAAACTACATTGTTTCAACAGAATTTCTTCAAAGCACACAGTGATTAAAAATTCATCGCATTAGGATCTACAGCTGATTTCACTGGCAGGAGTATGTGACTTTGGAAGCTGCTAAAAATAGCCAGCCGACACTTTCCATTTATAATAAATGGATAGAGATGCAAACACTAGCACTCCACACACACACGCACGCACACACACACGCGCGCACACACACAGGCTCTTTCCAGGAGCTTGCTTGGAAAGACACTTAATGCCACAAAAAAACTTCATTGTTTTATCAAATATATGGGCCATAAATCACAAATTCAATCAACCAGATTAATGGAATCTGCAGACTTTTTTCTTTTTTAAAATATGTGGAATTTTGTCAAATGTTTTTAAGCATAGTAAAAAGTGTTAAATAAAGCTGAAAATAATATATTCTCATACAGTACATGTATAATCATGATCAAATTAAACAAAATATTTAATAAATAAAGAAAAAAAATTCAGCAGAAATCTACAAAACTTTTCTGAATATAAAAAGACAAATGATTTTCACTGTCGAGATGCAGTGAAGGCTGTATATATATATATATATATATATATATATATATATATATATATATGCATGGGAGTATTATAATGAATAAAAACAGTTATAAATATATGCATTATTTATTATGCATTACTAATAATTTATTAAAAAGCTATAATAGATTATCTATACTGTTTACCATTATGAATACCTTTTATGATGCATTTTACTGACACATTCAAAAGTTTTAGTTTTGTTTGCAATTGAATTAAGCAAGGATGCATTAAACTGATCAAAAGTGAAAGTAAAGACATTTATAATGTTACAAAATACTTCTATTTAATAAATGTTTTTTTTTTCTTTGTATTCAAAGAAGAATCCTGAAAAAATACATCACAGATTCAACAACGCACAACTTTTCAACATTAATAATGGTATATATATATATATATATATATATATATATATATATACATATATATATATATATACATACACACATATATATTGGCATTCATGTTAGAAAAGTAAGCATTTCATCAGATTTCTGAGAGCTCTCTTTAACACAGCCAGGCTGCCAGTCACAGGGCCTCGCTGACAGCTGCAATAGCTCAAGTAATGACTGTGGCACCGTGCGCATGCCACACGGTGCTACCCACTAGCAGAGGCACAGTCCAGCTGTGCATGTCGCCCGTTGGAGCACAGACCTGCAATAAACTAAGCAGAAATATAGAGATACACTCCACTATCTTGAATTCTAAAGCTTTTATGTGTTTAAATTCAAAACCAAGAAGTAATAAATGCACTCAAAAACATTTACTCAGAGCACTCTTCCTTGTCTCTCTACACTGGGTTACAGGCCAGACATTTTCAATTCCTGCACAGCAATCACCATCAACAACATTGCAGGACATTTAATTGGACTTGGTCTCAAGCAAACACACATTTCCAATCTTAGTCTAACGCTTGCTGAAACAACATTCTCAGACTTGTACACAAAATCTAAGCTCAAGGCAACATGATAATAAGCCAATTATTTAGCACTTTATTTTAAGGCTAATTGCGAGCTTTGAAACTACTCTCAGCTGAATGTGTCATCAGATCTATGAAAATGCAAACTATATGACAAACTTGCAAAGAATATGAAATAAGAATAATGATTTGCAAGCCTTTAATATTCAAAGTAGTTATTTTTTGAAATGTGATAAAGACCACTGCATCATAAACACAATGAATGGCATTCGTCAAAGCAGAAAAGTTTTCTCTCACATAGCTGATTAGAATCTAGAAATATACAGATATTTTCTTCACATTAAAATTACAGCTTGATTAGGGCATCTGTACACAAGAAAGAACAAAATAATTAATAGTTGTACTATTATTACCACCACCACCACCATCATCATCGCTATTGTCGCTGTTCTGTTGTATAGACGGCAATACTTTACAATACTAATCAGAGATTATATTCTTATATTTTGGCGAAATAAATCTTTTTTTTTTTGCCGTTTCTTTTTAGCAAATGCAAATTTTATGGCATCTCAGAAGAAAAAGCGAGAATACTAACAGGCTCAATAAACTATTAGTGGTCACCTTGTCTGCACCGAGAGACACTATGATTTCCCCTCTCGTATTTTTGATCTTCTCTCATCCATAATCCTTCTGGCGCGTCGTTCTAGAGCCGTGGTGCTGGCAGTGTTGGAGTGAATTTATTTACAGCGTGGTTAGTCTGCAAATGATTGATGTTGCTGCAGCAAACAGTAAACCAATTAGAGGCATGATGTAATGTCATTTTAAAAGGTTTATAATCGCGTTGCTCCTGAACTTGGGCCCCTGATCAGACGTAATAAAGATTTATAGCAGATCAAAGGAGAGGCTAATGCCATTAACAATAGATTATATTCCAGCAGAAATTACATTAACAACTTTTTTTCCTCCTCTCCGCTAAATATATCCCCTGGATTGCAGATTTGGACGCGGGGCAAAGTTTGGAGGACTGTGCAGCGTACGGAGCATTAATTACTCTGAATGAGAGCAGCTGTACCAGGACGACTCAGACACACATTCTGTTCAGTCTGAGCTGTGATATACTGATGCATAGGGAGGTTCTACACAACCTGAGAAAGTCTAATAATTCAATATAACATAAATCAGTGCTTCATATTTAATGCCCTGGTAGGAAACCAATGCTGTTTGATATCACATCCATTTGTTTTCACCTTGAGCTTCACTGGTCATAAATTTAATCTATTCCTACAATAAAATGACCTTTTTAGGGACAACAACTAACACTGTGTCCTAACCAGGAGCAACATGACAAAATGACAAATGATAAACCCCATCTCTTCTATGTTATGGGGCATTCATACAGGTAGGCAGCAAAAGTGAGTTACAGTACATCAGTTTTATTATTATTATTATTATTATTATTATTATGAATCAGGAAATGAATCAGAACATGAAATGAAAATTTTACAAACCTGATCCATTTTAAACATCCATTGCTAAAGCAAACCTATGTTCTGCAATATTTATAATTAGCTTTAATTTATATTTAGTTCAATTTTTAGTCTTAGTAATTTTAATAAATCAACTTTAATTTTCTGATAATATACACTGCACATCACCTCATTTCTTAAAGAGTATGAAAATGGTTTGTTTAAAGATTCAATCTTTTTAAATCCCTCCTAGACCCTACTCTGCTCTGATTAGTCAGATGGCCCAGTCTGTTATGATTGGTCTACTGCTTACAGCGCATGTCAGAAACATCTGAATTTCAGCTCTAGAACTTCCTCAGCACTTGATAAACAGTGATACGCACAGTAATGATGGTGTCGGTTTTTCAATTCCAGCACAAGTCCTCATCCTTTTGAAGTCCACTTTGCATGGACTTCAAAAGGATGAGGACAGGATTCGCATCACTGAAAACAGCATCTTCACAACATGTCGACAACAAACCAAACTCTTCCAGGCCTCAGCTACAACTACAGTGTTTATGGGCGGGTGAAAGTAGATGCTGTTCACAGGCAGCCAATGAAGACCATTGGCTGGAATTTTGCAAATTTGTTACATTGTTACGTAGGTATATATCTGGAAGTGAGACTGGAATCACTGAAGACTCGTTTCCGCAGTTCAGAATTGATTCTTTCTAAGAGACAACTTTAGTTGTTGTGCACTTTGATATTTAAAACTTTTCAGACCTTTTACATTTACAAACAGCTATATTACACACTGCAGGAAAGGTAATATAAAAAAGCCTAATGGGGCACTTTAACAATAACAGCACTGCTACTATGACCATATGTGTTATTTTAACAATTGTAGTAGCTAGCAAAATTGATTGAATAGTCTGAACTGAAAAATTAGATCTGGACAGATACACCATATTCTGAATGTTTGGTCAGAAAACACATTTTCCCTGTACTGTGACGAAAGCCAAAGAGAAATCCAATCATGTTCAGTGGGAAATGGAAGATATCCAGATGCCATTGGCAATGTGACCAAAATCACACCTCTTATAAAAAATGCTCTGTGGTTTTATTGCTCATTTTGTTACATCTAGTTAGGACACACCATTATTTTCATAGCAGACAACCCACTGACAATACAGAACACAGTAAATGATTATGATGATGAAGGGGGTGTCAGCCAATGAGATATGAGTGGGAGGGTCTTACCAGTGGGGGGCTGTGCCCGGAGCAGGTATGAGTTGGGGGAGATTTGGTCCTCTGGGTGGGGCTCCAGCATGGTGTGGGAGGAGCTGCTGTCCAGCAAGGGCACCTGACACTCCCTTATGGTAGGCGGGGCTGAATGGAGAGGGGCGGGTGGGGGAGGAGCAGGAGCAGGGGGCAGGAGGCTGGAGGAGGCGGTGGAGGGAGGGAGAGGACGGCCTGAGGAATGGACAGAGAAAAGGAGGAGACAAACTTGTTTTGATCATGTGACATGGCATATGGCAGATATCAACATACTACAGATAACATATAAACAGTTTTACAACACGCAGATTGCACTGAATCACAAAGCACATACACAAGTTTCTGAAGAAGCTTTTACACGATACGTGAAGACTGAAGATCAAGTTCACCCTTGAGAACATTATTATGTATCCCAATGGTAATCCTTCTACAAATCTATCAAAATTTGCTGTTATTGCCGTAAACTTTATTATATTAACCAGGAAGCTTTCCAAAGGCTACACTGCGTTGCCTATAACAGTGGCCTAAAATAATGCACCAGTAGCTATTTGGCTATTGGTTCATATTAAATATTAAGTTGTTTCTAAGGCAATGTAAGTTGTCTCATTTTGATGAATGATTATGAACAACAAAAATTCTCTTTAGAACAACCAATGTACCAATAAAAATGTGCTCAATAATACCAGAAATGTGTAGTAAGATAGTAAAAAAGGTCAATTTTGATTTCATGTTGACCTTAACCATAACAGTCCCCTGTGATGTGGACGTCGACCAATGAATGTACTTATAAAATAATTCTCATAAAATGAGCTCCAAGGTGTTTCTCATAAAAGCAAGCTTTGAGGTCACAAACAAAATTTATGGCGCAAGTTATATGTGCTCATGAATGCATACATAAATTATGTGCTCACACCTGTACATAGATAATGAGGGTAGAAAATGGCATCACACTCACTGCGCATTGACAATGTACAAACAAAATCAAAGCAGCAGAAGTAAATAGTTGGTGTGTTCATGTACATGTGTGTGCGTTTGTGAGTTATAGAGTGCTTGGACTGCAGAACAGCAGACAGGAAGTGCTGCTCACAGCATTTTTGTCCAGTAAAACTCCACGCTGGGAGCATTGCATGAGTACATTTACACACAAACACATTCTACTTCATCACTGTAATACAGATGTTTTGGATGTGATTTCCCAACAGGATCCTGTAATAGAACCGTATACATACGCTATATGACAATAAAAAGCCTGCAGTTATGAAGTGCATGTAATTTTTTCACTCCAAGCAAATGTATGAGGGAAGCTGGGCAAAGTCATCGGTTTTAGTTTCTGAGAAATTGCCATGACATTGGAAGTAAAATTGCAACGTTTTTTTTCTTTTCTTTAAAGACGTGTGTGCAGTCACTCCTCATAAATGCAGATGAATTAGGAAGCTATTACCTGCCTTAATTACTTCTGAAAAGACAGCACTGAGGGAAAAGACGGTGCTCGCTACAATCACGCCATGCTGTTATCGGGCCTGCAGACATCTGAGTGGTGCTCTTTTAAGATTCATATCAGTAAAACTAAAATGACAGCGTATTGACCATCGTTTTAATTGGGATCAAATGAGGCATGTCTTTCTTAACTTCAAAAAGCCGCATGGGTACACAAACAGATTATCACGCACAAACACACAGCTATACTTTCATCTTCCTTTCATTGAATCAACCCCTGACTGCCTGTTAGCAGAAATGGTGGAAAGAGAGAGGGTGAAGAGGTGCTTTTGTAGAAGACCTTGAATGCAGAAAGTGTACTGACTCAACTTCCCTCTTCAAGCACACTCTCGTCCTCCCTCTCCCCATGACTCCTTTGTCAGTACAGTATGCGGTCATTCAGGGATATTGAGTCGAGGTTGCTGGCTGTGCCTTGTGTTATTGATTTGGTTTAGCACTGCCCTGTGCCAGAAACACACCTCCATACACAACAACACACAAAACGCAGTGCCCCATTGCACTATTAGAGGTTTTCATATTAGTGTTTTTTTTTTTTTTTTACAAATTTCATTTTAGTTTACTCTCAGCAATGATTTTGTTACAGTTAGGTTTTATTTGAAGTTTAAAATTTTATTAAATATTAATACAATAATAATTAAAATGCTGTAGTATGCCTAAAATGAAAAGTAAACAAACACTACTTATATAAACTATGTTCAAAAGTTTTTGGTCAGTGAGATTTTTATTTATGTTTTTCAGAGAAGTCTCTTATACTAACCAAGACTGCATTTATTTGATAAAAATACAGTAAAATCAGAAATATTGTGAAACATTATTGCAATGTAAATAAACTGTTTTCTATTTCTCATTTAATTAGTTATTTCAGTTCAAGGCATTTAAAAACTAATACTATTTATGTATTAAAAAGACTGCTTGATAAGCAGACCCCAGAGACATGGGGCAGAGTCCTGTTAAATAATAAAGAGTAAGACGAGGATGGAAGGTTATGTTTACTGTCAGCATTTCATAAAAGCATCTATGGCATATGAATCTGAGAACGAGTGAATGGGAGGAGAGAAACAGCAAGAGAGATACAGGGATCTTCACTAATGCACTGAGGAGATGAATAAACACTGAAAAGCTCAGCGAATATGCAGATGAAAGAGCGAGAGGTTAAGTGTGCTGCTGGCTGATTAGCTTGACTTCTAAAGAGATGGATGGAGAATACGGCCATAAATAAAGAACACATATGGGCATCTGAGGACAGAAGTGTAGCTGGAATTCTGTGAAGTTGCAGGAGTATTCTTGTCAAACAGCAGATATGAGCAGGGTAGATGGACCAAAGAATCATTTTCTCTGAACAGAAACAGAGAATAATATTTGGTAAGTTTAATACATATTTAAAACAGTTCAGCGGAAGAATGTTTATTGTCGTTGCACTCATTTTAACAAGCAATATTTAATATTTATACAATTTAATATTCATCACACAGAACCATGACACCATTTTCAATGGACCATTGCCTCAATAATGAGAGTATTTATGGCACTGGACAAGAGAAGCCTTTGTGTGTATATGCCTACAGTATGTGTGTGTGTGTGTGTGTTGGGGGTTATTAAATTTTTAAATCACTTTAATTACAAAAAAAGGAAAAATTGCATTAGGTGGCCAAAAGCAATTATAGGAAACTTAATCTCCTTTGCAATTAGGCTCAGGGGCATTTTTTAACTATTGTAATTTATTTTTGCTACATTTCTATAAAGGTCAGTATAAATTGCTTTGTGTTATTAGAACAAAGGCTCGTTAGAAGGGGGCTGAGGGGGGGCACCTGTTCCTCTAGATGATTCTTCTCCTTTGCCGTCCTTCCTAAATTCCCTTTATCTCTCTGGGAGAAGATGTGCTACTATAGATCTGCTGGCCTGAAACACTCACTTGACCTTGAACGTCCCTGGTTTGGCCCTTAGGTAGACTGAATGCCCTTTTTTTTTATTATTATTATATATTTTCTCCTATCCCAAATCAATGCGTAGAGACAACTTTTGATTTCCTGCAATGTTAGTTTGAGCTGCTCGGTATAGCAAAATACAAATTAAATAGGCTGGATAGAATTAAATTTTAATTTAAAATAAATGAATAAAATTATAAATGAAAGGGAAAAAAACTCTATTAATTAAATAAAAAATTATATTTTTAATAATCTACAATACTGTTAAAAAGTTTTTTTTAATACTTTTATGATATTCAGCAAGGATGCATAAAATTGATAAAAAAGTGATAGTAAAGACATTTACAATTTTACAAAATATTTCAATTTCTATCAATCAAAAAATTACAAAGCACTGCATATTATCAAATCAGCAAATTAGAATGATTTCTGAAGGATCATGTGACACTGAAGACTGGAGTAATGGCTGCTGGAAATTCAGATTTGCCATCACAGGATTAAATTACATTTTAAAATATATTCAATTATAAAACTGTTATTTTAAATTGTAATAATATTTCACAATATTACAGTTTTTTTCCCCCCTGATCAAAAAGAGGCCTTTTTCAAAAATATTAAAAAGTCTTTCTGACTCAATTTTTTTTTGGAATTTCTGTTTTCAATATTTTGCCAAATTAAAAATAAATAAATAAATAAATAATAAAAAATCTATACCCAGGTAACAGTGCAACCTATCGAACCGACTGAATTTCAATCTCTCACAGGCTTGATTTTTATTAAGGTAGCTACAATTAAATATGCCATCTACTCTGACTGAAGTCTACGAGCATCAATTGTGTGCTTTTTGTTGACAACATGGCTGCTATAGCTAAAAAGAGCTGTCAGCTGTACTTTGGGTTCAGTCTCTCATTATCCAGCATTTCTTCACCGCTGTTGCTTTTGGCTTCACTCCATTTTGACAAAATTCGATTTGAAAAAGTTTGTGGATAGACTACATGAAAGTGCATTGTGACGCTTGGTTTCACACAGCTCATAATTCATAAAGTTTAAGCCTGTCCAGTGCCTTGTTTTATTTTGATTGCTGCTGAGTCTAACTTTTCCATCACTTGTTGGAGCCTCTGGGTAAGTGCGCTCACAAAATTACATTATGTAATGTAATACTATTATATGAAAATCATTTCGGTAGATTCACGGATTATGGGATGGAAGTAGACATGCCGCTGACTGAGGCGTTCCTGTCGGAAAACTCTCATGAATGTGCTCGTATTCGGTCCGGGTCTAGCTAGCACATGGGCTGCGGCACAGAATCTCTCCACCCATCTGGCCGGTGAGGAGACGGTGAGCCAAAGAGGCCAAAAAGCTCAGGAAGAGACAGCTGGAGCCCAGTCAGATGGAAAGTGACAAATTACCGCCCTAATGAGAGCCATTCATCATTTCTCCCAAACTCTCTCCTTCCCTCTATTTTCATCAACAACGCACCTACACGTTTAGCTCGACCGTCATCCAACACCTGCATTCAACCACGCTGAAGACGGGGAGGAAAAGGAGGCGGATTAGACCTCAGAAAATAAGAAATGCAACACATAGTTTACCTTACAGGTGTGAGAGAGGAAATGAGGAGAACAAAGAAGAGTAGGATAAAAAAAACTGATGTGAAGTAACCCAGAGTTAGTAAACCGCATGATATTGTGAGCTAGTTCCACAGAAGACTTTTAAGGCATTAGAAGCACGCTCATGATGTAAAAGCTGTTCCAAAAACTAGGAAATGGAGGACAAAGTGAGATAAATACAAACTGATTATGAATATAATTAATTCCACACAAATTGTATTATTATTTAAATGGATTAAAATCCATTTAAAAGTTATCATCTACTTACCTTCCTCCCACCCCTCCACAGCAGAGGGAAAGTCACACAGGTTTGGAACAACATAAGGGAGATGACAAATGATGATTTCATTTTTGGGTGAACTATAACTTTAATGTTGGGATCAGTTGTTGTCTATCCAAATCAGTCACTCATGATGGTCCATTGCAGTTTGGATGCTTCCACAGACTGCATCCAACTATGTACGCAGTAGGCTGCCCCTTGGTTTGGAACAGACTGAATATATAGGGAATGTAAAAGGAAGCTAAGGGGCAGTGACATAGATCTCTCGTGAGATCAAGGGCAGGATGCCATCTTATGCCCACTGTCGCTAAAATGGCCGCCCCCGGTCCAGCATCTATCTCTGCTCTATCTAGCTTGTCTGGATTCTTTGCGATTGGCTCCATTTTCTCATTCTGATGTTGTGTTGTGTCAAACAGGCTGACAGGATCCTAATCTTTACAACCACTAAGCTCAGTCGGGCCTGTCAAAACACTAACGCCCATTTCACACATCAGCCAATGCTAATGGCAGAGCACTGAGTTCGATAATCACGCACACACATTAGCACTGGCACAATCCTATTCCCTTCATCCTGGTTTATTCAGCTGCAAATGTCAAAGCATGAAACTTACTTTAAGCTTTCCACAATAAAGTTAGCATTTCTCATCTTAAAAGTGAATTTACATATATGTTTCTCCCCTCATAAAACCCTTTGATGTTGAAATTCAAGCCTGTATACTCCTTTATAATCCTACTCATTTTTTTTTTTTTTTTTGTCTGTCTGAGAATGACTTCAGGAAATGCAAGTCAAATCTTTCAGCATGAGGGGACAGAATGCAGCACTGAGACACACCGGCATGTCTCCTCTACACTTTAATGGAGGATCAGCCAAAAAGACTGAACTTTAATGGAATCTGGCGAGTCCAGGTGTGTTGATGACCACTGCAGCATCTTTTTTGTTATCATTCTTTGCAACGTATCTCACTGGGCTTTGTGTCCATTGTGGTAATGTTGCTCCAAGAACCCTCAGAGTGCCTTGACGGTTAAAGGATTAGTTCACTTTCAAATGAAAATTACCCCAAGCCTTCCGTATTCAATTTACAAAAAAAAACAAAACAAAAAAAAAACAATGAACCTGGCGTTGCATCAGTTAAGCTTGTTCCGTAAGTTGAATAGGGAAGGTGTAGGATGTAGTGTAAGCGTTTTGAACTGCAAGAGTTTTACACTTTCTTCGTAAGTTGAATATGGAAGGCGGTCTGGCGGTAGCTAGATATTTTACTTCATAACTGGTTAAATATAGATATTTTTTTTTACACAAATGCATTGCTTCGCTTCAGAAGGCCTTTATTTTCCCCCCCGGATCCATGTGGAGTACATGTTTATGATGGATGGATGTGGATGGAGGCACTTTCTTCACCTTCATACTCGTGACCCCTGTTCACTGCCATTATAAAGCTTGGATGCATCTATTAATATATCTCCGATTGTGTTCATCAGAAAGAAGAAAGTCACATTTTTAAAATTGCAGTACCGGTTGGTAACCGAAGTCAGTACTTTTGATTACTCTAGTCAATAAAGTTTAAATATGGCTATTTTTCTTACAAAAACCAATTGCTTCGCTTCAGAAGACTTTTATTAACCCCCTGGAGCCGTATGGATTATTTTTATGATGGATACATGCACATCGTGAGCACCATTCACTACCATTATAAAGCTTGGAAGAGCCAGGATATTTTTAAATATAACTCCGATTATCTGAAAGAAGATAGTCATGTACACCTAGGATGGCTTGAGGGTGAGTAAATCATATGATAATTTTCATTTTTGGGTGAACTATCCCTTTAAAGCAATAAGCTTAAACATCTCTGAGTAAACTCATCCTTTAAATATGCTTTTGTTTCCTTTTTAACAAGTCAGCATCCTAAATGCTCTGTAATGATAGCAATTCATCATCTATTTAACGCTATGCTTATTTACTGTTTGGGCCATGTACTGCAGCACTTTACGCAGGACACTGAACTTTGATTCATGATCACTGACTAAAACCTGTCCTCCACCGATCGCAGGTGTCAGTGTGTCCTGCTCCTCCAGGCCATGATGGCATGACCACGTGCACTGAGGAAAAAATTCCAGTGTAGCCACACAAACGCACATTCATAAACTCATTGTCAATTATGCTCAGGCCTCTGTCCGCTCTCTGCACGTCATTTCCATATAAATTACATCCACGTTGTCTTTGTGGATTGATGACACTGTTATGGATTCCATACACTTTACCTTATGGAAGAGAGAAGATTAAATAACCTCCATCACTCAACAGCCCCACCTGTGAGCCCACAGTTACACTGATACATGTACTTGTTCAGCCTAAAAAAAAATGCTTAATATTTTAACTGGAACAATGATATTTGGCCTTGCAAAACATTGCATCATGAAAAATATTAGCAAAATATAACAAACAGGACAACCATCTGTGTCCTTGTTCAGCACAATCAAGGTCCTCTAACCCAGACATTCACCACTCATAGTGTTTTTAGCAGCAATTCACAGGGGAAAAAAATCACTGTACTTACCGAAATACAAATGTTGCATTTGTTAACTTCTTTATTAAAGATTTTCTAAATAGCTACATACCTAGACTGTAAAAATAACAAAAATATTTGTATTTATTTATTAAAAAGCACAAAAAAACTAGCAGACCAAAAATATTGATGACTCATCCTGCACTACAGATTTCTGCCCAATCAAATGTACAAATAATAATTTCCCACCCCCTAATACCACCTCTAACCAATTAGCTACTAAATCATGGTTCAGAACATAACTGAAGCCTAAAGTGCCTATGATGTATCCTTCTTAACACTTCCTGTTTCAGATGGAAATACATCAAAAAAGGAAAGAAAACTGCACTCGTCAAGAGATTTCACAGGTGTTTAATGCAGCAAAGACGCAGAGCATTTTATACGAGAGCGATATTGCTATAAAGCAAGAACACACCAACACTTGTCATTTTACTCCCAGAACTAGAAGTCCTACAATATTCATAAACAGCTTTTTGCCAACCACACACATTCCCGAGAAATGCTACACTTGTTTATTTAGAAGACTAGACAAAAAAAGCTCTAAAACACAGCATTAAAAAGTAATCTACTCTGACATCGTGACGACATGGCATCAACCTCATTCGCCCCATGAAAAATAAACTTTTTTTCTGCTGATGCACACTCTAGCATTTTGCTCAAGGTAGAAGTTCACAAGAGGATAAGCTGACACACAGGCAGAAGCTTCAGGCCGAACTGAAGAGTGGAGTAGCTGATATAAGGCGGTGACATCATAAAGTTGCAACCTTTGCTGGGGTAAGTGCAGAAGTGATGTCACTGCCTCTTAGCATCCTCGTCACTGTCAGCTGTCTTGCCTTGGGTGAACTTTACACCTGTTTCTGGAGGCTGCAGAGCTCTGCTCTAAATCACAATCTGAGTTTGTAGCCTTAACTCTTCATCCAAAGGGTCAGTGCTAAAAAACTTTATATGCATTTCCTGAACGTGCTTTCAAGCCAGTGAGAGCATAGGGTTAACAAGGGAATGAAAGAAAAGTGTTAAAGTTTTTAGGCTCATTACATGAAATGGCACATTAAAACTGCAGTTGGCTGTAAATCAACACACAACGTGGCCTCTGTGCCACGTTTTAAAAAGCCATTCGCACATAATTTTTTTATGTCTTTCATTGCTATTTTTTGTTTTTTCTGTGTAATATGCAGTAGACAGATGTCTTTGCTGTTTTGCAGTGTTTGTACAGTGTCAAGTTAAAAGAAGCTCCACTTTTACAAACAAGTCTCCATGTATCTAGATTCTGTTCCATTGTGCTGCATTTAGCTGAACACAATAAAGCGTCCCTTGTGCAATGATGGATTAAGAACAAGTAAAAAAAAGGGGTCTTGTAAATGTCTTTACTTTTGAAATATTTCAATAAATACTTAAATGTTTTTAAAATGTCCCTGTAAAAATAGACAAGGGAGGAAACCTGAGTAAGGATGTTAATAACAATGGTAGATAATTATAGATTCTTAAATAAATGTAAGAAAGCAAAGGCTAAGCACAATACAGTATACAAACAAATAGGAGAAAGGAGACCAACCATACCTAAAGGCTGGAATATTCTACATGGCTTTTAAAATATGAACAGATTTGAAAACAGTTGGCATCATAGCGTTTGCAGACTTTGTAAATGGTTACTGAGGAAAAAACTGGGCATCATACTGTACATCAAACAACTGAGGATCACACACTACCAGACATTCAAGTCTTTACAAACACAACAAACTCACAGAGAAACACATGCCACATTGCTAGGAGATGCGTAACAAATAAAAACAACATGTGCTCCAAAATCGCCTTAAAATATTAAATATGTTTGATATATCGACTGGACAGATTCATTGTCTGAAGCTAAAAAATTGTCTGTGCCTATAATACACTACACGATTTTCTGTCAAATCTGACTGCCCAAAATCTGCAGACTGGCTTACTTTTGGCAACTATGGCCAAACCTTCCAAAAGTTGTGTAGTGCGTTCTAGCCTTAAATGGATAGTTCATTCTAAAATTACAATTAAGTCATCATTTACTCACCCTGGTGTTGTTCTAATGCAGTATGCCCTTCTTTCTTTTTCGGACCACAAAAGGAGAAATTTAAAAAATGTCCCGCTCATGCTCGTCCTTATAATGGCAGTAAATAGCGACCAGCATCAAGCTTTTAAAAAAGATGCCGAAGTATCACAGAATGGTCTCATACAACACATGTTATATATTCCAAGAGTTCTGGGTGTAAACAAACCCAAATTTAATGTATTATTTAATGAAATTCCTGACCTTGGCCATTGGTGTTATGTGCACGGCTGTGCAATAGCTTCTTGATTTCTCACAACTTATGTGCTTTTTCTGTGCAAGTTAGAGTGAACTGTTGCGCTAATAGAGTGTCATGAACGTCCAAGGTCAGGATTTTCGTTAAACAATACATTAAATTTCGGTATGTTTTTCACCAAACCTTATCTTATACCCCTTGATGCTGGTCGTTGTTCACTGTCATTATATGGATGAGCGCGAGTGGGATATTTCTTAAAAATTCTCCCTTTGTGGTCCAAAAAAGAAAGAAGGACATACGGCATTAGAATAACACTAGGGTGAGTGAATGATGACTTAATTTTCATTTTAGTGTGAACTTTTAAGTTTGGAAATATCACTATGACATCATCACTGTCTGGTTTGAAAGGCAAACATTTTATTAACATAAACTAAATTAGATTCTCTGTCTGTTTATATTTCTTACCAAGTTAGCACACATCAAAATGAAATCATCCACAAAACAAAGTATGAATGGAGTCATGCACAACAGGTTCTCCTAATTCATATCAGCTGTTCGGTGTGAAAGTATATGAATTGCTAATTATATTCCAGCCGACTCTCTTTGATGTCTGTGACTCTGATAGAAGCAAGTCTATTTTTAGCACTGTTAGAAAGAAATAAAGCACAGGAAAAACTTCTGTCTTCCCATTCTTCCCTCTCCCTACCTCCAAACCCTGTCGTTTTTTCTCTTTAACCCTCCTCCAGCTCCTCGATTGTGTGATCTTTGGAAAGCTTGCACTAAAGATTTGGGGAAAAAATAATAATAATAGTAATAATAATAATAATAATAATAAATCCTCTCTCTACTCAAGATAACTAACTTCCTCCAAAATCACTTTGCCACTAAATCACAACTATCACAGTTGTCTTTTTGGATCACGTGCTTCTGAGCACACTCGTCTTTTTCACATTTTTGCACTCCTTCACTCACTCACGTCTCACTTCAGACTTGTGAAGTGTTTCTTCGCCCTCATGCAACATTTAGCATAATGTGATAAACTAATCTAATATTACTATGGCTTTGAATTGTAGCTTAATTTGTTCAAGAACACAGTAAATCTTTGTATTTAAGATGACCGCCCAGTTAACAGATATTTAAAAGTTATAAAATAATGACAGTAATAATTATAATAAATGTATACATATGTAATTATATATGTTTTAAATTATTATTATTACTATTTTCATAATTGTATTTTATTATTATTATTATTAAGTATGAAGAAGTTTATTATGTAACCACCAACATACAGTACTACAAGTCTGTTATCAACAAAAGGAACACACAAACAAACAAAAGACAATCCACAAAAGATTCTGAATGTGTAACCCCTCCTGTTCAAACCACCCACTCTGAGCGGGACTGCCAGCATGGGAGTCGGGCACTCTAACAAGTCAGTCACTAGAGCACCTCTTAAGATCAGGGGAGTGAGGTTTACACGCACAGCTCTTACCGGCCTACGTCCATTACACTCACCCCCCTAAACCTCACTCCCATCCAGGTCACGACACCAATGTAACCCCTCCTATTCAAACCGCCGGCTCTAAGCGGGACTTGAACCCGGGTCCGCCAGCATGGGAGTTGGGCTCTCTAACAAGAAGGCTAAAGGCCGCAGTCTGTAGCATCAGCCGCTAGAGCGCCTCTTGAGATCAGGGATCCTCTTGAGTAAGGTTTACACGCACAGCTCGTACCGGCCTACGTCCTTTACAAATGCATGTTCTGAATGTTTTTCAATGTTATCTCATATTAATTTATTATGATGTTACAGTACTAAATTGATAAAAACTACACTCTAAAAATGCTGGGTTGTTTCAACCCATGTTTGGGTACAAATATGGACAAACCCAACTGTTGGTTTAATTTTTTAAATAAATATTTAAACCCAACAGTTGGGTTTGTCCATATTTGACCCAAACATGGGTTAAAACAAACCAGCATTTTTAGAGTGATATGGCTGTTATAATTGTTAGGGCCATGTCTTTCTATACATTTCTTATGTGTAAACAACAAATGCAAATGCAAAGTATTTATAGGCATGACAGGGTCGTGTGTGAGAGTCACAGTGTGGTGTTTTTCTCTTTCTCTCTCACTCACAGACACACACACACACACACACACACACACACACACACACAGAGGCTGTGGTTTGGAGTGCTACTATGAGGTAAATTCATCAGCCCTTTGCATCAGCTGACCCTGAGGAGAAAGTGTGTCCCTAAAGTGTTTGTATGAACCCTAAACACCTGATGCAATCGCTCCTGTGTTATACCTGACATTACATCACACACACACTTACTGTACAGCCATAAACGATGACATCAAACAAATGATACAGGGAGTTATGAATGAATCATAATTGACACACCTCGCTCTTTCTCTCTCACTCTTTACAAAATCATTTAAGATGAAGGAGAGTCTGTGCTTTCTATGAGTTGAAAATGAGATTTTTAATTACTGCATGACCTGGGGTATATTAGCAACATATTAATGTGCGTCATTAACCCAGTGGTAACTAACCCCGTCAGCTCATTAACTACATGTGATTGGACCTGAGTGAGCACAGGCGAAGCTCCAGCTCTCATCACAACCACCTGTGATGATAGAACACATCCGCTAATTAGAGAACTTTGAATATGCGCATGCTGTTATCTTGAGGTCAGAAGAGCAAAAACAAGGTCTTGTGAAACGAGAGGATGAAACTTAATCTACACAAAAAAAAATACTGTTTTTAGAAAATAATTATGTTTAATCATACAGCATTGCAAAACAGAAGCATGTTATTTACCGTGATGTTTTATTATGTTTCACGAATAATGAAAAATTACCTGTAAACAATACTTACTACAGCAGAAAATGCAGTATATACATTTTAATATGTAAATATTTAGTAACACTTTTTTTTAATGACACAAATAAACCCTACCATTCAAAAGTTTGAGGTTTTAAATGTTTGTGAAATAAGTCTCTTAAGCTCAGCAAAGCTGCATTTATTTGATCAAAATACAATAAAATATTATTACAATAAAAAAGTTTTCTTTTTAAATATTTTAAAATGTAATTCATTCCTGTGATCAAAGCTTCAGTTTTTTGCTGCTCAAGAAACATTTCTTATTATTATCAATTTAAATAGAAATGCTCTGTAACATCATTAATGTCCTTACTGTCACTTTTGATAAATTTAATTGTGTTCTTGCGAGAAAAAAAAAGAAAAAAGAAAAAAAAAAAAAAAAAAAAAAAAAAAAATATATATATATATATATATATATATATATATATAAAAATTTAATTATTTTTTTCAGCAAGGATGCATTAAAACGATCAAAAGTGACAGTAAATACATTTATAATGTTACAAAAGATTATATTTCAAATAAATGCTGTTCTTTTGAACTTTCTCTTCATCAAAGAATCCTAAAAAAGAAATATTGTACACAAATATTTTGTACAATTGTACACAATAAATGTTTCTTGAGCAGCAGATCAGCATATTAGAATGATTTCTGAAGGATCATGTGACACTGAAGACTGGAGTAATGATGCTGAAAATTCAACTTTGCCAACACAAGAATAAATTACATTTTAAAATATTTTCAAATAGAACACAGTTATTTTAAATTGTAATAATATTTCACAATATTACTGTTTTTACTGTATTTTTAATTAAATAAATGCAGCCTTGGTGAGCAGACGAAACTTTTAAAAACATTAAAAATCTTACCGATTCCAAACTTTTGACTGGTAGTGTGTGTGTATATATATATATATATATATATATATATATATATATATATATATATATATATATATATATATAATGACATTTGTAATGATGAATCATATTTACAGGCTTAATATAAAGTGTTTTAAAATATTGTATTTCCAGCTTCATGCATCCTTATAAATCCAGTTAAGCATCTAATATAGATAATGTGGTAATTTATTATCTAAACACAAACATAAACAGATAATTGTTCTATACGGTACATGAGGTTCTAAAAAAACACAGGTTCATGTGAATGCCTGTGCACGCACATATTCACGCTGTTTCTCTCTCTTTCTCCCTCTCTCTCACACACACACACATCGTGAACAGATGGCTGTGTACATTAGTAGATAGGGTGCTTAATAAATGCACCTGCACACCTGATCTCTTTACAATATATCGAGTCATTCTGAACAGCTTTCATGTCAGAATAAACGCACACGAGACCATATTTGACCTTGCGAAAGCCGAACAGGGCACAACTTAATAGTCTCCCACAATTCTACCTCACAAACTCACTCTCCAACCAACCCCACAATCAATACATTCACAGAGTGTTTCACCAAAATCAATGCTGTGGCCATATAGAAACGATCCTATAGATCCTACCATATCTAAAGTAAAAAAGTCTCTTACCTTCTCCTGTCTCCATACTGCAACAGTCAGCTTTATTCCACCCGTCCATGACAGGAGGACAACATGTCTGTCAGAATATCTGTCTCATTGATTCATTTACACTAGGAGACACACTTACAGTCACACTGTGCTGCCGTCAGTGTCTCACTTCCACAGAGACTTCAGCTAAGAGTGAGGAGCAAAAGGAAACTCTCTCTTCTCTCTCTCTACCTCCTCCTCTCCTCCCTCCCCCTCTCTTGGGTCCAGTTCCTGCATGTTGCTGCCATTAGTAAAGGGTCTCTGTAGGGCCGGGTGGACGCTTTTTATCTACGTTTGGATTTGGCCAGTCACATTGTGTTTGCAAGGACTTCTCGCGTACATCCAGGGGTTTTCAAAGGGACCTTCTTATCTTGCCTTTTTTGCAAGCTCAACATCTTCTTATTTTCACATTAGGCTACTTCTTCCCGTGCGCCTCCATCCATCTCTCTGAGGAGGGAAGTTGTGAAGACAAGCATCACTTTCGCACCCGGCTATGTCCTGATGTAGAAGGCACGGCTACGAAAGCACTTAAGAGGGCCATTCTTTGAGCGCTTACGAGGTATAAACACCATACATTAACCAGAGTGCTTTAAATGAGTGCAAGGCCTGAGTGAAGACGAGACAGACAATAATGTCTTCGATATTCACCACAAAAGCTCTTCAGGTTTATTCCGCCTAGTCTCAGCCTCAGACAGCACACCCACTGACCTCCCACAGTCCATCGACTGGTCGCCTGATGCATACTGAACATAAATTTGAATGCACTTTCTTGATTTGGCAAGTTCTAATTTAATTGGCTGGCTTGATCTGCCTGGAAACAGAGTCATTTACAATGTACCAGGCTGATAAAATGAGTGCTTTTGAACTACTGGATTCAACAAAGTTTGTCAAAGTTAGTGGCAAATAAGATGCAAGAGAGCCAAATGAAAAGTCTGTATAATATTCTGGTGCTGATATATGGCTTTTTCATGAAGTTACACAGTTGCTAAGGTGCTCTAAATGGTTGCTAGGGCATGGTTAGACAGTTAGCAGGGTAAACTAACAGTCTGCCCAAATCAAAAGAACAGAGTCTCTATGATGTTCTGGTTCATTTATATCCCTCTCATCTATTTTTCAATAGAAGTCTATGGTGTGGTTGCTAGGGTGCTGAAACTGGTTGCTAGGGTGTGGCTATGAAGATTTTGGGTCATTACTTATTTTCTGCTTGATAAGATGAGTCAAATGAGTGAGAGAGAGAGAGTGAAGCGAGAAAGGGTTCTAAGGCCCTGCGTGTTTGTGTGTGAAAACAGCAGTTGGGATTCAAATTCATGAAAATTATGTCAACGTTAAGTCTATTGGATTTTTTTGCCAACTTTTTCGTCTGCCCGATCGCTTAGAAAAGTCAGAGCACACCTCTCCTCAATGAGCCGGTCGATTTGACGACTCATTCACGAGGAGTAGCGCGCCAAAGTTTTGTGTGGAATAATAATAATAATAACAAGTATGCAAGAGAACAATAGTGATGCTTTGCCTTAGGCAAGCACCACTAATAATAATAATATGTTAAAACACGCAATTATCATTATTATTTCAATGTGTTGTTTTTTTTTCACCCATGCTAATGACATAAGTGTAACTGGAAATGTACCTGAAACTGCTGTCTAGCCAAATATAGACAAAATAATTCACCAGGTTCTACATTCACAGTCACAAAAACTTGATTTTGATAACAAATTATTGTAGGCTAGTATCATTTATATCAAATAACACAAACAGACTTTAAATCTTGCATATCATGTGATTTTTCACTATGTTTGCCAAAGACGGCAATACTATTATTTCAATTATAGTGTATATATATATATATATATATATATATATATATATATATATATATATATATCTTTTTTTTTTCTTCTCCACGCTGGTCTATCATTATGGCATCACTTATTTCAGATAAACCCTCCTCTAAAGAGCATATAAAAACAAAACAAGCTGTGGTTGTTTGCTTATCTTCTTCCTATCTAAGTGGGTGTTGTGGACCAGACCTCATGCTGTTTAGTCATGCTCTTTCTATACCACATTCAGCCTCACATTGACTCCGAAGCGAGTCATCCTAACAGAGAAGGAAGTTGTTTTTTTTAAATCAACTCACATGATGATATTCAGCTAGGGAGGGTCTGAGGAGAAAGAGAGCTTTCTCAGCCTCTCGGTGCACAAGGGTAGCGGAATGACAGGATCTTGACATCTTTCCAGGGCTTGCCGAACATCTCCCCCCATGTGCCCACATCTCTGCATCCTTCATTGTGCGTAAGTGTGTTTGGGCATGCATGTGTGTGTACCGAGGAGGGAGGGGGCACTTAATTGGCATTCCCTTGTGCGAGGCTGGCAGTATAAAACCAGTGGGATGCCTCTACCTTCATTAGGTTGCGCTGATGATCCAGCTGCACGTTGCAGAACAGGCGTTTTACGCCCCATCTCTTTTGCTCTTTCCCCTTTTGTTCTAGTTCTCCTTGCATTTAATTTTTCGATGTGCGCCTCAAAGCATACGTATAACTCTATATAAGAGAACAATAACTCTGCCAGCGGGTGCAGTCAGCCAAAAGTTGCTTCCAGCTAAATCAACAAAGGGACTTTTACTGTACACTTCACCGCCTCCTCTTCCCACCTCAGCCCCCTTTGCTCGCATCTTCCGCTCCCCGTGCCAGAATTCCAGCACCCAGCTGGAGGAAACATAGAAAAATGTGTCCAATTATGATACAGCATGCCCAAACTCTGCTAATTAGCGCTAATTCAGTGACAAATGGATTCTTCTTTGAATAGTCCTCCACTCGGGCTCAGCTGTATTCACCACAGCAATATGCAGATTGCCTTAAAGTGGCTTATAATGAAACTATGAGCTGCATCTCAATACGGCAAAGTCAGTTCAGACCAAGCCAGTTTGAGAAAACAGACCCCGCTTCCACAGTAGCGCCACTGGAAACGAGAAAGACTAGGGAGAAATCTGAGAATAACAAGTCAGGAAGACAGGTGGACAAAAAGGAAAAGAGAGTGAGATAAAAGCCATCTGAGGAGTTTTGGGACACTTAAAGCTATGAATAGAATAATCTCTAGATTCCTATCTGCAAAGAGCACGACTAGGTTTCTCTAGCTGGCACTGGATTTAATTGGGAGTGACAGATAGTGGTCAGGACATAACTGGGATGTGTTTCCAGCAAGGCTCCAGTAATAGACTTTTATCTGCCCTGGACCAGTTCACATAAACATGGCTTGTTCCCTCATGTGCTCGGTAACGCATCTGCTCAATGGAGGAAATGGACGGGCAGTTCAGTGTTGATAGACAATAACGCTGTGTGAGTCAGTGGGAGAGTGGATTGGATGGCGGGATGCGCACACGCTAATTACTGTCTGACACGACGGCAAATACAAATGAAGCTGAAATTGAGCTCCCTTGTTTGCGAGCAACTTAATCGCAACCCTTCACACACAACTATGATGACAAAAGCTACACACACTCAAAGTTAATAAACTAGTTTTAAATGAAGCGCTGAGGAAGACACAAACAGGATTTTGAGGTAAACAAGGTCTGTGCAGACCTAACCGGCTTCCAGGGTTGAGGAAGCTACATTAAAACAACTGTAGCTTGTTAAGTTAAGCATAATTTGAAGTACTTAAACTATAGTCAAGCTACTGTTTTGAAGAAGTAGTTATCTGTACTACAAGCTAAAAACAAAAAGTAATGACTTACCGGGTGTAATATGCTTTATAAATAAAAATAAATCTATAACTATCCAATCATATAATATATAATTTAAGCAGATCCGTAATTTTGCTTGCACAATAACAATGTGTGAGTGCTTTTGAATTAATAAACAATCTCAGGTTGAGAGTATCAAAAGTGAACAGAAAAATGATGTCACCTTAAAATAAAGTGTTACCAAAAATGTATACTAATACAACAAAAACATCTCTAATTCACATATCAAAAATAGTGCAGGGACTTGAATCTGTAAATTATTGTTCTGTTCAACTGTCTAAAAGAACTCGTTCACTAGAATAAATCAGAATTTCTAATGCTACAAATGAGAAAGGTCCATTTAGGAAGAACCGATTCACTAGAATGAATCAGATTTTCTAATGCTACATATGAGAGAGGATTATTTAGGATGAACCAAATCACTAGAATGAATCAGAATTTCCAATGCAACATATGAGATAGGGCCATTTAGGCTGAACTGATATATTACAATGAAGCAGACTTCCCAATGCTACTACTGTACCTTCACAGAAAAAGTAGCAAACAAACTGTGAGGGGGAAAAAATAAAAAAATAAAAAAACAACTGTTCAAAACTAGTGTTAGAAAAAGTTGCAATGCACCTGTGGAAAACTATAACTTTCTTCTCAGTTCTTGCTCCTTTTATCTCTCAGTCGGTCTGCATTTTCCTTTCCTCCGTCATGTTGATGTAGATCATGTTCTCTTTTCTCCATAATCTCTTTCAGTCTCTTTCTCTCTTCCATCAACATTAGTCACCGTAATACTCTAATACTGCTCCTAATGACAGTCAATACTGATATCATTATGAGGGGAATGGACATAAGGATGGGAGAGGTGGATGTATTCCCATGCGTCTCTTGTTTTGCGTCTCTCTCTCTCTCTCTCTCTCTGTAGAGGACGCAATCACAATCGGGTAGCACCCAGCTCTGCGCAGAAAGGGAGCCAAGCAGAAAATTGTTTGGGACATTGTGATGAGAAAGAGACTTTTTTTTACATTTACATTTTTAATGCAAGAAAAAGATGGTCTAAGTTTTGCATTTGATTATACAATGTTCATAAAACACGCATCTGGCTCTCTCATTACACCGGCCGTATGGCCCATCCTACTGTCTGCGTCTTTAATCAGGGTGTTTGGAAGCAGAGCAGTCACAGCGATTCCGCCAGACATCTCAACCTCATCTGTGGAGCTCCAATGTATGCCTGCAGGCCGGCATACACAAACAACCAACAGCCTCTATTTTAGTTTGGTCACTATATGGGACTTTGGTGTGAGAGAATGGGTTGCGTGGGAAACAATCAGAGCAGAACAGAGACGTGTTATCTACACACATACAGACAGACACACATGAACGGCCAGCATATATATGTCAGCGCTATCGTCAGACGTTCCTGTCTCTGGCTGACTGGAGGAAGCGGTTCTGCGCCAAGCTCCAGTCTCTCTGCGGATACGCTGAGAAGAACCATGCCGACACAGACGTTAATTAACCTCGCAGGGCCTCACGAAAAATTAAAACACTAATTAATAAAGTAAACAATGCAAGGACACATAGGCAGATTTGGTTGAGTCCACTAGTGGATGTCTATACTCGGTAGCCTAGAAAGTAAGGTCACCACAGAAGCACTCAATGTGGTCTCCCTGCTGAAAAAAAGGGAGATTTGCTGGTCTTAGCTGGATTAAACTGGTCTAGCTGGTCTCCCAATGTGGTCAAGCTAGTGTTATCTGGTTTTGCCAGTCAGTCAGCTTGTCTCTCAGCCTGAACTGAACTGACAAGTGCCCAAAACCCCTCAAAAACCATCAAACTAGACAAGTTTAGGAGACTAGCAGCTGCATAGGGTGGTTTAATTATCTGAATCAGCCTTTAAATTTGCTCTTGACTAGATATTTGGTTTATTATTATAGATTTACATTTATTTATTTTTTTTTATTGTTGTTGTTGTTATATAAACACATCTGAATTGAATATACAACCCCCCACACACACAGACAAAAAACATTAAAAGATGTACAGCACACTTTTGTTTAAAAATTTTCTTTTTTTTGTTTGCTAGAGTACAGACCATATAACCCTCCTCTCCACCATCTCCACCTCCTCAGGTTCTCTCAGCCTTCATTTCAATTTCTCTTTTATCCCATCTGTCCTCTCCTCCATCTGCTTTCCCTTCTCGTTTCCTCTCCGTCTGCTTTTGTCCTCTGTACCGTTTCCTATCCTTGCGAGGTGCAGGCGCCATCGTAGGAACCTGATCAGCACTATATCATCTCCCTCTCACACCGAGGCACACGCTGTGAAAAACGCACACACAGATTCAATGCCTTGTTTCAGCACTCCCCCCTCTCTTTTCCTCACCTTACAAAAAAGACACGCACTGTAGGAAAGGTCACATAATTAGCACACAAGCTAACGCTGAAACATCCTCTTAAAACACACACACACACACAAAGATAGACTTAACTCTTAGGGTTGCATTGTATCTCTGGATTCATGAGTTTATGTGATCTGAAAACACAGATCCTCATGTTTTGTCTCCCTCAGCACGGAGAATGATTTTCCGTACACAGTACAGCTGAGCTAATCTCTCTCGGTTTCCCTTTCTTCAATGTTTTCTGCTCTCTCCCTCTCTTGGCTCTTCTTGCTGAGCTTCTTGTTTCTCCTTTACGCGGGTTGAGGGATATTTTGTGCTTACTGACTCACTGCCTTTCTGCTGAGATCTAAGGCAGCGTTTCTGTGCTGCGGTCTCCTGCCGTGAACCGCAGCCCCTCTCATTGTGAACAATTTCCCAACCGTGACTCACCCAGGCTCACATCCATCCATGCCCTGACTCCACAGCTCCACGCTTAATATCTCGCCAGCTGTTTTGATGGCGCGTGCCGCCTCTAAAAGAGCTCCATTTTACATACAGTGGATGAATGGGAGTCATTAGCCATGCTAAGCTAATGGAGGAGAACTCATCCTGTCCTCTGCTGCGTTAATAGCCCGGGCGTCTTTTACAGAGAGAGGGCCAGAGTCTCTCTCAGGACCCATACGGCTTAATGAACTATAACCCCCCGCGCCTCAGAAAACACAAAGCTCTTTGGATTAGTGTACATCTCAGCAGCAATGGAAATGTGCTGGGTTTGTTTCAAACTCTTGGTTTCCATACAACTCCCATGAAGCGAACGTACGTTCAATGAAAGGGTACATCATCTAGAAACTATTGTGTTCTACTTTATAAAACAAATTGTTTTGTCCCTGGATGCTGATCGGTTAATACGCCATTCCAGCCATGCTAAAACACACATTATAATAGCTGTTAAAAAACAAAATGGCTATACCATGTATATGAATGTGCAGCACCCAATAGAAGCACAGACTGCTAATCTCAGGACTATATCTTTAATTAGAATGATGGCACTTAATACATTTATTTAATACAATAATGACATAGAAACCTTAGATATTATATTATGTAGATAATGTAGATAAAGAGCTCTTTTTAAGTGGAAGTCTACGGAGCCCCTAAAGGGACATGGTGAAGGAAAAAAATATGAGATGGGAGGAAAAATTATGTGTCACTGCTTTTGCGTTCTCTCGCAAATGTCTTGGGTTCGTGCAAGAAACTATGTGTTTGCTCTCAAAACTTTTGAGCTCTCAAACGCAAAGATTTTCGGGGGAACGCAAAAGTTTTGCAAGCAAATGCAAAGTTTCTTGGGGAACGCAAAAGTTTTGCAAGCAAATGCAAAGTTTCTTGGAGAACGCAAAAGTTTTGCGAGAGAACGCAAAAGCATTGAAATGTATTTTTTCTCCCATATTTTTCCCCATGTCCCTTTAGGGGCTCCATATACATCAATGGAAAAGATGTATTGAATTGCTTTTTGTGCGAAAACAGTTTAACATATTAAGTAAAAACTGAATGTATGGGTGCTAATCTTTTATACATCTCATTTTATTATGTAATTTATAACACGCTTAATTTATAATATAAAGTGGAATAAATGACTATGCAAATGATAACTACTGTATACTATTATATTATATTCTTAATTTGTTAACTTAATTAATTAAATATTTAATGACATTCTGAATCAGGTTATTTAAGTTTTAGTAATTTTGTTATGTGCTTTAGTCATTTTCATTCATTTTTTTTTTTTTTTTTAATATTTCTATTTGGCTTTAAATAATTTTTTTTTTATATCAGTTTTAGTTTTAGTACTTTAGCTTATTTCAGTTACTTTCCAAGACAACATTTCAAATTTTGTCTAGATTTTTTTTAACTTTTCATCTAATATTTTTATATTATTTCAACATTATTTCAATTAACGAAAAATATTTTTTAATAGTTTAAGTTAACAAAAACACTGGTTTGTGGCTAGATGAATTTCCTTGTATTTGTGAATACTACTTTCACCACTTTAATTAGAATTCATTCACTTTCAGGTGTTTATGAGCAGATTGTGACCTTTCCAATATGGTGGATATGCAGATTTTCATCAGCAACAGTTGCTGATGAAAATCACATCTTTAAGATAAAACACACACGCACACACACACACATACAGAAAGAGAGAGAGAGAGAGAGAGAATATTCAACTTCTGTACATCAGGACAGTGTCTGAACACAGAAAAGAAACATCACAACACGCTGTGTCAATTAAATTACACTGCTAAAAATAAAAAAATCGGGTTTCACAGCAATGGTACCGAAGAACCATTTTTCATTCCGCAAAGAACCTTTCAGTGCACAGTTCTTAAAAGAACCAATTTTTTTCTCTTATTTTAAAAATCTAAAGAATCTATTTCCACTATAAAGAACCTTTCATGGAATGGAAAGGTTGCATGGATGTTAAATTTTCTTCATGGAACCAATAAAAAACCTTTACTTTTAAGAGTGCAGATAAATAGTTGACTATAGAAAAGATAGTTTGACTCTATTCCAATTGGCCTGTGGTCCAGTACTTGCAGAGATGGCTGCTGGGTAATGGAGGACAGAGAGAAGGGATGCTGCTCTAAACGTTCTCATCCTATTTGTGTCTGTGTTGCAAGTCTATAAAGAAGCTGTCACTCTTCATTAGCTTTCATTTGGCTGTGGAAGACCTTCTCTGTCCCTGTCTCTATCATGTCCTCTCTCTCTCGCTCACTGCAATACCCATCTAGAAGCTGCAACAGGAATAAGGGATTCCTTAGTCACATGGCTTCTATGTCTCTCTCTTTCTTTTGCTGAAACAGAGAAAGTTTAAACAGAAAAGAGATTGAAGACCACAATCAAATAACTCACAATAAATACCTACATCTCCGGTCCTAAAGCACGGATTAAAACAAAAGAAATGTCAACGATGCAGTATTACTTTCAGCGAAAGGTGTGTCGCATCACCTTAAATGATTTTTAAGAGTCTTCTCGTTCACATAGACTATTTTCCATCAATGCAAAAGGAGATTTATCGCTTAAAGTCATTGTTAACGGAGAGAAAGTGAGAGAGACGGATATTCATAGAAAGAAAGGCCTGAAGAAAGAGTGGACAGACAGGCAGAGAGAGATTTTGCTCTTTGTCAGACACACTTAAAGGGATTTGGCATCTGGAATGATGAGGCACTCCCATCTCAACCAATGACTGCTCTAAGACACTTAACACACACAAATACGCTCAAGCAAATCTTCGATTCACGGTGTGCACATTCAAGCTGTGCATGTATTCAAATATATTTAATATACTTGCTGCATGATGGCTAGAATGAGGCTGATGTGAATTCAAATGAAAATTCATAAAGCAGCTTTATGCTCCTTAGAGGGGCTCTTATTGAAGAACAAACCGCTGAGTGCAGTTATTGTATTATGACTGATCATGTATGAAGTACAACTAATACAATAAACCTATTGTTCAAAAATACACAGTAATCTCACCCATACATGCACAAAGAAATACGCATATACAAAAGTTTCTCCAAATTACATATAATATCATACACTGCCTGGCCAAAAAAAAAGTCACTGTTTGGACTAAAGAATCTATTTTAATAGGCAAATACTTAAGATTCTATGGATGGATCATTATTACAGTGATTATTATGTTTTTAGCATGTTATATGTTTGGCAACGGTTCTTTTAACCCTAAATATGGAGTGTGTAGCTTTTCATGTGTGAAAATGATTCTTCATGCTCTCTGAACTATTCTTCCACAATTTTAACTCTGGTGAATCTTGACATTGTCATCCTGGAATATGGCCATGATACATCTTAATACATGGTTGTTTAAGAAATGAAAAGCTGCACATTCCATCTTTAAGGGTTAAAAGAACCTTTGCCAAACATATCCACCTTATTCCTGACTAGCCTACTGTGTTTCGAATTATGGGTTGCACTTCCGGTTTGGTGAACTTCCATTTAAAATGACTGAAATTAATTGTTTCAAATCATAAGGTTGCCCTACAAATAAAGCTTATCCGTCAGTTTTACTAAATGAGCAGTCAATTTTTCTTTCATGTTTTATTTTCAGACATCATGAGAATAACGTAACGCTTGGTATTTTAATGTAACATGTTATAACAAGAATATCTATGGCAAGAGCTCTTTTCAGTTGCTGCTTTCTATCCTCGTGATTATTTTCTTTTGTCCCTTTGCATGCCGCTGTAATAGTATGAAAAAGTACAACATATGCTGCACATTTGTGGTCTGTTCTCCCAATTTAATTTACGATATTAATTTACATTAATAATTCACTGGAATGCACGGAGAATCTCTCGTTTTTCTCCTCAAAGCCTCACATCTCTTTCCAGGTTTATTTTCATAGGTAAATACAATTTATTATCTGTAAAAATGATGGAAATCACTTTGAAATAGTATCACGCAATGCTGAAGTTCATGAAATTTTTTTATTAAGGCAATTAATAAAAAATTTTATTAAATTTTTTATTTAACCCCTCCGTTATTGCTGTTGAAAGAACCTTGTTGATGCTTTTACACTTTTAAATGTCCTTTTAATGTTCGTTGGTTGAAGGGTGAGTAGAATAATGTCATCTCATTGTACAGTTTAAAAAACAAACAAAAAAAAAAAAAACGCATTATTGCGTTCATAGAGTGAGCCTTTCACTGACTACAGCTTAACGGAAGTTACACCCATAATTCACGCAAAGCATCATGGGGTGTAGTAATAAGGTGGATAACATGCTAAAAACATAATAATCACTGTAATAATGATCCATTCATAGATTCTTAAGTATTTGCCTATTAAAATCCAAATAGCGACTTTATTTATTTATTTATTTTTTTGGCCGGGCAGTGTATATGAATACACTTGCATACACTTTTATCCAAAGTGACTTACATATGAGGAACATAAAGCAATATGTCACAACGATGTACATAATATACAATGTTGATGATGCATGGTGGGCTGTGTAGTCCTATATTGTGCGTAGCCAAGCAGTGACAGTGTTTTCTTTCAGCTCACCAAAGTATGTGTTAGAAAACTTTAATAAACTGCCAGCGAACAAAAACAATTTCAAGAGCTGAACTCGTTATTGTTAAATGAATGTTTTATAACTAAAAAAAAAATGATTTTTTGATGCTGTTCACTTTACTTAAACAACTTATTTTGATTCAACACCATTGTATTAGGTTTCTGGTTCAAATTTAATTGCTTCATGTTAAATTGACTTGAAACGATTACTTTTTGACTTAACTTTATGTTTTCATATTAAAATAACATGTTTCAATCAAGTAAACTCAACCAGGACTCAATCAAACAGGACTTTCACTTCCCATCATGCTTTGCAAAGGGGCTGATCTGGGAGAGTAAATGTTGAAATAAAGTGTTATTTTAAGCAGTTTTTAGCAACATGATTATGTAGGTACTTAAAAGTTTCTGTTATGTTAATAGTTTTAGGGTTACCATTGTGGTGAACCGTAGAACATGTGCTTGGGTTGAGGACCTGCTAACAACAATTAAAGTTGTTTTAATAATAAAAACAACTATTTGGGGCATGCCATTGATGGAATAAAACCATCTTCTGGCTAACACCTAACAATAAGAGTCTTTACAGAGTAAAGATTTTGTAAAAGTTGTAAAAATTGTTCTTGAACGCATCCAGTAAATAAACTAATCAATTAAACTGGATTACTTGTTGTAATTTCTGTTTGATATTAATTTTAGGATAATTAAACTTAATGGTTTTGGACAAAAATTAAGCATGTTAGCCTGATTCAACTAAATGGCATTGAGTTAACCTTATGTAATAAATTGAAATAAACAATGTTAATTAAATGCAACATAACCAAGTTTTTTTTTTAATGTAGAGCTGCATCTCAGATATTAGAACTCATTTTGTGTCCAACAACCAAAACAATCTGTTATGATTAAAGGATGAGAGAATTCATTCATTTTAACATTTTAAAGCCCTGGGTAAAATGATGGAGTCCATTGATGAGTATGGCATACGATTTTTAAGAATTTGTTACTAAGTGAAAATTAGGTGGTGCAGCATAAAGTAACTAGAGTGACGTTTCCTTTGAGAATGTGCTGCACAATCAATATACAATATACCTTCAAGTCAAGCATTGTGCATCCATATACCTGGAAGAGACAGTCAGCTGACTGTGAGAAAAAAATGCTAAAGTAACGAGTAATGAGTTATTTCCATAATAAACAACAGCCTTTATAATGCTGAACTGTTACTACTGAAAGTAATGTTACATAAGATTACATGCCACAAAACATAAACAAACACAAACAGATGCACACATGCATGCAAAACTCCAGCAAATGAGTTTTCACTCTCCCAAGCGTATGCGATGTATGTATGTGTATGCAATCCAGCGGGTGATTCTTAGTGACATACAGTAGGAGAATTGGATTACTGCCTCTCTCTCTCTCTCTTTCTATCTCTCCCTCTCTCTTGACGAGGATGGCTGGGGAATAATCCCATTAGGGCGATACTATGGGCTGCTGAGCATCCTTTTTCTCCTGCAATTACAAACCGCCAGAGACACGCGAGAGCCCATTGCTTTCACAGCTTGTCCCATCCATCATCTGTTTAGTTCTTCAGCGAGGCCCACCGCTTCCAGCTTTGTTTGGGTTAGCACGGCCCTTCTTGCTGCGCCATGAGCGAGAATGAGTCTACCTTTATACAATCTATTTGCCATACATGAGTGATTATGTATGCCGCGAAAATAAGGAGATGGATTGGGATTTTAAACCACACTGAGCTGTTAACACACAAATTGAACTGCAAGCTAAAGTGCATAATTTTTAAATACTTTCTTCTATCTTATTTTGATACGCAGATAAAAGTAAGCTGTTCATAAGCTGATTTCCCTGAAATGTGTAAACACTCTGACTCTGTGGCACTATCAAAACACTGGGTAACACTTTATTTTAGGGTCTTTTAACTAGTTGCTTATTAGCATGCATATTACTAGAATATTGGCTGTTTATTGGTAATTATTAAGCATATATTAATGCCTTATTCTGCATGACCTTATTCTACATTCTTAATCCTACCCAATACCTAAACTTAACAGCTAACTTACTAACTATTAATAAGCAGTAAATTAGGAGTTTACTGAGGGAAAAGTCGTAGTTAATAGTGAATACATGTTCCCTATACTTAAGTGTTACCAAACATTGTTATTTTCAACACTGTCTATACCAATGGTGTGAATGGGGGGCGGGGCTATGTGTTTGGCCAATCAATGACAAATGGAGACAGTGTTTGAGAAAATCTGTTTTAAAACAGTTAATAACTGTTGTGGTACCACTAGTAGTTATTTTTTTAGCTGTTATGATTGTGAATACATGATTTGGAACATTAAAGATGAAGTTTAACGTAAATATTACGTAGAAATTAAGTATAAATATATTAATATTTAAAATTAAATATGAAAAATACTTTTCTTGAGGTTACTAAAATTACTAAATCATTTATTTTTAGATTTTATTAATTTATTAATTTTAGAATGTTAATTTAAAAAAACATAAAAATGAAAATGAAAAAAATGAAATAAAATGAGTTGAAGTTGAAGGACTAAAATGACTAAAATTAAAATAAAGCTAAATAGAAATATTTAAAGTCTATTACAATTAAAATTACAACTATTACAATTGACAAAAGAACAAAATTACTAAAAATTATGTAAAAAACTAAATTACCTAAATTAAACAACAACAAAAAAATACTAGAAGTAACTAAAAAATAAACTAAAACTAAAATGATTTTTTAAAAGTAAAAGGTAAAAATAAAAGATTTATATTTTTATAAACAATATCAAAATGAAAGCTAATTCAAAATAATACAGACTATACTATAGTACATAAATAATACAAAAAAATGAGAAACTATGAAAAATTAGATATTATAACTAAGTGTAATAATAGTTATATTATATAAATGAAATAATATTGTGAAAAAAATCTATAAAACTTTTGTGAATTAACCTATTTAATAGATAATCAAATAATGTACATTTAAATATTATTTTTCACTGCATTGATTTTGATTAACATTTTCATTCATTTTTTTAATGAATTTTTGAATGTACATCAACAACTGATCTGCTAAGCATTTTTTTTTTGATTACTTATTAATTAAAGAAGTTTTAAAGTGTTCCCAGAGCATAATATACATTTGCATGATTGCAAAATGCTAAAAAAAAAATGCAATTACCAGGTCCTACTTTCCACTTAGAGCACCAGCAGGTGCAGCCACACACAATAAGTCCAGATGAAATTGGCATGACTTAATTCGACAGAAATGTTTTCGTTAACGAACACTCTTAAGCACTCACTCACACATACAAACACATTGGCGGTGTGTGTGAGTGTGTGTGTGAGATTTGGGTGACATTGAGAGGTGCAAGACTGCAGTGCTGATGAGATGAGACGTGATATGCCCTCACCAGTGGTGGCACTTTAATTAAAACCCCCAGCCACATCGTTATAGAGAGAAGAGATAGAGACAACAATAATGCTCGGAAGAAATGGTGAGAGGCACCGTATTCCCTCTCTCTAATCAGGCAGACGAGGTCATTGTGTTCAAAGTCCACATGAGTTTGAGGACGGCTTGCACTTCCTGTTCTCATAGAGACGGCAGGGCCGATCCAGGTAATGAACGGCTGGTCGCATGGCTTGTAAGGCAGGCAAGGATTCCGATGTTTGACGACACTTGCTTGAGGTTGTCTATGGTTATGTATTATTATTAAAAGACGAGGTTGACAGTTGGTGCTGTGGACTAGTGGTTAGCCAGTGTGCTCAGGCTGTGGTGCTCATGTTTAAGGGGTCAAACAGACAAAAAGTTTGAACATCTTCTCTGCAACTGTGTCATTTCATCCTGTTTGGCGATACCATTGGTATCGTCCTTGCATGGAAACCAGCACACGTGTCCCGCAGGAGCTGGGGGGACTCAGCGGACTGCCGCACCCCATGTGTCTGTCGTGTATTTTGGGGAGAAATTCAAATTCAATCACGTCGACAATGTCCGTCAAATTCTCCCAGTCCCCTTGCTAAATCCCACCACATCCTAAAAACCCACATTCTGGAGGAAAAAAGGAAGTTGACAGGAGGAGAGGGAGCATTGAAGAGAACGAGAATAACTTCCACTCAGTTAAAGTCTGGATGAGCAAAAACTCTCTTGAGATTACAGAAATAAGGAAAAGCTCCCTATTTGTTTATGAACCTCAATAAAATGACACATAGTTATTGTTGTTTCTTCTTGAATGCTCCCGAGTGACTCCATCTCAGTCTGAAATATTACACAGTTTATATTTACTGCGTATCACAATATTTGATATCTGTAGACAATATTTAAATATTTAAATGTCTCTAATGGTTTCACAATCAACAGCACAATATGACTGGGATAGTGCAAGACAAGACATGCAGACACGTTTATATAGTAATACTTTATAATAAGGTTAAATGTGTTAACCCAATGTTAAACATGCACTGTAACAACGATCCACTGTAAACCCTAATAAGTTGGCTAAATAAAAAAATAAATAAATAAAAAAATAAAAATGAAGCAATCAGTTGCATCAAAATTTTTAAGTTAAGAAATTCAAAGTTTAAGTAAGCAGAACTGGCAGATATTTATTTTGTACTAATCATACATTTTAATTGTTCTTAACTTGAAATGTTTGAGTACACAGATTCATTTAACTTAAAATTATCATGTAACCCCAGTGTAAACATTTTTATTAGTGTAAAATTAGCTACAGTAGCTGTAACAAGCTAATTCAGAAAATGCTAACTTGTTAACTATGTTAATTTGCTAACATTTTAATAATAGCATGGTTTAACACTCGCTGAATGAATACAGCAATATAAAGCATTTAACACACTTGCTCTCAAACCAAGCCGCATGCACCACTTGTCACCATGATGGTAACTCTCCAAAAACCCACATTAACAGAAACTCTTCTAAATTAGCATAACAAAACATTAATCACTACTAAAAATCCCACTTAACATTAATCTTGCACAAAAAAAACATTTTATAACACTTAATTTTAGCATTTTCTCTCCCTTTCAAGTGCCATAGGCAAAGCATGCTGGGAAATAGAAATCCCAGCCCAGTTTCAGTTAAACTTAAGTTCATCTAATTTAAAAGAAATAAGTTCATAAAACTCAAAACAAAGAAACAGTTCAGTTTACTTAAAATATATCAGTTCTCTGAACTTGAGAGAAGAAGAAAGCGCTATATACTTATAGAAGTTCATTTGACTAAAATAATTTGTTTAATTTAAGTTTGTCCTACTCAAACCAATTAATTATTTTGAGCATTTGTAAAAAACAAAAATTATTTACATTATTTAATGCATTATGAACAAACATGGTCAACAATATCAAACATGATAAGCGCCCACATTCATTAATTTATTCATTAATTTATTAATTGTTGTGTCATTTTGTTCATAATGCATTCATGTTAATTTATACAATTTGAAATGCTAAAAAATGTATTTGTACAAATTAACATTGACCTAGAATAATAAATGCTGTAAATGTGTTAATACATTAATTTAACCTAGTAAAGTGTAACAATAACTGCTATAAAAATAAGCATCTGTTGCTATTTTACAATACCTAACACAATAAGTAATGTACAGTTGAACCTCCTCATACATAATCCCGTAACCTGTAATCCCGAGTATTTGGTTTGATCTTCCAGCACCTGTTAGATTATCTCCCTTTTCCTGAACTTCTGCATCAGTTGTTCAGTCTGACAGCACCAAAGGTACAAACAAATAACATCTAACCTATTTTTTCCTGCTATCTATTGAATTCTAATTCAATTTTGTTTATGGTTTAGGAAAACGTGCTCAAAAGCAAACACATTTCCATTTTCTAGATGACAGAAACTGGGAAAACATGGTAAAGCAGAACAGACTAAAGCATGCCTGGCCTTTTCCTTCTCCTTCAAACAAAGAATGATGGGTTTTTTGAGATTACTTGTCAGTCTTAGAGGACACAGACACACACACACAGACATACACACACTTTACAATCACTGCGACACCTAAACCCGCAGGCACATGGACAGCTAGGGAGAATGAATGAAAACAGAAAGAAAGAGAATGAAGAGATGATATGATAATGATGTGAATTTAGCAAAAGAATGGAACAGGAGAAGAAAAACGGGATCAATGCTTTAGTCCGGTGGGGTGTTGGTGGGAGGGCATATCATGAATGATAGAGTGATGGGCGGTCGAGGGAGGAGGAAAGGCCAGAGTTCATCTAAATTGTGGGGAGATTGAAGCAAGCAAAGAAAAACTGAGCGCAGAAGCAAAGCACGGCCAATGACTGACGGGGTCTAATAAGACGTGTGACCTATCGATCGCCAACAGAGAGGGAAAACAGTAAAGCCTGATTGGCTTCCAGACGCCACAGACACAGAGCGGGATCACAATAACTTACAAAGAACACACAGACACTGCGCACGAAACTGTCACAAACACATCCATTTCCTGACAGTGCTTTGCTAACAAAGACAACCGAACAGAGCGGCCAATTTCGGCTAATGCAAAGAGCCAGAAAAAGAAATCTTTTGTTAGAGATGCTTTACTTTGACAAGAAAAGCCTTAAGCCATCTCACACAATCAGACTATAGTATAGGATTGCAAGGTGAAGATGGAAAGGCTTCATCTAAGCTTTATCTGTAAGCTAAGCTGTATATCTCATGTCTTCCCTTGTGCTATAAAGGCATTCAGCATGAGAAATTGCAACACTATGCTGCTAGACCTATCAGTCTAGACCTTTCTGTCTGTCGGTTTAACCAAAATTTCGGTTTAACCGAATGACACTTTTGGTTATAACGAATGACGATATTTTGAACAATGCTAACAGGCTGATATCTGGCTAGCTAGTTAGTTAGCTTGCTAGCTAGCTAGCAAAAGGACAATCAATCATTTTATATTTAGTACAAGTTTTTAAAATATTTCCCAGGTTTTATAGCGGTTGTACCGAATGACATGATGTTTCAGGACATGCGTATGAGCAAGTGAAAACATGAATTTTTCAAATAATAAAGAGAGAGTCAGTTACTTTGCTTCAAGACCATGTGGCCCCTATTCAGGTGTCTGAATGATGTCACATCCTGTCACATGATATTGACCACATGACTTGATCCAAAATGGTCCCTTTATATTGGTTACTCCGAATGACATCAATGAAATTCATTTTTCTGGACATTCTTTCTCAAAACAAAGCAACGACTTCTAAACATAATTTTAATACCATTTTGCACTATGTTGTTATACGGTGTTATAAAATCATGCCAGAATAAAAAATATATACATTTATTACATTTTAAGATATTTTAATCACAAATGAAATGGCTGTATTGGCCTTTGGACGGTTAAACCGAATGACCTTTTGACACTTCAAAATCTTTAAAATACCTTTATATGTGCAAAATTTAATTAAAACCTTTTGGATTCAATAAAAGAGATCTAGTTGTACTACCTTACATATTTTGGATGTCATATCTTTGTTTTTTATTATTATTAAAGCCTTTGGACAAAAAAAATGACCCATCACGCCATTGACCCACATACCATAGACTGAAAAAAAAAAATGGACTTTCACTCTCTTCCATTGTAGAAAAGTGAAGCCGCAAATGTCCCAATATGGCGCTGACATCTCAGAACCCAAGTCTGTTCAGTAGTGAGCGTGAAGTGGAGCCGCGGTATCAAGGCCCCGCCCACACTCCCGCTGAATCGTTTAGTAAATTTTACTGCAGAACAATTCATTGTGAAATAAACAGTTCTGGAAATGTAGAAATTAAAGTTAAAGCTCCAATCTCCTCCTGCAAATCCAGAAAAAAGTCTGCTGGTGCTTCGCTCAGAGAAGCTGTCAATCTCAGCTGTCAATCATGACGTCACACTCTCGTTTTTATAACATCAAGTAACTAACTAAAACCAAAATTTTTAAAAGAAACAAACATTTGAACTTACATCTGTATGATAAAAAATACCTAAAATGACAGAAACTATCTTTGAAAAAAAAAAATTATTTGTAGTGAAATGCGATTGTTTAGTTTGTCTTGTGTCCCATTAGATTATATGGAGAGGGCGGGGTTTACGAGCTATACTGGGACAAGCCACTTGGGGGCGATCACAGCGTTTTGGCTTCACTTTTCAGGACGTATGCGGGACACTTGATACATACATGTACACATGCAGTTATTTATGCATATTTATATGCATGTTAATTTGTTTATACATACAATATCTAAAACTAAAACAATATAAAACCATAAATACTGGTAATACCCAACTGCACAGTCATTGAATTTATTTATACATCATAATCTGATCCTCAGACAAGAGATATAAAGTAAGAATATCCCACATCTGACTCTGTGTAACAGATATCTGAGCAAGCAGCAGTGCACATATTAAGAGACTACTGTATTTCCCTGTGGGCCAGACAGGTTAATGACTTTTTTAAGGAAGATGATTTCTAGAGCACATATGGTGTGCACACACACCCAACACACCTCCAAAATGCACAGATTTTCCACTTGCACCTCATTAAGCGCTTCTCATTTTGAGTAAAGAGCATTTTTCCTAGCAAACACTCTGTCGCTCATGGCTATACTGTCTGAGAGGGAACAAATACTCCAAGATGATTGCAGACACTCACACCACCAACACCCTACGAGAGCTCTAGAACAGACTTGGCATGCCGTCGTACACCGCGAGGTGCCGGGCTCCGGGCAGGACTGACCCTGTGGCCCCCCTGCTACGGCGGGAGCCACTCAACAGCCCTTTAGAGCCAACGTGCACCTGCGGCTACTTACTGTTTAATCTCTGTAAAATACCCAGGAGCTTTACAACACTGCTGAGTGAGGGAGAAACTGTGTGTGTGTGTGTGTGTGTGTGGGAGGTGATTCCTGTAGACAGTCAGTCTATGTTGGCCAGCTCTCTGATTGATTAAGGCTGGGATGTCTAAACCTAGTTTCACGTCTAAAGAGATTGATGTTGGCTGCCCTTGATGGGCTATGATCGAGAGCACACCTCTAACAGATGTGGGGCAATTAGCCCATAAGAACTCAACGCAAGAGGAGGGGGAACTGGAAAATCGATGAATGAATGACAGTTGGACTGTGCGTGAACGAAATGTTTGTTCGTTTAACACTAAAGGCAGAGAGTAAACACGCTCGCAAACGCACACTTAAGGGAAAGTGTTGTCTAACAATACTGTAACGTAACACTGAATGATAGATAACATGCAGTCTTTGAGAAAGGGACGGCACTTGTCCCAATGCCAGCGATAACTGCTTCGTTTATGGCTCCATGGCTGCCTAATGAATTATTGAGAGAGTGCTTGATATTCAGCAAAAGGAGCTGGCAAGGGAATCAGTGTCAACTCTCCCTCTCTCTATTTGTCTTTCGCTCTTGTGCTTTATAACACACAGCTCGCTAACTCCCCTCCTCCATTTAATATTCAAATTAGAGTGATTTGCATTGATGCTGTAATCTGTTAGTGCCAAAAATGCCATTAATAAGTCTTGATGGCCGATGGACTAGAAAACAGCCGCCATCCCCCATTTCACTCGTGCCGCAGCCTGAGTCTGGATGTGAAAATCACATCACTCTCTCCTCCTCTTCTCCATGTGATGGATGGACGGATGAGCCGAGCCGATGTCAGCCCGCTTCCCTGACACCTGTCATACCACACCACATGTGCTGCAGCTAATGGTGTGCTTCCGTTCGGAAAAGTCCACAGTGGGATAACAAGCAGGCCTGAGAGGAGAAGTCGCTGTCTCTCTCTATATCTCACTGTAATCTCCGTCTCTCTCGCGGGTGAGACAAGGGCAGGGGGACGAGTTTCTACAGCAGACATGCAGATGAAGTTGTTTAAATGAGATCGCTGTCATATATGTGAGAGAGGGGAAGCAGATTGCTGGGAGTGTCCAACTCAAAATGCAGGTCACTGTTTTGTGTCATGGCATTCTAAACTACATTTTTGCACCCTTAAGAGCCACAATGGGAAGTACGCGCTATTCTTGTTGTCCAAAATTAAAGTGAGTGAAATCGCTAGCGAAGGATGCTAGCAAAATGTACAGACAGGGATTATTTTTGCTGTTTATGATCATGTGATACTAGTTTTGAAAACAGGTATTTTAAATGGGGGGGGGGGGGGGGGGGGGGTCCTTTGCTCACCTTTGTAATAAACAGAAGAAGAAAAAAAATCATCTTGCCTCAGGGCTTCCGTAGACAGGAGGTTGCTGGGAAATATTTACAGCAAGGGTCTAGACATGACGGAAAAACAAAATAGTCAGGGGATGCAAAAAAAAAAAAGGGATGAGTTAGTAGATGTGTAGCCAAAAAAACCAACAACATACCAAATCAGATGACAAATGACACTGTTTTGGTGGCAGGATTTATGTACTGTCAACATTACCTAAGCTATCAGAGTGAACGCAATTATTCAGTGTTTTTAGGCTAGGGAAAGATACACAGAAATGCACTATAGTGAGAGAGAAACTGACACAGCAGGATCATCACTCCCTGTAGGTTTAAATGCATGCACCTCACTTTAAGTGCCAATAAATTATACATGAGGACTGCAAAGATAATAATTATCAACATTACAAGTCTGGAGAAAAAAGTAAATGCAACAGAGAGGAAAAAAAAAGCCTAAGGCATGAAATGCTCAGATAATGGTATTAAAATGCTCAGATAATGGTAAAAGATAATTAATAAACAACTAAAAACAAATGAACTGCAAAATTTTGTTATTAGAATTGTGTTTGGATATATATAAAATTTCAATTAAATGTTCTTTTGAACTTCCTACTCATCAAAGAATCATAAAAAAAAAAAAAGAAAGAATACTGCTTTCTCAAAAATATGAAGTAGCACAACATTGATAATAATAAGATGAATGCAGACAATCAGCATATTAAGTCCGGAACACACCAAGCCGACGGTCAGCCGTCGGGCAGTTTTTGTTCGTCGGCTGACTAAGTTTTCTCAGTGTGTTCTGCACCGTCGGTTGAAGTTGGTCCTCATCCTCATGTTGAATCGGCGTCGGAGCTCGTTGGTCAGTCGGGCCATCTGATCATTCTGATTGGCTGTTCAGCTACTGCCACCTGCTGGCACGGAAAGGCATCTCTTCTTACGCAGGCGCAGAACAGACGTGCTACTTGGCCATTGGGTGTCGAGCATCAGTTTGGTGTGTCAGAGCAACTTTGGACCCAGACGCTGCCGACGTGAGCCAACCCCGCAGTCTGCTTTCGTTGCCACTAGTTCGTCGGCGTCGGCTTGGTGTGTTCCAGGCTTTAGATGATATCTGAAGAATCATGTGACACTGAAGACTGGAGTAATGATGCTGAAAATTCAGCTTTGCCATCACAGAAATAAATTACACTTTAAAATACATTAAAATAGAAAACAATTATTTTAAATTGTAATAATATTTCACAATAATCCTGTTTTAACTGTATTTTTGATTAAATAAATGCAGCCTTGGTGAGCATAAGTGACTATATATTATTCAAAATTCCAACTTTAAAATTTTAAATACATCATTGTTTTTAAATTTAAAAAACATAATAGCAATTATTAACTTCTGTCAATTCTTTTATATATATATATATATATATATATATATATATATATATATAAATTGTAACAACTAAGTTCTAGTGTTTCTTTCTGATTTAGTCTCAGCCTCAGACAGCACACGGCCTAATGAATGTTGCACACAAAAAATGCCCACACTGACAGAAATCACCAGTTCCAATGTGATTAGCATCTAGGTATTTTTCATCAGTCTGCCTGGAATAAAATTTTGTTAACAAGGAACTGGATTGATACAATAAGTACTTTTGAAGAAGAACTAATCAACCTAACTGTGAAAATCCCCATTCATGACTGAAAGAGAGAGATCTCCCCACCTCACCTGCCTAATTGTGATTAATAAAGATTACTGAGCCACATGTGGGACATTTGCATTCACTGCACATATTAGAAAGGAAGAAATTGGAGAATGAGCATAGGAAATGCGAACGCATCCATGACCTCGACTCTAAGCAAGGTCATGTAAATGAAAGCTTTAACTGACAGAGAGCTGCAGACTCTGGCCTGAGGGGAATGTTTGATGTGGCTTGTGTCATTCGGTGGAGACGCAGCACCGTGAAGCTCACACGATCATTCCCCTCGGATGGGCTCCGTCTCAAGGTCACCGTGTTCAAACGTTGCTAAATAATGAAATGTGTTCAAAGTTCGATTCTAGTCAACACAGACGTGCTTTTTCCTCACAGCGCTCTGGGACTCAAACACAAACAGAAGTACAAACACTTGAGAGGTAAAACTGTCTCAGTCATTGAAATATTTTCAGTGCTTTATATGCTTTGTTCTGCTGGTTTTCAATGAATCCTCACCTGCTCTCACATCCTACAGATAAGCAGACAACAAAACAACGAAGGCGGTGGTGATCTAGCCCTGTTTTGTTGTGTATGTGTGCTCCTTTCAGACAGAGAAAATCTCTTTCCAATGAGATGGACCAGATGAATCAATACATGCCATGTCCATTGCCTGCCATCAATCTTCATATGTTTCTCTCAAGAAAAAAAAAAAAAAAAAAAAAAGAGAGATAGACAAAAAAAGAAACAGAGAGAGAGATCAGCCCACCATGAAGGACCTACATGAGCCCTGTCATTTAATTTTAATTGATTCAAATTATGACTAATAAAATTAGTTCACTTTGAAAAAAAAAAAAAAAAAAAAAATCCTTAATACTCAAATATTAATTCACCCTTATATTCTCTTTCAAAGTACTAATAGGAAAAAGGCACACCAAATAACACCAGCTAAAATGAAATGACATAAAATGTGTATTGTGGTAAAATGTGTAGCGGTAGATTAAACCTGATCACAACAAACAAAAGCGATTATATCTCTTTTTGGGAAATAGAAAAGAGGAAAGAAGAAAAGAAACAAGAAAGAAAAAGAAAAGCGGTAGGGGGAGAGCCTAAAATAAGCCTAAGGTGGTTTGCTAGTCTTAGCTAGTCTACCAGGTTTAATTTAATTGGTCTACGAACCATAACAGCAAAACAGATGAGCCTAACTAGCTTGGCCTGATTGAGACTCCAGCTAACTACCTTAACCTGGTTTAAACTGGCGATAATGCTGGCCATGTGAACACAGCTTCACTCTCTTTCTAATACTCATGTTTTGAATCATTTTATTTTGTCTTAATTCTCTAATAATTCATCTCAAACTGCCCTTTATTATAACAACAGCCTTCTACTGATATGGTCATGAAAACTTACCATTATTTGCTGTGATAATAGAGACAAATGAACTTGGAACAGAGAGAAAAACAGAAATGGGGAGAGTCTAGTGACACTCAAAAGACTGATATATGTGGTTTAAACTTCAGACTCATATATTTAACTGCAGGTTTGCAGAAGAGCTTGTTTTTCCTCTGCTATCTGCACAGATAAGAAGCGATGTGAGCTTGCCCTGGGAGGATAGCATGTTTCAGATGTCTACTCCTGCCCATATCTACTTTTTACAGCTGCATAGTTGCTGGGCTCAGCCTGTTACGAGGCCCGCCGTTATTCTTCCTGTCTGGCTGAAAAATAAAAGGTCAATTTCTTGCTAAGCCACTGGTCCGGCCAAAAACCTTGAGTGATCGATTTGACTCATTGGCCCATGGAGCCTGCTCTTTAAAACAAGGGAGAGTAGCAGTCCTCTTTCTCCATCTCGTTCAACAGAGATGCCTAACATGAGATATTCACATGATGTGTGACACTTGAGGAAATCGCCTTCATCTACAATGGTACAGACAAATGTTTCAGAAGGGCATTGAGAGCTAATAATAGTTTGAATCATATTTAAAGTGGACCTTCATTTCAAGTGAAGCACACAGCATTTACTACTCAAAGACCTCATCACTGTACATGAGCTATTTTTATACACATATTCCCAAAAAATCTTTGATTCATAAAAGTTTGATTTCACGTTACGCTCTGAAATGTGTCCAAATGTAATTCTTAATGCAACAAAAACAGCTGGAAAAATCTCAAGCACAATATTTAAGTAAACGTAAAAAAAATGAGACCTACTATATGATTGTCTCAAAAGCTCATTTACATCATTATATTGCTAAGCCATCCAACATTTCTCATGTGACAGCACCTTGAGAATGTATTGAAAGACCAAGCTACAGATCTAGATGGACAGAGACAGCAGAAAATGACACTGCGCACACCCATTCCTCGTATGGTAGTCCTCAGATTACCGTGAGGACATGAGATATGGCCATACCCTACTGAGAGAGCTGCTAGACGGATCCACCTGTGTATTAGATGTTTATTCTATTATTTGAAGTGTTAGATCAATCTAGCAGTGCCCCTCCAGAGCCGTAGCACTCTCAGGGACGACAGACTCATTATTCACTGGACCGTTGTTGAGGGAGTGGAAAAACACACAAAGGAAAGAGAAAAAATAGGGGAGGAATAGTGAAAGAACTGGGCCATTTCTGTTATTTCTATGGTTTGTAATTATGTAGGTCATTGTATACCCCAGAGAAAGGAATTTGTAAATCTGACATAATAACACATTTAGCCCCGGTGATGCTACCGAGGTGTTTCTCATCTTGGTTAGCATTGTGCTGATACATACGAATAAAGCAGCATCTCAGCAGAGAAGTCCAGAACTGGGCCAGGCAGGTGTGTTGAGTAAAAGAAAGAACCAACGAGGCCTTCTCTCTTTCCCACAGCTCAATGAGTCTCTCAGCGGCTAATCAGCTCGGATAAATCAATACGTGAACGATTAAAGGCGATGTGAAATCAAAATGACCCTTGTTTTCTTAATACATGTCCCTGGGCTTATTGTACACCGCTCATCGGTGCATGTTATTTTACAGGAAAAACAAACAAATGTTTGATTTCATAATCTTTCATAAAAATGTAATAACTCTCTTCGCCTCTGAAACGACTTTTCTGCTGATGTAACTAAGGCTGTGCGGGCAGGGAGAAATAATATTAACCAATAGCATCATGGTCCATCAATCACAATTCAATCCAACTCCAATAGATATGATTGTATCCAGAATTATTTCCCATTGAAATGTTCTATTCCACTCAGAAATACATTATGGAATGAGTGAATGCTTCATGGTGTTTTAAAACATGATGAGTTAGCATACAGCTGTCAAACAGCATCTAAAATGGACTTTTTGATAATAGTGGGTGAACTGAGACTATTTACTGGCCATGAAACTGTGAACTTGGTAAGGCTTCAAAATCCTACCGACCCCAAACCTTTGCAAGGTAGTGTATATTACATGTGTCTAGATATATGAAAAAGTAGAGTGCAGCAACAGTGCAGTACAGTTTGTGACTTATACATCAAACATTTTGTGAATGTTCCTAATAAAGTTTCCAGCCAAGGGGTGTTTAATTTATATGCCAAAGTCACTTTTTACTTAATTTGGCATTTGATGAGAATTAATTTTGGACCACGATCCCAAGCATTCATTCCCAAGATGAGGCAAATCTATGTGTGCTTGAGTGTCCCGGGCACTCTATCATTTCATCCCGCTCCATCCATCCCCCATCCCTAACTGAGAAGTTGTATACAGAACTCTGATCACATTCAGCAAAGTAGCAGGATGAAAAAGCATCAGATTCTGAAAGACTCTTAGAGTACGCTGTGCAGGAACTCATTCATCAATTATTCACGACTCGGGCAGAACATTCAGAGCTGGGATATCAAAGCTTCCTCCTGGTGTAAACGTCCCATGCACTTTGAATAAAAGCAGAAATCACTGCCCGCGGCTCCAGCCCTTATGTTTTCAAACGACGGAAACAGCAGTCAGTAATCAGATATGACACTTGAACCGCTGCAGATCTCCTGCATGACTTTGAGAGAGTCTACTGCGTGTGACCTCTGGAGGAGCAGCGAGCAGAGGCGAACAGCAGAGCATGAAGATTGCAGTTGTGCGTGCCTGTGTGTATCTGTCCCTGCAGAAAGAACCAAAACTCCAAAGCAGGACCAGTGCTGAAGCTCTCAGGAGTACCACTAAAAGCTCTAAAAGTGGACAGAAAAAAAAAGCTCACCAGGAGAGAGGAGCAAATGGAAGGAGAGCATAAAGTGAAGGATGTAATAATGTCAGGTTTAGCAAAAGGACAGGAGAGAAGAGTGGAAGAGGAGTGGAGAAATGCCTCTTCCTGCAACATCACCACTCAGTTCTAAAGCCTAGTGAGCTGCTTATAAAAGAAGCATTTTAAAAAGTTAGGCATCTTAAGTATGCTGTTTCCTAAGTGTACGTTTACATGACAACAATGTAAAAGGTTTTTTTTTTTTGTATAGATGATACTGCTGTCAAAACAATCCTCATTCACACAGATCCAAGAAAATGACTAAAAACTCTGTATTATGCATAACAGGCCAGTAGTTACTTTGTAAAGAAAGACTACGCTCCTGCACTCATACGCATTCTTTTACAGAGCACTCGCGCCAAACGTGGATGCCTATAGACTAAACGTAATATGCATGTACATGTCGTCACTATTTCACAGATCCGCATTTTTGTTGTTTACACGGAGCTGATAACGGTATCGTTTTGAAAAACTTGCACTTTGAAACTGTTCACGTTTTCAGGCCCCCACCACGACACTGTTGTGTAAATGAACGACCAAAACGAAAAAAATTTTTTTTTTAAAAAATCCTGTTTTTAGTTGAAAATGGTGTCATGTAAACAGCTGTAAAAAGACACATTTGCTTTTGCAGAATCCTAAAATACAATGTCATGAGCTCAGTGGGAACACAAAAATCCAAGATGGCAATAAAAAGAAAAGTTGATTAAAAAAAAAAAAGTATATGCCATTTAAGACTGATAAGTATAAATAAAAAATTGTTGAGATAATATTTGTGTGCTCTGTATTTTTACGTTTATTGGATTAGCACACAGTTAGCTTAGCATCATGCTAATATCAAACTCTACTCAAATCAATCTAGTTATCGGTTCTTGATTTGTGTGGCATTCCTGTGATGCAAAGCTGAATTTTCAGCAGCCATTCCTCTAATCTTTAGTGTCACATGATCCTTCAGAAATCATGTGCTAATTTGGTGCTTAAAAAAAACAGTTGTGTTGCTTAATAATTTTGTAAAAACTAGGGGTGTGCACAAATAGTCGAATATTCGATCTGTAATTAATATTCGAAAAATAAAAATTCTATTCGAATTTTACTATGTTGCTTTGCTGGCCGTGAATGCAGTGAATCCATGATATAGCACTAAAACTTGCAGTTATAACTAAATGCACAGGGTGGCGCTGGGTGGAATTACTTTTGATCAAATGAATTAATGAAACCGAGTTATCATAATATCACCACCATATTAAGAAAGCACATGAAATCAAAACACCCATCGAATGAGGAAAGACAGCTGTCCATCACTGCATTCAAGACAGGTAAGCGCAGCTGTAGACCAAGTGAGCCGAGAAGATAAAATCTGAGAGCAAAATGATTTTGAGACATATGCTTCCTTTAAATTTCGTTGAGGGAGACATATTTACGAACAGAAAACACAAAGTGCTGCTGTTAGAAACTTAGCTTAGCATACCGTTATGTATTATCGTTATCTTTGTTTCGTCAGCGCAGCGCGTTTTCTCACCCAAGCATGTGGATATTATTGTTTTTCTCAACATGAACGTGAAACAATATGAACACGTAACAATATACTGACTCGAGTGTATTATGTACGTTCTGTACGGTATCTGGTGCTGTCTGCGTTTATGCTGCTTGAGCTTAAATGCTTTTGTTCTTTATATATATTTTTTTATTTGCACATATTGTTTAATGCTTTGAACTAAAAGAAAAGCTTAAGATATAATGCAAGCTTGTTGTGTATATTGCCTAATCGTAAGCTTGTTCAGGAATGGTTACAAAATCTTGATGAATTTAAAAAAAATAAAATAATGTCCTTCTTGTTTAACGTCATTTAAATAAACGAATATATTCGTTTTTTACGAGCCCAAATATTCAAATGTAATATTTTGGAAAAATACCCATCCCTAGTAAAAACCATGATACTTTTTTTAATCAGGATTCTTTGTTGAATAGAAAGTTCAGTTTATTTTATATATATGTATATTTGTAAAAATGCAAGTCTTTAATGTCACTTTTAATCTCACTTTTCACCAATTTAATGTGTCCTTGCTAAGTAAAAGTATCATTTTCTAGGTTTAAACAGAGCTAGAAGCTAGCAAAGCACAGCACTGACATCATAAGAGAAGCCAGGCTGCTCTCGGCCAATGAAATCTCTTTTTTCCAAGCTGGTTGACTTTAAGATAAGTTTTGTGTAATTAATCCATTGATTAACACCGGTACGAGCGCTGTAGTGTTTGATTATTCTTTCATCCAGCATTAATTAAAAAAGTGATAGCACGCTGCTCTGAGAGTGATAAATATTGTTATTAAAATTTACAAGTGAAAACTGTGTTTAAGTCCTGATAACCCCTCTTTAAAGCTGGGTCATGAGGAAATAAAATCTAGTATTCCTCTGCATGCATTCAGACTGCATGACAGGCAAATCATAAAATACATGGATTTTAAAAGCCCCTGATTAAATTTTTAATACAACATCGGCCAAGAACAAGCTATGCGGTAAATAAATAGCATCAAAATTTCATGTGCAATACAAATTCAGGAGCACGCGCTGTGATTTAGGTTTTCAGCTGCTCGAAGGCTCTATTCGGCATCAGACAGCAGAGCGTAAAAAGCATGTCGAAGTGTCCGCTGTCAATTCCACTCCCTGACACACGCACAGCTCTCACACTCCCTGAATGTGCTAGAACTAAACATCCCTTCAGCACCATTATGCTGTCAAGGCACAGCGTTCCGTTTTTCCGTGATGGTTTCTTCTCCTATCGCTTGTTTCCGACATGTATTCAGTGAGCGTGCCAACGCTAAAACACCATGAGAATTTCATCTCCAGGATTTCCTTCTCCACCACTAACTAGTCTAACGATGACGGGAAGAAAGTCGGCCTTGATCTACCAGTCTCCTTGGCGTTCTCATTAGCGCTAGAGTTGGTGAAGACCTGCTGCTGGATCTTTCCATCCCCATACCAGCCGTACTGATTATCCACAAGGCTACAGATCTCTCTCCTCCAGTCCGTCGTTCTAATTACCACCAATATTCCACAACGGTGGACAAGCTGATGTGTAAACTTGCAGTCCTCCCTCGACAAAGAATAATGATGAGACTTTCCAAAACATTTACTCAGCTTTAAGTCATACCTGTTGCCCATTTCACTAGAAGTAGAAAAGTTTTCACTGGAGGTAGAAATCTTTAGGTACCTGCAATTCAGTTCAATTTTGATTGACAGACTCAATTTGACTACAAAATGAATCTCGATGAATCTGAATCAAATTAGCTGCTGCTGCAAATATTCTTTTAAAATTACAATTATGAATTTTGGTTAAACAATCAAGAATCATTTAAGATCCTTAATTCTTCGTCCTTAATCCAAATTTTCTCCCACCCCCAGTGCTGACCAGACTGTGGTTACAGCTCTTTTGAGAAGTTTACCTCAAACTGGCTTGGTATAACTAATTTGATTTGCAAGAACTCAAAAAAAAAAAAAAAAAAAAAAAAAAAGTTAATTAACTAAACTTTTTATGTAAATTGCTATCAAAAATGTATGAGTTAGCTAACTCAGTACTTCAAGTTAGCAGCAATTAACATGCATGAGTACTACAAACTCAAAACTTGAAAGTTCTGCTTAATTGGGAACATCATAACTCAAAAAATGTAACTGATGTAACTGATTACCTCAAATGTTTTGAGTTAGCCCAACTTATTTGGGTTTACAGTGTACCTGACCCAGCACCACTAACACATCACATTTAGATGTGTTGGTACCAGACCAACCACCTGCAACTTCAGAGGAGTCCATATATTAGGGGTGGGTTGAGCTTTCCTGTAGAGCAAGTAGACAAGCAGAAGTGGATGTGGTAAAACAAACAGGAGAGTTGCTGTCAGAACAGTTTAGTCTTGGCCTCAGATCAATAATCTATTTTCACCCTGCCTGTGATGTCCTGTTTGTCTGGCTTACTTCTGCTTTCAGCTGACCCAGATGGAGAGAAGGCAAACACTTTCAAATGAGGCTCTCAAGTGCTGAAAAACTGCAAACAACAATAACAACAAGAGAGCCTTTGATACCGCTGACTTGGACTTTACATATTTATGCACTTACTGACGTCAACATTTATTTGCTGTTCTGTTTTAGAAGAGCTAAAAGAACATTGAAATTTCAAGGTTTTTTTTTTTTCTTTTACGTTGTTGTGTGTTTTTTTTTTGTTTTTGTTTTGTTACCCGCATCTTGATTGTTTCACTGTTTGAGAAACAGAGGAAATAGAATTTAGGTTTCAAATAGCCAGATTCCAGCACATCCAAATTACTTTCCAGTTGCTGGCATGAATCTTTTAGAGAACTTTGTTGTGCGCATTCGAGATCAATACTTAGAGTTCTCTCATTGCAATTGGCTCTAATTGAGATCTGTAACAAAGCAGCGGTGTCTTGTGATCCCGTCACATTCATTTCCTGTCTTTCCGTCTGCACAGAGAATTTAAATTACACCTGCTTTCACGTTGATCTCGCCTTCACCGCCGTGTAATTGTTTCAAGTGCAAAGAGAGGACCTTGAGAGCTGAGGAGAGAGAAAGAAATAACTCAACAAACGTTACACCTCTGATTAGCAGCCAAACTGAGGTAACAAGATTTCTCCTTCTGTGTGGTAAATAAATAAATCTGTGCGGTACAATAAACTAATATAATTTGGGTCTGATTAACTACTCACAAATCCCACTATATAATAAGACTATAAGATGAATGACATTTTTTTTTTTTTCATTCCTTGGATCTTATTTGAAAAGTAAACCGAAATGTTAAATATTCTAATCATCAATCTAACCAAATGTTTATCTTAAGTGTAAAGATTAGAGATAAATAAAGCATCACTACTACTTTTTTTTCCATATTTAGATTTAGAAAACAAAACTAAATTCATATGGATTCATATGGATTAGTTTTACGACAAAGTGGTAGTTGCGTAGCTGTCTATGGAGGGACAGAAATCGCTCAGTTTTCATTTGAAATATTTTCATTTGCGTTTTGAAGATGAATGAAAGTCTTAGGGTCTGGATTGACATGTGGGTAAGTAATTAATTACTCTTTCCCCCCATTTTTGGGTGAACAAACCTTTTAAAACTCAAGCAATTGCACAGCAACACTAAAAACCAACACAGAACACCTTAGCATTCGCTTAGATTACAATGTGGTAATGACTTTTGTGTGGTTAAGTACCATTCAGGTTTCTCAGATATAATAGTTTTTACTAGTCCCAGTGGGGACTAGTATAACAGACAGAGTTAACTCAACCGAGTCATTTCCCCCTCCCAACTCCACTCTTTTGAAAAAGATCTCCTTGACATGCTCTTTGGAAATAGGACATCAACCTCTCTCTGAAGGAATCTCCAGCCAGACATTCAAACAGTAGTTCGTACCGAGGCTGAATTCCCTTCCCTGAGGTTTAAAAACACACTCTCCACACCCCATCCTCTTTTCATCAGCCAGACAGAAAGCGTTTTGGGCACTGTAATTAACCAGACAAAATCTCTTTCTCTCATATTGCTCAAATAAACGGAAAACATGACTAATTACTACATTTGCACAAAGATTGTAAGACACCGATTTACAGGATTTCAGCCACATTTGAAAGAAATAAAATCTTTGACGGCATCTGATAAAAACCCGGGTGCACCTTTAGAAGATCAAAAACACTTTCTATAGGTGTAATATCAGAGAGAGCAGCCTATTCCCATGGGGCCATTGAGCATCATCTTCAAACGGACTTCCTAATGACTGTAGAGAGTTCGGTACTTCGAGAGAAGTCTGTTGTACTGCTGATCAGTAGCAACATGACTTGGCTCTAATGCGTTATCACAGACTTGCAAGGCGTAAGTCTGCGAAGAGTTAAAATTGAGCTTACATGCTGACAGTTGCTCTTGTTTGAGGGTCTTGTGGCATATATCTATTAGCCCTGAAATCTATGCTCCAGGCAAAATGTTTGCAAGCGCTAAACCTGCGGTCTGAAACACACAATCACGTATTCAGCTGCTGTCTTCACAAGCTGAGAAATAGGACAGGAGAGTGAGCAGGTGTGTGCGGTAGAGACGCTTGGGGCATTAGCATTCTCTCTGTTAGGAAGAGAGGAGAAACAGCACAATTATGCAGCGATAGCCTGCCAATTACACTAGTTTACACGCTGCACAGCTCATCAATATATCCGTCAGCCATTAGGAGCTCTTCATCATGGCCAAACACTCATCCACAAACCCTCAAAACACATATATTTGGTTCCTGTAAATCGTGGAGCTCCCTGCTGATATGACAGGTCAAAACCTGAATAAGGGCCATGAACAAGTAACGTGTGTTTCAGATAAACTGTTTCTTCACTCAGATCTAATCAACGATAACACCGATTCTATCAGCCACCCCCTAGGGACGGTAGGAAGGAGATATGGCTCTAAAAATAGATAAACCTTCATGACGCTTCATCATTTCTCAACTCACCACGGTTCATCCATCCCCCTCACCCATATAAACTCTTATAACATGGTACATGACCTATTAGGGACTAGTAACAATCACAAGAGTCAGAATCTTAGTTAGTTGGCATGGAAACATAGCAGTCTATAAGACCCTCATTGTTCAGAAAACAACAGGAGGTCTGTAATTTCAACCACACTTTCTCTCCAACATGCAGTACTTCAGAGAATTAAACATGCCAATGGATTCTGATGGCAAGGCTGATACGGGTTATTAGTTTGTCAAACATTCATTGTGCAAGTTGAATGTTTTAATAGTCTTCGAGAAAGCTGAATGAGTTCAAAGGAAGAAAGACTAGTGAATTCAGCTTTAGCATGGTGATATGGTTAATGGATCACACTTTGTACTATAGGAACACTGTTTTCACTGCTTATTCAGTGACAACTTAGATGTGTCAGATAGTTTCTGCTTCTCTTCCTCAGTTCGCTGTGCTATTGAGGTCATACTTATATAATTTTCTCTTTAGGTTTTCAGAAGATATTTAGGTGAAAGTCAAATCTGGACCGATCACATAGCAGGACTTTGATCAAAAGGAAATATGCAGCATCATGTCTAACCAACCCTAAGGTACATTAGCCTGCTCTTTAATATAAAATGAAAGTGAATGGATACTGGGGCTCTAAAAAAGTATCATCTTCATAAACACCATAAAAGTGTTCCCAAATTACATGTGCCATATTTCAAGTCTTGTGAAGTGAACTAGGCAACTTACACACTAAAAAATGAGCTGGGTTGAAAATGGACAAACCCAGCGAATAGGTTGTTTTAACCCAGCGGTTGGGTTAAATGTTTGCCCAACCTGCTGGGTAGTTTTATTTAACTCAACTATTGTTTAAATTGACTGTATTAAAATGAACCCAAAATATGTTGTAAATTAACATTTATTAATATGTTTAATAAATGAACATTTATTAACAAGTTTAATGAATAATAATTAAAAAGGGCAGCACGATTATGACAAAAATCATAATTGTCGATTATTCCCTTGAAATTGTAATTGCGATTATTAATTACGATTAATACAGTTTACATTGAATGATGTATTGAATAGCTTTATACCACTGTCTGAAGCAACTGCATGCCATATTTTTGTATAAAAATAAAAAAAACAATTGTTTATTGTTTTTCTATAGCATTAAACCTTAAATGTCAACTAAATATTGGTTTGGTTTCTTCTTTAAATAATAATAATAATAATAAAAAAAGGCATGCTATAATAATAGGGGCTTTTGCCACCAGTGTGGTTCCCCTGAGAACTAATGTCTGAAGTGATGTAAACTGTGCTTGTTGTTGTTACTTTTATTATGACTGTGCGGCGGACTTTTATTTTGACGGTGCTGAGAACAGTTTAGACAGATCCTGAGCACACAATGCTCGCATTCTCTGTCTTCATTATTTTAGGATATGTTTAACAGTCCTGTCTTATACGTTATTAGATAGAACTGTTATACAAAGAAAGTAGACAGTATATGAAACAGTTTTAGCTTTTGCCGTGTCCGTGTGGCTGATGCCCAATGTCGCTAGCTTAGCAGAAATACATAATCATGTTTTGCTTGGTCTGCTCAAAGTCGCCCTGGATTTTCTCCTTAGAGTACAGTTCAGAGGTCCATCTATTACTGTTTACCATGTTTGCAGAGTTAGTTCGTGGAGTAAACATATATTGGCTGTGTACACGGCTTTTTAAAAATGGCAGGTGCTGGTGTTTCTCGTGCGTTCGACATATCAGCATACACCTACGTCACTGGTAGCTCCTTGTATGCTGGGTTAGACCATTTACATTCTGAAGTAGTCGTGATTCGCCTCTCACAACGTGACATGCTCATAACACACCTCTTAAACACACAGAATAATGTAAGTGGATATTTTTCCTTGTAATTGCGCCTTTGAATGATTACGAAATCGTGGCATCCGTAACCGTGATTAGAAATTTGATTAATTGTGCAGCCCTATAACTAAGCAATAAACATTTATGAAATTGCTTATTAATAAATGTTCACCTTTTGATTATTATTGTTGCCTCTAGTAATTATGTATCTGATTTTTAATTTCCAACCTCTTTTGGGTTCATTTTAAGCCAGCCATATAGTAATTTTTAATCAATATTTGAGTTAAATAAAACTGCTTAGCGCGTTGGGCAAACATTTAACCCAACCGCTGGGTTAAAACAACCCAATCGCTTGGTTTGTTCATTTTCAACTGTTTTAAACCCAGCATTTTTTTAGAGTGTAGTGTTCATAACAATAAATAAATATACATTTATTCAGCAAGGATGCATTAAATTGATCAAAAGTGACAGTAAAAACTTCTATAATGTTACAAAAGATTTCCATTTCAAATAAATGCTGTTATGCTTTTAACTTTCTATTCATCAAAGACCATCAAACTTTGCCATCACATGAATAAATTACACTTTAAAATATATCACAAGATAAAACATTATTTTAATTGTACAAAAACATGTTATCATAAATTGTCATCATATTTTACAATATCACTTTTTTTTTTTACTGTATTTCTGATCAAATAAATGCAGCCTCTTTCAAAAAAAATTAAATAATAAATAAATCATCCCAAACTTTTGAATGATAGTGAACAGTAATTTTTATGTATGTATGTATGCATTTATAGGAGTAAATGGGCTTATAAATCTCATGAATGCATTAGCATTCAAATTACAACATTTAAATACATTAAAAAAGCATCACAATAGGTCACACTATATGAAAGAACCAAAACAGTTTGACAATACTGATGATCCAATGGAATGCCCAAATATGAGATTTGAGAGCCAGAAATAGCTACAAAAAATAGCAAGAAATAGTGACAGAAATTAAATTTTTTGGGTCAACCATACACCTTTAACAGCATGCCCAGAAAACGAGAGACAGGAGATGACAGAGAGAGGAATGAAAGGAGGCCACCAAGTGTAAAATGGTGGGAATGAATATAAAGTGAGGGTCAATTTCTCTCCTAATGACTCCTTGATTACATGAGTGTGATGTCGAATCTTCAAGGGTTTAGAAATCACCTCTCAAATCTGAGGGGAAGGGAAATTACAGAGCAGGACATCTCACAGCCCATTTCTAACGATGTAACAAACAGCTTCGCAGATGCTCGAGGGACGTATAAAAAATTGTGTGTGTTTGTATCAGTGTCTTTGTGCGTGAGAGAGACAACAATCACTGTCTACTTTATTGAGCTTTACTAACCACTCTAGCACTTCACTAACCTTTTGACTTAAAGACACCAAAAGAAAATACGAATTTAAACCTTTATCAGGCCAAGTCAGACTGAGGCTGAGGTGTTAGAAGAGCTAAAAACAGCAACATCACCCTGGGGTCTAAAGGTCCATCCTCCTGTAAACAGTGTATTCAAGGAAAGGCCTTATCTTGAAGTACGTGTGAGGAAAAAGAGAGAGAGAGAGTAAGAGACGGAAAATGTGAAGGAGAAGATGGTAGAAGAGTAATGATGTGGAGGGCAGGCCAGGCTGTGTTTAATGAGACAGAGGGAGAATGATTCATCCCCATCAGCAGACCAGCCTGCGATCGATGGCCACAGTCAGCCCAGAGCGCTAATGCCCCGAGCCTCCGTACCGCACTCACCCACACATTTACCACCCCTCCTCCTCTTCATTCATTTACTTTATGCTATGAATGCATCTGAGTGTGTGTTTCCATTGTGTGTGTAGGATTGTATAAGGCGTACAGTGCAATCAATTTTGGAATTAAACATAAATGCTATATTAAAATGACGTGCAGCCTCTATCTCGACCATTATCATGACAAAGTATATAAAAATATTCATCAAAAAAAAAAGTCAATATTTAATATGCATTTAAAATATAAATAAATTATAATATTTATATTTTTCATCTTATGATTTTAGATTTATCCATTCATATTTTTATATTTATATTTAACATACAAAACTTGTTTATTTACACTTGTAATTTTCTGAATTCTTGCTGCTTCTGAGCAGTATTAAACAATCAGTATTAAATCCATATGCATTTGTTTGCATAAAATGTAAAGATTTAATGGGTTAAATAAATGCCTTGCTATATGGTCTTAAAATGAAATGCAGCATCAGTGCGGCTTCTACCTTGTCTATTATCATAAAGCATATACATTTATTTTTAAAAACATACATATTAATATGTAATAAACATTTATTTAAAATAGAACTAAATTATAAGATTTATATTTTCAGATTTTATTTATAAATTTAGATTTTCATTCATCTATTATTTTTTTTATATTCATAATTTCATTAAAACATTCATTTCTGCACTTGTAATTTCTGTATAAATGCATTAACGCCACATCTTTGCAGTATTAAATAGTGTGTGGAAATCCATGTTTTCATAAATTTGTGTGCTTAAAATTGAAATATAGCCACGGACCATATAGTCTAGTTAATGAGTTAAAAAAAATTATTGAATGTAAATGTTAAATAAAAACTTTACATACACAATACATTTAGTGAGGAAAAAGAAGACTAACAAGATGCAACTGCCTTCACGGTGCAAAAACTATATTTAAGAGGATAAACAATATTTAAGAGTCTGTACTATTTCTAGGTCACTAATAAGCAAGTTTGTGACATTGATCATATGAACTCTTCTTGCTTCCACTGAAGCTCAAGATGCTCTTTGGATCAGTCTCAAATCATGCTGGAGAACATGATCATCAGATTTTACACAAACTCATGGAGTTCATGCATCTCTGCTGTCATTAAAGCAAAAGTGGGCCATTCCTCTCCGACCCCTCGTCTTGTGCTCCTTGGTGGAGGAGAGGTGATCAGGAGAAGTCGTGGAGTCTACCTGCAGGATTAGACAGCATTACACTCTTAATCCTCCTGCCCACGTCCTCACCGAGAAAGAGAGAGAGAGAGAGAGGAGAAGGATATGCTAATGATAATGATATGCTTCCACCACACTGATAACACACATCTACCATGTGCGCAGCAGTCAGCAAGACCACACACACACACATAAAACACTACTACACAAACAATTCTGCATGTAAATGGCCCACGATGTAACAGTAGAAATGCAGGTCATGAACCAAATTCATGGTATTACAGGGGCATGCATGATCTGTACAATTCCAGACACTCTGATCAAATGGATTGTCTGACAGTTTGATTTCCTGTGTAATATAGAGCACGACTGCTGACGGCTTTGCTCATTAGCATTCCATAACAATAACTCTCTGATCTCTCTGAATGGAAGGCCCTCAGCTCTCAAGATTTCTATGTAAAGTCAACATGAAAGAGCATATACAACCTATTTTATTTCTGTAATGTGATGCACTGTGATGTGTGTGTGGAAAAAAAAAAAAAAAAAAAAAAGGTGGGCTCTATACATCAATTATTAAATTAAGAGTGTTTCTCTAATCAGTGGAGGCCTGAATATGAGTTTGCTGCTGTTTATGGAGCACTTCTGTCCTCCTGAAACACAGTCCACACCCACTTTTAAATATTGGGGTCATGTAGCTTGATATACTACATCAGGTTAATGACCGTTGAAAAGACGTCCTTCCGACACGTCCTGTCATGGTTGAAAAATAGTTCCTAAATGAAATTTGAACAGACGTCTTTGACGTTACCTTATTAATTATTTAATTATTATATATTGAACTACAGACATGTACAAACATATCCGAATGCATTTTTATGTAATGTTCTGTGTTACATATTTTTACAGATTTATGCCATCCTACCACGACTATTTTTGGCCTGGGACACGGCGTTGCCATCGGACCAATGTTTGCTGGGTTTCATTAGCCAATCCAAAGTGTAAAAATATATGGGTAACTCTTTATTTCGATGATCCACTTCAGACACTCTACTAACTCTAAGTAACTTTGCAACTATATGTCAACTTATTCTACTTACAAACACCTAATCTAACAGTCTACTAATACTAAAATTAGAGTTAGTTGACATGTAGTTACTTATAGTTAGTAGAATATCTAAAGTTGACCATTGAAATAAAGTGCAACCAATTCATATACTCAATTAGCTGGGAATACCAATGAGTGGCCTAAAACAATGCCTTAAAAGCTATTTGGTTACAGGTTAATATTCAACAATTGCCAGAAAATACAGTCTAAGTTTTGTCTCTTTGTCATCATCTCCGTTAGAAACCTGCAATTGCAGTTATTTGCGGAATTAGCAAGTAAGTAAATAAAGTCTTTTTTTTTTTTTTTTTTCCTCATTGGTTTCAGAATTTGCTATTCCACAGCTCTGGTTCAAAAGCAGATGCTGGTGTATTGTGTCAAGCAGCTGTACACACACAAAGGTCTGAGATCAGCCATCACAACTGCTCCAAATCAAAGCCAGAGAGCCGCACTCCTGCACGGAGCCGGCGAGAAGCAGCTCTGCCCAAATCCATGTCTCAGCAAGCTGGAATGCCTCTGGCTTTGACAGCACTTACCAGCGGGGCTGCTCATAGAGAGACCACTCTAACAACACACACAGTGACTGTGTTGATGTGGCAGAACTTGAGTACATAGTGTGTGCATGGGCCGTAATGTGGACAGCGGGGTGTTGGGCCATCACAATAGCAGAGGAAGAGAGGAAGGATGTGGACATTCTTCTGGAGAAAGTCACTAGGCTCGGACCTCTGCTTCTATCCATTGATCTGATTCAAATTCAAAGCCCTGCCATTGACAAACTCTAAACTCAGGATCGGGACACAAGCCCCACACATCGGCTCCCGGGAGGATGGAGCGCAGAAAAGAAATTGTCCCCTTCCCCCACTGCAGCACTTAAAGGATTTTTCTTCTTTTTTTGTATGTGTTGATATTCGATAAGCCTGTGCGCCATCTGTGCCCACACCTGCCAGGTTTAAGAGAGTAAGGTGGCGAGAGAGCGTATTTGAGATCCACAGGAAACCGCACTCTGAAAACAAAGCTCTCGTATCTAGCGAGTTCCTATAGCGGGATGGTGTTTATTGAATGCGACGGAGGCATATGAATTGGGGCTTAGCATGTGAATGAATCTACGGACACACCTGTTAATGCACTGTGCCAGTACGTGTGTGGATGTTTGCAGGGGCAGGTGTATTGGCGTGCGCTGCTGAGAGAATTGGCAATGAATAGAGCGGATGGCAGATCAATACCAATCTGGAGTCAGCACGAGGAATGCTAATAGCACACTGCTTCAGATGGCACAAGGCCAAGAGCGGTCCCACATTACGTCTGTGCAATCCACATGCCAAATAAACACATGTAATGCAAATTGCACATACATGCACAACAGTAAGGATTTTGTATACATACTGTACATAGTTTGGGATCAAAAGTTTTGGTAAAACTTATTTCATGTTTTTGAAAGAAGTCTCTTATGCTCACCAAGGCTGCATTTATTTGATCAAAAATACAGTAATACTGCGAAATATTATTACAATATAATAGTTTCCTATTTTAAAGGGTTAGTTCACACAAAAATGAATGAATTAATTACCCTCATGTCGTTCAAAACCCGCAAGACCTTTGTTCATCTTCAGAACACAAATTAAGATGTTTTTGATGAAATCCAAGAGTTTTTTTTTATCCCCCATAAAAAGCAACATAATCACCACATTCGAGGTCCAAAAAAGTAGTAAAGACGCCGTTAAAATAGTTGATAGACTACAGTGGTTCAACTTTAATGTTATGAAGCGACGAGAATACTTTTGTGCGCAAAAACAAAGCAAAAATGATGACTGTATTCAACAATTTCCTCTCTCCCCTGTCAGTCTTCTACACTGTTTACATTGTATAGACAGTGCAGGCTTCCATGTTCTACGTCAGACAACTCATTATTACCCGACGCTGTTCACGTGAGCAGCACAACGCATGCGTGTGATGCTGACGCAGGAGCTGGCCAATAATGAGACAGCGTTGTGACGTAGAACCTGGAAGCACTGCACTGTGTTTACTACGTCAACAGAGTAGGAGACTGATTTGTTGAAAAAACATTGTTGAATAAAGTTGTTTGAATAAAGTTGTTATTTTTGTTTTGTTTTTGTGCACAAAAAGTATTCTCGTCTCTTCATAACATTAAGGTTGAACCACTGTAGTCACGTTGACTGTTTTAACGATGTCTTTACTACTTTTCTGGACTTTGAATGTTGCTTTCTATGGGGGGAAAAAAATGTTTTTCGAAGATGAACGAAGGTCTTATGGGTGTGGAACGACATGAGGGTAAGTAATTAATGACAGAAATTTTAATTTTGGGTGAACTAATCCTTATATATATTTTAAATGTAATTTATTCATGTGGTGGCAAAGCTATATTTTCAGAAGCCTTTACGTCAGTCTTCAGTGTCACATGATCTCTTAGAATTCATTCTAATATGATGATTTGGTGCTCAATAAATTTTTATCTATCTATCTATCTATCTATCTACACACAAATATGCAGCCCATCCTTATTACTGGTACATAATGCAGCCAAGATGCAACATAAGAAAATCACTGCAAATGCGTCCGAGTGAGCGTGTACGTGTGTGCGGGCAGAATGACAGATGCGCTCAGTGTTGAGAGGTGGCGTCACTGGGTGATCAAGAATGATGGATGAAAATGCTACGCTGCCCTCTCGTCTCCAAGTCTCTTTGCCCATTTAACTGACTGCCATTCCTCAGAGCCAAACACACACACAGATGCATGGGGCTGGATTTCATGCTGTTACTGTCCCCAAGGCAAGGTCACATTGCCATTGCCCCTCTCCCCATCATTAGTGTCTGCTCAGATAATAGCTCAATACACAATTTTACACATATCTCCTTTCTCAGGCATCTGTCTCCCGAATAAATACACACGCGCCTCAAACACATGTATACACAGGGGCGCAGGACTCTGAGGCATAAACTGTCTTTCATGTCAATCTCTTTCACGACAAATGGGCTAAAATCTATTTCCTGAATTCTCTGCTCATTCACACATCCTTTCTCGTCCGCGTGACCTTTCTCACAAGGCGGAGAGCCGCTCAATCTTTCTGACAGTCAAACCCGAATATTGCACGCATCAAAGGATGTCGATCTCGGGAAGTGGAGGGCAAACAAGCGTTAGCGACTAACCCGCTCCCGCAACTCACGCCGCCAGCCGTAGACAGGGTGGGAACGGCTTCAGCTGAGTGTCATTTTCACCTGCGCTTGCGTTCAGGTGTGTCTTCTCGAGTTTAGGTTCAGGTGAACCTGGCGTTTCGTCGCACTTGTTCGTGTCTGGGTGGGGAGATGTGCCGCTGACAATTGGCTGTAACCGGAATTCTCACTCTCGTTGTAGAAAGCGATCTTTAGGTCGATGTGCACTGACAGCCAAGCTGTCAGATGGCGTCACAGGTGCCAAGAGACTTTCCTTTACACAGACGTGACAGCGCAAGCTACCTGAATAGCCACACAAAAAGCTTAATGAGTGTTGGCCAGGGGGCTTCGTTCCTCTTGGCACCAAGGGACCGCTGTGCTACTGAGTCTCACAGTCTCGAGAGACTCGATATATCTGGAACACAATGAGAGTTTAATATAATGACAATGAGCAATTGCACCACCCAGATTACATCACCCGCAACAGCACAGAGGGCATGAGGAGAGAGATTAGGTGAAGGAGACAGAGGGTCCATGGGACACGGGGAGGTGTAGAAATGCTGGTTTGTGAGACGCGTAGCTGGTTCACATGCAGTAGCAGCGCTCGAGCGAGCAGCCAGGGAAGTGATGCGTGAAACTGGCCAGCTTGCCAGGCAGTCAAACACACACACATACACACGCACAATAAGCGGCCAAATTACAGCAGAGAAAATGAATACCTCCATCCATCCATAGCAACAGGCCAGTCCCACTAAACACACATACTTAAACACACACACTAATATCGACATGCCTAATCAAATAAACACACTAGCGCTGGGCGGTATGACAGTGTATACCATGTGACAGTTGGTTAGGGGTTTGCCATACGGTTAACACCACAAGTGTGTGAATGTTAATAGGATGGGCTGCTTTGTGCTACCTATACATGATACTTAGAATGAAATTATGTGAATATACACAGCCAGATGTGTCCCAACTCCCAACAAGACAATATGATGATAATTTGTTTACAGGTGCTGAGTGACATCACAGCCAAACTACACTCTAAAAAATGCTGGGTTAAAAACAACCAAAGTTGGGTTGAAAATGGACAAACCCAGCAATTGGGTTGTTTTAACCCAGTGGTTGAGTTAAATGTTTGTCCAACCTGCTGGGTAGTTTTATTTAAGTAAACTATTGTTTAAAAATTAGTGTACTGCTTGCTTAAAATGAACCCAAAGTATGTTGGAAATTAACATTTATTAATATGTTTAATAAATGAACAGTTACTAATAAGTTTAATGAATAATAATTAAACAATAAACATTAATTCAATTGTTTATTAATAAATGTTCACCTTTTGATTATTATTGTTGCCTCTAGTAATTATGTGTCTGATTTTTAATTTCCAAACTATTTTGGGTTCATTTTATGCCAGCCATATAGAAATTGTTAAACAATAGTTAAATAAAACTGCCATTGGGCAAACATTTAACCCAACCGGTTAAAACAACCCAATCGCTGGGTTTGTCCATTTTAAATCCAACTTGGGTTGTTTTTAACCCAGCATTTAGTGTAAAATACAATTAAAATTTAACATATTTTTCAACACAACTAAATGTTGTTCATCCAATAAAAAAGTAGAGTCAAAACTGTCTTGATTTTTTTTTTTTTTTTTTTTTTACTGTAGAATCTTTTAGTTTAAGTTGTTTTTTTTTTTGCACTGACGACAGGCTTATTAAATTATATGAATAATCTTTTAGTTTGTTTTTATCGAGCTCCAAATAAAAACAGAAAATAATCTAATTGTTCATATTGCACACTCCTTGCACACACACACACACACACACACACACACACACACAGAGACCCCCTTTTCCTTTCTTTTCTGCACATCTGTGGAAGTGCTATACACATGGAGAAGATGACAGGTGAACCAATGATGGGTTTAAACACTTAAATCTCAGGATTATCTCTCCAAGGCCTCACCATGCTAATTTTCCCCTCATTCATCTGGCTGTAACAGCACCTGATTACAGCAGAACAAATGCTGTTTACAGCAGTTGGCCGTGTCTGCTGTGTGTGTGTCACAAAGGGATATTAGGCAGTTGAGTTTAACTGAGCTAATTATTCAACTGTCGAGTCACCTCACTTGACTGTGAATTCCACATATGAATCAACTGCACGTTTACAATGTGCCATTATGTGAGCAGAGGGAGCATTTCATATGGCATTTTCAGCCATTTAATATTCAAGTGTTAGAGACTAATCACATATTGTTATTGTGACTATTGAAGTACATAATGTGTGTGTGTGTGTGTGTGTGTGTGTGTGTGTGTGTGTGTTGACAGGCTCTAAACAGATCTGCTTTACAACACTGTGTACTTAAATAATACTGAACACTCATTCTTTGTATCACACGCTCTTGATTTCTCTTTATCTAGTTCAAGAAAACACAAACTGAGAAAAAAAAAGAAAAGAAAAGAATAGGAGAGGAGATGAGAAGAAGAAGAAAGAGACAACTAGAAATTAGAAAGGACAAGAACATAAAAGAAAAAGAAACAAAAACTGAAATGGGTTGAGGAAAGATAAGGCACGTTGAGACAAAATGAGAAAAGAGAAGACCAATTGAGTCAAAATGAGACAAGAGAAGAGACAAAATTAGACAAACCAAGACAAGACTAAATGAAACGAGAACAGGCACGTCGGCACATTTTGAGACAGAGTAAACAATGAAAAAAAAAAAAGAAAAGAAAAGACAAACTGAAATAATAAAAAAAAATGAGAAGACAAAATGAGACAAGGAAAAAAGAGAACAAAACAGGAACAGAAACAGGACAAGAGAAGAAATGAGACAAGTTGAGAAAAAAATAGATGAGAAAAAAAAGTTTTGAGACAAAACAAGAGAAAATGAGATGAGAAGAGACTAAACAAGACAAGAATAGAAAGTACAAGAAAAGACGAGACAAGATGACAAGAAATGCACACACAAAATCACATTCTACCTCTCTCCCTCTCATTCTCAGTTTCAGTTTAATGTGCTTTATTGGCACAATAAGTAATTGTACATTAGTGTTGCCAAAGCATTAGAAGCTTAGCTGCATATCTGCATTCTCTCTTTCCGCCGCTGATGCAGGGAGGTTAGGGCGTCTGATTTACAACACTGCGTGTCCTTCATCCACCCAAACACCTCCACAGAGACACGGGAGGCTGGATTCAATCTCCCACTGACCTTCATTGTGAAGGACAGCTAGAGAGGTGCAAAGAGGCAAAACGCATTATCTAAAAAAAACAAAACAAAAAAAAAGCACAAATGCTTTCAGTGTGATTGAGGACGTGTCGTCCTCACAGATCGGCCCAAAAGCGTGAGGAACCCAAGCAGATCTAAAACAACTCCGCTCTGGCTCAAACCGAATGGAAGAGCAGCGGAAGTTTAATAGAAAGTGTTGAAAAATGAGTAAATGTGTGAAGAGGTGACAGAGTGAAGGAGTGAGGCTGCAAAAACAGCATGTGCCATGAAGGAGCAAAGGGAGCTACAGCTACAGAGGATGTGATTAAGTTGTAAATACTGTCAGTATAAAGGTCAATCACTGAGTTTACAACCATCAGTTGCTCGAGAAAGAGGCCAAGATGAGAAAGAGACGGATAAAGCGAGAAACAGAGGGGATGAATGTGAAAACGAAAGAGGATATGTGGGTTCGTGTTGCTGAGATGGAAATCAAGCGGCACCCACATCACACAGAGCTTTACAACCATCTGCTCACACACATGCTTAATAGCACACACATGACACACACACACACACACATCCTCTTCAAGCGCCACGTCTCCAAGCCCACAGGGACTTTGTCATGCTGCCCCCATTAGGGATGTGCAAAACGACATATTTTCATAAACCACTAGTCGGCAAGTTGTCTAAACGATGTGAGGACCTTAAGGAAGGCCTGTATAATTACGCTGATTTAGAGGCGTCCATGCAAGGCAAATTCTAGCATTCTAAATTCTAGCACAATTGAATAGGATGAATAGTTTTTCAACTATACTTATGACACAATGTCTTAAAAAGGCAACTGTTATTTGACAAATAAAAATAAATAAATAAAAATAGTTACTAGCAGCTAAATATTAAATACTAACACATTATATATATATATATATATATATATATATATATATATATAGAGTGAAATATTATTACAATTTAAAATTTTGCTTAAGAAACATTTCCTATCATTATCAATGTTGAAAACAGTTGTGCTGCTTAATATTTTATGAAAAATGATACATTTTTCATGATAATTTGATGAGTAGAAAGTTCAAAAGGATTGCATTTATTTGAAATAGAAATATTTTGTAACATTATAAATCAGTTTAATGCATTTAATTCATACTAGCTGAATAAAAGTATTAATTTCTTTCTTTAAAAAAATAAAATAAATACTGACCCAAAACATCTGAATAGTAATCCCATTGTCATAGTGATTTTTCATAGTGATTTGTCAATTTTAAATAAAAAATTATACAAATAAATAAATATGATAAACTCTATAGCCTACCCATATTTGTTAAATATAGCATCTATATCATAAAACAGACACCGTAAATCGACTTTCAAAAGATACATAATTTGTTAACATTATTAATATTTTTCAATAGTCTATACAGTAAATGTATACAAAGGTAAACAAAGTGACATCAAGCCCAAGGTCGGGTCAGTGCGCTTCAAGACTCAAAAAAAAAAAAAAAAACTAGATATACAGATATAATAAAGATATACAGACTATAATTATAATAATAATTATATAATAATAATTATAATAATTATAGATAAATTATAGTAATGCATAATAATGGGAAGGTCACCTACAGCAGGCAATTTGAGGTCCAACAGCAAGTAGTTTTTTAATGGCTGAAGTGGTGATGCTTTAAAGAGGATGAAAGTAAGGACAACTTTTGACAGCTCAGCATGCTAACATCTCTCTAAAATCCTCTTAGAGATGTTTCTCTTAATTTAACCCATTAGCACCTAAACTCTAAAGCAACAAATTAGTGTACCTCAACAATAAACTATCCTGACTCATTCAAAGCCCCTTACACACACACCAACACACACCCTCTGACTCAGTTTAACCCATTGTTCATCATACAAACACTATGAAAAAATGTTTACAACCAGCATACGTAAATTAGATCAGAATCATGAATGTGTGTTGGCTGATGATTGGCTCCTGTGACACACACAATAAATAGAAAGCAGAGCGGAACAAACACTAAAGAGCGTCTCAATTTTCGCACATCTGTGTCATCACAAAAGCTCGGGAAGCACGGATGCTGTGCTCTGGGGTTAAACGCGCTGTGTCTCGCCCACCTGCGCTGCTGGTGCCGGCCCGAGTGTGCATGCGGTACATCAAGTGTCCAGCAGGGGGGGCTGGTGACTGAGTTACAGAGAGCAGAGAGAGAGGGGGGATAAGGGGAGGATGTCAAACAGAGCTGGAAACCAGAGGAGGGAAAATGATGGGATATATTTTTGCTCTAGAATTCTGATTTTTCTGATGGAATTGGTGGGGGGGTGAGCTTTTTAGAGACTCAAATGAGCAGGAAGGTCTGTCGACCGCCAGGCGTGCAGATGACTGCAGGAGTCTTGTACACTGTCTCTTCTCCTCTTTTCTCCTCTCCACAAGCCTCCCAGCATGTGTGCATAGCCTCTGGCTAATAAAAAAATCAACCAGAAATGACCATGGAGAATTCAAATACACACACACTTCTTATCTACACATAATGGCAATCAGATCAGTTGTAGGTGTGCATATTTGCTCTAACATTAGATGTGATATTGAACAGCACAAAATTTCACATTGCATGTTTATTCTCTGACATGTTGTGGCTTGATTCTCCATGGAGAGTTCCTATCGATATGGGGTGTTTGTGACACAGAGCTAGCAGCTGCGTTTACACTCTGGACCTTGTAAATGAAAAATCGCCACCTATTGTAACAATAATAGAATTTGTTCCTTACCTTTCCTCCACACTAATGAGATGCTAATGAGAGCCCTGGGCAGCAGGGTTAATAGAATCCATATTTTCAATTAAAATCTCCCTCTCTCTCTATTCCTGATGGACGGCGTCCTCGTCGCCACAAACAGGCCTTAACTCAGTGAGGTAAACAGAGCCAATTAAGTTTCGCCATCTCTTGATTACTCTATCACTCTCACAGTTAGTTTTGTGCGATCAAATGAGCTGTCATCAAACATATGGCTCCACAACACACCCAGGGCCCATTAAACTAGCTCACTACAGGAAGAAAGAGATGGAAAGCGAGGGAACGCTTAATCCACTCTTGCTTCTTCCAAAGCTGAGATTCTGTCTTTAATTCTACATCGACTTGCAGTGTGAGAAGTGTTGTGTGTGTGTGTGTTTTGCTGAGGTCAGCTGTGAATGTGTGTGTCCCTGGACCGAAAATCCTCAAAATGCGCCGTTATCAGTTCAGACCGGCCTAGAAGTAATTTAGGGGTCTTGATCAGGGGCCGCTCAGTGCTTTGTAACTACATGTAGCCATGACTGATTGTGTGTTTAACCAAAAAGCGCAAATTTACACTCAAGCCTGTGTACTGGGTTAAATTAAATTGTATCTCTCATCAGGTCTGCTATTATTATCTTTTCACCATTTCATTCTCTTTCTCGCAGTATTCTACACCTCTCTAGTCAGGTCTGTTTACACAATCTCTGAGACGCATATGGTGCAGAAATGAACGGATATCAAAGTGCAGTGAGCTTTCGCACACATACATGTTTGTGTACGTGAGAGAACAAAGAAAAAAGCATATGAGTGAAAGTTCTATAGATTTTTTGTGTGTGCACATTGCATGTTAATTCACACACATCAAGGTTTCACACACAGTCAACGACTAATGACATTTCACATCTTAACTGACACTGTGGGAACTTGAGATACTAAATCAGACCAATAGCACAATACCAATAAGCCACAAGCTCACCAAAAATCTCACTTATGGCTACTAGCAGACACATACAATCATCTGAAATGCCAGTTTCAATTAGACAGCTGTAAACAACCTGCCTCAAGTGCTCCCACCCTGAACGTGGTCCACATTTAACCTAAAAATCATTAAATAGCAGTCAAAACACAGCAAATTTCTAATTTACTTCACAATTCCTTGGAGACATAGCACCCCCCACCCAAACCACCACCACCCAACCATTCCTCAATTACTCAGCAACAAAGCTCGCTCAACAAAGTGCTCACTTTGTTTTTATCTCCAAAATGCAAATTTGATCAAATTTGGCAATTTAGTCCGTTTACTCTGGGAGGTAAATTAGGCTAAACTGCAGGCTTGTAAATATTGAAACTCGCACATGCATGAATAATTAAATGAGAGGGAAGAAACAGATCAACCAGAGGCACATCCATTCGCCACCCTAAGACGAACGTCACTCGACCAAACCCACCCACATCAATCTAAAGTGCCAAGCGTGTCTACAGAGACCTACAAACAAACATGTAGACAAGACGTAGAAGAACAGAAGTGAGCTCTCAGATGAATGGATGCCCTGTTATCTGTGATTTCCCGACTGCTAGAGGCACGCAAGTGAAAATGATTGACGTTTTTTGACGTCTATGTTGAGCTTCCCTGCTGAAAAGACCAGCATGAATTTTGGTTGCTGGTCTAGTTGGTGGAGCAGCACATCCATGATGTTCACCAGACAAACTCGGTCCTTTTGGAGAAGCCGGTTGACCCAGGAAGTTTCCAGCTAGCTAAGAAGCCATCAGCAACCAAAACACAACATGTGCTGGTTTTCCCAGCAAGGTCTGAAGCAGTTCACAGTGGCACTCTGTCTCACACACAAAAAAACACACACAGTTCTGCAGAGCTCTTACCGGTCTCTTGAGAGAGGGCTTTAGCTCTGCTGCTGGTGCTGCCTGAGTGATGCATCGCTCCTAGCATGAGTCTTCCCCTCGTATCTCCTCCTCTCCTCTTCTCTGAACCGTCAGACGCGGTCTCTCTCTCCGGGAGGCAGGGGCAAGGGGCTTCAGAAGCCACGTACGAGAAGCAGTTGTGCCCTCTCTGTCTCCGTACGCCCTCTCTCACACAACTTCACACAGGCGTGCATACAGCATGCAGCCACTTTCCCCTTCCTGGTCGCACGCCGCTCTAGTCCACAAAACGATGGGAAAGGTCTTAAAGTATGGTCGAGAAAAATGGATGAGAGAACGAATGCCAGAGAAAGGAAACTGAGTTGTTGTCAACCTCTCGGTGAGTGCGGAGAAAAGAATGCAAAGGGTTGTTCCATCCTACATCTGAACATGACTGGAGCTCCGCACAGACTCTGAGCTCTGAGAATTATACAGCATCGTTGCGGAGCATGAGAGAGAGAGAGGTGCGGGAGAGAATAAGAGTGCGGGGGAGCACAAAACGGAGAGAGAGAGAGAGAGAGAAAGAGAGGAGGGGTGAGGATGGGGGAATGTGACAAAGCATGTTCATCAAAGAGAGAGGAGGAGAGAAAACAAGACAGATCGCGCATGTTTCCTCCGTCTAGCCGGGATGAGAATGTGTCAAGCTGTGTTACCAAGCGTACGGTCAGTATTCGTCTTTACCGTGCACAGACAGAAATATTTTCACTTCTTTACATGCACAGGAGTGTCCCTTTGGAGAGGAGGGCTTTCGGCATCAAAGGCGCTGACACAACACGTTGAACTAAAAAGCATTGGCGTGGCTAAAAATACATAACCTTGTACCGCTATGCTTTCACGCAAACAACACTGGATATGTGAATATTAGATTGGGGATCTGGCAGCCGCTTGGGGTCTGGAGCGCAGAACATGATCTGATACTGAAACACGCTGAGCCATAGTGCTGTAAAACACAAGCCGGAAAGGCAAGCTTTCTTATGCCTCGCACACACCTCTGACAGGACACACACTTGAAATTACCACCCAACAAAACCCAACCACTGCCTCTGTGACGATATTCTTTATTTGCATTAGATGTCGGCACAAACAACTGCATGCAATGCAATTTAGCCCAACAAATAACCCGAGAGTAGAAAGTTAAAGTCAACATAAAATAGCCTTCACATTTTACTTGGTAAAATAATTAACAGGGTATTCGATGAGAGACAAAAAAAACATTTACAATGTAGGCTTAAATTTGTTAGTTATTTAATCTTCATTTTATTAGATTTAGAATTTTGAAGTGAAAAAATTTAGCACAGTAAGATTACATTTAAATAATTTCCATTTGTGAACTACCTTTCTCTTTGCAGCAAGTCTATATAGTGAAGCTGTGAGTTAAATTAGTTCAAAAACAGCAATGTTATCACCTCATTGCTGAAAAATATAATGTAGCTTCCAGTAACAAAACTATTTTATTTATAAAATTTAAAATTTACACCTCAAAAAGTGTAAACAGCCCAGGAATTCATTGAATCATGAAAAGTGGACATTACATACTGGAATGAGGAGTTTGCAGTTGAGGGACTACACCCCTCCTGAACCTCCTGAACCTCCCTAGCACCCCACTTTTGAAGAGGCTTTTGACTAAGTAGAGTTTAAAGGTCAAGTTCACCCTTGAGAAGATGTTGATGAAACCCAATAGTAATGTTTCACTTTCAAATCATTAATTGCACTTATTGTTGTAACCTTTATTATATTTTTTTCTGATAACCTTTTTGATGTTAACTACTAGTTATAATTCACCCAAAAATGAAAAGTCACAAATCACTTAAATAAACGTGTTGGTGGATGTGTTGGTAAAAATCTGTCATCATTTATTCGCCCCTCAAACCTGTATGAGTTTCTTTCTTCCATGGAACACAAAAGGATACTTTGAGAACTATATGAGGGAGAGTAAATGATGACAACATTTTCATTTTGGATGAACAGTCCCTTTAAATTTACAATTATGCATTTCACAGATACTTTTATTCAAAAGTGACTTGCCTTCCCTGAGAATCAAACCCATGACCTTGGTGTTGCTAGTGCCATGCTTGACTATGTGAGCTTACAGGAATGCTTTGCAGCTGAAACTGAGTTAAATTACTACATTAAATAATGGTAAGATTGTAGAAAGGTGGCATTACCTACAAAACTAGACTAATACAATGCCTATAAAACATTTTGGCTATTGACTACAATTATTAAAGGCATAATGTACCCCAAAATTCAATATTTTCACTGAGCCTTTAATGTCATACAGTAGGTGACGTCAGTTAAAAAAAAGGAAGTAGTTTCATTCAGAGGTGGATGAAGTGATTATATTTGATGAAAGGTTATGAAGACAAATAATAACAATGAGACTAGGAATGTGTATTAAGAAAGAAAAAAGGCTCAATTTTGAATTTATATTGACTTTAAAACTGCCCAGCTCAAAGTTCAGACCGCAGACAAGAGATAAAATTATGTCTGGGAGTATGGGAACAGCCTCCTATACTGTGCATTCAGAAGAGAGCTGGCCATGGTACTTCCTGCTCTGTCCAACAGAGGGCAGAGTTACAGATCAGCATCCTCCTGATGTGATCCAGCCCAGCTAGAATGCATCCTGGTCTCAATCTCGCCTGCTTCCTGTCACACACATACATACTCCCGCAGAAGTGGCTATATTTGTAACGCCTCTATATTTAGAGCCGTTTGACCCTTCTAGATTGAACAAAGAGCCAATCTACGCAAATGACTCTCTCTCCCGCCCTCTCTGGGCTCACAGTACCGTAGGGAGGAACTGGATCCTGTACATATAATAAGCAATCTGGCCACACACAAACATAGCGAGAGCTCTAATGAAGAGAGCCATTTTGGAAGGCCACACTGCTAGAAGTGCAGACAGCTGGATGGATTCATCTCTGCTTGGTCCATATCAGACTCCCCTCACATTGTGTTCGTAATTACAGAGAACTTATCAAACAGTGTTTTATCAGTGTCCACTCTTCATTAGTGCTTTTGCAATCACTGTTAAGTGTCATGAAAGATGAAGCCTGTAACAAATTAACTGCGGAAATGCATTTAAAGGGTTCAATACCAGTTAAGCTCAATCAGAACACTTGTGGCATAATGTTGATCATCACAAAATATATTTTGACTTGTCAAAATATTTATATTATAAATTTATATTTATATTGACTTATATTTTGAAGTGTATTAGGAAGATTTTAGTATGGAAAGAAAGAGGGGGGAAAAAAAGTTATATCCAATTTTAATAATAATCCAATTTTTTTCCTCGCTGCAATGACAACGTAATGCCCAAAACATTTTTGACTTGAAGGCCCCCGATTGTCCAACACAATATTCAATGGCCCCTCAAATAAGATATATTTCCTGCAGTATCTTCTGCAGTAATTATGATAAAGCTGCTTGTTTTCAAACTTTTTTATTAACAGAAACCAGGAGAGTCAATATATTAAAACAATTAACCACACTTATTTCAGAGATTTCAGAACTTTCAAGAACTGTATGTTCTTTAAAAAATGAAACAACTGTTGAAGGGAAAAGTTATGACAAATATTTATTTTATATTTATTTTATATTTATTTTACACATTCATTTTATGTGGGGTTTTAAAGCAGTTTAATTAAGTTAGCTTATGTAACTTAATTTAATTTAATTTATTTAATTTAAATAATTTTAAGTCATTCTGTGACCCCCTTAGTAGTGTGCTGAGGGCCCTGGCTGAGAACCATAGCCCAAAAAAATTAAAATGAATTCAATGTTATAAAGATTCTCATTTCTGCTTTTAAATCTTTCAAAAAATTGCCCAATTTACCGCCACTGTAAGAGCTCACCGTAACCTTGATTTGAAAAAAAAAAGAAAAGAAAAAAAAAGAGGGATGAGTCAAAATTACTTTTTTGTGGTAATTAAAAATATGCCACATATTTCTTTAAATGTGCCAGAGAGTAAAAAAAAAAAAAAAAAACATTCAATGTCAAACTATTGAATTTCCAGTAGTAACAGATTCAAGCAGAAGAAAATGCACTAAATAGGAAGATTTTCTGCATATAATCACTTCTCCTGACCTCAGTAGAATAGCACCTGTCTTCCCTGAGCCGTGATGCGGAGCAGCGACTGGTGTGTGCGGAGCAGCAGATATGGACGATGTTGGCGTCCAGTCTGAGGCTCTCTAATCAATGCAGACAGAGCCTTCCTGCAGTATTAAAGGAACTTATTCAGCCTAAAGGCTTCCGAACCGCTGAGCTGAAAAAGAGCACAGCACTTACACCTCTCAGCTTAAATATACAGAACGCATACATACAACCTTCCACCTAACGGCTCCAACGACCGCACCATCCATCATTTTCAACAGACATGGATGCACACGCTTACTCACATGCGTGTGTACACATGCTTACAGCACACATAACTTGTTTCTGAAAGCACTTTAACAAGTATTGCTGACCTGTGATTACATTCATACCATGTTTTATAATCAACATTCAGCAGTGTCTATTGACTTTTTTTTTGTTCGGTTTTGCTCCTTACTCTTTCCTCTCTCTCCATCTTTCAAATGACTGGATCAGCCTTAATTAATCCCTGTCTGTGATTGGTGAGAAGAGACAGGAGAATTAAAAAAGTATTTCTGTGCCTGTAGGGGGAGCTCTGATCGGTGCTTGACTTCCTGTTGCTAACATTGCAACTGTTCAAGGTCTTTCTAGATCAAATAGTCAATTTAACACTTGACCTGGCTTAACTTTCAATTGTGGTTCTGCATGTTGGAAATGAGTTTTCTTAACATAAAATACCATGTGGATTCAACATTCAGATTTGATTTAAGAGTCTGTCTCACTAAGGACGACAACTATAAGTATAAGGTTATAATAATCATTCTAATTCTATGAAAATAGGGAAGTCAACACCACAGCTATAATGATAACAACACATGATATAGTTAGAATGACTTTCAGAATGATTTTTTTTCTAGCTGATAAATGATAAAAACATTGATAGCCAATCAGAATCCACCTGACTTTAACAAGGTCAAGCATTTAAAGTGAAAGATGACATAACTGCAGTGCACACTTACAGTATGATAAGCAGAATGCTATTGTGCACTGGTGTGAATGCTAACATAGTTTTTGTTATAGTAATTGTTGTTAGTGTATAGCCTAAACTATAAAGTCTGCATAATCATTCTAATTCAGTAAGAATAGGAAAGTTAAAACAATAACAACAGAGGAATGATATCACTAAAATCACTTTCAGAATGTTTTTTTTTTTTTAATGTTCGATAAAAACTCTGACAGTCAATCAAAATCCTTCTGACTTTAAAGGTCTAGACTATTTAAAGAGCATTTACATTTACATTTATGCATTTGGTAGACGCTTTTATCCAAAGCGACTGACATTGCATTATACTATACATATGTATCTGAGTATGTGCAATCCCTGGGATCGAACCCACAACCTTGGCATTGCTAGTGCCATGCTCTAACCACTGAGCTACAGGAAAGAGCAGATTATTATCGTCCCTTGTTGTGGACACCAATACATTTATTATTATATTATCATTTTTCATGGTGTAAATGGGATTTGGGCCCAATAAAATCAATGTTAAATGTAACATTTTCTATAATATATGGACATGTAAAGGGGAAAGTAATTACTCATTAAAGCAACATCCATAAACTGCTTATCACAAGCAACATTTACCAGTCTTCAACCTAAGAAGAACAGAAATATTCACATAGCAGAACAGTAAATACTTCCAATTTTGTTCTCTTTTCCCATGATCTTAAACACACAAACAAAATGTTTCAAATAAAGGGGGGAAAAAAGAAAAGTTACAATTTTGTAATTACTCAAAATATCCACTGCTCCGTTTGTTCATACAACAAAATTATTTCAAGCAGTCCTGTCCTAAAATAAACTGTTTAGGTACATTTCCATTTTTCAAATTTAAGTGGACTGAACACAGTGAAAACTTTCTGGCCAGTGATGACCATTTAAATGTCAATCAAATATTTTATTTCATTATAGTAGTAGATTTACCAGTATCTAATTATTTGAAAGCATGTAATGGACTTTTATTTTCCCCCATCTCTTACATCCTACTCAGGATATTTGCTAGTGAAAGACACTGAGTTCTTGTTGTGCCATCAGCCATTCAGTGTTGTCATGACATTAACTGCAGTTCCAGAATAATTAGTCGGTTTGTTGTGAAGATATATTTTGGTTTGTTGTTTTGGTGTGTGCTCACCCCTGATGTTGAGCTTCCACTGTGTTTTAAAATAAATAGTCAAGAAGATAATTGTTTCTGCATTCCAGTGTATGTAGCAGCCTCATTCTTGACAGGGTCACTACAGCATGTAATAAATCTGTGGTACCATTCCATGGCAACACGGTGTGAAAGTCACACAAGCAAATGGCTCCAACCCTGGTCATGTGGTAATAAAAAATAAATAAATAAAGGAGAGAGATTCCACATACACTAGATTTAAATGAAAACAGAATGGGTAGTGACTAGTATCTACGGCTGCTGAGGAAGAGCAGGACAAGGTCAGATAACGAAGGGTGGAACAGCTTTCACAATTCCGTGAGTTCCATCACACTACGTTTACATCACACCCATCCCACTATTTCACTGTTCTTTCATCTCTCCATTCATCTCTTGCCCTCTTTCCTCTGGTCTAGAGGAAGTGAATGTTAATGAGCTAAAGGAGGTACGGGATGGGCAGCGAAGGAACCCGTGGGTTGAACACAGCCATTTGTCATCCGGTGAAGGCTTAAGAAAAGACTAGTTAACCTTTCCTGGGAAGCCCCCGGGGAGCCTACTGGCAATGAAAAAAAAACAGAAAAAGTATCAACCAAGAAAAATATTCTCTGGGAAAATAGATGGCCGATGCTCAGAGACCCATGTACCTTGCAAAATGCTGCACTAGGCACTTTTGACATCTGGGTCGCCTCTACTTATAAGCAAGGACAGAAAGACTGATTGCAGCCGTTGCACTATATGTAGATATGTAGAGATTACAAAAAACATCTTGTTGACTATAATTGCGAATTTACTGGTGTCACTTTAATGCATTTATTTATACTGCTTTTATTAGTGTATGGACTGTAGAATGCTATCACATATATTTGCATTGCACAAAAGTATAAATGTCTAAAATTGAATGTGACAAACCTACTAGAGATGTCTTAATCCAGCGTAAAGCCCAAAGTATACTTCAGCTGTCCGCACACCATTGACATGATGTAATTTTCGTCATCAGGAGGGTCCGTGGACACCCCGTCCAAATGCAGCCCATTTTTTGAGACCCCGCGAACAGTGTGCATAAAACAATGCATGTGCGAATGACTTAAGCTATCCACTATTCCACGCTCACGGCCAAAGAAATATACCTTGAAAGGCTCACACACTCAACCTTGTCTCCCAGGCTGGTCTGGCTGGTTCTACAGGAGTTATGGGCACTTCACAACTGTTTGCCCAAGTAAACACCAGCTTAACCAGTCTGGGAGACCAGCTAGACCAGCTAAAACCAGCACACCAAGCTTAGGCTGGTCTAAGCATTCTTTCTTTTTTTTTGTACAGCATTTACACAAGCTTTGATTTTAACAAACACAGCAGACAAACATGGGTTATGGGTTAATGTAGTCTTGACAGTCTAGTCAAGCACTGGTATACTAATCTGCAAGTCATCATTAAGAAACCAGTTAGTAATAGTGGCTAGCTTTAGTCATCATTTGCCAAACCTGCCTCCAAGCCTGTCACTCAAGGTAGCATTGCCATGGCAACAATGTGAGTCGGCCAATCATGTGCACACAGCAGCGGGAAGCAAGTCCTGAACAATTACGAGAATAACACAGCCAATGAGTCAAAACAATATGCACATATGACTGGAGACAGACCATCTTCTGTTGTAAAGCACCATGTTAGTGAGAAATATCGATACAGACAAACAGATGGTGATAAGAATGAAGAATTAAGAGGCACAATCATTCATAATCACGCTTTTCAAATTTCATTACCAAACATTTCTTCCTCTCTGGAAAATGACTGACAAATAACTCCACTGACCATTAAAAGAGTGACAGACAGAAATTCTTGACTTGTCATTCCGGTTCACCAAAGTTGGATACACACTATGTAATTTTTGCTGTCCTTTATGATTGTTGCTTGTCAAATTGTATAATGTGGCCCCAATGAGATTGTAGGTAAAAGCCAAAGACAAATAAACAACTTAACTAAGACACTTAACACAATTGGCAGCATTAACTGGGTGTTTTAAGTCAGTTCTGACATGCTCATTCACACATGAAATTGAAATAATACGACAAAAACCCAATCAAACCACGGATGCTGCAGAAGTTCTGTGTATATATATATATGAAGAGTTTGGTTCCAAAATGCTATAAATCCATTTTGATTCATTTGAGTAAAAATGTGTTTTCTTTACCAAGAAAGCAGCAAGATGAAAACCACTATTTTCTGTTCCAAACATTCACATAGCACCTTTTGGTTATAGAAACATTAAACATTAAAATTTAGATTTTGATTTTCAAAGGTTTATTATAAAAACTTGCAAAATGCAATAAATCCATGACACGTTTTTTTTTTTTCAAAATGCAATTAATCCATCGATATAAAAGTTATTTTTTCATATTGAAAATACACAACAAAGTAAGTTGATTCACATATATGACAGCCTCTGAACTTTGTCAATACTAATCTTATATACAGGCATTTGACTAAAAATACATTCAGTCATCGCTCCCAAAACGAATTCAACGAGTCATCTTGTTAATGTTATAAATTAATTATGTCTCCGTTTGTCATTACCGATTATAGAGTATCTGGCACCACCACACGGTTAAAATAAACACATTTACAGAGTACATTGGTATTAAAAACAGCTTTTAAAAACTGTTTATGATTCAGTTTTGGGGACCGTGACAGAAGTTTGATGCTGTCGTGGAACAAGCAACAGCCGGCATTTTTCCTCCTCCCGACTCGAGTGCCTCATCCTCTTAATCTCCTCACATAAATGATTACATTTCGAAGACTTACGTTTTTTCCCCACCACAGGTTCATCAGTGCCGTCAAAATGATTCATTTTTCTGTTTTTGTTGATCACAAACTACAAAGCAGATAAGGAAAACAAGGATGCCGGGTGTATTCAGAGCACCGCCATTACTGTTTACAGTGCGTGGAATGGAGTGGATATATCGCATTCTGCAGAGAAGGGAGACTGGCGTTTGTTGTGTTTTGGAAAGAAGGGGAGAAAACATGATAGAATAACACGACGGAAATCACATTTTGCGCAAAATTAATAACTGACTTTTCAATACCGACCAAATACAATACTGATTTTGGCGGAAACTCATTTTTTATCGTGTTTTGGAATCAAAGTCTTCATATATATATATATCTCTCAAGGACCCCCTCTTCCTAAAACAAAGGCGTTTACTGTACATTTTTTTATGTTTAAAAAGAGTGTGATAAAAACTCATTTATACTGTGAGAGGGAAAAAAGTGAGATATTACAAAGAATAATTACAATTAAATAACTGACTTTGGTACTATCATTATACTACAGCACAATGTTTTAATATTCTCTTTAAGATATTTCATTAATATTAACATGTTAACTTTGACAGCTCTAAAAATTATAATTTTGTAAAAAAAAAACAATAATAATAAAAAAAAATCCCCCAGAGAGTCCTTAGGTCTCAGTTTGATCCCTGAGTCCCCAGGTCTCAGTTTGAAAACCCCAACCCATCTGATTGCACTAAGCAATCCAACGCCAGCATTTTTTCTTGACAAAATGAATCTTTTACAATCAGATGGCAAAAATCACAGTGTGCACCAGGCTTAGCCTTATACAAGAACACAACAACTCACAAATGCTAACAGGCTACTGCTCATAAAGCTTAAAACGAGGTGGATGACGTCTTGCAGATTAAGACATAGATTAATGGATGGCCTTCTGTGACATTAGAGGAGGCAGAATTATGAGTCGGTAATTGAGGATCCTTCAGCAGGAGCAGAAGGCCTAGATGATATGAGACCAGAGGGATGGAGCAGCTGGATGAAGCTTCTACCCTTAACAAGGAGAGAGAGAGAGTGAGAGAGAGAGAGAGAGAGAGAGAGAGAGAGAGAGAGTCACGGGGGGAATCAACTTCTCTATGCAACTATCTTTGGATGTAGCTTTCAGCTCTTCCTCGTCTCTCTGAATCATCTTTCTCCTTCACTTCCTGTGTCTCTTGAACAGGTTATAGCACTCTTTTTTACACATACCAGTCTTTAGGGAAGGTGGGGGTTACACAAGAAAGACACAGTTTCAGTGAAAGAGAGTGAACAAAAAAAGCTAAGTAGCAAGAAGAGAGAGAATATTGTGAGGAAGAAAATATATGATGTAGCTGGAGGTGGAGAACATGGGGTCAGTCGCAATGGCTCACTCTGGTTTCACAAGAGCTCTGGGGTTCGAAGAAAAGCCAGGTCCGTTTGAATCAGGTCATATCATTCTGCTCTTAAAGAATATTGGGGTAGTACCATGGTACAATGATGTCTGAAAAAGTAACGTTATGGTATGTTAATATATAATAACAGTGGCGTGCACAATGGTCTTGAGCCCCTGCCCCTTTGATTGTGAAAGTGAAAGTGCCCTTTGCGGTCGCATCGCGGTGCCCCCGCATTCCCATTTCTCCGCCCGGGAACGCGATTTCGGCCGAGGGAGAAACCCTCAACACTCAACTCCCCCCCTCCTGCTCCTGCCCTCGCGGAGGTCTGTGCACGCCACTGCATAATAAAGAAGTCTATACTACCTGGAGAAAGCTATCTGTTTACATTCCCAATCATCTCAATGCTTGCTTCTCAGCTGGCAAATGACCCCAAAGAAGTACAAAGTTTGAATGTTCCTATCTTTGTTCACAGTTGTTTTTGTAGCCTATCACATAATGCATAAATGTAAAAAAAAAAGGGGGTCATAATAATATAATATAATATAAATATAAAAAAATAAAACTGCCAGAATACACAATGACGTTTTTTTTTTTTTTTTTACATTGTGTAGTTGTACTAGAATTCATTCACTATATATCCTATTAATTACATGGGCTATATTAATTTAATAATAATAATAATAAAAATAGCAGTGTATGAAATCTTTGATTTTGTGAATCACCACTGAGTTATTGATGCAAGTAAAATGGATTCACACACCAAAATAAGACAATACAGTAGTAAACTGGACCATGCTAACCAGCCAAACTTCATTGATATAATCAAGGGCACTAAATGATTACATCATGGTACTTTAGTTGCATAGTTCTTGCTAATATGTGTCCAAATATCGCCTGTATTGAGCATCAAAATGAACTTATTTTGGAAGAAAATCTTGTCTTGAGATAAGAACACACCTCCTCCTTTGCTCTTTCATTAACCCGTATCCCTTGACTCCTTAACACTGCTCTTAAGTAAAATGAAAGTCACACACATACATAAGCAAACAGCATTTCAGCAGCCTGTCACCCACAGGCCCTTCCAGTGAGTGATTAATCACCTCATGCTAATGAGTTATTTACTAATTAGGGTCTGACGTGAGAGGAGACGAGGAGAACAGGACCACCACGATGACACGGGTGGCTGAGGCACTTAGTGTAGACTCAACCCAACTGTTCACCAGTGATTAAGAAAGAGAGAGGTGTGTGTGGGTCTGTAAGTGTGTCTGAGTATCCTTTTGAAAAAAGTTAGTGCCAAAACTGCTGCATAACACAATAACACATTAGCCAGACAGGTCGGCCACTTCTAAGCCACATTTAGAACAGGACTTGTATCTGAACAAAGATGCCGCCCATTGAGCGTTCAGCAGGGAATGTCAGCCACACGTTAACGTCTCACTCTGTCAGCCCTCTGTGAAGGGAAGCCTGCCCATTACAGAAACCCGACTGTCAATCAAAGCTGGACACGCCCCAAGCCAACTGAGAGATCAGTCACAGGCTTTCAGCTACCTGACAGAGGAGCTCCCTCCTTTCAATCAAAGCGTTTAAGTAGAGAAGGCCTCTCATTCCTATGACCACAATGGCCCTCACATAGGTGCAAGGCAACAGGTCTGAATCAATCTCCTGCCTTCTATCTCTCCCACACACTCAGCACAAAAGCAGCTGAAGCCACCGTGTGTGTGCAGTGACAAAGCAGCCGCATTCATCCATGAGGCCTTTCAGCGCTCAGCTTTTGATCCGGCGTTCCTATAGAGGGGTTCGTATCCAGAGCGGGCCTTTATATAATGCTCAATTTTGCCATTAGACGGAGATTGACCTCTGCATGTGGGTGTTTTTATAGTGGGTGTAAAAGTGAGGCCACTGAGTGTGTGGACAGATGGGACACACACACAAAGCTTTTCATCTTAGCTATATGTTGTGTACATCTATATGTCTTTCATGTTTGAATAAAAATTTGACTAAGAAGAGAAGAATTTAAAATATTCAATCAAAAATAAAAATACATGTAAAATAAATAAATAAAAGAAGAACTAAATAAAAATCAACTTTAATAAAATAAGACATTTCATGATAAAATTAGAAAAATAAGTACTTTAATAAAATAAGAAATTATTCACAATAAAGAAGAACAATAAAAAGAAAGATTATTAAATAAAAAATAATAAAATAATAAATTATTCATAATAAAAAGAAGACTAATAAAAGGAGAAATATAATTTTAAACAAAACAAATATTTTAATAAAATAAGAAATTATTCAGAAGAAGAAAAAGAAGAACCACCACCAATAATTACAACTAAAAGCAAGTCTTTTGTCTGAAAGAGGGTGAAAAACGCAGGCCAAATTCAAACCCACATTTCCCAAATACCAAGGAACATGTTCAGTGCATGTGCACTGCATCTATATAAACTTCTGTTTGTGTCCACATTCTTACTTATTTGTGTGTGCGTCACCATCGAACACTGGCAGCCTGAGGTGTGTCAGGTGAGTGATTTTGGCACAGAGTATGAGTCAGACATCCAGAGGTCCTGTGGGTGCAGGGCCCGCAGGTGTCTGTCTCTGCCCATCAAAGAGATCTTCACTGGGCCTGAGGCATGGCGAAAGAACAGCTGAACCTCATGGAGAGGTGCCACTCTCCAAATCTCTAGGGCCTGAAGACCAAACCCGGGGCACCTGGGACCTGTCAACCCCTGGTCTTCCTTAGACCACACACCCCCACATATGCTGTGAGATGCATTTCGCTATGCGTGTGTTCGTATATATTTCTCCATAGAGTCAGAATATTATGGAGCTGTTTGAATGTGACTGTTCATAAAGATTGATCAGATTAGAATGGACAAAGTGTTGGAGTCCAGGGGCACACCGGAGATCAGGTTGCCCTGAATAAAATAACCCAGCAAATTCAATGTGCACTGATCTCTCAGTGTAGTCGTACAACATGTGTAAGCTCTGTTAACAGGTATGCTTGAATAAAAGCCCTTTCAAATGATTTTTGTTATAAATACTAATGATAATTTATAATAAAGTTGGATAACAATGAAAAATAGAAGCATTTTAAGACATAAAAACTCACTTTCCTTGTCCCACCTCCTGCTGTGCATCTGTGCACTTCCTCCACACATGCACACGTCATCTGCAGGAGTACAAGAATAAACATGCTTAACCTTTAGATTACAACTCGTACTTTAATAGCCCAATTCATACGTACACGCATACCTGACAACACGCATCTTTTCATCTCAAAGCTAAGTGCCTGTGCGCCATGAAGTCTGCCGCGAAGGCTTCCATTCAGAGCAAGGATTTCAGCTCTTTGAGCCCTCACATGTTAATTCCATAGAAATTAACATGGTTGGTTGCCAAGTGTAACATGTATTCTATTTTCTGAAAGTCACAGCAAAGCTTTCAAAAGAAAAAAAAAAACTTCTCTTTGTGAAGAATAGAAAAAATAATTCACAAATAATGCAACAGGAAACATGAAAAATACATGTTCCAAAATGTAAAATATTTATCAAATGTAGGTTATAATGCAGCTATAAAGACAATGTACATTAATATAGAAGTAAATTGATGCCAGTCACAGGTGTGTGTTTGTGTGTGTGTGTGTGTGGCTCTGGTAAACCCTTTGTTATGGGGAAAAATGTCTAAATTATGTTATTGTTTTTTGTTTTTTTTTTTAAATGCAGAACGTTTTCTACGACGGGTAGGTTTAATATACAGTGTGTACAGTGTAAAAATCATGTCTATGGAAAGTCCCCATAAAACATGAAAACCCAACATTTGGTGTGTGTGCTGCTATACAAAGGCTTCAACTGTTGCTCATCCAATAACATTTCAGATGTGATAAAGATATTTCAAAGACACAATTCAGTGATCTTTCAAAGAAAATGCAAGATCGTAAGTCTCTTCATCATTAACATAATGTCCTTCAATGTGCCTTCACCTGAGTGACTGAAATAACATCATTAACGATATGCTGAAAGATTTACTATTAATCACACACACATTCATGCACTTCTGCTCAAAGTCACATCAGATCCACTTAACAAAATGGCAGGTACATGTACAGAAGCACACGCACCCATGCATGCACGCACACACACAAGACAAAGTGAACAATATAAAGCAGGTCTACAGTGACAACTGGCCTCTGCAGGTTTGCGTGTGTCATCATGGTTGCTGGAGTGTATCATATCTCTATGCAGACAGGCCTATTATTGCCAGCACATTTACACCTATGTGCCAGCACAGCAGCATGTGATAAACACAGAGTGATGAGTGCTGTGTTGATCAGTCAGTGGTGGGGTGATAATGAAATCTGAAGTATGAGCAAATCCACTAATCAGAAATGTCAGCTATCAGCGGCTCTTCATCACTACACAAAAACACACGCACAAGCAGATACTCGACATATTCTCTCCTTTAAAAATCAATCAAAACAAAACAAAATCTATGTTTGCATTAACTGTATTGTTAATATTGTTTTATAGTATTTGTAATCCCCCCCCCCCAATAAAAAAAATATATATATATAAAATATGCATTCACTCAAGCAATATCAGGTACAATAAAATATTGATAATTATGTTTATACAAATATTTTTAAACAATAAAGTGAAATAAAATTTATTATGAAACACTGCTGAAAATCCTGTTTTCTAATCTTTAGCCCAAACCCAAACAAAAGTTTTATGATTATTATTAAGACTGTAATTATAATCAATGTTATGAAAATTAGTACTGTATATTATAAATATTACATATATATATAGAATTTTTGTTTTTAATTTTCATAACATTAACAAATTCAGTTAATTCAACATGTATAATGAAATACATACACTGAATAATACAAATCAAATATTGCTAGAGCATAATAATATTTAGCTTAACGTGGCGAGAGAGAGAGAGAAAGAGACTAATAATGGGATGGGTTTAAGACGGGCTAATGGGATAAGTGTAATACAGTGGACAGACAAGGGGAAGTACACAGCATTCTGAAGAAGGGATAATAGAAGGATCATAATCTAAGCAGCGTCTAGAGTGGTCTAGATGTTGCAGATAGGCTCACACTCATGGCACTTTCCCTGATCCCCACTACACTCTCACAAAGCCCCACCAGATCAAAATACTTCCTTTCTTTTTTTCCTGCTTAAGATGATAAATTCAACTGTTTGGGTCTGGCCTTGGTAGTGTTCCTAACACCCTCTCCGTGTCCCAAGAAGAACGCTGATCCTCATTCCAGCACTGATGGCGCGCTCACCGTTTGTCCAAGTGCGAGCTGGCACCAGCCCCGGGATTCTTCCCGGAACAGGGCAGCGCATTAACATAGGCATTGATTTCCCCATGCCTCCTACATGCCTGCAAACATGAGTTGAAATCATTCATTAAATCTGCCTCTTTGGAAAACTGAATAGATTACATTGCTTATCTCAGCCGGATCAATAAACGTAAGCAATGGCCAGATTAATTGCTTGTGACAGGAAAAAGCAAGCACTGATGTTTGTGTAGACGGCAGGGAGGAGAGAAACAGATACAGCGGGTACAGAGAGTGCTTTTGTAAATCTTAATTCAAATACTCTGTCTTGGCTCATGGTCAGTCGTACCCCTGGATGTGACTGTCAGATTGTTCCATTACTGTTCTATCACTAAAGATGAAGGTGAATCAAGTGAAAGGAAAGCAAAAAAGAGAGAATTGCTTACTGCCATGCTAGGCTTATGCAGTTGCTAAGGTGTTCTGAGTGGTTAAAAGCGCATTGTAATGTGGTTGCCAGGCAGTCCAAGGTAAACAAACCCACTCCATGGTCTCTAGATGTGGCTAAGTTCCCTTCTTCAATGTAAAGGTACGTCCCAATTTGAGTACATATGTGCTGTTCTATGCCGTTTTGTAGTATAAATAGTGTGAATAATGTGTTCACACTGAAAATTCCAAAAAGAAAAAATGCACTTTAAACACCAGGATGATTAACTTACTTAACTGACGAAACAAAGTGTGGAATCTTGGACACAACTGTCGCAGCTTTAATTATGTAGCGGAGGGGAAGGGGCATCAGACTCCAATGTTGAATGACAAAATAACCTTATAAAATTTATACACTACATGGTTCAGTACATTGTGTATAAGTGCATCATTTGGGGCGCAAATTAAGTCTATCTCAATTAATGTAACTACTTGTAGTTATTTATGGTCTTAAATATTAATATTAATATTTTGTATTAATATTAATATTGAGTCAGATGATTCCTTCCAATATTTCGGGGCACCAGTCAGGATTCTCACCCTGACAATAAAGAACAATCATGAAAGATTGTTGACTGAATTAGAATTTTATAAATTGGAGGAAGTTTATCATCTGACCAAGGATTTAGTAAAATTCGGGCGAGCTTGTAGAGCCTCTGATTATTAACACAAGAATGACACAGTTTGCAATAAAATGAATTTATTAACAAAAAGATATACAAGAGTAAAATATCACACTCACTAAATACTACGAAGGAAAATGACAAAACTACTAAGAAAATTGAATCAATAATCAAACAGAAACTATAAACTACAACACAAATGGCTGTTAACAAAACTGAATGCCAAGTAGATGAGCAACGGATTGGACGATGCAATGAATGGGTAAATAGCAGTCTATGAGGGAGTCAATTGTGGTCTTTCTGGATACTGGTATTAAAAATAGTAAATAAGCATTTACTATTAATACAGATAACGTGTCTAATGTATCTATCTGTGTACACTGACCCTAGATAAACAGTCTCTACACAACTAGCAATCTCATTTAGCAACAACCTAATGCCAAGGCCTTTGGGAAAAGGTTTGGTTAGCTTATATTTACGTTTCACTTGGTCGGGTGATCAGTCCGGGAATGGGGAACGTTGTCCACTGGTATCCTTCCGTGTGTGGTGGGAGACTGGACTGCTTTCCAACAGCTGCAGAGTTGCACTGGGTGCTGGAGGTCTTTGTGTATTCCAGAGAACTGTAGGTCAGATGGTGGTCAGTCCGTAGGATCTTCTGTAGGTTGGAGGTACTTGAGTTATGCAGGTCGGGAGTCAAAGTCCTCTGCAGAAGCACTTGGGCTGCTTGAAGATCCGTGCGGTGAAAGGTTTACTCGCAAGAGTCTCACCTTGGTCGTGCTGTTGTTCTTCCCTCATCAGGTCAGAAACTCAGAACAAGGGTTTGTTCACTTGGGAAAGCTTTTATTCCTTCCTGTTGGGGAGGGGATTGCAAATCCCCACCTTTCCTGATGTGATGATGTGATTGGGTCACAGCATTCCAGGTGTCAACACGTCCACCTTTCATCCTCTGAAACTTGTTGCATTGTCCCAAAATGCACAGTTAAATAAAACAATGTCTTTAGGACCTTGGAAATGCTTTATTTCTTTTTCAAACCTTTCTCAAAGTCCTTGTAGCAGTGTTCTGAACTCATAGAGTCCAAACTTGATGTGAATTGGTTGAGGTATCACACTTCTGTCTTAGTGGGTGCAGTTGCATTGGCTTTTATTCCAGGTGTGGTTTCCACTGTGTGTGTACAGTTTCCTGGATGAGTAAAAGGACATATAGGACATGTTCCTTACAGCATTCCTGTCCATTTTTGGTGATTTCAAGCCAATATGTTTAGAAAATATCTTTCTTTTTGAGCATTTCTTTGTTCTTGCTGTGCTCTAGCCAGAACCGGTTTGGCAGCCCTAGGAGTCCATGGTCATTCACACCTTGGATTCAGGCATGGAGGGCCGAGGTGAACAAAGGTAACTCTTGATGAGATTAGCCTATGATCAATGGGCCGTTGATGTCATCTTTCCTGTCCTCCACCATTGGCAGTCCTGATTACAATAGTCATTTACTTGTCGTTGAGGGTCCTATCACACTCTTTTGTATTAATCAAAGTGGGACAAAAGAATGTCTGTTGTGAAGCTCCGGTGCCATCACATCTGCTGTTCCCTACACACTTTTCTACTATATAGTATGAAAATAATAGGGCTGGGACAATAAATTGTTTCATCGCGAATCGAGAAATGATTCTGGATTGATTCTGATATTTTACGAATGCATCACGATTCTCTCTCGAATCGATTCTGAGCTTAGTTTTTAACAGCAAATGGCACTGCGTGCTTTAGAAACAGCTGTACTTGAACTCGATACACACACCAGTTGAACCTTCTATAAAATAATCATTCATAAACTCTGAAAAGTTTGAAGTGAATAACAAGGGTGTTTGCAGTGGGCTGTTTACATCTCACGTCATAAAAACATTCTGAGGTGCAAGTACATAGCCGAACGCACAAGCGCTCTTCTTCGTGTGCATTTGAGCATGTGGTTAAAACCAAGCCTAGAGTGCCATCTGCTGTTAGAAACTAAGCTCAGAATCGATTCAAGATAGAATCGCGATGCATTCGGAAAATCCCAGAATCGATCTACGAATCAAGATGAAACGATTTATTGTCCTAGCCCTAGAAAATAAGTATGTCAGAATAGGTATGCATCTGGCAGACACATTAATATCCCATGAGGTCAATTTTAAAATATGGCTGACGTTGAAGGTCACATGACAAGGACAAGAATGATACATTGTGTCTGTCTTTTATTCATACTACACCAACAGTTCTTAACCAGGGGCCCGGGGACCTGGGGGGCCTTAAGAAAACAAAAATCATTGTCATTATTAATAACATTACATAATTACACACCAGAGAAAATAGCTTAGCCAATATGAGAGACTCGTTCGAGTCGATAAGGTTGAGAACCACTGTACTACAGTTCATGCACACATATTTATAAAACGGTTCAAATGTCTACAGCTTTTGAAATGTATTACTTGAAAAAGTAATAGCACACCTTTCCTCAAAAAGCCGAATGATTTATGGTCTCATTCATGTCCGTAGCACAAACTGTACACTATTACTAAACATAACATCATGAAACATGAGGATGAGAAGTTTACCTTATCAAACACTGCTTAATGAATAAAAAGGGGGAAAATAATAGAGAAAACAAACAAAAAGAAAATGAAAAAGCAAAAATGAATAGGCAAAGAGATGAGAGAGCAGCCGAGTGTAACTGTTTTAACCCTGTGGCATGCGTGGTGTGCAGGGATCATGATGCAGTGAAGAGGGTGAGGAGACAGAGAGAGAGAGAGAGAGAGAGAGAGAAAGAACAAGCAAATACAAATAGAGTATCTGCGCTCTCTCAGTGTCTCAGTGTGTGCATGGTGTTAAGATGGATAGCAGTATGCCACAGGGGCTCCCTGTAGAGAGCTGTAAAAATAGCAGCCCTCTCTTCCTCTTCTTCCCCACACTGTTCTCAAACCCTCTCATCTCCCTCTCTCTCATCCTCATCCCTCTTTTATCCTCTCCTCTGTCTCACCTCTGCCCTCCTCCTCTTTATCTTTCCTAATCTTTCATTCACTTCTGCTCTCTTAGTTACATGTGCAAACACAGGCAGCACTCGGCCAATGCCACGCTCGCCCTTCATACCACCAGAGCAAGTGTTTAAACAGGGAAAAGGATAAGCAAACTGGGGAGAGGAGTTTTGGGTCAAAGAGGACAGGCCGGGACGGGATGGGGCGCGTTTACGTGGGAGAGTTGTCACCCTGGCGCAGGTGTCTAAGACAGCAGAACAGCAGGGCTTGTGAGAGGAGAGAAGTGGAAACAGTGTTGGACTAGAGCGCTGCTACAGTAGGAAGAGGGGCCCAGAGTGATGCCTGCGGCACTGGGCATGAGGTCACTTATGAGATGGAAAGAATATGGATTTCATTGAACTATGTGTCATGTGTTTCAGCTGATCGGGTAGTGACTGATGATTTTTTGACGGACAGGTATAAAACAGTCAATAATACACTATACCATTGCATCAAGGACCATATAAGAGGGAGGAGACGGAAGAATAGTAGAAATACATAGGCCTATAGAAAGAAAACTGTATGGCTCAGTATGGTGGCTGAAGGAATAAAAATCTCACCTTTTAGCTCAAAGAGCCAGTCGCTTTTTATTAAATATGCTCGCTGAACCAGGCTGAAAAAAATGGTTTTAGACTGATTTGAGCTGAAGCAGCTAAATTTATGATACCTTTTTCTTCAGATTTTATTTCTGATTTTAAACATGTCATTTAAACCAAATATTCTTATGGAGTTATATAGATTCCTGACTTAGAAGGTAGACAGAAGCTGCACAGAAAAATATATACGAAGAAATTTAGAAGAGCTTTGAATTTTTCTTTTGATATTTGATATTTCTTACTTTCATATTTATTTATTTCTTAATGCATTTGTTTCATTTCATGTTGGCTGACATTTCATTAAAGATAACACAACGTCTCCCCTCAGAAGCTTGTTTCCAGGGATGACTGAGTGAGCAAGTGTGTGTGTGTGTGTGTGTGTGTGTGTGTGCACGCGTTTGTGATTTATGAGGACACAAATTTGTATAATGACATGGGTATTACACTGGTATTACAATGTAAACGTGAAATATGAGGACATTTCATGAGTCCATGTTTAAAATAGCTTTAAAAACATATTAAGTAATGTTTTATTAAAAATGTAAAAATGCTGAATGTTTTCTGTGATGGTAGGTTTAGGGGTAGTTTGTACAGTATAAAAACCATTACGCCTATGTCTTCACTTTGATAGCAAAACAAACCTGTGTGTGTGTGTGTGTGAGAGAGAGAGTGAGTGAGTGAGTGAGTGAGTGAGAGTGAGTTACTGAGTCAGTGAGTTACTGAGTCAGTGAGTGAGTCAGTGAGTGAGAGTGTGTGTCCGAGTCAGTGAGTGAGTGTGTCAGTGAGTGAATCAGTGAGTGAGTGAGTCAGTGAGTGAGTGAGTCAGTGAGTGAGTGAATGAGTGAATCAGTGAGTGAGTGAGTGAGTGAGTGAGTCAGTGAGTGAGTAAATATGCAGACACAGGAAAAGGAGGGACATTAAGGGCATTGTGGGCTCTGGTCAGTGTGAGAGAAGAGTGTGAATCAATAATGCATATGCACAGATCAGATCTCAGGCCAGTCCTCTGACAAGGTGAAAACAGAACAGAACAGAGAGAGAGGGATGGAGAATGACATGGTATGTTTGGCTGAAAACAAGAATCTTTACTCTGCAAAGTTAAGAAAGTTCTGTGCACATCTAAATTTTGCATAAAAGCTGCACTATCTAATCTAATCTGATGAGGTCTACTAGTTCTAGCAACGCTCCCCAAGATTGTCATTCAGGACAAGGTAAACCAATGGACTTGCTAATGATCAGCTAGCCAATTCAGGATTCACTTTGGAGTAAGGTTAAACAAGTCCCCACCAACTTATCCGAACTGTTCTATCACCTCTTACCAGGCTGATCAATTTAGCTGTAATGGATGGTAATCTAACTTATGAACCACCAAATCCTAATAGCTAATAAACGCATCTGGTTAATCAGTGGTTCACAACCTTTTGACTTTAAGGCCTCCTTTTGTTCAAGATGGTATTCAAAAGCACTCCAATCTAAGCTGACATGTACCTGACAGATACTTCTGTTGTAATAAAAATAAACTCAACATTATGATTTTTTTAATCTTGTACATTTTGCATTTTAATTAAAGTCCTGTTAATATAACTAAATTTAAAGGTATACTATGTAACTTTTTCTAGCAGTTAAAAAACAAAACTGCATGCATTTTGCGGAAGAACATGGTTGTGCTTCGGCTATGTGTAATCCCTGTGGGGATAATAATGGGAAAACAAACCGATCCGAGTCAGCTCCAATTGAAGATAATGGTGGTACAATTACAACATTTCAAAACTTTCAGTTCACTTCTCATCATTTCCGAAAAGCCAAGCCAATGTTGATTCTCATTTCATTACAAGATGTCGCATTCTCTAGACTCACCTCTGTTCAGCATTTTTTTTTTTTAATATTCCCTGGAGGTTCGAGATTTAGCATGCTCCATGTCAATCTGTTTCGCTCGTTGTGACAATTAACCTATGCCACTCCAACACCATACACACATCAAAGTAAGCAACTTTTCTCTATTTACGGGTGTGACAAGACATGCATGGGCATATGTATGAAAACCATCCTGCTAGGTCTAAAATATAAACACTTATAACAGACTTACCATAGTGAATCAAAAACACTTTTTGGAAGAAGGATTGATGATGTATTGACTCAAAACTCAAAAAGTTGCATAGTGTACATGTATTCTTATTTTTTTGAGAACCACTGTTCTAAATGAGTAAATTTAAAACAAATGTCTAGTGACCAGCTAATCAGTGTTATAGAATATGGTTCCCAGCTTAACCAGCTTTAACACAGAAACCATGTGAAACCTGCTTCCGTCAGAAGCATAAGAAATTATTTGAATAAACAAATAAATAAATATCACTAAATATTAATAAAAGGACCTGAAGTAATGCAATATTGTGAGAAAATATTGAATGATACATGATTGTCTCGGCACAAGCCTACTACAGCTGAGGCTTCTTATCAGACTTTGCGGTGTAAAGACAGAAGAAAAAAAAAGACCAAAGAGGACCAAAGCATGAGGCTGCATGTAAGATGCTGGGTTCTGACTGATGGCTGATCAGCATGGCTCTGCACAGCCCTCCACTCCACTAACTGACAGCACTACTACCACCACACAGGCCCCACAAAAAGCCGGAGTGGTTACCATGGCAACGAGAATGACAAAGCTCTCGAATTCACATTGTCTGCTCTTTAAAACATTATAGTTGAGAGCGAGCGAGAGAGGCAGAGTGAGAAAGAGAGAGAGAGCTATCAATACTTATAAAGGAGTATGAGAATCCAGGGCACTCCATACCCATTTACAATGGAGAACCATGAAAATGAGGGCAAAACAGGACACATGTTCTCTTTATCTCTCTCCCACTACAAGATACAATGTGATCGTTTAGATCCGATTCAACAAGAACATGGAGTGCAACCTCAGCGAAAGAGGCCAAGTTATCAACTATTAACTAGTATATTCTTCAGTGTGTACTGTAAACGTGTAGCTCTGTTCCCAAGCCTGCAAGTACAAGTAAATGCAAAATACAACATGTGCATGTCCCAGAAAACACTGCGGTTAGTTAAATTTAATTAAAACACACCACTTTAGTGTGCTGCATATTTTATTTATCAGTTACAAAACGGGTCCATAATTAACAACTCTAAAGTGGCAAGTGATAGTCTAAAAACATGTCTTCTTTTTCTTTAATTAAACATTTCACCTAAACAGCAGGTTTTTGTCATGTAAAAATTAAGATGTAAAATAAATAAATAAAATTAAAACATGAATTAATTTTAACAATTTGCAAAATATATATATACACGTCACATTTACCATCATTACTGTGTGATTCTACTTTCTAAAGACTGGTTGGAAATCACAGTTGTTTTATTCTATTCACAGCTGTAGTTGTATGTTAGTAACACTTTACAATAAGGTTTCATTAGTTAACATTAGTTAGTTAATACATTAACTAATGTTAATAAATGAGACCTTATTGTAAAGTGTTACCTGTATGTTCAACTTCAGTTTTGTATGTTTATCTAAGTACTCTAATTGTGGGTAGAAAAAAACAGGTTCAAATTAATAAAATGTTTTACAGACAATATTTGACACATTTATAATATGTTTTGTGGTATTAATGAGTCTTTATAAAAAAAAAATAAAAAAAAAAAAAATACAGAGTTGCCTTTATATTTTTGGCCAGCACTCCATCTGCCAAAGCAGTAATATTTCTCAAATTAAGCCACTAAAACAAATATACCGTGAACAACATAACAATGCTTTCATGTATGTGTGGAAACATAAAGAAATTCATATGTCATTTGGAGTATTATTTTAATGAAAAATATAGAAATATACAGTTTTTGGCTGTATATTCTCAAATCACTCAAATCACTCGGCACTGACATATCTGAATTTAGGACCCTGCTAGTGAGCTTCCATTTTGGTCAGGATGCAGCCTTAGAAGGCAGCTGGCTATGTGGACAGCAGACAGCTCATTGGGTTTTGGAACATGTGTCACTCGGCATTGGCCTTTGTGTGCATCTTTATGTGCCTGTGTGCAGGAGGGTCTCAGGTGCAGCAAGCAGGATTTCACCCTCATCACTTCACACAGACAGGTGGATTGGAGAGCCAGGGGGTTTAGGAGACAGTCTGTTACACCAGTGACCCCCAAAGAGTCTACCTATCCAATGAGCCAATCCTCATGTCCGACACACAGGCACACGTACACACACATTAGACATTCACATAGATTGATGGAAACAGCAGTTGTGCTGCTGGACAACAGTCTATAATACAATTTGTGACCATCGCCGATGCTCTAAGGGTTTTGCCTGTCTGCTGAAATGCTCTTTTGAGGGTCACAGCGGTAGACGAGACTAACAGATGGTCTCTCAGCCCACACTCAATGAGCAAAGTGACCACCAACATGACCGGCTACAGAGAGGAGAATGAACAAGTGCCATTCAGTCCCAATCTACCATCCTAAACTGCCGCTTACAACACGAACATCCATAACTGAATCTTTTTTCTCAAAAAACATAAAAAAAAAAAAAAAAATCTGAAAATGGCAGATGCATATATTATTTTTCATCTGATTTATTTATGAGCAAGGAGTGTATAGTTTCTGGCAGATAGGCTGTAGAAATGCTTGGTCACTAGTGTCGCTGACTGGCAGTGCAATCTGACCTCTGAACCTGCTCCACACAACACAATGAAACAGACATACAGTGAATAAGACCGTAATCACAAAATGGCCTAATAAGATTATTATTCTTTTTAAAAAAAGGCACTGTCTTGATTTACACGTGTGCAGCTCATAATAATAGAGCTATTTAAGTAATCTAGTGAAAAACTGTATTTATTGCTATGTCTCCCCCAGAAAAAAAAACTGATGTATCGTCATGTCTGCTTTCCCCCCCAATATCGTGCAGCCTTAACACATGTTCATGGTGTTTGTTCAGAGAATGTCACAGCACAAACATAGGCTTCTCTCTGTAAATTGCTTTTATCCCTACACGTATGTGAGCCTGTGTGTTTTGTCAGGCAGATCAAACAGAGTTTTTACGGAGAGGCATAAAAGCGCGATGGGCGGGTGTGCGTTTGATGCGAGGTTGAGCAGTCTGTTGAACGGCTGCCAGCGCTCTATCAACAGCCCAGCAACTGCCAATCGGCCGAGGAGGCTCAGAAGAGTGCAGCATCTGTGTGTTCATTCATCTGTTTGTGACCTGATTGACTGTCAGGGTCTGACGGCACAACACTTACACACCTTCTCTCTTTCTACATATGTGTACGTAGGTGGGACGAGACAAAAGAGGAGCCTGCGTATATCTGTAACATTATTAATATTCATTCACATCTTGCTGAACGTTTAATTCCATTTCAATTTATTGCATGTTATTTCTTTTTTTATGTATAATATCAGTTTTATTATTTACATTTTAATTCATTTATTACTATAACTAGCATATTTAAATTATAATTATTATTATTAATAATCAAGAAAAAATAATTAAAATTATTGTATTAATTATTATATATATATAATAATTAATATTTTTAAAATAATATAATTTTAAAATAATCAAATTATGACTACCATCACCATGACCAGAATGATGCTTTGGCAATACTGTATGGAAAATAATAATGCCAATAACGTACAAAAAAAAAAAAAAAATGCTACAAGAGAAAGAGAATAACTTTCTAGACTGATATGGTGAATGACAACAACCTTGATTTGCATTCAAGGCGGTGCAGTACGCTCAGTGACAACTGACAAAAATTGTCAGCTCTGGCCTGCATCACCTCTGAGTGTCAGAGGCAGCTTGATGCCGTTAATGTCTGTGTAAATGAAACACTGCATTAAACTTACCTTAAACGTTGCTGTTGTCTTGTTTTCTGACAGCTGTGCATACAAATACACACAGAAGGTAACATTGTAAAAAAAAAAAAAAAGCAAGAAAATCTGTCACAAACTGTTTTTTTTTTTTTTTTTGAGATTGTGATTCCTGTGTAAATTAATGTAAATATATACTGCCTGTATTAAAAACTATGTAAATGTTCTTTTTTGTGGTTTATATCATTCAGTGGCGTGATGTGACATGAAGGCCAAGTATGGTAACCCATACTCAGAATTTGTCTTCTGCATTTAACCCATCCAAGTTAGTGCACACACATTAGGAGAAGTGAGAAGTGAATACACACACACACACACACACTCCAAACCATGGACACACACAACCAGAGCAGTGGGCAGCCAGGGAGTGATTGGGGGTTAACCTTTCACAATTCTGAATTGGTATAGGGGTGGGTGATTTGACCAAAATTTTAATTTATTATATGAGTAGTTAAATATTTTTGTATACAATTTTATGCCACAATATACTTATATTATTTTATTTTATCTTAAAATGTATTTAAAATTATTTGATCTTTTATCTTTAAAATAAGATGCAAATTATAATCAATTTGACAAATACAATATAAGAAAAATAGAAAAAATGAATGAACGTTTATGATGGATGCACTTTCTTGAGCTTCATACTCGTTGGTCCCATTCACTACCATTATAAAGCTTGGATGCATCAGGATATTATTAATATAACTCCGATTGTGTTCGTCAGAAAGAAGAAAGTCATATACACCTAGGATGGCTTGAGGATGAGAAAATCTTAGGATAATTTTAATTCTGAAGTGAACTAATCCTTTAAGTCACTGACACACCAAGCCAACAGTCGGTCGTCAGCCAACGTCGGGCCATCGCTGAGCATTGGCCAGCCCAGTTTTTGCGGTTTGTTCCGCACAGGTGGGACTAGTTGGCACTAGTTTTGGCCGATTGAGCAGAACTCTGATTGGCTGTTCAGCTTAGCTAATGATCATGAAGTAAGTGATGAAAGCGAACAAATTAGTCAAGACGGCACAAGCGGTGTATTATATCTGTAGTTTCAGTTTCCCTTACGAATGATGAATATAGACTACTGTCACTTGCTAATATAGACAGTTATTTTACATTCAGGCACAGAACGCACACGCTTGTTGACAGTTGTCTGTAGTCCTTTTGGTGTGTTCAAGCGTAGCTTTTTTGCCTAGACGCAACCAAAGCTACTGTGTTGTCGCTGCTAGTTCTTCTATGTCGGCTTGGTGTGTCATGGCCTTTAAATGCACTATTCCAAACCTGTGAACACTTATTCTCAAACTCGATGTATATGTCAGTGAGAATGTTACATAAACTGCAAAATCATACACACATCCACGCAGCGTTCCTTTAAAACAGTCAAGTCACGCACCAACGTGTCCTGAGACGAAACTGGCATGACAGGAGCATCGGTGGTGTGTGCGAGTACTCATCCGAGGCGACTCCCTCAGGGAAACGTCTCTTTTAGATCTCGCAGACATGCAGCTGGCTCAGAGACGGCGCTGCAGACGGGATCATTAAACCTCCCATTTCCTAATCTGTCCCTTCAACCCACCATTACACCGTTCCTACAGCCCGCCGTCTCCTCGCACACACACATACACGTTCCGTCTGCTCTATCTGTCATTATCGAGGAAAAACATGGGCCCCCCTGCAGCAGCACTAATGCAATGCAACGCTAATTATCAGAGCTTCCTGACCAATCAGCACGCAGCTCCTTTCCATAGACTAATACGACATGATTGATGGGGGCTTTTCTCTTGGGAGATAACCTCTTATTACATGCACGATCCATGTGTGCGGCAGAGGCCGGAGTGGGATGTTGCGCATAAGGATGCTCGCTCTCAAACGGCATGCTGCAGTCATAGCCTACACACAGACAGCCACTCCACAAGTGCTTAACTCACAGAGTCAAGCATGCTTATTAGCAATTACTTCTCTTTGTGTGTGTGTGTGGATATCTAGGTTTTTTTCCCCATTCCTCTTTTTCTCTAACAGAACAGCGTGTCATCTGTACAAACCAATTTCATTAATTAAACAATGAATTTGTGTATTAATGAAATGCAAACAAAGAGCAGAGTTTAACATTCACAGTGCCAATGAAAAGGAACAATATTGACTAGATCTCATTAAGGAAGAGGCCCATCCTCTGGCTTGCAGTCCAGCACAGTGCAATGCCAAGTCAACAATGCTAAGGTCATAGGTTTGACTACAAAGGAACATGCATGCTGCTAAAATGTTTACTTGGAAATTGTTTTGGATAAACCAATGCATAAATCAAGCATTCTGCGTTAGTTCAGGCAGGCCTCGTAGTCAAGCTCCGCTATCAGCGGATTCACAAATTCCAACCCCACCCATATCAGCTGATCCGATTTCTATGGACTCAATTGGCAACTCTCAAATAAGGCGCATTACTTAAACGCAGCTTCCGTCTCTCTGCTTGCTTGGCTGCTTCCACTGCACGCTGCTTGCAACCCACCTCCTCCCCCGGCTCCTCCTTAAACTTGTGTTTAACTTAATCAGTGTCATTCTGTTGTCATTAATGCATGCTCTGTTCTCAATAGAGAACATTTTTTTGTTCTGCTCTCCCAGTTAAAAAATGGGAGGTTGTCCCCAGAAGCTGCTGCTGTTCCCGGTCTTAGCTTTCATGGAGCTCATGAAAAGGATGGGGAATTTAGAACAGAGCCATACTGCCAAATGTAACTTTAGTAAAATATGCCAATAAAAAATTGACTAAAAAGTTTGACTTAAGTGGTCCTGACTGAAATGTAAATGTAAATCTCTTTTCTATGTAGTAGAAGCATATATGTTCTGCATTAAGCCGATCTGGACACGTCAACAGCACCGTCATCTTGAAAAGGTCACCGTTTTGGGTTGAGCTCATCAGAGGTAATCACTTGCCAACCTGATGTTATTATACAGACAAAAAATGCCACAATAAACACTGTGCAGCCTAGATTTGTATGAGTTAACAAGACTCTTACTCAAAACAAAAGGGCATGAAACTGTCATTCTCCTACACTATTTATGTTGCAGCGCTTCCAGGTTCTACGCTGGCTCAGTATTGGCTGACTCTGTTCACATGAGCAGCACGACGCATGCATGTGATGACGCAGGAGCCGGATGCTGGAACCTGGAAGTGTTGCAACATAAATAGTGTATGAGACTGACGGGAGAGAAGAAATTGTTGAATAAAGTCATTATTTTTGTTTTGTTTTTGCGCATAAATGTATTCTTGCCGCTCCATAAAATTAAAGTTGAACCACTGCAGTCACGTTGACTATTTTAACGTGTCTTTAGTCCCTTTCTGGACCTTGAATGTGGTACTTACATTGCTTTCTATGGGGATAAAAAAAACTCTCGGATTTCATCAAAAATATCTTAATTTGTGTTCCAAAGATGAACAAAGGTCTTGCGGGTGTGGAATGACATGAGGGTGAGTACTTGATGACAGAAATTTCATTTTTGGGTGAACTAACCCTTTAAAGAAATTACTACTTTTATTCAGCATGGATGCATTCAATTTATCAAAATGACAGTTAAGTAAACATTTATAATGTTACAAAAAAATATATATTTCAAATAAATGCTGTTCTTTTGAACTTCGATAAGAAATAAATGTTTCTTGAGCAGCAAATCAGCATATTAGAATGACTTCTGAAGGATCATGTGACACTGAAAATTGGAGTAATGGCTGCTAAAAAATTAGCGTTGACATCACAGGAATAAATTACATTTTAAAATAGATTTTTTTTTTTTTTTTTTAATTTGCAAAATGTAACTGTATTTCATATTAGTCAAGTCATAAACCATGATCTACTATTTTCTAATGCCAAGGCAGGTTATTCTGCCACGGCAGAGCCCAGAGAGCAAGATGAGTCATTAATGCTTTTGGTCAGTTTTCCCAGAAGAAAAATACTGTTTATTTTGAGATAGATTTATGATAATGTGTACATCTGCTAAAGGTCAACATTTAGGAGTACACTAGCATATAGATTGTTTGAAAGCCAATAGACATGGACTAAAAGCCACAAAAATTTAATTTATGGGTTTTATGGGATCTTAGTTTTTTTTTTTTTTTTTTGGACCCATGTGGCCTTGATTATGCAAGCAGAAAAGATTGTTTCAGAATTAGAAGTTAGTACATTTTGATGTAAGATGATGACATTTCTTCTCTTCTGAATAATATACACTTACAAATCATCAATAAGGCAAATTACCTTTAATAAAATTTAAATTCAGGTTATATGTATGCTTTTTTATGATTTAATATATGTACACTTCTGTGTTTGCACACCTGAACTTCACATCATAAAGCTGATATTTGAGGTGTTTCGATCCCTTAACTGCGGCCGGAGGTTGAGCCGTCTGACAAGGTGAAGCAGGGGTCTATGCTTGATAAGACTCTCTGTGTGGTAGGGGTCGGTGTGAGATAAGAGTCGGTGTGTGTGTTAAAGGTCAGCGTGTGTTAAGGGTCTTTGTGTGGGGTCGTCTTGCCAAATCCAGTCTTCTCTCTCAACACACACACTCAAAACCAAATCAAGCTCTTCTATCATTTCTGCTCCCTCTCATCTCTTCTCAGCACAGGGAACAAAAGGACAAAGAGAATAAGAGACAAACCAGGCTCTTTCTGTGCTCTCATAAAGGTCTCAGTGAGCTTTGATGGTGCAGTTTCAGGGAGGGAGGGTGAGCTGAACTGAAATTTGAAAAAATAAATAACCCAATAACAAAAAACAAAACATTGCAATATAAGTGTGAGGGTGGAGTAGTCCTCCCAGAAAGCTTTATGACTGTCAGTATTGTCCCTTTGATAGAGCTGGTCGATCACTTTGGTCTGAAACTGCCTGTATATCTTTTGTCATCTATACACATAAAATGAAAATATGACTGTGTTTCACACACAAACACACCCACTTACTCACAGCTCTCTGTCTGAACAAGATCATTAAACTGCAGTTTTTATAATTTATTTCAATCGAAAATATGTGACTTTTTTTTTGTTTGTTTGTTTGAAAAGACACGGTCACTTTATAAGATGAAAATATTGAATTTAGGCTTTTATTCACATATAAACATTGATCAGGAACATAAACAGAAGCTCAACCATACTTGCTTCGTGCATAAGAACGAACCTCATTGGTTCTTGCGGAAGCTCAAACATGCTGTGTAACACACTAGAACAAACCTCATTAGTTCTTGCAGAAGGTCAAATGTTAAGGGTGGGAATCTTTTGGTACCTCACAATTAGATTTTTTTCCCCCCAATTTATTTTGTTTTTCTTCCCATTTTTGTCAACCCAATATTATAAAACAAATGGCATTTAAGCTGACTGCAATCATTACACACATGACTGGCAGTCTTCTGTAGTAAAGCAACAATTGGACAAATACAATAAAAATATAAATTACTTTTTAAAGTGCTTCACACATTTTCCTGCAATTCAAAGCACTAAATATTATCCAATTTTAATGTTATTTTTAATGTGATGATTTGTAAAACTAAAAGTTTAAAGATGAAGGAAAATGAACACTTCTAGGCAAACAAACACTTTAAAATGAAATTACCACTAGATGGCAGCAGAGGAGCACTTATTAACTCCCTAATATATGGAAAAGTAGGAAAAGTCACAGTCTCATGAAAAACAAAAACTTCTTCAAAATGTGACCAAATTACATAGAAAGCAAGTAAAGAGTACTGCTTTTATAATCACTGAAGCTGCATTGTTTTTGCAACATTACTGTTAATAAGTTATTTTTTTCTGCATCTCAATTCAAGCTCAGTGCTTTACTTTCAGTGCCACCTTCTGTAGAACTTAGTGGCACAAGTGCCACTGCTCACAAATGTTGGTCTGGAGCCCTGAGACTTTGGGTTTGGAATGACATGAGGGTGGATAAATTATGACAGAATTTTCACTTTTAATTTTGGAAGAACTATCCCTGTGGAAAAGTAAAGAGTATTTCACAGTGTATTTCAAAATGTAAACATTTTAAAAGAAGAGAAAAGACCTTAAAGACCTTCATGGTGAAAAAAGAAAACAAATGAGCTTTAGAAATGTAACTGAATTTAGTAATGTAGTACTGAGACAAATAAAAAGGCTAAAAATTGGTGGAGGTGGACAAAAGAAGGGCAAGTTTGGTCTTTCACAGTGGCACCTTTGATCACAGAAATCTCAGTCTGGTCTCATAGTCTCGAGGGCCTAAAGGAGATGTGTCTGAAACAGGTCACACATCTGCAGCCCCTGAGACTCACCAGATAAAAGCCTTTTTTTCAGAGTTGTAAATACAATTTAATGGAGGGAAAATCCTGCTGTAGGTGTCGTTTTACATGTTGTACACATTGCTTTCTCTATTATGTCTAGTACAGGTCAGCTTTTCCTGTCTACCCTTTGCACTGACAAGATTGCACTGACAAGACTGGTCAAATCATATTTAACAGAAGTAGGGGTTTGCGATTAAATGCTTTCATCAAAGACATGCTCATTTAATGAGCACCCAGATGAAGAGAGGAGGAGTTAAAACCACACCCACATATCCAAAAATAAAAGGCAAGAGAAGCTTTCATGTCTTAATGCACAGTTGCTGCTCGAGGGGTCAAGTAGTTCATTAAATATCTTTCAATATGTCCCTTCACACCTACAGAGAGATAGTGAAGGGACAGATTGTTATAAAATGTCACAAAGCATAGCTCAATCGCTCAGTCATTTTAAAGGCAGTCTGTTTTGACTTTCTTTTATCACAGCTTAAAATGCACACACAACTATAATAAGCCATTTGTATGTTGATTTTCCTGAAAAGTGTAAATACAGCAACATTTGCTCATGCAGTCGCATGACTTTGGTTTAGAATATCTGTTTATCCAACCAACACAAGGGCAGAATGTTTGGAAAACTTTTTGTTTTTTAAATAATCATTATAAAATCCATAATCATGAATAATTATCTCTTTGATAATTAATAATTTATTTCATTCATATATATCCCACTTTTTGGATTTCATGAATGAATCAATGAATGAATCAATCAATCAAATTAAGGTATTAGTACTCCAATTTCTGTTTAAACACAGTTTACCATGTTTAACAGTTGCGTAATGTCCCTCAAAATCAGCACAGAAAATGCATATTGTCCACAGATTCTGTCTGGAGCCTAGGCATGACCTATGATAGTACATATCAAATGGATACATCTATCCCTCATAGCCTCGTTTTGATTCACATCAAACTGAATTATGTCCCTCATCTCACAGACTCCACAGTTTCCCAGAGATGAAAAAAATTTCAGACTGGTTTTAACTGGGTTGTGTATGTAAACAGCTGTTCAACAACCTCAAATGGAAATGGACCCTAAAGCCTGCACAACCCTTCTGGTCCTACACTCATCACATCAATCCCCTCCTCTCCCCTCTCTATCAGGGCAGAGTCCATATTGTGCTGCTGTCCTCTAAACACTGCGTTCCCTCTCCCACAACCCGCAGGGAGCCTTGAGCACACACACATGCAAATAGACACTCTGTGTGCATGATGATAATCCCTACATATGCTGTCATCTAAAGAACGTCGGTGGCGGTTTGGACTTGATGAGAGTGTGAAAGAGTCTATTAGAGAGAACAGAGGGTGATAGCACTTAAAATATGAAAATAATTAAATTAATTAAAAAATACTCACAAACACCACAACAGATTTCAGTTAGAAAGATGTTATGTGCATTTGTATGTTTGGGTACATGTGTATGTGTCCTCAAATACACGTGATCGAGTATGTATAATTGCAAAAGCTATTTTAGTATTATTTATATTATATTAAAGTATTTCTTAATATTTTTTATCTGCTTTTATTTTATATCTTCAGTTTTATTTTATTTTATTTTTCAGTTATAATTTTTAATAGTTTTAGTTAACAACAACGATACTTTAATTTACTTCCCTGCTAAACAGACCAGCATGAATGTCCATGCTTGAGTGGAAGGATGGATTATGGCTCGGGCTAATGGGGCCAGTGCCGTGGGAAAGCCCCACAGTGGCCTGGCACCCAGAAACAAAGCACTGCAAGTGTAAAATTCATACAGGCAATCAGCACTTGAATGGTTGCCAATGACTGCTGGCACAATGTGAAATGCATTAATACACATTGTTGTCACCTTTGTCTTAGATATAGGGTGTGTTCATTCTAGTAATTGTTACTATTTCTTGCAGTTGCCACATTGTTTCTTAAATTTTAATGCAGTCTCTTATTAATTACAATTTCATCAATATCAATTTCAATCGCCAATTTCAACTTTCTGTTCCAACTTTACAGCCTTATACATGAACATTGTTGAACATTGTCCCATAGACATGGATTAAATACAAACAGACACAAACAACAATCAATCAGACTATTGACCTTAGTCAGGTTAAACGCCATATTGAATTTAACACGGATGAAATCGAGGCTGTGAGGGAGAGACTTGCAGTCTTTACAATGGCTCACACTGTATAAAGGTTCTAGATCACAACATTTTCACAACTCATAATTCATAAACTGTTTCATGGAGTTTTTGTCTTTTCAGAAAGATGTTTCATCAACAATTGGTATGATGTTAAACAACAGTACAACCCATTGAACGAAAGTAATTCTATCTCTCACAGCCTTGTTTTCATTTCTGTCAAAAATGAAAGTTGCTGTGTGTAATTTTTTTGACTGTACTAAAGCATAAAAATACCATAACATGTTCGCAGATATTTAGGAAATATGCTAAGTGTACATACTTGTTTCTCACTTTGAAATGTGCATTCCGTGTCAGAATGTCAACTGTGCTTGTTCCTGTTGTGTGTCCTCAATCTGGCAACCTGCATAAGCATCCAGTCTGAGGTGGAGGGGGTGGGAAAACAACTTTTGAAAATATTTTGAATTTGGACTGAAGTACGCATTTCAGCTGTCAACATTACATTCTGCACCTTTAAAGGGTTATCACTTTATATGATAAACATATTATAAAGCTTTTATTCACATATAAACATTCATCAAAGCAAACATCAGATATGATAAACAGAAGCTCAAGCATGCTTGCTTGTCATGCAAGAACCAATGAGGTTATTCTTGTGTGTTACACAGCACCAATGAGAACCAATGAGGTTTGTTCTTATGCATCAAGAAAGTACGGTTGTGCTTTTGTATATGTTCGCTGATCAATGTTTATGTCTAAAAAAAGCCTAAGTTTATCATATAAAGCAATCATGTCTCTTAAGAAAATTTGAACTAAACCGCTTGCTTCATATGGATTAGCTTTACAATCTCTTTATGAACTTTTTAAAGTGGAAGTTCTGTGGAGTGTCAATGGATTGACAGAAATCTCTCAGATTTCATTTAAAATATCTTCATTTGTGTTTTGAAGATGAACTTAAGTCTTATGGGTTTGGAACGACATGAGGATGAGTGATTAATTACAATTTTGTTTTTCTTCCATTTTTGGGTGAACTAACCTGATGCTACCCTGACTAAGGTCTATACTCTATATAGTTTTTTTAGTCACAACTGCACACAAATAATGTAAATTAGCAATTTGATGCATGTGACCAAAGTCACAGTTACAAAATAATATAATGTCCTCTCTGGCAAAAACAGTATGTGAAACTGGGGGAAAAAGGGGGTCTACAAATAGGCTTGTGCACCGGGCTCATGCAGGAAAATAATCCATCCTGGCAGAAGTGTCTATATGTATACACCCATAAGTGTGAGATTGCGTGAGACAGATGTGCACAATATTCCCGCCAACAAATTCTGTGACACATCATCCTCGGCATTTGACAACCAAGCTTAAAGTGTCACCATGGAAACGCGTACATTTCTCACATATTCTACACAGATCCATTTTGATCGGCTTTGACTGTGGTCACAATTAATTTTCATCTTTCCATCTTTCACCATCTGGGAGCTACAGGAGTGTGGCTTGCATCAGAGAAAAGGCCTGTGGCCCTTCCTATGTGCAGGAAGCTGGATCAGTGGAAGCGAATATAGGATAAGCTGGGTTCACAAGAGTGTTTCATTAAATGCGCATTAGTTTAAGAGAAGGGACTATTCATATGGTATAGAATGTTCAAAGGATGTTGCAGAAGTGGCTATTCATCTTTAGGCAAGTAAATAACTTATTGATTTGTAAGGAAGGTGAACAGACTAATACATTGATTGGCAGTGAGGTGAAGGTGGTCAACCAGTCAACCAGAGCCAAGGGCTTTGGAGTCAACCCTTAATAGTTGGTTGTGGGTGTGTAATGACCAAATCATCTATGATAGGGGTCAACGAAACACCTCATTGACTGTAAACAAAGGCATATGTGCAGTTTTGTAGATAAACACAAAAATACTGGTTGTACAATGCAGAGATCCAAAAGAAACCTAGATCTGTCAATCCTCAAAAAATAAATTGTACTGAGGTATATTTAAGTTGTAGACTTTAGTTCTTCACAGAGTCAACACATGACTACTGTACAATATAAATAGTATGTATTTTAAATTAATACTTTTTATTTAGCGTGGTAACATTCAATTGATCAAAAGTAACAATAAATTTACATTGTCACAAAAACAATCTATTTCATATAATATCATCCCAGCAGCCTTGCAAACTCTGTAATAAGAGAATACTGATGTCTTTCAACTCTGTAAATAGTGAACATGAATTACAATATGAATGGCAAGGCCGCTGACTTAAGCAGCAGTAAAGTAGCAGGAAAGCAACCATTCAGAAAACACATTGCACAATGTTCTTAAAAGATTTGGGGGTTTTTTTTTTTTGGTTTTTTTTAATCCAAAGAACCACATTAAAATCTTGATTAGGGCTAAGTTTGAACTGAATAAACAGAATAAAGACTTGAAGCTGTCATACCTCATACCTCATATATTTAAACCCAAAGAGTATTGGGTATTAGGTCAAGACTTTGCACACAAATATCTCAACAGTTAAGGTTGAAGGCCTAACATAGTGAAAGAAAGCAACAAGCTGCACTCTTTCTAAGTGTGAGCTCAGCGGAGCTAAGAAATCGCATACTGTAGTTGAACAGCCAATCCCGTTGATTTGAAATAGGGCTGAGAGGAGTGACCTATTGATCACAAACAGAGTGGAAGGAGCCAACGGGAAGGTGAGCTTCATGGATTGCCAGGATGGAGCTCTGGAGTGTGCAATTGATTCTGATTTGGAATTGATTGAATTGTGGTTGCCAGAACAATAGTTTAACTGACACTTAATGACAGAGAGAGCGTGAAGAGAAGTAGAAGAGGAAGAGAGAAACAACCCCTGATGAGTCAAAAAGAAAGTGCAAGAGGACTTAAACCATTAGCAGAATTATAGAGTTGCCATCTCTTCTGGCTGAACCGTAGCTGAAACTAGCCTCGTTTTGCATCTTTCTCGTGCCACACTGCAAGACTCGAAATTGGAGGAAGAAAGGGGAACACAGTGGAACAAATGTGTGGCGTTTAAGCCAAATGTATTATACTAGACTGAATCTTGTTGCATTTCAGTGTTTTACATTTGCAATCCCAGATTTTAAAGAAAGAAATAAAGAGGAAAGGCAACTGAGAAGACTGCACATTCAACGACAGTGTGTTTGCATATTATGTGTCTGTTGTGGACAAGAAACGGGCCTATTTGGAGAACATTTCTTGTGCACGGAGGCATCTGTTTCTCTGTATCTTCTTCAACTCTCTCAACTCACCTTTTCTGATCTGCCAAACCAAGCAGATCCATTCTGGCAGGTTGAGGTTAAATTGAGATGTGTGCCCTATTTAGAGAACGTTTCTTGAGCATTTATCGAACACACTGTGGCAGACATCTGTTTCTCTGTATCTCTCTGTTCACTGCAAAAAGTTTCATGCCCACTTATTAAGAGCCGTCATCTGTTGTATTTCTGTAGCATTTAGCACCCTCAGTGAGACACAGCTTCTTGTAAATTGAACAACAAATGTGTTAATGTAGATTTTTATATTTATATTCTGTCATTATGCGACTTTTTGTAATGCAAAGCATGCCTATTAGAGGGTCTAACGATTGAGACAAGCCCTATTTAAATGAGAATATCGGCATTCTCGCCACACCTTTTCTGCTGAACAATGTGTTTTCGATCAATGGCGCGTTCTTATTTGATATCAATAAATTGACTAGCATCTGTCTCAATGTGCAAATGAAGCATATTGGATCAGCTGTTGTTCCTGCTGTAAATCTACATCTCTTCCAGGGATAAGACTAGATCCACTGTGAAGGTGAGAATTAAAATGGATTTGTGGACTCGCAGTTCCATGTCACTTCACCCCCGGTAAGTCAGCAACAGAGAGCAGTTTTTTTGGAAAACCAGACAGCAGGCGAATTAAATCAGGTTGATGCCTGGGCTGCAGCCTGCCGGAGAGCGAGCAAAACCATGCTTCATTTGTCCACTCAATATTTTCAATGTCAGATTTTGTTGTGAGATCAGCTCTTAGAGTGCTCAGCTGAATTTTTTTTTCTTTCTCCTTTTTAATTTTAGAGCTTTTGCTCTTGATTCAACAGATGCCAATTACTCCAGGGTGGTTGCACCAGCATTTTTTTAACCCCAAAGATACAGGTGTCACCAAGGGAACGTGTCAAGTGAAGTCTACGCTCTTTTCCCTGAGGGATTGCAACAGGCGGCCTATTGCCATGGGAACTGCAAAGGCATTTGAGAGAAGGTTACCTGTGATTGGTTAATGTGCTTGCAAATACTGTTAGTCTTGTTAGTAGTAACTCCTTGCCTCAGCCTAGTATCACTGGAATTTGCCCCTTGGATCTTATCCCGGAGTCATGTGATATTGTTTTAATTTGTTTTTCACTACAGAAAAAAGAAAATTCTGTTTTCACTTCAGCCTGACGTCATTTCAAACTTGCATGATATTCTTTCTTCTGCCAAATGAAAAAAGATAATTTGTCAGTATCTTGAATATTGTGTGGAACACAAAAATGAATTTTTGAAGAATATCATATCCATTCTTTTTAAGTATAATTAAAATAAATGAGGACTTGGGTTTTGAGACTCAAAATGATAGAAAAGCACCATAAAAGTCATACTGTGTGTGAGACACAAGAGTAAAATTTACATTCACTGCAAATTTTAGCTTTCCTTGGCACATTCATGATTGTTCATCAGAGCAGAAATGTCTGATTTGTGAATAAATGATTCTTTCAAGTCAGAAATTTTCAATGAAATGGATAATACAGTTCACAAAACTATCTGAATGATTCATTCCCTAAGCTGACTGATTCGGTTCTAGAGTTAAATCGAGTGTATTTGAAACCTTTCAATTCTTTTTGAAGCGTGATAGCCCCAGGTTCATTTATTTAGATTATACTAAAAAGATATATCATACGGATTTGGAATGACATTTTCATTTGTGGGTGAACCATCCCTTTGAATTAAAATCACAAATACAGACCAGAACTAAATATAAATGATCAGTGCCTCCAAACACAAACTAGCACCCTTAATCAAAGAGAAACAATCCTTTTCATACGCTCTAAGTCACAAAGATCGCTAAATCCAATTAGGTAACGATTAGCTTATTGACTGGTCATGGTGGGTTTAGATGAACCAAAGCTAGACCTGGGAGAGATGGGACCCCACAAACAACAACAGGTGGGAAAGATCACAGGTGAATCTATGCCAGGTCTTGGTGCAGAGACCTCTAATGAATGGAAGTAGATCAATTTGAAATGCTTTGACACATGTGGCACACACAAGCACACAAGCATAGACTTGCCAACAGGAAGCAACATAGACTCAGACTGCAGGGCCTCTGTTAAAGCCTGGAGAGGGACGATCGATGAAGCCACGTGCCGCGCAGATCAATCTGGATTAGAACACTGGTAGGAGGCACTGGGAGGCCCCCTCCCCGTCCTACAGCGAGAGTATGCGGCCAGCAGGGGGCTCACAGAGGAGCCCTCAGGGAGAATCCTGGGTGTGAGATGGAACCATGGGAGCTTGGATGAATATTGATAGGATTTGGAAGCAAAGCAGAAAGAGTTTTGGGTTTTAAAAAGGATGAAATCTTGAGATTAAGCCACCCTTCGCAACAAGCAAATCTATCTGTAGGAAAAACGAATGGGTGTCATGTCCAAAATCATAGTCATTTTAGAGCATAATCATATTATAATATTATAATTATAATATTATAATCCTATTTATAAATTATTTACTGGTTTAAATACCCTAAAATTGAAAGGATTTTTTTTCTTTTTTTTCATCTTTTCTCTGAAATGTATGGGTGCTAGGTAGAATAGCATTATAAGTTAGAAAATATGCCACAGTTTTCTGCTTGGTATCAGATTATTAAAATTGGATATGCCATGGTATAAACAGAACATCAGAATACGGTTCACACATTGCTACTGCCACACAGTATATGGGTTTCTTCAACACTGGTCACTTTTAAGTTGACCTTTTTTTTTTGTTAAATGAATGTTGCATTGATTACAACTTGAAAACTTTTATCATACCTATACATATTTTTTACAACCATTTTTACCTTTTATGTTTACATTTTTTTTACCTTCATATTGTTTTAATATGAAGTACTATGTTTGTATGGGAAAAAAAAGTAAAATAATACTTTCCATATCTATAGTGTTCAAATAAATTTTTCACAGAGTATGATGTCATTCTCCCTGTTAGGCAGCTCAGAAACCACACAAACACAGTAAGCGTACTTTGCACTTTGCAGTCTGAGGGGCAAAACGAGGCTGCGACTGTGTCAAGAGATGAATGGCAGGAGAGAGGTTTAACTGGGACTTTAAGAGGCTGAAGATCTCAGACGTCCAACCCCAACACTTTCCTGAAAAGCAGCAGGAGGTTTGCACAAGTTTGGTCACCTTGAGTGGAAGGAGGAGGAGGATGGTGGCTATCTAGGAGATTTCAGACACACCGCTGGGGCTCTGATAAACCAGTAAAGATGATGAGTGTTAAGAGACGCTCAGCTGGATGGAGACTCCTGCTCACCCTACTAATAGGCACATCTGCTAGCCTGCCAGTACATCTGAGCATCACACTGATGCAGTTATGCCCACCTGCCAAGCCCTGCAGGGGGCCTCAATGAGCCGACAGAGGCTGGCCTGCAGCACACCGTGGTGGGCGTCCAATCATGCCTCAGGGCTGGGAGGAAGATCTTTTAGAAAACGAGGACTGAATAATAATTGAGCACTGTAACTTTTGAGAGCTTCTGAAAACTAAGTTCTCCAGACCAGATCTGGCAAACCTATCAGATCCTTCTGGCTGGTTGAGATTAATGTGATGTGAGGCCTTACGAAGACATGCTTTAGACAATTCTGGAATCCATACCGACCTAAGTCTGCACACAAAAGAAAAAAACAACTCAGTTGTGAGAGAAACAAAGCATTGTTGTGCCAGAGGGGAAGGTAAACATTAATTTATACAATCTATCACCACAACTAGAAATATACTCCATCTTTATGCCGCACTGTGGGCGAAATCTGCCTGTTTGCCTAACCTTTATGCTGTCTGGCTCTCTCTAAGTACACTTCTCCTTTTCTTTCTCTCTATTGTTCTTATCTCCTGCAGTGTTGTCAAAATGACCAGACCGTAGCACCGTGACAATTACACCCTGATACTCTTGTTAATTAACAAACCTGAAGATTTTGGCAAAACAAACGGAATCGGGCCATCAGCTTCACTGCAAGAATCTAAAATGCATGTGATGGAGGGATACTGAAGGGAAGAAGGAATGCTGAGAGTAGGTGTGAAAGAAAATGCCAACGTGCCGGGAATAAAAGCCCACTACTATCGCAAGTCAAATCAGCTATATGGTTCACAGTGAAAACATTATGTCACAATGTAAGCGTATGTTAGCCATGATACAGTATAACCCCTAACGATGTAATGACAGCTGAAAGCTGTCTGAAGCTGTTACCTGGGATTACTGATAGCCAGATGGCTTTGCCGCTGTAATTAATTAGCACTGTGACTGCTGAGCAATCCTTCAGGGTCTAGAAGGACATCAGAAACCAGACTTTGCCTCAGACGGCACCACCCACGGACCATTCACGGAGCGGCTGATGCATATTGCATATAAAAATGGTGAGTACTGACTAAAATCACCTATTCAAATACCCCTTGTGGAAGAAGAAAGCCGTCGTGTATACAACTGTGATGAGTGCTTGTCAGGATCAACTAAACGCTGGATGTGATGTTCACAACACCATTGTTGCAGTAAACTTGCAAGACATTCCTGAATGAAATGCACATGCATTTGTTATTGTGGGGACACTGATTTTACATTTTCACGCCCCTGAACATGACGCTGAAACAAAATAAACTGTGATTGGTTGCTTTACATGTCGGTCAGACATGGGAGGTCCTTGGCCAATGAAAGCTGCTATGGAGCCCAGACCTTCTGCTGAGCGAGACTATGACTTGGGCGATACGGTCCCTTAAGGCCTGTGACACACAAGATGATTTTCAAATCTTAACCGATTTTAAAACTGTAGGTGACATAAGACATAATGACAGACATAATGACAGTTTCAACCGATTTTTAGCATTATAATCCTCTGAACACACACAGTAGATGATTTAGGCGGACCGTGAGACCACACACTTGTTGACGATTTCACAGTGAGACATGATCTCACGGAGACTCGCGAGATCAAATGTGACTTGATAAGAAAAACAAATGGAGGACAATCGACGTTGTCAGCTGGCTCTCCTGGAGCACGTTCTGTTTTACAGTGAAGAACAAATTAGAAAAAAAAAAGAATATGGGTGATCTTCTTTCTCAATACTCCACTTTTGTGGCTGCCAAGTTCCAGTTATAGAAGCATGCAACATCCAGTAGGTGCCACTTGCCCGCTCTCATTGGCTATCAAGGGTATCACATCAGAGAAAGCCCAATCAAGAGTCATGTTTGATAATCTGATCTGGAGCAGTAAAATAATCGTAGTGACACCACACAATTGAGGATTTTTTTGGATAAAAAGTCGGTTGCAACAAGCCTTAAATTGTTGGGGGGGGGGGGGCAAATTGGGCTCAAAATCGCCCTTAAAATCTTCAAGTGTGTGGCCAGCCTTAGTAAATAAATAAACAAGGGATTTAAAAAAAAAAAAAAAAATCTAATACTATGGTTGATTTTGGATGCTTGTAACAACAACTCAGGTTTTGAAATGAAAATACAATTTAAAAATTAATTGTTAATGAAATTATTTTAAATATTAAACATTTATAAATTGTAAGGTGCCTATTTTGAAGATAAATACAGTAATTCTAAGAAAAATAAGTCTCTTTAAAAGGGGCTGTTTAAAAATAAAAGCATGCACATACAAGGGATGTGCAAGACTTGTCAACTAAACGATACAGCTGCTGTTAGTCCACATTGGAATTTATAGTCATTTACATTTTTATTTTGCACATTTATGTTTTGATTGATATGTTTTACAATATTAATGTTACATTTTATTTTAAAAAGTATATATCTGGAGCCAAAGACTTTGCATAGGTTAATTTATTTTTTCCATATCAGAGAAATGTCCACTCGTAAGACGAGCAAGGTGAGGGAGTATTTTGACTTGGCTTTCTTGCTGCCTGTCATGTGTACAAATACTTTTCATACACAAGAAGAACATTCAAACAATGACACACAAGCAGTCAATACCATTGCCAATACATTGACATGTGCTGACTTATGTTAACTAATCAAAAAAGACAAAGATAGACAACCATTAAATACCTCTGAATAATCATTGAATGTACTGTCACATGACCAAAAGCATCCTATTACCTAAAAACATTTAATTATAAATATTTCACAGTTGATACAAAAAGGCGCTCTTCGAAAGATAAAAAAAAAAAGACAATTGGTTTGTTAATGGCCAATTTATATATTGGTTATCGGCATCAGCCTCAAGTATTTACCAAGTGGTAGTGAAACCATGACAAAAGAACCATGATACAAACCAGACCATAAGAAATTTGAAGCGTTACACCCTACAAAGTACTAGGCTCCTACAATTAGCACTTATCTGTAGGCTTGCAAGGTTCATGCCATCAAGTCTTTGTGAGATACATTTTGTTAGAAAATTGTTTGTGGAGTTAACCACAATTTGCTAGTCCACAGTCCCTCCACTCAATCCAATAGCAATATTATTTAGCATCCAGGAGAGACCTACTGAGATGCATTAAAGGGCCCAAAGCGAAACAAGTACTCATTATTACCATTTGCCACCTTACAATCAAAATGCAATACACAAATTAAGCTGTCACTGCAAATCCATTTAGAACGGAGGACCAGGAGGCCCTTCACGTCCCCTGATGGAAAACAGTATCAATGTGCTCTGCCGAGAAGGTAATTGTTCTAATAATTATACAATGCCCATGATAAATGGACTAAAAATCCTGTTTTTTGCCAAACATTGAAACTAATTGGTTACAGAGTCTGTTAAAGAATGATGATTAATGGAGTTCATAATGTGTAGGCTTGTGATGGGGGGGAATAAAAGTCCTACACTTTCCTGGAGACACAATCTGACAACAACACAGACAGTAGCAAATCAATCAGACCCGGTGAGCAGCACTGATTGCACAGGGTCTTGTCTTCTGTTCTTCTAAGTCCTGATCGACCATCAGGGGCATTATGAATGGATCTCTAAGTGTGCATGTGTGTGCTATGTCAATTCTCCTCTTTTTTCCCCCCTTTTTTAAGCATCACCAACACATCGAGAAGAAACACAGATTAAAAGTAATAATGTTGGCACTAATGCCATTTTAAATCCTCTGATTTGCAACTCTGCATGGCAGCCAATGAGCTTTGTATTCACAAGGTCACCTCTGAAATGTTCCTTTCCATTTCAGAGGCACAGTGATTGTTTGCATCTGATGAAATCTCACCTCTTCCTCGTCGGAATCTGTACGGTGCTGCCTGATGGCTCCTTTATATTCTCTATCATACAATGTCTGCATTTTATATTCGTATTTAGATGTCGAGTATAAGGAAGGGGTTGATCCATTATCCATGGGAGGATGTCAATTCTGTGAGTATATTCTGATGATCAGGGAGATGATTAGTCATGTTAATATATTTAAGCAGTCCGTTCTGGTATTGCGGAATGAGAGAAAGCCGAATGGAATGCGGTCTGCTGTCACAGCGTAATTGGCTACAAATGAAAACTTTAAAATTCAATAAGAAGGCATTACCCATGAATCCATGCTTCAAGACAACGCAAATAAGGCTTAGATCCAAAGGCAAAAAAAAAGGGGTCTGCAGGGAAATTTTCTTCAAATACAGGAAACCAAATTAACAAGTGGCAAAGTTAAGTGGTGAAATAGTGTCCCGTGATGCAAACAAATCTACTGCTTTCGAATACTAAGAACCACAATCTAATCTAGCACTAATTTCACCAACAGCTACTGGTTTAGTCCAGCATGTACCTTTCTGAAGACCAGGAAAGAGTGCCCGGATCCCTTTTTTGTTGTGTCCATGGAAAGCAAGTCGAGGAATATTAAATAAGCTGGTTAGAAATTAATCATTGTAAAAAATATTGCAAGTGTCAAGGCCAAAGATAAACACATAACAGGGACCTTTGTCTCATTCGTTGGCCGGAAGCCTCTGATGGGGACAGTTAACTCAAGCACAATAAACAGGAGCAGGTGGATCAGGTTAATAGAGGCTACACAGGAAACAACTCTCTATTTTACAAGCACATGGATGGAATCACACAAAACACAACAAAATATACTCCTTGAGGATTGAATTTTGTTTTGACATTTTCACAAGGGGTAAAGATTCAGTGGAAACTTACTGAATGGAATATCACCGAAAGGGTCATCGAAATCATCCACATCGTCATCAAGGTATGCTTCAGTGGCATTATGGGAAAAAAGGAAGACAGTGGAGACAACAAAAAAGATGAATGTAAAAGACAACAAAAATCATGCATAAAAAAAGGAAAGCACAAACACACAATACTTTAAAGCACTCAGACGGAAACCACTACCCAGGTAAATGATTTTCTATAGCTGCGTCTCATGTTTTAAACAGGTTCATTTCTTACAAACAAGCAGGATGTGACTATACGCCACAGGTCTGCATGTTGTTGAGCTTTCCTGTGGTCTCACCTCAGTAAAAAGATTAGAATGATTTCAGCAGCAGTGACTGAGTCTGACAAGTTTCTCTCCTTTTCTAATTTGCATCTGCCGTGGAGCACTCTCGCTTCCTGCCACATATTGATAATAGGAGCGGCAGGGCCTTGTTGCATCTCACTATTAGTTGTGTTATTTCCAGCAGATGAGAACATTACTCAAGGCACATCTTGTTATGCAGGCGAGACCCTGCTGAAGCAGTGTTGTAAATGGAGTTGAGAGTTTGAGGTGGCTTGACTGTGGCATTCATGCAGACCCTGGACTGAAAAAAGCTAATAATTGAACCAAAACCATTCTTGGATCAGTCTCACTATTAAAAGCAGTCAACAACATCAATTGGCTCACAACTCAGCTCAGCAGTGATGGAGAAGATACTTTGAATTTGTTACCTATTTCTCAAGTGAGTGGGGGTTCTTCATCTTCAGCTGGCTGGCTGAAGCCACCACTGACAGGTCACATGACCTGCCACCATCCACTGACAGGTCAGATGACCTGCCACCCCAGCCAGTTACAGAAACTACTGAATGAAGACAGATATTCCAGTTTGGAAGCCACAGGCCTTGTGGTGTTTAATTAATTATGCTCATTAAATTTAATATAACTGCTCACTGGCAGCTCCGTCCAGCCAGCTGCTATTGAGCTTTGAGTATAATATGATCTCTAACACTCTCACTACAAGGAAATACATTAATTAATTACATTAATTACATGACATTAATTAATGCACAATTGTGCATCTATTATTTTATGTGACTGATGTTTTAGGGAGGTTTAACGTGACTAAAGCGATCAAATGACAGTGATCCTTCTAAGCTTTGAATTTAACGCGTTCTCTATCACTCTCGCTGCAAATACATAACTCAATTATGATGAATATCTTATATATTCTTTTACATGAAGGGAAGTCTATCCTTAAAATGGCCAAATGACCGTGATCCCGACCAATGAGTTACTGACGCTTTAGTGCAACCAGCCACTTTTAAGCTCTGAGTTTAACATGTTCCATTTCTCTCCAGGTGTGCTGCCAGGCAGTTAGACACTGAAACTCTACTGTCAGAAGAAGCAATGATGGCTTGGGCTGTTTCTGATAAGTAGCAATGCTGCCTGCATGCTTGTGTGATTTTATAAAACATCTCAGAAGCGAGTTAATATTCAGTAACTTCAGTTACCCTTCCTCCACCAATGAAAATATTTCCAACGAAGCCAGCAGAAACATTGCTACACCCAGCAACGAGCAGTATTGATGTTTGGTTCCTGAATGATTCTGTGTTATTGAACAAATCAGTTGAGTGAATGATTCAATGACTCACTCCTAAAGACAGTCGCTTGCTTCGTTTTTGAATGAATTGTTTGAGAGAATGATTCAATGGGTTGGATGTGTGAGTGAGCAAACAGCTCTCACCTACAGTTAATTGCGCACAGAGAAAAAGGAATGGAGGTTCACACTTTAAAGGGGGATTAGACAGCTAAACCAGACAGCACCCTCACAAGAAACAATTAGAGCATCCCTACCTCCATTCATCTATGTCATTCTCACAGAACAATAGCTACATCACTGTACATTAGGTAAAGAAAAGACTGAAAACATACAGAGAGCTTCTGAAAAATTATCAGGGTGTTTATATCTAGCATACATGCCCAATGCAAAGCAAATATCAATCTTATCTTCACTATTACCTCATTAATAATAATCATTTCAATTAGTATAGCACTTTTCATTACATTAAGCAATCTCAGAGTGCTGAACAGGGAAGAGAAGTAGATAAGAGTACTTAAAAGGGGATAAAACATTATGATTATGGCTGCAAATAGGCTGATTCCATCAAGGCAATCCTTTAGTGTCAGGGAAGCACTGGAGTAGTTTTAAAATAGAGCTTTATATCATTAGCATAGCTATGAAACGTTATGCCTCTTTTGTTTACGATCTCAATTAGTGAGAGAGTTTAGATGAGAAACAGAACGGGGCCAAGAATTGACCTCTGTGGGACACCATTGGTAATGTTGAGGTCTTTGATCTGGCCAAGTGTGACTAGCTGTTTGTGGAGAGAGACACACGGAGAACCGATCCAGAAGATGTATGTGCAGCTTGCACATGCACTTTGCATTTGTTTGCCCTGACTGACAGCTGGCAGTGGAGGCCATGGCAAAGTGACAACAGACCTTGAATAGCTTTAGCAGGAGAATAGTAGAAAAGTGATACATTACATTGCCTCTTTCATCACCAGGGAATGGATATGATGCACACTTAACCTACTGACCTGACAAAAACATGAATAAAAACAGAACTACTGTATACTTTCACTGAATTGTCCATTAAGCAAATGTGTAAATGAAGGTTGTAAAAAGAAATACTCAAGGGACACTGCATTGAGGGGATTTCAAATGACCAAATCCATATGCAACCTTTCTCTCTCCATCTGACTTTTTCAGACTTCATTAAGTGGTAAACTCTGGCTTGCTAAATGAGCCTGCCTGCATCAGCACTGTGCTGAGCATGGTATGATAAGTCATTATTGGCGAGTAAGTTCTCAATTAGCTGCGTGTTGTTGTAGTCAGCACGTTTTGAAAACATGTTGGGTAATATTTTACTACTGTTATGGCTCCCATGGAGACACCCATAAGGGGCTGCAAAGCAAATCACAGTACAGGATGCCGAAGCTTTCAGGATCTGTATGGCTTAGAGAGTAATAATTGGAATTTGTAATGGGTGTTGAATATGCTGAGAAGGAGAGTGCATTGGCTACCTGGAGGTTAGAGACCAATTCACCCAGTGTTGTTGTCATCGTGGGCAAAACTGACTAAGAACTAATATTGGCATGGCACTGATCAGTGTTGGGAAGTAACTAACAGCAGTAGCACTATTAAATTAACTACATTTTTCATAAGTGAGACAGCAGCTTAGCTGCTTTCAAAATAGTGTAGATTTTGAAGCAATAAGCTACGTTTTGCAGAGGGGGGATTCCCAAACTTGTTGTAAGGCGAACCACTTTGAACAAAATATTTACCTTCCTTGAGATTTTAAGTTAAAGGGGGACACAGTGATATTTCAAATCCACTGTTTGGAAATGTGTAACCAATCAGCATCGGGGGGCGTATGACGGTTGAGGAGAGAGAACGAGCAAGAGGGAGATTTGAAAAAAAATAAATAAATAAATAAAACTGCAGAACGAGAAATGGGACACATGTAGCGTCTGTGGTGGATCAAAATTATCAATACAACTATAAATTAAAGAAAGCTTTTAACGTTTGACCTCCTTCAGATAACCCATAGACCATGGCTCCGGCAGGTCTAGATGAAATGACCCTGGTGGCATCTTTGTTACCTTCAGTGAGGAGAAGCAGGAGGCTTTCTCCCCAGCTCTGGGGACTTCAAAGAGTCACCCATGCTCCCCCTCCACATGGCACTAAGGGCCATGTGGCATACCCAAGACGCTGCGAAAACCCAATACACATCACACACACACATACAGAGACACAAACATACGTTTGGAAACTGTATCTACATTTAGCCTCCAAATATGACTATACCAAAGTGTACCCGTTGCTGTATTCAAGTGAACGTGCATGTATCTCTAGTATATAAGATTAGTTATGATTGTAGCAGTGTTAGTTTTATTCTAAGCGGTATATTCAAGTATAAACTGTATCCCTCACTTTTTATGTGTTGATGTCCGACGAGTTTGGTCTCATTGTAAAGCTCTCTTTATGCCCTAAATAACAATGTATGTCACATCACTGTAAAATGCATTGTTCTATTTTAATGGTATTTTGAAGAGAATGTACTCAGTTCTGACACTTCATAAATTATGCAAATGAGGCCATAAATGGAGACAAAGAAAAAGTTTGCCCGCCAAAGTTGCACCCGCACCATTGGCTGACGCATCCGAGAAGGCGTTTGACTTGTTTGTCCTTAAAAGACATTCACACGCGTCTCTCGATTGTCTCTCGATTATCTCTCGATCGTCTTTCGATTGTCCGTCGCCACCTCACGCACGTCTCTCCCGGACGTCTCGGCGACCGCGCTTCCATCACGCGCTCCTCTGCATCTTCGGGACGACCATCTGTTTGGCACAAGTTCGCTTCTGTCAAGCCTCCGTCATCCTCCATCACCTCGGAGACGGACTCTCTCTTCTTTATTTTCCGGTTATCTTACTCTCAAGTTAAAACCTTGTTTGAAAACCCCGCCGAGAACCCAGTCTCGGAAAAGGACCAATCGCTCCAGCCGCACGCATTGAAACTCCTCCAGAAAGACACGCAACTCCAGCACCTAAAACACTATGCAAGTATAAAACTATTCTTTTCGAAGCGTTCTAAGCTCCATGCATAAGCTGAGTTTCCTTGTTGGCTCTCAAAGGTTTAACTGTTTGTAATTTGCCACTTTCTTTGATCACCTCTGTTTTCCTGTCTTTACTTTCGCTTTTGTATATATGTGTATTTCTTTGTGTATATCTAGTTATATAACGTTAGCACATGTAGTTGTAGTTTCGTATATTAAATACATTATATTCATGCTTGATTGCCTCTGTTGCTCATTCACGAACCAGGTCCCTTCTACGTTTGATTCTGCAAAACTGCTTTACGCTTTAATGCTATAATAGGAAGTTATTCTCGTGGCCAGAGACCAACTTCCTTTTATAAATAGTTTATGAGAAAACTGACGGTTTGCTGGACAAACTAGGATAGTCTTTCTCAAATCACTATTGAACTAGACCTAATCATATATGTAATTAATTATAATCCGTTGTAATTAATTCACAATATATGTGCATAATTCCCTTTTTGGTCGATCTATATTATAATTAATCATAACGCGTTATGACTTAATTATATATATATTTCACCCATAATTTGAGCTAATTGATTGAATACATGTAAATTCGCTACACACAATACAAAACAGCTCAAAAGAATATCACTGGAATGAAGGTTTATGCCTGGGCAAGCGCTTTAGGACCCGGTTATATTAGAAAAGCTTTCCAGCGCTGGAGAGAGCTAAGAGGTAAGGTCTGAAAACTGCTTTGATCCCGCTTATCATGTAAGTACACTGGGTTTTGATCGTCTAGAGCTCCTGTGCTGTTTGCGACTAACAACAAACACTTTGTATTTACTCGCGTGTACTGAATGTTTATTTTTTGTGCTTCCTTGTCATTCGTTCATTCACTGTGCTTTATTTTTCGTGAAGCATTTTGTTGCGCGTCAGCTGTGATAAACAGACATCCACTCGCATTGCGTGTGTAACAGTGGCCAGACAGTGAGAGTTGTGCAGTTAAACCACTGCGCACTGATGGCCGCTAGAGAATGAGGTGCTTAGCGTCATTGGTAGTGCATTCGCCTCGCATGCCAGCAGCAATCGGCCAGCGGTTCGAGTCTGACTCGGAGCAGGGTGGTTAGAATTGGAGTGTGAGTTTTGGAGGCGGAGCAATGAAGAGAGGTGTGTGTTTATTTGGGTTGATTACAAATATCAACAATGTCCAACAGCGTAGTTCAAATACCACTTACTGAACCTTTAAGTTTTCAATAATTTAACAATACATTCACTTTAATGGTTCCCTGGCATTGGTTATAGGTCAAATGACATGCAATCTTTCATCTTTTTTTTTTTTGTAGGTGTTTTATTTTGAACACAAACCCCCTGCAGTTCCTCCATGAACCTCCAGGGGAACCCTGGCCTCGGAAGGGGCAAATACTGCTACATCGCTGTATTTTGAGATAATGTGCATACAGCTTTGTGCCTGTGTAAGCTGATGCAATAATCAAATGCGCTCTTTCTAAGCTTCATTTTAAAGGGGGGGGGGGGGGGGGGGGTGTATCACACAGTTTCTGCCAATCTCATGTTAATCTTGAGTACATATAGAGTAACAATGCATCCTTTATATCTCTGAAAAGTCTTTAGTTTTGTCATATTTATAAAAGATAGATACGCTAAACCGAGTCTTTCCAAAAAAAGCAGAGATCCTGGAGGCGTGTCTGACGTCAGTGCTCTGGGCGGAGCTAAAGAGTCACAAGCACAAGCAGCTTCTGCGTAGAGATCGCATGCTAGCTGCGACATCATTATAAATAAAAAGGGTACAAAAATGTTTTGTTGTATTTAATTTTTAATTAAATGTTTAATTGTATCCAATTTAATAATAATAATAATGATGACAACAACAATAATAAGCATCATCAATAAAATATAGGCCTATTGCATCCTTTAAATATCTTAAATTTAGTTAATCTTTTATGCGTAGCGTGTAGTGTAGCTAATGTAGCTAGCTTTTTTTAAGACAAACTGTAGAGTACTGTATTGTGACTAGCTTGAAGTTTGGGAATCTACAGTTTCAAGTACAACCTCAAAACTGACACTGTTAACTTACCCAGGTTAGGAGATACTGATGAGGGGAGAAAAATCATCAAATCAGTTTCATATAAAAAGTGTATATTAACAATCTTTCCTTATAATCTATAAAAATACATTTGTATCCGCTCTCTCATAGCAAGGGAAACGAGGCCACACTGCTTTTGTCTCTGAGGAAATGTTGTCTTTTCTATTCTCTTTCCCCACCCCCATGCTGCCGTCAACATGGCCATGGAGTGACCTTGACGAGCACAAGCTCCTGGGTTCACAAACTGACGCGATTTGCACATTTATTAGAAACAGGATGGTGAAAGGATGAAGGTGAGGGTGCGGCCCACTGCTCCAGTAGAGGACACGGATGAATGAGAGTCCTGCTCTCACTCAGCACAACACCACAACTAAGAGCAGAAATCATCTCAGAACATTTTCTCTCCTTACCACAGTAACAACCACAGCATAAGGTAATATCACTCAAGAAATGCAGTGTTTTTCGACCACAACTTGATATGTTTATTTCATGCCTCAGCCTTATTTGCATTAATAATGCATAATTAATCATTAAAACATGCCATAATTTCTCAATATTTACACATAGTTAAGGGAAAGATTACACTGGAAATCAGAAAGGGTGAGGAAATGTAATTAGTGACTATAGGAAGAAAAAAAAGGCTTAAAATAAGTACATTAAAGTAAAAGTAAAGTTTTAAAGGAAAATTCTCTATTTAACTATAAAACAATAACAAAATGAAGAAAATATGAAGAATTTAGTATTTCTTGTTTACTGTTGACTTCAGACATCAAGAACAGAATGTTAAGAAAGAGTTATGGTTATGCTAATTAACCTTACTGAGTAAGTTTTGAATTTTAACTAAAAGTTATTTAAAAGTTGTAGCCTAGTTGACAAGACAAAATCTCTGTTTTTAAGGCACAACGTGTTCTGCTTGTCACTCCGCTAAAAAAGAAAGGGAAAATATGCATAAAACATGTGAACCGCATGCGAACCAATTAAAAGCTGCTTAGGAAATACAGTAACTGTGACTAATTCTAAATTCTCGTTCTCTATATTTCAATGCCCATTGCATGGACAGCAGAACTGTTTTGATATTAAATGTTTTGCCTTTCAAAGAGGGTTCTCCCTCCCAATTATTGATACCAGTGTTTGTTCTGCTAACAACCCTTGTGATGTTCAAATAATCAATAATCTCTTTTCTTCTTTTGTGTGCCTTTGGTTAGAGCTTGGTACAAAATGGTCAGACAGTTCCAGACATAATTTAGAGAGGAACTGCACATTTATAAAGACAGAGGTTTGTAATAACAGCTAGCTTAGCCCAAAGAGATACTCCAGTGGCTCTCTGGAGAGGAGGCCAGCCTGGAGATCGATGCCATCAGGAGGTAAAGTAATGGAGAAAAGAGAAGAAGGATGCCACACCCAGCAGTCCCTCCCCAGTCATCCGATTCTTTATGAAGTGACTGAGAAAAGAAAATGGCAGCCAGGATCAATAATCCCCTTCACTGAATTATAGCAGCTCGAGCCAACACATTAAAAAGTGCACTGCGTGTTCAATATCTTCAGCCCTACAGTCTCAAATCCAGCGTTTCTCTTCTGTGTCTTTATTGAGTCAGAAACATAGTTGTATTCATTGCTGGATTTGTCCTGTCCGCTGTTATTTCTCTGTTATAGGGAACGCTCAGTGGAGTGCCGCTCACTGACTCTGACGAAAGGAGAATTTGGCTCTCTTCCAATTCGGCTTTCTCTGCAACCCTGTGGAAATACGGGTCCCTTCAATATCCCAAAAAAAGCAATCCTAAGAAGGCAGAGAACTCTACAACCTGATTAACTCCAGCAATGCTGAAGTTTCATCCAAACATGCAGGGCTTTTTACCATTCAACAGTGAGCTGGGCTATCACGCAGGGGGGCAGGAATAAATGCCTTAAACAAAAGTGAAAAGTCCTTGGCGTTTAAATGAGTATAAACTGCACAGCTAAGAGTAAACCACCATGGGGCTGTCAGAGTCGCTCTGTCACACAATTCATCATGGGGCACTAATTCTCTAACAACATTACCGAGTCCTTCGCACTATACATTGTCACCAGCAAACTCAATCAACTTATTTAGACCCAAACACGAATCGCATTGCGATCCAGCCCCTGGAGGCCTGCCTTCACTGCTGTACGACACTCTGTTAGACTCACTGACTCTGGATTGACAACACTGGCCAAAAATGTGGGAAGAAAAGGAAATACAGTGAATATTATTATGTCAATGGTCTAGGTTAACTAAATATGAAAAGAGTAGTGGGACACATTCCACGTGTTGACTGTGTTTGCGCTCAGGAAAAAAATCAACCCGAAATCAACATCAATCCTGTACATTTAAATGTCTCTGGTAGTATTGTGATTCATTTTTGCATGCTATTCTTAAAAAAAAAAAAGAATTGATGTCAACCTTCTATGCACACCTTAGCAATAGAATCGCCATTGGTGTGTGTGTGTATGTGTGTGAGTGTGTGTGTGTGTGTGTGTGTGTGTGTTTATTAGCCAATGGCTAATGGTAGACATGCAGAGTGAAGATTTAGTCGCATATGCAAGCGTTTTACTCACATTGTAGAGGGTTGGATGTATTAATACATTAATAAATAAATAACCAATTGTATCAAAAGCTCTGTTCCAAGGCATCATTCCTATCTGGCATTATTTGGTGAGAAAAAAAACAAAAAAAACAATTCAAAACAATAGGCAAATAAGCAATCTAAGGAAAATGTATCCTTTATACAAAGTCAATCCTAGAATCCATTGAGCCAAGTAAAAGGGCACATATTCCTATTCATGTAGAAGAAGTACAAACAAACAATCAACGCAAACACAGTAATTGTTAAAATGTTTCAGGTTATCTTTTACTTGTACAATGCATTTGTTTTGAGGGCAGTTGTCTGGCATTATGGTCCTCAAAGCAGATTATAAGCACTAATTTAAAGTTTAAAACTAAAATGGATGATCACAAAAACATTAATGTACAGAGGGACAGGGACGGGGGTGGGGGTTAACAAATGTGTTCTCAAAAATAATAATAATTAAATTGCTTTCAAGTCTAAGAAGAGAACATCAGGTGTCTGAGAAACCACAGGCAATGCTAAATCACCATCTTTTGTCAAAAATCAAAGCTGAGAATTAACGCTGATGACTTCCGTTACAACAGCGAATTAGAGCACATTGTAGACATCAAATGTTCCACAAAGTAATCAGCCCAGCAGCTGAACACTGCACTCCCACAATCAAACTTCTGTTTCTACAGTGCCGTGATCATGTCTGACAAATTAACATAGACTTTGCGTATTTGACAAATATAGAGAAAGGGAACAAAAGGTACAGAAAGAGAAAGCATTAGAAAGCAATGCACACAGCCACTGCTGTTTATTTCTTTTTAAATCCCAGCATTATTTGTTACAATAAACGTCTTTATATTATGTGGCGTTCACAATCATTCCTGGCTGCATTGATGTAGGTGCAGCAGAGGCCACATACTGTTCGGTTAGTGATGGAAATTGTAGCTTTTTGGGACGGCAACTGTAAATTGGTCCTGATGCAGATAAAAGTACCTTAAAATCACTATTGTTTTGCTACCTTCAACACAACAACTCCGTAGGAGCGCTGAGATTGTTTGTGTGTATGTGTGCGTTTCTATTTTTAAGCTAAATAGAGAGAGACAAAAGAGAGCATTTAAAGTCTATAAAGAATTGATTGTTGATTGTTCCTGAATTTTCATATAAAACACAGGGAGGTGGGAAGGTCTTTTCAGATAGCAAGATTGCTAAATGTGATGTGTCTTTGTGCTTCCATGTGTCTGTTAGCACGTTTGTGTGCGTGTGTGTGTGTGTGTGTTTGTGTGTGTGTGCGCGCATCACAGGTTCGACTAATAGAGCGCCCCGAGTTGACATTAGGACCAGCATTGTCGACAGTAAATAACAATCAGTGCAGCACACACACAGAGACAGTAGGGTGACAGACAGATGTACGTCTCAGAAAGGTCAGGCAGCTAAATATAACTTCCATCTTCACCCCCCTTTATGATATATTGTGGTGTTTGACGGTTGGCCAGTGGCAACAGAAAAATCTACACTGCATTGAGATAATATGGCACGGTTAAGCTCAGATTTACTGGGGCCCGATTGATCGGCGCACATAAAGGGCCCCTGCGTCGGCCTGGGTCCGTTTCATTAACTAAAGCTGCAATGTAATGAACCCAGCAATGGCAATCTTGACTCCAGTATTTGACGGGAAGCAAGTAAGAGGACTGAAAGAGACCTCTCAAGGGAGAGTTGTAAAAAGCAGGAATATTTAAAGCTTGAATCAATGCCCATGCCAACTCTTATATCATCTAATGCACGTTTTAATCATTCTTCCCTGAGACCAGTGTTATTCGGATGTAGGGCATGGATGCTGCGGCAGAAATTTACAAGTGTTCTCCTTTTACCTGCGAATGGTGATAGTATACAGACTTTTACGAGCACGGCTGCCGGCTTCCCGTAAATTTTCCTAAACGTTTGGGAAAATGAAAAGCACAGCAGCATGTTGCTTTATTTGTTTGTTTGTTCAGCGTTTGCTTGTGAGGTCAGCAGAAAACAATAGTTGCACACTTCAAACCACATTTTTTGTGTTAAAGGTAAAAAAACAAAAACATTTAAAACATTTTTAAAACAAATAAATGAATAGTACTTTTGATATTTTTTTTTTATCAAATTAATAATACATAGTATTTATACATGGAGTGGCCGTCACGTTGAGATTACATTACTAGCTGAATACTATATGATTTACTGCATCTTCACAACTTCATGGAATTAAATGTATGCATTTCTACAATGGCATTTGGTAAGTGAAAAGGTTTGTGTGATGCTGACATCATTGTCAGGTCATACAGATCTCCGTCATTTTTGGTCATACAGATAAGAATAATCCAACATTCGAAACTGTAAATGGTTTGCTTTTATTTCTGTATATTCACAATAACAACAAAACGTTGTGCTTTTGTGAAATAATGAAAACAAACAGGATGCGCTTTCTGCCGTCTGAGTCTTAAGTGAACTTGAGCGCGTCACAAAAATGAACCAAAACTCAGCATACACTTGACATGAAAAATATATCTATGGAAAGCTTTTAAATGAACCGATTCAAATCTAAAACAAATATTCTCATATTATGTAATCCGGATGAAACCTGCATATAGGCGTGTCCACTACTGCGGAGATGACAAGTCAGCATCATCGACTTCATCTCTGCAGCCGAAAACACTCAAAACACTAGTTTATCAATAAATTATTAAAATGTTCAGACGGTCTTCTTCCGTTTGAGCGCTGATTAGGCTATGTATTATATACAGGCAATTAAAGGCTCATTATTATGATTTATATGGTTTATATACACATAATTAGTGGACTAATCGCTTAAATGAACAACAACTAGTCGACTACAAAAATCTTTAGTTGAGGGCAGCCCTATTATTATTATTATTATTATCAGGGCTCTACAGTTTCACTCGCATTTGCTCCTGAAAATAACTGCGTGCGACTGTGAAAAAATATTTAGGTGCACTGGTGATCTACAATCGGAATAAAAAGTACAACTCCCAAAATGCATCTAAACTTAACAACATGTTATGTTTCATACTGCAATCGGCTGCTTTTCAACCCTTAATTTAAAGACTTTGCTTCAGTCAGCAGAGCAAGTACAAAAGACATGCACTCGGACTACACTTCAAAGATTGTTTACAAGGTGCAACCGGTGTGACGCAGCCACGCGTTTCTATGGCAAGACCATCTCAGGCTGCTGTTTCTTTGCAGCCAAATTAATTGTAAATACTACATTTGGAAAATCATAATCAATGTCGGAAATGAATGGAGGCTTAGGGCAAAAATGCCTAAATAAAAAATAAAATAAAAACACACGCCACATTTTGAATGCCCCTGCGCATATTACTTTCACTTAGAGGTAATTCGGAGGTGGCAATTGCTTGAATGGTGGGTGGGTTCATTATTATTCTTAATGAAAACAACAACAAAACAGTACAATGACAAACTCGCTTAAATATGCGCTTTTTCATTTTGCTTTTCAACCAAATCTTCATCCCTCGTCTTTCCTCGTCATTCAGAGAAGTGAGGTGAAATCTGACTCCTGCTGCTGATCTGGGCTGCGACTCTCATTCGGCTCGCTGAATTGAGCAGACGCGTTCAGTTTTTAACTGTAGTGTCTATTTTCTAACTAAACTAAATGATTATTATTACTATTAAAAAAAAAAAAAAAATCAAAACGACAGTGGGGGCAGTGTCGCGGTCACGGTGGGGAAGTGATATAACCGGTGTTGCTGCTGAACACCGGTAACACAGTCGATCTCAGCAAGCCTAATATGTGAAAGTTAAGTAATACCACACGAGTAAACTCCTGTTTCTCCTAGTATTGGCATGATGTGATACTTACTGATCTGATTGAAGTCCAATAAACAAGCTGATATTAAGTGACAAAATTTTAGCCACAGTACTGTCTGTTTTTGCTCAATTTCGTGAAAATAGTTTCAAACAAAGCCTCACCAGAACTGTTGTATGTCTCCAAGCAGCAGTGAATGAATGAATCTGCGTTTTGAATGACTACCACATTAAGATTTACCGCCACCTACTGGCGGTTTTATTTTCATATTTACATTTATTTTCATATTTACACATTACATAGACTGTTTTTACTTAAAATATTAAACTTTTAAGGATTCTTTTTTTTTTTTTTTTTTTTTTTACATATTTCTAAATTTAAAAAAATTATATTTAACATTAACAACATTATTTACCAATAAGCTTCATTAAGCAGTCTATGTAAATGTCTAAATAACACCACTTCAGATGGAGCTTCTGTGCCACTTCTGCAGTGCAAAGATGGATTTTTTTGATGATTATTTTATATATTTTTTTTTGATTGGTAACAGTCTGATTGGGTCTTATTGTTGTAATTGGATTTATTGTTTAACATCTAAAAACAAATTTTCTATTTTAATTTAAGAAAATGATTAAATATGATGCATACATTTAATAAGATTAGAAAAACTGCTCTTATAATGGTACAAATGCCCAGGAAATTCATTTAAAGGGGCAAATATCGCCCTGTAATAATGTCTGTTATTGATCAGAAAGTGCTCCTAAATTTTTGACTGTGCTCCTAAATTTTTTTTATTAGGAGCACAAGTGTAGAGCCGTAGAGCCCTGATTATTAAAATACAGGTATATTCAAAATACCACAGTATTGCAATCAAACACAACTGTGGTAGCACAGCATTGGTACTAAACTTTTTTTGTCCAGCACATTCATTTTAAAAGTGTCAGAGTTTGTTTACCTTCCATCAAATTACTCTATGACATTTCCCTCCTTTACAACTTTAGTGGATGAGGTCGATACAACCTTTGTGGAGATTCACAAAAAGCTTTTACTCAACCTCAGCGCTAAACAGGTCTGACAGAAAAGAGAGAGGCTTCTTCACAAATGATTTTATCCACTTCACTGTCAACCAGCAGCTGTATAAAAATCTAAATGTTGTTTATTGATTTCTTGTTTCTATTCAACATTAGATAAGAGGTTAAACATCTATAAATGGCAAAGGACAAAACGGCGGCTGAAAATTAAAAGTGAACTGGAGTTCATAAGTAGTTGGTACTTGACTTGGAGTGGCCCTTCCATTAGCAAAACACGGGATGTGTAAGAAATAATTATGAAAGCTGATGTGTTTCATCGAGGGTCATTAGTTGTGTGATGAAACTCTTGATTTGAGTTCACCTCAAAGAAAGTTAAAACAGTATTTCAAGAAATATATTCTGGCACAATCCCACAGGTCTCCCACCAATCAGCATCCTTTTTCAGCAGCGTATGCAAAATAGTGCAATATTCATTAAACACATCCTGCAATCACACAAACCGCTTCATGCATCTGTACGATGTTCCTTTAGCCCACATGCAGTCAACTCATTTCGGCAAGTATCAAATAATTCCAGTCCCCCCTCTTAAACATGAATATCCCAGCATGCAACTTTGATTTCTCTCTTCTTCTACTGATGCTCTTTTCTTCCTTATTAACAAGACCTCTCCTGATGCTCCCATTACAGGACTGATTGCAGTTATTTGCAGAGAGCTTCATTCATACTATAATCTTCGGCACAAATCTTACTCGCGCTACACGTTTGCATAAAGGGGGCACAATCGTTTTGGTTCAATCTTGTTGGTTTAATGTGAGCCCGCCCCCACGTTGTTGCAAAATTCACTTTAACCAAAGCATGATTCATGGTTATTCATTCAGAGTAAGTGGAGCTGATTTAAAAAAAAGGAAAACAATTGCAGTTGTTGTAATAATGATATGTTATGGTCAGTCCCATAATCCTCTCTGATACACAACAGCAGTTATCTGTTATGCATACAAGTCAATGCAGGGCTCGAGTAAATTTCTCACTCACTTGTCCAAGTAAAAAAGTTATATGGGGGGGTGGGGGGGGCAAGTAACAAGTAACTAAGGCTACGTTCAGACTGTCAGTCCAAATACGATTATTTGTATATCCAATTGGAACCTGATCTAAAATTATTGATGTCCACATTGTGTATCACAGTTATTCAGATCCGATTTGTGTGTCCATGTCGCTGTTTCATTTTTCGAAAGATTTGCATTGGTTTCTATGGCAAATGATGTAGCACTGGTAGGCATACGCCAAAAACAACAACCACAACATAGAGGGGTTTGCAATACAGATGTTGTCTTATTTACAACATGACAATGTGTAGCCGCCGCGCTAAAGGGATTTCAAACCTTGAATAGGATTTCAAACCACATATGAATGTAGCTCGAAACGGATTTGTAAAAATGTGATTTTTGTGCCGTTCAGACTTGCTTAAACTGATCAGATCTGGACTGAAGTCTAAACGTAGCCTAAGTTACGTGCTGGGGTACAAATTCAAAATGTTCAGTATGTTTCTTCTGTGAGTTTCTTGTCTGTGCTGTTATGCTCATTTGTTTTGATTGCTCCATGAAAACGAAATTCTCAAATAGATTTCTCTCATAAAGAGACAGGAAGCGAGCCTCAACAGCGTGACCTTGTTACCAGAAATACACTATCCCTTATCAATCGCTACTTACACTGAATGTAATCAAATCAGAGTCATGCTCGCGTTTTGATGCTTCCCTAGTTATTTTTTGTCAATAAAGTTTAAAAACTACAAAATTCTCTTTCACTTTCCCCTTCAAAAAATCCAATTGTACCAGACAAGCGGACAAGCGTTATGTCGAGTCTATGGTCATGGGCTTCCCACACTGACAGACAGACACACAGCAGGGAAACATTTAATCTTCAAACTTAATTATCTTTAAACATATTTTTTCCTCCTGTAACAGAAAACGAAGAAACCATCAAGAAGAAAACACAATTTTCTAAGTTCCCAACAAAGCTTCTTAAACGCTTAGTGACGCAGATCAGTGTGGGAGAATACAAATAATCCAGCAAACAAAAGCCGCCCACTCTTCTCACAGCATGGGGCGCCAATGTGGCTTTGTTTACTGAATGTGATGCGAGACACTGATCGTCAAACCGCAGCCAAAAGCAACTCGCATGGGACCACAACCGAATGATGGGATAATTTCTTATCTGGCTGGAGTACAAATACCTATGCAAACAAACATGCTGCAGAGTGCAGAAAAGACAGCCACCCTCGTCTGGATTGCCGGCCACCGCTTCACTCCTGCATGAATAGCAATATACAACGGAAATACTTTAGAGACAGCAGCAGGAAATGACAGCACCCATGCAGCGTAATGGAACCCCAGACACGTAAAGATCACTGACTCTTTGCTCTGAGAGCCGTAGCATGTGGGCATTAATCAGTCACTCAAATCGAAGAGGCTTCCAGTCATCCAGGCTGCTTAATAAGACAATCACCTGGCCTCATTATCAAGCTCCCTGTGCACCTTACCCAGCATCAAAAAGGAGAGAGGATAATATTCTGAGAAGATCACATGGACAAGACGACATCGATAAGCAAAAAGAGTCGAATGAGGGTTTGTTTTATCCGCCTCAGAGGGAATCACACCCTTTCATTTACTATTGACTTTTTTAAAGAGAGCTGACTCGAAACTATCTACTAGTGTGTGTGAGTCACAGTATGAATAAAGCTTTTGTTATGATGGTGAACAATGTTCTATACATAACATAACTGTTTACAAACAAATGCTCAGCAGTGACACTTCTTCAAGCACCCCAGGAAAGAGCTATTTTAAATTAATGCTAAGCTGAAATGGACCACCAAGTGCTTTGTGTGTTTGTTGAAACACTCCTTCTACATGCTACAAGATCTTCATTGATCTAGAGACACTCAGGATTTGACATGAATAATGAAATTTCACAGATCGCAATCATTATGTTCAGTTGTTTTAATAAGATCAGGGACCAGTTGCATAAACACAGCCATTATGTCAAGACTATGTATTAGGAACCTCTCTGACAAACTTTTTTACCTTCCTCAAATAAGAGCAATTGTTTTTAACTTTCTATTCATTAAAGAATCCTAAACTAAAGAACTATCATGATTTCCAAGAAAATATTAAGCAGTACATCTGTTTTCAACATTGGTAATAATAAAAAATGTTTCTGGAGCAGCAAATTTGCATATTAGATTGATTTCTGAAGGATCATGTGACACTGAATACTGGAGTAATGGCAGCTGAAATTTCAGCTTTCCTTCACAAGAATAAAATAAATAAATGACATTTTAAAATATATTAAAATAGAAAACAGATTTAAAATGTTATAATTTCACAATATTACTGTCTTTAATGTATTTTTCAGCACTGCCCAGTCTTTGCTAAAAGCTGCTTGTCTGAAAAACCTGGAAGAGCAGCTGCTATTTTTATCCTAACAACTTCTGACTCTGTGCCCAATCAGATATTGACTAGTAAGCCCACGTCTAGACCTAACATCTCAAAAGCATAAATGGATGTTTTTAGTCAAAGCGGGTGGTAGACTTTGAAAGCTGCTTTTACATCAGGGAAAGATTTTCGGAAGAGGCAGACGGAGGGTGATAATGGATGAAAATTTCCTTCTGACCCTATTCACTCTCCCTCTGTGAGTGACACCTGTCTTTCAAAGTGATTGGTCCATATAACAAGGCAAAAGAGGAAGATGAGAGAGAAAAGTATATTGAAGTGCATCAACATGCGCAAAAATGTGAAAGAAAAAAGATAAGGGGCAAAGATAGGGGTGAGGCTTCAAAGCGTGTTAGAAGTGGAAAGACAGAAATGACAGATTTACTTGCTTCTATTTTGAACATATGCTTTCTTCCTTGTGAGAACACATTCACTGAAAGCAATATCCTGCTTCTAATTCAGTTCAACAGCAAGAAAGCTTGGTTTGCTCAAGCACAGATTCACAGAAGTATCAGTCACATCCTTTCTATTTTTTTCATGTTAGCATCATTACAGGAAAAAAAATAAATAAAATTAAGCAACGATCTAAGAACATGTGTGGAGAACATCCATGACACTTAAGGCCAATTCTCACAAAATGAGGTAAAATGCTCCTTATGGAAACACCACACTTATGCAAACGTTCATGATGATAATTTAAAATAATAGTTGCTGAATTTTGATTGGCTCATGGAAGCCTTTGTTGTGGATTTGTCTGACTGATATTATAAGCACGTTAGCCCTTATCCCTAAAAAGATGCAACATGCCACATTTGCTCAATAAAATGGTTAAGATGGGATGAATTTGGAATAGCATTACATTATGAATTTATATAAATATAAGAATTACCTACTGAATACATTTATTCAAATATTTATATTGTAGAAACAGTAAGGGTAGTATGCTAATTTTAATATCATTCTCAATTCATAATCATTTCTAACTTTTATATGGCAGAAACAGTAAGAGAAGTATGCTCGAAGAAGCATACTGAACTCATATAAAGATATATTAATACATGGCAGAAACAATAATAGTATGCTATTATGCCAAAAGCATATAGAATTCATTTCTTCAAATATTTATATTGTATGCAAGTTTGCTATTCAAAACAGTTTGGGGTCAGTAAGAATTTTTATTTATTTATTTTTTTTATTTTTTAAGAAATTAAAGAACACTACTTTTATTCAGCAAGGATGCATTAAATCAATCAATAGTGACAGTAAAGACATTTATAATGTTACAAAAGATTATATTTCAAATAAATGCTGTTCTTTTGAACTTTCTATTCATCAAAGAATGCTGAATAAAAAAAATGTACGCAAATATTTTGTACAATTGTACACAATAAATGTTTCTTGAGCAGCAGATCAGCATATTAGAATGATTTCTGAAGGATCATGTGACACTGAAGACTGGAGTAATGATGCTGAAAATTCAGCTTTGATCACAGGAATAAATTACTTTATAAAATATATTAAAACAGAAAACCGTTATTTTAAATTGTAATAATATTTCACAATATTACTGTTTTTACTGTATTTTTAATGAAATAAATGCAGCCTTGGTGAGCAGACGAAACTTCTTTTAAAAACATTAAAAATCTCGCCGTGTCCAAACGTTTGACTGATAGTGTATCTGGCAGAAGTAAAATTAGTTTGCTATTCTCAATTCAGCAATTATTTTTTTGTATAAATGGGATAGGACAAAGTTTTGCATGTGACCTCAGAAAGGTGAATTGGTGCTTTGTCCCCTAAAAGCATCAAAACTCATGTCTATACTATATTTATTGAATCTCAGTATCTCAGAAAGGCAACATATTACAAGCTAAAAAAAAAAAAAAAAAAGGCTTTTACTATAAATTCTGTATATAAAGTATTTTACTCAATTTACCATAGATGGTTCCTCTGTGACTCACACATCCTGCACACATTATCAGGCACAGCCTGGGCGATGTTTAATTGGGATTTCAATGGGAATGAGCCACGGTGCCGAACTGAGAGAGACGGTGTCCAGCTCGCGTCCACTGCTGTCAAAGCAGACAGGCATGCGATCTGGTGACTGGCACACGCTGTGCCTACGCGTTTTTCTGTGCCATAAAAAAAACTGTGTCTGGGAGATTAGCATGGCAATTATCTGTGAGGCAATTATCAGCCAGCGAGATGAAGATGACTGCTTTCCAAGGTGTTTCTTTATGTGTTTAATAGCTGTAGAGTAGTTTGATAAATTGTCAGAGCGAGTTTGTGCAATTCAGGAATTCACAGCTGATGGATCTGTTTGAGGTTTGATACGGTGAGAACTCAATTAATTAGGATGGGTTTTGTCTTTTCATTAACCTACTCTGACATTTTCTACAAACTATGCTAAGATTAAGGATGCCACCAAATTAACGAGGAAGTGTGGAATCGAGGAACATGTAGCAGAATTCCAGCTAGGAAGGTACCGATGAGGATTCAGTCGTCAACAACAACATCCATGCAAGCAGATGTGCAGAGATGCGAGGGGGGAGAAAAGCCACAATGTTTTCTTCTTGACGAACATGCGTCCTTTGACATTTTAAAAACTTCTTTCGGTGTACTGTCTTTTAATATTAATTGAGTGTGACATGTCATGTTGAATCCAGTCTATTTATACACATTTTCAGTGGCAGATTAGCTTGCCGTTTGACTAACAAAAGCAGATGTGGTTTGCGTCGTTGGGGAATGATTACTGATGCACAGTTAGGCTATAACACCCTGGTAAGAGCAACACAAAAGGTACCCGAAATGCATTCAGCTCTAAATGAGTCGAAAGCAAATAAAAGTGAATGTTTTATCACATGTTGCACATTTTTGGCATCTGTTCTCACACACCTTACACTCTAAAAGCCTTAAAGATTTCTCTCACACCCTCAATTTCTCATAAACACGAAACTCGCTCACTGCTTTCTCGCTCTCTGACACTATCTCTCACCTGATTCGTCATCAGACTTGTTCTCGTTCTCAGAGTCGGTGAGGGTGAGGGCTGAGTTCTCCCGGCTAGAGAGGCCAGAACTGCGGCGGGACTTGATGGCGTGGCCCCCCCACAGCTGGATGGCTCGCTCCGGTGAGATGGGGCCCTCTGGGTCGGAGTCTGCATCGGAGCCGGCGCTCAGAGAGTAACCGCGCTGCAAGAGGCCGATCTCCGGGCAGTATGCGTTCTGATGCGGGGCCGGTTCACAAATGCCCAGCTCTGCTAAAGTAAAGTTCCCTAAAGTGGTAAAAACAAAGCACAATCTGTTAGTTGTTGAAGCATGTGGAGGACCTGGCCTGAGAGAATTCACTGATGCTGCCTTGATGGCTTGATTTCTTCACATTTACACACACTAGACACAGCAACTAAATCTAGGAACTAATGAACTAGTCTATCACAGTCAATGCACTGCAAAAGTGCTCTCTAATAGGATCAAATACTTAAAATCATCACATAGCAGGACATGAAAGACAAGATGTCATGACTATGCAGCACTTTGACAGCATCTTAATACTAAAACAAAACATGTATTATGATACCAGACCACAATTATAGCATTAATATTAATCAAACAACAATACTGACAAGAAAAAAGAGAAAACCACTCATTGCTCTTGCCATTTATTTCTGACTGTTTACTTAAATAATTGCATAAGAAATATTTTCTTAATTGAGAAATACTAAAAGGCCTCACACTTTTAGTTTAATTTGTTTAAATTTATAATATTTCACTGTTTTCAAAAAAAGAGTGTTATTTAGCATTAGTTTTTACTGTGGTATCACAAATCAAGAAATGTCAGTGGTACTGGTATCAACTGCTGAAACTCTGGCATTGTGACGCGGAGGAGATGTGAAACACTTGTACAGTACCTGAGTATTTATACTTCAATTATAATTACTCATGATTTTATTCGAGTACCTTTGAGAATAAACACTTACAAAGCCAGGCCAAAATAACACTTATGTTTTATTGCTTACTCTGGTAACACTTTGGTATAGGGAACACATATTCACTATTAACTACGACTTTTGCCTCAATAAACGGCTCATTAATAGTTAGTAAGGTAGTTGTTGTAGCATTTAAGTTTAGGTATGGGGTAGAATTTAGGGATGTAGAATCTGGTCATGCAGAATAAAGCATTAATATGTGCTTTATAAGTACAAGCTAAGTTGCAAACTAATAAACAACTAGGTAAAAGTGAGAATTGTTCCCCATACTAAAGTGTTACCCTTACTCTTTAAAATTATATCTTCAAAAGTATGTATTTCAATAGTCTTCATACAGTAAACTATCCTCGTATTAACTTTAGAAGTGGAAAGACAGAAATGACAGATTTCCTAGCTTCTATTGTGAGAACACGTTCACTGAAAACAATATCCCGCTTCTAATTTAGTTCAGTTGCAAGAAAGCTTGCTTTTCTCAAGCAAAGACTCACAGAAGTATCAACTTAACTTTTATTTAAAACAGCCAACAAAATCAATGTGAATTCAATGTGAATTGAATACATTATGTTCATACAAATTTATTCAACCTTGTGAAGAGACTTCTTTTCAGTCTAAAGCCATTCATTTTAATATATGTTATAATTAGTATTGGGGAAGAAAAATTGCTCAAAATTGGTCACTGATCATGTACTGTGCCATTGCCCCATCTTTCCATATTATTGTCCTGTCTTCTCTACACTGTCTCTGGAGAAAAATGGTCCAAAAATAAATAAATAAAACTTAAAAGTATGAAATGCACACACATGTTCAACAAAGCCTACATGCACAGTATATAACATTTTTAAAAAATTATAATAATAGTAATAATTGCACTTTTATTACAAATATATAACAATATAACAATCACTAGTTAATTTACTAATTAATCAATACTGTTAAATGCAATATAGTTCACCCTATTATATATCATTTAATATAATGTAAGTTCAGTATAAGTGTCATTGATGAATAAGGTTTTTAAAAGTGTAAACAAAAAAAACAAAAAACATAATGGAAATATAATTCATTTTGAAGTTTTATTATGTGTTAACAATGAGATTATGTGGTTTTTATGATCAATTAACACTGCTTTTGTCATGTTTTACTAGATGGACAAAATTTGTCACCAAAAAAGTCATTTGGTTTAACCAAAATTTTGGTTTTACCGAATGACACTTTTGGTTATACTGAATGACGATATTTTCAAACAATGCTAACAGGCTGATATCTAGCTAGCTAGCAAAAGGACAATCAAACATTTTATATTTAGTACAAGTTTTTAAAATATTACAACATTTGCCATGTTTTATAACAGTTGTACTGAATGACCTGATGTTTCAGGACGTGCGTATGAGCAAGTGAAAACATGAATTTTTCAAATAGTTAAGAGAGAATTAGTTATTTTGCTTCACAACTATGTGGTCTTTTGCAGGTGTCTAATTGATGTCACATCCTGTCACATGATATTGACAGCATGACTTGATCCTATCTTTGTTTTTTTGTTGTTTTATTATTAATGCCTTTGGACAAAAAAATTGCCCGTCACATCATTGACCCATAAATATAACAATTTATGCATTTAAATGTGCTTCCTCCATCTTGACTCCTTGTCACTATGTGCTCCATGGTGGTTTTAAGGCACAATTGAAAACTGCTTTGGAACTTTATACATATACTGAATAGAACTAAACTGAACATTCAAACTCTATTAAGACGGACTTCACAAAGCAAATGGGGGGCAGCAGGTGCCTGAGGTTTAACTACTTAAATCAGTAAACGTCAGCTCAAATGGCAGCTCATGTGTGTTGCAGGGCTAAGGGGCCTATTTTATCCTGCAGCTCTTTTTACCTGCTGTGAAATTTCCCTCACAGCATCACACCTCCTACTTTGATGAGTGTGACCGCACTCATGCACATACACAGCCTTGACACACACCACATTCACAGAAAGCTGGACAGAACCCTCCGCTAACTAATATATATAATGCACGTCATCCAAATTAAAGCACATCAAAGTGAATCGATAAACACAAGGGAGTCCCAATTAAGGACAGGCTGTGGGAAAAACAATTAAAGGATAAGGCATGCGCAGCCAATTTCTTCTCTCCAGTAATTAAAAGAGTCAATGCATGCCCTCCAATAAGCTGAAAATGAAGAAGCAATTTCATTCATTAACGCTCTTTAAGGCAGGAATCTTCACAGCGGTTGAGATCGATATTGCTAAAATCAAGAGACCTTGATAGAGTTGCTTTATTCCTGACTATGTGGTGGGTGGACATAAAGCAAAAAAAAAAAAAAACCACTTTTGATCATAGTAATGCAAAGGTAATTATTCCCTTTAAAATTACATTTAGGTTGTGAGAACTGGAGACACAACTACTAATATTACTACACAGCTAGACAATAACACTGAATATTCCTATGCTAGTAATGCTACAAAAACCACTAGTACTCCTATCAGTCTAGTCAGACTGTACTGTACCTGACATGAAGTAGCTCAGGAACGGGGAAAGATCCATGTACTCTGTGAGGGCAACAACAACAAAAAATGCAACCTTTAGCTTAATACCCAACTAATCCGCATCTAACCTGCAACATTTATTACATCTAAATAACATCAGGGTTTCAGTATGTACTTCCATCTTTGTGAACATTTCTTGCATCACCTCACAAACACTGTACACTGCTGTGCTTTTCAAATGTACAAAAAAGATTAAAAAGGTGTGTCTATAACAATGACATTTTTGATGGCAAACAACTAAAATGTTATTCCTAGGTTGTGTTCTGAGTACTTAACGTATATGTGTGTATGCATTGGTGAGTATGCAGATGATATTGCATATGTAAGTGACATACAGCACGATAAAAAAAAAAAAATCTCATATTTCCATATTTCAATTAAAATCGTTTAATGCACAACTATCCGTGGATTATCCCGCTTATATCATTGTCATTTGCCAGCACTGATAACTTGAAGCCGTTACAGATGTTTTCACCGGAAGTGTAAAAATGGCGGTTATTTTCGTCAGATAAGGCTCGTTAGATTTAGCATTCTGTCTGCTTCGAATCAGACATTGAGGTAAAGTAGTGTGTAATATTACATTTATTTTGATGAATGCGTGATATCATTATCATTTATTTGAATGTATTATCGAGAGAGAGAGAGAGAGAGAGAGAGAGATGTTTGTGAATTACCTGTGTCTGTTCAGGGTCTCTTATGAACAACGAAGCTGTGAGTTTAATTACTTCAAACCCAGTGATGTTACCCCTCCTTGCTGAGAAATGTAATGTAGCGAAGCTATTTTAATAACGCTTGCGGGCCAGCGCTGATAACAAGTTTCTGTCCTCCTGAATGTTTCTGTGTGTGCGCAGCGCGAACTCCGAGTGACGTATGCTTGCTTGCGCTTCTATGAAAACAGGCTTATTCGAGATGTGCAGACAGATCGGCGCATGACATCAAAGTACCGCGAGAGTGTTTGGGGAGCATACGACTCCTTGGCCCTGTCCCAAATGGCACACTTCATATGCATTTTCGGTCTTGCGCGTGTCCGTTGAGTGCGTGAGACCGTGCATGAGACCGTAGGTCGTCACATTTGTCATTTTAGGTTTCAGAAGGGTGCTCGCGAGCGCCCCCTTTGGGTCAATATGCTCCCTCGATGCGCACTATATATAAATATAGTTTATTGTATTGTTATCATTTTCGTTTGTGTATTTTTTTAAATGTTATATTTAATATAAATGTATTAATATATTCATATTTAATATTAGTTTATTTTTTTATTTTTTTAACAGCCCAAGCATACATACAGGCCTATAGAATGGTGCGTAACCATTCTATTCATACATCTGAGTGAACGAGAGGGAGGGAAGTTAGCCAGGGAAATTAGCAAAGGAAGGGCATAAAAAATTTGGACTTAAACACAGCCCATGGTATAAATTTATTTTAAATGTATCACAAGCAACCAAATAAATAAATAAATAAAATGTTTGTTTGGTTTTAAATTAAATGACATTCACACATTTTAAGTGTAACTTAAGTGTCAGAACTTTTTTTAGGGCACTGCATATTTTATTGAGGAGTAATATGCGTTGTTATGGTGCTTAAATAAACGTTTATTGACTCATCTAAATAATAATAATAAAAAAAAAGTGCTAATATACAGACACTTTCATCATCAGCAGGTGTGAATGCCTATTTAGTTAAAAGGAAGGAAGAAGTGAGGGAGGGAGGAGAAAGAAAAAAAGAAAGAAAGACCATAATTATTTGAAAGTATTGTATAATTATATGATACTTTTGAAGAAGATTCCAGTCATATTTTCTTTCTGTTGTCCAGCTTAGAGGCAGTGCCATATGCATGAAGACACATACTCGCATAATGTTTGTTGGAAATCTGCAGACTGTGAAAAAACAGACCATCTTGCTCCCTTTTTATGTTTACAAATTTCTAGTACAGCCAGATGGAAAAATACCATAGTAAACCAAAAGAACAGGCATCTTTTTCTCAAACTGGGAATCATTCCCAGAGTGGGGACCGATCCCAAAAACACACTCAAAGCTTGTCGAAATCACAACTCCCAAAGGAGGTGGTCTTTCACAGTGAGAGGCCGCAAAAACAAACCCACCATCCTCAAGACCTTATAATATCATCAAAACGTCTCCTAACATCAATATGCTCTTTTAATGTGTGTGTGTGTGTCTGTGTGTGTTGGATGCAGTTCTTTTTACAACAAGAGATTCTGCCCTTATTCTCTTGTGGGTTATTTACTCAATTACACACTTTTTATTACCTCTGATCATCTGGACTTTACTCTTGTCTTTATAAGCTCCTACAATCATGGATCATGCATCTTTCTTCATTCCCACTTCTGCTGCCAGTAACTGCAGTAAGAGCCACCACGCTCCATATTCTCTTAACCTTTGGCTTTCTATTTCCTGTGCTCACTCTTTTCCTGACAGTGGTCCTCAAATAGTAGAACTCAATTCTTACATGTCATGCATTTGCTGACGTTACTAAACTGCTTCCTGCAGCTATCAAATACAATAGCCTGAGGGAGTAAAACAATTTGTCCTGGTTCCATAGTTGTCTAAAAATCACAGTTTTTATAATGAACTGTTATTTACCAGCAACATTTTGGCACCATCTGAAGATAATGTTGACAGGTCATATTTTTATGAGCTGTGTAAGAAGGCAAATGCATGAATGCAAATGCCTTAATTGAGTAGGCTGATTAAAAAATCTCTACAACCCACTATACAAAAAAGTACATTTATGTGCAAATACACTGCAACCTATGCACAAACCCGCAACAGTAGTTTGTTTGTTTTCATTTTTTGAATGGTATTTTGTACACTGTGAATAAGATGTTAAGATTTTTCATTTAATATCATTCTAAATTATGAGATATTGTAAGATTTTTTTATGTTTTTGAAAGAAGTCTCTCATGCTCACCAAGGAATTTATTTGACAAAAAATACTTTAAAAATAATACTGTGAAATATTATTTAAAATAACTGTTTTCAATTTCATTTTAAGATGTAATGTGATGGCTAATAGGAATTTTCAGCAGCCATTACTCCAGTCTTCATTTATTCTAATATGCTGATTTGTGGCTCAAGAAACATTTCTTATCATTATCAATGTTAAAAGTAGTTGTGCTGCTTACTATTGTCAGACTGTAGTAGCAATGATGGAGAATTAAACAAAAACAGTATCATAAATCCAACTGGGAACACGGAGGAAATCACAATAATAAGCATAGCAAACAACCACGTAAAACATAGACAACACGGAACAATGAACAGAAGGAACTAAGGACTTAAATACACACAGGGACTAATCAATATAACATGGAACAGGTGCATAACTCAAATCAGAAACCATGGCAACTAACAATGAATGAGAACTCAGGCAAACAGGAACAAGGAAAATAACGAAAACAAAATCAAAACACAGTGAAACTCGGGTCAGAGGTCATCATTCCGCCGGAACTCGACTCTCTCGTGAACATGTATGGCTGTTGCCAGAAAGCCAGTGACTATAGTTTATAAAATTTTAAATATGGATATTTTTCTTTAAAAAAACCATTGATTCGCTTCATATGGAATTTATTTATTCCCTTAAGTTGTATGGATTACTTTTATGATGGATAAATCATAAAATCATGAATTTATTTATTTGAAATATGACATATTAACTGTAACATTAAATGTCTTTACTGACACATTTTGATCGATTTAATGCATCCTTGCTGAATAAAAGTATTAAATTCTTTCCAAAAAAAACAAAAAACAAACAGTAGTGTATATATAGAACACATTGATATTGGCACTTCAAATCACACCAGAAGAAGAGCTGCACTCTAAACGATCACCTGACTGCACATGATTCAAAACAAACATGAAAACACCAGTGTAAATAATGCAATGAATAATAAAAACAGTCAGCAATGAGTTTCTCATTGCGTGATGCATGCTAAGAAACAGTTCAGCGTCCAACTTGGTAGAAATCACAAAATATAAAAAGTCTAAAAAGTCTGGGGTCTAAAAAGTCTGAGATCTCAATGCATATGTATTCATTTTAAACTGTTAAAATACTTTTTTTCATCTCTAATGTATACAGTATGTTAACAGATTATCATAATTGTAAGCTCTTAGATGCTGGCTATTCCAGCTTTATCTGTATATATGGAGCATAACATTCACCCTCTTACATCAACATATTACTGTTTGTGCATTTTTAAGCTACTTTAGTGAATCTGTAAATAAATGTAAATATAAATGCAAATAAAGTAAAAGCTGGTGGAGAAGGTAGTAGGCAGATCACTGGAGAGACAAAAGTGATACTGTATCACTGTCATTAATTGTGTGTGTACATGCACTTCACATACGTACAGCTGATATGAAGCCATTTGCAGTTTGCAGTTGTGGATGGTGATATTTAAATACCTGTCTACTGATTTAAAGTAACGGATCTATCTTTGTATCTATATATCTATCTATCCATTCATCCATAACTTCTCAGAAATGACTTTCTGTAACCCTACCAACATATTTCACCTCATTTCCCATTCCACTTTAAAAGCTGGTGCCAAATTAGTCCAACATGTAAAAGTGTAATTTTAAGTTCAAAACTTATAGTGATTCTGGAGACTATTGGGGAGTTGCATTGGATTTTAAACATGGGCTTTTAGAGACTCTAATCTGACATACAGTGCTTGTGTCCTGGCTGGAGGTGTGTCACGGCTTATGTTTTTTGGCATTAAAGCCTTTTACAGGTGCCCGAACACACACTGAGGTAATTTACGGGCCTTACACACCTCAGAGTACTAACTCAAATTCCATTTTGGGCCCCAAGAGTGGAAATTGTCCTCTGGTCATTATGCTTCATCAAACCCATGAAAGAAGCATGACTTTACTGAGAGAGGGGGCTGATTGGCCATTTGAGTAATATAAAAAGACCTCCGTTTTAGCAGGGAGAAGGATGTGATTTCTGCGTCCAGATCGGCATGCCTCTCTGCAGTCTTTCTATAACCCCCCTCACCCCACTACTGATGATGGCGGGTAATTGACATGCTCCAGAGAGCGTCTTTGTGCTGCATGTTTGTTCATGTTCTGTGGGCTGATGGTTATTATTGTTACTGAAGGCATGCACTAAGGAAATGGAGCTCTGCGGGAACCTGCGAGAGTAGGTGAGCACTGACTGATTCTTATTTAAATCTGCCACTTGACCAATTCAAACTCTTTTAAAAGAAACTTTGGGAAGAGTTACGCATGGAGTACACTATTTTTAAGTTGTCACACCTACCTAAAATATGTAGGAGAAATGACGTACAGTGAATTCAAGAAGTTTTTTGGACACTTTAGATACATTTTAAAATGAATAATTGTCACTGTGTTAGAATATCAAACCAAGTGACATTTATTTAAATAACAAATTTCACAAAAAGATGTTTACTGTGTTTACATAGAGAAAGGACATAAATCAAGGTCAGCCTGCTGTGTTCTAGGCAAGGTATGCTATGAGGTGGATCGTGAGATTGTGGTGCAATTAATGAAATGACACAGCTGGCTCTGCATCCCTCTTGATATCTACACCCAGATCCACTCAGTTTCTCAGCTCACGCACACACACACACACACACACACACACAAACATGACACCTTCAATCAATCAGCACATGTTCAGATTTACCTCTTATTCAACACTCACTGTATTTGTGCTCTCCAAGCAACTTGTTAATGTACTGCTCTATAATTATATTGCTATGGAGACGCAGTTGGGTTCTCCATCATTTGCCCATGACTACTACACCTACATTTGACAGAGATACAGATTTCCCATAATTGACTGATGGCACACTGCATTCCATGGGAAATCAGCTACTGCTGCAGTTACACAATGTTGAGGGTAATGCAGCACAAGTAACACGTGTTAAGTTAATTTTTGAATTACAAACATAATTCATACCCAAGTTTATATATACAGTGCTTAGAGAAAATCATCATAACCCTTCGAAATAGTGTATTTATTTGTCATACAGCCTGAAATCAAAACCCATTCCAAAAAAAAAAAAAAAAAAAAATTATTTACTTTATTTAGAAATTTATTTACAGTTCTGTAAATTAATAATAAAAACAAATCTGAAAAACTAGAATAACAGGGTTGGAAAAGTCATCAGTCCCCTGATTTAATACATTGTAGAGCCACTTTTTGCTCTAATGACAGGCACTATTCTTTTTGGATATGTCTGTACTAGCTTTGCACACCTAGATTGGGGACATTCACCTTCCTATCCATAAGCCATTGTGTTGTTCTTTTGGCGGTATGTTTAGGATCATTGTCATGTTGGAAGGTGAATGACCTGCCCATCTTCAACTGTCTAGCAGAGGGACGCAGGTTTTCCTCAAGAATTTGGATGTACTTGGCAGCATCCATTTTCCTGACCAAGCTTCTTTCTTGCCACCCTGCCATACAGGCCAGCTTTGTGTAAAGCTTGTGAGACAGTTGTCACATGCACAGACCGACCAGTCCCAGCCATAAAGCATTGTAAGTCCTTCAAAGTTCCCTTTGGCCTGTTGGTAGCTTCTGTGATCAATGTCCTCCTGGCTCGGTCATCCAGTTTGGACGGACAGCCTGATCTAGGCAATGTGTTGGTGGTGCCATACGCTCTCCACTACTTGATGCTCTGAACAGTACTCAGAGGGACAGCTAAAGCCTTCAAAATGTTTTTGTAGCCTTCTCCTAACTTGTGTCTTTCTACAACTTTATCCCCGAGGCCTTTTGAAAGCACATTCCCAACCATGGTGAATTCTTTGTAGTACCATGCACTACTGACAGTGGAATCTTAAAGAAACTTGGTTTTATTCTAAAGTAATCAAATCCACTACAACTGATGTCAGGTGGGGCAATTAGCCTGTTTGATCTGGAAGTTGATTGGTTGCACCTGAGCAAGTTTATAATGGTATATTCTAAATAACTGTTTCCTATTTTAAAATTTAATTTTAAAAGATGATTTGGTGCTCAAGAAACATTTCTTGTTATTATCAGTGTTGAAAATGGTTGTGCTGCTTAATATTTTTGTGGAAACCATATGTTTTTTTCAGGACTCTTTGATGAATAGAAAGAACAGCATTTATTTGAAATAGACATCTTTTGTAACAACAACAAATGTCTTTACTGTCACTTTTAATTAATTTAATGCATCCTTGCTGGAAAAAAAAAAAAAAAAAATCATTTTACTGACCCCAAACTTTCGAATGGATGTTATTGTTTTAATGTCTTTAACTTTAACTTACAAGAACACACTAGCACCTTCTAAACTAGTGGTGAAAAAGGTAACGAAAAAGTAACTAGACATGTGTTCAGTATAAAATGTCAAGATGTAACAAGACTGGTTATTTTTACAATTAGTTGCGCAATATCTTAACACCTTACTGTAAAAATAACGGTCTCCCAACACTGTAGATACTGAACGGAAACTGCCGCTTCGCCTTGGCTGAACGTGTGAGGATCACATCAAGCAGACTGTCTGATTCAGAGCCTCCTACCTGTCCCCGTGACATCAGATCCTGCGTGGGGCGTGCTGGCACCGTAGGTGGTATGCTATCATCGGTGGTCTCAGAAGGGCAGGGTGTTAATTGAGAGGGTTTACGCTCAGCAGTGGGTGTCCAGTGAGTTTTCGCAGAATACTTGTTCCCAGGATGCATAGCACATCATTAGGGCCCCCATTAATGTTGGGACATAGACTTAACAGCTAAGCAAGAACAGGGCCCTCAGTGTCAAACGCCCTGCCCCATGTGAGCCACCTGCGCCACACAGCCACTCAACACCTTTTAATTGGGCAGCAGAAATAGATCTGACCCCACGGGGAGCCATTTGCCTCTCATAAACCACCTGACATAAGCCCTTGATATTAACACCATCACATACGCTGCAAAAGGCTTCACCGCTAACATGTTTGAAGACCTGAAGGAAGCAGATCTAAAGCCTTGGGGAGTGCTAAGAGGGTGAGTATATTTTTTGGTAGTTTGATAACGTTCCAAGTTGGGGTCCCAATGGTGGCATCTGGTTAACAGTTTGTAAATTTGTCGTGACAACTTTATCGAAACATCTGTCTGCATTTGGCACTCCATTACACTTGTATAATGGCTGGGGTTGTGTTTACTAATCAAACCAGAGAGCTCCAAAACGTATCTCTAATTTATGAGACCTTCAGTGTTTCCCATTACAACACAAGCTCGCTACTCATTACACAAATTGTCATTTTAATCTCTGAAAAAAAAAAAAAGCATGAGAAATGTCTGAATGTTTTAGAGTCTTGAGGCGCTGTGTAAAATGCTGTATAAGGCTGGATTTGACAAAGTATTAAATACCCTGCGCTCAGCAGTGTAGTACCGTAATTGAACCCAAGGGCAAAAGCGCCCCAAATCGCAGCCACTTAGCCACGCAATACTGTACCAAATATTTAATAATTAAAAAAATCATTCCTACAGAGGGATAAAACAACAGCCTGAGAGATACAGGGAATGACATCTGCAATTAGGCAGAGCTTAGCAGGCTGGTGTCAGAAGAGGTGACACAGCTGTCCAAACTGTAAGTTTAATCGGCATATCATGAGTGCTATTAAGTGCCAACTGACCCCCTGATGGCCTTTAGAGCTCAGACTGGCCACTAAGTCTTTTATATTTTGGATATAGTGCCCCGGTTCCGGAGTAAGCTCTTTCAATAGATGTCTCAGCCACCCATTGCGGCTACAATGATTTACCATGAGCAAAGTGTTTTTGAGGTACAACTTGAAAGGTTGTGTCTTAAAGGATTAGTTCATTCCAGAATTAAAATTTCTTGATCATTTACTCACCCCCATGTCATCCAAGATGGTTATGTCTTTCTTTCTTCAGTCAAAAAGAAATTAACGTTTTTGAGGAAAACATTCCAGGATTTTTCTCCATGACTTCAACAGTTACCAGTAGATTGAAGTTCCAAATTGCAGTTTCAATGCAGCTTCAAAGGGCTCTGTACGATCCCAGCCGAGGAATAAGCGTCTTATCTAGCGAAATGATCGGTCATTTTCAAAAAAAAAAAAAAAATTATATATATATATATCTTTGTGATGCGCAGATTCCATCTACGCACGTGACATAGATGGAAGTACCTTGGTAGGGCGAAAAACACCATCTCATTTTCTCCTCCAACTTCAAAATCGTCCGAAAAGGGTGTTTGACTTAGTCTTTGCATGTTCGCTTTGTAGACACTGGATCGTTACTTCCACCTACGTCCCGCGTGACCTTTTCAACGTGATTACGTAATGTATGGCGCGTTGTAGAGCTAGTGCAAGACGAGCATTTGTGGTTAAAAAGTATATGTATATACACTACCAGTCAAAAGTTTGGAAACATTACTATTTTTAATGTTTTTGAACGAAGTCTCTTATGCTCATTAAGGCTGCATTTATTTTATAAATACAGAAAAAACAATAATATTGTGAAATATTATTACAATTTAAAATTATGGTTTTCTATTTTAATAGACCACTATATGGAGAAAAATCCTGGAATGTTTTCCTCAAAAACCTTAATTTTCTTTGACTGAGGAAAGAAAGAAATAAACATCTTGGATGACATGGGGGTGAGTAAATCATTAGGAAATTTTAATTCTGAATTAAACTAATCCTTTAAAAGACCCCAAAATAATATAGCCAGTAATATATATTATTCTAACTGAAGGTTGTTTGTGGTTGCCATGGAATGTATTAGCTTTAATATAGAAATTGCACTCAGAGGTGTGTATTTATAGTCATTTTATTGTAGCTTTGAATCATCCAATCAGAATTTAAAACCATCATATTTTTTCAAGTCACTGTAGCTGTTTTTAACTATATCTGTATAAAACGGCCCCATGCTATTCTAATGTTAAACTGTGGGGTACCACACTTTTCACAGTAGAGAAAACTAATAATAATAATATTTGTATTATTATTATTATTATTATTATTATTATAAGTATTATTAGTATTAGTTGCAGCTGTTGAGTCTAAAGAAAAACAAAAGGAATAAATAAAGGGATACAATAATATTATTATTTCAACTAAACAGCAGGTCATGCACATATATGTATATAAAACAACAATTCAGTCCTCAGGGGAATCAAGATAACATAATGAGATAATGTTGGCTGTGATCATAATGTGCATTTGCCTTGAGAGATTCCAAAACAGATTAAAGGCTTTCAGCAAGAATATGCCATATTAAATTCTTAAAAGATTAAGCCACATCATGTTAATGCAATTACTGTGAGGCTGCTGGTATACACGTACAACCAAAGTTGAAAGAAAGAAAGAAAGAATATCTGTTCAAAATATTTTTCGTCTGTTTGGGTGTGATCTCCTGCTGCTTGAGTTTTTCACAAAAAGCGTGGTTTTCCTTGCCTATCACTCAATATGTGTCACACTCAGATACAAAAATAATGTGTCAAATATTTATCATATGCTTCAATGAGTTAATAATCTCAGACTACAGGATGGTTTCAAATGATCTTCAGCTCAATCTATTGAACTGGCGCCACAGTCAGACAGAATAACTTAAACTATATTTTGTGCATGATATATTTCTAATGTTGCAAGCTACTAATTGCATGACAGAGCTGCCATACCAAGGATGTTATTTATATTATATTTATGATATTTTCATGAATATGTGGCATTCAGATTTATAAATAAAGGACATATTGAGGTATAGTCTGAAGACATGTTATTTTAAGGGTAATGAGGCAGAATGCAACACTATAATTTTGATAAATAAAGAGATAATCAGTTGAAATGGTATATACTGTATGTGCTAAAACATACTCTCTCGAATCTAGTGATAATGTCCGATTAATTTTAAAATGTGGAAATGTAAATGTTGCTATTTGAAAATAAAATAATAATAAAGTCCCAAGAATAAATGTTTGAGCATTTTCCTGAAGTTTTTGGGGTTAATTAAATGCCCAAGGTATAAAAATCTTTGCCTTGAAATGAAACACTTTGCTTGTAAGGCTTGACAAGCAGACTAGTTACAGACAGAGGAGCGTCTGGAAGCTTCAGGGACACTTGAAACCAATTCCCAAGCCATCAATAAGCAAACAAGAAAACTCTCAGCTGTCTCAAGGTTGATGTGAAAAGAGTTTCAGGGTGTTTGGGAGAGTGGACGAGGCTACAGGGCAATGAGAAATAGAATGTGACGAGGACAGAGGAAGACAGAAAGACAGAGAGGGAGAGACTGCATTTAATCTCAGAGTCTTTTATTTTTAATACCCGCCAGGTTCTTTTGTTCTCCCTTTGATCTTTTCCTGCCCAGATTTATTGCGATACACCAACAAAGCACAGAATCAACAAAATAAAATAATCAATGAAATGTGTGACTTGACAGCTAATTCCACATCAAAACAGCAGCTGTAGGGTGAGGAGAGGGGACGAAGTGGGAAAGAACGAGGCTGAGAAAGGTCGAGTACAATGTCATAAGCACACTGCTGAGGGACTCCTAAACAGAATATGACTAGCTTGTTCTTGCTTCTCTCTGAATTCCATGCACAAGCTATCAGCTTGTTTTAGTTAGCTCATAAAGTAGGAATTAAGGGTTGCAGGGTGCTGTTGTCCTCTGAAATCCCAAATAAAGCCTGTGTAGTTTGGAACAAGAACCAACACACAAATCTAGGATCAAACCGGATCCAAACAAACACCCCTAAGGGACCGCTAAAGCCCCTGATGTAAAACTCATTAGTTCGGCAACTAATTGTCATTCTGTGTGATGACTGTCTATAAAAACCCCAAATGCACATTATGCACAGTTTTATTAGTATTATTTTTATATAGTTAATTAGACTAATTTAACAAGTTAAAGGGTTAGTTCACCCAAAAATTAAAATTCTGTCATTAATTACTCACCCTCATGTCGTTCCAAACCCCATGACTTTCGTATATCTTCGGAACACAAATGAAGATCTTTTTGATGAAATCTGAGAGCTTTCTGTCCCTCCATAGACAGCTACGTGACTACCACTTTGATGCTTCAAAAAGTTTATTAAGAGATCGTAAAACTAAGCATTTTTTTCCCAAATTTTCTGAAGAGACTCGATCGCTTTATATGATGAACATATTTAATTTAGGCCTTTATTCACATATAAACATTCATTAACTCAAACATCAGTTGTGGTAAACGGAAGCTCAGGCATGTTTGCTTGAGACCTTTATTTGCATTCCGAATGCTTACAGCAATGAAAAGAAAAGCTTGCTGCAGTCGATGTTGTTGCAGGACAGGCCGTGAGTATAGCATCTCTACTGAAGGCCTGTGCAGACACAGATGTGCCTCTGTAGACACAGATGTGCCCCTGCAGGGGTGTTAAGACGCAGAGGGCCGGAGAGTGATGGAACATTCGATCTACTGCCCTACTGCTCACAGCTGGACCATATGCTTGAGAGCCACCAGTGAGCTAAAGAGCCCAGCTCAGTTTTCATTTTCACCTAAGAGGGACCATTACTGAGATGTCTAACACATCTGTTTATAGACATAAGTGGCCAGATCAATTACAATCAAAGTGAGAGATGCTAGGAATCTACCTTACCTCATCAATTCAATACAATGTAATTTACGACCATTAGACTGATTCAGTTCAATTCTCCCCTGTTCTGGCTAAAATGGCACTGCTAACAACTAATTACAAATTACTTCACCCAAAATGAAAATTCTCTCATTATTTTCTCATCCTCATGTTGTTCAAAACTTTGCCTCTCTTTCTATGCCTCCAGAACTCATGTTTTGTCCAAACCGTAACTGTTTAGTCACCAACATTCTTCAAAATATCTTTCATGTTTCACAGAACAAAATAAATATGCAGGTTTGCAATGGCATGAGGGGTCAGTAAATGAGAAAATGTGTAAATGACAGAATTTTCATTTTTGTGTGGATTATCCCTTTAATTGTAATTCAAAAATGGTCAAATTAATATCTGTGCATGCAATTTGCATATTTTTGAGTAAAATAATTATTTTAATGTTAAAGTTAATGATTATTCCTGGCTTAATGTAAATATACATATTAAGGATATTCTAAAGGATCTTTAAAGGTGACCTATAATGCCCCTTTCACAAGATGTAATATAAGTCTCTGGTGTCCCCAGAATGTGTCTGTGAAGTTTCAACTCAAAATACCCCACAGATCATTTATTATAGCTTGCCAAATTTTCCCCTATTTGGGTGTGAGCAAAAATGCCATTTTTCTGTGTGTCCCTTTAAATGTAAATGAGCTGCTGCTCCCGGCTCACTTTCCAGAAGAGGGCGGAGCTTTAACAGCTCGCACTTCAGTTGCTCAACAACAACAAAGCTGGAGAATCTCATGCAGCCAAAATGTCAATTGTCAGTAACGGTGTTCAGCCTTACATTGTTCAAACTGGAGTCGGACACTGATGGAGAGACTCAGGAAGAAGTTACTTTTAGAATGCAACCTGGTGCTTCTGAATGGTTAGTGGATAAATTTATGTAGTTGCTGTGGAATTGATTCAACTCATCGACTAGCATGTGCCGTCATGTTAATCTTTTGTGCAAATCCAGTGTTGAATTGACACTTGTTTGTGAAGCAGTCCAGTGTAAAATGACAGCATGGCAACAACACTCTACTACAACAACTCTTCCTCTTCTCTAAAGCAGCCCAACATGGCCTCAACCCCTTTGTTGCGTGTTCTTGGGGGCAGGGTTTATGTAAATTGTAGGGTTAGTGATGTCAGTAACCAGGGAAGAAGCTTGTTGTAGTCCCTACCAACCGTTTGTTGTAGTCCTTAAACAGAGAATTCTTTAAAAGAAAATATCTCCCTTTGCTTTGAACTTTGAGTATTGTAACTTTGCAGATGTTGTTTATGCTCTAACAGGAACATTACACACTAACTAAAGTTAAAAAAGTGAAATCATAATCAACCACTTATTTAAAGAAATAAATAAAAAGAAAGCAAGAGCCATCACTCCTCTTTAACAAAATGACAACTTGTTGAATTGTCTATATAAAGATACTAGGAATGCACTGATATTAAAATTTAAAAATAGATATAAAAATATTAAAATGGCTGCTACTTCTGATAGATACTCATTTTCAGATTTGCTAAAGATTAAATTTAACATGATTATTATTATTATTATTAAAAATTACCTAGGAGTGAGTATTAGATGACAGCTAAATGTAAAGATATAAACTGGAAAAGAGCATGTCCAATTAAATAAACAAACAAACAAACAGGCCAATAGCTGTAATGGTATCAAACAAACAGGTGTAATGGTATCATGCATTCCTAAAAGATACAAAAAAATATAGTATATACAAAAAAAGTACTGTATGAATGCTTTAAGTACATCATCTGAATGACAATCCTGACCTGTGAGCATGCCCTAATATCCCACACAGCAAAGAGACTTAAAGTGTGGAGCATTAAGAGCCAAATCTGCACTCAGCATGACTCTGAGGAGCATTAGGAGCCTGCGGTGTCCACAAACACGAAATGGAGTTGGAGTGAAAGGTTGGACTGTTCATTCGGACAGAAAATAACTCTCTTAAAAAAGTTGAAAAGTAATATTCCGCTTCCTCTCTGCGCAACCGTTTATGTGGGCCGTGATGACTATGTGAGTGAGCGGGAGAGAGGAGCGTAATTTGGCAGTGCCCTTTGAGTGCTGTTACATATGGCCCTTGCACACTGTTAGTCTCCCGTGGCAACACTTCCCACGGATGCATCTGCAGTCAGTGAGCCGCTACCGCCTCAAGTACCATCAATCCGACGGCCACCAACTCTCTGCTTCTCCACAGCCGCTGCGCTTGTCAGTCTGTCTATCTGTCCACCCTCAATCCAGTTCTCTAAACCTACCTATAATTCTTGCTCACTGTCGCTGTCACCACACATCCCCCGAGGGGACACAGGCCATTCCACCCTGGGCCGCGTGAGCTCTGGGATCTGTTGTCAGTAGCTAAGTGCTGTGGCAGGAAACAGTTGAATGGAAGGAGAGAAAAGAGGCTGCAATCTCTCCAGCGGGTTTGTCTTCCTCTTTCGCTCTGAAAACACGGTCTGGCGCTGATCAATGACATCGAGTTGAAATCCATTTCAGTGCAATCAATGCGGCACCAGCCTGGGCTCACGCAGAGGACGGCTCGCAGGCCTGACCCTGCCTATTTTAAAGATGACCTCCGCTCCGGATCTGCGGCAGCCTGCTCATTATGACGGTACAGCATTTAGACAGTACGCGGTTTCTCTCTTCCTGTTCTTCCTTTACTGCTTCCTTTTCTAGCCTGCCTCAGTTGAAGCAGCTGACTTTTCTTATTAGCATCATCAACGACATTCAAAAAGGGATGTAAAACACAAAGATTAAACAAAGGGTACCATATCTGAACCAGTCAATCAAGTTTGAGCTAGCAAGCCAGTCACCTTCAATTTGGATCAGCACCGATCAAAAGTCTCCTGTTATTTTAGCATGCATCTGCAGTTTGGCACTGTGCCGAACATCCCTGCATAGAGTCAGCAACAAGTCTACAGCCTGAGGCATGAAGTGGGTCGACCAGCGTAAGCTATAAGATGGCTGAGACTGAACAGGTAATGGCAGATCAGTGGCAGCAGGCTGGGACCGTCTGCTGGGAAAAGGTAACACATTTGAAGCAGCAGGAGGCGGACTTCGAGGGACTTCCTGTAATTTAAGTAACCGCTGTGAGATCGAGTTGCACTTCTCTCCAGCAGCATGCGTAAACACAGAGCGGGAGGATTAGTTACCATGGCTTGCAACAGAATACACTGTTCTACTTTTATGTTTCATACCTTCTCTGTACAACACACATCATGTAGAAGCACAGATGTATGCCATATACACAATGACACGAGTCTTGCATGCACAGATCCAATCTTTTGACCATATCCGTTTTTTTGGCCCGCCTGTTTACATTTACTTTAGACACGACTGGTATCTGATATCTATGATTACATTAATTCCCGCCCAAAATGATTGTTGGTGATCGCTTTACTACACACGGTAGACCCTTGAGTTTTGAATGGCCGTGCTTTTAAAATGATTTATATATTCCACGTCAGGAGGCCGTTGTTATTTGCCAACATGGATAAGTTAGTAGCTGTCATGGATGTTTTGCAGTGCGAAATCTGACTAAACGGATATAGACCGAAAAAAAAAGGTCATTTTCAGTAGCTTATAGGTAACTTTCAGTAGCTGAAGCTTATTTATAAAATTCACCGGGTAGAGGTTGAAAACCAGCTGCTGAATGTGTGTGTGTGCACAATTTCTTTCTTATAGGAAAAGATATCTAGATATACAGACATATAAAGTCCCCACCCACCTCAATAAAAAAGCTGTGAGTTTTAGTGCGAGTGCATACATCACGTCTGCTTCATAATACAACATTAAAATGATATCTTTTTATAGGCAAAGTGTTGCCCTCGCCTTATGGTGGCTTGGAATTCCAATGGGAATTAGATATTAGATGTAGGTCGGATGTCCACATATCGGATATGTATCGGATTTAAAACCACATTTGAAAGTGCGTCCGATCGGATTCGAAAAAATCGAAATAATCTTGTGTGGATTTTTGTGTTTAAATGTGTGCAACAACAAATTCCAAACTGTTTCAGATGTGAGCAAAACATTAGATTTTTTGTGCCAGTGTAAACGCAGCCAATGTGATTTTGTTTTTGTTTATCCAAAATGATCTAATCAAACTATTATCACCTTAAAATTTTACTTGGCATACTATTTAAAAAAAGAGGGGAACTAGGTGTGAGAATCTAAAGGGAATTCTGATCTGATTTCAATTTAAAATGATCCCTGATACATCTAAATTTGTTCTTGTCTTATCCAGACGCGATGTGAAGCTGGAACATGGGATAAAAGATATCATATTAATCAGAGTTTTTGTTCTAACTAGCCGCAACAACGTTACATGACGAGTGACGAGATTCTATTTTAGAAACTAATTCTATTTGTTTCTAAAATAGAAATCAGTGACGTTGTGGCTGGAACAACAGCATACAGTACAAAGTACAACAATGATAATCTCAGGTACTGATCATGTGCTTTATTTAATGTTAAAACAATTTAATGTGAGTTTGAATACCATGACCTTTATAGAGATACTGAAAGCAACAATGGATCATTCACCTCAGATCTTAAAAATAAATGAAACAAAAGAACGTTTAAACTACGAGCTCAATGTGAACAAACATGACCAAGATTGTTTCAGTCACTCAGAATGTATTTAATAATATAAAAATGGTGTAATATATATATGAATTTGGTCACTTTGTTGCAAGTGCAGAATGCTTGCAGAAAGAGCTCCGCCCACACGGTCTTCTGATTGGCTGTGATTTTTGATTGATTTTGTTGCATCATGACTAGTGTGGGCAGACAAATTGTTTGTAATTGGATTCCTATCGCATGTTTTTAACTGGTTCTTGAAAGTAGATAGATGGTTTTCACGTCTAATGTTTCTAACACCACATTTTGACTGCGTTTAAAATCACAGGTTTAAAACTTACTTCGCGACATACTACATCTGCCATGTTGTCACTCTCATGTGACATATGGCGTCAGTACTGTTTTTTGCCTACTATACATTATGGAAGTAGGCATATTCAGACGCAGCGTTTGTCTCTTGTGCATAAGTGGTGCTGAGCAAATTTGGCATAAGAATACCCCTAACCATCAAATTTGATCGATTTATTATGGTAAAGTTAAACTGAACAGTGTGTAATTTGGTGCTAAAAATTGAGTATATTTCATAATTGATTAAATAACTGATACATGTTATACAGACACTACCATTCTAAGGTTTGAGGTCATTAAAGGATGCATTTATTTGATCAAAAATACAGTAAAAACTGAAATATACTGAAATATTATTACAAAATGTAATATTACCGGTTATAATTTATTTTAAGATGTCCTTGTTATAGTGTAACATTTACATTTAAGTTCTGAGTAAAATTAATTAACAAAGTGTACTTATAATTAAGTTTAGAGTTTGGCTTAGTTGAATGTAATTAAGCATAATTTTGTATTCAAAAAAACATTTCTTATCAGTGTTGAAAACTGCTTATTTTTTTGTGGAAACTGATTATTTGATTAATAAAAAGGTCAAAAGAATTGTGTTTATTTGAAATAAAAATCTTTTATAACATTATAAATGTTTTACTGTGAAGTGAAAGTATTCAACAAGAATGTCTTTTTTATATTTATATTGCCCTAAAAGATCAAATATAAAATATACCAACACTGTCAAATACATGTGATATATGACCTTTTAGGATTGAACACTGTATCTTTGTCAATTCTGAGTTGCATATGTGCTGTATATGTGATTATGTCTATACTTTGTGGTATATCTCTTGTGTGTTTACCTCCTTGTCTGGTGAATTCATCTGCTTCATGGTGCACCAGGTCTGCCACACATCCTCCATAATGAAGGCGCGAGTCGTGATCGAAAGCCTTCAGGGTCTCGCTGGAGCTGTAGGATTTCTGGGTGGGTACGCGGCATTCGTCGTTGTCCAGAGAGGAGGTGGTAAACTGGAAATCTTTCCCACAGTGGCCGTGGGTCAGTGTACGGTGCCTGCGCTCCTTCAGATCCATGACATCTGCTGCAGCCCGATGGTCAGGTCAGTTCACAAGGTGGAGGTCTCAACAGCTGTACAGTCCTTCACCTGTTCATAGAAGACAAAACAAATCAATAGATTGCAAAATATAAATCCCCTGCTAAAACAACCAGCATGAATTGCTGGTTTATGGTGGTTTGCTGGCAGATCTTATCCAGAGAAGCTTTTTGCTAGAGAGTCTTACTGATTAAGGCAGTTTGCAGAATTGTGGAGAATTAGAACATCAATTATTCAAAAAGTTATGCTCAGTTATTAAATATTTTGGCTAATTTGATTATTCTTCAGCCACCAAAAAGAATGTGGTACTCAGTAACATGTAACACATTTTACCACAGATTTTCTCTAAGAACCAGCACAGAAAATTTAAAAATGTTTATTTATAGGTATTAGAAAGAAAACGGCACATCATTCCGTCATTATGTCAAAAGAGTAAACCCTGTCTGTGAATTACAGTACACAATCTCTTTAAACAGCAACTTTGGCTGCATGGTGTGTTCATAAACATAACAGAGAACCATCTAAACAAAAAGAAGAAGCTGTCATTACAGCCATAATCACAGATGAAACAGTGCAGCAGGAACTGAGATGTGTGGAGTAGTGAAGTCATGATGCCGGTGAAGAATGAGTGATACAGAGGAGAAGGGGGAGGAGAAAGGAAATGACTTGAGGGCATTGCGAGTCTCTCCCTCATTATCGTAGACAGAGTGAGAAAAGCTCCCTCTGTGGCCGTCAGAGGATAATCACAGATGCCTGGATGTACCGCGGAAAACAGGGAGCCGAACACAGCTCGGCCCGATCGTATCACACGCTCACACACAAAAAAAAAAAATACCAGCAATGATCTATTGTAAATTCAATGCACACTGACTGAGATGCTACCCAAGTCATGAAATAAGACAGATAAGTACTGCCAATTTTTTTAATTTTTTTTATTTAATTTTAATTTGAAGCTTTAATTTTATTGTGGGGGTTTTATTAGAAATGCAAATTAACAACTATTATTTTATTAGGAACGTGAATATAATAATAAAATCTCCCTAATGAACTGCACAGTTTTATATGATTAACTGTGATTAATCACATTAGCTGTGACTAATTTAATTATAAATACACTACCACTGGAATGAAAGAAATGAATACTTTTATTCAGCAAGAATGCATTAAATTGATCAAAAGTGACAGCAAAAACATTTCAAATAGTATATAAAAAAAGTTCTGAAAAAGTTTTAATATTTGCACAAAAAACTATTAAGCAGCAAAACTGTTGATAATAATGAACAAAAATATTTCCTGAGCAGCAAATCAGCATATTAGAGTGATTCTGAAGGATCATGTGACACTGAGGACTGGAGTAATGATTCTGAAAAATATATAAAATATATTAAAATAGAAAACAGTTCATTTAAATTGTAATAATATTACTGTTTTTACTGTATTTTTTATCAAATAAATGTAGCTTTTGTAAGCATAACATTTTTCCGACCCCAGACTTTTGCAAAGTACTGTATATTTATGCATTGAATTCCCAGATAAATGTAGAACCAACAAACTATTATTATTATTATTATTATTATTATTATGTGCTTCACAAGTGCAGGAGAGAGCGTCTGAACGTGGGGCGTGTAATTAGCACAAAAAGAGCACATAATCACAAAAATGAAAGCGTTCATTTTCTCTGCACAGTTTTTCATTAATTCTTTTGCTTCACCTGTCACTGCGCAACTCTTCAGAGCATGTGCACTACCCACAAAGGCCACGTTTCTGACACCAATGCAATTCTAACCTCAGACATGAAGGTACTGTTTTAGCGTGAATGCCAGTTGACAGTAATTAGACACTAATTAAAAGTAAATTCACCCACACTTGTCCAGCTGCAGGCAGCCTCCCTCCACACACACACACAATTATTATACCTTAACTCAGTACAGAGAACATCAGGAGGAATTTTAGCTGGCCCCTCTGTCTGTTTTACTAAGTGCGGTCAGAACAAACTTGGCCTACTCCTGTCCCCCCCAACAAGCGCTCCCCATGCTGTTCCTCCTGCATTAGCTTGATTGGAGAAGAAGTCCACTGCCCCAGGGACAGTCCGGCGTGTGGCACGGAGAGAATGATTTTCCTGCACAGCAACAGATCATTACATAACAGCACAGCCACTAACTGTCCCGCACATACTGAAAATAATTGTATTATGCAGAGGAAAAATAATCAGGTCACCTAACACGATAATTATTTACTGCGAAACACTCGCACAAAGGAACGAGAGAGACAAAGCGTGCAACACTGGCTTAATACGGATTCATTAAAGGAGACTATAAGGTCATTTTAAGATTTGCCTCCAGTGTCTGTTGATTAGAAGCAGATATTTAATGTTTATAAAGTCCTCATTATGGGCTAAAACAAAACATTCAATCGCAGAGGCCATTAACAGTTCAGAATGGGAGTGTTTACTACCCAGAATATAAAACAGACAGAGCTTCGGATTGTGAAACGCAGGAAAAATCTTTGCTCACAAATGAATGACCAATTACATATGTTCAAATATGAAACTGTCCATGTCAAGTCAAAAATTTCCATTCATTACATCTGAGCTTCCTTTACTCTACCAGGCCTGCAGTGGAAAGCTTTGTTGTGATGTCTGGAGAGGGTTATTTGGTCAGCCATTGGGCTGCAGGGGCCTTTCAGACCGCTGATTTAAGGTGCAGTGACATTGTGGATTTCTGCGTCACATGCGCGAGTGTGTGGAAGGGAGGCCTGCTTAAAGGAGGGCCCTGGGGCTGCTCTAACACTACAGTGGTGAGATGATGCACGATGGTGTGGAGGAGAACCGGGTCAATATGAGCACAGGCTGCAGCACAACCAGGTCAGTCTTTCCATTCATTAAAGGCAGTGGAGGAGAAGAGAGGCCTCAGGGCTCAAAGCAGATCCTGCTTCCCTCTCCTCGGGCTCAGCCTGCTGATAATTCCCCCCTTCGCAGGACTACCATCCTCCCCAGAGAGAGTGACAGGGGACATGATGAAGAAAGAGCCATGGAGTGAGGAGGAACAGGATGGTGGAAGAATCTAGGACAGGTGATCAGTTACCGGGAAACAATAATGGAGAGCACATCAAAGTTTGTGAACACGCCTATCTATCTCACACCTTCCTTCCTTCCTACATACCTACCAATCTTCCTATTCGTCCATCTGAATGCCCATCTATCTGCATAATTGTCTATCTACATATACAGCATATCTGTCTATGTAACTATCTGTCCATTTTTGGGTTTGGAAAGTTACTGTTAAAAGTAATGTGTTACAATATTGTGCTACTCCCTTTAAGAGGTAACTAACCTAGTTAAAAAAAAGCGTTAGTTACTTTTTATGGAAAGTAATGCGTTAGGTTACTTTTGCGTTACTTTTTCTCACCTGGGTTGGGCTGGGCTTGCTTGTTTTGTAATAACAATAAAAGTTTTATTTTTGGCAAATGTAAAGACCCTTTTACACCTTAAGTGAAATGAATTGAATCCTCAGATTGAAGGAAATGCAAATTCACGCCTGTACAATAGAGGGCGCAGCTCAAACAAACCTTTCACCTGTGCTGTTATTCTGTACCACAGAAGAATAGGACACAGGAGAAAAAAGTACATCCAAAGACTATAGATATAGAAAGACGGTTCACTCCCAGTTATGAATGGGAGAAACTGCAATGCGCAATATGGTGGAATATGTCCCACCTTCTAAGTAAAAGAGCCAATCGCTGATTGATAAAGTCATTGCGTCAAAATCTGACATGAATTGTCCCATAAATGTTGTTTCTTACGCTCAAATAGCGTTAAAAAAAACCTTTTTTTTAACACTATTTGAGCGTAAGAAACAACATTTATTGGACAATTCATGTCAGATTTTGCTGCTGATTTGAAATATATTACTTAATTGTGAGTTCGCCACACAGTTTTTGAGATTTCAGGATTCCCCCATTCAAATAGATAGGACTTGGTCTTGGGTGCCCGAAATAGCTGCCCGGAGGCATTGCAAATATGGCGGCTGAGTGAACAGACTTTCCTTGAAAGGACTTTGATACAACACTCTTACTTCAGCAATAAAAACAAAAAAATGAAACAAATGTGAAGTTTATCCTTAAGCCATTTTATGTTTACTGTTATGGTTGAATTGGATCATCAAAAGTCAGCAGCAAAGACATTAGTTAATAAAGTAAGATTAAATACATAAAGTATATCTGTTATTTAATTATTGCCGATTTGCGCAATATTCTGGGTTTAATTTCACTGTTTTACTCATTTTGAGCAATACTGAATCTGTTTTTGTGCAAGTGAGATGAGTAAATGCCTGCTCACATTTAGTCTAGAACTCCAATAACCATCAAAAAGTACTTGAAAAAGTATGTAACGTTACTTGTAATGCGTTACCCCCAACACTGATTGTGAATATAATAATAAAATCTCACTAATCTCATACAATTTTAACTATGATTAATCATTTAATCATAAATACTATTGTTAAAAAGTTTGGGGTCAGTAAGTTTTGTGTGTGTGTGTGTGTGTGTGTGTGTGTGTGTGTGTGTGTTTTCTCAAAAGAAAGAAAGAAATTATTACTTTTATTCAGCTGTGATGCATTAAATTGTTCAAAAATTACAGTAAAGATATCCATCTGTCTGTCGGTCTATATTTCTGTCTGCTTACTTGTCTATCTATTTATTGTTTGGTAGCTGTTCAAATTGTTTTTTTAAATGTAGCCAATATTATATTCCAGTGTGAACAGATCATGGTCCTGGACTGACCCGCATGCTCAAAAGAACAATAAAAAGAGGACATTAAAGTTAGCGATTATGCGTGTATTTCTTGTGTGATCTGCCACGGAAGCCAGTGAATTTATGTGCAGGCAATATAAAAAAACAAAGACGAGGATGCAAATAAAGAGAGCAGAGTTTTAAACATTTATGATACGAACCCTCATGTTTTGCTTGTATATAGAGCTGTCACTGTAATACTTATGAGCTCTGACACATCACTGTCCTTTGCTGAATATCTTTCTCAACTGTCTTGATAACTTTGGGTATGTAAAATCTTTGAAGTGACTTCCATGAGCGCAGAATTGAGATGAATGTTAATCTAGAGTGACATAAAAGTCATGAATTCAGTTTTGACTGTTCAGAATGAGGTTGCGTTATCATACCTGAATCTGATTTAGGACCACATATGGATGTGGCCCAAATCGGAATTGAAAAGATCAGATTCCATGTGGTTTGTGCTGTTCACACACATGTCCAATACAGATCTGAGTCACATATGAGCTTTTGGGCTACATTTGCCTGCAGTCTGAATGTGGCCTATGATAAGGGAGGCCTACTAAATATGCAGAGCAGTGGGTCCCTAGGACTGTAGTTGAGAACCACTGACTTACATGGACTTATTTGCTAGTTAAAAGCAGTAAACACCGTTGAGTGAACACAAATGCACACAATGAACATTACATTTCAGGTTAAGAATGTGAGCTTTAACTTCTTCCAAAACACAACACACCACAGTCACAATCTACATGAGACATATGCAAAAGATGAATGTCCAAATAGAGAATGTAAATAAAACGGCAGTGCAGACCATGAAATCACAGCTGAACTGAAGGCTTTACAGGAGAATGATAGAAGTGTTGAGAATTAATCTGAAAAATTAGATTTTGGCATGCCAAAGAGCTTCTCCCTAAATTGAACTTTCAAGGGCGAGAGCTTAAAAATGACACGGGTCTCCGCAGAGACAAATCAGAAAGAAAAATCTGGCTGCTGCAGAGAGATCACCAAGCATTTAAGCTGGGAGCACGCTTATCAAAGCAAAGACATAAACAAACCCTTACTTTTGTTTATGAAATTTGGAAGTTGAAGCTTCATTTTAAATAATGACAATGTTCTATTTAAGATGGCAGGGTCACTTTCTATAGTCTAAATGTCTGCACCAGCAACACTAAACCCAGAATAAATTGACAACAAACATAAACAAACATGGCCCTGACCTCTCGTCTCAGTTTATGGTCTGTGGCCTCCGATGCTTCAAAAAATACAGCTATTACTTGAGTCATAAAATTTAAAAATGCTAAAAACACAGAATAACAAACTGACAAGTTAAAACATTAGAAGGTATTTTTATCGAAAACCACAGCACTTACAGTTATAAGCTGAATGAAATATATTTCTTTTTTTAATTTGAATGACAGTGAATCGATCAATGTACAAAGGCTACATAAATGTGTAATACCTTGACCTCTGCTTCTTTAATTCAGCAAATTACAGTTTATTTATCCACATTCTTCCTATGAATGAATGAATGAACAAACATTATTTTTGTCTTTTTGTTTGGTGACACTATAGTGGCACAAAAATTACTTACTTTAAGTATCTTCATCCAATTTTTCTTTTCCTTCAGCAGGGATATATGCTCATCTGTCACACATAACTTATTTAAAATGTATTTCCAAGGCAAATAAGATAGCAATAAGATAAGTATTGAAGATAATGCATTGAATTAAATTGCCATTAAACACATACCCACATCAGGGCACAATTTACTCGACAGCCAATGGGATATGCTCTTTGGTCTCAATTTAGGAGGAAGTCAGAGGGGAGATTTATCTTAAGAAAGTAGAGCATACAGACGTTTCAGTGGTATATTTTATCTGCTGTGTACTTTTAACTTGTGACATTACTGCCTTTTTTCACAGACACATGAGAGGAACAGATCTGAAATTGTGCTGCAGCCTTGATGGCGCTGCAAAGCAGAACAGAGGAGAACTGTGTGGCTTTTGATTAAGATTTTAATGAGTGCATCCTCTCCCAGGCAAGGGTCATTAATCATGTCCTATATGGAGGTATGACCGACAGGATAGAGTCTGTGCATGGCAGACTTCAGCTGAAACAAGGCCGCCATTTTAGGTCCATGCACGACCAAATTCTAGTGGTGCACTTATGCTCAATTTCTCCCTCTTATTCTCTCCCTCTCTCTCTCTCTCTACTTCTGCCAACTCCCTAGGGAAACCCTCTCCTCTGCTATATCTCACCTTCTGTGGGAAAAGAGATACTCATATTATCAGGCAAATAGTGCCAGGCTGCTCTCTATTTTAAAATATATTGTAACAATCACTTTGATATGAGTTGACCTGTGAGAATTTGAGTCTTCGCAAACAAGATTCAGTGCAATGTTACTTCACACACACACACACACACACACACACGTGTATATATATTTTCATGCTGTCAAATGATTAATTGCGATTAATCGCATCTAAAATAAAAAACTGTGTTTACATAATATACATGTGTGTACTGTGTATATTTATTATGGATATATAATTAATTATTTTATATATATATATATATATATATATATATATATATATATATATTCACTTACATATACTTCATATTATACATAATTAAATATTTTATATATAAATATAATATATTTTGTTAAATATATACATGCATGTGTGTGTATTTATATATACATAATAAACAAACTTTTATATTGGATGTGATTATTCACGATTAATATATATATTTTAACCGTGAATAATCGCATCCAAAATAAAAGTTTGTGTTTACATATCATATACGTGTGTACTGTGTATATTTATTATGTTTATATATATATATATATATATATATATATATATATATATATATATATATATATATATATATATATTAATATTAATTATTATACAATTATTTTGCTAATTATCTGTCCCCCCTCTATTGTCCTCTCATTTGTTTTAGCATCGTCTTACTCTCGATCTCTAGATTAAAATTGCCCCAAGTTCTCCATCAAACCTACTTTCACACTCTCACAATAATGAGCAACAAGAGTGCCTGTTTATTAGACTAATTCCAAAATCCACATCTTGGCCATGCTCTCCGTTTTTTAATCTGCCTCTAAACAAAGGGATTTGAGGCATTCAGAGGTGCTGTGCTGTCACAGCTAACACCATCACAACCGCGCAGTCGCCAGAGCGAAGGTGCAAATGTGCGCTGTAATTAAGGACCGATGGAGGGAAGCTGCTGCTAGGGGAAACAGTTAGAGACAGCGCACGGCCTGGTCTGCTGGGAGTTTGAGTAATGACTTCCTCTACAGCTCCGGCGAGATTACGTCTGAAGCCACGCCATATCACGCACAAGCAGAATAACACGTACATTAACCTACAGCTCACGTAGGGTAAAATAACAGAGATGTTGTGATGCTCCACTGAGTGTTTCTAGCACTGGAAAAAAGGCATATCTAAGCACACTTCTCTAATGTAAATCTTTTTCTCTTTTTTTCCCTCTTTCAGCGAGGCATGCAAACATATGCTGAGAGCCCGATGAGAAGTTCAGAAGTTAAGAAAAGCTGACAAGCTTAACGCCCGCAACAACAGCAGATGAGGTACATGAATAGCACCAGGTGAGAGCGTAGGGGGCTTCAAGAGCACAGGTGCACCTCTCATCTCCTCTCTACACAACCTTGATGAGGGTTAAGGAGACGTTGGGACTTTGACACAGACAGCGCGGAGAGCAGACGGGAGCGTGTGACCCACGGGCCATGCCAGGGCTGCCAGAGCCGGTCAGACGTCACCCGCCGGTACCTCCCAGCATTATTAAAACAATACACTTGACAGCCTCGTACCGTCATCTCGGGGAAGATTAGTAAATCTGTGTCACAGCTTGACATTCTTACCATCTGCTGGGCAAATTATTCAAATTTGCAATAAATGCCACCATAGAGAATGGTGATGCAGAGTAATTAGCAAACTGACAGAGGTGCCACATTATGGCTGAGTGAGGCTACGTTTTTCTTCTGCCTTGTTGTTGGTTTTAATCTTCATATCACAGGACACGAGAAGGGCAGGGCAGAACATGTTAGAAAGCCACAGAAGCACTGTTTAAACACCTCCCGGGTAAATGACACGCGCAGCCAGGAGCCGAAACCTCTTCACGTTGAATAAATGCCAGTGGAGACACATTTCCTGCGCGGGAAATGTCAGCGGGAGAGGCGCGAGTGGGCCGACTCATCTCTGGTCTTCATCAGGTGAATAGGACACCCCTCCTCATCATCACATCACAATTTAGAAGGCGGTGATAAAAGCACCACAATCACTTCACACTCTCACTCTCTAATTTAAACCCACTGAAAACCCCACGTTACAAATACTGGACATGCGAAAACAGGCTAGGATTGGCTCACAAATCAATTTCTCACGGAACCTATTAAAGGGATAATGTACCCCAAAATAAGGCATTTCAATAACTGACTAATAACCTTTTCTTTGCCATTCAAGTGAAATTACTGAACCTAAACATAAGAGCCTGGTAAAAAATGTTCATTTAAAAGAAAAGATGTCAGATGGTTTTTGCAATGGAACTCTTCATATATGTGAAAAAAAAAAAAGCTATTTTAAATTGTAGTAAAATTTTACTACTTTATAATTGTATTTTATTACTTCTTTTTTATCAAATAAATGATTTTATCAAACATAAAGTCATTTTGACATTGGGTAACATATAACGTCAATGTTACCCACATTCAAAATGAATTTATGTAGATAATAAGAGTCTCTTGGGCAGAATGAGGCAGTGCGATCGGTCACCAGAATAGCTTTTTAAGCTAGTTTTCCCAGAATGCCCATGGGCCATGGGTCACCACACAACCTTGCGCACATGACATCATAATCAGGGCCTAGCCACAGCAAACAAGTCTGGAGGGAGGCAATTAATGTCCATCAGATGAGGAGTCACAGATGACTGAAGGCTGGTCTGGCCAAGGGACAGCTAAACCCAGAGGGCTCAATGACAAGGGGAGGGAATATGCAATATGCTGCACGCTCAGAGGACCACTGCCAAAGGACGGTGGGAAATTCAAGATGGACCTGCAAGATAAACAAGACAATAATGCTCACCATCCAATCATGATAAAGCAAATATTGTGGTTGCGTATTGGCAGGTCTTTGAAAGATGATTCACACACTCACAATAGAAAACTGAATCAACATTTCAAAACAGAAAGATTGTTTTTGTGTGTAATATGTGATGCATGTCACTGTAAATCAGTAGCGGTGAATATTTAATTTTGGCGAATGGCAATAGCTCAAATGCATTGCAAATTGCAACAAAAAACAATCAGAGAATGTATCACATTTCATTATATTTGCAGCTCCGTCACTGAACGGGCCGCTTGGCAACTATAAATAAACATTATGAAAAATCATATGAATAAAATAAAATATGAAATAGTTTTTGGTCTGATATGATGCTTGTATAGAGGCAGAACATGTTGTGATTAAATTAGCTACAAAACAAAGCATGCAGGCAGACACATATATTTATTGATAAGTGCATAAGAGGCTGTCGTTTGAAGGACCTCTAATGAAAAGACTGAACACAGCATAAGTTTAGAGTGACGCTCAGTGGGTTATACAGAGGCCCAGCAACATTTCCCAAGGGCACTTCATCCTCCCCAGCTGTGCCACATGTATAATGCACATCATTCTCCTACCATGTCCCATTTTATCTACAACCCAGTCACGGATGCTGAATAACATACTACATAAACAAGAGCCATACAATTTATGAGTTAACATCCTGTCTCAGTCTATCCTCCTCTCTTTACTGACCACCAAGCCATTCCAACACTTTCCGTACTTCCTCCCTCTCCGCCCACCCTAGTGTCTCAAGGCTGGAATTGCCTTTGGGGCCAATAGAAACACGGTTCCAGCTCCAATAACATAGTTCACTGGTCCAATTAAGCATGCTAGACTTGCTAACATGCTAGCGTCATTAGGAAAGACATCTTTTGGAAGGAGGAAATTCGGGATGAAATGAATGGTGATTCCTTGTCAAGCGGCAGAGAGCAGGAATGGGTGCATTTCACATTCAAAATAACACTTAAAGGGTTAGTTCACCCAATAATGAAATTTCTGTCATTAATTACACACCCTCATGTCGTTCCAAACCCGTAAGTCCTTCGTTCATCTTCAGAACACAAATTAAGATATTTTTGATGAAATCCAAGAGGTTTTTTAAAGGTAGAGGTAGTAAAGACATTGTTAAAATACTCCACGTGACTACAGTGATTCAACCTTAATGTTATGAAGAGGCGAGAATACTTTTTGTGTGCAAAAACAAAACAAAAATAATGACTTTATTCAACAATCTCTTCTCTTCCATGTCAGTCTTCTATGCAGTTGACGCAGTGAGCACAGTGCAGAGCTTCCGTGTTTACATCTGAATGCCGGCTCAGTATTGGCTGACACTGTTCACATGAGCAGCACAACACATGCGTATGATGCTGATGCAGGAACCGGCTGGCGTTCGGACATAAACACAAAAGCGCTGCACTGCATCAACTGAGTAGAAGACTGACAGTATATATATTATAAATTATTAAAAATTAAAAACCTTAAATCAATAATTCAACTTTGTTTATTAATTATTTACAGTTAGCCGGTTATTATAACAAAATAAACCTGCCAGGGTTTATTTTGGGATAATGATCGCTTGGTTATTCCAACCACTTGAAAAGCTATTTGCTACGGCAGTATTTGAGCAATACAGGAAGTGCTGTCGGCCAAACGCATGACCTCCAAGGTGGCTTGATGACCGTGAACACAGCAGGGGTGACAGTGAAAGGTTAAGTGTGAGTGGGACCTCCAGGGATGCCTGAGACAGTGGGTGTGAAGAGATCTGACCCTCAGCTGAAAGAGGAACTACACAATGCTTCAGGTCAATGTCACTGGATCCCCCACTGATAACAGCCATTATGCCACAGCGGCCAAACTGTAAATCCAAGGACATCAGCACAGCTAGTGTGCATTTCAAAAAGTCAGCTCAAAACTTCAGAAGTGAGCCACCTGTGGAAAAGAACATGTATAGGAATAGTTTAAGACATAGTGGATATGTAGTAGCTTGAATATTCAGAAGGAAACATCAGTCTTGTAAAGCAGAAGGGAGGCGTAGCCGTCATATTGATGGAAATAAAAAGGGAAATGTCCTCTTGCTCCGCTACATGGGGGCCTTTCGGATTTTATGCTAAACGCACATCCACTAGTCACTTTGCAGTGTTACTTCCCAGTGAGAGCCTACAGGCGATAGTGCTTTTTTATTTGTTTGTAATGTTAAAGCATTGCACAAATGGCCGAGCCGGTGGTGTAAATTGTGCGTACTTACATTTAGGCAATCGACAGAGCTCGTTACAACAAAACACAGTGGCTAAATTTATTTAGAATGGACTGAAAATCCAATACCCCAGTGAGAAAGAGTGAGAGAGAGAGGAAGAAAGGAGGGAGGAACGGTAACGAAAAGAAGATGCTGGGAAGGTAAATTGAAAACATAAAAGACTGAACAGAAATTATCTCCTCTGAAGATGCTATTCTGAAAAACAAAAACAGATGAATGATGGGACCAGGCATAGCATATTGCAAACAAAGAGCATCTGTCATTTTGTTGGGTTTCTAACTGCTTATTAAATATGCCTGTAAATTGAAATAGACGGGAGCATGACCACATGACAAAGAGGTCGAGAAGCACCCATTACATTTTAGGTAATGCTGTGGCAAATTGATTTTATTTTGTGGGGGTTTTGCAACCCCATTTCACTCCTGTAATGTGATGTATTTATGAGTGAAACAAGATACTCAATGGGGAACAATGTAGGACAGAACTTTATAAAGTTGTGATGAGCATTTTTTAACTTAAAAATAAATATAAATATAACAAACCATGGGACTAAAGGAGTTGTTGAATAGTATTTATATGGTTCCCTAAGGTACTTTAAAGAATACCATGGTGCATTTCTGAAATAAGGTATTGTGCCCAACAGTGTAGTCATAAATCAGTGCTGTTAGCTTAATCTGCTCAATTACAATAAACATTGAACAAATTTGACTCCCTCTGTTACCCTAGTTTTGCGGTGTCTTTTACACTCCATGTTCCTGACTTCATTTACACCTGTTCCAATAATATCTCTGTCTCTTCCATTCTTTTTTCAATAAAAATGTGACTTTTTTGACATAAACTTGCAAAAATGTCTTTGGGGACTTTCAAAAGCTTATTTCTCAGAGACATGTTCAAGTGCTCTGCCCTTCATCAGTATATGCATACTAAATTGCATTTTGGGATTAAAATGTTTACGTTTGCATCTCAAGTGAACTGTCTTCAAGGTGTCCTTGCAAAGTTCCTGAGTGCAAAAAAACCCTCAAAAACCGTCTAAATAGCCCTGATGAAAAGAAAAAAGGAAGAGGGGATTGGGGTAGTGTGAAAGCAAAGAAAGTGTCTGATGCGGCCTCCACGAGTGCGCTGAGGGAACAGATGCCCTCTACAAAAGAATTGCTTGTTTGATGAGAACATTTTCTCCTAACCTAAAATGCACTGCTACACTACTTCCACAGCACAAATGATCTGCACTCTTCCGTTGGTCTTGTCTCTCATTCCCTCAATAGCAATGAAATGTTCTTTTTTTGACTCTTGATTCTATGCTGGATGGACTAATTAAACAAAGGTAGAGTTTGAAGGGTGATTACGGCAGACTGATTAATCTCCGTAGAGTCAAGAGATTCAGAGTGGGCTCAAAAGAGTGTTTGAGAAAGCGCTGTTTCATATTCTCACCTCCAACGTGGGATGTAGGGGTTATTAAACAAACACACACACACACACACACACGCGCGCACAAAACACGCATATTGTTCTCGCTATGTGTTCCTCCTCTAATTGTATCCACTCAGCATCACTTTCCATCCCCTTGTGCCTCCTTTCATTTTGTGTAAAGTCTTCCTCCGTCCCTGTGGCTGGCAGCACATGTCATCCTGCAGTAATTATCTTCACCCATTCCAGAAAGTGACCTTCAACAACTCTGAGAAACATACTAATCAGAGAGCAATTAGAGCAGATTTGTCAAAAGCAGGCAATGTGAGCCTCAACAGTGATCACTCCTTGCACGGGCCTGCTTCTAGTTGGTAAAGAGGTAGAGGTGTACAAATATCTAATGTTTGCACCATGCACCATATATCAACATAGACAGGAATCATTTCTTCAAATATTCTTTGTTGTTAACAGAAAAATATATTCACCCTGATGCAACGGTAACTGAATGAATGTAAGTGAATGAGATGTGCACTACAGCTGTTGTAATAAGTGATCAAATAAGGAATGTCAGAGCAAAACAAAAAAGAACATTACACAAATCCGTGAAAACAACTAAAAAATGCTGTATTATACATGCCAGGCCAGTAGTTGGCGATATCACTTTGTAAAGAAACACTACACGCCTATAGAATGAACATGTAATATGCATGCGCAAGACACAGTTTTCACAAATTTACTTTTTTGCAGTTTAGATGGAGAGGATAACGATATTGTTTTCAAAAACTTGCACTTTGAAAGTTTTCCAACCTGGCCAAAACGCTGTTAAAAACGTTGTGTAAATGAACAGCCAAAACGCATAAAAAGTTTTCTGTTTTTAGTTGAAAATGGACCACAAAACTCAAAACAAGACAAGACAAAAAAAGACGAAACAAGACAAAAAACAAAAACAAAACAAAAAGATCAAAACAAAAATCAAAACAAAACAAGAACAAGACAAAATCAAAGCAAAATGTGCACTGAAATCTGGGACAAGGGACAAGTGTGTTCTCAATAATTTATTTAGCAACAGTAAGGAGTAAGGAAACGCACGCACACAATGAGTACCTATTCAAGATGTTTATCCTCTTGACATTTACATCTGTCATGATCTAACATGCTTGTCTCTTCATTTCAATGACTAAAAGTGCTTATGGATAAAGCAGATCTCCTGCATTCCACTTTTACCACTCAATTTGGCTCTCATCTTCATAAACACCAATGCAAAACATCCCACGTCAAAGCAACACTTACAGCTGCATTCTGGCACATGCAAACACATTGCAAAGGCCTCATTCTGTTTTTGCTATGTAGATTAGGGACTAAAACATGGCACTAAAGCTATTTTCAGAAATAAATGGATATATTGTGCATTGAATGTCAACTTTAGATGACTAAGTATGGGGTGTCTAGCTAAGTGAAACACCATTAACACTTTTAGCAACTTGAAAGTGCTCATTTTCAAGGACTGGCAATTACCTAAGATACAGATACACATATTGGCTTGTCACACTTGAAACTGTACATCATGGGTCATTCTTAGCTCTGGGTAAATATAATCCTGATAATGTTGTTCCATGTACAGTATTTCACTGTTTATACCTTATCCTGGGTTACTAATTAATCATGGGTTGTTAGGTTATGAGATTTGATGCTTAACTCTGCATTTACATTTTTATTTGCATATTGAAAATGTTCATAACATTGATGGACAAATACAGACTTCAACCTGTTTTAAAAGCTGCTTGTCCATCTGTGGAAATGTCACCACATAAATCTGATCTGGATATCTTAAGTCTTTTGAAACTTTGCAAAAATAATTGTGTTTCTTCATCACTTATTAACACTTTCATCACTGCTGTTCAACATTTTACACGGTTTCCTTCAGACGCTGAAACTAATCACAGCATGAAGATTTCTGTGACTATGCAAAGTACATGAATATTTAATAAGGTAAGTGCTGAGGCAGTTTATGATTGGTTGTCTATAGCTAAACAACTCTAAATGGCAGCGCAATTTGAGTGTAACACCGCAAAAAGCGGGGATTAAAAAGACGTTAACCCGGGGTTAATTGTAATGTGAAAACCCTAGATTAAGAGCCAGTCAGAACACTAACAGAACTGCAAAGTGGCAATCCATGATGTGGATTTTATAAAACTGCCACAAAATATAGAAATAATATTCTATAACCCACTACGCACAGTTCTGCCGATGGTGTGTAAGAAAAAATACATCAGCACATACCCGCCTCTGTCACTCCTGCTGTCTTATACATACACGGTTTGAATTCAGCAGCATGGCCAAATGCCATGATGTAAATAAGCAGAAAACAAACTTCCAGCTTTCTGTCAGCTCTCTCCATACTGCCAGTTTGCTGCTCCTAGTAGTTATAGGACAAAGTCTCTTGGCATCATGCTGACGGCTAAAAAATTCCTTTAGTAACCTAATGTACTGTAGATGTACCAGAAAATGCCAACACTACCCGAACACACAGATTCAATTTGATCACTTGCAAATAACATTGCGGACAGTTAGTCCTAAAGATTGAGTTTAAAAACAAATTAAAGTTGTATGCAGCCAGAACAGACTCGCATTAGATGTACACTTTTTTTAAAAAACCAACAAAATTTAAAATGTCAATACATCATCAATCCTTCTTCCAAAATGTGTTTTTGTCTTATCCTGATTCACTATGGTAAGCCTATTATGAGTGTTTATATTTTAGACCTAGCGGGATGGTTTTCTCAGGAATTGCGTACATGAGTCACTAGCCCATTCGTGGCTCATCATATCCGTAAATAGAGAAAAGTTGCTCTGGCTACTTTGACGGATGAATGGCTTGGGAGTGACATAGGTTATTTGTTACAAAGAGCGAGAAAGGTTGACATGGAGCACTCTAACACTGTGTCCTAACCAGACACGATGTGATAAGATTTCAGCGACAAATAATTTGTCTGTCCACACCAGACGCAGCACGACAATGAGACGCGATAAAGTCAATAAAAAAAGTCTCGCGGCAAGTTCCCGGCGCTCACAATGAAACGGATAAGTACCTAATCAAATTCATGAATATTACACCATTTTAACATTATTAAAAAAATACATACTGAGTTACTGAAACAATCTTTGTCATAGAATACACTTCTGTTCACAATGAGTTGATGGTTTAAACGTTCTTGTTTCCTTTTATTTATTTCGAAGATCTAAGGTGAATTGTCCATTGTTGCTTTCAGTACGGCTATAAAAAAGAAAATGATATTCAAACTCACATTAGTGTTGCTATTCCAGCCGCGACGTCGTGGAGAAATAGAAACTGTTTCTAAAACAGAATCGCAGCGTGTCGCTGTCGAGGCTAGTTAGGACAAAAACTCAGATTAACATAGAAAAGATACCTTTTAATGTGTGTCGCGGCGTTGCGACGTGTGTAGTTAGGACACTGTGTAAGTCTTGAAGCTCCGGGACATCACCCATTTAAAAAAAAAAAAAAAAGCCAAACAGAGGAGAGTCTGCTGGCAAAAAAAAGAGTGTGACAAAGCTCGTAATAAAACAAGAATCAACATTGGCTTGGCTTTTCAGACATAGCGAGAACTGAGGTATTTGAAAAGTTGTAAAAGCTCAGAGAAGATGACATTTTTATTACTCTGTTGGTGAGTAAAGTATTTTATTGAAAAGATAAATTCAAAATTTAAAGTCATATGTAGCTCTCTAACAGAGTTCATTGTAAAGCATCTATTGTGAAGGGTCATTTCATAATGGTTGTTGTAGCGCTGTGCTGGAATTTATTTTCAAGGAAGTACCATGTCTATTAATTGGTATAGCTATAGTAACGTCTTTAGCTAGTCAGCTTGTAATCCTTTCCATATAGACTGGTTATATCTCTTAAGCCTAGAAGTAAATGTTTTATGAGCAGTGGGATAATCATTTTCAGGCAGAGCCGAAGCACAACCAAAACAATGTTCTTCTACAAAGTGCAAGCAGTTTTGTTGTGTTTTTTTTTTTTTAACTGCAAGATGGCCAAAAGTTACATAGTGTATTTTTAACATCCTTTTTCGCTATCAACATCCTGATCACTGCTACCATGCAGTTCAAATGTATTCCTTGAGACCACTTGTAATTTCATAGGGGAGAGTCTCTAATATGGTGACTAATTTACATCAATATAATGATGTACATTATTGCATGTTGATAAAGAACAAAAACGTTTCTGCATTTCTCACTATGAAAGTGAAAGTAGAATAGAACTCATTATGATATGAAAATAGAATAGAATAGAATAGAATAGAATAGAATAGAATACTGAAGCTGGAAATGAGCTCTGTGTAAGTGTGTGTCAAAGAGATGGAGGTGCAGATGTCTTCAGACTCCAGGTGAATGAAACACAAGGGTGGCCGAGCGACAGAAGGAGCACAGAGATAACCGGCTCCTGATGATGATGTTATTGTGTGTTATTGGTACGTGTCACACTGGCACAGGACAGAATAAACAACCCCAAAAAACATTGTGTACAACAGCACAGAACTATGACTAGCCAAGTCACAACATATTTCTATGACACGACTGCAACATGGCACAGGCGATTCATCCAGAAGCGCCTTGCCCTTTTAAACTAAGAGTGCACATGCTTTCATGAATGCAACTTCTTCCAAATATAAATGGGAGTTTAACATGTGCAACACCATAAACCCACGAGCATTTGATGTTGAGACAATTTCAGAAACACTAAGAACTACAAACACCCTTTTAAGTGGATGCTAAGCGGCTTCTGGCACTGTGATGTTAGTGGGTGTGGGAGAGAGTGAGCTAATGGACAACATTAGTTTTCAGGCTGAGACACTAATGCACAATGTGTCAGATTAAGGAGATATTTATCAACACAGGTGGCTGATGGTGGACAGGCAGTACACAGATAGATCTCTCATTAGACACTTATAGTGAGCATTATGCATTGTGTTCGGTGACATTACAACACTGGCCCCCGCGATTTACCTTGCTTTACCTTCAGGTCTTTAAATTTTCTCTGTGATGCTAAGCCAGCACTTTATTTATATAGTGGACACTGTTAGCAAACTATTTAAAGGCCAATTGAAAACTGACTAGGAAGCAGTATCCTTATTATTATTATTTTAAAAGATTGTAACATTACATCTGGGAATTTACTGCCTCAATGTTCTACAGAAAAAAAGCTGCTCTGTTAACCAATAAACATATACAATATGTAGGCTTGTGCATTCTGCGTATGGTCGTCCGCCGGAAGCTAGTTATTTGAATTTATAAAATTAACAAAAACGCATTGCTTTGCGTCGGAAGGCCTTTATTAACCCACTGGAGTCGTATAGATTACTTTTTTTAGGGATGGATGCATTATTTTTGTCTTCAAAATGCGGCCCTCCATTCACAACCATTATACACCTTGGAGGACTAAGGATATTTTTAAATATATCTCTGATTGTGTTTGTCTGAAAGAAGATAGTCATCTAGAATGGCTTGAGGGTGAGTAAATCATGGGATAATTTTTGGGAGAACTATCCCTTTAATGCATTCCTGCTAATTTAAAGAACTTAGTCATTTAAATAAATACATACACACATTCATAAATATATGTTGAATGGCATATAAATAACATTTATATTCATTTATAAAAATATAAACAAATATAAATATCCTCATTAAAATACCATACGGTCCACTAAGCAACATGCTAATGTCAAACTGTATTGAAATCAGCTGTAGATTTGTGCAGAGCGCCACCTCTGTTTAGAGTTCAAAATCAGTCACTTCTGAGGTAGTGTAGGCAGTAAGGCAGCTCATTAGGTTTTGGAACAGAGTTTATTTAGGAGTGTTTGACACTTATGGACGATTTCCTTCAGGTATATGCAAGCGAGAGGCGCTGGAGATCGAGACTGAGTTAAGTCTGATGGGTTTCTGACAGGATAACACTACACACTGCCATCTTTGTATCATGCAGGCAAAACTATAACGTTGTGAAGACACTTAAAAATATAGAGCAAATGATGCGGTTGATAGGAGATATCACAGAGTCCAATCGTTAACTGGATATACATGACAATGCATGACAAGTGTATTTTACAACTCATGTCTTTTCTACAAAACTGCATAACAATGTGTCATGTGGAGAATTATAGTTGCTGTTATCTGGCGACAGTTTCATCACTATCTGCAAAAAGAAACTTTGTTAGAGAGCTTATGGATATATAACAATGGCCAAAAATAGCAGCCCTTGAGAGTGGAGAATCTGGCAACTTGAGATGCGAATCTATCGATTAAAAACAAAAAGAAAATCTCAGTGACATCAGAACTGCAAAAGTGTTGTTTGTTGACTTGGCTGAGCTATAAAAATCACAAAGAACACATTTTGCTTTGTTCTGTTTTAATTGTGTAAATGGCAACCTAGGTTGTTATTTACATTTGAACGCATCGGTGCCATTCTGATTGTGCAGCAATGTTTTGACTGGGCGTCTAGATCTTTTCAGAAGGATGTCAACACACAGCCACAGCTATTACAAGGGCAGTTAGATCCCCATAACCTGAATCCATTGTTGTTTCTCATTATCATTCTGACTAAATAAAGGCACGATAACGCTGATCTGCAATGAGGCCCTCTCACGCATGAATAACAGACTGTTTTATAACACCCGTCTTCTCCTGCTGAGGGCTTGGGTGGTGGGGTAGGAGGAGCAGCTGCGCTTCTGAGAGAGATATCAGAAATGGAGAAGATATCAGCGGGCTGTTATTCATACCTGAAAACAAGACAGTGCCAGAGAAGCTGACAAAGCTGTCTATTTCTGAACTGTGGGAAATGGAATGTGTGGTGAGAGCTAGATGACTCAAGATTGGCTATGAGACCTCATTCTCTCTGTCTATCGCTATCTGACTTGTTCATTGCTTGGTTGCACATTTAAACTCAATATATGCATCCACACTGCTAGTACAGTTGTGGAATTTCTAAGTAATCTTTTGGCCACAAACACATGCTCATTTGAGCAGATGGCATCTGGGCTAAACACAGATTCAGTCTGATATCTGAGAAAAAATTCATAATAATAATAGCAAATAAAACATATTAGAAAACTAATGTGCCATCATTTGTAACACATGGCATGTAATTTTAATTTTGAACATCATCTGGCACATTTGCTGTGAAAATATTCTGTAGAAGAGTAAGAATCATATAATATTGGCTTTAAAGGCACAGTTCACTTAAAAATGAATCATTTACTCACCCCCATGTAATTCCAAAACCTATGATTTTCTTTCTTCAGTAGAGGATATTATGAAATATTGTAATTTGTTACATTTCTATAGCGCTTTTCTCTGCACTCAAAGCACTTTATATATGGAGGGAGGAATCTTCTCAACAACCACCAATGTGCAGCACCCATCTGGATGATGCGACGGCAGCCATATTGTGCCAGAACGCCCACCACACACCAGCTTATTGGTGGAGATGAGACAGAATGATGAAGCCAATCAGTATATATATGGAGATGATTAGAATGGATAGAGGCCAATGGGCAAGTTTGGCCAGGATGCCAGGGTTACACCCATACTCTTTCCGAAGGACATCCTGGGATTTTTTTTTTTTTTTAGGACCACAGAGAGTCAGGACCTCAGTTTAACATCTCATCCGAAGGATGGTCCATTTTTTTGCTGTATTGTGTCCCTATCACTATACTGGGGCACTAGGACCTACACAGACCACAGGGTGAGCACCCCCTGCTGGCCTCATTTGCACCTTTTCCAGTATCTAGTTTTCCAGAAGGTTTCCAGGTACTGGCCAGGCTCAATCATGTTTAGCTTCAGTGGATGACCAGGCCAGAGCTGCAGAGTTCTCCTACTGCTTTTGAGTTTGCTGAATGTTCTCAGATGCTAAATCCTAATGCGCTCTCAGTTCATCTCAGCCATTACTACTGTGTGACTCAGTTCAGAAAGATTTATTCCATAAAGTGATTTTTCTTAAAAACAGAGTGAAAAGTGAAATAAAAGTCAAGGACAAAAGCACCTCCTGGTGCAGACTTCAGCTGCCTGTGCGTCTCATTCACATTCAGGCCTGAGCCACAGATTTGACAAATTGGAGTGATCTCAGGACGTAAGATTTCTGCAGGGGAAAAGTGTTGCTTCCTACAGTCTGGCTCTGAACTGAGACTAGGCACGGCTGTGCTGGAACAGAAGCGATTCTCTCCAATTACCCATACTCCCCAGCTATGAACATCAGGGAGGGCCCAAACCCAAGGCTGATCTGACAGTCACTCCACAGGTGACAGAGTCAGCCACAGATAACACGGCCGGGCTGCTCTCCCTATCCTCTCTCCAGACCTGTGGCTCATGGCTCTGCTACCGGTGCCTCTCTAATGCGTGAATGACAGAAAGAACAAAGAACTGTTGAGCTTCATGCGACGCTTGCCGCAAGCTCCAGCTGACAAAACCTGATGCAGATAGAAATCAGTACAAGCTAAGGGTGTTTTTACACTAGAGCTTCCCGTGCAAACCCGAGTCTGCTTGAAAATCTAATTCTTAACTTCTGGGTTATAGTACGGATGGCTAATACAACATTGTTAATGTGTACTGATAATGTATTATTGATATAATGAGCGCTTTTTTTTTTTTTTTTTTGATTGAAAATTAAAAAAGTCATAATTTACTCACGCTCATGTTGTTCTAAACCTGAATTCTTCTGTACAACATAAAAGAAGATACTATGAATCTTTATGATGAAAGTCAAGGGGATCCAAAACAACACTAGACCCCATTCGCATTCATTGTATGGAGGAAAAAAGTTATGTTTTCAAAATATTAAAAAAAAAAAAAAAAGGGTCAAACAGGTTTGGAACGACGGTACACAAATAATGACAGTTTTCATATTTGGGTGAAATATTCCTTAAAAACAGTTTGTGTTGTCCAAACTATTTATGACTTGTCTGAAGAGTGTGATAAAGAGTCTGACTCCTTGCTTTCATATGTCAGGGCTGCTTCTTGAGCTCTACCAGAGCAAAAGCAACACTGCTGACATATGAAGGCGATGAGTCACATTATTTACATTACAGACCTCTAGTTGTTGCAATGGAAGGTTGGTTTGGTAGGTTACTCAATCACTCAAGGCCGGGCCAAAGGCAGGGAGAGAGTCGAGAGGCAAAGGCGGATAATTTATGGTCACTGGTGCTGTTCAGTTTATTTGGTGAACATATAGGTCTAAAATGAAAGTTTTAGATCCCTACCAAGAATTATAAATAAATACATTAATTTCAGAATATTTACCAGCCATGATGCAATTTTTTTTTTTATGTTTGTCTTTTAATAATCCATACAGCATAATTTTCACAATTCTCCCATTTGTGTGTAAGCTCTGTAAGTTGTTTACATTCAATATTATTGTAATGTTTTGTACTTTGAGACATGAGATAATTTAACAGTGTCTCTCGTCTTGTAGCGCTTTGCAGACTCTGCTGTGTGTGTTGGGTTTTGAGGCGTGGATTTGGAGAGGGTGGGATCTTATGCTTTCAAAGCTAGCTTGCTATTGCTAGCCTCTCTGAAATTGCCTACCCTACCTTTAAGTCAAAAATGCCTTCCTAATTAATCTTACAACAAAGTTTATCAAAAGATGTGCCACAGTACATACAACACAAGACTGGACTTGTGTCAAATTAATTATGCCTGGATGATAAATTGCCATTTAAAGAAAAAAAATTATACTATTGTAGAGATAACACAGAAAAAAAGCAGAACAATGTTTAAAGACTCTAACAAAATATCCATCTGTCCAAAAGTTATAAGAATAGATTGTTTACGGACATAACTCAGTTTACTTGTTACCAAGTGCCTCAAACAAAAATCTGAATATCATGCAATGATTTTATGGTACCAATCACGTAAGCTTATTTCATCCTCAAAGGTGCTGTTTTATCAGCCTGGGACTACCGGCTAAATTGCATGTACTGAAGATTTTGTGTCTTTCAATTTTGTCTCCAGAATCCGATTAATGACTAAGCACAAGGTGCAACTAAAAAAATGCAGGGTCCAAGGCCCTGACCTTAACCAGACTACACACCTGAGAACATAAAATGCCACTGAAGTAGGGCAGAAGTGTAGCACACACACAGTTCACAGCGTCGACCGCAGGACACACTCAGGTTATATTGGCATTAACCATCACATCTTTACATGCTGATACACATAGAAAATGCCTTTGAACTCTTGACCCTTATGACTACAGAATCAGGGGTTAAAGTCTCTGTGATAGCGTGACCTCCTACCCTCTAGTAAGGTCCCTAAAGGAAGAAAGGTCCGTTTTAGTTTCACCCTAAAATATTAATCAAATCCAAAAAAAGAAAACTTTTAATATAACTGAAACTAAAGCTGTCCGCATTGTTGTTACACCCAAGTATTCTTTTGCTCTCTCTCCCGTCCATTCCTCTTCTTCTGCTGTCTTTTCTTTTTCCTCATGAATAATGAAGGGAAAATATCCAGCTTGTCCCTGCAGAAGAACAACACTGGGCTCTCCGGTGTTGATCAAATACGGCCTGTTAAATAATTGAAGGGAGCCTTTGTCATGCAAATCAAGGGCCTCAGGACTGGAAAGCGGCGTGGTTGGGCCGGATGCTAATGTCTTACGTTTGTTTGTTTCTAAATAGCTTTTTTAAATCTAGTTTTTGAGGCCTTTTGGGCTGAACACAATGAAAAATAAACCCAGGGGAACACGTTTAAATGCCCTTGTTTATTTCTGAGAATGGGCAACCTTTAGTATGGGCTTATAGGGTGCACTTTGCACCATGATCCCTCATTTATGTAAAAAAAAATAAGGGGGCATGGCATTCAACCTCAATACTCAGGTGAACCACGTTCAACTTGAGGACATCCATCAAACACAACTAGATGTAGTTTGTGACACAGAAGAACTCAAAGTAAAGATGAGGGTGCTCCGGCATTAGGCGGGGCAGCTGCTCATCAGAGAGTGAACGAACATGAGCTAACACAAGCCGGGCAATTATACCCGCAGATAAAAGCTCATTACACAATCAATGAGCTGCTTTGTTTCTGGGGCCTATTATACCCTGTTATCCACCACTGGAAGCTCTCACTTCCCCCATCCTTTTATTCACTCCATTCTTTTTTCTTCTTTGTCCCTGGCGATTTTGAATGAATGATAAATAGCTTAAATGAAATAGCGGAGTCGAAAGAGAAAGCAACAACACGATACTCGGCGGAACAAAAGGCTTCCACAAATATGCCTTTGCTGACAGATCGGATCGAACTGGCTCTTAGGAAAGGAAAAACATGGGAAATCAGTGATTGAACATCATTCTCTCTCACACACACAAACAAACATGCAGAGACTATGAAGAAGGGGAGCAGGGATGGTGTTATTTAAATCGGACAGCATGTCGTTTCAGAGGGATGTGCACTGCAATTATCTATGTAACCAAAGGGGGCGCCATCTGTAAGCAGAAAGCAATTAGTTCAGGGGTGTGTGACAGTGGCATTTCCAAAAAAGACCACAGTAGGGTGTGTGTGGAAATGTCCTTGAAATGCACCAATACAGGAATCTTTATGTGGCTTCCTTCCTGGCATGATGCTCCGATTACAAACAGTTACAGTAAATAACTCAGCCTGGACAATAATATACTCACACAAATCCTCACAAACTAAGGCAATTCTGCACACACTTTTTTTTTTTTCTAAGAAAGAATATTTATCTTCATGAACCGATATAACAGGAAAGATCAAATTATAAAACAAAGAGCCTGCATTAACATGTGTACTTGAAAAGACACACATGCCTACAAACACAACCACTCCAAATTCCCAGTCTCTTTTTTTCTCCTTCTTCGATTCCGTCATGATCTACTAAAGGAAAGAGCATTGGTGCACATCGAAGGGTGGAAGCAAAGTTTTTTTTCTTCTATCATTAGAAATCTCCAGAACTTTAATTAGCAGCACATATTTGCCATTATGCCACTAATTAATATTTGGTATTTTAATATTTATTTCACAATTTATTATGAGAGCTGGCATTCTACCAAAAGATTAAATCTATGTAGTGAGTGATACAAATGATGGCAAATATGTTTGCTGCAAATGTCTGGACAAAGGAAATAATGCAGGGAATAAACAGCTATGTGGTCAGTTAAAAATATAAAATAAAATAAATAAAACAACATTTAACCTGCCACAGATGTGTCATAAATCCAAAGGAAATAAAGTAGTAAATTATTGCTGTCAATCGAATCAAGTTTTTTATATTTTTTCAAATTAATGTAGAAAAAAAACGTAAAGACAGTATATTTTAAGTATTTGTTTATTGGCATCTTTTTATGAATGAAAGCTACAATTTTCTCTGTTACCTTTGTTCTTTGATTAATCTTAATAATCAACATCACAGCAACTGGTTTATTAGGCTGCTGTCACTTTAAGACCTGCCGCTGCTGCACATGATGTGGATCTGATGTGCATGTCATATTCTCACAACCCTTTAAGTTCATTTAAGATGCTATTTAACTCATTTAAGACTGCTCTCATGACGATACTCAATAAAACATGTATCTTGGCATAATTCTGTGTGTTGCTGTTTGTTCAAGCACACAAGAGAACTCAATACTTTCTGTGCACACAAGTTGTGTGTGTCACACAGACCGCGCATTTTCGTTTGTCTTGTGTGTTTAAAAGCATTTGCATGAATAAAACCATGATGCACATTACACACGAAAATAGTCTATTACACATGAAATAGTGTAATGTTACACTAGCCAAATTATGACAGAAAAACGGATGCTGCATTAATGGCGTTAAATATTTTTAACGCTTTAAACTGAAAAAAAAATTAATTGCATGCGTTAATGCACAAATTGTCAGCACTATAGGAAATAATCAGTTTTGTGGACAGTTAATGCAATTTCTAATTTTGTAACCTTATTACACTATAAAGGTTCAGTTCTGAATATTTAGTCATACACACAAACTGCTTAACCCTGACTGAAGAATACACGGCTAATCATGCAAAGACCAAAACCTCTGGGAATCCATATACCTCCAGAGCTTCCATTTTGTCTCTTTTTATCTGACTCTCTCTAACTTCTCCCCACTTGCCTTTATTTTCTGCTCACTCCTCCCTTTTTCGATACCTCCTGACCCCTCTTACCATTTCACAGCACCTATGTTTATAACATACTTCATCCCTCTGTCTCTTTCCCTGCCCTGTGGCGTAAGTGTGTGCAGCTCCACAGGGATCTTTTCTCTAAGAGGCATCCATTAGTTACACTCCTCTCAGAACCTGTGGGCTTTATGGGTCACGGGTTCTGTTTCCCTCTGAGTGACAGCAGGCCTGGAGAGCAGACCACAAGCGCTGCGCCGTTGCACCACTCAACTAGAAACCTCCACACAGAAATAAACAAACATCCACAGCGGCCACCGCTACAGACAGAGGGATTCGAGGAATGAGGGAAATATTATACAGAAGTATCTTTGCTGCTTGTCTGTGTGAGGTAGAACACTTATCGCTGCAGTAAGTGATGCTGGCTTGATGAGACATACTCTTTTACTGGGCTCATGGGCCTCAGGGCACACAGACAAACAGACTGTCTAACAGCTTCTTGTTTATAGTTGGGAACATCCTTGTGGCTGTAAGATGTGTAACATCTCTTGATCTTAATGTGGAAGAGATGTAGTGTTTATTGACTCCAAAACCTCACAGGAAGCAAAGAAGGACTCGTGCAACTCAAGAGTGTGATGAAGGTACTGGGCTATGTTCACACTGTCAGTGTTTGGGATTGACAATCACATTTACATACAAATGTCAGTCACAGAATGCCCCTTTCAAATAGCAACTCGAATACTGTCTGTATAAACGTGCAATGGGAGTCAAGTCTGTATTCTCCAGGCTCGGTTCTACGGGGTTGCTAGAGCTATAAGCACCCTCAAACACCCTTTTAACATAATATATTTGTGCATATTTGTGTTTGCGCTTTGGAGAATGTCAAATGTATCTATTTATAACATGTTTGTGCAGAGGTGAGTTATGTAGCCAATCACAGATATAGTTGTTGATCTTTTGAACGCAATGGCCAATCAGAGTCAGAATCCACTCAAAACGCCAGAGTTTTTATTCAGTGCTGAGTTATGCAGGCTCGCAAAAACTTTCATTAACAAACAAAGTGTAGACAACATATAAGTAAGAGATTTATATTGTGCATTGTTGGCAGCTCCATTGATTGTAATGAAATTTTTGTGAGATTGCGATGAACTAACAAAGCAGCAGCGTTTTAGTGATTGTAAAGGGAGCGGTCTTGACTCACTTTCGAGGCTACAGCCTCATCTAAACCATTGAATAAAAGTATTGTTTTCTCTGCCCTGTGGCATAAGTGTGTGCAGCTTCACGTGCTCCAAACAACAGTGATCCCATGATCCAATCAATGACCGATGAAAAAAAAGCTAGTCCTGCCTTACATTTTTCTTGTTTGAGAAACCGTTTCACTTAGATATACATCACAACAGGAAAGAAAAGATGATCGCAAGTTTCATTCTGACTTTAATGTCAACCTCTTTAGTCCCATTTAGCTAGCAACCACCTTTTTCCAAGACACATAAAAGCTAAAAAGTGGGGCATTTCTGATGTATCTTCTTTTGTAGAATAAAATGTGAAGCTACCCATTGACTTCAGGACGATGGAACCAGAAGTTTAAAACTGCTAATGCTAAATAATGCATTTACAGATTTTGGGACTCATTCCTGCAGCACTCTATTTGGGTAATATAGTTTTTCTCCAACTGCTTTTCTGACATCAGCAGAAAAGTAATTTCAGAGTTGGAGAAAGTGATTTTCATTTTATAATGTTTATGAGTGTTTTGCCTTTAAATGGACAGGGCTGTAGAGAAATTCTAAGGAGAACAAGTTTGGATTCAAAATCCTGTTGCCCACACAAGTACAACAACACATCGTGGGGGAGAAAATGCATTACCCAGCAGGCCACATCTATGACAAAACAAAAAATTTTTTTTTCACTCTCTCTTTTTTAGAATAAATGTACACTGATGAATGGTGCTCAGCAAGACAAGAGGTATTTATTATTGTTAGCAAAGGGGTCGATTTTGATTTCATGTTGTCAAAATAATGTAGGACTGTTTGAATAAGCCCACAACATTACACTTTTTTTGCTGCAAAATCTTGCAATTAAATGCAAATTCATCTCACTTCTAGGACTTCTTCTGTCATTTCATATGTGTAGACTGACCTGTTCACAAATCGTACATAAGAACAGAATCAAACTAACTGTGACAGACATCAACAGAGCTGAATGATTTAGTCTGTGATCTCACATCAACCCAGAGACCTGCCAGTCCATTACCTATAGAAACAGCAATCAAAACCTCTCCACTGCTCGTGTATCTGCATTCATAAAGCCGGGTCCCAAAGGTAGCGAAAGCTGCTGCGCTGAAGATTGGCTAGCGTAGGCTCTTTAATGTCTGCAATACTAACAAGGCTGGCTCGTAGCTTCACAAAGCAAGCGACTCCATTGCTTCGCCGGGCGACCCTGCGGCACCAAGGGTCAGACTACCCACACTTCCTCTAATTGGGTTGATGGAGAGTGAGAACTGCCACTGGCTGTAAATAAAAGACGGGCCACAGAGCGGAGGAGAGATCGACACAGTTTACTGTATGCTAATGCACCGTTTTTTGTATTTACACCGCTCGTGCTCTCTTTCTCTCTGCCCTTCGAAGAATTATTTAACCTGAAAACATTTATAATTCATAGAACATCAAAACACGTCTGCAAGTATGACATTTATGGAGAGTTTGTCAATATCTCTCCTCACCCCTGGAAACTCGATGCCGAGCAGCCTTTTGACTCTGTTTAATTAAAAAAGCTGATTCAGATCATTTTGCCTTGTCAGTCAACTCCTGTTTTAAAAGTGCTGTGACTTTTGGGGCATTGTGCAAATTAGCATACAGAAATTTAACCCACAGTAAAAGGCCATGTCACTGATGTTTGTTGAACGGAGAACTGAACTTCACTCGTGGAATGACTGATACAATATTCACGCTCAACTAGAGCTCTGAGTTACTAACGGACCTAAGTTTGCCTTGGCTCATTTTCAAAGAGATGTTGCCGGTAACCTTCAGCCAACAGCGGACTACCTGACAAGTCTTGAATCTGACAGCCTGTCCACGTGTCGCTCAATTCTTTGCAACAAAACAAAATGGTGCCACATGACTAAGAAGGCAGTTATTCTCCATCAGTTCTGCACCAGCTTATATTTTTCAATCTGCAGTCCATTTCCTGACCCAACGTGCTTTCACAGGAGAGATAGACTACAGGGAATGAAAGCACTCTGGTGACTCACAGTCAAGACATAGACACCCACTCTCTCTCTTTCTCGCTCTCGTACCTCAGGCTGCGGCAGAGAAAAAGCAGCCTAAGAGCTTTTGCTGCAACATCTTCCCCCCGTAACCAACAAGAGAACAGTCAAGAGTAAAAAAAAAAAAAAAAAAAAAAAAAAAACACACAGCGTCCCTCTTTATAAACACTTCTATTAGTTCACTAGGCTTTCAAAAGCTTTTTTTCCCAAATGCAGCATAGAAAGCTGCAGGGGTTTGTCATCTTAGAAGGAGAAGAAGGGGATAAGCATGGTCCGAAACAAGATGATCAGGATGGGGGAAGTACACCATCAAAGACAAAACACAAAGCAAGAAGGTGTAGGGGGAAATTAAAGCAGAAATACTGACTGTATCAACTTCTGTTTTCCCACCTAAAGGGCATTTCTAGGTAGTGATCCAGGATGACACCTTCTGCTCCCTAGAAAATGCTTTGAATGTATATAAACAATCTTGCCGACCCAAAACTTTTGAATGGTACTGTGTAATGTTTTTGAAAGTAGATAGGGTAGGTAGGGTGGGTCGGTAGGTAGGGTAGGTCGGTAGGGTGGGTAGGTAGGGTGAGTGGGTGGGAAGGTAGGTAGGTAGGGTGGGTAGGGTGGGAAGGTAGGTAGGTAGGGTGGGTAGGTAGGTAGGTAGGTAGGTAGGTAGGGTGAGTGGGTGGGTAGGTAGGTAGGTAGGTAGGGTGGGTAGGGAGGTAGGTATGATAGGGCGGATGGGAGTTGGTAGATAGGTGGGGTTGGTAGGTAGGTGGTTAGGTAGGGTGGGTGGGTAGGTAGGGTTGGTAGGTAGGTAAGTAGGAAGGAAGGAAGGAATGAAGGAAAGAAGGAAGATATGTCCACACACCCACACTGTGTGGCTTAATGTGACACACACACACTCACCCAAGATCATATTAAAATACCTGTCATTCTGTTGGCCCTCTCCATACCCACGGCAGGTAAATTAATAAAGCTCCTCACTCTGTCTTCTGTTTGAGGAAGAACACCATTAAGACCAATCCCTTAAAATGGCAATTTAAACAAGGTGTGAAATAACATGAGATGACTGGAACTTCCTGATTGCTATGACAACCCAGGTTCATTTCTGCTTCTCTGAAGATAATCCAATCAGCCAATCAGCCCTCAAAGCACCCACGGGCACCATGGTGGGGAAAAAAGAATGTGGAGATGTGCAGATGCTAACCTTAAAGAAATGTGTGTGTGTGGTTCAGTTATGCCTTACGTTATGGGGACAAAATACCCCCACAAAGATAGCAATATCCGAAATCCTTGTCCTTGTGTGGACATTTTTGGTCCCCATGAGGAAAACAGCTTATAAATCATGCCAAGTAATGTTTTTTGAAATGTAAAAATGCAAAACATTTTATGTGATGTGTAGGTTTAGGGGTAGGGGATAGAATATACAGTTTATACAGTATAAAAATCATTACGTCTATGGAAAGCAACATGGAAAACATGGAAACTCAACATTCTTCAAAATATCTTTTGTGTTCTGCAGAAGAAAGTCATACAGCTTTGAAATGACATGAAATGATGCCGGAATTTGAATGTTTGGGTGAACTATGCCTTTAAAAATAAAGTTTTCTCAAATCTTAGATTTAGCCCACTTTTTTTTTGACATTATACAGTACATTATTCATAACTAGACTATTACCGTGTGTACACCAGACACGAGCAGTGAGGCACAATGCGTCAAAAGCAAACAGACCCCATTATAATCAGTGAGGCTGTCTACACTGGATGCAGCACAATGCGACACACCAAATGCCCGACAGTAAACTGATGCCTGTTCTATTTCTGATGTACTCCACAGGCTCGCGGTACTTCTGATATGGACAGAAATTACCAGTATGATCAGCTTTTAACTGTTGCGGCGCTAAGCGGTGCGACAACTGTCACATCCGGTGTAGACACGGTGTATGGGTTCATTAATTCACATTCCAGCTGTTATTGTGTATTAGTCCATTTTATTCCAAAGAAATAAAACGTTTGCCTTCAAAATATGTCGTCAGATTAAAATCATGCTCCCCCCCCCCTTTTTCAGTACTGTTTCACTTGTAAACACCATTTCTCATGCACTGCAGAGCATCAGTACATAATTTTGTAATAAACTAATAAAGTTTTATGCATAAAATAAAAAGGTTCTCCAAAGCCTTCAGGCTGTGTAATCCTTGTGGAACATTTATTTTTAAATGTGTATCAGGCCAAACTTTTTTACAAGTCAAACTTGTAGGCATACACTGCGATTACATCTCCTGACATCAGTTGAGGGTGTCAAATATCCCAGCATAACCTGAGAGCGTACTCAGCTCACCTCAAATGGAGAAAGATGATAAAAAGACTAAAAAGCAGCTCATCAGAGGACGGAGAGAGGAAGAGTGAAGACGCTGGGGACGTGTTAGCAGCGACGGAATAAAAAACAGACACTCTCCACTGAATGATAATGTTATAACACCAGGCTAGATAAAACCCCAACCAGAAGTGAATTAAGCAGCCCTGCACCTGCAATCCAAAGTCCTAATAGATATTGATGGAGTCAGTCAGTTAAACAGTGAAACAATTAGACCGCTCCCCTCGCCAGCCCTCACCCCTCAACTTCAGACAATTACAGAAGCGCTAGGATGTTGTAGCCCTTAGCAGAGTCTACATCGCAGAGCCCATCTCTCTTAGGGCCCCTGAGCAACTACCCCTCTTGCTGAGGCTCAAACAGACAGACTGGAGCTCATTATTCCTACAGTGGGGAATAGCGCCCCTGCCTGAGGGACTTCATCTCGCCTATGCAATAGATTAGGGGTCTGTTGTAAGCTAGGAACCTAAAGCATCCTTGCGCTCTTGCAATGGGGTAAGCACGAGGACGTTCGTGTGAAGGATAACAATAGTAAATGGGGCACACAGAACAAGAAAGGTCAGGCCATGGCTGTATAAATGTATGAGCCATGAACTCAACATGACACTATAGGGAAAAAAAGAAAGAGAAAGAAGAGAAAAGGTTTTTTGTGAGCCGAGCAGGCAAGAGAAGTTGGGTCATGGAATCCGAACACTCATATTTTCTGTGCTAATTGTGAAGAAAGATCTGAGGAATTCTGTTAAGGGTTTTAAATGGCACTAAGAGTACAAAATACTTTCTGATTATTTAAAAATCTCAAACAAACATGCAGGGTATAGAGCTGGTGCTGGAGACGAATAACCATTATACTAACCAACCTACAGAGCTCTGGTATGTGTATCCTGTTGAAAAAATCTAGTCAATGACAAATAAGAGTCCAAGTAGGAGGAAAATAAATAAACACCAGTGAAAAGTAAAGTAAAAAGTAGTCTCAGCCATAGACCATTGGCTGAACGTCTCATGCATAAGGCACAAAAAATGGGAAACACTTCAGGAGTTTCGAAGTCGCCATCTGATTAATTGAATTCTACAAGATTTCCAGGAGACGTGTGTTGCGTTCTTTAATAGTCCACCTGGACACAAAGCCCAAGCCCCCTCAAGGAAGAAAGCAATCGTGTTTAAAACTCTGACAACAAGTGCTTATCAAAATCAACTAAACATTGGATTTTAAGTATGTGAAGTATGTAAAGTTCCAGGCATAGTCTCTTTAAAAGATGTCCACTAGTTTTACACTCTGGTCTGTTATTATAGAGACATCGACTTTATATTGTCACGCCCCTAAACTTGACACCGAACAAAACAAACTGTGATTGATTGCTTTATATGTCAGTCAGGTGGCCTCATGGGTGGTCCTTGGCCAATAAAAGGTGATATGGAGTCCAGACCCTCATTGTCATTGTATAATATCCTTGCCCTTTTAAAAGTATTTTTAAAAATAAATAAACAAACAAATAAATAAAAGCTTAACCACATTAAGTTGGTATTGTATGACCAACTAGATTGGACCATTTAAAATCCAGCTCAAAATCAGCTACAATGTTCCAAAACACAGCTACCATTTTAAGATGGATTGTACAACAAGACCAAGCTTTTTGTTGTGTGGATCCCATGCACGCACACACACATTCAGGAGGAGGATCAGTGTGTCCTAAGGAAATTACCCTTCCTGTTCCACCATATATCCCAGTAGTCTGGCTGCTTTCCACTCTGATGTTTATACTCTGGTGACCCAAAGCCCCCGAGAGAGCCTGACCTCAGTCAGCACATCTAATCCTGTGGGATAAACAAAAAACACACTGCTTTATTCATAAGCTCCACACTTAGACACCACACAAGCTCTTCATAATTGATGACACCACTCGCAACACTGCCAACATCCCCTGTAATGAGACTGTATGTCAGATCCACCTCATTCTGCTAAAGGCAGAACAATTCCACACATATTCCAGTCAGGTTGCTGGAACACCAGCAAAATCCACCATCATGGCACCAATTTTACTTGTTTTTGCTTTAATATAGTTTCTTAAAACAACCATTTCCATTGCTCTGTTAGAAAACAACTCTCACCTGAAGACAGCCGACACCTTCTGAGGCAATAATGGTGCATTTTACTGAATACTTACTGAGTAATGAGCAGAGATACATGGAGACACCTTTACATATTTATAGTCAGTAAAGATACTCTTAACTTTAAAAGCTAAGTGCTGCTGTCAGGCATCTCATCCCTGAAAGAGGACCTCCTGTGCTGCTGTAACAACATGGACACACACCTAACGGCCTTGTTAATGCAAGGAAAGGCATCAGTAACAACCCTCAAACACTCCAGAGAGCAGCTGACCTTCACAGAAGCCCTTCCATATTCATACAACTGCATGTTCAGACTCAAGCCGTACACATACACAAACACACACAGCCACCTGATGTTGATCTCATGTCGGATCTGTGTACATGATTCTTTCATTGATTGGTTGCTTGGTCAAATGGATGGCCTTTCTGCAGACCTGTTTTCATTATCTACATGCATTTATATTACTGGCAGCTGGAGGGGTTTGCTACATACACATGAACACATAAGAAGCATGAAAATTATGGTCATTCATGTTTGAATAAAGTAAACTACCTGGTGAAGACTGTTCCTGTCTCTTTATTTAAAAATTATCCAACCTCTGCTCTGAAGTGCCTTCAAAGAATTATATGGGTCAATGACAAACAAGTCCATGATATAGGAAAGGAAAAATATTTTAAAAATCTAGCTCTTCAAAGTGTACTCTTAGTATTCATGTTGGTTTAAAAGAAATCTAAAATCTGAAAATGTCAACATTGGTGTGAACATCAATTATAAAGTAACAACATTTATACATATACATATTTATACCTTATACATGTGAGTGCACACATCACTTTCATTTTCATAAATATTAAAAGTTCACCCAAAAAAATTACTCACCCTCATATTGTTCCACACCCATAAGACCTTCGTTCATCTTCGGAACACAAATTAAGGTATTTTTGATCAAATCCGATGGCTCAGTGAGGCCTGCATTGCCAGCAAGATAATTAACAAGTTCAAATGCCCAGAAAGGTACTAAAGACATATTTAAAACAGTTTATGTGACTACAGTGGTTCAACCGTAATGTTATGAAGTGACAACATGAGGGTGAGTAATTAATGACAGAAATTTCATTTTTGGGTATACTAACCCTTTAAGTTTTAAAATCTTTATATTAGTTTTTGGACATTATCACTAAAAAAAAAAAAAAAAAAGTCATAAAAGGGATTACATACTTTTATTAAGATATAATATAACATAATATGTAATCTATCATAGCCAAATTACAAGTTGTCAACATAGAAGAGGTATTTACATTTTATGTATTTAAAAGAAAAGAATAGAATCAAAGAAAATGTTTGTCATGCCATTGACCTATCTAGATGCCTTCACAGCATCTACTGTAAGCAAATCAAAGTAGTAGACAGATAACTAAAAGGCCTTAATTTTAATCAGTGTAGTCCTGGTAAAAATCAGACTTGTACCTGTAGATAGAACCTGTAGAGACTTTCTCTTGATGGGGTGCAGTTTGATTGACATTCCCCATCTTTAAAGGTTCTCCTATTTATAAGGCTTCACATGTATAGGGGGGAGAGCAGTTAATTTAAAAGACTTCATCTGAGGCATATTTGGGGAATCAGTTCACGGTCATCTACTAAATCATAATTTTAATCAGCAAGAAGCCTTTTCAGCACACTCTGGATGGCAAATCCTACCCAGAAGAGTGCAAGTCTCCCCACATACAGAACAAACGGCACACACGGACCTGACGAGATCCCGGCAGTTGGAAGATTGGATCCTTAACCCTTTGGGAAGGAGGCGTGCCATTGATATGCAGGGAAATAAGCAAAACTGGAAAATGAGACGGCTTAACAAAGCATCGCTACACAGTCAGAATGAGGTTTATTTGACAGGTCTCAGTGCTGTTGAGAATTCAGAGACTTCCGAGCGAAGACCCACAGGACGTTTCCCTGCTTGCTATGGGTGACATGAAATCACATGGGTCCCTGTTCAATAGGTTTATTCAGTCCAAACAGCACACCCACACGTGCACACATGCCAGACACGTAACTGCTGCTGCACGCTAGCTAGATTTTCTCACCTCCTGCATGCCGCATGCAGTGGTTGGAGACAGGCAGAGTGTTGAACAGATTCAAGTAGCAGCCACTGTGAAACTTTCCCAAAACATACGCCATTCTGTGAGAGCTGATCACTTTACACTGCTCTTTAATAGTGCGACGGGTCCGTTCACACAGAACGGGTTTTTCCATTCCAATGCGCTACTTTTCCATTGTTTTACTATGTAAATGTGGCTAGATGTACATGACTGTTGCACTCACGTCTTTTTTTGCAGCGTCTCGCGCATGACACGACGTTCTAAAAATGCTTTGCTCAAGTTAAAATCAGTTCAACTTTTGAAAAACACATATTGAGACCTTGCGGTTTTTTCCCCCATTCCTCTGCCCGAGTCTCATGTTTTGAATGAACCCTAATACACACTAATGTAGGGAAACAAAGGACATCCATCCAGTCAGATAATCCTCTGATCCAATTGAAGGAAAAGCAATAGAAAAAGTGAGAGCATACTTTGCTCAAATGAAACACACTTAACTTAAGCGAGTACCCTGCTGTTCACTGAGGGCCCTGTTTGGAAATTAAATTGCAGCTCATCTGGGGAATGAATAAACAGACGAATCCAAAGTCAATATAGAGATTTGGGTTTAATAAAGGTATTGCGGTATATAGATGCTTTAATCCTACAATCACATGAGTTTTGTTACATAGCCCACTATGATAGGCAATGTTCATAAACCACGTTAATACCGCTCATGCTCACACAATAACAAACACAAATGAATGCAAATTCTTAGATGTGAGCTATGAAAGAGCTATATTTTATACTATAAAAAAAACAATGTATTCACAAAATGTAATCCTCACCAGTGAATGAAACATCTTCCTTTTTTTCTGAAACCATTACTTTTCTGTTTCACTACTTTTTTTCCCTTTTCATCTCAGTTTCTCAACCTGAAAAACATCAGGCAGATGAATGTCCATTTCTTATGGAAATTGATTGCCATTAGTCATATATCAAAGGCTTAATAAAAGATTAATTACCAGAATACATGCATAGCAGTACTGCTAATTTGCTGGTAATAAGATATTGATACAGCCAAGCTAATGTATGTGTATGAAAAGATGTAACAAGATTATGCCTACAAGGGTAAATAGATATTTTGTGTTTGTTTGTGAAACCAGTCATTTTAAATTAGTAAGTTTGTCAAATGCTTTCATTTCCTCTTTTGGTTCAGCTCTGTGTTTTGGACAGGTGATCGATTCGGAGTTCCTTTAAGGGACATCATTTAGATCCATTATCAAACAAGCTGCTTTACCATCTTAAATCTATGAACACAACTGGTTGAATGTGAAACCAATTTTATTCTAAAAACAGTTATAGATTCCACAATAATAATAATAATAATGGTTATTATGATGATGATGACGATTATTATTATTATTACATTATGTTTCCTTTTTTTTTCACCTTTAGAATTAACTAAACAGTTGTGCCACTTTCACATGTAAAAACTTTACTCAAAAAAATTAAATTTCACTGTTGTTAATTTCATTCAAACATCCTTGTTCACATTTCTTAAAAAACTCATATAACTACATTAACTTAATTTAACTGCTTTGTTTCTACTAAAAATGAGTATTGTCAGCTTTACTTAATAAGTGTTTGTTCAGTCAACTTAACATTTCTGAGTGAAACGCACAAATTAATGTTGGCATAACTAACTGGGCAGTGGATCTGTAGTTCCCAGCATGCTTTGCAAGGGACTGCATAAGAAGAGAAAATTTAGGGATTAAAGTGTTATTTTATGTGTTTTTCGGTAAAGGGAAAGATGTTGTTAGTTTATGTTAGTGTTTACTGTTCAGTGATGTTGGACATTTCGAAGAGTTTCTGTAATGTTTTTGAATTTTGTGGATGCCATTATGCAGAAAAGTGTTGTCTCACAACATAACATTATTAAGTAAACTGCACATATAAATATTATGTAACAGTGACAAATTCAAATGATTTGCATCTACTCAAAGAAATTTTGTCAGATTTACTTGAATTTCTTTTGTTCATACAACTAAATTGTTATTTGTACAAATTACTCAATATAGTTGCGTGAAGCCACTTGACACTGATTTTTTAAGTAAATCCAACAATTATTATTTTTTTTTTTACTTATTTTTATTTATTACTAAGCACCTACAATCCAGTTTGGCCAGAATTAAATGATTAAATGATGCACTGTGATTATTTAGGAAAACATGACTCCTTTCTATGCAAATTAGGCTTATTATAGATTGCATCTCATTCATTAGTAAAATCCCCCCAATGTGTTACAGTGGTCAGAGGTTCCAGATCCAAGCAAATGCAGCTACAAGCCAAAGTCTTTCTCTGCAGAGATTAATGCACAGATCCACCTGTTGAAACCGCTTCTTAAGCAGTACACTTCCACTTTAAAGCCCCACAACATGTTCAATAGTAGCTGATATCTACAAGGCACATTCCCATGTGCACCTGACACAATCTCAGTATTTAAGTACAAGCCTGAAAGATCTCTCTGTAAAATGCTTTAGTGTTTAATGATTCCAGAGGTCTATAAACAAGCTTTAAATTATTGACAGCTTTAAATCTGCACTGCCTTGAGTTTGAGCAGTGTAGTTCAGTCTTACATCAATTATACAGTATTATTCTTTACAGAGCTTGTCTCTAAATCAGACAACTTACTGTAACTGTAAACATCTTTTATTTAATCAGAGTCAGAGACTTCAAGCAGAAGGAGACCTTGAGAGATTCATCTGTAGCATTGAAACTGGTGTATGAGAATCATCATGTGAAGGGACTATAATTACACATTCTGTTTCTGTGCGGCTCAGATGAACTTTCAGAAAATATAACCTTGCCAAGTGACTGCGGCCCTGAAAGCTGATGTAAGATTTTAAAATACATCTGTACAGGTTAAATTACCTCATGCACTGGTCTGAATGAATATTAATTATTATGCCAGAAAACTTTCAATCAAATGGCCCAACCATCCAGGGCATACTCTCATTATAGTAAATGAGCACCACTAATTTTCCTTGTTAATAGCACCTGTCATTCACATATACAGATGGACTTTGAAACAGCAGCTCTTATGCCAGGTTGGACAAACTTAAAGACGCCAGGAATTGTTTTTGAAACATTTGCGATGTTTCTAACTTCCAGTTGAGAAAGCGTTTGAATTCACCACAAAATTAATAACATCTCAGCGAGATCTAGTGGGATTCAAATTCAGTGCAGAATTTTCTGCTTTAGGCCACAGATATCAGATCAAATAGCTCTGACATTGAAACCAGGAGAAACACTGTGCCACGAACAAGTTAAGGCTCCCCAGTCCACAAATCACCATGGATTTAATGTAGTAATGCTTATTGAAACTATGGTATTGTGGCAGAAATACTTGAATGCTTTTACATTATTAATTTCAGGGTTCTTGCAAACTTTTAAGAGTGAAATTCACACACTTTTCAAGGACTTTTTAAAGTGTTTCACTCTTTTTACAGCACTTAAAAGCTCTAAATATTATCCAATTTTAATGTTATTTTTAATGTGATGACTTGTAAAACTAAAAGTTTAAAGATGAAGGAAAACGAACACTTCTAGGCAAACAAAACTTTGGGGAAAAAAAAAAAGAAATTTCCACTAGATGATGGCAGAGACTCCCTAATATAAGGAAAAGTAGGAAAAGTCTCATGAAAAACAAAAACTTCTTCAAATTGTGATTGAATTACACAGAAAGCAAGTAAAGAGCGCTTTTATAATCACTGAAGCTGTTGGTCAGTTAAGAGTAGAATATTTACATTTTACATGTGATTAAATTACCTTTATGATTAAAAAAAAAAAAAAAAAAAACTTAGCGGCACCAACGCCACTGCTCTCAAATGTTAGTTTGGAGCCCTGATATATACATACATACATACATACAGAAAGAAAGAAAGAAAGAAATGCATTTTCCCTTCATGCAACAAAGGTGCATATTGAAAGGTGCATTTTTAGACAGACCTCTATGTGGACTTCTGTTCTTGTGCATCTGTTCCTGAATATAGGGCGGCAAGGTCATCTCCACGGCTTTCATGTCAGTACACAAGCAGAATTAAATGCAGCACTTGACTCATACACACAGCTGTCAACCTCCTTTAGGAACAGAGCAGAACCAATTCACAAATACACACACAGGTGTGACTACGAATGCAAGAATCTTGCACTAACACGCTGTTCTTTCACAGCACATTGTTCATCCATAAAAATCTAACAATCTAAAAAGCTCCAAAGAGATTTATAGGCTACGCCTTCACAGCGCAGGGCATAAAAATAGTAATACCTGTGTTTATTCTGAGCTATGCTGTTCAACAGCCTGGAGCTGTCTAACTTACTTCTGTGTTGTTGGAGCACATTATTGAAATGCTCTTGCCAAGGAAACACGTTTTTTACCGTGGCAAAGCATCTCATGCGTCTCCTGTGGCACATCCGCACTAATGCAGCCCGGCAGCCGTGCGGTGCGAGACCGGACACGTCTGAGCTGATCTGGTGTGATTGTGGACAGCAGGGTTTCTCTCGTCAGCCTGACAGCTGCAGCAGAGCTCACTAAAGCAGATCACACTCACACACAGACTGACAGGCCAGCTGGTCCAATAAGCCTGTAGTGACATATGAGCAAAGGAAAATCAACTTACTTACAACATCTAGAGGAGCAAAGAATTAAGGGAGAACAGGAGCCGAATGTTTGTCTTCTTCCTCCGACTGATAAAAAAGACAGAAAAACAAAAACCATCATGCATGTGTGACTAACACAACACAACCCTCAGAATCCTCAAAAAAAAAAAAAAAAATCTGTGCAGCTAAAAGCAATTTAATTTCAGAGGCAATTTAGCTGGTACACTCAACAACATTTTTGCTTTTCTATTTTTTCTTTCTTTAAAAGCTCAAAGAAATGTTGACATTTGCTTTAAATAATGCTTGAATCTCAATGTAAAAAAGTGGGTCAATTCATCTGATGTACATACACACATTGGTCACTATCGCTATTTACTTGTTTTCCAAATAAATTATACCTTAAATTGGCATGAAATTTTGATGAGTAATTTTATTTTATGATTAAAAAGAGACACACTGTAAAAACTTTATTTTTACATCAATTTAATATAATTTAAGTTGAAATTACTTGTATAGCCAATTACTTAAAAATTTAGGGCAGCAAGTGAATGTTTTTAAGTTGAAATAGGTGAAAACCAACAACCAATTCACACAAATGTATGACCGCAGGTGCCCGTGATCAAAATCAAGTATACTTTTGAGTGCTTTTTTTCATGCCAGATCTATTGAAAAAACTCTATTGAAATGAATGAGTAACTATGGTAACTATGGAGTTTATGTTCTAAAATTGTATTTATTTATTTATATAATTCTTCATGCTTCCCACTTCAAAAGCTGCTATTTCATGGCAACAAATATGATTAAGCACAAGCAAACTATTATTGCTAGAAAATGAGAGCAACACATAAAGATAAACACTTATCCATCAGGAGCTATGAACTCTGGGAAGTGTGTGTGAACCTTACGACATTGGTATGTGTGTGGTTCAGGTATTCCCTATATTGTGGGGACATTTTTTTTTTTTTTTTTTTTGGTGAGTAAAACATCTTATAAATCGTATGAAATGTCGGAAATGTAAAAATGCAGAATATGTTTCTGTGATGGGTAGGTTTAGGGATAGAATATACAGATTGTACAGTATACAAATCATTATTTCTATGGAAAGTCCCTATAAAACATGGAAACCCAATGTGTGTGTGTGTGTCTTCCCTTCAAACTGACAGGGGAAACAACTCTGTTAATCTGACAAATCCCTGACCAGTCTTATCACCCACCAATGTTCACAAAACAAGCTCAACAACACATGCGTGCTCATACACATGTACATTTTTCACATTTGTGTAGGCTTTACTGGGTCTAAAAAGGACTGCAGTGGATGTGTGCTGAACTTTCACACTTCATTGTGAGTTTACCAGCGTGACTGAAGGCTGGGGTGCGTGTAATTCTATTGAGGAACTGCTCTGAGTACACAGAGAAAAGCTTCCTCTCACAGTGGGACCAGACCTAATCTAGCACTGAGAGACCAGCAGGATTAACAACACGTCACTATAATCCTGACCCTGACTTTACCTCACACCACAGTCCTGATTAACATTTACAAATAAATAATAAGTAATGGAAAATACATATTTTATGTGTTCCACAGAAGAAAGTAAGTCATTCAGGGTGAGTAAATTAGTGTTAATTTTTCGGGTGAACTATCCCTTTAAAAATGGCAGAAACCAGGTTCAATAATTCATGCGCCAACTGAACAAATGACGAGGAAAAATTGGAATGACAATGGAATGTTAACACTATGGAAAGTTAGATAAAGTTGGCATGAAATGGAAGTTGCAATAATCTTTTCTTGCCTATTGTGAAGTATATCTAAGTAAAACAGCTTCTAGAACAAGAAAAAAATTGAGGACAGGATTTAATTTTGTCCATACAGGTGTCTCATGGCGGCATATACAATCTTCCATCAACTGATCGTTCAAGGACAGAGTGAAGGGTAATAGCCACAAATCAGTAGACCTCCGGCGTAAGTCACAAGTTAATTTTTCTAAAGGTAGGAAAATAGCAATTTGATTAAACCAGATATGAACGGAAGGGACATGAGGAGTGGACCACAAAAGAGCAAGCACATTAATTAAAAAAATAATGATGTGAACAGATAAATAATTTATAATAAATACTGCACTATTCAAAAAAATAAGAATTGTCAATTTAGATTTCACAAATCTACAGGATAAGAGAAATTAACACTGAAAATACTGAAAGTTTATAGACCCATTCACAACAACAAACACAATTTTTTTTTTTTTCATTACAAAACTGAATTGCATGTGGCGGTAATGTGAGCACTTGTAGAAATTTGTAAATTTGTCATTTGGCGGTTATTCAAGTAATGTAGTGTATTTGTAATGCAGATCAGCTGTCACTATAAGGTGAGCTCACAGGAGAGAATAAACACCGGCGGGTCGACCCGACTGTCACAGCCAGTGTTAAAACACAATTAACAAAGATGTGCGTTAAGAATTCCTCCAGTTTGATTCTGTGCAGATTAGCAGTGATTCATAATTCATTAACCTTGGGTGACTTTACACTATAGATTAATTTTTAATTTCAGTTCAGCGCCACAACGGGGAGGTCAACTGCGTGATGTCACGACATCACTTCCTCCAGGAGCCCAGGTCCACGGTGACACTTAATTTTGTGGCTCCTCATGGAGGAAAAAGAAAAAACAAAAAAAAAACGCTCTCTCTTCACAAACTAAAGTGCAGAGTAAAACCTGTCAGTTACACTCCATTCAGAGCCAAACCGACAGATAAACAAGCCAATAGCATGACAATTTACATCAGTAAGAGGGCCAACATTGAGAGCAGGAGTCTAAAGCCCGAAGGCAGAGAGAGAGAGAGAAACGACTCATGTATACAAAAGAGGAGAGACAGAGATTTGGCTTGGTGTCGTGCAAGTCTGCGGGTTAAAAGCGTGAGGGGCTTCTGAGGGGTAATAGATCAATAAGCACACTGAAGCCAGTCTGGGTCCCTACGGCTGAGACAGATCATTCTCACACACGCACATTGAGAGGTGAGCCCAGGGCAAGCCAGTGGACTCATCAAACACAAAGACCTATTTCATGTGCAATCTATAGGCCAGCTGAAATGACCTGCTAGCTATGAGACACAAAGTACTTAAAAAAACACCCTTGTCAGCAAATATCAAAATCGATCGGTATGTAAATTCAATAGGAACCTCGCAGAAGTGGCTGTTTTGTGTGCAAATGACTAGCTGTAGCTTTAAATGGAGTCTGCCAGCCCATCGCTCGTAATATTCTATCTACACATGCAAATAGCTTGTAGTTCTGTCCATCAGTACCTCAGTGAAAAAAAATATACCACATAAACACATCGTGATTGGACAATGAGGAGCGTATTTGAGCAATTCGGCTGACACAATGCCAAAACAAGTTTGCGGCCCGCCAGCGCACTCACACTGACAGATACTGACCCAATAACTGAAGACTTAAGACAAATTAACACCTGCCTATTTAATTACAGTGCCGACTTAATTAAACTCCCAAGGATTAAACACTGCTGTTGAGGCACAAGTATTACAAATACACACAGGCATGCATGGCATTGCACAGCGAATCAACTGTAGCCCGCTACTTCATGCTATTACATCATGTATGTTTGTTTGTTTGTCGGAACGATGCAATACCAAAGCTAAAGTGTTTTCTGCAGATTTACCTTTCATCCGCGTTCTGTAAACACCAAATATGAATAGCGCAGCCTTAGGGTGGATTAGATTATAATCAGCCAAGACATTTAATCTATTCTTTAACCAACATAGCAATTGAGCTTGATATACGCACAGTGATATAACAGAGTTTTTGTACTGGATATGATTATTCCCATCCCTCTGCCAGACCCCTTAATGTGCTAATGGAGTCAGGTTTGCTGGACGGAGAGATAGAAGAAAGACTTAAAGGGTTAGTTCACCCAAAAATGAATGTCGTTCCAAACCTATAAGCCTTTCGTTCATCTTCAGAACACAAATGAAGATCTTTTTGATGAAATCTGAGAGCTTTCTGTCCCTCTATAGACAGCTACGAAATTGAAACGTTCACGCTTCAAAAACTTCATAAAGAGATCGTAAAACTAATCCATATGAATTCAGTGGTTTTGTCCAAATTTTCTGAAGAGACTTGATCGCTTTTTATGATGAACAGATTAAATTTAGGCTTTTACTCGCATATAAAGATTGATCAGCGAACATGAACAGAAGCTCAACCGAACCTGAATGATGCGCGAGAACAATCCTTTTGCTGAAACTCAAACATGCTGCATAACACACGAGAATGAACCTCATTGGTTCCTGCTGAAGCTTAAACATGCTGCATAAAACGAGAATGAACCTCATTGGTTCTCGCACATCAAGCAAACATGCTTGAGCTTCCGTTTGATGAGTGTTTATATGTGAATAAAAGCCTAAAATTCAATCTGTTCATCATATAAAGTGGTTTTGTCTCTTCAGGAAATTTGGACTAAACCACTCAGTTCATATGGATTAGTTTTACGATCTCTTTATGAACTTTTTGAAGTGTCAAAGTGGTAGTCATGTAGCTGTCTATGGAGGGACAGAAAGCTCTCAAATTTCATCAAAAAGATCTTCATTTGTGTTCCAAAGATGAACGAAAGTCATATGGGTTTGGAATGACATTAGGGTGAGTAATTAATAACAGAAATTTCTTTTTTGGGTGAACTAACCCTACAAGTGAAAAGAAAAAAAAAAAACCTCTCTTACAGTGAATGTACAAGGGAAGTTGGCCTGACATTTCAAGCTGCATCAGCAGTCTCCCGTATGATCACCACAGTTTAATGTGTCTATCCCGCACATTCTAAACCTAGGCCACATCTCAGACAATAAAGTACACTTTCGTCCCAGTCTGTACACCGAGCTCAATCACCAAACATTTAACAGTGTTTCCCCTGAGAGAACGGATGATATCACAATCACCGAGTGAAAACTGAAAACCAATGACTTAGAAATAGGGAGAGGAAAAAAAAAAAACAATTTACCTGCACTGTCATCAGTGGTAATAGAAGCATTAAAATTCAGCAGCGCATCTGACTCATCTCTGATTTGAAATGCTCTTTACCTTTTCTGCACCAAAATCAAACGGTTGCACACTTCCATATCAATATTTTACTGCCCGCTTAATGTGAATTTAATGATACCAATCTCCTATTTAACGTCAGTGTGTTCTGTAATGGAAGGCTCTCAGTGGGAGAGCGCCGGAGAATCGTACGCAGGACGTAGGAGCGGCGGTGGGGCGATGCAATCGGAGATACTATGAACCCGGCAAAGTAATCACACGGTACAAGAGTAAATCAGCCACAACATTTAGAAGTCTGCAGCATGTGAACAAAGCCCAGGAGGTAGTTAAGACTGGTTCTTAATGAGCTAATTAGGTTTGTTTAGGCAGCTTTTACACGCTGCTGGTAATGAGGGGAATGAGAGACAAATTCCTTTGCCAAGGAGGAGAGGATATGGAAAGAGCTGTAAAGGAGAGGGGAAAAGAGCTGTTCTGAAGACAGTGAGCATCAACAATGGCTGTTTTTAAATCTTACCGTGCATGTTCTTCAAGCCAACATTTCCAGATCGGTGTAATCTGGTCTATGACGTCAAGCCTTGTACCAGCTTGATTCCGTACACTGACCACAGACTGAGGTTTCATGTCACATGTGCTTCCGATAGCCAGGTTACAACACACACACACACACACACACACACAGCAGGATTAAACACATGCATATCCCTCCTGCTGTCTGCTCTAACACTATTGGCAAGATAAAAAGATCATATCTATTAATGCAACAAAATGCATCGGTTTAAACCATTTGAGCATTCAGAAAAACACTCATCAGTGACTGTGGCCTTCACCATCTGATATAGCACTGCAGCAACAGGACCATCACAAGCCTGTCGTGCATAATTAATGAAAGAGATGAGAGCTGTTAGCCTCTCTCTCTCTCTCACACACACACACACACACACACATATGTATATAAAAAGCAGAGATGGCCGGGACCAGCTGAGGGTTGGTAAAAGAAGCAAGATGAATGAAATAAGACATTCTGATCTTAAATAGCTGTACAGATTCTTGTGTGTTAAACAGGAAGTCAACAGGACCGCTGACTGTCTAATGCAGTCGAAGCATACACATGAATACACTTAAAAATTATTGTTTCACAAACCCTGGCAGGAAATGTGATTTTGAAAATGTGAAGTCTTATTTCAAAAGAAAAAAAATGTTTTGTATATAATCCTGTATTTTATTAGGATTGTTTGCATAGTGGCATTTAATGGGTTAGGGTTATTCATTATGGAAGCTTGTTTCCGCCACTGAATAAAAAATAGAAAAGGCAATTGCAACTTTTCATGTCACAATTCTGAGTTTTCTCTTGCAATTGCGAGTTTACATTTCGCAATTCTGTCCTTTTTCTCAGAATTCCGTGATATAAACTCGCAATTGTGAGTTATAAAGTCAGAATTGTGAGATAAAGTTGTAATTGCGTGAAATAAAGTCAGAATTGCGAGATATAAACTCACAATTCTAAGAAAAAAATCTTTTTTTCCTCAGAATTGGACTTTATAACTTGCAATTCCGACTTTATATCTTGCAATTCTGAGAAAAAAAAGTCAGAATTGTGAGATAAAAAGTCGCAATTATTATTATTTTTTTTTTTTATTCCGTGGCTGAAAACACCTTATATAATTCATAATACATTATCAAAATGCACACAAATCTAACTTTTATTACTGTAATGCATAGTCTTATAATAGTCTTATAATAAATTTATTAAGACTATTAAAATGTATTTATTAAATATATTTAAATATTATTTTTCTTTTATGTTATATCAAGATAAATTGCAAAGAACATTTGTCACGGACACTACTGTTCAAAAGTTTAGATTTGTTTTTAAAGAAATTAATACTTTTATTAATCAAGGATGCATTAAATTGATCAAAAGCAACAGTAAAGATTATTATAATGCTAAAAAAATATTTCAATTTCAAATAATTGCTGAACATGTTATTCAAACAATCCTTAAAAAAATATCATTTTTCCACAGAAATATTAAGCAGCACAACTATTTTCACCTTTGATGATAATAATAAGAAATGTTTCATGAGCAAATCAGTATATTAGAATGATTTCTGAAGGATCAAGTGACACTGAAGACTGCAGTAATGATGCTGAAAATTCAGCTTTTTTCCCCCTCTTGATTTGAGGATGAAATATAATCTGGCCATATTCTTTGTGAAATTCATCCTCAAAGGAAAAGCATGCAGAAGGTCGCAGAAAGGCTGAAAGCATTTGTCTGAACTAGCAGTACTTTCCATTTCTCTACCTAAACATGTCCCTTTAGTCTGCTCTACAGAACATAACACAAATGCTTTTAGCACCTATAATCAATAGAAAAACACTGTTTCACTCCAGCTATTGCTGATGTGTGTGAGTCACAAATATTTTAAAAGTGAAAAGGGTGGAAAGATTTAGAAGAGTACTCTACAAGTGGTATCTAAACACACACATAGATCCACAAACAAGAACAGAGGCACACCAGCAGAAGGTCATCACATACAAAATGTGCCCAGGTAAGAGGTAAGATCTTTCTCCTCCAACTCCCAGGAAATGACCGCATACATGAGCGAGAGAGTATGTGTGTGTTTTGTGTTTGGGGAGAGGGTGTTCAGAGGTTAAACTTGTACTCCTGAAAGTGTTCCCAGCAGAGATTAATCATTCCGGGCCGGGATGCATCATCACAGCCATAAATCATTGGGCCTGACCTCTCTTTCCTCTCTCTTGTGATATTAGTGAGGAGCGGTGAGTAGTGAGATTGCTCTCTGCGTGATGGTTGCCACAAATGGTTTGCACATTACATCTTTCAAAGTGCATGTATCTCAAGTCAGGTAAATATGGAAAAAGCCATTGCATCTCTTTCTTTTTGGAATAAAATGTGACAGATATAAGTGAAATAGGTGTCCTGAGATACAACTCTGTAACAGCTGTAGGCTCTGTAAACTGTTTGCCAATCAGAAACTTCTATTTTGAATCATGGGTGAATCAGAAACATATTTTTGCCTTAAAGGGCAGTGCAGGAATTGGACGCTATTCAAAGGGTCATTCGAAATGAAAGTGAGCAGTTGAATCCCTTCACAAAGGGCTCTTACACAAGGTTGTTAGCAAAGAGTACAGACAGCAGGTCACTTCAAGTAGCAATTTTTATGTTTAGGATCACATGCACTCTTCAGAGTATAGTCACTCCAAGTGCTCTGCCCTTCTAAATTAGTAGGGCATACTGATACTCACTTTCGATTGTCGTTCATTCCAGTTTGCATGTTCAGATTTGCTGACATGTCTTTGGAAGGTGGGGTGGTGTAATTCAGTGGTCAGAAAGAAGTTCAGCACCTTTAAAAACAAACATGTGAACTCTTGCATTAGCACTAATCTAAGCCAAGTTCACTGTTTAGCTGCACATGCTCAAACTGGCAGCATTCAGGAGGTATTTTAGTTTCAGTTCTGCTTCTTGTGTAGTCTTGTCTTGAAATGCATTAATATCTTGTTTTCAGATCACAGCACATTCAAATAGGATTGAGGGCAATTGTATTACAGATTTACTGTAGTTGGTGTTGTTGTTGTTTTTTTTTGTTTGTTTGTTTGTTTGTTTTTTGTTGTTTTTTGGAGGTTTGCTGTTGGTACATGTTCCTTTGCATTTTCCAAAATAGATCAAGTTTGGTCTCGTGTCATGGGGTCATGCTAAAGAATATGCAGGAGGTCTTTAGCAAGATAATGGGCAGGAATGTTTTTCTCCTTACTTCAGAGAAAATGTAGGATTTCTCTCTGATGAACACAGATGTTATCACCTGCAGGAGGTCTCTACAGACCCTTAGTGGTGACCCCAGGTTTCTGTGTCACCTATTTTAGTATTCCTTTCGTCCCTTTACACTAATCACTGTAGGACCCACTGCTAGAGAGAGCAGCTGTGCTGCTGAATTTCATCTTTTAAATGGAGTTCTGACCGTTTACGCTTCCTTCAGGTCACGTTGAAATGATCGTATTTACGAGATGAGTGCACATAAACGTGATGTCGTAATTACCAGCGGAAAACTGTTTTCTTTGAGTCCTAACTTTCGGCATACTAATTTTGCTGGTTTGTGAACAGCTTTATCCACAAACAAACCACATTTCCATTCACTCTCTATGCCAGCATGACATTAAAAGCATAGATAAACCATCAATTACAAAGTCATGGCTCCAACTTGACTCGTTCTATAGGGACCTCTGATATCTGTCTGTTTGTCATTGTTATACTCTAATCACAGCTCAAATGACTGGAGCATCTGACTTTTTTAAGTCTTAGAAGAATTATCCATCAATGATCTTTCATGGTTTAAAAATTTGCTCAATAAAGATGGATTTATGGATGTTTTAAGACATTTATGAACTTTATTAATTTGTCTTAAAGCACAGCTAATCATCTGTCTTATGAAGCAGAGATTTTCTATCCTTATCTTCTTATCTTCCTAATAAATATTCTCTTTAAACAGAACTGTAAAAAAAAAAAAAAAAAAAAACACTTATGAATGTAATGAATTAAACACCCAGCTGTATAAAGTATTATTTAAGTATTAAGTATTATTTATTTATTTAAGAGTTTATTTAATCACTATGTCTGTCATATGTGTATTCATATTCAATCTGGTAGTTCAAAGTGGTAGTTGCGTGGACTGTCAATGGAGGGACAGAAATCACTCAGATTTCATCAAAAAGATCTTCATTTGTGTTCCAGAGATGAATGAAAGTCTTACAGGTTTGGAATGACATGAGGGTAAATGATGACAGAATTTTCATTTTTGGATGAAATAACCCTACAATACAGTATGAAAATACATCAATAATTCTCTAAATGTGCTAGCATTACACTAATGGAATTTTTTTGAAGCACTTGACAGGAGTCATACGACAGCTTGCTTGACTGAATAGGAATGTGTTTATTTCTTATATTTCTTTCATTATTGATGTATACTGACACAAACTGAAAATTACATTTCATAATGGGGCATTTTCTAATTAAACACAGTGGACTACTATTGAACCTGGAGATCTGGACTTTCCTGTTAGGGGCCATTCACACAGAATGCGTTTTTCCATTCCAATGCACTGCTTTTCCATTGTTTTCTATGAAAACACGCTAGACAGCCGTGTATGACCGTTGCGCTCACGTTTTGCGTCTTTTGCAGCGTCTTGCGCATGACACGCCATTCTAAAAGTGTGGTGCTCAAGTTAAAATCAGTTCAACTTTTTAAAAAAGCGTCTTGAGACCTTGCGTTTTTTCCCCATTCCACTTCAAAGCAAAAACGCGTTCTGTGTGAAAGAGCCCATACTGTGCATTCCTGCCTCAATCCCTTCCTGCTTTGCAGCAGTGAGATTGAGTGTTCTTGTGCTAAACATTGTTTCCAAGCTCCTACGTGCTTGTAAGTCTGTCTGGGTCGTGGATTTGACACCGTCACCTAGTTAACGCTTATCAACAGCAACCTGAGCTGTGCTGAATTGAGGTAAGCCGCATCTATCCCGGTCAGACTAGAAATTAAACTATCAGCTTGTTAACTCTGTGGGCACCGTCGGCCTGGCCTGTTATGAAGAGATACTGAAGAGGGTGCTGGTGACATCAGCACTCTGATGTTCTCAGCTGCATGTGTGTGAATGTGGTTTAGATGCATTAGGGTTATTATACACCCAAACCCTGTAATCTCTTAATCTGCTGAGGACTGGAATCACAGGCTGCATCTGTCAGAGTGCTCGACAGGGGAGAGGCCATACACCTAATGTGTCAACACACCACACAGAAGCATTTTGTGACTTCCTGTGGGGCAGCATTTCAAATCTGGCAGTATATGCCATGTCAACAGCCAAAATACTGACCCAATCATGAACACACACACACACACGTTCATCCATTAATGCATCTCCATACCTCAAAACACACACCACATCTATCTGGTCTCATTCCCAGCTCTCCTTCACACACCACGGACCTGGCTGAAGGACGCAGGACTGGGGAGGGGGACTTGATAATGATGCAGATGCTCTT